>OU538829.1:11341666-12660833 GCA_912999785.1 Hydriomena furcata
AAGTAAAACTCTTGCGCTACTGACTGACTGACTGTTTGTAAACACACAGCCAAAACCACTGGTTCTATAAACTGAAAATTAGGAGGGTGTATTTCTTTTGGTATGTAGGAGTGCACTAAGAAAGGAATTCCCAAAATTCAGCCCCTAAGGGGGTGCAGCGGGGGTGGAAGTTGTTCCAAATTAACTTCACGTACGAAGTCATATTTATATTGGACTACCTCTAATATTAAGGTGTGACCAGACATTGCGCGGCAATCGTCAGCCGCGCGCGGCACGTATGCCGCGAACAATAAAACAGTTTGAGCGATGGTTTTTATAGCGAAAAAACAACCGAAATCGAATCATCAACATCACCTACCTATTTGTGTCAAATAAAATCATTTCATTTAATTTCATTTTCATTTCTTCTTGGCCTTATACCATGAAAAGAGTATCTCAATCGGTGACTACATTCTTTATTAAGGCGCTCTGAGGGCCTAAAACCGCGGCAGAAACGACTAAGAGAGTTAACAACGGCAAGCTCTAGATGGCGTATGCGTATCGTAAATATTATCGACAGTTTTTATGAGATTGCGTTGCTGGTACCTACGTAGTATTTATAAAAATAGGCCTGTTCAGAAGTTTTTTTTTTTCTATTCGAAAAAAAGCAATCGTCGACATGGAACGCCTTAAAGTATTGAATTGCAATGATTGAATGATTGATTGGTGCGTCTGCGATATTGCAAATAAGTTTGGAATTCAACTTTCTATTTGTAATAAGGATTTAAGAGCTTAGGAATAGTATTATACAACATACATTGATGATGGCTTCGAAGCGTATTTTGATGTTGCAAGGGATTTAAGAAGCAAAACACGTTAAGCCAATTTCACATGCCTCAAATCAAATATTGAGTATAATAATCCAGGAAATATATGTTCGGCGCAACTAATACACGCTTAAATAATCAATGAACGTGAATTATTAAACAAGTTGTCGTGTTTTAATCAAAATTGTCTAAGCCCCGTCTTAACTAATAATGTTACATGAAGATTTTGTTGCAGTTAACAACACCGATGTGTGTGTGTGTAATGTACATGTATACATAATATTACAGATACACTTTCGCCTACTGTTTCTTGTGTAATTTGACATTATGCTTGATATATTATATTCCATCATGATTGGCAGATGGCCGGAAAACGTGAAAGACTGACTAAAAATATCTTCTAATATATAAAATTCTCGTGTCAGAGTTTGTAACCAGTTTTTTCTGTATATTCAGTAGGTATGAGAATAGGTCGTAAATTATATTTTGTACCGTTTTTTGGAAAATCCAACGTAAATTTCGGGAAAAACTGAAAGTGCTTTATTCTGTAGGATTATTGAAATTTGTCAGGAAAACGTCTGCTGGGACAGCTAGTAATATAATATTTTTAACCGACTTCAAAAAGGAGGAAGTTTTTTTTGTGTGTATGTTTCTCGATTACTCCGGCGTTTGTGCACGGAATTACAAAATTATTTTTTTATTTGAAAGCCTATACTCCCGAGGTGGTCCCATTACCATCAAGTCAGCATTTGATGATGGGATCCCAGGGAAATTGAGAGAAACCTTCATAATTTATGGGCATTGATAGTGGTTTTCAACTATAGACCTAGCCCTTCTTTAATAATAATAATACTAATCTTTATTTAGAACATTAAACAAAAGTGTACAGTACAAAAATGGAAACGATGATACCTGCATGAGTTAAAAACTGTGTCGCAGATAGCAACGCCCTCCTCCGCGTCAAAGAGACAGAGTTCCAGTGGAGGTGGTATAACAAAAGGTAAAAAGGAATTGGAAATACATTAGAAAAAACAAAACAAAAGAAAAAACTTACTAAACAAAAATTAGGTAAATAAAAACTGGAAAGTTTGAATTAAACTTATGGTTATTTTAGTAAAAATTGTGAAACAGTAATGTAATATGTGCGAGTGTATGAGTTGTGTATTATATAGCAAACAGATAGAAAATCTCCAAATCGGAGTAGCCACAATAGTTTTGTCCAGCGTAAATTCTGCGGTTTCCTATCATTAGCTAGCCGCTGTGAGTCCTCCCGGCAGGGTGCATTTAATAATCTACTCCTCAGTAGGGTTGTCACTGTTCATAGATATTTAAGTTATCTGTTTGTTCTTTTGAAGTCACCCACTAGAATACCATCCTTGCTACTATGATTAATTTTGATGTCACTTATACTTCGTATCTAATGTTTTAATATATTTTTCCGTGTTGGCCGTGTTAGATGTACCTCGACTTTCAATCTGAATCTGAATAGATTTTTCTATTCGAAACTTTATATGCGCATAAAAAACACGTGCTTACAACGATGAAGGAAAACATCGTGAGGAAACCAGTTAGTGTTCTTATAGGCGGCGATGGGCTTGCAACCTGTCTGGAATGCTAACTACTGCAAAATGTGGGCATATGCCAAATATAATGTTTCGTGCCTCTGACTACCCCCCTAGACATCTTCAAAAGATCTAAGCGCCCGAAGATCTGAGAGGATGTCTACCGTACTTGGGGATTACAGTCGTGAACCTATTTTTTTTTATATATATATTTTTCTTGTGATGTATTTTTTTTACAAAATAAACTATTATATTCCTAGGTTTTATTTTATAGTAACTGAATATATACAAGAAAGAAAATAGTTTGAATGTAATAATTAATTACCTCACCTGCTAAAAATGCAACGGGGAAATTACCGCTTTTGGCCGCCGAATGTTTCTTTTTATATACAAAAAAAATATTTATTACAGTTTTTTCACCTGAAATTGGTTTTGCAATTGTGGCGAGTTTAAAGCCTACAGCAGCGGTGGTAGAGATACACTCGACAGATAAGTTTTTTGGAACGAACCTGCAAATTTACTGAAAAATAACGAGAAATAACGATTAGTAGGTATTGTCATGAATCGATTCCATAAACGAGAATACCTATTAGTCTATATCCTAATAATATTATAAATGTGAAAGTTTGTGAGTTTGTATGTATATTTGTGCCTCAAGCTTGCCTAAACGACAAAACGGATTAAGATGAATTTTGCTGTGATGTAGATATAATGCCCGAATAAAACATAAGACTACTTTAAAATATGAAAAAGATCCCTAAAATGATAAAAAAACGCAAAAGGGATGATTTTAGTATAGATGGAGCTGGTGTGCGACAAATCTGACATCGCAGACTAAAAATATGCAGCTTTATGTATTCGATTATTGAATTTTGATAGGACAACGTCTGTCACGGGTCCGCTAGTACTATATATTTTTGAGCAAGTCTCTCTCTGCCAACCCTGGCTCAGACACGTGTCAATTTCCGAGTTTATATTCTCTATCCATTTATACGAGCGCGTGTTTATTTGACTTCGAAATAGTTTAACTCAATCTAATTACATAGCTCTACCCGCTATACATATAAGGTCTATAATCCCGTAACTCTGAGTTACGATACCCGTTTATACGTTCGTTGTTTGATTGATGGTGCTAATAAAACTGTGATTCCAGTTTAATTTAAATTTAAGGGAATTTATCCCGTAGTCCTTCTGACCGTAAAATGGCTTCATTAGGGATGCTGGGGGTAATTTATCACAACTATCCAATAAGGGAAGGAGAAAGATTGACGTTAAATACAAGGTATGCGATATGTATAATAATATAGGATCACGACTGTAATCCCCAAGTACGGTAGACATCCTCTCAGATCTCCAGACGCTTAGATCCTTTGAAAATGTCTAGTGGGGGTAGTCAGAGACACGTCCAAACATTACATTTGGCGCATGCCCTCATTTTTCAGTAGTTAGCAGTCCATACGAGACAGGTTGTAAGCCCATCGCCGCTTATAAGAATACTAACTGGTTTCCTCACGATGTTTTCCTTCACCGTTTTGAGCACGTGTTTTTGATGCGCATAAAATTAATTATTTAAATATTCAATTAAATTAATTGTTTATAATAAATTATTGGAAAAATGGCCTAATTGTATAAATATTGTGATTTATACAAAAAAATTGCTGTTCTCAAGACAAGTGATACGCTTACTAACGAACAGCAACTGGTTTTTTTTATTTATATATAGATATATTTCCTCTCTATTTCCAATTAGTTGCACTTTCATATCATTGAACGTGGCTAAGTTATAGTCATTTTACTATTTAATTGTAATAAAGATTCTTTATTGAATTTTCTAATCTTAGTAATATAGCTTTGTTATACTAGAATCCACGAGTTAAGCTCTCCGTAGATTTAGACCGGGCCGAGTCCTGGCCGGGCCGTGCCGTGTCCGGGCCGGGCCTTTAGTTAGTAGACGGGCCCGGACGGGACACAGATCAGAGACTGTTTTACAAAATATATGTAACGTTCTTCGTGACTCGTCCGGGCCCCGTCCGGGCCACCAATATACATCTACTCTTACTGTTAATTAATATTAATAGAATGAACATTGATCTATACCTACTGATATCAAACCGCCTATTACCCACCAATCACAGACTTACCTAATATGTCTTAATAGTAATGTCTATTATAGTCCACTTCATTAGCTGATACCTAGGCTTTGATTAGGCTTTTGGAGATCAAGAGTCGTCAGCAGTGTGGTTGCCCGAGGACGTCGTAATCTTAATGAGGATTATGATAATCACTCGAGACTACTCTGTTATTCCATTGACAAATAGTTGTGGATGATGAAATGAATTCTGCAGTACGGTAGACTCCGATTTCCAGGCGCTCAGATCCTTAGAGATGTCGTGAAGGGTTAGTCGGAGGCACTTCCAAATATTACATTTTGCGGTAGAGAATTCCATATGTGACAATTTGTTTTTAAACCGCATTGTCCTAATCGAATGTTTCACGGCTTTCAATCCGTAGGGCAAATCGTTGCGATTTCCACTAGACACATCTTCTTGTATAATGAATGATCAAGCAAGATATATTACAAACTAGCTTTTACCTGCGTCTTCGTCCGCGTAGATTCAGGGATTCATTGCAAAAACATTGAAATTCCAGTAAATCAAATATTTTTTTAGGAAAAAATGGTTGCCTATATCCTTTCTGAGTTACTTTCGCATCTGTAATTTGAGTTGAGATGACACTATCATGTTTTCTATTATAAGACTCCCATAACTTAATGCGATGAGCGACCAGCACATTGAATCATTCACAAACAAGCATTAGTATCGATTTGGACATTAAAAAGCGGGGTCTTGCGAGGGCGACTCGGTCACATCCAATAATATATTTAAAGGATTAGTTCGCGCGCAATAACGCTACCCTCGGTTGCTGCTCAGATAATCTAGTCAGAAGGGTTTGCTTTTAACCGACTTCAAAAAAGGCAGTAGAATCTCGAGGCTATGTTTTTTTGGCATTTGCGTACTTTGATTACAACGTAACGGTAAAAAAATATGTAAAACGCAATGATTAAAACTTCGTGCTGTCTTGAAAAGTTTTAAAACCATGCGTAAAAACTTACAAGATTTCGATTTATTGTTTGTAAAAAGATTACACATATTACAGTTTTGTTTTAGTCACCAACTTCCAAATTTTATGTAGATACATACATATATACGAACGCCGATTTGATTAAGTTGATTCAGAGATCTCGTTTTGTTATCACTGGACTAAAAAATTAAACAGCTCAACTTTTCGTAAGTCTAAGATTGAAGTATGCACCTAAATATTCGCCGTAGTCAGGTAAAAAAGCCATCCAGAGCAGACATCGCATCATCAATACCTCTGGTGTTGCGAATAGGCCGCTTACTATTAAAAAATGTTTTCGTTGTCATTATTGAACATTTTTGTAGAGATATTTTAGCCGTTTTTGCAATTCGATTGAAATAACCCGAGTGAAACAAAGAGATGCATCGTTCGCGATAACTTAGCCGTAGCCAAGTATCTATGTAGTCTGTCTGCGTAAGTTAGATTCTACCGAGTACAGAGAGAAAAACTTCAGGTAAAAAGTAACAAAATGAGACACCAACTGGACTGTGATTTGTTGGCACGACCCGTGGTTTACCTGTGTCACCGTGTACAAAACAAGCGCTCATGCGAATTTGTGAAATTTATGTTTTGAAAAATAAACGATCGCATATGGGGTGGAAACGACCGTTTATGTTCACTTAACCGAAGAAAGAGGGTATTATTTACCGTTTCGGCTGGGTGAACCCGCCGCAGTGAGTGAGACAAATACCGCCGGCGAGATATTTATTGCAGTCGCTGGATTGCGCAATTTATCGCGAGGTGTCGTCGTGCGATCGATCGCCGTGTGACGGACGCGGCCATACATCAGCGCGCGCGTTATCTGCGCTCACGGCGACTTATCGACGTGCTGACCTGTGCTACCCGAGCGGCCGTCCGCTCTGGCTAAATAACAACATCGATCGGAGCGGACGGCGCCCGCTCATTTATTGCGGCCGCGGCCGGCAAGTGGCAGCGACCCGTCCCGCCCAATCGCGACGCTCGTTTGTCTTCATTTCGCGGTCGCAATTAGACGGGTGGTTGGTTGCGGCCTCCGCTACGTGGCAAGAATACGCCCGCGCCGTCTCGCTGTCAACTTTGTAATGAGCAAAGTTAATAACTACGCAACGCGGGTCGCCTTCTGATGCTCAATCTCGTAAAAGCTTGTATTTAAGAGAATTTCCTTTGGCGAAAACAGAATTGGAACTTACCTTCATAATATCGGTTTTCTGCCGCATTGTTTAACTGGTCTAAGTTACGAGATGCTATGTCTTGAATCCGAAAATTATATTTACACTTTAGCACGTGTATCTTAGCAGTCGCAGTCTGCGTAACTTTTTCAGAAACTCGCTCTGTTTTGCCGGAAGAAAATGTACGCCTCGTTGAATAAAGCTGTGTGTTTTGAGTTTCGTGCTGATTTATTTATGTTTCCTCAGGTTTGGTTCAAGAACCGGCGGGCGAAATGGCGGAAACGCGAGCGGAACGCTATGAACGCCGCTGCTGCCGCCGCCGCTGACTTCAAAAACGGTTTCAGCACGCAGTTCAACGGCCTCATGCAACCCTTCCCGGATACCGACCTGTACTCCTCATATCCGTACAATAACTGGGCAACTAAAGTACCCAGCCCACTCGGGACAAAGAGTTTCCCGTGGCCGGTGAATCCATTGGGGTCGGTCGTGCCTGCGAGCCATCATCAAGGTGAATAAAAACACATGCATTTAAACTTTTTACCAGTTTATAATGGAGCTTCTGACTAAACTAGTGCCAGGGAACTTGATTACAAGTTTAACAGGTTTTTCAATAAATTTCCAGTGATATCTCGGAGTTAATTATATAAATATACTAGCGACCCGCCCCGGCTTCGCACGGGTAGCATGTTATTATACATATAAACCTTCCTCCTGAATCACTCTATCTATTAAAAAAAACCGCATCAAAATCCGTTGTGTAGTTTTAAAGTTATGAGCAAACATACATACATACGCGGGAAGCGGAAAGCTACTTTGCTTTATACTATGTAGTCAAGTAAATATGTATCTTCGTCCACGACATCATCGGATATCATTTTTAACACCGTTCGTATTCCCCAGGCTCGGTGAACTGCTTCAACACGGCGACGTCGATGGGCGTTGGCGGCGGTGGCGGCATGGGTGTGGGTGGCGCGGGTGGCGTCGGCGGCGGCGTGGCCCCGTGCCCATACACCGCGCCACCCAACCCATACAGCATGTACCGTGCCGAGCCTTGCCCCGCCATGTCTTCTTCCATAGCGTCGCTTAGACTAAAGGCCAAGCAACATTCTGGGTTTGTTGGAAGCTACGGGTCCGTTTCTCCAGTGTCGCGCGCGGGTTCGGCCCCACTGTCAGCTTGCCAGTACGCGGGTGGTGTGTCTGAGCGGCTCTGAGAGGCGGCGCGCGGTGAGCCGGCCTCGCCGCCGCCACCGCCGCCTCTCGCCGCGCGCGTCTCCTAGCCGCCACCCGCGCGCACACACGCCCTACCCTGCAATCTGTGGGAGTGGTTCGAATGATGTGTACGTGCGTTAAAACTGAGCGGCTTCGCGTGATGCGATGCAGTAATGCTTGTGAATTTTAGCAGTGATTGTACAATATGACGATCAGGATTCAGTTGGTTGTTACTATAGATACAGTATTTCTTACGTGAGAAGTTGGGACGAGTACGATTTTGTGAGACGAGATTTTCTCTCGATGTTACTAAAATGATACAATCTGTGGGACATAAAGAATAGGATAAAGCATTTTGAATCCATTATAAAAAGGAAATTTTGGGTACAGCAAAAAAAGTATTTATAAATAATAAGGAAAATGTTACTTATTGGAATTTGTTAAGAGTCTTCGATCTGATTCTTTTTTTTCCTTGCAATTCACAGTTCCATTTAATATGTAAGAATAAAAATTGGTTGGATGAATTGATTGATGATTGTTTTTAAGTATAGAAAATTCCAAAATCCTGCATGTACATTTTCTAGACAAAATGAATAAACTTGATATTTTATGCTTTTTAAAAGAGCGTGATTGGTAACTGTTAAAAATCTAGTGTTTTTACGTTTATTCTGTTGCATAGAATCATCCTCGTTGATAAAAATTCTAGAAAAACTAATGTAATTAATTAATTGTAATTGTAAAATGTTCGTTACGAAACTCCGGGCAATAAATATAACGACGTTTATATATTATAATTGTATATAGTTATGAAGTATGTGTACGTATACCAAAGCAAGTGTGCAATTTTTATAAGCTTATGTATTAGATTTACCTATTTAGCTGTAAGTTTGTAGAATAATTCCGATTATTGTAAATACTAGTTTTAATATTGATAAGGCGAGTCATTTTGAGGTATTAAATTTTATATGGTATAAAAGTTAGGGTGCTACCACAAAATATACACAAAATGTTGATCGTGTTGTGTTCTTGTATCATATCTTACGACGATACGATTTATTAGAATGGTATATATTACTAAAATGTTGAAATGTGTAGCAATTTTAAAGATTTTTCCAAATAAATTACGTCTGTAATAAGCTGTTTTTTCAATATAACAGTGTTACAATACAATGCATTTCTTTGTTTGCTTAAAACACAGACAAAAATGTCGGGGCCCTTTCTAACCTATGTATTGGTACAGGCGGGCAAAAGTTTGAAAAATGCATTTTTTTGTGACTTTAAATTTCTTGAAAGATAATATTTCTGGGCAGTAATTTCTAGATAATATCCTATGTAAACTTCAAAATAGCCGCCTACAAATGAGATTAGAGTAACCAGGATCTCAATAATTTATTAAAATATTTATAAAGTTACACCGAAACTTAACTGTAAATAACTATTTAGCATTTAAATATTCATAGACTTAATTTAAGTTAAATCCACGAATTAGAAATTACCTTTCCGTGTGCCTACCTTATCAGTGAAATAACTTATCAAATTGTGAAAATTGTACATATTTACCTGTTAGATTGGGAATATAGTATTAATAATTAAATGTGAAATTAAAATTGAGGTTTTCATTTTATACATATCAAACTAAATATCTGCGAACCGTTAGTTAATAAAATATTTTGTGAATCCTTATGGAAATATCGGTTGTTTTGTAATTAAAACCTCTAGTCATAATAAAACTATCACTGATAATTTGTACTTTTCATTTACCAACCCTTTTACTGTCAAGTTATAACATAACTATAGGCATAACTATAGACTTTAACATGGGTGTCTTAGGGGTTGAATTTTAAAATTACTTTCTTAGTGCACCCCTACACAGCAAAAGAAATATATCTTCCAAATTTCAAGTTTCTAGGATATTGGTTAAGACTGTGCGTTGATAGATCAGTCAGTCAGTCAGTAGAGAGATAATTGAAGGTACCAAAACATAGAAATGATACACATAGCTTCCGCCCGCAACACAAATTTCAAATAACTAAAATAACTACAAACTTCGGATTCATAACATTAGTAGTGTTACGTATTCTTGCATTCTCGTAAACACAACAGATTTTTTGACTCGATTGATCGCATATTGTTTCCCCTCCATCCCTAATTCTCTCTCTTCATAAAACAC
This sequence comes from Hydriomena furcata, assembly GCA_912999785.1. Lineage (NCBI taxonomy): Eukaryota > Metazoa > Arthropoda > Insecta > Lepidoptera > Geometridae > Hydriomena > Hydriomena furcata. The sequence goes on from OU538829.1 coordinate 11,351,700, forward strand.
AATGTTCGCTTGCGCACGCTAATATCACACAAATATTAATTTCTCATACAAAACTCATCCAAAGTGGTTCCTTATCGGAACGGTAAGTAATCAACATTATCAAACAAGTAGGTAGGGTGATTATTAAATTACTAGCTTCCTCCTGTGGCTTCGCTAGCGAGGTACCTAGATATAAACTATCTTATATTGCTATTCCAGGACATAAGCTACGAGTAAGTATAAGTATTCCAAGTTTCATCCGATCGCTTTCGCGCGATTGAGGCACAAACATCAAACATAATAACTTATCACTAACTTAATTTTTAGTATTGGTAAGATCAATATTATTTTTGGTTGAGACTTCATTAATACACGAAAGAAAAATAAATAAATAAATAAATATTGGCGGACTTTACACACAGCGTCATCTAGCCCCAAACTAAGCAAAGCTTGTACTATGGGAACCAGATAACTGATAGAATACTTATATACTTTTTTTTTGTAAATACATACTTATTATACATAGTAACACCCAGACACAGAACAAACATCTATGTTCATCACACAAATATTTGCCCTGGGTGGGGATCGAACCCACAACCTACAGCGCAGAAGGCAGAGTTACTACCAACTGAGCTGTGAGGCCAGTCTGTACAAAATGAAAAATCTGTGTAAAATACTTGTTTTTTTGTAAATACATATAAGACATTATAACAACCGGACTGAGAACAAACATCAATGTTGATCACACAATCGCTTGTCCTGGGTGGAATCGAACCCACAACCTACTAGCACAACTGATACATACCACTACTGATTACCGACAACATGTTTTTTTTTTCAATCTATCTTAATAAAAATAAATTTGAATTTTCAAAAACTACTCGACCGATTTTAAAAATTCTTTCACCATTAGAATGATAAGTTATCTCTGAATAACATAGGCTATATTTATTACTAGATAAAATTAGAGATCCTTACTAAAACTTCAATAATGTAACCCAAGGTGTAAGTAAAAATAAAATACTATAAAATCTTTAGTACACTTGTGCGGACTGCTGTACAGAAAGTTATTGCAAAAGATGTGCATTATTGAAATGGAAATAAATTTTCCGTTAGAGTAAGCTGTTTTCAGAGAGACGGAAAAGAGTTTGTATTCAGTAAACTTGTAAAGCGAGGGCTTTGAAATACACAAACATTTTAAAACTGACCTTAATAAAGACTTTAAGAAATTAACTAGGTGTTTTAGAATACGTGTCTGTCTTAGGATAGCATCTAAATTAGTATGTCATTTTAGTTACACATAGTCTACACACGTCATATGGCTTAATAAGATTATACTATACACGTTGACGCAAATCATCAGAAATAAAGTCTAAATTAACGTAAAGCTCAAAGTGACAGTTCTAAAACTGATAATAATTTTTTTTTTTTTTTTTTGATTTTTACACTTTGACGTTTCTAAACAACAATACGAAAATCGTAAATATTAACACTTACCTAATTTAAAGGCTGTCACTCTATGGTTTACGCTTATTTAGACATTAACTTGAACAAAATAAGAACGTTTTTATTTTAATCAATTGCAATCATTTTGTCAAGACAACATAATTGCTACCAATGATTACCCACACTTATATTAACCAGGTTCAGTTTATTTAACTTGAGTTTAGCCAGTTTTATACATAACATTTTGCTAGCAACTGCCAATATAACGTTTTTTATTAAAAAAAATGTATTTTTTTTAGTGACCATCTTTAGTAAAATCATTTAAACCATCGAGCACTCATAATATAACATTGTCATCGGAACTTGACAAGTATGCAAAGTTTTTACTCAAACGAATAATTTACTAAGGCGTTCCGTTGTAAGTGTCAGTTGAAGAGCTCCTGACTCCATTATCAGATCAGCTCGCTGTCACCATATTATTTTATTATCACCAGAACTAAAGGTGTATGCAAAATATCAGCTCAATCGGATACCAAATGGTCGAAAAATGGTTTTAAAATGTTGAAAGTTACAAACATACAAACATACGAACAGCGCAAGTTAAATATAAGCTTGTAATGAGGTACAAGTGGAATTAGCTCTATAATCGTAGCAAGTCTACGAAACGTGCTACGTGCTCGTAGCAGCCGCGTAGCACCGTGTGTGGCTTTTGTTTATTCAAGCTTATTCTGGAGTATACTCACTCTATCCTGCATTACTAAGTTAAGTTTAGATCATAGTGGTGCAGTAGTTAGGCTACTTAGACCTTTCTGTCTGGTCTTAGGTTCAAAACCGTATACCTGTAATTTTTTTTGCTGCCATTTTGCGTGCATTTGTATGATGATACATGTAAGAGATGTTTCACATATCGTACACGTAAGTACAGTATATGCATAATGGACTAGTGGAAACCCTCGAAACTTCGTTCACGTAAAGTTGTTTTCAAACAAACTTCAAACCCCACTTCTTAAGGTGATAATTTCGGGAATTCCTTTCTTAGTGCACCCCTACACACCAAAAGAAATACTAGTGGTTTATTTAGGCTTTGCGTTGATAGATCAGTTAGTCAGTAATACAAGAGTTTTTTATATTTATATGGCCAAGTAGACACCCAATGCCTTACCACTTCTCGAAGTAGCCTCAAAATTAGGTAGCCCGTCGACCATTCAGTTAATCAAATAAAATACACAAATAGCACATTGGAATCCGGTGTGGTGCGCTAGTCCGCGAAAGCTCCCACCAAAAAGAGCAAAGAATCGGAAAGCGATACGGCTAATCCCACTAATCGGGGGGCAATTGAAAAATAAAAACGTAGATGGCGGAATGATTCCATTTAGAGCCAAAACGATGCGACAAAATAATAAAAAAGGTGCCGGAACGGAATGGCCTGCCCGCCGCCGGCCGAGGCTAATATTGAAAGCAAATCCTTCGCTAAATCCTAAAGCTACGGCTAAACCTACGCGACCAAAGCGTCGGGGCGTCAGAGTAGCTGGAGCGACTTTACGCGAGACTCATAAAAAATATTGGTGGATAGTTCACAAGGCGTTATATAGCCCCTAAGTAAAGCTTTTACTATGGAAACTAGATTTTTTTATGTAAATAAATTACAACACCCATCTATGTTCTACACAAAAAGATTTGTCCTGAGAAGGCAGAGTTACAACTAACTAAATTGTAAAATAAATAAAAAATAAATTGGATCTCGACTGTAATCCCTAAGTACGGTAGAGATCCTCTCAGATCTCCAGGCGCTTAAATCCTTTGAAGATGTCTAGTGGGAGTCAGAGGCACGTCCAAACATTAAATTTGGCACATGCCCACATTTTGCAGTAGCTAGCATTCCATTGACAGGTTGCAAGCCCATCGCCGCTTAAAAATACTAACTGGTTTCCTCACGATGTTTCCTTCAAAGTTTTAAGCACGTGTAGCAAGCAAATTGTAACGTCAGTTTCACTGCTACTTTGTCGCGCGTCACGGTCGCGTTACATGCGTTGGTATATTACAACACTTGCCTCACAGCTCAGTTGGTAGTAGTTCTACCTTTTGGGTTGACGAACATGGACATTTCTATTTGTGAAGACCAAGTGAGGGTAGTTTCGTCAACTGCCTCCACTTTTCGACGGTAGCACCGTGTCCTCCAGTCTGCCCGCGACCATGGCTATTGTAACATAGTCGTAACGTCGGGAAAATAAATTAAAGGTAATTACGTGATAAACACCCATGTTAAATCTATAGTTATGTCACTTATGTCTACTCATCACGATAGTTTGAAAAATATTTTTTATTTAAGTGATCACCCGCGCCGTGCTACTCATCCGCTTTGGTCGCGTGAGTTTGACTGCAGCTTTAACCACCTGGATCGAAGCACCTGGAAAACTGTATGTTTTCCATCCGCGCTCGCGCCTGATAATAATTCCTGGATTATTGTATACTTTCAAAGCTAATGTCGCGCGATTTGTGTGAATCAATTGTTTCCTGCTTATTAGCTTAGGAGATTTGATTTTTGTTATCGGGATTCGTAATTCGATCGTTTTCAACGTTTATTTTAATACTAGCCGACCCGTGACAGACGTTGTCCTGACAAATTTCAATACTGAAAAGACTGAATGTTTTTAGTCTGTGATGTCAGATGTTGGTAGCACACCAGCGCCATCTATACCAAAATCATTCCTTTTGCGTTTTTTATATTTTTTTGGGGATGTTTTTCATATTTTAAAGTAGTCTATGTTTCGGGCATTACATCTACAGCAAATTTCATCATAGTCCGTTTTGTCGTTTAGGCCTGGTTGAGGCACAAACTTAAATACAAACTCACAAACTTTCACATTTATAGAATAATATTACTAGAATTATATTCTAAAATTTGGTATTTGATTGCGAAAGTAAACAAAATCTATTGTTACCTAGTACTACTTTCCATACGAGTTTTTTGGGCTTTGCCTGCAAACATAAGGTTGATTCGACAACAAATAGAGCTACATTGACGTCAAAGTTCGGCTTTGAGTCTGTGAAAACATAATATACATGTCGCAGAGTCAATGTCGACTTTTTGGGGTTCCGTACCCAAAGGATAAAAACGGGAGCCTATTACTAAGACTTCGCTGTCCGTCTGTCCGTCTGTCCGTCTGTCCGTCTATCCGTCTGTCCGTCTGTCCGTCTGTCCGTCTGTCCGTCTGTCCGTCTGTCCGTCTGTCCGTCTGTCCGTCTGTCCGTCTGTCCGTCTGTCCGTCTGTCCGTCTGTCCGTCTGTCCGTCTGTCCGTCTGTCCGTCTGTCCGTCTGTCCGTCTGTCCGTCTGTCCGTCTGTCCGTCTGTCCGTCTGTCCGTCTGTCCGTCTATCCGTCTGTCCGTCTGTCCGTCTGTCCGTCTGTACAGACAGATACAGTCTGTGACAGAACAGAGCTGTATCTCATGGAACGTGATAGCTAGACAGTTCAAATTGTCACAGATGATGAATTTTTGTTGCTGCTATAACAACAAATACTAAAAACAGAATAAAATAAATATTCAAATGGGGCTCCAATACAACAAACGTATTTTTTGCCGTATTTTATAGATGGTGCGGAACCGTTAGTGCGCGAGTCCGACTCGCACTTGGCTGTTTTTTATAATACTGTTTAAATGATGGTACGAGTGTGGTGTATTTGCTTGGTGCCGAGGCGTAGCACGTGTGCGGTGGCCGCGATGCAAATGAACGTCACTAGTTATCTTTATGGTGGCAAACATCAGTCCGGGGCTTTAGAGATCCGTTCTTACCTCTATTAATAATATGACTGGCCTCACAGCTCAGTTGGTAGTAACTCTGCCTTCTGCGCTGTAGGTTGTGAGTACGAACCCCACCCAGAGCAAACATTTGTGTGATGAACATAGATGTTTGTTCTGTGTCTGGGTGTTATTATGTATCTTATGTATGTATTTACAAAAAAAAGTATATAATTATTCTATCAGTTAACTAGTTCCTATAGTACAAGCTTAGCTTAGTTTGGGGCTGTGTGATAATGTCCACCAATAATAATAATAATGTAGAGAATAGTTCAGAGTTGGTCCCATTTTAATTGTATTTATGTAGACCTAATAGTTTCTTCATAAAACTTAAAACACTAATATCGTCTCTTTTTGATACCTTACGTTACATAATATTTTCGGAGGAATCTCTGTTATTTTGGAAATAAAATATAGTCTATGATACTCGCTGATAATGTAGCTTTTGATAGGTAGGATAGTTTTTTTTTAATTGATCTAGTAATTAGTTTATCCATTACAAACAAAAATATAAAAATTCAAATTTTTACCTCTTTGTAAATAACAGTGCTAGAAGTACTCGTATTTAAAAAAAATGTTTACTGACAACTAAGATAAGTGGGAGCTAACAAATGAACTACAAAAATGTTACGGAACACTACGGATGAAAGTATTGCTCACTCTTACACATTTTATCAAGGATCCTGTTTATCACTAAGGTATGGGGTATGTTATCTACAACCCTAAACAATATTTACAGACAAACAAATGTTATGACGAGGTTGTTTTATAAGTCGGGCGTCATCGAGGTAGTGGAAACATTTAACTTTCACAAAACAGTTTTAATTGTATTTATGTAGACCTAATAGTTTCTTCATAAATCTTAAAACACTAATATCGTCTCTCGTCTTTTAGGCTTCCGTACCCAAAGGGTAAAAACGCGACCTTATTACTAAGACTTTGCTGTCCGTCTGTCCGTCTGTCTGTCACAGGGCTGATATCTCATGCACTGTGATAGCTAGTCAGTTGAAATGTTTATGTTGCCGCTATAACAACAAATACTAAAAACAGAATAAAATAAATATTTAAGTGGGGCTCGCATACAACAAACGTGATTTTTTGCCGTTTTTATAGATTATGGTACGGAACAGTTCGTGCGCGAGACTGACACGCACTTAACCGGTTTTAAAACGTAATTATATTCAAAGATCCCTGTATAAAAGTGTCAATTTTCTCCATTCATCTTATTAAACTTGACAACGCTATTACGACGTGACAAAATCCAAAAAAACAGCATAAAATATAACCCCCAACCCCACATGTAGATAAATTAAAGCATATACACACCTACAGGTACATGTCAATAGTTAATTCAGGACCGAAGAGGGCTAGGTTTTGGGTGGAAAGGATCAGAAGGGGATTAGAGAAACGACAACCAATCAAGGGTAACTGGACTGACTATACCTACACGAAATAAATGCGGCACATAAAATTTATTACAGCACTTGCAACTTTGAATCCTGCGGTGTGGTAGCTAAGGTTGGTATTCGGCTGGCGGGGCTGGTTTATTGATGTTTTGTTTGGAAGGGAGGGTAGATGGATGAGGAGGGTGAGGGCGAATGCAGCCTCCGCAGACAATCTTACAAGTTAATTGTGTTCCGTGCCTGAAGCCGCCTGACTACAAAATAATATCGTTCGTGCGCGCGCTTTGTACGGACTTATGAAACATGCACTGCATGGTTATATCATTGTGCATTTTATCTATGTTACATTAACTTACATATAACGTTAGTGTTTGTTAAAGATTTTTTTTGTAATAGATACAGAAAAGATTCTTAATAACTTTCTATCAAATATTGAAGAAATATAAATAAATAAACCAATATTGATCGACATTTTACACAGCACCAATCTAGCCCTAAAAAGCTTGTACTATGGAAACCAAATTTTTGATAAAATACTTTCTTCTATACTTTTTTAGGGTTCCGTACCCAAAGGGTAAGTTATAGCGGCAACAGAAATACATAATCTGTAAAAATGTCAACTGTCTGGCTATCACGATACATGAGATACAGCCCTGTGACAGACAAACGGACAGACGGACAGCGAAGTCTTAGTAATAGGGTCCCGTACCCTATTACCCTATTTCGCGTTTGTTGAATGGACCCTATTACTAAGACTTCGCTGTCCGTCTGTCCGTCTGTCTGTCACAGGGCTGTATCTCATGTACCGTGATAGCCAGACAGGTGACATTTTTACAGATTATGTATTTCTGTTGCCGCTATAACAACAAATACTAAATCAGAATAAAATATATATTTAGGTCTCCCATTCAACAAACGTGTTTTTTTGCCGTTTTTAATAGATGGTACGGAACCCTTCGTGCGCGAGTTCTAATCTCACTTTGCCGGTTTTTTTTTTGTTATATATAATATTACTTAAAATAATTTATAACACCGAAACACATGACAAACATCACACATATGTATGTCCTGGGTAGGAATCGGAACCCATATCCTTCGGCGCAGAAGGCAGAGTTACTACCTGAGCTGTGAGGCCGTCAAAACCAAATTCATGAATAAAATGTAATGGAAATCTTACAGCTACAAACAGCAGAAAAAGGCGTAATGGTACAAAAGACAGAGACCTTTAATAATCTTTCAAGTCATAGTATGCATCGTACATGGGCGGGCGGGCTCGGGGTAAGGCGGGCGGGCAGTAAATAAATACACTGCGACGGCAATTTATTGCCTAGACTCGTGTAGATACGTTTTGTGTAACGCTTCTTGAAGTTTTCAGATTATATATAATTCTGTAATCCCGAATGTTACTATTTTTCATATCTTATGACTAAGATACGAAAAATATTATAAGAGAGCTTTAAGAGATTTTTTAGGAAAATTTTAGTTTGTACCATTTTGTATGCTATATTTTAGGGTTCCTTACACAAAAGGTAACGGGATCCTATTACTAAGACTTCGCTGTCCGTCTGTCTGTCACAGGGCTGTATCTTATGAACTGTGATAGCTAGACAGTTGAAATTTTCACAGATGATGTATTTCTGTTGTCGCTATAACAACAAATACTAAAAACAGAATAAAATAAATATTTAAGTGGACTCCCATACAACAAACGTGATTTTTTGCCGTTTTTTATAGTTAGTGGTACGGAACCAGTTTGGTGGACATCTACTCAGATCTCCAAGAGCTCCTTAAAGAAGACTAAAAGGAGTAGTCAGGGGCACATCAAAACGTTCTAGATATCACGGTTCATGAGATACAGGCCTGTGACAGTCAGACGGATAGACAGACGGACAGCGAAGTCTTAGTAATAGGGTTCCGTTTTTATCCTTTGGGTACGGAGCTCTAATAAAAATGAAAAGTGGTAATTTCGGGAAGTGGTCTATAGGTATCTAGAGTATTTTGTTTGTTGTAAACGTGAAGGTATTTCTAATAAAAAGAAGAATATAGAAAGGACATTAAAATTCTATATTATTATTACACTGCACTGAGTATTGAGATCTGAGTAGATGTGTACCGTACTTAGGGTTTACAGTCGTGATCTTATTTTATTTATTTATGGTGATATTTATAATGTTTGGTTTTTTGTATGAGCTGAGTCTACCCGGATAAGACGGAAAAAGTGATAAAACTGCATTATCTTGAAAACCATCAAATTTAAAAAGAAACTGTCTGTAATTTACTTAGCTAGTATGATTATCTAACGAATTATATAAAAATGAACTGTTAAGCTATTCATGGTTTTGATTAAAAACGAAACTAGTGTTTTTGTAGAGCCAACTTTGGAAAATAAATCTATCGTGAAAAGTTTCACCAATCGTGTTTCTGTCTGTAATTTATCTAAATTATATCCATAAGTTATCTTTGTCATAAAAACAAAACTGTATGTTTTGCGGTTATTGAGAAAAAACTATCAAAAACATTTATTACACATCTTAAAAATGAAAAGTGATCTATAGAGTATTTTGTTTCTTAAACGTGTATTTATTATAAAAAAAATAGGACAATATAGTTCTATATTACTATTATTACTATTATAACCCAGTGAAATGTTCTCTCCATTATTTCCCACGTCAACACTATCATTATGATATGTGATATCCATTCGAGTGGGTGCCTGAAATCAAGGGGGTGAGCCGCGAGCCTCCCCGAATGAAGATTTACGATGTCGGCATAACGAGTGCTAGATGAGGCGTAAAGAAGCCCAATTCCCGTTATTATACCTATAAACCTGCTGTATAACGATATATTTGTTAGATTTTATGCTTCACCGACTTTATATTGGATAATATCTAGCGAATTCCTTGCGAGGCTAAGTGTTTTGAAAGTGTTATACAAATAAGTTTGCCTGCCAGTAGCGTTGATATTTAAAAAAATATATATTAAGGTATTTACACAAAACAAAACAAAACGTAAGTACAAAACGTATTAGTAAGTTAAGAAAACAAGCTTTCAGACTAGGTTTCCCTGTGTCCTAATTAGGTAGGTATACAATATTTAAGCTTAGAAGACAATCAATTCACAAACAAGCGATCGTTGTTAAATAGATGGTTTTTTGATAGATATCCCAAAAATAGGGTGCGTAAATAAAATAAAATGAAAGTTGAAGCTAATAAAAGTGTGTTTAAAAACAACTCCACTTTACATCGAGTTGAGGTACCGACGCGACGGACAAGCCGACTATAAGGGACTCATCAGATTTCTGAACCTTATGAATATTTCTTAAGACGAATAATAAATGTTTTTGATGAATGCAGAATCGTTTTTTCTCACTATCCAAAACATACAGTTTTGTTTTTTATGACAAAGATAACTTAAGAATTTAATCTAGATAAATTAAAGACAGAAACACTAGTTTCGTTTTAAATCAAAACTATGAATAGCTAAATAGTTAATTTTTATATAATTCGTTAGATAATCATACTAGATACCTAAATTAAAGACATTTTTTTTAAATTTGATGGTTTTCAAGATAATGCAGTTTTATCACTTTTTCCGTCTTATCCGGGTAGACTCGGCCCATACAAATCGTCAAAAATTTCACTTATCACCTTAACAGGTTAAGGCTTGTTCTCTGGCATAAGCATAAATATAGAACGTACTAAGATGATTGAATGATTTTAAATTTCATACGAATTTAGTATTTTGTTACCTATCAGTACGACCCAGGGGGCACTGCAAGTGGGGAGCGGAACCCGTAACTAATTCGTGGATTAAGCACATTTGCAAATGTAATTTATATTCATTAAAACCAACAGCATTGTACGTGTTATGTTTTTAAACGGCGACAGCGTTTCGATAAAGCTTTGTGCCTGTAGTTTTATTAAACGGGTTTTAGTTGTAATAGGATTTTTCAATATATAATATAAAAAATATGATTAAAATATCCAGTATTAATAAAACCGTGTTGGCTAGCTCGAGGTACCAATTCAATTTCGATGGTCCTGGGTTAAAAAATCCGATAATTCTTGTCGAATAAAATCTATTGATGGATTCCACCCCCTTCATTAGACATCTGAGATGCGCTCTTAGATCTAAAAGAATGTTCTGTAGGTTCTTGGGGATTACTGTCGTGTAACTATTTTCTTTTTACAATTTGTCAAGTTATAACTAAAAATATGTACGAGTACATTTCCATGTCGTAAAGTTATAAAAACTAGACTATTGTAGCTAGAAATTGACTGTTGGTTCTGACTCAACATACCTATACCTCAACATACCATACGACTACATTCTCCCAGCTTTTATTAATATTGCCAGCCAATATTCAACGCAAAGAACCAACAAACTCGACAATTTCCCCGATCGCGAAGGCGTGATCATTCACTTTCAGGTTGCTTACGTAGTTTTTCTACCGAAAGTTCATACAAAATTCAAAACAAAACATCACCCAAATCAAATCAGCGTTTTCAATAAAGGCGCGAAGCCGCTATCGGATCTGCCTCCATTGCGAGCTCCCAACTATATTGGCACGAACACAGTAGGCACCCATGTTATTGTAAATGGGATATGTAGTATAGCAACTTTTGCTTTTGCTATAATTCTTCGTATCTTTCTTCGTAACTGTATAGTGATGGGTTCGAGTTGGCAGTCAAAGTTGAATTGTCAGCATGATTTGCAATAGTTTGATCTCGGTAAAGTTAAATGTAAACACTAAGAAGTTCATAAAACAGAATGTTAAAAGAATGTATCACGACTGTACTTCCCAATTACGCTACATATTCTCTCAGATCTCCAGCCACTCAGATTCTTGAAGATGTCTCTTTAGGGTAGTCAAAAATACACATCCGAACAATATTTTATTGTCATTTTTTTTTACATTATTTATAAATATTAAAAACATAGAGCATTGCGCTACTTTACACACTTTTCGCTGTGTACTATCGACAGCGCTCGCGTGTCGTCGTCGCGACTCAAACAACTTTATTGTCCTGTCGTTCAAACGCGACAGAACGTAATAGAATTAAATTGGGAGAAGCGCTGCTCCGTTATGTGGAAAATAATAACACGGAGTGTCTGTTATCTGAGGAGTTTTCACGCGCCGGTGGCAGGGGTCTGTACTACTACTAATGGAAATCCAGCCAATGATAATCTGTTTTCCACACCATTAATCCTAAACTAAGTCTGAGCGCAATCTGCGGCGTCTCGGGAGTGCGACTCGAGTTTTATGCCCTCGTTAAGGTCCGCAATTTGTGGAGTCGGGCTGTTAAGGCGGTTCGCCCTCGTTCGCCCAAATCCTAATTCCAACCGTGGACTTTCTTAATCTTACGATATTGAGCTGGAGGTAATTGTTTCAAAATTGCAGCCCAGGATAGTGGAATGTGCTCTAGTGGAAGTAATGGTATGCGAATACTCTATTCGCTTAAGTACCTTCTTCTAACTTCCTACAAACCCATAATACCCACATAAATCAGTAGATATAAGTAGATGTCTTCGTGCATTTATTTAGAGTCTTCAATGAACCATGGTGGCCTTCAAAAAATGGATGTGCGCATTAACATGGGCTCAGAAGAGTGAAAAAAACATCGTGAGGAAACCCGCTGTTTAATCAGCTCACGTTATGACCATGTCTTTTCTGTGTCAACTAAGTTTACTTCATTTAAAACCATGTCCCAAGCACTACAGCGTCTTGTAAGTGAGTTCCAAATACTGTATAACTATAATAATCAAGATTTTTCTATGGAACTCTTCCGAAATAAAAGAACGGGTACATCAAGATACAAAAATATTGCTTTTTAAATATACTCCCTGAAAATAAAAGAGCCGTTTCAGCATCTCCGAAGCATTTTCCTCAAGAAAATGAAAAGGATTTTCCCAGTATTTAAACTACGACTTATCCGAATAACCAATACTTTAGCGTAATAGAGTCAAGGGAGAGAGGCATAATAAAAAAGAAAGTAATCATGCAAATTGAAGGAAGGAAAGTTGAATTAAAAAGCGGGTTTGTTTGCTGGGGGTAGGGGGGAGGGTAATGTGTCTTAATGACCGCAATGGATGGCCGCCCTAATCCGCCCTCCAGCTCACGCCCGCAACCTTTCCTCCACACTTTACCTAATGTACACTCGCATAGGTGCTATATCTCTGGGAATGGAGTCAATTGCTTTTTTCCATATCCTTTGAAAAAGGTGGCTGTAAAAGTGTATATGAACTACAATGTAGTTACGTGAGTAGTAGGTAAGCACGTGTTTATACACATGGATGAACGCATATAAGTCGTTCACACACTACTAAACACACACACATGTTTGTTACACTGAAAGAATCGGAATGTACCTTTTTAGATGTTACAATTCGTTTGTATACCTACTTGTCATTAAATAACAACGTATTCTGTTACTGCAATTTTCTATAAAATAGGTTAGCAAAAGGATTTCTAGTCTTTTCCCCGATCAAAGCAATAAAATTCAAGTCTTTTATAAAACACTAGCTGACCCGTGCCCGCTTCGCTGTGCGTAAGACATTTCTAATACCATCGTGGACTTTTTTGTAGACGTTTTTAAGGTGTACAATACTGTAGTACATTATTTTGATATATCTCGTGGGGTTCAGCCAGCATTTGCAATGTAAGCGCAAAAAAATGTGTTTATTTACGACATCACATTAGAAACCTCTAAAATTATCAGTGTTTCTCTACTATATTATGCATGTATTATACATATAAACCTTCCTCCTGAATCACTTTATCTATTAAAAAAAACCGCATCAAAATCCGTTGAGTAGTTTTAAAGATATAAGCAAACATACATACATACATATTACATACAGACGCGGGAAGCGGAAAGCGACTTTGCTTTATACTATGTAGTGATATTTGTTAAAGTTAGTTAAAGATATACAATAAAAGGAAGTAATCAAAAACAGGGTAGTAACAGCAACGACACACCAATAAAAGCCAGGTCAGCTGTAAGCAACGCGACGCGACTTGTCGCACGCGACTTGACATCATCAAATCAACATTTGCAGATTCGCGAAGCTTTCCCTGGGAGATTTAGAGGTGGAAGGAAAATAAAAAAGTTCGTAGAAGAATCCCGGCTGATCCCTGTTGCCTTTATGGTAATGCCGGGATGCGTGTATTCGACTATTCAATTTATATTTTTTTCCCTTTCGCCTTATTTCTTTCTCGAAATTATCTATCCTTCGAATTTCGCTTCGCACTGTATTGTATACGGGATTCGATGTTTGCGAATAAGGTACGACTTTGGAAATATCACGGATAACTGCGGTGGATTGGCTTTGTTCCCAACTTCAAAGAAGTTTCTTTTAGATATATTGTGTGTATAAAATGGTTGGAGTGTTGGAAGCCGGCTAACTTTGTCGCGGGGTATTGCACGCCGGTGCTCGCAAATATTAAAGATACGATAACAAAATGCATTACCAACTTCCAGTCTATTCTGCTTAGCGATGAATAAAATATAAGTAGTATTGGAAGTTTCGCAAATCGATTACGCTTTCATTTTATATCTTACTCACTTATCACGGCAGTATAGGCAGTGTCAACACAGAGAAGTTACTGAAGCAATACGTTATTACAAGTTATAAAAATACTTTCAAATATGAAGAACAAAAGTGAAGGAAAACATCGTGAAGAAACCAGTAAGTATTTATATAAGCGGCTACGGGCTTACAACGTCACGTAGGTACGGAACGCTAACTAATGTGTCAAATGTAATGTTGGAACGTTCCTCTGACTACCCTCCAAGACATCGTCAATGTCTGAACATCTAAAAGATCTGAGATGATGTCGTATTTATGTATTACAGTCGTACATTTAATTTAATTTTTCTATCAAAGGAAATAATACCAAATTGTAGACATAAAAATAAAAAACCGGCTAAGTGCGAGTCGGGCTCGCGCACAAAGGGTTCCGTACCATTATCTATAAAAAACGCCAAAAAGACACGTGTGTTGTATGGGAGCCCCACTTAAATATTATTTTTATTTCGTTTTTAGTATTTATAACAACAACGGCAACGGAAATACATCATCTGTGAAAATTTCAACTGTCTAGCTATTACGGTTCATGAGATACAGCCCTGTGACAGACAGACGGACAGACTGACAGACGGACAGCGAAGTCTTAGTAATAAGGTCCCGTTTTTACCCCTTGGGTACGGAACCCTAAAAAACAGATAATAAAGCTTTATCTGTATTTGTAGGTCGAAATGTTCAATTGTTAAAATGCCCAACCAACGTTGCTGCCGAAACGAGTTTCGTAACAAAGCGAATTTCCAATAAATAATTAATTAAGAACAAATTACTTAATAAACCACTCAAAATTTTCTCTAAAACTGTGTACAAGCAGGCATGTTCAAATTTAACGTTACTCATGAATAAATCATAAGAAGTAAGCGCGCTTGACGCTTTAATAATTCCACTAAACATTAAAACGGTGTACTGATTGCCTTTGCTTCAATATAATGGATATCGTTGTAAACTTAAAGGCATTATGTATTGTGTATGTGTATCGTTGAAAATTAAAAGGCAATAATAATTATTTTTTTATGAAAATCAATGTACAAAGACTTTAAAAATTTATTTAATTAAATTAATATATCGATAATATAAAAATAAATCGCTGAATGTGTTGATAAGCGCAAATCTCGAGAGCAGCTGAACCGATTTCGCTAATTCTTTGAGAGCCCCACTTAAATACATATTTATTTTATCCTGTTTTTAGGATTTGTTGTTATAGCGGCAACAGAAATACATAATCTGTGAAAATTTCAATTATCTAGCTATCACGGTTCAGCTCTGTGACAGACAGACGGGCAGACGGACAGCGAAGTCTAAGTAATAAGGTCTCGTTTTTACCCTTTGGGTACGGAACCCTAAAAATGATTTAATTCGGACAATGTCACAGCTGAAGGAAGCCGTGTGCCTAATCTTGAATAATGACTGCTATTTGTCTTCAGGTCCGACCACGTGCTGTAATTGGACGGTCACCGTTTACGTTCCTGAAATTCAATGGCTTGGATTTGTCAGTTTTAAAAGTTCCTCATTCATGTAACTCGTACCTAAGGTACACAATATTGTAGAAATTTTATCAAACTATCGTGATAATACGCATAACTATTGATTTTTACACGGATCTATATCACATTTTATTTTTCCGACGTTTTGACTATTTACATCTACAATAGTCGAATGTTATAGACCCGTGTAACCGACTTGCCGTTTGTAGCAAGTCTACGAGTATTTTTGTTTGACAACCGCTGCTAACGAAATTCAGCAAAATTGATAAAGAACGGAATCTTTTTACTAAAAAGAAAACATGCAAACCATTCATTATTTTCAGCCGGCGAAGAAAAGAGGATCTCAATTCGACGCGTATATATTTTTGTTGATTTTTTATGTATAACGAAGATCGGATTTAGATGATTTTTTCTATTGTGTAGAGAATAAATAGGTAGTATTTATAAGCTGTATTGTGTCTAGTTCCGATGGCTGGACGATACCACCATACGATAAAGATTCGTGCTCGCTATAGGTACTGATCTATAATAAGAACGTTGGTTTTATTAATAAAAATAAAAGTAGCTGAATGAGAGCATAAATATTTTCAATAAAAAAACATAAAACAGCGCCGTCAAAAGTCGCAGTCTCCGCGCGCAATTACATTTTTTTGATCCTCAATAAATTGACAATTTCATCCGGCGAGCCATCCAAGCGAGTCGAGCCAGCCTTTTAAATATATCGAGTATTTCAGTGCAACGATACAGCCGGTTGTTTACAGTGGGGGCTGAAGGGGCCCAAGGGGTGACTGGGGGTGTTTGGGGTGTCAAGATGGCGGCGTTGCCAAGGCAACGGTGCACTCGCTTCCTTAATCGACCGTCGCAGCCTCCGCGCCTGGGACCGACTCTCATTTATGTATTGTATTGCACTTGTGAGATCTTATGTTTTGTGAAACGAATATGTTTTTGGTTTACTCTGAAATTTGATGTAATATTTATTTAGTTATGAGATATTAGGTACCTATTAGGTATATTGACCTATTAGGTATATTTATGTGAATGAAAGTTTAAATATTGAGTTAGTAGACGAAGGTTATCTTCCACAATATACCTACGATACTTAGTTAACTAGGTAACTTGAGTCAACCCATTTTTGTGTAAACAAACTAGGTATTAAGCATTGCAGAAGTCAACCTTATTCATGATACAAAAAAACAATGACAAGATCACTACTGTAATCCCCAAGTACCGTAGAGATCAGATCTCCAAGCTCATAAAACCTTTAAGATGTCTAAAAGATGTAGTCAGAGATATATAAAAAACCCATGCCCGCATTATGCAGGCGTTAGCATTTCATACGTGATAGGTTGCAAGCCCGTTGCCGCTTGTAAGAATACTAACTGGTTCTTCAAGATGTTTTCTTTAATCATTTTAAGCATGTTCTAACGCGCATATTTTTTTTATTTAATAAATAATGAAAAAATATCTACTAGACATAGTCTGAGACTATGATGGGGCTAGAACAAATTCTGACAACAATATTTTACAACGGTACCTACGTTTCTAACACGGATAAGGTGTGGTACATTGGGTACACACCTTATGAGGGGGCTACAACCAAATTTGCAATATTTGAAGCCCAAAAAAATCTTTATCGGGCACAGAAGATACTCAGGTACACCTATAAGGGACAAAATTATTATATTAAAAGTGTTAAAAATAATGCTAACCCAACAGGTGAAATCATATCAGAAGTTAAGAGTTGGCCAACAGCCCATTCGAACTTAACCTACCAAGGAGTAAGAAGGTACCTGCATAGTACATAGAGTATTTACACTACTGATTTATAGAAGTAAATTATGTATTTTTGTTTGTACCTAATAGGTAAACTAAAATACTACTGAATTAAATTTAAAAATTCTTTAACCTTTGGTAGGTTAAAAAAAATTTAAATTCATAAAAAAAATTGTATGGACTGAGTCTACCCGGATAAGACGGAAAATGTGATAAAACCGCAATATCTTGATAACCATCAAACTTAAAAAGAAACTGTCTTTCATTTATGTAGCTATTATGATTATCTAACGAATTATTTAAAAATGAACTGTTCAGCTATTCATAGTTTTGAGTAAAAACGTAAATAGTGTTATGGAAGAGCCAACTTTGGAAAAAAAATCTATCGAGAAAAGTTTCACCAAATAAGTATTAATGCCTATAATCTTCACTAGTAGGTACACCCGTGCGAAGCCAAGAATAAATACTACCAGATTCCAATATCTATACACTGCATATATTAAATGGACAGCTTACTGCATCGAGGTTACATGAGTTTGTTCTGCATCAATTCGCTACATTCGTATCCACGAGTTTTGCGGATTCCCACTATTTATTATTCCGATTATGAACGCTTTGATCCTAGTCGTAGGGATTAGTTAGATGATAGACTTTAGATTTAGGTACCTACCTGATTAGATGTGGTTCTCATTAATACTTAGATATTTATTTGATGGCGAGTATTTTCGTCCGACGAATACAGTAGGTTAACAATTAAACGCGACTGGTTATCTGATTGGGGTGTTTCTTTTCTGTGTTGTAGAGAATAGTCCTATGTTCAGTCCCATTTTTATTTTACAAAAAACTTAATTAAAAAACTAATTTAGAACATTTTTGTTGGTTCTCTTTTTAGTTTTTAAAACGAATTTATTGATTAGATGATTTTAGACAGTAATTTTAGACGGTAATTTGATTTGTCAAATTATAGGTATGTCAAATTATGTCAAGTATAGGTATAGTGTACCTACTCTACATAGGTAGATAATTGAAAAAGCTTGGAGTAGTAGGTACTACACGACACGCGTGTAAACTAAATAATTTCTTATGTAAAATCAGAAATAGAAGAGTACCTAGTAATCAAATAAATTCATCGTAGGTAAGGACTTCTTACTCGAAAAACAAAAGCAGCAAGTTTATTTCAGCCATTTAACCAACTCAGTTAATTCCGAAGTTGGGTTGCTACACGTAAAGGTGACTTTTACGACGTCACAAAAGTAATCGTGAGCTTCCACGGGCGAATTGTCCCTTCCTTTTACGAGGAACCGGGTCAAACTCATTTTACAAAAACAAATCCTCCCGATTTCGTAAATAAACCACCTTCAAGAGTCCTAACTTGAGCTATCAGTTAGGTCAGTCCGTAATCCAGTGGTTGCAACTGGCTGGGGCAATAAAAAAGAGTTATAGTTGAGAAGAAAGGGAAAGTCCCGCGTCTCCGCCGGCTGGCCGTTAGTTGAGGATCAAGGGCTCAGCTCTCGGTGGGCGATAATCATAATTTTTACTTACAAGAGGCAAGAGAAGAGAGCATTAGAGGCGGGCGTGCGACAAATCTTTCCTAACTGCTGTGAACTTCGCGGCTCCAGCCGGCCACTCGTATATTCCGCCGAGTACAGGTGCTTTGTTCAGGCCAAACGGGATAAAGTGCCCGAAATAGTGGAATGCACTGGTTGTGTTACAGTGCTACGGCTTTGGGGAATTAACTTTAGAATGTATTCACATTTTGTGGACTTTGTTGTAGTCTTGGTAACTCTGTGTAATGTTTCATTGTTTCAAATAACTATGTATATATTATTATACTAGCAGACCCGACCACACGTTGCTGTGTCAACAGTTTGTAATAAAATAATATTGCAACTATATATTGATATGTAAGCTATCCTATCTTTCAATTTGAATCAAACTGCACACGGTGTGCAAAGATTTATTAAAATCGGAGTTAAGTTAAGTTTAGGAGTCCATTGCGGACAAACAACGTGACGCGTAATTTATATATGCTAAGAAGATATGCTCAAGTAGGTATGTAGGTAGGTATACCTATAGGAGGTAAGGAAATTGCAAACCTGCCACCTGTAGTAGGTATGACATTTCCATGGACCGCGGCCGACGAGTGATGAGTGTGCGTAAAAAGGTAAGAGTGTGTGTCCTACCACCCGCACACTAAGTAGGTACTTAACTTACCTACCGCCCCGCACTTTCTTTGGTAAGTAGGTGCCCCGTGTGTGTGTGGCGGATTTACACATTAGTTACACAACCTAGATTATTTTTACAATCCAACGATTTATTTCATAAATTTAAGTGGTGAAATGTTGAATGGCGTGGACCTAACAACAGTAAATAAATGTTTTTTTTTAATTCCTGAAAGACATTTGGCAAAATCAAGTGATTGGCCAAATTTTGCTAGAATCGAGATGCGTGGAAGGAAGGCATTATGTCCGGCAGTGGGACGATAAGCTAAAATAAATAAGATGTTTGAAAAAATAAATCCAAATCTGCCACCCTAGGCTCCAGCTTACTCAGCCTGGTGGAAAATCCGCCACTGAGGTGCCCCGTTCTCCCGTAAGTCCGTGTGTCTCGTACAAGCTTGTTGTGAATTGACAGTTCTTAGTGATCAATAGTGTTGAAGCATGACAACCCCCTAAAATTCGAATTCTAAATTCAAACCAGTAGTAGGTGGTCGCTTAAGGGGCTCTCAGTCGACGATTGCTCTTTTTCGAAACGAAAAAAGAAATACTTCTGAACAAGCCACATCTCCTATTTTTATAAGTATATTACTTCAGGTTCCTACCTAGATTTCTATTAAGCTGAAAACATAATAGCAGAAACTTTTCACGATAAAGATATTATTTCAAAATGATACATATTAGAATTTATGATCGAAATATTTTATATACCTACTATTAAAATCAACTTGTGATTTATTGTTAAAGATAGGTAATATGTAGATCTAGATTTCTATTAGGATAGATTTTTGATAAGTAATTATACATAATTTATATCATTAATTTATTCGAAAAGCTAAGGCGGACCACGCGCCGACGTGTATTTGTCGTCATTGCAGCGGTCGGTAGGATTATTTATCGAAGTGATTAAAGATGGGTACATCTTTATTCACATATACTATACATTATAAAATAGGAGATGTGGCTTGTTCACAAGTATTTCTTTTTTCGTTTCGAACAAAAATAATCGTCGACTGGCAGCGTCTTAAAGGCAAAGCGTGTAAAACATTTTTTTTTAAGATTGTACCCATCTAGGTATGTTTGTTATTCAACCACGCCGCAATGGCTGACCCGATTGAATGAAACTTGGACAATAATATTCGTGATCTGGAAAAGCATAAAAAGCTCCATTTTTTTAGGGTTCCGTACCCAAAGGGTAAAAACGGGACCCTATTACTAAGACTTCACTGTCCGTCTATTTGTCACAGGGCTGTATCTCATGAACCGTGATAGCTAGACAGTTGAAATTTTCACAGATTGTGTATTTCTGTATATATTATTATAACAACAAATACTAAAAACAGAATAAAATAAATATTTAAGTGGGGCTCCCATATACAACAAACGTGTTTTTTTTGCCGTTTTTTATAGATAATGGTACGGAACCCTTCGTGCGCGAGTCCGACTGCACTTGGCCGGTTTTTTTTCAAAACTAATTACCAAAAATGTATACGTGGCAAATGCAAATCTAACGCCACTCATCCAAAACAATTGTTTTAAACTTTTACCACAATATGCCGACTATCACGGTTATTTTATAAAAGGGAAGTATTTATAACCCCTTACCAACTCTCATAAGGTAGTTGTTCAAGTACCTAGTACCTTTGTAGATAGTACGCAGTCTTGTCACGTGAGACTACGAGCGGAAGTCCAGTGTCCAGTGCGTTAGAGGCCGCCATTGAAGTGTTATTCAGAATATGTGAACATAACGCACGTGGTAGAAGGTGTGGAGACTTCCTTTAAGTTTCAAACGAATTATATTTTAAGAGACCTCAAAAGAGCTAGTGGTTTAAGTAGCCCGTTGTGCCCATAAATCTACTATTCATAAAATACCAAATTCTACACTTAAGAAGGACTTGAACCATCCACCAATAAGCTGTGGTCGATGACATGAATACGTAAAATAGTTAAATAGGCTGTCATGGGTGGGGGTAACATGTTAGCTATAAGTCCGCCATCTCGATTCATAAAAGAGCTCCGATAAAATATAGTAACAATAAATTATATTTTTTGATAGTTTATGATGGTTTCCCACATCACATCTGTCCAGGCAGTCTTCCTAAATGCAAGTAGAAAATTAAACTTACAAAAAAAAATCCTGTAATATTTTACAAGGCGTCTCTACATCAGTTTTGTCCACTCCTCGGACCGGCTCGGGCGGATTTGTTTTATGCCCATGGAAGACAGCGGCTCCGGCCGGGCGTCTCCTTAATTTTATTACGACCCAGCCCGTTCCCTGAGGAAAATGTTCTAATTGTGTCTCAGGAAAACCAACCTGGACGACAATACCAATTTCTTTTCGCTACAACCTCCACCGATGGTATTGGGAAATGATTTTGAACGGAAAATAAATGAGCGTGGACACAAATAATGGAATGTTTGTTTTTTTAGCCGTGTTGGCCCAGTGCTAGCTTTTTTGACATGAATCCGAGGGTTCGAATTTCGGTTGTGCAACAATAGATTTTTCTCTTCTCTTTTATTCTGTCTCTTGATGAATGCTAAGCTAATACAAGGTGGGTTCCGATCTAGGTAGGTAGGTATGTAGGTAATACACAAATAGTTATATTTTATATAGTTAGGTGGTATGTGTAGTTGTACTTACCTACCTACCTACTTCAGTAGTTAGGTAGGTAGTTAGTTACCTACTTATTATCTTAAGAGTTAAATTATAGAATAAAATGATGCATGATATTCGCTGAGGATCCAAAGCAGGTGTTTCGACTAAAAGTACCATTCACCTATGGCAGGTAAGTTCTAAAGTAAGTACTACTTGTTTATAAATAAGTAGGTACCTACCTACCTACCGATAATAATACGCCGATTTCTACGATCTCTTCGAAGCTTTCGATGCAGTTTTGTTCAGGTTCTATGGGATAAAATTAAAAAATAAATGGCCAATAACGTAACGGTGAAGTGATTTTCTACATCTAATCTACTAGGTAGGTAGCATCGACTACATAGCCCAGAAGACACCGCATGCAAGGCGAACACTGTCATCCAAAACATCAGGCTTATACGGCCGATAAAAAATACCGCGCGTCAAACCTGCAGTAGTACCGACCACTTCCTTGACCCGTGCACATATCGTCTGTTTATGCTACAAAACCATTACCACAAGCTCAAGTTACACTGGTTATTTTCCTTGTCGATAGTCAATAGTGTTGTACCACTACTCAATAATTGATGATCGATAAACCTACATAGTAGTAACAACAACAGTTGGACCTAACCCATCCCGATCCCAATCCCGATCCCGATCCCGATCCCGATCCCGATCCCGATCCCGATCCCGATCCCGATCCCGATCCCGTGTTTAAAACGGTGGAAACCAGTCGCATCGCATCGCATCGCGAGGAAACCAGTAGTTAGTATTGTTATAAGCGGCGATGGGCTTGCAACCTGTCACGTATGGACTGCTAACTACTGCAAAATGTGGGTATGTGCCGAATATAATATTTGGACGTGCCTCTGACTGCTATCGACAACTCATGACAACACTTCCCATCCCTAGTGAATCACGTCATCTTGAACCGGCCAATCAGAATGCATTTTTTCCCACTCCCCCCGTACTTCATACCTCACTGACTTGACAGAGTTGTTTGTTTGAATAAATGAAGCCATTAGGCGTCTATTAGGCTATGTAGTCGATGGTAGGTAGGTACTCCCAATTATTAATACTCCTACTAGAGTTGCCCATCAGATACCTAAAATACCTAAAACCTATCCTAAATAAAAGGAATTTTTGATGAGAGGTGTCATGCATGCCATCTGTTATTGACTGGAATAAAAACGAAGTAATGCAAACAATGTGCTACCTTGCTAAAGCCATCTAGCGATGAGTAGAAAGACTAACTAAACTAAATATAGATGGCAGTACCATCAATGTAGTTAGCTCAGCGAATATAATCATTCTTGCAACAACTGTCATTCATCAAGTTGTCAAGTAAGTTCGGTAAGTCAAAGTCACTCAGCTCAGCTCAGGCACAATCAGTCAGTCCAATCTAGTCAGTCACAGTCAGTTTCAGTTTGTTGGCGAATGGCGAGTGTAGTGACTTGTCAATTCGTTTTTAATTGTTTCAATACGCAATTTTTTCCATTCGAAGTGAAATTATCGATGTGTAATTAGTTTATTACGCGCTGAAGACGAAACAGGACAAATCGCAAACTTCAAACATGGCGAACACGTTCGTCGCATGTCTGCTCCTGTTCTTTTGTTGTGCAAGTAAGTTTTGTTTGTAACTTAGATTTCGTTCGGCCTTGTATTCCATTTGTTTTTTGTACTTTATTTACGTTAATTAATTTGCATATTGCTACTGCAAACAGGCTGCAAAATTCATTATCATTTGGTATTCTGTTAGCGACAGCAATTTATTTGCAAATATTAATTAACGCACCATTTATTTGTAGATAGATAGTTAGGTACCTACATAAGCACCGCCGCTCGACACGCAATAACTATCGAATAAACATGGATTCTTCATTTCATAATTACACGAATTATGATCATTATAAACTGCTGATTTATATAAAAAGTATATAATGTAAGTGGAGATACACAATGCTGAACAATGATGCTAAGTTGACAAATAAAAAACAGATTAGTACCTAAGCTCCGATTGCTGATTATGATGTGATGGATACGTAAAGATATCTACAGAAAAAATCTGTATATTATACGGATAAGACTCATAAAGCCTTTTTAAATCAGAAAATGGTGTTATGTTTGTCTAATTTATTTGTTATCATTAACTTAGGTGTGGGTATATTGGTTACTGTTTGTTATTCATAGGTAACATGAGTCATAACAACTGTGTGACACAAAACAATTACGCTTATAATAATAATATAAACATAAAAAAGAATTTGTATCAAGACTGTATTCTGAAGCACGGTAGAAATCCTCTCAGATCTTTAAGCGCTTAAATCCTTGACAATGGAAAGATAATTAGAGGCATGTCCAGACATAACATTTGGCACAGGCCCATATTTTGCAGTAGTTAGCGTTCCATATGTGAGAGGTTGCATGCCCGTCGCCGCTTACAAAAATACTAACTGGTTTCCTCACAATGTTTTTCTTCACCGTAATAAACATGTGTTCATGCCCATAACACTTTTTTGAACAGAAAAATTTATTGATGCATAGCCAGGTTCAAACCCACAATCTTTGGATTAAAAGTCGAGGTAACTCGCACTCAACCAACACAGCTTTTAAGAAAATAATAATAATAAAATTATTATCATATAGGTTACTGTTTGGTAGTTATAGGTAATATGAGTCATATCAACTGTGTAACACAAAACAAGTATGGTTGGCGATGATCATATTTTATTTCCTGTTTTCAAACAAATCATGGTAGCAGAATTCAATTACCAGTATGATAACGCTACCTCTGCATTGTTATATTCATAACTAGCTACCCGCCCCGGCTTCGCACGGGTGCAAAGCTGATACCAAAATATATTACAGAATGTCTTTGTATACTCGTTAACAGCATTCATTCCTCCATACAGCTTCAGAGCTGCAGATGTAACGTAGATATTTTTCCACTTCATTTGGTGATTGTATGCTGAAAGTGGCCTGCTCACTACCCTTATTAATGTAATTAGTAACGTATTGGATTGACTTTATTGAACTGCACAACTCGACGTTGATAAGGACATCAAAAATTTTCAAAAGGATAAGCGCAAAAAAATGTGTTTATTTACGACTTCATATAGAAATCTTATAATTATCAGTGGTTCTCTAATATATTAAGCATGTTATTAAACATATAAACCTTCCTCCTGAATCACTCTATCTATTAAAAAAAACCGCATCAAAATCCGTTGTGTAGTTTTAAAGATATAAGCATATATACAGACATACATACAGAAGCGACTTTGCTTTATACTATGTAGTGACTAGCTGTCTCGATTTTTTCAAATTCATATTTTTTTTCCCATTAAAACTTTCTACTGATAATAACGAATACAACAAAAAGAATTAATGAAATCGGTTCAGCTGCTCTCGAGATTTGCGCTTAGCAACACATTCAGCGATTCATTTTTATATTATAGATGACTAGAATTTAATTGGAGCACCCAACAGTTACCTACTAGGTAAACATGACTGAACTCACAGCTTAGTTGGTTGTAGGTTTGATTCCCAAATGAGACAAATATTTGTGTCCTATGTATATCCACTGTAATCTGAAATAAAAAAAAATTATAAACTAAAAACAAAACTGACTTCATGCATGTTTTTATAAATTGATTTGAATAAGTCCAATACAAAATTACATCCCTTATTTTTTCACTCTATAAAGTGGTATTTTTTTCTCATATTTATTGGTTCCCATACAACAAACGTGTTGATTTTCAGTTTTTTATAGATGAGGTCAGGAACCCTTCGTGCGCGAGTCCGACTCGCACTTGACCTGTTTTTTTATACTTAATTATAATATAGTGGTGAACTTGCACAATGTTTCTTTGTTTGCAGATCTGTCATTTGCTCGACAATTGCCAAAAGAATGCAGCATAGGGCCGAGTTATTGGTGCCAAAGTTTGAGGTATGTTATCATCATGCTTTGTTTACACTTAGATAAAGGCAATGTTCCAAATATGCCTGACTTAATTTTTAGACAATTTTATAAGACTAGCCGACCCGTGACAGTCTTTATCCTATCGAATTTCAATAATCAAATAGAAAATACTGAATGTTTTCAGTCTGGGATGTCAGATTTATTGCACACCAGCGCCATCTATACCAAAATCATCCCTTTTGCGTTTTGTTGTCATTTTGGGGATGTTTTTCATATTTTACAGTAGTCTATGTTTTATTCTGGCATTATATCTACATCTACAGCAAAATTTAACATAACCCGCTTTGTCATTGAGGCCTGATTGAGGCACAAACATACATACAAACTCACAAACTTTCACATTTATAATATTTTAATAGATGATTAGATATTCCTTCTACCTTACCTTTATTTTGTACCTACCATGCCTTGGCATTAGTGTAGGCAAATAGAATTAGGTGTTTTTTTGATCTGATCAAAAATGCAAAAAGAACCGCCACTATTTTTCTAGAACAATCTGTTATGTCTGCGATCTTATAGCTTGTTGCAAAGCATCAGATGTTTACTAAACTATTTCTAATACTCTTTCGTTGGCAACTTGCGGCAACACAGATACCATAAACAAAAGAAGAGCTACACGCCATTGCATACTTGCCTAATTATCGTTATTAGTATTTTCCGTGACTCATACAAAAGTTAGGTAAAGAAATAATTCGAATCAAATTTAGAATGTAATCAATCATAATAATATAATCTACTAGCTGACCCGTGCCCGCTTCGCTGTGCGTAAGACATTTCTAATACCATCGTTGACTTTTTTGTAGACGTTTTTAAGGTGTACAATACTGTAGTACATTATTTTGATATATCTCGTGGGGTTCAGCCAGCATTTGCAATGTAAGCGCAAAAAAATGTGTTTATTTACGACATCACATTAGAAACCTCTAAAATTATCAGTGTTTCTCTACTATATTATGCATGTATTATACATATAAACCTTCCTCTTGAATCACTCTATTTATTAAAAAAAACCGCATCAAAATCCGTTGTGTAGTTTTAAAGATATAAGCAAACATACATACATACAGACGCGGGAAGCGGAAAGCGACTTTGCTTTATACTATGTAGTGATATACCCACTCACAAAAAATGCAACTTAACGTTATCACAATATTTTTTTGAAATATTACATGATTAAGATTAATTAAATGCTTCATGAGTAACGTAGAACACTGATGATTCCTTTGTAATTTATATCTAATACTAATATTATAAAGAGGAAAGATTCGATTCTTTGTTTGCATTGAATACGCTCCGAAACGAATGGAGCGATTTGACCTTTTTACCATTAGAATTATACATTATCCCTGATGAACATAGGATATATTATTTATCAGAAAAAAAATTAGGGATAATGTTAAAAATTGCCATAAAATCACCCGTGCGACAAATCACCAAACCAAAATCAAATCACCCGTTCATAACTTCAAAAGTCATAACAAAGGAAGGTACCTACCTACTTAGATAATTATGCTTACGAACTATCGGTGCTTAGCAACTTGGTACCTACTCCTACACCTATATCTGGTATTGGCTATATAAGGTATTCTAATTACATAAATGGATTTCATTCGCTTTGTTTTGTACAAGCTAAAGTTACAGCTACTTAGGTATTAGACTATTACCTTGTCATTACTTGGGGGTTATTTTGAAACAAAAAACCGGCCAAGTGCGAGTCGGACTCGCGCACGAAGGAGTCCGTACCATTATCTATAAGAAACGGCAAAAAAAAACACGTTTGTTGTATGGAAGCCCCACTTAAATATTTGTTTTATTCTGTTTTTATTTTTGTTATAGCGACAACAGAAATCCCACCAAAAACATTCTGTAAAAAACTGCGTTTCTTTATTATTATAGTCACACATTAACTATAATAATAAAGAAATCGCAGTAAGGAACCTCAGACTTGGCACGACTTTATCTAGATTTCATTATTTTTTAGAGATAAACAAGCAGCTCCATCGAGACTTGGCTAGTTCAGTATATAACACCATTCGGTCAGCACCCTGCTCCACCTATCATCACCTCGCCTATCGTCATTCAAGTGATTAGCATAGCCAGAGATCGAGATGTATGGAAGGAAGGGAGGGAGGCCTTTGCCCTGCAGTGGGACAATAATAAAATTTACAAATTCGTATGATTATCAAAGAATCCCACGTCAATTTGATTAATCAGTCATAATGAACCCCTCAAAACCGCGTCGCGTGATATGCGTACGAGTATGTATGTCCGGTTGGGTTCATACTGGTTATGTAGGTGAAAATGATTATGCTTCAGATCGTGTGATGTTCCAACAGTGTAATTTATAAGCTAACAAATAAATGTTATGTTACAACGAGGATGGACAAGCTGGACAGAAAAAATTACAAATATATAGGTTTTACGTAGAATACAGGAAAAAAGGATCCTATTAACAACGATTGAGAACAGAAGAGGGAAGATGGTTGGCCACCTTATACGGCACGACAGTTTTATAAAGACTATAATGGAAGGGAAGATTGAAGGGAAGAGAGGAAGAGGAAGGCCACGAATAAGCTACATGAGCCAGATAAAGGAGAAAATAGCTGTCGTGTCGTATAAGGAAGTTAAAGAGACGGCACTGGAGAGAAATAGATGGAGAGAGCTGCATCAATTACACCGACAAGAGCACAGCTCTTAAGTTAGAAAAAGAAAACAACGCCTACCCTCTTTCAAGGCATGTTCAAGGATCTGAGTGCCTAGAGATCTGTGAGGATGTTTACCGTATTTGGGGATTACAGTCGTGATCCTATTTAACTTTATTTTGCAAGACAATAATGACGCAAATGATGGCTATCGTTAAAGTAATCTATGAAAAACGATTTAAGTAAAGTAGATAATACTAGTTATTACACAACGGGAATTACTCACGTAAACGATAAATTGTCGTTGAGGACACCGATAATGTTAGACAATGCAAGAGTTCGAGGCGGAAATGTGAGTAGGGTAGCGCGCGCGTTTAATGGTCCACTCGCCCTGAAGAAGATTCTCTAGCTAGATGAATCGAAACATTGTCGGTGTCCCCAAGTCCCCAACGACTATTTATCGTTTACATGAGTAACTCCCGTTGTGTAATAATGTGTAGTACAACTCACGAAAGTTTTGATAGATAATACTACATCATAGAAAATTATTGTACTAATGTAGGCCTATTGTATTGTGAATCACCACTGCAACAAATATAAATCCAATATTAGTCATTAGTCATGACATATCTAACTAAGGTGTGCTATAATAGACTCGCGCGTTTGATAACATTTAAGGTTGAGTCAATTTTATGGTTCCGCATCCAAAGGGTAAAACGGGACCCTATTACTATGACTTCGCTGTCCGTCTGTCTATCACAGGGCAAATTTTCACAGATGATCTATTTCTGTTGCCGCTATAACAATAAATACTAAGACCAGAATAAAATAAACATTTAAGTGGGGGAGCCCCACTTAAATGTCCCATACAACGAACGTGTTTTTTGCCGTTTTTATAGATAATGGTACGGAACGCTTCGTGCGCGAGTCCGACACGCACTTGGCCGGTTTTTACTACAAATATTTTATTTTTATTGGATTTTAACCGATTCGTGTCAAGAGGAGGGGGGGGGGATGCACAATTGGTATGGAATGTCTGACAATCAATAATGACTGCTCAGGGGGGCGAAAAGACCATTTTGCATGAATCATTATGATTTGTGTACGGATCATATTTAGCAAGAATGGATTCATTTTTAGCAATCATTGCTAAATATGAATCAATCAAAAATTTATATCAGGTAGTACTCACAAAATGGTAACTAATTGACGATTCCTAATGCAATTCAATAATTAATACGCACTCGTAGGTACGCAATTTACGCAAATCATAAATTATATATGCAAAGTGGTCATTTTTAGGGTTCCGTACCCAAAGGGTAAAAACGGGACCCTATTACTAATACTTTGCTGTTCGTCTGTCTGTACAGAACCCTTTGCGCGTGAGTCCGACTCGCACTCGGCCGGTTTTTACACCTCATGCTCACAGTCGAGCGAAAAAAAGGCCTCATCTACTTTAAATATTCCGTGTCATCACCATGAATGCTAACTGCTGCAAAATGTGGGCAAATGTCTCGGTGATCTGTTAGGATGTCTACCGTACTTGGGGATTACAGTCGAAGTCCTGATTTTAATTTTTCTATCACCAGGATCGCAGCTGATTGCGGAGCTGTTGGTCACTGCTCCAGCACAGTCTGGGAGACAAGACAGCAGGAGTATAGCCACAACGATGTCTCCGACAAGTTTGTGAGGTTGTTCAAATCCCTGAAGGATGTAAAGGATATGCTTAATGAGGTAAACAAGATTCATTTAGCCTCCCCGCTCATGGTTCCTTTTATCTATGGTAATCTAGAGATGTGTAACGATCTAGAAACGGGCAACCATTAGGTAGGACGTCCGATTAAACAGGAGCACGAGTTACTATCGTATCGACTTAGTATCGTCTAGTCGAAACGGACACATACAATACAAACGGTGTCAGTTTTGAAAATGCTTCGTGCTAGTATATATAGTGTTCATTTAAGTTGGTTTGTATATCGCAAGTCAGGGGGAAAGTGGGATAAGCTAGTCTTTCTTTATCATCTCTTAGGTTAATGACCAGCTTGTATTATGCTGACCTTAGACGTTGTAAATAATGGTATACAATGAACAGGTGTTTGCATATTAAGATGATATGTGAAATGTTTGGTTTTTTGTATAGGCCGAGTCTACCCGGATATGACGGAAAAAGTGATAAAACTGCATTATCTTGAAAACCATCAAACTTAAAAAGAAACTGTCTATAATTTTCTTAGCTATTCATAGTTTTGATTAAACACGAAACGAGTGTTTTTCAAGAGTTACTTTAGAAAATGAATCTATTGAGAAAGTTTCACCAATCGTGTTTCTGTCTATAACTTATCTAGATTATATTATCATAAGTTATCTTTGTAATAAAAAACAAAACTGTATGTTTTGCGGTTATTGAGAAAAATACGATTCTGCATTAATCAAAAACATTTATTACACGTCCTATTGTGGTATTAATCTTCTTCTGAACTGCCTAAGAACTCCATGAACAGAGTTGGTTACTAGTTTTTACGTAATTATTTATTTATCTT
Source organism: Hydriomena furcata (assembly GCA_912999785.1). Taxonomy (NCBI): domain Eukaryota; kingdom Metazoa; phylum Arthropoda; class Insecta; order Lepidoptera; family Geometridae; genus Hydriomena; species Hydriomena furcata. Next base: position 11,383,189 of record OU538829.1, read on the forward strand.
AGGACTATCTGGCCACGCGTATCGCATCGGCCTGCCACGACGTTCCATATCCATCTATAGCCAATGAATGCAAGAACAACACACATGGACTTGAGAAGTACGTCCACCATGTCCTCAAGTCGAAGACATCGGCGCAAACGATGTGCTCTGTTATCGGAATGTGCAATAATGAAAATCTAGATAGATTAATGGTGAGTCTACTTTGCACTTTGAACAAGGGCATACCGGGCAGTGCGGTGCGCAAGCGACCACGCTGTACAAGTTCGTATTGCTTTATCACTTTCGCACCGTGAGTAATATTGTTTTGATATTACATTTGAGCTTGTGTTACGGCCCCAAAACAATGTGACATCTTTATTTATAGAAATAAATAACATCTAATATATATAACAGAATATTTACAATACAAGAACTAGTTAGCTATCCGAAGATCGTTGCAAACAGTCTATAGGTAGCTCAACTGATCCAGATTACTACCAGTCGGAAGCGTTACCAAGATACTGGTTGCATTGCCACGCTGGATTGCAATACTGATCTGTTGTGTGTGCCAAATAGGAGCCAACTCTACTAGTTCTGGTTTTAAGTGCTAGTCACTTTAAATAAAAGTAATATGCTTATTAGGTGCGTAAAGTAAAGATAAAGGTATTGTGTGTCATACAAATACATTGCTGCATCACGGAGTCAGTTTGACGTCTTCTCAACTTACGGCCAGGGGTGCCACATGCTCAAAAACAATATCAAAATAATATTACCCTCGGTGCGAAAGTGACAACGCAGCATGAACTCATAGCGTTGTCACTTTCGCACCGCGAGTAATTCTGTTTTAGTCTTACTTGAAGAGCTCAATTCAAATTCACAAATCATTTATTTCGACAAAACAATAAGGATCACTTTGAAACGTCTTAGGAGCTAGGTGAAACTACGCCTGTTCCTCGCGACCAAGCCTAGAAGAATCAGGCAACAAACACGGCTTGGGGCCTATCATTTTTTTTTCAATGATTCTTTCAGTAATGCTATGTAGAGCTCCAATGCGGTGCCGATCGAACAAGGTGAAGGCTCAAACAAGAATAATAATTAAAAGTACTAAACAAGTACATACAAAAATAACTGAAGAGCTTCAGCACAAATTATAAAAGCAGCACACGCTACACTTAGTTTGGCCCCAGTTTGGTAGATGCTTTAGAAAGAAAGAAAGAAAGAAAACGTTTTTATTTGTGACATTACAAAGCAGAACAAAGAGACAAAAAAAACGAGAATGGTAACAAAATGGTAACATGACAATAAACAATAAAAAAAAAAAAATAGATTCCTTATACAACTAATAAACTAAAGGTGTGTCTCTCAGTACCATACACAATAATACACACGATGACGTCACAAAAATGGAATCCGACTCAGCTTGATGTTGCGTTTGATAACACAACGCTGATCTTCCGCCGGAACCATCTTTACTAACATGTGTTTTCTTTTCTTCTGCAGAAAAAGGTTGAGACTCCTACAGTAAAGCGTAAGTTTTCGTTTCTCATTATAACTTGACGATATTTCCTTCCAAACACAATCACTGCGTTGTCATTCTACGAATTCAAGGGAATAGTCATATTTCTGTAAACGTTGTGTCATTCAACTCCAACGCCGATTGTTGTGTTTTCCTCTAAATACTCAACGATTGGTAGGTACTTATTCATTTATACTTACACAGTCATACATTGGTCAGATTTGAGCAAAATAGAGGAGAATGGCACAAACTAAGAGAGACCTATGCCCAACAGAAAGAAGAGAAAGGCTGAATATGATCAATCAAAATCAAAATTAGAATCGTCAAATGTAGTTAAGTTTAATTTAATTTAGTTTATTTTTGTTCATTGTTTGTGTTTTTTTATACCTAAGTGTTGGAAGCGTATGTATAGGTATACCTACGCTTCCAACACTAGGTAGGTGTAGGTGTAGGTGCTTAAACAGTGAATAGTTACTATGAAAAGTGTACACCTACTGGTAACATATAGGTAAACCAAATAAGTCAGACTACTCCCTGACAACCCACAACCTACAGCGCAGAAGGCAGAGCTATAACAAACTTAGCTGCTGTGAGGCTAGTCAGTACATTTGTGTACTTTCGTGTTTTAAATGAGAAATGTTTGAGAATAAATTTAATAATTTCAGATGGTTTGCTGGGAAAATCACAATGCACTTGGGGGCCATCGTACTGGTGTAGCAACTTCAGGTAATATAAATTTGTATGCTTATTGTGGTTACATTACCGCGGATGTTTACGTTTCGCGTCTTTGTCTATCCTGTGATGAATCATATAGCTCTTTGGGGCCGTCCATTAATCACGTGAGGCTCGAAAGGGGGCTTTTCCCCCCCTTTTCACAAAATAACAAAATATAACAAGGGGTGAGGGGGTGTAGTAAGATATCCCGTGTATTTATTTTTTCAACCTTTCTGTCCATACCATTTTTTGTGAGTACTATAAAATACACGATGATTTAGGGGGGAGGGAGGTTAGGGGGTTAAAAAATGCTAAAAAAATATCACGTGATTAATGGACGGCCCCTTTCATACAACGCGAATAGTTTGCGATAGCCCGATAATATGGGCGTAGTATTATTGAACTAACCTTTACCTATCACCCACCTCCGTTTGCCAAAATTAACCTCAATATCATGTCCCGAATTATATATTGCTTAGGCATATTTGAATTAGCATTTTAATTTTAATAGCGTATTTTATTATGCCACTTTTCGATTAAGGAATTCGTTTGTGAATTATTAAGCTTTCTAGTGCCAACTTTGTGTGTGTGTGTGTCCCCCCCCCCTCCCCTATTCTTTAGTCTACAACATAGAAAAAAAAAATTAAAAAAACCGGCCAAGTGCGAGTCGGACTCGCGCACGAAGGGTTCCGTACCATTATCTATAAAAATGGCAAGAAAATCATGTTTGTTGTATGGGAGCCCCCCTTAAATATTTGTTTTATTTTGTTTTTAGTATTTGTTGTTAGAGCAGCCACAGAAATACATAATCTGTGAAAATTTCAACTGTCTAGCTATCACGGTTCATGAGATACAGCCCTGTGACAGACAGACAGACGGACAGACAGACAGACGGACAGCGAAGTCTTAGTAATAGGGTTCCGTTTTTACCCTTTGGGTACGGAACCCTAATGATCAAAATTGGATCATCTAAAAATATATGCAAGGCTGGCCATACATAAAAAAACCGGCCAAGTGCGAGTCGGACTCGCACGCGGTTCCGTACTATTATCAAAACGGCAAAAAAATCACGTTTGTTGTACGGGAGTCCCACTTAAATATTTATTTTATGCTCTTTTTAGAGAAATACATCATATGTGAAAATTTCAACTGTCTAGCTATCACGGTTCACGAGATACAGCCTGGTAACAGACAGACGGACAGCGGTGTCTTAGTAGTCCCGTTTTTTACCATTTAGGTACGGAACCCTAGAAACATAAAACATAATTCATAATATCTCATAACCTACCTATTTACCTAACTACGTAGTTAGCATTCCACACGTGACAGGTTGCAAAGCCGTCGCCGCTTTCAAGAATACTAACAGGTTTCCTCACGATGTTTTCCTTCACCGTTATAAACACGTGTAACACGCATGTACATTTTTCGAACAGAAATATCCATTGATGCACGGCCAGGATTCAAACTCGAAATTAATTTGAAATTAATAATATCTACCTAGGTACCTATTTACCTAACTACAACTACATGAATTCAATAATTCAATTTCAAACTTTTTAGTCGATCATGTGAAGTACCATCTATTTACCGACTAACTTTACCGATAGTGGTAAAATAGCGCCACCTGCCAGCGGAATTGCAAACCTCTTTCATCTTACCTCTCAAACCCCGAGCGGTCGCATGAGATCGCGAAAAGTACTTATATTAACGTAGTAACATCAAGTGAAACTAGATGGCGCTGGAATGCGAAAATCACGTTTGTTGTATGGGAGCCCCCCTTAATTATTTATATTATTCTGTTTTTAGTATTTGTTGTTTGAGCAGCAATATAAATACATAATCTGTGAAAATTTCAACTGTCTAGCTATCATGGTTTATGAGATACAGCCCTGTGACAGACAGACAGACAGACGGACAGACAGACGGACAGCGAAGTCTTAGTAATAGGGTTCCGATTTTACCCTTTGGGTACGGAACCCTAAAAAAGCAACTTCGAATTTAGAACTTCCTTTTTTAGGTCGATTCAAAAGGTAGTCGTAGAAAAGACTAGGAAAATACGTATTGCCTAACCTAACCTTAGGTATTCACCTTCTGTTCAGCACAAGCCACGAATGCAAGGCGACACGTCACTGCATAGACAAAATTTGGTCGAAAATGGACGTCCCCGAAGACACAGACAGCATTTGCAAGATCTGTACCGATATGGTCACGCAAGCTAGGGACCAGCTACAGAGCAACGAGACCCAGGTGAGTTTTTACTTAAACTTATTCTTGTCCCTGTCTTTATCGCTTGTCTCTTTCGCTCCACTTCTCGGGGCTTTTATTGTTGGATTCCGTTTTCGAGTGACTAAACCTATGTAGTCACCTTAATGTCTTTCTATTAAGCGATAAGGCCGCCCTTTGTCACACAGATTAATTATTAGTTTTTGAGTCCTTTTTAGGGTTCCGTACCCAAATGGTAAAAACGGGACCCTATTACTAAGACTTCTCTGTCCGTCTGTCTGTCACAGGGCTGTATCTCATGAACCGTGACAGCTAGAAAGTTGAAATTTTCACAGATGATGTATTTCTGTTGCCACTATAACATAAAATAATAAAAACAGAATACAGAGTACCGTTTTTTATAGATAATGGTACGGAACCCTTCGTGTGCGAGTCGACTCGCCCTTGACCAGTTTTTTTTTGTTTTTTAATAATGTTTGGTGTATGACAGTTACTCCCTTCATTAAGTAAGCGCTTGCTAAGAATAGATTTTTGGAAAACGACATCTTAGGATCTGAAAAGAGGTGTCAAATTTAGTCTAAAAACCTTACTTAATCGATCATATGATGCAACTAGCCGACCCGTGACAGACGTTGTCCTGTCAAATTTCAATAATCGAATAGAAAAGACTGAATGTTTTTAGTCTGTGATGTCAGATTTCTTGCTCACCAGCGCCATCTATACAGAAATCATCTCTTTTGCGTTTTTTTATCGCTTTTGGGGTGTTTTTCATATATTAAAGTAGTCTATTATTTATTCGGGCATTATATATCTACATTTACAGCAAATTTTAACTTAATCCGTTTTGTCGTTTAAGCCTGATTGAGGAACAAACAGTGTTTTTTTTTTATTTTTGACATGAAAAGGCTAAATTTCTCTTCTAGAAAGCTTAGATTGAGAAATTTGACCTTGAGTCTAAGGTTATAAATAATTCGGATATCGCTATGACTAGTAAAAAAAAAACTTGAGAGGTGTCAAGGGACACCCGGATGGAACGAAGTTCTTTTCGATTAATTAGTGAAGGAATTGTAATAAAATTTTATTTCTTTTAAGTTAAAATAATATGTTTTTTATTATTATCAAATATAATGTAATATAAACTTAATCAGTAGGTTCAATTTTTGTCAATCTAGCTAGTTAGATGAGAAACAAACGCAAAGCAAATAAATAGGTAAGTACTCTACCTTCCTAAGTAGATACCACCTACCAACTAATGATGTTTTGGTAATCTCCTACTTGCACAATAAGTCGTTTATTAGTTTACAGTTATGTTGTACTGAACACAAAATAACGTGGGACAAGGGAAGGGGAATCAACTTTGACTTTGACTTCGACTTCGACTTCGACTTCGACCTCGACTTCGACCTCGACCTCGACCTCGACCTCGACCTCGACCTCGACACAATTAATAGATATATGTATATGTATATTAATAGATATACTATAGCAGAAAAGTGTCGTGACAACTTTTTGTGACAACTTTTCGTAACAATTTTTTCCGTCTAGCCCCCTTTCACAACGCGCGATAAGGAACTTCGTTCCAATAACCTTAGCTATCCATGACCCTAGTGGTCATGGATAGCTAAGGTTATTTGGATAGCCATAGCATAAATAGAGGCAACTGTACAGCAACAAGACAAAGCCATCAGGCGTAGGTTATAGAGTTAACAACTTATTGCAGTACGCAAGCGTTTTCATTATGGATTCTAATGGCGGCTAGATAGAGTCGAGAATCGAATGCAACCGGTAATCATTAGTGTTTCTTTGTTATTAATATTGCTGACGTCAAGAATTAATGTGTTGAGATAATACTTATCACGCAACACGACCTTTTGACGATGTAGTTAGATACCTTTAGCGTCGTCACATCTTTACTAGAATATCTATGATTTTCTTTCATCGCTGGATTTGTGAAGTCATAATATTCGTCTCCTTTTAGGGTTCCGTACCCAAAGAGTAAAAAAGGGACCCTATTACTAAGACTTCGCTGTCTGTCTGTCTGTCACAGGGCTGTATCTCATGAACCGTGATAGCTAGACAGTTGAAATTTTCACAGATGATAAATAAATAAATAAATAAATAAATATTAGTGGACATTTTTACACAGCGCCATCTAGCCCCAAACTAAGCAAAGCTTGTAATATGGGAACTAGATAACTGATAGTATACTTATATACTTTTTTTTTTTTTGTAAAAACATACGTTTAATAAATACTCACACCCAGACACAGAACAAACATCTATGTTCATCACACAAATGTTTGTCCTGGGTGGGGATCGAACCCACAACCTACAGCGCTAAAGGCAGAGTTACTAATACCAACTGAGCTGTGAGGCCGTGATGTATTTCTGTTGCCGCTATAACAACAAATACTAAAAACAGAATAAAATAAATATTTAAGTGGGGCTCCCATACAACAAACGTGTTTATCTTGCCGTATTTTATAGATAATGTACGGACTCCTTCGTGCGCGAGTCCGACTCGCACTTAGCCGGTTTTTTCCGCTTAATATGGAGTCGGCACAACATGTGGACAAACATGTCTTTTTGGTCCCAAGCTGTGACAACTTAGTGACAGTTTATATCAAAATATTTTCTGTAGATTTCGAGTGCTGTACAAACTGGCATACAGTCTATAAAGCGACAAAAAATATGGTCGTGCGTTCGGACCCGGCTAGGCATCAATGATCAATGATTAACCTATTCGAAAGATTACTCAAAACGGTATAGGAAACAAGTTAGCATTCTTATAAGCCACGATGAGCTTGCAACTATCTACTAACTAGAATGTGCCAAATATATAGTTTGGATGTTCATTTGACTAGATTTGTCTGATTCATTTGATCTTCAAGGATCTAAACACCTAAAGATTTAAGAGGATGTCTACCGTACTAGGGGATTACAGTCGTGATCCTATTACATTTTTTTTTTACTAGCAAGCCGCCCCGGCGTCGCACGGGTGTAATAATGATTTTATGGGTATATTTTTACACCTTGGATTACATTATCGAAGTGTTCATACGGATCCCTAATAGTTAGACATATGGTATTCCAGATTTTTTTGTAGATATTGATGTCTTCTATGTCAATAGTTTTTGCAGCGTACGCGTACGCGATATAAGATATTTTTTTGGGTTTTTTTTCACACGTTGGGTTACATTATCCATGTTTTCATACGGATCCCTAACGTTTTTGAAAATATTCTAGCCTATGTTCATCAGGGATAATGTAGGATTCTAATGGTAAATGAATTTTTAAAATCGGTCCAGTAGTTTCGGAGCCTATTCGATGCAAACAAACAATCAAATCTTTCCTCTTTATAATATTAGTATAGATATAGACTACCCCTTGCTATCATGAGTCGTGGATAATAAAGGGAAAAGATCATCGAAATAAAAGGCACGTGCTGCAAACTGTGTTTGTTACCTGATTCTTCTAGGCTTGGTCGCGATGAACAGGCGTAAATTCGTCGTTCCAAAGTGAACCTTGTGATTTTATTGAAATTAACCTATTGACTTTATAATGATTATTGTTGTGATAGTGTAAAAACATTGATGCTTGTTGTGCCTATGTACACTTCAGATCAGTCAGACATATCCTGTGATCAGAGATCGCACAGTAATTTGCTTCTCTGACCTTTATCAACGTACCGTTTATAGTTTTAACCCTCATTGTTTATCGGTTAAAACAAACAGACTATGAACTCGGAGCCCTATGTCAACGACCGATAGTGGTAATGATCCTGAAATTACTTTCAAAACTCGTGGAAGAAAGGAAAGCATTTAAAAATATCTAAACCAGCATTGCTGTCCATCGTAAATAGAAAAATAAAATAAAAAAATAGGATCACGACTGTAATCCTCAAGTACGGTAGACATCCTCTCAGATCTCCAGGCGCTTAGATCCTTTGAAGATGTCTAGTGGGGGTAGTCAGAGGCACGTCCAAACATTATACTTGGTACATGCCCGCATTATGCAGTAGTTAACATTCTATACGTGACAGGCTGCAAGCCCATCGCCGCTTATAAGAATACTAACTGGTTTCCTCACGTTTTCCTTCACCGTTTTAAACAGATTCCCTGACCCTGAAGAAGATTCTCTAAACTCTAGCTAGGTGAAGCGATAAGGCCGCGCATTTTACTTAATTAGAAAAAACATTGTATGTGTTTCTAGTTTATTTCTGGTGTACAAAGTAGTATCTATCTATCTAACTGAAACGGTGCTTTTATCGAGAATATATTCTTACGTGAGTAATTTCTCCGTGTTTTCTCATAAAATCTCTCCAATCACAAAACTTAGATAAAGATTAAGAACTGGTTACTAAATTTAAATTATAATGAAACTGAATTATTGCTAGAATCTCTAAAATGAAAGTATCTCGATCACATTACACATTACACTCATTCTAACATACACTCACTCACACACACACATACACACATACACACATACACACATACACACATACACACACACACACACACACACACACACACACATACTCGATAATACTTACATTCAAAACCATAGGTACTCATATTCAAACACTCCATATTCTTATACTTACCTCTATTTTTTATTATTAACTACTGTTAACTACAGTACCTACTTACTTAAATGCTATGTACTTGTCATAAACATTTATTGCAACCATATATGGGAGAAGACACTGACTTCTGTAACACAGGTCTACGTACCTAGCTCAGGAGTTAGGGACTTCATAGGAACTTTGTTACCTCTTTCTAATGACAATAAGTAACACAGGTCTACGTACCTAGCTCAGGAGTCAGGGACTTCATAGGAACTTTGTTACCTCTTTCTAATAATGACAATAAACATTATTATTATTATTATATTATTTATTATTATAAAAATCTGTTTATTTCCTAGGAGGAGCTAAAGCAAGTATTCGAAGGCTCCTGTCAGCTGATCCGCATCAAACTGGTCCGCAAGGAATGCATCAAGTTAGCCGATGACTTCGTGCCTGAGTTAGTGGAGACGCTGTCTTCAGAGATGAACCCCCAGACCGTGTGTTCCGTCGCCGGACTTTGCAACAATGCGAAGATCGACCAGATGCTGATTGGCTACGTAAGTAATACTGCAAAATGTATGCATGTGCTAAATTTAATGTTTGGAAGTGCCTCTGACTAACCCCTCTAGTCATTTTCAGAAGTTAAATTAAGCATGCGAATGGTCAAATTAATATCTTTATTGCTTGTTCATGTTCACATTATGTATTTGTATATGTTATGGAACAAAGTTAGTAATCATTTTAGTTTACTATTTTACTGATAAATTAAACACAGCATATCAACATATCCTGTGTTATCTGCTACATCCTGTTCGCTTTTGTTATTTGATAATCTAAAGCTATTGTTTATATAAATAATTAAATCCAAATACCTATTAAACCTTCGACTAGCAATAACTCTGTTGGATAAAATAATTAAAAATAACACCCAACAGTCACATTCCCAGACCCCCAATAAATATTAGTGTCGATTATGTTGGCACCGTTTTAAAATTAGAATTACCTAAAACAAAATTTAAACTATTTCGCTCTTATTCCTTTACGTTAAAGTCTAAATTAGAGTAGGTGGCGTATCTGTTGTGTCCGAAATATACGAAAAAAATTAAGTTTTAAATTTAAGAATTCTTCCATTTTGATGTCACTCTAATTCAGACTTTAAAGTGTAGGAATAAGAGCGAAATTGTTTTTTTTTTTAGGTAATTCTTATTTTAAAACTGTGCTAACAGAATCGACTCTACTGTCTAACTTTAAATATGCCTGTTTTTGCTGATGCAATTTAGCCGTATCAAAAAAAGTAAGATAAATATTTGGCTCACAACTCTATTATCTGCAAACACGGTAGACATATTCTCAGATCCTTGAATATGTCTAAAGGGTGTAGTTAGAGGTACGTCCAAATATTACTTTCGACACATGCCCACATTTTTGCAGAAATACAAAGTACTTATTGATAAATAGTTTTTTAGTTCATGAACTATCACTACATAGTATAAAGCAAAGTCGCTTTCCGCTTCCCGCGTCTGTATGTCTGTATGTATGTTTGCTTATATCTTTAAAACTACACAACGGATTTTGATGCGGTTTTTTTTAATAGATAGAGTGATTTAGGAGGAAGGTTTATATGTATAATAACATGCTTAATATATTAGAGAACCACTGATAATTTTAAGATTTCAAATCAGCGCGACTTTTTTAAAAAAATTTAAATGTTGTTAACGTGTATACAAAGACATTCTGTAATATATTTTGGTATCAGCTTTGCACCCGTGCGAAGCCGGGGCGGGTCGCTAGTTAATAATAACAAAACAATGGGCGCGTATGTTGGAGCGCAGGTTATCGTTCGTCCGCGATAGATTTGCGGCAGCGACCTCGTATCACGCCATATTTATTACAATTAATTGTATATAACATGTTGGAAAATAATAACGCTAACAATGTTGTTGTATTTTGTCCGACTGCTCAGAAATAAGAACGTAATGTTTTTAGTGTTCCGTACCCAAAGGGTAAAATCGGGACCCTATTACTAAAACTTCGCTGTCCGTCCGTCTGTCTGTCTGTCTGTCACAGGGCTGTATCTTGATAGCTAGACAGTTGAAATTTTCACAAATGATGTATTTCTCTTGCCGCTATATCAACAAATATTAAAAACAATAAAATACATATTGCAGCTCCCATTCAACGAACGTGTTTTTTTGCCGTTTTTTTATGGTTAATGGTACAGAACCCTTCGTATGTGCGAGTCCGACTCGCACTTGGTCGCTTTTTGTTTTATCTTCTACTGGCGCTATTTGTTTAGGATAAATTAAATAATGTATGATGAATTTAGCTAAATTCCATAGTATTATAGGCATCAGATCTCCAACCGCCTAGAATTCAGTGGTCATTTTTCAAACTATCGTGATTAGTAGACATAACGATAGATTTTGACACGGGTCTTTATCACGTCTTTATCGACTGAGTGACAGTCTGCCCGCGACCATGGCTATTGTAACATAGTCGAAACGTCGGAAAAGTAAATTAAAGGTAATTACGTGATAAAAACCCGTGTCAAAATCTATAGTTATAATTCAGTGGTCGTCAAACTGCGGCCCGCGGGTCGCATGTGAACCTCGGCCGTTGTTTGTATGGGATGGGACAAAACAAAAAATTTTAATAGTCAACTACTTACCAAAACAGATTTTTCATACAAAGTTAACTAAATAGGCTATGACGTGAAACTATCATAACTTTTTTTTTGTTACTTAATATATCCAACACATCCACACATCCAATGTACATACATAAAAATACATACATGTGTGATATTTATCAATGGTGGTCGAAGCTAGTCACGTAATAAAGAATATCCTAGTTTTATTTCTTTCTCAAAGCCGTGTTGGCCGAGTGGGATATACATCGACTTTCAATCTGAAGGTCGTGGGTTCGAATCCCGGCATGCATCAATGGATTTTTCTGTTCGAAAATTTATATGCACAACGGTGAAGGAAAACATGGTGAGTAAACCAGTTAGAGTTCTTATAAGCGGCGATGGGCTTGCAATCTGTCACGTATGGAATGCTAACTACTGCAAAATGTGGGCATGTGCCAAATATAATGTTTGAACGTGCCTCTGACTACCCCCACTACACATCTTCGAGGGATCTAAGCGTCTGAAGATCTGAGAGGATGTCTACCGTACTTTAAGATTACAGTCGTGATCCTATTTTTTATTTATTTTTTATTTCATTCTCATAAAATGTTAATATTTTCTTGCATTATTCCAGAATGAACAGTTGGAGTTGCGCACTGGTTGCAACAACTGCTCAAAGACCGTCGGGGCTCTGAGGAAGAAATTCAACACCACATCCTACGAGGAATTCCTTATTGGACTGCTGCAGGTAAACATTTTGAAGAAAGGACAAATTAAATCATATTATCCGTTAAAGTCTTGTCGCGAGTATCGTACAATGACCTGTCTTTACGGGTCATTGTACGAAATTCTTTCTACTCCGCGATCGTACTTCAATATGAATAAAACCTTTTTAAATAGAAATACGGCTAATTACCACGTTTTCCCTTGTATTGCTGACGTTTCGAGACAATTCAGATGCTCTTCATCATGAGCATCGCCCGCGACCGCGATCAACGGCAGATCGGCGAATACTGACTGTCTCGAAACGTCAGCAATACAAGGAAAAACGTGGTAATTAGCCGTATTTCTATTTAAAATGATTAACAACCACGATAGTTTTGATTGAATAAAACCTTTTGATGATATCTGAATGTCTTGAATGAATTTGTTGCGAATGTAGTAATTAAAAACAATCAAGTTTACATTTGGACATTTTAATAAAATATATATTGGTTAAAATTTACCTAATCGCCATCTAGCCCCAAACTGAGCTAGGAACTAGATAACTGATAGAATACTTATATACTTTATTTTTATAAATACATACATAATATTTATTATACATATTAACACCCAGACACAGAACAAACAACTATTTTCATCACATAAATGTTTATCATGGGTGGGAATCCAACCCACAGTCTACAGTGCAAAAGGCAGATTTACTGCCAACTGAGCTGATATATTAACCTTTTTCTTCGCTTAATCTTAATAATATAATAAATGCGAAAATAACTCTATCTGTCTGTGTGTCTGACTGTCTGTGACATTATCACGGCCAAACCACTGGGCCTATTGTGATGAAATTTAATATAGAGATAGTAGAGATAGTTTAAAGTATTAAGTCTTTTTGCCCCAAAATTTCAATGTTTTCTGATAAAGTTTTCAAAAGTTTTTTTCCTAAATCTACGCGGACGAAGTCGCGGTTTAAAGCTAGTAAATAATATACTTCTATTAACAGGTATGCCGCAAAATGGACTCGCTTTCGGACTCGTGTTCGATGCTAGTGTTCAAATACTACGAGAACATCGTCGAAGCGGCTAAGAAGGATCTGACAGCGGACAGCGTGTGCCATGTTAGCGGACAATGCTCTTTCAAATTCCACCAACACGACGATTATGAGTTCCCTGAAGAAACTGCCGTACAATCTGACGATGAGTGAGTTCTACAAGCTATAGTTAGAAAAAATATTGCACAAGACTAAAACATTGTAAAAAATAAATAGGATCACGACTGTAATCCCCAAGTACGGTAGACATCCTATCAGATCTCCAGACGCTTAGATTCTTTGAAGATGTCTAGTGAGGGTCAGAGGCACGTCCAAACATTATATTTGGCACATGCCCACATTTTGCAATAGTTAGCTTTGTGTAGCTATTTTCAGTTTTAATTTCTATAATTACTCAAAAATCAAAATCAAAAAAGAGTTTATTCATTGAAATCACTTGGATCATTTAGAATCGTCCAATTTGTTAAATTTAGTTTAATTTTTTTTGTACTTAATTTTTAATACAAAATTAATCATAATTATTATTGATAGAGCGAGTTGGAGCATATTCAGTCTCAGGCTTTTTTATCGTCTAAATAATCAGATATTTTATAGCAAGCCTTTGCATAGTTTACATTTAATTAAGTTTTTTTTATTTGCTAATATTGGAAGGCATTGGGTCAAAAATTCAATGAAATAAAATTACTACTTTAATCCATGATCTCCAGGCGCTCAGATGAATATGCCTAAAGAGGTTAGTCGTCAGTAAAACGACCTAACGCAAGTTAAGAGACTATAGCCTACTATTCGAAAAAAATAAAATAAAGCATCGACACGACAAAAAAAACCGGCCAAGTGCGAGTCGGACTCGCGCATGAAGGGTTCCGTACCATTATCTATAAAAAACGCCAAAAAAATCACGTTTGTTGTATGGGAGCCCCACTAAAATATTTATTTTATTCTGTTTTTAGTATTTGTTGTTATAGCGGCAACAGAAATACATAATCTGTGAAAATTTCAACTGTCTAGCTATCACGGTTCATGAGATACAGCCCTGTGACAGACAGACGGACAGCGAAGTCTTAGTAATAGGGTCCCGTTTTTACCCCTTGGGTACGGAACCCTAAAAAGAAGGCAAAGGCAGTAAAGAACATGGATTTAAAAATTGATATTTTATTCTAGTATCCCTTGCGAGCTATGTGAGCAGCTGGTGAAACACATGCGTGACACCCTGATAGCGAACACCACAGAGATTGAATTCTACAAAGTGCTGCAAGGTATGTAAATTAGACAATTTTTTAACTCAATCAAACCATTTACTAAAGAGTTCCGTTTTCCGAGTTTCCGTAACAGTTCAGTGGGGCTATTTTGTAAAAACATGATTAACATGTTATGATGTTGAATGCAATACCTAATGTTAGAGAATACCTAATCTGTACACTTTTCATAGTAACTATGCACAGTTTATGCATCTATACCTACGCCTCTGCATAGGTATTGTATTGGAAGCGTAGGTATGGGTGCCTAAACAGCATAAAAAGCGTAGGTATTATGGCATTCAGTACCATAACATGATAATCGTGTTTTTACAAAATAGCCCCACAGCACTTAGAGCAACACGGGCTTCCTACGGAAGGGAGTAGCCATTCGCCGCGGTCCCCTCTGTCAAAGTACAAGCCCAAGTGGGCATACACATTTTATAAAACGTGTCAATGCGTGAGTCATCTGTACACGAATTATTAGTGTATTGTTGGATTGTTTATGTGTTAACGTCATCATTACAGTCAGTTGGCAGTTTTGTTTTTGCATGTAAGTGTGCGGAACTGCACTTGTGTGCACATTTCTCCCCGCAACAAACGCCAGAACTATTTTAATAGTAATCTATCGCTAAGACTACTCCCTTCCGTAGGAAGCCCGTGTTGCTCTAAGGTTCAGCTTATTTGTTTGGGGGACTGTTATAAAGTCAAAGTCAAAGTTTTTTATTGCTGTCATTTGTACAAAAAAATCTTATAGATACTTAGATTAGGTATCAACATGCATTGCACATGTGGCCTATAAATTTATAAAACAAAACAAAAATTCAATTCTTATCAAATGTCGGTATACTTATCTTACTTACTTTGAACAGCCTCACAGCTCAGTTGGTAGTAACTCTGCCTTAAGCGCTGTAGGTTGTGGGTTCGATTCCCACCCAGAGTAAATATTTGTGTGATGAACATAGATGTTTGCTCTGTGTCTGGGTGTTAGTATGTATCATATGTATGTATTTACAAAAAAAAAACGTATTTAAGTATTCTATTAGTTATCTAGTTCCCATAGTACAAGCTTTGCTTAGTTTGGGTTTAATTTTTAATTTTTTTGTTTGGTGTTTAATAACCCGCAAAAACGCTTCTTTATGCAAATGGCGTCGCACTAGTTTCTGTGACGTTACATGTTTGTCAACAAATAAACAAACTTAAGTTTTTCAAGGCAAGCGATGACATATTGACAAGCATGTTACGTCATCGTCGATTCAACCAATCCGTCACGTGACTGGCGTTTAAAAATAGATAATATTAATTATGGGTTTTTTTACAAAATCATTGTTTTATTTCAAGTTAATTTACTTCATAACGCTATATGAAGGCATAATTTACATAGATTACTATCAACAACACTTTATTTTTCATACTGTCAAATAGCCTATTATATATCGCTTTATTCATCCACAGGTCTCTGCAAGCAATCCGGTAAATTCAAGGACGAATGCCTCCACCTAGCAGAACAGTACTACCCTATCATCTACGAGTTCTTAACAAAGGGAATGAACCCTACCCAGGTCTGCGGCCTTATGGGTCTATGCACTGTGACGTCACCGACAATCACTCTTCTTCTGCCCGAGGAGGTCAAAGTGAATTTAAAGAACGAACTGATTGGGAACGATGAACGTAATAGTTACACTACATCACAGGTATGTTGATTTTTACAAAAAAAAACCGGACAAGTGCGAGTCGGACTCGCGCACGAAGGGCTCCGTACCACTATCTATAATCGGCAAATAAATCACGTTTGTTGTATGGGAGTCACCTCTTAGACGTTTATTTTATTCTGTTTTAGTATTTGTTGTTATAGCTTCAACGAAAATACATAATCTGTGAAAATTTCAACTGTCTAGTTATCACGGTTCATGAGATACTGCCCTGTGACGTACAGCGAAGTCTTAGTAATAGCGTCCCGTTTTCACCCTTTGGAACCCTATAAACCAAGCAAATAAATCTATAAATGACAACGAAAAAAGAACGAATGAATGAATATATGAATGAAGAATCTAATTTGTTTATTTCATTATTTCCAGCTCGGTCGCGTGCCTCTCGCGAAGCCTACCAACGTCCGCGTTATGAACAACAAGCCGAACAACATCGACATCGCCGGAGTTCTGCCTATTGAACGCATGTTCGTGGCCCAGCCTCAGAGTAAAGCTGGATGTTCCTTCTGCGAATACTTCCTGCACTACCTGCAAGTGGAGCTTAGCGACACCACTAACATCGTAAGTTAAATCTTATACCCACTAGACGAAAGTTCAAATTGAAAAATGAAATAAAAGTAATTTATTGCCTTACCTACTACTATTACACACAATATACATCTATACATATAATAAAACTGTAGAAGAGTTCAATTCTGTAAATTAAATAAAAACTAAAAAAAATACTCCTAGGGCCCTTTATAAAAGTAACACAAACTAAAAAAAAACATTTAGAAATTTTTGTCTGTCTGTCTGTTATCCGGCTTTCACGCAAAAACTACTGGACGGATTTTGATGAATCTTTTTTTGTTATGTAGCTATTAGTCCTCGGCAACATATAGGCTATAATTTTTTGAAGATTGGAATACCAGATGTGAAACTATCTGTCCCCCAGCGAAGCGGGCACGGGTCAGCTAGTACATAATAAAATACATTTATCTAGTTAGGCAATAGGAGTATGCTCAGCAATAATGCTGACAGACAAAATTGCCTGTGCAGCGCTGATTTTCAGTATACCCCTTTGTAATTGCGACAGATGTTCGTCGGTTAAAAAATTAGTGAACGTTTTAATTCCCCTGGCTAACTATTTATATACAGAAAAAATAATATATATATATATCACACAAAAAGTACTATAAAATACCTATATCTAAGCTAATATGTAAAATGTTTGGTTTTTGTATGGGCTGAGTCTACCCGGATAAGACGGAAAAAGTGATAAAACTGCATTATCTTGAAAACCATCAAACTTAAATAGAAACTGTCTATAGATTACCTAGCTAGTATGAATATTATAAATATTATAAATTGCTTTGGCGCCGGCATGCGATCGTTAATAGGGACTTAGGACTGAGGGTTATTAATATTGAGTGTGTTTAAACTATATATAGGTATTTTGTATTACTTAATTGCTTTAAGACGAGTAATAAAAAAAAACTTGAGAGGTGTCAAGGGACACCCGGATGGAACGAAGTTCTCACAAAATAACGTGGGACAAGGGAAGGGGAATCAACTTTGACTTCGACTTCGACTTCGACTTCGACCTCGACCTCGACCTCGACCTCGACCTCGACCTCCACCTCCACCTCCACCTCGACCTCGATCTCGACCTCGACCTCGACCTCCATCTCGACCTCGACCTCGACCTCCACCTCCATCTCGACCTCCACTTCCACCTCGACCTCGACCTCGACACAATTAATAGATATATATATTAATAGATATACTATAGCAAAAAAGTGTCGTGACAACTTTTCGTAAGAATTTTTTCCGTCTAGCCCCCTTTCACAACGCGCGATAAGGAACTTCGTTCCAAAAATTGTTGAATGTAGTTATAGTTTTTTTCTCAAACTAAAAAAATACAGTTTTGTTTTTCGTTTTTACTCAAAACAACATAGCTGAACAGTTATTTTTTTTTAATTATTCGTTAGATAATTATACTAGCCACCTAAATTATAGACAGTTTCTTTTTAAGTTGTATGGTTTTCAAGATAATGCGGTTTTATCACTTTTTCCGTCTAGGTATACTCAGCCAATACAAAAAAACTATCAATTTCAAACATCACCTTAAATGTGTTATTATTATGAACTAAATTATTATTTTTATAAATTTGTTATAAATAAAAAATCTATAAACTGAAATACACCTAACCTACCTACATAATCGGTGAAGGAAAACATAGTGAGGAAGCCAGTTTCTAATAAGCGGCGATGGGCTTGCAACCTGTCACGTATGGAATGATAACTATAACAAAATTGTGGGCATTGGTCAAATGTAATATTTGGATATGAGGGGATGTCAACCAAACTTGGAGGGTTCCAGACATGATCCTATTTTGATCCTATAAAAATATAACCAACCATCTTTATCATAATCCTTCACAGGAAAAAGTGACCGAAGCCGTGGATACAGCTTGTGAGAAACTACCTAAGTCTATCAACGGTGAATGCAAACAGTTTGTCGACCAGTACGGACCAATGGTTGTTTCACTGCTCGTGCAAGAAATTGACCCCGCCAGCGTAAGTTATAAAATCCTGATCCTAATAATATTATTTAAGTGAAAGTTTGTGAGTTTGTATGTATGTTTGTTCCTTAATAACGAACAAACGACAAAACAGATTATGTTGAAATTTACTGTAGATATAATGCTCGAATAAAACATAGACTACTTTAAAATATGAAAAACAACCCCAAAATGATAATAAAACGCAAAAGGGATGATTTTAGTATAGATGGCGCTGGTGTGCAAAAAATCTGACATACGCGTTGACATTAGTCGTCATAGCGACGTATGTTACTCTGTGCGATTATCTAAATTTAGATAGGACAACGTCTGTTTGCTAGTAATAAATAAATAAATTTAGATAGGACAACGTCTGTTTGCTAGTAATAAATAAAGTTAGCACCAAAGTAAGCAAAGCGTGTACTATGGGATCTAGATAACTGATAGAATACTTATATTCTATTTAGTTTTGTTAACACTAGATACATTATAACACCCAGACAGACAACAAGCGGAGCTGTGCCAACCACAGTGCTCGAAATAGTTGATCCAAAAATGGCAAGCTCTGTGATTGGTCAATTTATAATCCGTATTATAATTAAACACATCCTCAAAAATAATGTTTGGCAAATATAATGTTTGGATGTACCTCTGACTACCCCCCACTAGACATATTCAAATCATCTAAGCGCCTGGAGATCTGAGAGGATGTCTACCGTACTTGGGGATTACAGTCGTGATCCGATCGTACAGGGTTTTGCATGTTATAAGACTCAAGTTTTTGCAATGTTTACTTTTTTTTTTTTTTTACCTTTATTTGTAATCGAGAACCTAGTGTCTAGACAAACTTAACTTAGGTTTTAAGACACTATTAACCATATACTTTGTTAACTGATTGTTTGATAAATAAATAAATAAATATTATTTATTTATTTATTTTTACATCCTCAAAATGGACTTTCGGCTTTTTCATAAACCTTAGTACATAATTCCTATAACAACTATCACTACATAGTATATGTATGTATGCTTATATCTTTAAAACTACACAACGGATTTTGCAGCGGTTTTTTTTAATAGATAGAGTGATTCAGGAGGAAGGTTTATATGTATTAAACCCGTGCGAAGCCGGGGCGGGTCGCTAGTGTATTATATAACAAGCTATGTTACCTCCCGCAGGTTTGCCCGGCTATCGGCCTGTGCCCCCAGACATCGGAAGTGAAACTTATCTCCAAGAGCTCTAGCAAGTCCAGTTGTCCTCTTTGCTTGTTCGCTGTTGAACAACTGAAAGCTACACTCAAGGATGACCGCAGCGAGGTAATAAATAAATAAGTATTGGCGGACTTTACACACAGCGCCATCTAGCCCCAAACTAAGCAAAGCTTGTACTATGGGAATCAGATAACTGATAGAATACTTATATATATAAACTTTTTTTTTGTAAATACATACTTATTATACATAATAACACCCAGACACAGAACAAACATCTATGTTCATCACACAAATATTTGCGCTGGGTGGGGATCGAACCCACAACTTACAGCGCAGAAGGCAGAGTGACTACCAATTGAGCTGTGAGGCGGTCAATAGTCCAACAGATATAGATATCTCCGCAAGTAACTAAAATTTTACTCCTTAACCGACTTCAAAACATGGCATGTATTTTCTGAACGTGCCTCTGACTACCCTTTTAAAATATTTAGTGTGAACCCTCCCGTCACACAATTGATGATATTTTGTATTTTGGTGTGTAGGGGTGCACTAAGATAGGAAATTCCGAAATTCAACCCTAAAAAAAGGTGTGCAGCGGGGATTGAAGTCTATTTGAAAATAACTATAGATTTTGACACGGGTCTTTATCACGTATAACAAGCTAACCCGGCGTACTTCGTATCGCTTTAGAATTAACCAATCTTGTGTTAAGTGCCCGATACCGTTCCCGTTAAAAAGTATCCTGTGTCCGTCTCCTGGTTCTAAGCTACTTCCCCACCAATTTTCAGCCAAATCGGTTCAGCCTTTCTTGAGTTGTAATTAGTGTAACTAACACGACTTTCTTTTATATATATAGATTACCTTTAATTTACTTTCCCGATGTTTCGACTATGTTACAATAGCCATGGTCGCGGGCAGACTGAAACAAACTTCTTAAACTAAGTCGCAAGGAGTATCCAATAGTATAAAGTAAAGTAGGATTAATACAATATGATTGTTTGTCCATTTCCCAGGAAAGTATTCGCAAAGCGCTCGACGGACTCTGCGCGCACTTATCAACCAAACTCCGAACAAACTGTGTGAACTTCGTCGATACTTACACGCAACAACTGGTCGAGATGCTGTCTGCTGATCTCGATGCTCAGGAAGTTTGCGTCTATTTGGAGCTTTGCAAGGTAACACACACATAATCACACGCACACAACCACAACTGTCACTAATCAAAACGGACCATAGACAAAGAATTGTATTAAGACGAGTAATAAATGTTTTTGATGAATGCAGAATCGTTTTTTCTCAAACAGTTTTGTTTTTATGACAAAGATAACTTAAGGATATAATCTAGATAAATTACAGACAGAAACACGATTGGTGAAACTTTTCTCGATTGATATATTTTCCAAAGCTGGCTCTTCAAAAACACTAGTTTTAGAATTAAAACTATCGTGGTTGTTAATCATTTTAAATAGGCGATCGCCGATCTGCCGTTGATCGCGGTCGCGGGCGTTGCTCATGATGAAGAGCATCTGAATTGTCTCGAAACGTCAGCAATACAAGTAAAAACGTGGTAATTAGCCGTATTTCTATTTAAAACACTAGTTTTGTTTTTAATCAAAACTATGAATAGCTAAACAGTTCATTTTTATATAATTCGTTAGATAATCATACTAGCTAAGTAAATTACAGACAGTTTCTTTTTAAATTAGATGGTTTTTAAGATAATGCAGTTTTTTCTCTTTTTCCGTCTTATCCGGGTAGACTCAGCCCATACAAAAAGTAAAAAAAATTCACTTATCACCAACTATAGATTTTAATTTAAACAAGTTTGTTTGCTATGCTTAGTTATTGACTTAAGACAGACGCTCATCGTTCTAATTTATATATAATATCTTTATTTAAAAATGATTGGCCGTGTTGGCCGAGTGGGAGGTACCTCGACTTTCAATTTGAAGGTCGTGGGTTCGAAAAACACGTGCTCAAAACGTTGGAGAAAAACATCGTGAGAAAACCAGTTAGTATTCTCATAAGCGTCGATGGGCGTATGGAATGCTAACTGCAAAATGTGGGCATGTGCCAAATATAACGTTTGCACGTAACTCTGACTACCCCCAACATCTTCAAAGGATCTAAGCGCCTGGAGATCTGAGAGGATCTACCGTACTTGAGGATTACAGTCGTGATCCTATTTATTTTATTTTATTTAAGATACTACCGAAAGCTGAAGACAAAACTGCATCTACCCTTACCAATGATTATGCTCATAGTAAAAATTTGGTGAAAAACCAATGCTCCTACTGAAAACCAAATTTCTTCATACTTAATGTTTTTGTATCAATGCGAAAAGAATCATTTTTTTTTTGAAATCTTGGTGATTACAGTAGTGACCATATAATATACTAGCTGACCCGTGCCCGCTTCGCTGGGGTACAGATAGTTTCACATCTGGAATTCAAATCTTAAAAATAAATTATAGCCTATATGTTGCCGAGGACTAATAGCTACATAACGAAAAAAGTTTCATCAAAATCCGTCTAGTAGTTTTTGCGTGAAAGTCGGACAACAGACAGACAGGCAGACAAAAAATTACAAAATGTTTTTTTTTTGGCTTGTGTTACTTGTATAAAGGCCCCTAGGACGAGGAGTAGTATTTTTTTTAGTTTTATTCAATGTACAGAATTGAACTCTTCTACAGTTTTATTATATGTATAGATTTATTTTTATTTTTATTCAGTAATAAAATCTTTCTAAACTTTGCATTTATAATATTAGTGTGTTATTCTTAGGACGAGTTGCACGACCCGTTGAAGCTAACACACAACAACGTTGACAAGTACTTTGAGAGGCCGCAATTGAGAGGTGACAGAAACAACTTCAGAAAAGGCTCTATTCTTCCCAAACACGTTGATATCGGTAAGCATTTGTATTTAGCGTGTGTTGCTGAAGCTCTTTAGTTAATTTTTAGGGTTCCGTACTCAAAGGGTAAAAACGGGACCGTATTACTAAGACTTTGCTGTCCGTCTGGCTGTCACAGGGCTGTATTTCATGAACCATGATAGCTATACAGTTGAAATTTTCACAGATTATGTATTTCTGTTGTCGCTATAACAACAAATACTAAAAACAGAATAAAACAAATATTTAAGTTGAGATACAACCCATATAACAGTACGGCACCCTTCGTGCGCGAGTCCGACTCGCACATGGACCCCAAGGTAGATAGATAGATAACACTTTATTGATTACCACACGTTCACAATACAAATATTTAAGAACAGAAAAAAAATAACAAGCCAAACCAAGCCGCGTTTGTTGCCTGATTCTTCTAGACTCTAGACTTTAAACCAGCATACCACTTAAAACTTCATTTTGACTCTCTTTGAAACTTTTTGACCCACGTAGCGAAGGCGGTACGTGGGTCAAAAAGTTTGAATAATAATCACCTCAGACAACTACCAATCGGAAACGCTTGCTAATTTAGAATTTCGTTTTCAGAAACGAACGAGATCCCGGACGACACAGTGAACGGTCGCCCCGTGCATTCGCCACAAGCGCCTAAGACTGTCTGCGTGGTTTGCGAGTTCGTTATGAAGGAGCTCGACGAGCAGATCAAGGATAAACATAATGATGTAAGCATAATAGCCTGTGCACGTTGACGGACGGAACGGCTGAGGATTTTAAAATTTATCGCAAAACTGCGCTGCGATGCTCCGAGGTATCGGCCTCCACTCTCACCGGAAAGAACTTATTTCGATTGGATAACTATTAAATTCACATGGTAAATTTCCGATAATTTTCCTCTGCCGTCCCGTCCGCCACTGTGCGCCGACTATAAACCGACGAGCTTTAAGGAATGTGATGAGAGTGAACGAAGCAAAATAAGTATGTCAAGATCAGGTATGAGCAAGTGGAAGGCCGTGGTCTCTGCCTGCGCGGTCTGTTTCCCAGAGGGGTCTCTGGGAAACAGACCGCGCCAAACACAAAATTAATGCGATGGGCTTGCAATCTGTCGCGTAGGGAATAATTACTGCAAAATGTGGGCATGTGTCATTTGTAATATTTGGACGAGCCACTGGCTAATCCCTTAATATATCTTCAGGATCTAAGCATCTAAACGCTCAGAAACCTAAGAGAAGGTCTACCGTACTTGGGGTTTACAGACGTGATCCCATAAATAAAATTAACAAAATCATGTTATTTCGAGCACTCAACTACACATAATTATTTACTTACTAGCTGCTTGCCCCGGCTCCGCACGGGTGGTACCGGGATAAAAAGTTTCATTTTAATTCGTTCAGCAGGTTTTGCGTGAAAGGGTAACAAACAGTCACACACACACACACACTCACAAACTTTCGCATTTATAATATTAGTAGGTTATACTTAAAAAATATATTACTACTAGCCGACCCGTGACAGACGTTGTTCTGTCCAAATTTCAATAATCGCATAGAGTAACGCATGTTGCTATGACGACGGATGTCAGATATTTTGCACACCACGCATTTTGCGTTTTTTATCATTTTAGGGATGTTTTTCGTATTGTAAAGTACTCTATTTTTTATTCGGGCATTATATCTACATCTACAGCAAATTTTATCTTAATCCGTTTTGTCGTTTAGGCCTGATTGAGGCACAAACATGCATACAAACTCACAAACATTAAATATTATTAGGATTTCATTTTTTTTTATTGTATTTTTTTTTTCTAGGACGAAATAATGAACGCTGTCCACAACATATGCAAGCACATGCCAAAGTCGGTTCGCGGGGAATGCGATCAGTTCGTGCAGAAGTACGGGGATCTGGTGATCAGTCTGCTTGCGCAGGAGTTAGAGCCAGCGACGATTTGCGCACAACTTAAGCTATGTCCCAAGATCGACATCACCGCTGTTAAAGGTACGACTGTTGGCGTAGTTAAGGCGCTCCCAGTCGACGATTGTTTTTGTTCGAAACGAAAAAAGAAATACTTCTGAACAAGCCACATCTTCTATTTTATAATGTATAGTATATGTGAATAAAGATGTACCCATCTTATAATAATAAATAATATAATATAATAATAGCAGAAACTTTTCACGATAAAGATATTATTTCAAAATGATACGTTTTAGAATTTATGATCGAAATATTTTATATACCTACTATTAAAATCAACTTGTGATTTATTGTTAAAGATAGGTAATATGTAGATCTAGATTTCTATTAGAATAGATTATTGATAAGTAATTATACATAATTTATATCATTAATTTATTCGAAAAGCTAAGGTGGACCACGCGCCGACGTAGATCTAGATTTCTATTAGAATAGATTTTTGATAAGTAATTATACATAATTTATATCATTAATTTATTCGAAAAGCTAAGGCGGACCACGCGCCGACGTGTGTTTGTCGTCATTGCAGCGGTTGGTAGGATTATTTATCGAAGTGATTAAAGATGGGTACATCTTTATTCACATATACTATTCATTATAAAATAGGAGATGTGGGTTGTTCAGAAGTATTTCTTTTTTCGTTTCGAACAAAAACAATCGTCGACTGGGAGCGCCTTAAGTTATCTTTGTCATAAGAAACAAAACTGTATGTTTTGCGGTTATTGTGAAAAAACGATTCCGCATTCTTCAAAAACATTTATTACTCCTCTTAACTCCCGTTTATTTTTTATGTTCAGCAGAGGAGATCCTTGACTGCGCCGTATGCGAGACCGTTGTGATGGCTGTCAAGAAAGTCCTTTCCAATGACAAAGTTGACCACAACATTGTCAAAGTTGTCGAGAAGTCGTGCGCCCTGCTGCCTGCTAAATACTCTGGCAGGGTATGTTCTATCAATATTAATAAATAAATATTGGCGGACTTTACACACAGCGCCATCTAGCCCCAAACTAAGCAAAGCTTGTACTATGGGAACCAGATAACTGATAGAATACGTATATACTTTTTTTTGTAAATACATAATGATTATACATATTAACACCCAGACACAGAACAAACATCTATGTTCATCACACAAATATTTGTCCTGGGTGGGGCTCGAACCCACAACCTACAGCGCAGAAGGCAGAGTTACTACCAACTGAGCTGTGAGGCCAGTCAATATGACCAGATTATATAAAAAAAATATATACATTACTAGCTGTCACGACAGACGTTGTCCTGACAAACTTCAATAATCCCACAGAAAAAAATCACTCTCTGTTTTTTCCGAACTTAACGCCACACCCTTTCTTCTTTATTTTTTTTTTCTTTCTTTCTTTCTTTCTATATGTTTTCGAATGTAAAATGATAAATGAATTATTCATTCCACAGTGCCACACAATGATGGAAATCTACGGTGATAGCGTTATCCATCTTATCGAACAGTTCGGCACTAAGGGCGTGTGCCAGAAGATAGGCCTCTGCAGCCAATCGGACGCGGCCTACGTAAGGATGTACCGCGAGAAACGGAACTGGTGAGCTACGATCAAGTTGCAACTATAAATAAGTATTGGTGGACATTATCACAGCGCCATCTAGCCCCAAACTAAGCAAAGCTTGTACCATGAGAACTAGGATAACTGATAGAATACTTATATACTTTTTTTTTGTAAATACATACATTATGATACATAATAACACCCAGACACAGAACAAACATCTATGTTCGTCACACAAATATTTGTCCTGGGTGGGGATCGAACGCACAACCTACAGCGCAGAAGGCAGAGCTACTACCAACTGAGCTGTGAGGCCAAAAGAGATAGAGTGAGATTGAATGAAATTAATGATCTATTATACACTGAAACGATAATCTAAATTCTTTATGATTTATTTGAAGCTGTTACAATATTCTCTAAGCTCGTTAGTAACTGACGAGGCGCGGGTCGGACATCGGTTGCGTTTTACTAAAGGTACGCGTCCACAGGTCGGTATCGTACGTATCAGACGCATCGCATTTATAGACGAGTAATAAATGTTTTTGATGAATGCAGAATTGTTTTTTCTCAATAACCGCAAAACTGTTGTTTTGTTTTTAAGGATTTAATCTAGATAAATTACAGACAGAAACATGATTGGTGAAACTTTTCTCGATAGATTTATTTTCCAATGTTGGCTCTTCAAAAACACTAGTTTTGTTTTTAATTAAAATTATGAATAGCTAAACATATCATTTTTAAATAATTCGTTAGATAATCATACTAGCTAAGTAAATTACAGACAGTTTTTTATTAAATTTGATGGTTTTCAAGATAATGCAGTTTTATCTCTTTTTCCGTCTTATCCGGAGACTCAGCCCATACAAAAAGTCAAAAATCTTACTTATCACCTTAACGGTAGTATTCTTTGTATAGAAAGTCACACAAGTGCGGCCACTGCGTACGATGCCGACCTGTGTACGCGTACCTTAATACGGAAATTTTAATCGTAGTATCTCTACTATCCTGGAAGAAATCGCTTTTTAGTGATAAGGCCGCCCATTGTACGTAATTCTAAAATTATTTTTTTATGTTTTGCTTGTTTATTTCTGGTGTACAATAAAGTATTATCTATCTATCTATATATCTATCTCTACGATCATTCTAAAAAAACATTTTTGTAAAAAATATTATTTAAAGACTAGCTGACCCGTGCCCGCTTCGCTGGGGGACAGATAGTTTCACATCTGGTACCGATCTTCCAAAATTATAGCCTATAAGTTGCCGAGGACTAATAGCTATATAACAAAAAAAGTTTCATCAAAATCCGTCCAGTAGTTTTTGCGTGAAAGCCAGACAACAGACAGACAGACAGACAGACAAAAATTTCAAAATGTTTTTTTTTGGCTTGTGTTTCTTGTATACAGACCCCTAGGAGTATTTTTTTGTTTTTTATTCAATGTACAGAATTGAACTCTTCTACAGTTTTATTATATGTATAGATTTCACATAGTTTAATTGATTTTATTTGTTTTCAGATACACTTTACATATAGCTGATTGGCAATCGCTATCTCTTCTTATATAAGCCATTATTTTTTACCAAATCCATTTAGTTTTAGGATAAAAAAAGTGTTTTGACTATATTTGTCTATGTAAGATGTTCGGAAGATGTGATTTTCCATCACGTATTCGAGGTAGTATTTTTTTAGAAAAGTTATGTACTTAGCAAGCGAAATCATAGTCAAAATACAGTTTTTACTAATATAGATCATTATTTGAAAGTAATTTCCAGTGTATTTCTAACGTGCTCACGATACGATCCATTGCAACTGACAATTGCAACGTGATTGATGGAGCTTCATTGTCGGGTTCTCGTTAGCTATTTCTACTATGTTTTGCCAGCTAGCGGTTGAAAGAGCGATTGTCAATGGTACAGCCAAACAATCAATTGGCTAAATCAAAAGACATCAATTAAATTGATACATACGCTCCCGCAATAACATATTTGTCGCGTTTAAATTAAAACGATAATATCAAAGATTATATCTAGCTCATAGCGTTACTGTGAAACAAAAATAACTGAAAGCGGACGGTAATGTCACACTTCATTGTCAATTGCAATTGACCGTTTCGGAGCGCCTAAGATAAAACACTAGAGTAAGGATTTGTAATTTAAGAGTCTCATCATTCATAAATGTAGCTCATTTTTTATAAATAATCGTTCTTTTTCCCGCAAAATAAACTTTGTAGTTAACATGCGCTAGCCTGTGATAGTTCATTGTTAACCGTTTCGATAATAAAGTGTTTTAATAAATATTTTGTGGTTTAATTTTACATACATACATACATGCATAAAATCACGCCTGTTTCCCAGAGGGGTAGGCAGAGGTCACGGCTTTCCACTTGCTACGATCCTGACATACTTCTTTAGCTTCATTCACTCTCTCTTTCTTTGAAAAATTGCCTTAAGAGGCTGCCAGTCGCTGATTGCTCTTTTTCGAAACGTTTTTTATCGTGAAAAGTTTCTGCTATTATGTTTTCAGCTTAATAGAAATCTAGGTAGGAACCTGAAGTAATTATACTTATAAAAATAGGAGATGTGGCTTGTTCACAAGTATTTCTTTTTTCGTTTCGAACAAAAATAATCGTCGACTGGCAGCGTCTTAACTTAACGCGCTAATTAGCACGTTAATTTAGGCGTTACACATCTACATAATTTTCATGTGTTGAATTATAATAAAAAAAAATATATAAAGCATCACGACTGTAATCCCCAACTACGGTAGACATCCTCTCAGATCTCCAGAGGCTTAGATCCTTTGAAGATAGCTAGTGTGGGTAGACAGAGGCACGTCCAAACTAGAGATCTGAGAGGATGTCTACCGTACTTAGGGATTAGAGTCGTGATCCTATTTTTTTTTGATTGAATTTGGAACACGTCTTTAATCCCCAAGTAAGGTAGACATCTCAGATCCTTGAATATGCCTAAATAGGGTTAGTCAGAGGCTATACTACAAATTGCAAAATAGATCTATAGGCTAAAGATACAATTGTCTCCTAACACAGGTAATTTCATACTTAAATGGAGACCTCAACACTTATATTTACTGTGATTAAGAAACAAATAAAGCATTATTATTATTATTATTATTTATTAGAATTCCATTAAAAAAACACTATTAAAGCAGGTATTAGTGTAATAAATAATATCTATACAATTTCGACTAGACTAATAATTCTAAAGATGAGTCATAGTTATTGGACTCTGAGATTTTCCGACGGGTTTCTTCCGAGAGTTCGGTAAAAGTAAAGAAAGCGCACCGCAAACTGAAAAAAAAAGATTAAAACTTTATACAATTGTATTATCAAATTTACCTAAAAAACAAGTTTTGGATTTACGTAATAATAATAAATATCGGCGGATATTTCACACAGCGCGAGCGCCCCAAATTAGGCATGGGAACTAGATAACTGATAGAATATTTATATATTTTTTTTAGGGTTTCGTACCCAAGGGTAAAAACGAGACCCTATTACTAAGACTTCGCTGTCCGTCTGTCTGTCACAGCGCTGTATATCATGAACCGTGATAGCTAAACAGTTGAAATTTTTACAGATGATGTATTTCTGTTGCCGCTATAAAAACAAATACTAAAAACAATGAAATAAATAAATATGTTTTTTATACATACATAAGATTGGTAGGTACATTATAACACCCATATTCAGGACAAGCATCTGTGTTTGTCACACAAATATTAGTCCTAGGTGGGCATCGAACCCACAACTGAAACGCAGAAGGCAGAGCTACTACCGACTGAGCTGTAATATAAGGTCAGTCAATAATAGAAAAAATGTATTCAATATTTTTTGTATTTTGTGGAGGTTTTTAGGATAGGTTATACCTACTTTACTTGTTAATGTTATGGAACATAAAAATTTTTTAATATATTTTTATAGGTAGGTACTCGGAAAATAACATCCGCGTTGTTGTCAACAACTTGTTTATTTAAATAAAACAGTATTTTTTATTTTATTTTATTTTATTTATTTGGGAAGAAAGACGGTCACACATTACAATATTTGTATTAAATCTAAGGTAGGTATAGTATTGATTAAAAGTATGACCCACAACATCATCCACATATTGAATGAATAAGCATTAGCATCTTAAAAAACTATTAACAAGTAAATTAATCTCAAGTAAATAATTATATTATGTCCAATGTGAAAACAAACTGATAAATTAAATTAATTAGGTATAAGCAAGGCAAAGTGTTCAAATTATTACGTAGGTAAAAGGAAAGGATGATGGGGTACAGGCAATTGCAGGCGCAAAATAATCAACCGCAGGTGCACATACGCACAACACACAACACAATGGTACCCGGGCGTAAGTTCACTGCGTTTGCCCGAGATTGGCACGATCTGGATCCCCGATCGCCAACCGCCTTCGGCCCATCTTCTAGTGAGAGAAATAAATGATAAATAATGTTGAAAATGTTGGTTAGAGTTTCTCTCCTTAGAAAATGGGTTGAATACTAATTCTAGATAAGAAACAGAAAAAAAAAAATGGAAGGCAGCTGGCGAGCCGGACCCAAACCGAAACAGGTAGGCAAAAATACATCCCCGCTAAGAGTACCTATCTGGGGCCAGCCGAATCAGTAGTACGACATAAACGTATATCGACCATCAATCAGCCGATCCCCCTGATTCCTCCTCCCCCCCTACTACAAGAAGAAATTCGATCGCGAGAGCTCTGAACCTAGGTAGCGTAAGTGAAAATATATCTAAATCTATGAACGTATTGTTGTAAGTGTCCACCAGACGCTGAACGGGCGCACGCTTTCCAGCATTTGACTTGCAACGATTAAGAGCAAAAAGCTTACGTGATCGCACTTGGCGGCGATGCACTGATCTTGGGATCAAGTAGCAAATCTTGTTTGTAAGATCAATGCAATCATACCTATTATTACAAATTCCGTGTAAGGTAGTAGCGTCCAATAATTGCCGCCGAGAGTGTAGCGTCATCATGCTGTATTTTGCTAATAACATGTGATATGGCATATGGCCTTGAAAGCACCTATACTGCATCGATTTTAGGAATTTGTATTGAACTGATTCGATTGCATCAGCATATTTGTTATAATATGGGTTCCAAATAGTGGTTGCATATTCAAGTTGCGGGCGAACCAGGGATTTAAACAAATGGAGATACGTCGAGTGCCTAACGAAATCCTTTCCCGAACGCATGATAAAGCCGAACAACTGGTAGGCTTTGCTGATGATTTTATCAATATGTTGGTCAAGATGCAGTTTGCTGTCTAAAGTCACACCAAGGTCACGGATAGAGGTCACTTTTGATAGATTAGTATTACAAAGATAGTATGTTGAGTCAAATGTATGGATCTTTTTTGTATATGTAATGGAATTGCATTTACTTAGATTAAACTGCAGTTTATTCAGTAAACAATAATTAGATAAGCGATCCAAGTCTTCCTGAAGTTTAACACCGTCTTCGACACTAGTGATCGTTTTATAAACTTTAAGATCGTCGGCATAAAGCAAGTAGTTTGAGTTATGGAAGCAACTGTCTATGTCGTTGATGAATAGGACGAAGAGTAACGGGCCTAATATTGACCCCTGCGGGACCCCAGACGTGACTCGTTCTATGTTTGATCGAAAACCTTTGACTACGATAACCTGTGTCCTGTTACTGATGTACGAGGCAAACCAACGCAAGAGATTTCCGCGAATGCCATTGAATGCTATTTTATTCAGTAAGAGCTCATGATCTACTTTGTCAAAGGCCTTTCGAAAGTCTGTGTACACTGCGTCCACTTGAAGCGTTCGTTCCATATTTTAGTAGGTATAATAGGTATAATAAAGGCGTTTAATAAAACGTGGAAGATACTTGCCCTCGACTACCATTATTCGCACGTTTACCCGCTCATTATCATACCTTATTTAGTGCGTTGATAAGAAACAAAACGAAGTTCAAAACAATTCCATAAAGTAGGGCCGAATATTTCCGAGCATAGTGCTCGTATCGTTCCGATTATGGCGATATCACTTTGTTGAGAAGTGGCCCTAAAAACGGGACCCTATTACTAAGACTTCGCTGTCCGCCTGTCCGTCTGTCTGCCACAGGGCAGTATCTCATGAACCGTGATACTAGACAGTTGAAATTTTCACAGAATATGTATTTATGTTGCCGCTATAATAATAAATACTAAAAACAGCATAGTTAAACTAAATATTTAAGTGGGGCTCCCGTACAACAAACGTAATTTTTTTTTAATTTGTTTTGTATAAATAATAGTACGGAACCCTTTGTGCGCGAGTCCGACTCGCACTTGGCCGGTTCTTACAACTATGACTTCGCACGGGTGTACATAAGTACCTACCTACTAATGAAGATTTTAGGAAAAATTTTGATACCTTAGGTTATTGCAATTTTCGTGTTAGATCTAATTTTTTTTTGAAAATATGATGTAGCCTATCTTTCTCGCTATTAATGTAGCTATTGATAAGTGAAGGAATTTTTGAAAATGGTCCTTTAGTTTTTTTTATCCAGTACAAACAATAATACATATTATATATATATACCTCTTTGAAATTGTAGTGTTGTAATTGAACTAGGTATATAGCCATATCAAATTCTTACCTATAAGCAACCCTCCAAAACCATAGAAAGTGAATTCGCAAGCGATGTTCAGTAGGATTCCAGCCACATTAGTTCCAATCACAGATCCAGTTCTTCCGAGCATCATGCTAAGACTCACTGCCATACCTCTGGAAATTAAAAATTGCATTAATGTTGACATCATCGCATCTATTGGTAAGATACCTATAAATATCTAAATGCTGAGACGTGACCTATTTGCCTCCACATGGCTCAACGGTGGTTATTGTACTCATTTATTAATTACTAGCGACCCGCCCCGGCTTCGCACGGGTAGCATGTTATTATACATATAAAGTTTAAATTAAACTTTATATGTATAATAACATGCAGGGACTGAAAGCGGTAGAGGTTAACGGTATTGGTACCGCAAAAATATAACGGTACCGTTATTCGATAGCGGTTGGGCCATACCGAAATTATACCGGTATGGAATAACGGTATCGAAAAAATCTTGAGTGTCGTTCGTCGGCTATGAGAGAAGGGAGGAGGGGGGGGGAGGGCGCGTGAGGGGCAAAACTCAGAGCGAGTTCGTTTGTTGTGAACGCACACACACGTCTTTGTCAATCGAGCGACACACAGGTTAATAAAACTTTGTTTGTTCTGTTCTGTTGCGCACGCGTTCACGCACAGTAGGTAGGTACCTACCTACCTTTAACTATAGATTTTGACACGGGTCTTTATCACGTAATTAAGTACCTACCTTTAATTTATTTTCCCGACTATGACGTCTGCTCGCGACCATGGCTATTGTAATTATTTGTAGGTAAGTAACATAATCGAAATGTCGGGAAAATAAATTACCGGCAGGTAGGTATTTACCTAATAAATACACATAACTTCTCTTTTATTTCTTTATGATAAAATTTAAATTAAAGTAGGTGGCGATTCTATTGTGCCCATAAAAAAATTTCGGAATCCTAAAACACCATCGCTCTTATTCCTTTACGTTAAAGTCTAAATTTGCGTAACCTCAGGATGACAGTTTTAAAACGTAGGCTAGTTTTAAGTAATTTAACTATTTTTTTACGTAAATCTAGTCAATAAAAGTAAAATGAAATTTTGATTTTCTTATTTATTTCGTTCATCAGAAATAAACGAAAAAAAATAATTCCAAATTTAAAATTTTGAGATTACTCAAATTTAGACTTTATTGTAAAGGAATAAGAGCGAAATTGTTTTAATTGTTTATTTTTTTGGAAATTCTAATTGTAGAACGTTGCCAACAGAACAATTAATTACTGATTAGCGTATTAGATTATGACCTGTATTTAAATATAGGACAATTTTTATCTATACCCGGTCATAGTCTATCTATAAACCAAATTTCAACCAAATCTGTCTGTTTAGTAGTTGAAGTAGTTGTAGGATGGATGTTTGTTACTGTGCAGTCGGCGGATCTAGGCACTGGTGATGTTAGCCGTTTGGATGCGCGGCAGACAATTTTCGACTTTATACAGTGACATAATAACCATTTGTGCGTTTCTACGGCTAACTTCACGAGTGCCTAGATCCGCCGACTGCACAGTAACAAACATCCATCCATCTACACAAACTTTCGCATTTATAATATTAGTAGGAAATATAAAATAAGTAATAAAGATAACATTAATACATGTTTAAAATTTGCATAGTTTTTTTATTTTTAATCAATTTTGTTGTACATCTAGTGTTTAAAAGGTGGATAAGTTACTTGGATTTCTTCGCCCATTTTATGTTGCCCTTTTACTGCGTCAACAATCTTTAAGATATGCCTATACGCCATGTTTCGCATACATGGACGTACAAATTGTAGCTCATCCAAGAGCATGTGACAGAAATGATAACTTCCCTTATCAATTTTATTTTCTCTGACACAATCATCGCATTCGAAAACACATTCAGTTCCTGGTTTCTCTTTTTCTTTTTTCGGCGACGGCATACAGTTCTTCAAATGTAAATCAGATTCATATACAGGGGACACTGGGGCTGATGGCGATCCTTCATCAGATGAATTAGAAACTCGTCTATGATCTGCTTTTTTGCGTTTGCTAACTGTCGGCAAAATACTCTGCGACATTCCAACATCCAAGCCGCAAAAAACATCTGATGACAGACGTCTTTTTCTACCTAAAAAAAGGTTATACACATTGAGAAGAAATAAATAAAACCCACATACCATTTCCCACAAATTAATACAGTTTTCTGCCCGTCCATATATTTATTTATACTTATTTTGATGGAGTTAGTCATCTGTGGCAGTTATTATAATAACAAATAGATTTATGTTAAACTAATAAATAAATAAATAAATAGATATATATTGTTGGACATTTTACACATCGCCATCTAGCCCTAAACTAAGCAAAGCTTGTACTATGGGAACTAGTTAACTGATAGAATACTTAGGTAAATAATTTTATACTTAAGTAGGTACATAAATAATTATGATAGATATAGTTAGGTACTAACACCCAGACACAGAACAAATATCTATGTTCATCACACAAATATTTGCCCCGGGTTGGGATTGAACGCACAACCTACAGCGCTGAAGAAATTTTAAGTTTCGGTTTAGGCTGTGTGTTGATAGATCAGTCAGTCAGTAGGTAAAGCAAAATTTTTATATATGTAGATAGGTAAGTAAATACGATATAAACTTCGAAAAGTGAGGCATCTATTCCCAGTCTTACCCTTCACTACACACGCACAACAGTGAGGCATCTATTCCTAGTCTTACCCTTCACTACGCAACAGTGCATAGGTGGGTGGGTCAAACAAATATCTACCTATTATAAATTTTTAATTATAGGTAGGTATTAGGTAACCTATACTTACCTACCACATACCACATAATATTTATACTTTAATAGTAAGTAAAGTACATAGGTACTACCTACTCTATACGGCTTTCAATGCAGTTTAGGTGAAATAGGTAGGTAGGTATTCTCTAAAATTTATGAGAATTCCAATTTATATGTCCCACCTAAACTTAATTGAAAGCCATAATATGATAAACATAGTTTTTACGAAATAAGCCGGCTGACCCGGGTTGGTGGATCTTGGCATCTGTGAAGTGAGCTGTTTGGTTGCGCGGCAGACAATTTTCGACCTTATCATGGTTTTGTGTCACTGACACAAAACCATTTCTGCGTACACACAGCTAACTACACGAATGCCTAGGCCCGCTGGCAGAACTGTAGGTAGGTACCTACCTACCTAGGTGGGTAGGTACCGAGGTAGGCAGGTACCTACATTCAATAGGTACAAAACATAGTGAGGCAGGTAAGGTCAGTAGGTACCTACCTACCTACGTGCCGTGTCACAGCAAGAATGGTTATGTGTCACTGGATAAGGTCAAAAATTGTCTGCCGCGCAACCAAACAGCTATCTTTACGTAGGTAGGTAGATACTTACCTAACTAAACTAAGATCCGCCGACAATACCTACTAGGTAGAGGTAGATACAGTACCTACTACGTAGGTAGGGAACAGACCTATCATCTAAGTAATGAAATTTTGAGTTCGATTTTGAATTTGCAGTTCGCTATAGGTATAGTTCGTATGTCGCATCACACACAACTGAAACTGACACAACACAACAAAACAAACGTAGTAAGTCGTTTGATGCACCGACCGCCGCCGCCGCCGCCGCTCCCCGCCGCGCGGGGGAGTGAGAAAACCTATACTATTTGGGTAGAAATTGCGGTATCGTTATTCAACCTTTAGTATACCACTATGAATTTCGGTAGAAGCTTTTCGGTACCGTTATATTTTTAGGTATTGAAATATATGGAATACCGGAATTTATCGGTATGACGTCATATCGATAAATAGAGGTATCTTAATTTTTCGGTTATTCGGTCCCTAAACCTTCCTCCTGAATCACTCTATCTATTAAAAAAACCGCATCAAAATCCGTTGTGTAGTTTTAAAGATATAAGCAAACATACATACATACAGACGCGGGAAGCGGAAAGCGACTGCTTTATACTATGTAGTGACTAGCTGACTCGTGACAGTTGTGTCCTATCAAATTTTAATAATCGCATAGGAAAAAGCTATTTCAGCAAACTTCCAATTTTTCCCTACAAACCGTGTACTGATAAAATAAATTACGAATTTTGGTAGAATGCGTATCATTCGTCAGTCAAAACTGCGTTGCTATGACGACTAAATGTTTTAGTCTGTGATGTCATGTCAGATTTATTGCACACCATCTATACCAAAATCATCCTTTTTGCGGTTTTTGGTATCGTATCGACAACGTATCGTCCAAATGTCAAAACTGACACTTTTTGTATGGTAAAAGCGTCAGTTTTGGCATTTGGACGATACGTTATCGATACAATAGTGGTTCATGCTAACCCCCCAGGTGTTTAGGCAGTGCGTTGATAGATCAGTCGGTAGCGCATGAGTTTTAGGCATTTTTCTTTTCCTTTTGGTATTTTCTGTAGTATCGATACAATAGTGGTTCATGCTAACCCCCCAGGTGTTTAGGCAGTGCGTTGATAGATCAGTCGGTAACGCATGAGTTTTAGGCATTTTTCTTTTCCTTTTGGTATTTTCTGTAGTATCGATACAATAGTGGTTCATGCTAACCCCCCAGGTGTTTAGGCAGTGCGTTGATAGATCAGTCGGTAACGCATGAGTTTTAGACATTTTTCTTTTCCTTTTGGTATTTTCTGTATTAGCAATCACACAATCTCACCTCAAATTTGTAGGGAATATCTCGACAGCGTACGCATTCACGGGCCCAATAACCAGCCCCATGACCGGAAATGACGAAAGCAGCACAGCAAACACTATATCATTCGTTATGAAGTTGATCAGGATACAAAACGTCCCGATCAGTAGGTATATTATGATCATCAGCAGCTTTTTTCCTATGACATTGACAGCGCTACTGACGAGTACAGCTATGACGGCGCAGCTCATGCTCGCTATTGAGTTGATGGTGAATGTTATGGTGTCTATTGTGTCTATGCATTCAGCGTTTTCTAATGTCTGAAAAGAAATAAACATCTAATGAACTATGGGTCTAAATCGGTCACTTTGACATGAATCTTAACACATCGAGAAAAGATATTATAGATAAGAATAAGTAAGTCTAAATTATAATAAGTATACAAGCTGACCCCGCGAACTTCGTATCGCT
Source organism: Hydriomena furcata (assembly GCA_912999785.1). Taxonomy (NCBI): domain Eukaryota; kingdom Metazoa; phylum Arthropoda; class Insecta; order Lepidoptera; family Geometridae; genus Hydriomena; species Hydriomena furcata. The sequence goes on from OU538829.1 coordinate 11,421,508, forward strand.
TTAGAATTAACAAATGTTGTCATAAGTCCCCGTTCCCGTTCCCGTTACCGTATTATCAAACCTAATAAAGCTCAAATTGACTCTACGTTTTAGTTAAAAAACTTTTGTATGGGAAAAAGAAAAGGGCTGTCTAGGATTTTCCCGGCAGTTATTCGAATTTTTCTCACCTTTTAAACCTTCCCTAGACCTCCACGAACATTTCAAGACCAAGATAAGATAAATCCGTTCAGCCGTTCTCGAGTTTTAGCGAGACTAACGAACAGCAATTGATTTTTAGGGTTCCGTACCCAAAGGGTAAAATCGGAACCCTATTACTAAGACTTCGCTGTCCGTCTGTCCATCTGTCCGTCTGTCCGTCTGTCTGTCTGTCACAGGGCTGTATCTCATGAACCATGATAGCTAGACAGTTGAAATTTTCACAGATTATGTATTTCTATTGCTGCTCGAACAACAAATACTAAAAACAGAATAAAATAAATATTTAAGGGGGGCTCCCATACAACAAACTTGATTTTTGCATTCCAGCGCCATCTAGTTTCATTTGATGTTACTACGTATTATAGGTACTTTTCGCGGTCTCATGCGACCGCTCGGGGTTTGAGAGGTAAGATGAAAGTGGTTTGCGATTCCGCTGGCAGGTGGCGCTATTTTACCACTATCGGTAAAGTACCTAAGTCGGTAAATAGGTGGTACTTCACATGATCGAATAAAAAGTTTGAAATTGAATTATTGAATTCATGTAGTTGGGTAAATAGGTACCTAGGTAGATATTATTAATTTCCAATTAATTTCGAGTTCGAATCCTGGCCGTGCATCAATGGATATTTCTGTTCGAAAAATGTACCTATATGCGCGTTACACGTGTTTATAACAGTGAAGGAAAACATCGTGAGGAAACCTGTTAGTATTCTTGAAAGCGGCGACGGGATTGCAACCTGTCACGTGTGGAATGCTAACTACGTAGTTAGGTAAATAGGTAGGTTACGAGATATTATGAATTATTTTTTATGTTTCTAGGGTTCCGTATCTAAAGGGTAAAAAACGGGACTACTAAGACACCGCTGTCCGTCTGTCTGTTACCAGGCTGTATCTCGTGAACCGTGATAGCTAGACAGTTGAAATTTTCACAGATGATGTATTTCTCTAAAATCAGCATAAAATAAATATTTAAGTGAGACTCCCGTACAACAAACGTGATTTTTTTGCCGTTTTGATAATAGTACGGAACCCTTCGTGCGCGAGTCCGACTCGCACTTGGCCGGTTTTTTATAAATAGGTATAGATTAGTTATAAGTTTCTACTTTTATATACCTAAATAACGCGCCTAGCGATTTAATTTAAAATATTGTTGTGTCCTTACAGGGTTTATGTTTGAAACTACCTACTTTACCTACACCATTGTAACAACAAAGCGCAATAAACAAATTGAATTTGAACCTATAGCTGTGCCGTTTGTATACAGTGCACAATAATAAAAATGTTGACTTTTTGCTGCAGTAAAGATAATGTTAGACCCAAGGTAACCCTTATTTACCTACTACTGACCTAGTCGTCATCACGATGGACCCCTCACCAATTTTAGCATCATTCTGTTTGATCATATTTCCTAGGTAGGTACCTAAATATTCTAGATTCTAGTAACTATTTCTAGACATTTTATAAAACTCACTACATAAGTACTTACCTCATTTTGTCTTTGAGTGATAACTTCACAAGCAGTTTGTTCTCCGCCGGAGCCAGTCATGACACTATTTAAAACGTCTGGCACCCAGATGTAAAGTCCATTTAATCTGTAACAATAAATAACTTAGTAGGTAGGTACATACAGTAAATAATAATATCCTTGGTAAGATGATATTAAGAACCGTCTATCAGACCTAGCCACTTAAAATAAAAAAATCCACTAAAAATACTTGAAAATAACGTAACCGATTTTTATCAACAGGTAGGTTTCATAAATTAATGATTAATAGATAGATTATTACAATGATAAGACGAGACGTGCAAGATAGATTCGAATGGCATAAATTAAGAGAAGCCTAAGCTATGCCCAGCAGTGGGATGAGAAAAGCTGATTATGATGATGATGTAATATAATTGTCCCTGATGTGTCTCCTTTTATGGAAAGTTTTGTATCGAAAAGTACAAGCTTTGTCTCACAAGGTCCAATCGTGCATAAAAATGCAGTCGTCATGATAATGCGTGTAAAATCAGCTTTTCCAAATAAACAACTAAGTAGCTTACATTGAAAATATTCCGAAAAGTAAGAATCCGTTCAGACATAGCCATTTCAGATATGGTGGCTTCAATAGCGGAACAGTTTGCACTTTTAACGATGTAAGGAAACCACTCGCTTGGGTACCGGTGTTTATTGATTTCAGCATTTTTACCTGAAAAATATAATTAGATTTTATTTAGAACCTATAAGACGAGTAATAAATGTTTTTGATGGTTGCAGAATTGTTTTTTCTCAATAAACGCAAAACATACAGTGTTGTTTTTTTATGACAAAGATAACTTAATGATATAATCTAGACAGAAACACGATTGGTGAAACTTTTCTCGGTAGATTTGTTTTCCAAAATTGGCTCTTCTAAAACACTAGTTTCGTTTTTAGGGTTCCGCACCCAAAGGGTAAAAACGGGACCCTATTACTAAGACGTCGCTGTCCGTCTGTCCGTCTGTCTGTTTGTCTGTCCGTCTGTCTGTCACAGGGCTGTATCTCATGAACCGTGATAGCTAGACAGTTGAAATTTTCACAGATTATGTATTTCTGTTGCTGCTAGAACAACAAATACTAAAAACAGAATAAAATAAATATATAAGGGAGGCTCCCATACAACAAACGTGATTTTGGCATTTTTAGCGCCATCTAGTTTAATTTGATGTTACTACGTTGCTTTTAGTAAACCATAATGCCAATGAACCATAAGCCAATGAATGATGTGGCGCAATTGCGCTGGCAGGCGGCGTCACTTTACCGACTTTATTCAACTCAAAAGTAAAAAATTGAATGATTGAATTCATGTAGTTAGGTAATTATGTACCTAGGTAGATATTATTATATATAATGACTTGGCCGGTTTTTTTAATCAAAACTATGAAGAGCTAAACAGTTCATTTTTATATAATTCGTATAATTGATTATCTAATCATATTTATGGTTTTCAAGATAAAGCAGTTTTATCCACCTAATAATTATGAATTATGATGTTATAGTAAGCGGCATACTAGTTGAGCTCTCACGAATCACGTGGCTAAATCTACTCAGATAGTAATTCTTAGGTAAAACTGGTGGTGGGTAGATGAGCATATGGATGAACGTCGAGTAGTGATCGTCTCGTCTTCCTCAGATTATTCCAACAAATAAACGAAAGAGAGAGAGAGCTATACAAAACCTTTTTCTATCTTTTAATCCTTCATCGTCATCAGCATAATACTCTCACTGCTCATCAGGGTTCAACGTGTAGGTATACCTACCGCTTATTAAACCCTACTGAGAAGACAGAGAATATGTAGGTATCAATAGGAACTTCTTAAACTTAGGTACCTTTCACTCTTTTATACCTATTTCTCTCTTAATATAACATTTTATTACATACCTACAGTAAATCTCTTTAGTGATGTGATAATGTAATTGTATTCCTGGCATAGACGTCATTGGGTAAACATCGTAAAAGCTGTCTGCATTATTATCTTATACCAGATTCATCGTAAAAATGTAACTCTTATCTCACAACAATAGATCCATAATGTAACGTACTGGATAGTCCTCGGGTGATTTTCCTTTATTGCCCGCATAAATATCCTGCAGAACCTTCAATGCTTCATCATGTTTCCCTTGAGACATTAGGAATTTAGGGCTCTCCGGTCCAAACGATACCAGGATAGCAGCAATGATGAAGATGCTCGCGTACACTGCAGTGAGCAGCCGCCATGAACGGAAGTAGTAGAGACCGAAGTCTACTCGGAAGTCGAGAGGAAGAATTGCCCAGGCTAGCACTATAATACAGAGAATAGATTATACAGGATGTATTAAGGTAAAACTTATCTAGAAGGAATAAAATGGGATGTTCAGGGGTTCTACTCTTGAAAATAATAAACGATAGATCAGGAAAAATGTCACATCGTTTCCAACTATATTTTGAGGAACGGCTGACATTACTTTTTACAGTTGACATCATACATTCTACTACGACAGAGAGACGTCAATGCTTAGGAGTGCGGTTTGGCCGATTTCGGAGCACTATCACTGTCGTCGATAATGTCGAAATCGTATTGCAAAGAAAGGCTCAAACATCATCATCATGCCTATCCTATAACATGCATCTTGACCGATTATCACCAAAGAAAATGAAAACAAAAGTCGTATTTTTTTTAATTGAAAATTTGGTCACAGAAAAAAATTTACAGTTGCAGCATTGATGATAATAATAGCTATTACTTCGTGTTATACTACCCTATTATTATCCTATAACCCTCGTATTCAAGAACGACACTATGAGAACACGCACCCACAGTGGACGAAATCTTTTTTCCTAAACATCACTTTATGTGTTGAGTGGCACTATGGCGCACGCCACCGTGTGCCTTTAGAGCTCAACTTTGGCTAGAGGCACACGACAATGTGCATGTAGTCACACTATGCAGTGTCGCACAACACAAGTGATTTTTATGAAAAAAGATTTCGTCCACTGTGGGTGCTTGTTCTCATAGTGTCGTTCTTGAATACGAGGGTGAGTGTATGATTTGAATAAAAAAACTCTTACAAGGTACCAAAGCTGATCCTGTGATTTGCAGCGCATTGGTCACAGATAGCATCACATCCCTGTACTTCTGAGGCAGTAATTCACCTATGAAAGTGTATGGAACAGCTGCTGGACACGCAATGCTGAAACAGTCAACTTAATAAAAATACCTAAATTTTTGCTTAAACCGAATGGTTCTCAGTTCATTTACCTGTAAGATTGCATCAGAGGTTCATTTAAAATGCAAAAACACATATCTGCGTTGTAAAATTCAAAAAAACCGGTTAAGTGCGATTCGGACTCGCGCACGAAGAACTCCGTACCACTATTTATAAAAAACGGCAAACGGCTTACTTATCATACATTATTACACCCAGACACAGAACAAACATCTATGTTCATCATACAAATAATTTCCATGGGTGAGGATCGAATCCACAACCTACAGCGCAGAAGGCAGAATTACTACCAACTGAGCTGTGAGGCCAGTCAACAAATAAAATATAACAAATATCTTACAACAGCGACATGAGGAACTTGCAGATGGTAAAGCTGATAAGTTCAGGCATAAATGCTGACAGGATACCCAAGCCTCCAGCCACAAGAGAAGCGCTGATGGCGACCTTCTTCCGACCCCTAGTATCTACTAAGTACCCCCAAGGGTATGAGGTAATGACGATACCTGAAACACAAAACATTTTCTTTTATTTCTTAGACTTTCCTCACAGCTCAGGCAGTAGCTCTGCCTTCTGCAGGGTTGTGGGCTCGATCCCCACCCAGGACAAGTTTTTGTGTAATGAACATAGATGTTTGTTCTGTGTCTGTGTTTTAAGAGGAGTAATAAATGTTTTTGAAGAACGCAGAATCGTTTTTTCACAATAACCGCAAAACATACAGTTTTGTTTTTTATGACAAAGATAACTTAAGGATATAATCTAGATAAATTACAGACAGAAACACGATATGTGAAACTTTTCACGATAGATTTATTTTCCAAAGTAGGCTCTTTAAAAACACTAGTTTCGTTTTTAATCAAAACTATGAATAGCTAAACAGTTAATTTTTATAGAATTCGTTAGATAATCATACTAATTAAGTAAATTACAGACAGTTTCCTTTTAAGTTTGATGGTTTTCAAGATAATGCAGTTTTATCACTTTTTCCGTCTTATCCGGGTAGATTCAGCCCATACAAAAAGTCAAAAATTACAAGTATCGCCTTAATGTATCTTAAGTATGTATTTACAAAAAAAGTATAAAAGTATTCTATCAGTTCCCATAGTGCAAGCTTTACTTAGATAGGGGCTAGATGGCGATGTGTGATAGCGTCTACCAACTTTATTTTGCATACATAAAATCACGCCTGTTTCCCAGAGGGTAGGCAGAGATCACGGCTTTTCACTGGCTTCAATCCTGACATACTTCTTTAGCTTCATTCACTCTCATCACATTCCTCATGCTCGTCGGTTTAGAGTACTCTTGACCTGGCCTTATTTCAAAACGTCACCAATTTGGTCCAGGATAATACGCCGAGGTCTTCCTCTTCCAACGCTCCCTTCCACACTCGCCTTATATACCTGTTTTGTCAATCTTTCTTCATTCATTCTCTCTACATGCCCAAACCATCTAAGCATCTCTTTCTCAATCCTTATCACTACGTCTTCTTTCACACCACAACGTTCTGTTATATTTATCACTACATAGTATAAAGCAAAGTCGCTTTCCGCTTCCCGCGTCTGTATGTAATATGTAATATGTATGTATGTATGTTTGCTTATATCTTTAAAACTACACAACGGATTTTGATGCGGTTTTTTTTTATAAATAGAGTGATTCAAGAGGAAGGTTTATATGTATAATACATGCATAATATAGTTGAGAAACACTGATAATTTTAGAGGTTTCTAATGTGATGTCGTAAATAAACACATTTTTTTGCGCTTACATTGCAAATGCTGGCTGAACCCCACGAGATATATCAAAATAATGTACTACAGTATTGTACACCTTAAAAACGTCTACAAAAAAGTCAACGATGGTATTAGAAATGTCTTACGCACAGCGAAGCGGGCACGGGTCAGCTAGTTTTAATTATAATTTATTTTTAGTTGGTACATTTTAATGTCTCTATCCGCAATTAAACAGAGGTAGGTACCTAAGTATGCATATAAGGTTTACTCGTGCGGTTAGTTTTTTGTTATCTTCTTTAATTAGCTTCTATTGTTTGACTTGAACCAAAGCAGTTTTTATAAAAGCAGGTAGCCAAGGGATTTAAGACGAGTAATAACATACAGTTTTGTTTTTTTTATGAAAAGTATATTTTTAAGATGTAATCTAGATAAATTACAGACAGAAACACGATTGGTGAAACTTTTCTCGATAGATTTATTTTCCAAAGTTTATTTTTATTTTATTTATTTTCCAACTATGACAACTATACTCAAAACTATGAATAGCTAAAACAGTTCATTTTTAGGGTTCCGTACCCAAAGGGTAAAAACGGAACCCTATTACTAAGACTTCGCTGTCCGTCTGTCTGTCCGTCTGTCTGTCTATCTGTCACAGGGCTGTATCTCATGAACCGTGATAGCTAGACAGTTGAAATTTTCACAGATTATGTATTTCTGTGGCTGCTCTAACAACAAATACTAAAAACAGAATAAAATAAATATTTAAGGGGGGCTCCCATACAACAAACATGATTTTTTTGCCGTTTTTATAGATAATGGTACGGAACCCTTCGTGCGCGAGTCCGACTCGCACTTGGCCGGTTTTTTTATATAATTCGTTAGATAAACATACTAGCTAAGTAAATTACAGCCAGTTTACTTTTAAATTAGATGGTTTTCAAGATAATGCAGTTTTATCACCTTTTCCGTCTTATCAGCCCATACAAAAAGTCAAAAATTTCACTTATCACCTTCAAACAAATTTGGTAGATGGTTTACATTACACACTTGTTTCAAATTTGGGCTAATTGTCTGGAATTGGATACAGCAAATCTTCTAAATGCAACTTATGAGGAATGATGGTTCTTCCAAACATAGATATGCTTTTACCTACCCGCGACTTCGTTTGCGTAAATTCAGAAAATTGATTTTTAACGACTTTATCGATAAAACATAGTAAATCATCAAAAAAAAATAGCCTATGTCCTTTCCAAGACTTTAAACTATCTCTGTATTAAATTTCATCTCAATTAGCCCAGCGGTTTGGCCGTGATAACGTCACAGATACACATACTGTCGTGTACCTCTAGCCAAAGTTGAGCTCTAAAGTGGGTGATAGACGTACGAGCAAGTACGCGTACTTATGGCTCGCCGACCTTTTTCACTTGTGTGTCACCATAAGTACGCGTACTTTAAAACCGCCGCGCAAAATCGTCGGCGATCCAACCGGTCTGAAATCTTGCTCGTAGCTCGTCATGGCTCGAACGTGTGGCAGCATTGCGAGCCGCGAGCCGCCATTTTGTTTCGACTTCGTTTCTTTTTTTTAGTTTTTAAAATGTAATACGATATCATTCCTAAATAACACAAAGCTTCTTCAGTCGACGACATCGCAATACAGAGTGAGTAATCTTCACGTGTGTCACTAACGTCGAGCCGAGCAAGTTCGCGATCTTAAAAACCGCGTACTATAAGTTCGTACGTCTATCACCCACTTAAGAGACACACGGTAGTGTGCGCTATAGTGACGCTCAACATAAAGTGATGTTTATGAAAAAAGATTTCGTCCACTGTGGGTGCGTGTTCTCATAGTGTCGTTCCTGACTACGGGGGTTAGTTACTTTCGCATTTTATAATATAAGTATAGACAGGATACATATATAGATTAAGCCTAGGTATAATGCACTAGCTTTATTTTCGACAGGTACATACCAATATAAGGGATTGAAGCAATGAACCCTCGCATGGAAGGCGTCATGTCGAGGTCGCAGACCGCAGCTGGCAACACAAACGAGTAGCCCACCGGTTCAACGATAGCGGCGATGAGGAAGAGAGCCAAAGCCAGACAATACTTTAAGTTGTATCGTCCGAGTCCTGAGAAGTTATAGATAATGTTATCGTTACTTACTAGTTAACAAGATAAAATAAATTATTAAAAAAGCCGTGTTGGCCGAGTGGGATATATAAACCTCGACTTTCAATCTGAAGGTCGTGGGTTCGAATCCCGGCGTGCATCAATGGATTTTTCTGTTCGAAAATGTATACCTATGCGCATCAAAAGCACGTGCTTACAACGGTGAAGGAAAACATCGTGAGGAAACCAGTTAGTGTTCTTATAAGCGGCGATGGGCTTGCAACCTGTCACGTATGGAATGCTAACTACTGCAAAATGTGGGCATGTGCCAAATATAATGTTTGGACGTGCCTCTGACTACCCCCACAAGACATCTTCAAAGGATCTAGCGTCTGAAGATCTGAGAGGATGTCTCTTACTTGGGTAAAACAGTCGTGATCATATTTAAAAAAAAAAACAATGACTGCTAAAAAAATATTTTAAAAAATGGTATTGAGTCGAATCCAACGACACCTTATATGGTGTATCCATACAGTAGTTAACGCTGTAGAGAGTGTCAAAGAAATGGACATGCATTGCATACATACGCTTGTAAAACAGTTCCTACTGGCGCAGTCGGGTAAAAAAAGAAATAGAATCACGACTACGACCCCAATTATTACGGTAGACATCCTCTCAGATCTCCAGGCGCTGCGCTCAGATCATCGAAGATGGTCCAACGCTGTCTAAGCTTATATATAGGTACTAGCTGACCCGTGCCCGCTTCGCTGGGCGACAGATAGTTTTACATCTGGTATCTTCAAAATAAATTATAGCTTATATGTTGCCGAGGACTAATAGCTACATAACAAAAAAAGTTTTATCAAAATCCGTCCAGTAGTTTTTGCGTGAAAGCTGGACAACAGACAGACAGACAGACAGACAAAAATTTTAAAATGTCTTTTTTTGGCTTGTGTTACTTGTATAAAGGCCCCTAGGAGTATTTTTTTTAGTTTTTATTCAATGTACAGAATTGAACTCTTCTACAGTTTTATTATATGTATAGATAGATATATATATTTTTATTATTATTCGTTCAACACTATTTAGGTATGTCATTACAATTAAGTACAAAATAATTAAAGTACAGTAGGAAGTAAGTAAACCTACAATTGTAAGTACAAGGTTTTTGTAATAAATAAAAGATACATTGACTACTTGCACAAATTTCAATTGAAAAATGTATTTATGGTCTTTAAAATTGATTTAGGTAGAATGACAAATACCTACTTAAATATAACGATGTCCTATCTAATTGTCAATAATCCCATTTAATTTAATAAACACCTTTAGGTTTCCCCAATTTAAAGTTTTCCGGGCTTCTTTTCAAATTTTTGTCGCCCTAAAAACCTTTATCTAGCCGCTTTCAAGTGATTTATTATGAGCTTATGATGACTGACAGTTGTGAGAAAGTTTGTATTTCAATCACACGTATAACGAAACGACACATATCGTAATATCGTTAATGTATTGAAATAGCATACCTAAAGTGTTTTATTTGGGATCCGTCGGTTAAATGACCAGATTTAAAAATATTATTAATAAATATATTAGTACTTTTAAATGGTAAACTTCGCGAGGAAAAGTCCTGAAACTCGAAAACAGGTACGTAGTTAGCAAGAGCATGATAGACTTTGGTCTTTCCTGTTTTTGCGTGAATAATAAAATAAAATAATAAATAAATAGGATCACGACTGTAATCCCCAAGTACGGTAGACATTCTCTCAGACCTCTAGACGCTTAGATCCTTTGAATATGTCAAGTGGGGGTAGTCAGAGGCACGTCCAAACATTATTTGCACATGCCTACATTTTTCAGTAGTTAGCATTCCATACGTGACAGGTTGCAAGCCCATCGCCGCTTATAAGAACACTAACTGGTTTCCTCACGATGTTTTCCTTCACCGTTTTGAGCACGTGTTTTTGATGCGCATACAACTTTTTCGAATCGAAAAATCCATTGATGCACGCCGGGATACGAACCCACGACCTTCAGAACTTCAGATTGAAAGTCGAGGTACATCACACGGCCAACACGGCTTTGCGTGAAAAGGAAGATAATAAATTGCGTGTTTTATTGATAGCATGTTCTAGTAACTATCATCAACTTAATTGAACGCATTAACTTCGGCTGGCCCTGGTTTGATAGACCTAGGGCTGCCACCTCTAAAATTTGGCAACCAGGACAAGACGCGTGAAAACCCCGGATTTTAGAGCCCCGAACCCGGATATGTTAACAGGTTTTTTTAATTTTAAGTCGTAAATTGTTTCACGCTTCCTAACGCTTTCCCAATAGTTTAGCGTTGGGGGGAGGGGGACACTCGACTCTAAAAAAAAAATGGCAATTTAAAGCTTAATATTTCACAAACAGTGAAATTTCACACAGTGCTTGTGTCGCGGGTGGCCAAATTTTAAACCCGGACTACAAATGAAACCCCGCCCGGACGCTCCCCGGACGCCCTCTAAACTAGGACAAATCCGGGGAAACCCGGATGGATGGCAGCCCTAGATAGACCTAGTACCTAATCTATCTTCCGTGCACATACAATACAGTTCTATCCATATCTACTTGTAGCATCTGACTTAGAATTAATATATAGGATCACGACTGTAATCCCCAATATCCTCTCAAATCTCCAGGCACTCAGATGCTTGAAGATGTCTAAAAGGGTTATTCGGAGGGACGTCCACATGACACATTACACATGCTTGGCACATGCCCACATTTTATAGTAGTTTTTTTAATTAGTTCTGCATTCTTCTGCTATTACTTCGGGGATTACAGTCGTAATCCTATTTATTTTTTTTATTTTTTTTATGCAATGGCACAATCATAAATTTAATTAAAAAATTAAACTGAAAATTGTACATGGCCTTGAAAATAAGACCAAAAAAATTACAGAATTAAAACTGTAAAAATACAGCTAATTAGTAATTACCAAGTTTTTTCGTGTTTTGCTTCAGCAATACAATAAAAAACATGGTAATTAGCCATATTTCTAAATTAAATAATTACCTACGATTCAAAAACAAAAAAACAAAACCGAATTTACGTTTGTGGAGGTTTTTTGATACTACAGTAATTATGAATTTTTGTATATTTGAATTAATAATTAGTAATACTAATAATTAGCAGTTATATTCAATCTGAAGGTCGTAGGTTCGAATCCCGGCGTGCATCAATGGATTTTTCTGTTCGAAAATTTATATGCTCATCAAAAACACGTGCTTACAACGGTGAAGGAAAACATCGTGAGGAAACCAGTTAGTGTTCTTATAAGCGACGATGGGTTTGCAACCTGTCACGTATGGAATGCTAACTACTGCAAAATGTGGGTATGCGCCAAATATAATGTTTGGGCGTGCCACTAGACATCTTCAAAGGATCTAAGCGTCTGAAGATCGGAGAGGATGTCTACCGTACTTGGGGATTATAGTCGTGATCCTATCTATCTATCTATCTATTACAACTAGCCGACCCGTGACTGACGTTGTCCTGTCAAATAACAATAATTGATTGACAGCAAAAACCCCTTTTACAAAATGATCCGCAATTTATTAAATTCATTTGTTTCAAAAAATGTGATAAATGAAGAACCGCTCTACCGATTTTGTGCAAACTTCACATAAACCATCTACTAAATAGTCCGAACGAAGCCTAAACATTTGGTTTGGATAGGTGAGCCCGTTCTTGAGTTATAAAATTACAACGCAAAAGTGGCATTGATTTTTATATAAATAGATCGCGCTGTTAAAAAAACAATTCCCTACAACTTATCCCGACCATGCTAGAATCATCAGGATCATTTCTTATCTTTTAACGTTCCTCATTGTGTAACGAATTATAAGTTGGCAAAATTCCTGAGAGAGTAGTCAGGCACGTCCAAACGTTACATTAAGCAGTAAGCAGTAGTTAGCCTTCCATACGTGTCAGGTTGCAAGCCCATCGTCATCATCTTAGACTTTTATTATGCGAAAAATAATGATTGGTGAACTATATTTTAATGAATAGAAAAAGGACCACGACCGTAATCCCCAAGTACGGCAACAATATTCTTTTTAGGTAAGTTGCTTCCTAACCAGTTTGCAGGTAAATACTTAGGTACTCCTAATTTAGGAAAATCTAAACGGGTTTTAGGAATTGATTATTTAAATTAATTCTAAAATAAATTTCGGTGCTTAAGTATACAACCGATTTGGATGTGATTTATACTAGGTACTACTTAGAAGCTAACAAAGTAGGTAATTCTTTTCTATAAAAAAATATATTACAAAAAATAGGAACTACCTATACTGCAGGTACCTTTACATAATTTCTAATTTAGAAATATTCGACCTAAAAAGTCAGCTAATCAAAAAGTAATTTTAATATGTACATTGGTGGCGATTCTGTTGTGTCCACGCTTAAGTTAAAATTCCTAAAAACTATCGATCTTATTTATTTTAAGTTAAAGTTTAAAATAGCGTAACCTTAAAGTGACAGTTCTAAAACTTAGAATAGTTCTGAATAAATTTACGATTTTCGTTATCGATTTAGAAACGTCAAGCTAAATTTAATCGACATGTAATTTGGTGTTTTAGGACTGTCATTTTTATGTGACTCTAATTTAAACTTTAATATAAAAGGAATAAGATCGATCGTTTTTATACGAAATTTTAGGTTTAGCTTGGACACAACAGAATCGCCACCATTATTTAGTTATAACTTTTATGATGCAACTACGTATTTTCTGTTTTATGGAAAAACTACTAAGCCTACACTTACCCATATACCTAAATGATTAGGTATATGAAATTACTTTAGAGTAGGTAATATAATTTAAGTAGGTACACAATAAAATAATAAAAAACTTGAGAGGTGTCAAGGGACACCCGGATGGAACGAAGTTCTCACAAAATAACGTGGGACAAGGGAAGGGGAATCAACTTTGACTTCGACTTCGACCTCGACCTCGACCTCGACCTCCACCTCCACCTCGACCTCGACCTCGACCTCGACCTCGACCTCGACCTCCACCTCCACCTCCACCTCGACCTCGACCTCGACCTCGACCTCGACCTCGACCTCGACCTCCACCTCCATCTCGACCTCCACTTCCACCTCGACCTCGACACAATTAATAGATATATATATTAATAGATATACTATAGCAAAAAAGTGTCGTGACAACTTTTCGTGACAACTTTTCGTGACAACTTTTCGTGACAACTTTTCGTGACAACTTTTCGTAAGAATTTTTTCCGTCTAGCCCCCTTTCACAATGCGCGATAAGGAACTTCGTTCCAAAAGGTGTCCTATCTTATATGCTATTCCAGGGTTTCCAGGGTTTTATGTTCAAAGTTTCAACTAAATCCGTAATGTCGTTTGGGCGTGATTGAGGCACAAACATACAAACAAACTCAACAAACTTTCGCAATTATAATATTACTAAGTTTATCTACATTACATACTAAAAGCAATAGATGTATCAATTTTGATATGAATTTGAGAAATATTCTAAAACTAGCTGACCCGTGCCCGCTTCGCTGTGCGTAAGACATTTCTAATACCATCGTTGACTTTTTTGTAGACGTTTTTAAGGTGTACAATACTGTAGTACATTATTTTGATATATCTCGTGGGGTTCAGCCAGCATTTGCAATGTAAGCGCAAAAAAATGTGTTTATTTACGACATCACATTAGAAACCTCTAAAATTATCAGTATTTCTCTACTATATTATATATATATATTATACATATAAACCTTCCTCTTGAATCACTCTGTTTATTAAAAAAAACCGCATCAAAATCCGTTGTGTAGTTTTAAAGATATAAGCAAACATACATACAGACATACAGACGCGGGAAGCGGAAAGCGACTTTGCTTTATACTATGTAGTGATGTGTATTGTAAAAACAATTGCAATCAGTCATCGGGTAACAGACAACAATAACAGCTGCCGAATGTTATTCCTAACCTCTATTGAAATCGGTCAATAACTACAAAATAGCGTAAACAAAATATTAATTATATCTTATTGTTGTTAAAGCGGCAACAGAAATACATCAATATCAACTGTCTAGCTATCACGGTTCATGACATACAGAAGGACAGAGGAGTCATAGTAATAGTGTCCCGTTTTCATTATTTGTGTACGGAACCCTAATAATGACACTTTATTAAAATCGCAATAATAAAATTGTGACGTCACAAGTTTATTAGGGTTGTGGGCATGCCCATAGTGCCCACAACGGTGGATCTGCGCTTGTCCGACCCCAAATAAAGTGGAATAAGGGCAAGGATATACTGATGAAATCGGATCACAACTTTCCCGAAGTACCCACGGTAGACATCCTCTAAGACCTCCAAAACCTGTTTAAATGGAGTCAGAGGCACATCACATCCAAACACTACATTTGGTACATGCTTAGCATTCCTCACCCACAGCTCAGTCGGTAGTAACTTTACCTTCTGCGATATAGGTCGTGGGTTCAATTCCCACCCCATCTATATGTTCATCACACAAATGTTTATTACATTTGTGTGATAAACATTATAGATGTTTGTTCTGTGTCTGCATGTTATAATGTTAGAAGTAGATATTATATATATTATATGAAAATGAATTCCTATTTCACTTGGTCATAGCATCACGCGTAAATGGCTGGACCGATTTCGCTAATTCTTTTTTTAGGGTTCCGTTCCCAAAGGGTAAAAACGGGACCCTATTACTAAGACTTCGCTGTCCGTCTGTCCGTCTGTCGGTCACAGGGCTGTATCTCACGAGCTGTGATAGCTAGACAGTTGAAATTTTCACAGATTATGTATTTCTGCTGCTGCTATAACAATAAATACAAAAAACAGAATAAAATAAATATTTAGGTGGGGGCGCCCATACAACAAACTTGATTTTTTGGCTTTTTGTATAGGTAATGGTACGGAACCCTTCAAGTTCGACTCGCACTTGGCCGGTTTTTTTTGTAATCGTTAGTGTCAGAAGGTTTATATGGAAAAAAAATGAGTTCGACAGAACAACGTCTGTCGGGCCAGCTGTATTATATACGGTATTTACAAAAAAATATATTTAAGTATTCTATGAGTTATCTGGTTTCCATAGCTTTGCTTAGTTTGAGGCTAGATATCACTGTGTGAAATGTCCACCAATAATTATTTGTTATTAGATACGTAGCAAGCGCATCGCTTGTAAGAATAATAGTGGAATCATATATGAAAACCTGTCTAGTGGTAGAGCTGAATAACAAATGATGCGAGACGATACCATCTGACAGTTCTCTTACCTGCTATAGCCAGGGCTTGGTCCAAATCTATGGCAGTTTTCTCTTCAACATTCTCCGCGACGGTAGTCACTTTACCTTTCATATTCACTTATAAAATCACATTCGCAAAAGAAGACGCATCTGTCCTCTTAAAACTCGTTCCAAAGAGGTTCGATGCCGAGATCCCGTTTGAATTATACAAGTGTTTACGCAACGCAGGCAACACTGAAGGCGTCTGACAGAATAATAAATAATTTGCGATGCAGAATACGCTATCAGTAGGTATCTTTATTAATTTGTAGGCACTACGTAACCATATATTATCGTGTATGGAGTAAACAAAAAAATGTAGGTATTGTTTTCGCCAACAAAATTACTTATTCCGTTGTCTTGGTGAAGGCTCCTGCGGTCTGCAGCTGACTAACAGGAAAGTCTTCAATCACCATGAAGCGCTAAAAAAATGAAAAAAATACAGCAATTTAATCAGTACAGTCGCCAGCATTAATATCTACACTACACTTCTAAACTAGCTAAACTAAATTAAAAAAAAAAACTTTTTTGTTTTTTTTTTTTGTTTGTTTGTAATGGATAATCTAAAAGAAAACCAGCCAAGTGCGAGTCGGACTTGCGCACGAAGGGTTCATAAAAACGGCAAAAAATCAAGTTTGTTTTATGGGAGCCACACGTAAATATTTATTTTATTCCGTTTTTAATATTTGTAGTTATGACAGACAGACAGACGGACAGACGAACAGTGGAGTCTTAATAATAGGGACCCGTTTTTACCCTTTGGATACGGAACCCTAAAAACTACTAAACACAGTTAAAAAATTCTTACAATGATTAAAAACTACATTATCAGCGAGTAAAATGGGTCATATTTTATTATCAAAAAAAATTGAGTAGGTATTATCAAAACAAATGCCTACATACATAATCAATAATGAATATGTAGGTAATCACTACATAGTATAAAGCAAAGTCGCTTTCCGATTCCCGCGTCTGTATGTCTGTATGTATGTTTGCTTATATCTTTAAAACTACACAACGGATTTTGATGCGGTTTTTTTTAATAGATAGAGTGATTCAGGAGGAAGGTTTATATGTATAATAACATGCTTAATATATTAGAAAACTACTGATAATTTTAAGATTTCAAATCAGCGCGACTTTTTTTTATATTTTAAATGCTGTTAACGAGTATACAAACACATTCTGTAATATATTTTGGTGTCAGCTTTGCACCCGTGCGAAGCCGGGCGGGTCGCTAGTGTATTATATTGACGGAAAACAATATTTATTACAAACTGTCATTCTGAAAATAGAAAATATAGAATGACTAATAAATATTTGGTAAAAATCTGCGGACAACAATATTTAGAACGTCAAAATGTACGTTCAACTTATAAGATTTGGTATCATTTTGAAAATTAGCATAATTATAATAACCTACAGGTTGAAGGTTCGATTCCTAGCCGGGACAAACATTTGTGTGATGTATATAGGTACCATGTTTGTTCGGAGTCTGAGTGTTATAATGTATCTTGTGTATGTATTTACAAAAAAAAGTATCTAAGTATTCTATCAGTAATCTTGATCCCATAGTACAAGCTTTGCTAAATTTGGGGCTAGATAGTAATCTGTGAAATATCCACCAACATATATTTATATATCTTCAAGCTGACCCGGCGAACTTCGTATCGCTTTAGAATTAACAAATGCTGTGTTTAAGTTCCCGTTCCCGTTCTCCAATAAAGTTCAACTTGACTAAATTTTATTTAGAAAACTTTTATATGGGAAAAAGAAAAGGGCTGTTTTTATGGTTTTCCCGGCAATTATTCGAATTTTTAAACCTTTTAAACCTTCCCTAGACCTCCACGAACATTTCAAGACCAAGATAAGATAAATCCGTTCAGCCGTTCTTGAGTTTTAGCGAGACTAACGAACAGCAATTGATTTTTATATATATAGATAATGTAGGCGACTGTAGGTACCTACTTTATTCGTAAGACAATTTGCCAGATTAAAAACACTGTCTCTCAGGCTAATCGCAAAATGTTTAATTTTATACCATTGAAGTTTCTTAGATTTATTTTCTTTGAAAAATATATGTCAATAGATTATCAATCTCAAAAGTTTAAAAAATTACATAATCAATACCTAGATACCAATTTAAATAAATAGTAGTAAAATCTGGGGACACAGCAGTGCCCCCGCCAAGTCTAGCAAAAAGCGGCACGGCCGTACCATCCTTTTCTCGAAGCAGTTCAGGCCATTTTCGACCCCCTATAACTTCGTTGTGGATAAAACTAGAAGCCTGAATTTTCAGTAACCAAGCAGGCATAGTATAAACTCGGTATATTTCAAATTTCATTCAATTTGAACCAGTAGTTTAAGAATTATAACTAGTCAAAGTTTCCTATTTTGTCACTCACTGACTGACCGATCATCAAAAGTTTAAGGCACTTCTAGCAGACATAGAAGCTTCAAATTTTGAATACAATTAGTGGTTTGTGTATAAATCAAGGAAAAACCTAAATATTTTGCAATTTCGATCCAGTTTTCTAGATATACCGACTGCATAAATAACTTTGTAACCCCATATAAATATATAGGATTACAAAGTTACATTTGCAGTTAGGCACCTAGTTATGATTATGTTCAAAGGTAACTTGTAAAATGGTCAACGGAATGTTAGTAGAAGGTACCGGAAAGGAAAAAAAACCGGCCAAGTGCGAGTCGGACTCGCGCACGAAGGGTTGTATGTAAGTATGTATTCACAAAAAAAAAAGTACATAAGTATTCCATCAGTCATCTAGTTACC
This sequence comes from Hydriomena furcata, assembly GCA_912999785.1. Taxonomy (NCBI): domain Eukaryota; kingdom Metazoa; phylum Arthropoda; class Insecta; order Lepidoptera; family Geometridae; genus Hydriomena; species Hydriomena furcata. The sequence continues at coordinate 11,440,396 of OU538829.1, forward strand.
ATAGTACAAGCTTAGGTTAGTTTGGGGCTAGTGGCGCTGTGTGTAAAGTCCGCAAATATGTATTTATATTTATTTATCTAATGAATTATATGAAAATGAACTGCTCGGCTATTTATTCTGAGCAAAAACGTTTCGTAACGTATTCGAAAATATTTCTGTGTTACGTTTATCTATGTAGATTAAATCTTTAAGTTATCTTTGTCATAAAAAAACAAAACTGTATATTTTGCGCTTATTGAGAAAAACTATTCTACATTCATAAAAATGTACACCTCGTCGTAAATCTCCAAAAATACATATTTACGCTTCTTTTCTAAATTTACTTAAAAATGAATAGGATCTTATGTAATCCCTAAGTAAGGTAGACATCTAGACATCCTCTCTGATCTACAGGCGCTCAGATCTTGAATATACGTAAAGAAGGTATAGTTATAGGCACATCCAAACATTACATTACGCGTATGCCCACATTTTGCAGTACTTAATTAACATTCCATACGTAACAAGGTTGCAAGCCCTTCGCCGCTAACTGGTTTCCTCACAAAACCTATTTTCCTTCACCGTTTTAATAACAATTATTATAAAAAGTATCTAATTATCTTTTAATTTTTAATCAATTGTACTTAGTAACAGATATTACTGCTATAAAACAGTTGTAACATTGAATAGGTAGCTTAAGATTCAAGGAGTGACCGTCATAAAGTTTTCTACGAATTCATTTAAGGCCCGGCTCACACTTACACACGTATTTCAATGATTTTCAGGTACCGATTTAAAAACCAGGAATCACAATTGTGAGGATATAATGATACAAAATTATTGATAATATATTCATCTTTAATAGTAGATAATAAAAACTGGCCAGTTCTATACAATATTTTCAAAAAAATACGTTTTTACCGTCGCAAGAACCGCTGAAAATGTCGAAAAATGGGGTCTGGTTAGGTACCAATATCTTTAGACCCACAGCATATTTTTATTTGAAAATAATACGAAATTGTAGATTTTATATTTCTCTATACATGCGTGGCATTATCTTGTTTTCAAATAATTTACTTTTTCATTTATGAACAATATAAAATGCAATAAAACTTCTCCATACATTTTTTCCATACAAAACTCACATTCACCTCAAGTCGGCACGTCAGTTAGCGCTCAGACGCGCTCGGGGAAGCACGTCCACGTCACATTTTTCTTCGAATTTAGAGGAGGTCTTACATAATGGAATACCGGGGTAAAATACTGGACATGCAAAACTAATGATAACATTTGTATAATATATTGCCTTGAAGAATTTAGTGCAAGCCACACAGATGAAGGTTAGGTACAATGCATGATTTGTTGAAAGAGCTGGATGGTTTTTTTTTTGTAGAAGATGCGTTTCATCGAGTTTGGTTTCGAAACAGTATGATAATAGTATACGGTTTTACCTTTTTGCATACGTCGCGTCGGAGCAAAATCGAAATAAGCCGATGTTTCGTATTTGATTGTTATTTTAATAAAAATATTAAATTTCAGGAAAATGTGAACCTGGTTGTGTCCCTAATTAATAATAAATAATAAAAGCTTTTATTTCCTTGCACAATATAAAATTAACTTAAATATGTATCTATGCATAGGTATATAAAATTATGTGTAAGGACGGTAAAGCGGTAAAAGCCTCCTCCAGCTCTATCCATTTTTCCCGATCTCTAGCGGCTCTGCTCCATGTTTTGCCTGCTACTTTCACGATGTCATCATCCCATCGCATAGCAGGCCTTCCTCTTCTTCGTTTTTTATGTATTGGGTCCCAATTCATAATTGTTTTAGATCACCTCTCATTTTGTAATCTTTGGATGAGCCCGGCCTATTTCCATTTTAGTGATAATACTTTCTGGACAACGTCTTTTGCTGTGGTTTTTGAAGTGTCCCTAATTAGTCCTATTAAATAAATATAAATGTTGATTTGATACATTTCTGTTTTGAAATGAAAGATCTAAGGTACCATGATCCTTACCTGTATCGTTTAGACCCGATCTACCCTATATTACCAAGCGTGTTTTTTTATACATGGATGGAAAAAAATGATACTTTATCTATAATTGGATTTAGAAAAATTACATAAATTTCAGATTATGAACATAATTTATAATTATTATTTATCTACCTTTAATATTATAAATCTAAAAGTTTGTGCGGATGTTAAGTATGTTTGGATGTTTGTACCTCAATCAGACCTAAACGACTAAACGGATGAAATTGAAATTTGCTGTCGATGTAAATATACCTCTAGCTTATAAATAGGTTATTAAATTAAAAAACATCCTCAAAACTATAAAAAGACTCCGAGTGCTGGTGTGCAACAAATCTAGCATTAATCAATTTTGACGACTGATGAATGACTGACGAATGATACGATACGCATTGAACCAAAAATGTTGAACCTTCTAAAAAGGTCGGTATTTGTTATTATCAAAGCAAGGTTTATCTGGGGGCACGGTAGTGCCCCGCCAAGTCAAGCAAAAAAGCGGCACAGTCGTACCATCCTTTTCTCGAAGCAGTTCAGGCCATTTTTTAGACAGACAGACAGACATTGAAATCTCACAACTTTTTACGATAGAAGAACTGATGGGTTTTTGGTTAAATTATACACGATCTGGGTGATATATATGGATTCTTTATTGTAGAGATATAGAACACGACCAGCCGTAACAAGCGAACAGGGAAGAGAGACTGACATCGACAGATTATCTCTGGTCATCTTAGGCTACTTATACAATATCTCACAAGTTAAGTTTACACAAACGAGCATAGTTCCAACAAAAAAAAGACAAAAAAAGAAACTGAGTTGCGTTGCGAGAATTGGCCTTTTATTTTTATTTTTACAAGTTGTTTTTGATGGCATATACTTAAGTTTAAGTACATGATGCAAATAATTAAATATTTAAAAAAATAATAAAGTGTTCTGAAAAATTGTTTAATTCGAAATACTGAAAGTGCTCTTTAGTGTTTCGTAGTTTACAAAAAACCCTTATAGTTTTGCCATTTTCGTCCATTCGTCCGCAGCTTAGCTCAGATACTCTTAGTACTAGAAAGCTGTAATTTGGCATGAATATACATTAGTCACGCCGACAATGTGGTAGAAATAAATACATATTTTCAGATGTTTTTTTTTCTCGCATACTCTCCATGTCTTTGGATAGGTCTTAAAAAGTATTGCAGGTTTGTGATGTCATTTGAATTTTTAAAAAGAGCTGGTCATCTCTTTTTACAAATTCATATTTGATTTTTCTGGAAAGAAAATATTATGGAGGGTTATTTAGTAAAGTTTTACAATAACTGTTTAATTCCAGAACTTGTTGACCCTCGCTACGCGCGGTCTATGGATCTTCGAGATCATAGCTCGCACACAATATTCAAAAGCATACCTACATATTTTATCAGTATTTCACTTTCAAAACTTTCTGTGAGTGGTACTCGAAACGTTGACGGTGCCGTCATCGATTTTAGATGACAATAAGTTTTTTTATTAAAAATATATTTTTTAAATCAAGCTTTTGTAATGTCTAGTGCTCTAGTTCTCGTCAAGATAAAAATAACGAGCCCAAACACGACGTGGTTATGTTGTGTAGTTGAGGAGTTCCGATGGCTACATCCGACCTCCATCATCAGACCAGCTCGCTAGTACCATAATTTTACATTGTCATTGAGATTGATAGGTATGCAAAGTTTTGCCTCAATTCGACTATTTAGTGAAGGGTTCCGTTGAACAGCTCCTGACTCCATCATCAGATCAACTCGCTGTCACCATATTATGTATGCAAAATTTAAGCTCAATCGATTGGGGATAACTGCTTAAAATTAAGTTGCAAGATTCCACCTTATCAAACATACATACATAAATATGTACATAAACTGCAAGTTAAATAAGAGCTTGTAAAAAAACGATACTTACCGTTTTGTCATAATGTATTTTATTAGTAGGTACCTAACAAATATTTTTTGCACAGTCAAATATTAGTAACTGTGTAGTAGCACTTTACGATTTGTAACCTGTCTTATAATATATATTAATTTTTTCTATATTTATTTTCTTTTTGTCAAGTGCAACCTATAAAATTATTAAGTACATACCTACCTATACAAATATGACATACCTATTGCACCAAATATTTTCAAGTATCAAGACTAGTTATTTAGTCTTGGTAAATGAAGTGTGAAGTAGCTTCAATGTGTGCGTTTGCACTATTCTTAGTGTGCGGCCACAGAATACGACCGAGTACAAAAAATGCGAGCTGTCATAAATTTAACAGTCACCTTAAGAAGAAAATGTTCCCGTTACACGCGAACGAAGTGGCGCACACGCTACTCATAGTAAATTTTCTTGGTGGTAATTAGGGTTCCGTACCCAGAGGGTAAAAACGGGACCCTATTACTAAGACTTCGCTGTCCGTCTATCTGTCACAGGACTGTATCTCATGAACCGTGATAGCTAGACAGTTGAAATTCAGTTGCCGCTATAACAACAAATAAAATAAATATTTAAGTGGTGCTCCTATACAACAATCGTGATTTTTTGCCGTTTTTAATAGATAACGGTACGGAATCCTTCGTGCGCGTGTCCGACTCGCACTTGGCCGGTTTTTTATATATGACCACTCATATCATTTTAACCTGGAGATCTGATTTGGATTTGTTTTTTTCTAATGTGTGGAGAATAGTCAAAAGTCCTATTTAAATTGTATTTCTGTATAAACAATATAGTTCCTTTACAAAACTAATAATCGTCTTTCTCGACTTTTCGAATGGTCAAAACAGTTTCGTCGGTCTTTTTATAGTTTTTGAAACGTAATTATTTTGAAATTGGTTCAAAAACAGATTAGCAGATATAATTTGTGTCGTTGCGTTTAGATAAGATAATAATGCAAACAAGTCGGAAGCGTGTATGATGTAACTATTGTTTATACACCTTATCTAATGCGAGCAAGAGTGAGTTCCGTGTTAGTAAACGTAATACCGTGAAACATGCCAACTTTGCCAACAAGGGTAATTTTGCCCGAAGTTCAATTTATAAGCAAATCTTTAAAGTGCAAAAATATCTGAAAACTATGGTAACATTTATTGACTTCGGTAGAAAATAGGTTATGTGTCTAGCCACACTGTCTATCGGGTGTGTCGCTAACTTCACTCAGTAACTAGTTGGAACTCGTCGAGTGTGGTGCGTATTCTGGGATTTTATACGAGGGTATTATTTACATGCTACTTAATTTGTCTGAAGTTCTTCGAAGTTTAGGCAATTACTATGTACCTACTCCGATTTCTGGTACTGAGGCTGACTTTTTAATGATTACTTCTGATATTCTTATTATTATTCCTAGCCTATACTTTCCCATTGCTGAACAAGTGCTTCCTTATCCCACTTCCATCTCTCTCGATCGTTCGCCACCGAAGACCAATCCTTGGTAATAATAATATTAATATTTGGTTTATTTCAGAAAAGCAAGCAAAAATCTCGAATTCAACAAAGAAAGTCGAGACAAAAATGGGAAGCAGTAAACATGTTGATTAAAAGTTTAGATATTAAATAAATAAATGAAAAATAACTTTGTTTTTTTTGTTTACCTACAACATACTTTGCAGAAAAAGAAAAAAGCGTTAAGATCAGTTTACTGAGATGTGCCAACTCTAGCACGGTCACTGTCAGGGTAACTTTGCCCAGCCACTTTGGCTGGGCAAAGTTACCCTGACCGTTTTCGTCTTTTTCATACAATGGTAGGAAACCTTTCATGGTATCGTTTTTTTTTCAAATGTAAACGCCATTATTTGCCCAAATTCTTGTATTAGACTTTATGTCATCTGGATAGAGACCTTATTTGCGAAATTTTTTGGCAAAGTTGGCATGTTTCATGGTAGTTCCCCATTCCCGTTTATAGTTCTCGGTTTATGTTTATGCACCTGTCTGGTTCCGGCAGAACATAAAATTGAGACGGATTCCATTTTTGTGACGTCATCATGTGGATGGCAACAGAAATACATAATCTGTGAAAATGTTAACTGTCTAGCTATCACGGTTCATGAGATACAGCGCTTTGACAGACAGACGGACAGCGAAGACTTAGTAAAAGGGTCCCGTTTTTACCCCTAGGCTACTGCAACAAGCAACAAAAATACTGCAACAAGCAATAAAAATACACACGTTGAGTTGAGAATCTCGGTTCTCGGTTGAAAAGAAATAGTGAAGTAATCCACAATATTTTCCCTCACCGTTTTGATCAAATTGATTACGCTCATACATTTTTCGATTCGAAAAACCAATGGGATCATATCCACGATCTTCGGATTTAATGTATATAACTCACTCGGACTAACTCGACTCAGAAAAAATGTTACATAATGCAACAAAAGATTCCAACTCCAACATGGAACCCTGAAGTAAATAAATTTTGCATGCGTTTTTGTGCTGCATTGTTTATTTTTAGAAGGGTTCGGTTGGTTTTAACCGGTTTTAGTTTCACCTTCTCTTTCTGAGTTTAATGACCAGCTTACAAGACAACCGTATGCATTTATTTAAAACCCGATTTTAGCCTTTATCACACTTAAGGGGCTCCCAGTCGCTGATTGCTCTTTTTCGAAACGAAAAAAGAAATACTTCTGAACAAGCCACATCTCCTATTTTTATAAGTATATTACTTCAGGTTCCTACCTAGATTTCTATTAAGCTGAAAACATAATAGCAGAAACTTTTCACGATAAAGATATTATTTCAAAATGATACGTTTTAGAATTTATGATCGAAATATTTTATATACCTACTATTAAAATCAACTTGTGATTTATTGTTAAAGATAGGTAATATGTAGATCTAGATTTCTATTAGAATAGATTTTTGATAAGTAATTATACATAATTTATATCATTAATTTATTCGAAAAGCTAAGGCGGACCACGCGCTGACGTGTGTTTGTCATCGTTGCAGCGGTCGGTAGGATTATATATAAGTGATTAAAGATGGGTACATCTTTATTCACATTTGGGGGCACGGTAGTGCCCCCGCCAAGTCGAGCGCGAAGCAAACACTGCCGTACCATCCTTTACTGGAACCATTTCGCCGCATTTTCAGGCCCCTATTTGAGAACCTCTGGATAAGACCAGAACGCTGAAATTTTCGTCATCCAGTAAGCCATAATCACATACTTAAAATCCAAAATTTCAAGTCTGTAGGTAATTTAGTTACGAAGTTAAGCGAAAGCAAAGTTTCGCATTTTAGACAGACACTCACTCACTCACTCACTCACTCATGATCATCAGAATAGAATTAGTACTTCCCATAAACTCAGAGAGCTGAAATTTGGTACAGAGTTAGGGTTTAATGGCCACATAAAGGGAAAACCTTAAAAACTAGAATAATCGAAGATCTGGAGTACCTGGTGACCATGATAAGAAAACACAAGAGCCTAACCAAACTATTAGAAATCGACATACCGCCTTTACAAAAAATATTTTACTACTGGACCGATTTGAAAAATTCTTTCACCATTAAAATCCGACATTATCCCTGATGAACATAAGCTATAGTATATTTTCAAAAATATTAGGGATCCGTATGAAAACATCGATAAAGTAATCCAAAGTGTGAAAAAATTAAAAAAAAATCCTTACATTGCGTTTGCTGCGGAAATTATTGACAATAGAGCAAAGTAATGTACTACAGTTTTAAAGAAGACATCAATATCTACAAAAAAGTATGCAATACTATATGTCTAACTATTAGGGATCCGTATGAAAACTTCGATAATGTAACCCAACGTGTAAAAAAAACCAAAAAAATCCTTATATCGCGTACGCTGCTGAAATTGTTGATAATAGAGCAAAGTGATGTACTACAGTTTTAAAGAGGACATCAATATCTACAAAAAAAGTCTGCGATACTAAATGTTTTATTAGGGATCCTTATGAAAAATTCGATAATGTAACCCAAGGTGTAAAAAAATTACCTATAATATCATTATTACATCCGTGCGACGCCGGGGCCGACTGCTAGTACGCAATAAAATTAAAGGAAAACTCTGGATAAGACTAGACTGGCTTTTAAACTTACTTATTCTTACAAGTTTACAAGAAGAAATAGTCGAACGATTAACTTTATTCTACTCGAACATTACACAAATTGAATAAACAAATTAACAAATTAAATAAATTAAAATATTAATAATTTCGCTCAAAATTTGATCAAAATATAATGCATTGGACTAAGAGTGGCGGTGATACCCGCATACGTCGCTAGATGGCGCTGACTGTAAACTACTCATAAAAAGAAAAAAACTGTGTCAAATAAGAAAATCTAATAAAATAAATCAATAAGCCCACGTTTCTACAAAAAGAAGTGAAATCCCACCAAAAACATTCTGTAAAAAACTAGCCAAGTCTCGATGGAGCTGCTTGTTTATCTCTAAAAAGTAATGAAATCTAGACAAAGTCGTGTCAAGTCTGAGGTTCTTTACTGCGATTTCTTTATTATTATAGAATGTTATGTGACTTGGCCGTTGAAGAGTACACAAGGGTACAAAACCAGGTGCTCCATGACACCATTGCACCAATCTGTCGCCAGAACCGCTCCCATTTACGATGGATAATTGCCACTTAGAAAACGTTGATTCAATAACCAGTCAATTGTAGGCTTGATAAAGCTGCGTATTTCAATAATACTTATGTAAAGGCGAGCCTGAAACAAACAGTATAAAAATACGTCTATTTTATTTTAGATCGATGGTCGATTTGACGCTCCAAAAAGAAGACAGCAGAAGTCAGCATTGTCAATGCTGAATGCATGTGTTGCACGATCAACAACAGCCTAAAATAAGACACTAGCGTCCAATTACCAATACCTGTATTGGCTATTATCTTGCTTAACAAACATAGGTAGTTACAACAGATATAACATTACGTGTAAACAAAATTTACTTGTACCCACTAACGGATAAAGAATGTTCAACGGCCAAGTCACACAACATTCTATAATAATAAAGAAATCGCAGTAAAGAACCTCAGACTTGACACGACTTTGTCTAGATTTCATTACTTTTTAGAGATAAACAAGCAGCTCCATCGAGACTTGGCTAGTTTTTTACAGAATGTTTTTGGTGGGATATACTATACATTATAAAATAGGAGAAGTGGCTTGTTCACAAGTATTTATTTTTTCGTTTTGTACAAAAACAATCGTCGACTGGGAGCGCCTTAAGTAATATTATTTTCGAACGTTTTGATGTTTGTTTGTTACTCAATCACGTCATAACACCTCAACTTTAATTATAATTTTTTTTGCTAATATTGATCGTGTTTTTCTTAATATTGAAGTTAAAACGTAGTACCTAATTAGCCGTATTACTAAGATAGTTCCTCAGTAGAAAGTCGTGGAAAACTTACCCCATTTACTTCTTCATGCACACACATTTTCTGTACAATGGTACAATTTTGGTAGACCTAGGCTTCCTGACAAACATATGACCTTTGTGCATGTGATAAGTTGTCAACATCTCCATATTATTTTTGAGTTCTGTTATAGTGTTCCGAAGCGGTAGTAAGTCCTTTTCATAGACCGCTTCTAAGGTTCTTCGCATATCTTCAGCAATGGTGATATTGCGTTTGACGTGATCGAATTCGCTGTCGTATTTGATCAAAACTTTTGATTTTTCGGTTTTGTCTGAAAATAGAAGCGTCTCATATGCAAATAATGTTTTAATATTATTCCTTACTTTCGTCTTTATCAAAATATACAAACTAACCCGGCGAACTTCGTACCGCTTTAGAATTAACAAATGTGTTAAGTTTTTGTTCCCGTTCCCGTTAAAAAGTATACTATGTCGTAAGTACAGGATACTTTTTATAACAGGAACGGGAACTTAGCACAACATATTTTGTTAATTCTAAAGCGATACAAAGTTCGCCGGGTTAGCTTGTTAAATATTATAAAACTATTGATGTAGTTCAAATCTTGCAAGCTGATGGCCTAAAACTAGTCAATGTATAAATTACCCTTTTCCATACGATGTAAATCAGCACCACCAACATTTTGCTTGTTGCTTTTAATTTCAATATATAAATTAATATCAGCATCAATCGGTATTTGAATTTTATCGTCAGTTTCTAAAATTCGTTTGGTTTTTCTTACAGTGTCATGTGGATATCGTTTTGGTACGTTGTCTGCATCAAAACTCTTGATTATAACCTGGTTTTTATCGTCTATATAGCTTTGTATTGCGATATTAGCTATAATAGGTCGTGATACGTTTTTTGATGTTATTTCAGGTGTTTGAGTTTGACTCTTGCTGTCTTCATGTAGAAAACTACCACTGAAATCGGTAGTTTCAGGAGCAACCTCAGTTATTTTACTATCTGCCTTGAATTCATCATGAAATGTTATCTTTTTAATGTTTTTATCGTCACCTTTATTTTTGTCTGCATTTTGCTTGGCCGTTATTGTGTCATATATTGCATGTTGCACTTGTTGTATTTCATAGTTATCATTAAGTAGTGGTTCTTTTAAAATATCCTTTTTAATACCGTGTTTACTGTCAGCCTCGCCTTGTTTTATATATTCTGAATGATGTTTGCTTTGACCAGATTCGTTAGTACCGTCATCAGATTTCAGTGAGTCAACTATTTCCGTTGCATTTCTACTGTTTTCATATGAATTTAAAGATGATGTTTTCGTTTGAGACAGGCCAGTTGTCTCCTCCAAAGAGCTTTGTGAGAAGCTCTTATTATTTTTATTTTTTTCAAGTTCGGCACTAATCAAATTGGTAGGTGGTTGGCTTTCAAGTGAAATATCCTGTAATGTCTGGTCCGCAGCATTATCAATTAGATCCAGCGTTGTGGGGGCACTATGTTCAAATGAATTGTTTTGTTCTATACTTTCTTGAAGATCATTTCCTTCTGATTGAGAATCCAGATAATCAATTATACTATTTTCTTTATTTACTTCTGTGTAGTACTCGTTTGGTATAGCAGTCAGAAAATCATCCTTCACAATATCTTTTATCAGAAAATTAATTTTTTCTTCCGAAAATGATATATTTGAAGTTTTATCAATTGTTTCTTTTGTACTAAGTTCATCTAATGTGTCTATTTTTTTATTAAACTTATCGATTTGTTTACATAATTCATTTTCTGTGTGAAATTTAGAGTCGGATATCAAAGGATCGGTTTCATTCTTCCATATTTGTTTCAAATCATCGTTTTCAATGAAAATCATTTCCAACGGAGTATCTCTTTCTATTGGTGTTGGTATTTCATTGGTTGGTTCTATTTTAGTAAATAATTTATCTCCAAGACTTTCGGCTGAAGTCTTATTTTCATTTTCCAAAGATTGTTTTATGTTTTGACTGTCCTCAACTACACCAGAAATATCGTAAACTGACTTTTCATGTTCGGCATCAATAGTCACCACACTTTTATCTCCGGTATTACTTGCCTCTGTGATATGCCCCTGTGATACATTTTCAGATTCATTGTATTTTTCGAAATTTGGCTCGTGTATTTCAGATTTCTGATCATCAGTCGTTGCATCCTTTTTTATTGTTACACTTTCAGATTGTTGCAAACCATCAGGTTTTGAATCGTCACCAGATTGGTATTCACTCATTGCATCAAACTTACCATCATTGACTTTATCTTCATCTGTTACAGAATCAGTGGCAGAATTTAAATTCTGAATGACTTGGTCATCTTGTTTTTTCAGTTCCTTAGATCCTTCAACCTTTTCTAATGATATATTTTTCAATCCAGTTTCTTCAGGTTGCTTAATTAATATAATATGATTGTCGTAGGGAGCATCATCGTTGAATTTTTGATTTGAATCCTTCCCATTTTTCAAATCTAAAGATTGTTCTAAATATTCTACTGTATCTATAACATTTGTCACTGAGTTTTTAGTTTCTAAAGGGATTTTTGCATCATCTTCTAAATCTTTATGTTGAGCAATACTTTTTTTATCTTCAGGTACATTATGAATCGTGTCAACTTTGAAATCACTAATATCGCCATAATTTTCTTTATTATTATTACTTTTATCGTGGCAAATTTTTTGTGTCTTTGGCATTATAAAATAACTTCCTGAATGCACATTGAATGAGTTTTTGGATATGTTGTTGTATAATCGACTATCACGTTGTTTTTCTTGTATTTGGAGCAGTTCGCTAGAATTTAACGTAGGTGGGTAAGTCATAATAGTGTTAGGATAAGTTGTCGGAGTTTGTAATGATCCCGCTTGGAACAAATCTAAAACAGGTTCAGCTTTAGTTTCTTGTTTCATTACATTTCTATCCAATGCGTCATCGTTAGAACTTTTCTTTTTCCAATTAAACAGCTTGTTACTTAAGATTGAGCTCGTTCTGCTTTTACTTTCTGTATTTGGTCCAGCTCGTTCAGTGCCTGTAGCATGTTCAGAAATGATAGTTTCTTTTGCAGGTGAGTATGGGTTTCTGTCTTCTCCAAATGGTGGATCCAAGCAGCCACCTATAAAACAATCAATTATTTCATAAACCATTGAAAGAAATCAAGTTAACTGAAGTTATCTATCGCTTAATTTTTTACCTGGTTTACATTTACCAAAAATATATTTATTTCTTTTTGGTTGTGGCGATGATGTCTCATCATTATCTACATCTTTTGCTAGAGTAAATTTTGTCAGAACCTCTTCCGATTTACTTGTACTTTCTTCGTTAATTTCCGCTTTATATGTTTTTCTGGGCATATAAGCATAGTCATCTTCATCTGATTTTGTTCCCAAACACACAGCTTTATACGTGAACAGAAAATTTAAGGTTCAAATACTACCATCTATTCTACTTAATGTAATTTATTTCATTATAAATAATTGTATACTCACTTGGCTTAAAAATGTTCAAAATATTTTTGCGAGGTTTTTTTATAGGTTTTTGAAAATCTGCTTCCATGACTACATTGAAAGACATAATAGTCTGATCGCTACTGACTAGCCGAACTCTTTCTGGGATACTACCAGGCTGTTCAGGTTTAGGCAATGATAAGACGCCATGCTTAAATCCAGCCTCTTCCTTTTTTCGGACCCTAATTTTCACGTTAAGCGGGGCTGATTTTGTAGTGGTTGTAAGTTGAATAATATTATCTTGAGGTATTGCTTCCACTTCAAATGATAAGCTTCTAACTATCTGTTCCACGACAGTGTCATTATCCATACTAAACCCTGAAATCTATAAAACACTTAAAATGTACTTACGAAAACATGAATAGACAATTATACAAAACTTTATTATTATTAAATATCAAATTACTAAACAACTTCACCCTTCAAACACAATCGAATAAACAACACGGTTAGATTTCATCTGATTTTCTGTTTTACAATACTTTTCGACTTGGTTCTTACAACTTGGGACAGTTTTGTACAAAATTAAATTCCGCGTAACATATTTGTGTTTAGATAAGCCTAATGTTGAGCATTTCCGTAGTATATCATTTAGCATTAATTTTAGAGGCATTATTTCGGTTTCCATTTTTTTTATAAACTTCGCTACTCTTGCTTCTGGTAATTCTCTTTGGTGTTTGTATAAATTGTTTGCAGACTCCTTGGTATAATCATTCACAGTTTTAATATGAACTTGTTTTTCATTCCTGGCTGGTAGATTACAAGCTATGCCTTCGCTGAAATCGTTTGCCTCGTATTGAAAAATACGATCGACTACTAAACTCAATGGTATTTCTTCAGCAGTATCAGGAAATGGGTTCTCATGTGTATTTATCGAGCATATTGGTGAAAGGCTCAATTTTCGTTTTGAGTCATCTCTGCTTCTTGTAGATATCTCAGTTGTTGTTTCGACTGACTGGGTTTCAGTGACCTTACATACTGTTAAGGCGTTTTCTGTATTCGTTATTTTGTCTAAGGAGTATTTATCAACAAGTTTCTTTTCGTAGAAATCACTCATAATCTGTTTAGGGATTACTAAAACAAAAATAAATGAAAAAAACATTACCAACACAATTATTATCTAGTTATCGAAAAAGAATATAAAAGTAAAGATATATAAATTATTACCATTATCGTTTTTTTTATACGCTCTATTATCATCATCAATAAAATCAACTTGTTCATACGTGTGCTTTACAACGAACATCTCCTTATCACGTTCAGTCGGTTGGAGCTTAGTGCCGTGTGTTTTTATAGGTATTACAGGTTTATCGTCTTCCAATTGAGCTGATATCTTCCCCAAGATATAGGTATCGCTTTTTATTCTCGTCACGTCTCCAGAAGCGTAATCAAACGCGGTCATTGACGATGGAGGTAGCAAATCGACGCAGGAATGATATGTATTATCCAATTCAAGCAAATCAACTGACAAATCCAACTCCCGCTTAAGGCTCTCCCGTTTCTTCAATATTATCTTATAAGTCATAGGAATTGTGTATTCTATCAAATCCTTTTCCTGTTTCCATGATATTTTGTTCAAGTTGTGAACGCACGAGACTTCTGGAACTATTTCGAGGCAGCATTTTGATCCATTTTTAAGCGCATTGTTAAATAATGGAGTGAATTTTATACGTAAGCTAGCCGTTTCCATCGATAACAAAAAATAAATAAATCTGTAAATACAGGCACTAAAAAATGAAAAATAAACATTAACGAAACATTATACATATACATTATACACCCCTCTTATTGCCCTCAAAATGCTTACCTGGCCAAGAAGAGCACGAAGTAGCTGTTTTTAAACTAAAAGAGCACATCAACACATAATTTGGATAAATAAAATAACTAAAATTTTGAAAAACCGCCTAGAACCTCATCGTAGCCTTCCAAAACTGTCATTATTGGCATGTTGCAAATGACAATTAATCCGGCCTACAAAAAGTAAATGTAATGAAACCTCATTAGATTGCGTAATTGCATTATAACTAATTATTTCCAGCCAGTGACCCTATTCTGTTTTTACTTTTTAGCTTTTAGGGGCTCTACTCGGGAACTATAAACGTTACGTGATATCCTATCTAATCCTAATCCTAATCACTACATAGTTTAAAGCAAAGTCGCTTTCCGCTTCCCGCGTCTGTATGTATGTTTGCTTATATCTTTAAAACTACACAACGGATTTTGATGCGGTTTTTTTAATAGATAGAGTGATTCAGGAGGAAGGTTTATATGTATAATACATGCATAACATAGTAGAGAAACACTGATAATTTTAGAGGTTTCTAATGTGATGTCGTAAATAAACACATTTTTTTGCGCTTACATTGCAAAATGCTGGCTGAACCCCACGAGATATATCAAAATAATGTACTACAGTATTGTACACCTTAAAAACGTCTACAAAAAAGTCAACGATGGTATTAGAAATGTCTTACGCACAGCGAAGCGGGCACGGGTCAGCTAGTAATATTATAAATGTGAAAGTTTGTGAGTTTGTATGTATGTTTGTTCCTCAATCAGGCCTAAACGACAAAACGGATTAAGTTGAAATTTGCTGTAGATGTAGATATAATGCCCGAATAAATAATAGACTACTTTAAAATATGAAAAACATCTCAAAAACGATAAAAAACGCAAAAGGGATGATTTCAGTATAGATGGCGCTGGTGTGCAACAAATCTGACATCACAGACTAAAAACATTTAGTCTTTGTAGTCAGCTAGTAATCAATATTCGTTTTAAAATCACATCGTTTCAACTCCCGAGTATACCCCCTAGTTTACGGTAATCAGAGTTCTGTACCATAACAATTTCGATTGGCTTCACAGCTCAGTTGGTAGTAACTCTGCCTTCTGCGCTGTAGGTTGTGGGTTCGATCCCCACCCAGGGCAAATATTTGTGTGATGAACATAGATCACGACTGTAATCCCCAAGTACGGTAGACATCCTCTCAAATCTCCAGACTCTTAGATCCTTTGAAGGTGCCTAGTGGGGGTAGTCAGAGGCACGTCCAAATATTATATTTAGCACATGCCCACATTTTGCAGTAGTTAGACAGGTTGCAAGCACATCGCCGCTTATAATACCAACTGGTTTCCTCACGATGTTTTCCTTCACCGTTTTGAGCACATGTTTTTGATGCGCATATAATTTATTCGAACAGAAAAATCCATTGATGCACGCCGGGATTCGAACCCACGACCTTCAGATTGAAAGTCGAGTCTCTCGGCCAACACGGTCAAGTTTTTTTTGACCTAGGTAATATTACCGCCCATATTTTTTAAGTTGGTGATTCGATTTAGGTACACAAAAAAGTAATACACATAGTTTTTCACCATTTAATACACAAACCCTTGCTCAATTAGGTACTATACAATTTATATTTTCATTTTTACAAATTACATTACGATATGCGAACCATAATTTATTGCTCATATCATAGTTTAAATTTATATTTTACAAATAGATCTCTATATTACAAACATTAATTTGAAATTAATTATTTTACACAAGCGCAAAAATAATAGAGCGATATATTTTTTCATCTAAAGGTTCCTATTTAAATTAAATGTATTAAATGTCTGCTTAAAGTTTACTTAATAAATTCTCGTATCTCTACGTAGGTTATAGATGAGTATGATATTAATTTCTGGGAATATTAAACTACTTTGTCAATGTGTGGAATAATTATCTTAGAACTTCTAGTATTGCACACAAACATGGAGACCGTAACCACCGCGCACGCGCAAAATACGGTATTCAAATAAATAAAAAAATTGTATTCAAATGTGAAATGTTTGAATGAGTTACTATGTATTAGACCGATACATTTATTTTTAAATTAAGTAGAAATATAGGAATATAATGTTTGTAACATTTTCATGTTTTTTACAGCAGTGCACTTTTATGTTAAAAAAATATAGGTACCTAAATATATACTAACTTTCAGCAGACGGGTTTAATATACTAGCTAGTAGCCTAGCATTACTATATTTTCATATTCTATATATACTAGATTTGGAGATCGTTGAAAGCCGATTTCTTTTCGATTTACATTATTCATTAAACTTTCAATAAATACCAATATTAGGTACTATTTAGTAGTTCAACAATAAGAATATTACTATTTAAGTAGTCAGATTTTAAATGTGCGTTTACCATGTGTTTTCCACAATTAAATATAAGTATATTGATTTCTAGACAATGGTTTGTCTGCGCTGTAGAAAGACAGTATCGACAAAATCCCTCAATCATTATTCTAGCTCTTGTCTAAAGAGTGGTACAGCGGTTTCAGTTAAACTATAGTTACCTATGTTAGTTTCTAAGGCGTTTATTTCATGGACCAGAAATTTATGCATACTTTCAAGTTAACATAAGAATAAAATTAAGTATTATTATGGTAGCAAAAAGCTTAGACACCGGACATATTTTTCACATAATATTCAAAAAATATATATACTACAGTTTATTTTATACTATGCAAAGTCTGCCAAAAGGTACCAAGGTAATTATTTTTGAAAATACGTACTATATATTAAGGCCCTGAATGTCGACGATTGCTCTTTTTCGAAACGAAAAAAGAAATACTTCGAACAAGCCACATCTCCTATTTTTATAAATATATTACTTCAGGTTCCTACCTAGATTTCTATTAAGCTGAAAACTTAATAGCAGAAACTTTTCACCATAAAGATATTATTTCAAAATGATACGCTTTAGAATTTATGATCGAAATACTTTGATACCTACTATTAAGATCAACTTGTGATTTATCGTTAAAGATAGGTAATATGTAGATCTAGATTTCTACTAGAATAGGTTTTTGATAAGTAATTATACATAATTTATATCATTAATTTATTCGAAAAGCAAAGGCGGACCACGCGCCGCCCATGGATCAGTACCACGTGCAGCGGTCGGTAGGATTATTTATCGAAGTGATTAAAGATGGGTACATCTTTATTCACATATACTATACATTATAAAATAGGAGATGTGGCTTGTTCAGAAGTATTTCTTTTTTCGTTTCGAAAAAGAGCAATCGTCGACATACAGGGCCTTAAGAGCTTTACACACAGCAGCTATAATGTAAGGATGTACATTAAAGCACGATATATCTCATTACATCTCTCCATAGAAATCGTCAGGAGACCACACACGATAGCTTTTACACATTTTTTACATCTTCGTATCTTAAGATACAGAGCGATATGATAATATACATTTCGATACATCTCAATACATTTCCGTATATCTCTCGATGTTCAAAAAGTTCAAAAAGAGACATTACATTACCTGTTGTGTGTGTGATACATTAAGATAGTTTTAAGCTATACATTTCGGGATGTAATGTACTTTAATAAATATTATAGCTGCCATTCAATGTTAGTCTATGTTTGATTGGGAAAAACCAAGGTACCTTTTACTATTATTTTCTATAAAGACATAAACGCGCTACAAAAATCGGGTTAGTTACGAAAATGTATGTATTATTGTAACCAAAACATTTCTATCAACCAAATTGTACTCAAACACGAAATATTTCTTTTCTCATTCAGATATTTTCACCCAACGCCTTTTCTAGATACATACTTATTATAACATACCACATCCAACTATACAATTTTATTTTTTCAAAATACAAATCTATTTATATTGCAGAAATGTCCCCACCTATGTATGACCATCAAAACGCCACAATTTATGTACAATCATATGCCTACCGAATTTGTAACTTCCATCGTGCTCTGTTTTGTCAAAGACAAACACATTCAGTGAGAGATCTGCATTTAATCTACTTTCTTCTTTCGTTTAAACGATTCAACCTTACCCGTACTGTGCCGTGCTATGATCAAAGACCATGAAGAAAATTTATTATAATCGACTAGTGAAAACCCTCGCGACTTTGTTATTTTCAAAAAGACTTCAACTCCCGCTGCACTCCCTAAGGGGTAATTTTTTTAGAATTCCTTTCTGAGAGCACCCCTACAACCTAAAAGGACATGGACTTTACAAAACTCAAGTTCCTAGGACCAGCGGAAGAAAACATCGGTCCTAGAAACTTGAAATTTAACTTTAGGCTGTATATAATCAATAGATAAGCAAAGATTTTTGAAAAAGCACCCCCAAACGGAAAGAAAATGGGTGACCGTTTTGTTTTTGGATTTGCACGAAACCGGGGTGTATAAAAAGTACCAACATAAAAAGTAATGAAATTAATACTGTTTTAATATTACTTAAAGATCTTGTGGGACGGCTCCTGAACTGCAACCAGGTAGCCTGTAGCTAAGCCACAACACCAATAAGTCCTTGGAACCATTTAAATGTAAAACCAATAGTCTATTAAATGTAGACCTCTCTCTAGACCTTACAACTAACGACAAAGTATTTTTTCAATGCTCAAGAAGGATACTAGATACTTACTTCACTATAATAGTTTTTTTAACAGTTAGCAGATTTAAACGTAATATTTGGACGTGCCTCTGACTACCTCCTTTAGATATCTTCAAGGATCTATAAGCGCCTTGAGATCGGAGAGTATGTCTATCGTACTTAGGGATTACAATCGTGATCCTGTTTTTTTATAGCAGGATTTGCTTTAGCGTCATTTATTTTAAGGTATTTAAAAAAAATACGTTTTACTTTCATAATTGTCCGATTTTACAATCGGATAATGAATTAATTTGACACATTGTATCAGAAATGTTAACTTTATTCCACATATTTTTTTTTTTTAAATATTTATCATATATAAAAAAAATACCAAACAATTTAAACTCTTACCTTAGCCTTTACCACGTACACATATGTATTAAAGTTTTATTATATATATAATTAATCCCTATTTCCCATCACGCGAGAATGCCTGGACCGATATTGTTAATTCTTTATTTGTTGTAATCGTTAGTGTCAGGAGAAGGTTCTTATTGAATTACAAATGAATTTGACAGGACAACGTCTGTTGGGACAGCCAGTATTATAATAAACAAGCTGAACTTCGTATCGCTTTAGAATTAACAAATGCTGTGTTAAGTTCCCGTTCCCGTTCCCGTTCCCGTTCCCGTTCCCGTTCCCGTTCCCGTTCCCGTTCCCGTTCCCGTTCCCGTTTCCGTTCCCGTTCCCGTTTTTCTGCTTTTCTCTTGAATTTTTTCGTGAATTTTCTTTGCTATAAACCTCACGGAGCCCGAGACCTTTCCAACGAATGCAAAACAGTGGAAATCGGTTCGTGCGTTCTGGAGTTATAGCGTCAGGAAGGAAAACCCGACTTATTTTTATATTATAGATATATATAATAATCTAATTCTTATAACAGCAATCTTCTATTTAGCAGTAGTAGGTACCTAGGTAAAAGTTAAGCATTGAAAAAATATTTAAATTCATTCCTCTCCAGTTCCATCTAGTTTCTAACTAACCACGCCAAACTATAGAAGTATACAAAGGAAGATTAGGTAAAATATTTTGTAGCAAACAGGTTTATTTACCTAAGTTTTTTTACTTAAAAAAATATATCTCTAAAGTAGCTTTTTTATGTTAGTATGTAAAAAAAAACAGCCAGTTTATCGAAATTCATCAAATGACAGCATAGAAGAGTTTTGCTGTCATCTTTTCCCATCTCCATCATCGGATCTGCTTCCTTATCACTAGCTCTTAAAGTGATATTAAAATAGTAGTTAGTAATCACGGTGCGAAAGTGACTAGCCTAAAGAATAGTTTATATAGCGTTGTCTCTATCGCACCTCGAGTTGTACAGTTCATAATGTTAATATTTCTTTAAGAGCTTGTAGCAAGGCCCATAGTCGTAACCATGTATTGTCGTCGGAACTTTTTCGCAACTGGCCATAAGAACAAAATCTTTTAAAAATAGAATATATATTTTCAGCGCATAAGCTTAGCTTTTTGAATTATTCCATTTTTTTTACGAAGATATTCTTTTAACATGGAATTTTATTCCAGCATTAAGTTGTGACAATTGCCTTTGGCTGCAATCTTAATATGCAATAACTTAATTTTATTTTATTAATATCTACCTCCTTACTCGCAACCTTACACCTATACATATAGATGCTTATAAATCCTTTTTAACACCAATTCTATTATATGTGACTATCTGAAAACTTTTTATCCAAAATGTATTTAAAGTACAAAAACCGCTGGAAAACGAAACGACGACACATAAAACTATTGACAAGAGTTATGACTAGACTATTTATCTAATTATATTTAATAATGACCAGATTATGCACTCATCCATTTTCACAATATTTACAATACCTTACTATAAAGGACTTATTATAATGTTATATTACGTAAAGCGAGAAATATTGGATTCTTACAAACTTGTGTACTATACCTAACTACATCTTACCAGCTAATTAGTTTTACATCTTTTTCTCCTTTATAATTTAGACATTATATATATTTTTACCGAATTTATTTTAGAGTTTTTGTAATAGTGAGCCGACTACTTTTTGAAAATTATTCACATTCATTCTAGCTTCTAACATTTTTTTATGTTAAACGTAAAAATCTCATTATCTCAATGTTTTTAATTTATGTTCAGGCAATGTTTAATATTTCAATTATATTGAATGTTTGAGAGCGAGTTTCACATCTTTTTTATCATAATTAGGTATATATTTTGATAAATCGTATTTTATATTCTGAATTGGTCTAAGATTCGATGTTTTATGATAAGAAATAACAAATAATTCTTAACAAAATCATGTGTATTCTGTCGAAACAAAACATGTAGATAATTACGACCTCATTAAAAAAAAATTGGTAGGTATACATTTTTTTTAAATTTAGCACGGGATAAAAATTTCTTGTCAGACTTGATTTTTTCGCTACCACACTTTTTACACAATTACAACCAACATTTATAACTATCACCAAAAACTTCAACTTTAGAATTTAAGCATGTTCTCGTCCTGAAAAAAGCCCTCATCCGCCTGAAACGCATTGGGCTTTGACTCGGCTCAGGTGCACAGACCGGAAGTATCCACTAGCGAACGCGCTAAAACATCTGCCGTCGCGATATCACTGACTTTACCTTCAAAATGGCCGCGCACATGGAACATGAACTCCGCTTTGCTGGTGAACTCCTGTCTACACATGAGACAGAGGTGGTGTGGATGTGTGAGTTGCCGCTCTTGCGTGTAGTGGTTGTGGCCGTGTGTGAAGTAACCTCCCCCGTTGACTGTCTCGTTGACCACAGTGGCCGAGACGGAGGAGGTAGTGGCTATGTGCCCGTTCAGGATCTGCTGATTCTGGTTGTGGTGGTGGAGAAGTTGAAGTTTCTCCTGGTTCGATAGGTGCACTTTTTCTTGTTGCTGGAATAAATTAACTCCAGATAGTTTTGTCATTTTACTCCTATTAATATTAGAAATCCGAAAGTTTGTAAGGATATTATGCCTCGATCACGCTCAAACGACCAATAGATTTGCATGAATCTTGGAATATTAGGTACTACGCAAGCAAAACAGCAGGCAGAAGTATAATTGGTAGGTACGTATATACATTCATGATGCCTTTAAAATTTCCACGAAGTCAAAGGTATTTATTTCAATAAAATACAAGGATCACTTTGAAACGTCTTAGGAGCTAGGTGAAGCTACGCCTGTTCCTCGCGACCAAGCGAGAAGAATCAGGCAACAAACACGGCTTGGGGCCTATCGTTTTTTTCGAAGATCCTTTCCTTAATGTTATGTAGAGCTCCAGTGTGGTGCCGATCGACCGGACAACCATTTTCCTAAACAATCTTTTTGGCTTAAAACAAACCTGGTGTTGCTGCGTAGCTTGCTGCATTTTATCCTGCAATAGCTTGTTATCTGGCAGGTGAGACTTGGCATGGGCGCTCCATTCGTCCCGGGTTGCAAACAGACGTCCGCACAACTCACACGACCATGACACCACCATGCCGGCGGTGGCAGCCGCGACAGCTGTGGCGGCGCTTGTGTGGACTAAGTTGGAGTTCTGGAATTTTTATTTATTATCTCATAATATACTTATGGAGTGCTAATTACTGCAAAATGTGGGCATGTGCTACATGTAGATAATGTTTGGACGTGCCTCTGATTGCTCCCTTTAGGCATGTTCAAGGGTCTAAGAGGATGTCTACTGTAATTGGGGATTACAGTCGTGATCTTATTTTTTATTTCTAATATTAGTTACTTCATAGAATACCGGTATTTTTATCCAAGCATTTTTTTAGGGCATTTTTTCATGGGTTGAGCATAGGGTTTTTCAATTGATCAGAAATAGAAGCAAGTACTTAGGTAAGTAAATAATTTACTGAATTTGATCCAACTGGGTCGTAAATACAGTTCTATCAACAAAAAAATTGATCAAAATGGAGTTGTCAATTTGATCAAACAGTTTAATCAAATAATTTGAGCGTCATGGCCCAATTAAATACAATTTCTTTATCATATACACGTGTTGGTACTACGCTGGTGCATATTTTATATGTTACTATGTTGTTGCATTCGCTCCATATTTTAGTTAAGGTATAATTTTTTACTTGTACCAGTAAATAAAACAAAGATCAAATTTTAAATTTTCAAAGTTAATAATACAGGTACCTAGAACAAAAGTTGGTATGGAAGTGTTTAGTTATTGTAGATAACTTATAATATTAGAAAATTAAAACTAACAGACAATGAATAAAACAACTTTCACAAAAAATCTTATTCTAATCAGAAACAGAAACGTCTACATCTAATAAAATACATTGTTAACTTATACAACAAATAGAAAGAAAGAGAAGAATGAAATAAACATCGATTGTCCATCGTAAACATTTCTGTATCTAAACAACGCACTGCTCAAGAGAATTTACAAAATATTTAACGTTAATGCGAAATTAATGACTGTAAGCTCTGTAAAGATTGGCGTGTACAAACTCGTTTTCTCACAGTGATGTCGGTCATAGACGTTCAAGTAATTTGATCAACCAGACTGAATAAAAGAGTATCATCAATTTTCTCACAACATTAATGTATGTGAGAAAATTTGATCAAAAATGAGTTGTCAAATAGCATAAAGCAGATTATTTTTCAAACTTTCGTGATAAGTTTACGTATATATTCATTTTTACACTGGACTTTATTAGGTAGGTTTAATACCTACCTTTAATATGTTTTTCGTACCTTTATAGGTACCTTTAATATGTTTTTCAGACGTTTCAACTATGTATTATCCATGTAAAAATCAATAGAGCATTATTTGTTTCTGTAATAAAGTTATATGACATTAAAAAAAATCGATAAATAAATTAATGCAAATATGAAAAAAAAAACAGAACATGAAGAAATACAAATTTTCGTATTTCGATTTGATCAAACAGTTTGATCAAATTTGAACGTCTATGGCTCGCTTTACAGACTGCCACGATGTGAGTTGACGAGCTTCTACTTGCCCATAATGCACTTTAATGGCAAAGAATCGCGAGAAATCAGCTTAGGAGGCTACCTCACACTATCAACTTTGGTTGATTTAAAGTCCAACACATTATTAATGTTTATTTACAGAATCTTGGAAACGCTTTCGACTGGTAGTGATCTGGTTCATTTGAGCTATCTATAGACTGTCTGCAGCGGTATTTAGATAGTTCAACTGGTTCTTGTGTATTGTGTAAATCTTCTGTAATAATATTAGTACTTATGGAAACCTTTGCTGCACCCCCTTGAGAGTTTAATTTCGGGAATTCCTTCTTCAAAATTTCAAGTTCCTAGAACCAGTGGCTTAGCGTTGATAGACCAGTCAATCAGTAACACAACAGTTTTAAATATTTCGATTAAATCGCATTAATTTCTGTAAACAAATATTAATTGTGTATTCAATTATAAAATGTATGAAAACCAAGAGTTGAAAATGATGTTTGAGAAAACAACCATGCTGAATGAGATGACTCTAGGAACCATGCGTTGAACAGGATTTACCGTGAAGTTGTGGCCTGGTACCTGGCAGACCTGAATCGGCTGGTGGTGTTGTTGCTGGGCTACTGCCGCGATTTCCGCTTGCGACGGCTTAGTATCCTCCTGCTTGGTGAGCTGTGGCTTCACATCATCTAGTTTCAAGGCTAGAAAGATGGAGAAAGATGATGTATAGGGTATGCCGGAAAAATCTTTGCCGGTTGTATAGTTGTTCTATCTTAAACCATTGATTTGGTCGGTAGGTTCCATTTGTTCTATGGAACATGACGTAATATAACAATTTGAGAAAATATTGTCCCTATTTGTAGTATAGAACCACATACTAGCTTTTGCTCCTGTTTTTATTTGTCTGTGAATGCACAGAACTAAATGGGAATTTATATATATGTATTTAGTTTGTTCTATGGAACAATTTGAGACAAAAAGTACAAACTGTTCTATAGTACAAATAGGGACAATATTTTCTCAAATTGTTATATTACGTCATGTTCCATAGAACAAATGGGACCTACCGGATTTTGGTTGTGACTTTCTTTCTCAAATTGACAGATGACGTCACCGTTTTCTGGTTCATCACCAGTTAATATGAACATCACTACTTCATCTTAACTATTTAAATAAGCTGTCTTTAGTACATTTTAATGTTTGTTGCTGGCACTGCTGACCGACTTTCTCAATATCCTATCGTTATCTCCTTATTGGTCCACGCAGTACAGTAGACTCGTTCTTCTGTTCTTTATTATTTTTCCTGAATAATTATTTTGTATCTTCTGCCTGTGTTTTTGTAAGATAGACACATTTTATTTCTTATCATACACAGCGGTATTTGATACCTGATTATTCTATGCTATGTTGCTAGGTAGCTTCATCTATATAAACAGTTTCCAAGTGATCCTTGTAATTTTATTGAAATTCCCTTTAGTGTTTTAACGTGAATAGAAGCTAGTTTCAAATTCTATAGTCATTTATCAGCCAGCAGTCATTAGCCTTGGAAGTACTGATGAACATCATTATGATCAAACCCTATTATACTTACGAGGTATCGAAATGGTCCGTTTACCTAATGGTGCTATATTCGAAGGTGTTATGTGTTTCAGTTTATTCATGTGCAGTACCAGTTTATCGCGACGCGCAAACGCTTTGTTACACACTTCACACACGTACGGTTTCTCGCCTGAAAAATGTAAAAAAGTAATTATTAAAAAAAATTGTATTAAGAATGTAATCCTATTTGACCTATTTTAGCAGTAGTCTATATTACCTCTGGCTGCTCCCTTTAGACATCTTCAAGGATCTAAGATGTCTGTATTGTCTATGGGGATAACAATCGTGATCCTATTTATTTTTCTATTCAGCGATCTCTCTTCCTCTAGACCTTATCCCACTTCTCGTAGTAAAATATGTTGCTAATTGATTAGCCTTGGAGTGTTATACAACCGGCCGCCTGCATGACGTCAACCCTCTTTGGGAATGCTTACTTATTAATGCAAAATAATTAATAAGAACAATAATAGTAATTATTGGCTACCCCCTTTATAAATCCCTAAGGAACAAAGCGCCTTAAGATCTCAGAGTATGTCTACCGTAGGTACTTGGGGATTACAGTCGTGATCCTCTCTTTTATCTTCAAGATACTTGTACTATGCTCGGCGGTTACAGTCGGTTAAATTGATGCCAAAATTACTTGAATAAACCTATTACTTTTCGGTGTACATTGAAGTTTTAGGCTAAGGAAAGAACTAAAAGAACAATTAATACCTGTGTGTATCCTCATGTGTATCGTCAGCTTATCTTTGCGCGCTAATCCTTTTCCGCAGACAGTGCATTCAAATGCTTTGCTTCCTGGAAATTAAATAAATATAACTATCGTTAAATTATTAGCATAGCAAGCTCGTTTAACGGTTTTATAGCCGATAATTTTGATCGGCGGTTTCATACTTCTACAGTCTACACTAATATAATGAGGTAAAATTATATTTTTGTTTGTACCGGATAAACGGAAAAACTACTTGACCGATTTTAAAAATTCTTTCGTTTATCAAAACCTACATTATCAGCGAAAAATTAATAAATAAATATTGGCGAACATAACACACAGCACCATCTAGCCCCGATAGATAACTGATAACTTATACACTTTTTTTTTGTAAATTCATACTTATTTTACTTATTAACACCCAGACACAGAACAATCATCTATGTATAACAAGCTAACCCGGCGAACTTCGTATCGCTTTAGAATTATGTCCCGTTCCCGTTCCCGTTAAAAAAACAAAAAATACAGACAATATAATAGTTTATTCACCCTTTTTAAATAGTTTACACAAAATACATTTCTGAACGCATGCATAAATGTCAATCATTACTTACAGTATTTGACAGGATGGACAACAAATGTTTCACATGTACTAAACCAATGAACATTTATTGAAAATGATTCATCTTTCATAATTATGTATTCGTCGAGTTTTCATTGTTTTTAAGATGTATTCTGCTATTCGGGGCGGAGACAAATTCAACGAATCAAAAACCATGAAAATTGGTCCAGCTGATCTCGAGTTATAAGTGTTGTAACAAACTCGTCTTTCTTTTATATAGTAGAGAAAGTAGATGTATATCACACAATTTTTTGCCCCAGAGCAAAAATTGGGGTTAAAGTTGGGGCAAAAGTGGGGATCGAACCCACAACCTACAGCGCAGAAGGCAGAGTTACTACCAACTGAGCTGTTCAAGAAAATTACAATAATGTAGCCTGATGAACTGCTAGTTGCCGTAAATCTGTGAATAACCGATGAATAGAATACCAGTTATGCGTGAATCTTGATCAAAAAGTCTTACCTTCATTAGTAGAGCTGGTAGGCTTGATAGCGGGGTGTTTCCTTATCGTGGTCCCTTGCAATGCCTTAAGCCTTGTCCCGGGATGCATAGAACCACCTTCAGCGTACGGCTCCGTGAAGGGTATCAGGTTTGGACGCGGTATGTTGTTTGTTACTTCTGGAGACCTTAAGAGTGAAAGGTTTGTATGTTATCAAGAAAGTAGTTCGAGAGTAAGTATTGTTCGTTATTTCTGGAGACCTTAAGGGGCTGAATGTCGACGATTGCTCTTTTTCGAAATGAAAAAAGAAATACTTCTGAACAACATCTCCTATTTTTATAAGTATATTACTTCAGGTTCCTACCTAGATTTCTATTAAGCTGAAAACATAATAGCAGAAACTTTTCACGATAAAGATATTATTTCAAAACGATACGTTTTAGAATTTATGATCGAAATATTTTGATACCTACTATTAAAATCAACTTGTGATTTATTGTTAAAGATATGTAGATCTAGATTTCTATTAGAATAGCTTTTTGATAAGTAATTATACATAATTTATATCATTAATTTATTCGAAAAGCAAAGGCGGACCACGCGCCGACGTTTGTTTGTCGTCATTGCAGCGGTCGGTAGGATTATTTATTCGAAGTGATTAAAGATGGGTACATCTTTATTCACATATACTATATGTACATTATAAAATAGGAGATGTGGCTTGTTCACAAGTATTTATTTTTTCGTTTCGAACAAAAACAATCGTCGACAGGGAGCGCCTTAAAAATGAAAGGTTCGTAGGTTATCGAGAAGCCCAATAGAGTTGCGTTTACTAGGTATTGACACACACATTTTCAACAATATATGCTTGATACAGCCTATACGGGGTACGTGATTGTTATCATGAGACTAGTTCTGAGTTAGTTATAAAATTCTATTCAAGACTACGAACTAAACTAAAGCAATTATCAAACACAGTATAAATAAGAATACTTAAGGCACAAGCACGGCTATCTCCTTAGTAAAAACCAAATTGTCTTGTGACTGTGTTTAAATAGAATCGAAAAAAGTTAAAAAAGTTGTTTCTTTTTTAGAATTTCTATTATAGCAATGCTACAGACAATAGATGACGCATTAATGGCCTCTAATGAACAGATTCCGAAGGAAAAAACTACTATTTTCATTCTGGCAACCTGTTCGTAATCATCCAGTTTCGTAACTTACGATTTGTTGTTTGAATTCTTGTTAGCACTCTCCAAATTCCTCTACAGCATGCTTATTCCACCCTCGAAACCGATGCTCACCAGGAACATTCTGAAGGTTCATTAGCACTTACCAATTTCCAAGGCTCTGCAGAACTCGAACTCCGCCCTCGAAGCCCATGCCGACATCATCAGGGACAGTGAATGTGCTGTCTGGCCCGCCCGTGCTAGAGCTGACTTGGGGCACTTTAATAGGAGAGTTGATGGTACCATAGTGATGCTGGGTCGAACTGACGGTGGGGGGAGACGGGTGGCCTTGGTGGGCATTGTTGTTTTGAGCCTGCTGTTTGAAAAGGTTAATAAGATCCTGGCCACTCTTCCTCTGTGGTGCAGAGGAAGAGTGGCAAATTAAGTTTCGAGAAGGTTTGATTCTCGCAACAATGGTTTGCATGATCTGGATTTATTTCAGACTTTGGTGGACGAGTGTAACAACTCGTATTATGTGGTAAGTATTCCTAATTTCTGATCAAAGGGAAATACAAAGGGAATTCTGATGTGGCCCCTACATTACGATTATAAACTGGGGGGTAACATATTTTGGAAGTGATTGAGGCATAAACATCCTCACAAACATTCGTATTTATAATATTAGTATCAATATTATATAATCTCGCACTAGAAGTATTATTATGAAATAAAAGTAAATATATTGACTTTCAAAATAGAAGGCACGTGACAATTATTACAGCATTGTACAGTCAACGATCAAGTATTTTATGCAAGTTAATTTTGTAATATTTTAATTTATTACCAGAGATGTATGTTATGTTTGGCGCATGATAACTTACTTGCATTTGTTGATGGTGTCTATTTGGATTGTTATTGTTGTTTTGCTGCTGTTGTTGGTGTTGTTGCTGTTGTTGTTGTTGCTGTTGCTGCTGTTGTTGTTGTTGCTGCTGCTGCTGCTGCTGCTGTTGTTGCTGTTGCTGTTGCTATAAAACAGAAACAAATAATGGATAATATCCGTAAACTAGTAACATTTTTACACAGTCAAAATACTGATAGCCATTATTTTACATACCTTTTCGAATACTTGTTGCTGCTGTTGTTGCTGCTGCTGCTGTTGCTGTTGCTGTAACAATAATGTTAACTACCTTTATAAATATGTTAGCTCAAAGAAGGAGTAAAGAATAGAAGGCTTTGTAGTGATTATTAGTGCTATCGAGATAAATCTTTACCTTTTCAAAAACTTGTTGTTGCTGCTGTTGTTGTTGCTGTTGCTGCTGTTGTTGTTGTTGTTGTTGCTGCTGCTGCTGCTGTTGTTGTTGTTGCTGTTGTTGTTGCTGTTGCTGCTGCTGCTGTTGCTGCTGCTGTTGTTGCTGCAATTATATTAATAATAAAAGTGCATTGTACCAAACTAATAAACCGAAATACTAAGAAATGACTAATCGTAAGAAAACCAACTAGAATAGGTCTGTTATTAGTAAGATTTGTTAGTTAAGTTTTTAATTGCAGAAATTAGAAACATTAATTGATTCGAACTTGACCAAGACTTGGCAAAGATTTGCTTACCAACGATACCTTTTCAAATACATTTTGTTGTTGCTGCTGCTGTTGTTGTTGCTGTTGTTGTTGCTGCTGTTGCTGCTGTTGCTCTTGTTGCTGCTGTTGCTGTTGTTGCTGCTCACGCCTCGCCGCAGCAGCAGCTTGAGCCATGTGCTGCTGGACCGCGACGTGAGCCTCCAGATATGCCGTCTTCTGCGCTTCGGTCATCTTGTCCATGTTTACCGTGCCATCCTAATAAAGGAGAGGATTTGTCAAGCTTTTCTACAGATAATTCTGCAAAATGTGACAATGTGTCAAACAATGTTTGGAAGTGCCTCTAGTCTCTTTAGATATCTTCTAAGTGCCTGGAGATCTGAGAGTATGTCTGTCTGTGATCCTATTTAATTTACATGCCCATACTACGCTAACCTATTGCTCCTCATCTTTTCGAACGCTCGCATGCCTATTCCAAAATGTCCAACGCATTAGATTTTCCTTTAAAGCCGTGGAAATATACAACCCATCGGAATTAATACCGGCGCCTTCAATGAGTGTCTTCGATGCGGCTAGGGCAGGGAGGGTCGCATTAGGGTGGCGCCCCCGCAGTGCATTCACCCCGTAGAAAGTGAGAACAAACCCCGAGTGTACTTTCATACCGTTACACTAGGCCTATATCACTTCTAACCAACATCAACTGTTTTTAACTCGTTTACTGGTTTTTTTATGGTCTCCTACGTCAGGTCAATGCCCTGGGAGACAGTGGAGAATATTGTAGACGGGAACGGTGGGCATAATGACCGTTGGTGAAGTAAATAGAGTGCGTCTCGTAGAGACTCCTTTCTTGCATATCTCAGTCCTTGAATGGCTTTGATTGTGAAATATGCCTTATACTCGCCATAGTTAGGTTCAATATCGCTTAACAAAAAAATCTGACAAACAAAGTTCCCTACGATGCTGAGTTTTGAAGGTAGAGTGATACGTGTACGTAACGCTACAACTATTGTTTCATCATTGGCTACGCTTAGTACACCCTACCTTTAGGGATAATTGCCGAAAGTGCTATGAGTGCAATGACCGAGGAAGCGGATTATGATTTCCACATAGATTAGCAGTTCAATGACTGTAAGGGAAAATTGCGAAGCTCTCGACCCCAACTGATAATGCTTGGAGATTTGAATTTACGAAATAACAAAAGAACGTACTAAATGAAGTATGATATAGATTAATACATTCATTTATTGTTCCATTTGGTATTTTTATTATTATATATTAGCTTTTGCTCGCGCAGCAGTATAAAAATTAAATAGGCTAATTTTAATCCAAGTTTCATCCGTTTGGTTGTTCAGTCGTGAGTGAGAAAATAACATACAAACATCCTCAGAAACTTTCGCATTTAATATAAGTAGGATAAATAAGTTCAAAGTCGAAAGAGGCAGTTTTTATTAACTGTATAGAAAAAGCGATTTATTACAGCATACGTTGAAAATGTTCATTGTTTACGTTAGGTATATCGGCGGTATATATGCGGCGATGGGCTTGCAACCTGTCACGTATGGAATGCTATCTTCTGCAAAATGTGGGCATGTGCCAAATATAATGTTTAGACGTGCCTCTGACTACCCCCACTAGACATCTTCAAAGGATCTAAGCGTCTGAAGATCTGGGAGGATGTCTTCCGTACTTGGGGATTACAGTCGTGATACTATATCAGCGCTCGCTGAAATCTTACACTCTGTTGAGTGTAAGATTTCAGCACACTACACCAAACTACCTAAAAAAGTTTGACAAAATACATAAACATAATATTTTCGACGCGTTTCAGCCTTTTTCGTAACCCCTACTAGTCGAAACATTGCCTCTTGAAACTTTAAATAAAATTACTCTTCGTAATTGAACACTGCCAACTCGATCTGCATACCATTGTTCGCGACTGGAGAGAAAACAGTCCCCCCATAGCAACGGTGAGGAAACGTAGGGGCCGAAACATGGGGGGTTCTTATCACCGCACCTCGTGCACTGATTAAAAGCAAACTTTAGTAAAGCGAGGGTGTATGAAGGGCTGGCGAGAGGGTAGCGTTATAGTACATTACGTTTCATGTTTACGATGTTGTAGCTTGGAGAAAGTATAGAATGCAAAATTTCACAAACAGATAATGCGGGCCGGGCCTTATTGTAATTATTGTGCTCAAGAGTGAGTTGGACGCGAGCACAGATTTATTGACCGCTTTAAAATGAACTTTGCGAATCTCATTTTAGTTCGAGTACAGTTTCAAAGTACGGGTCACGCTGTTGTAATTGGTGAACCAGCCGAAAATATATGCGATGAGACGATATTCAAATTCAAATTCAAATCATTTATTTCAATAAAATCACAAGGATCACTTTGAAACGTCTTAGGAACTAGGTGAAGCTACGCCGATTCCACGCGACCAAGCCTAGAAGAATCAGGCAACAAACACGGCTTGGGGTCTACCTTTTTTTTTATGATATTACGATACAATACATACAATTCGGTTCCATTATTTTGTTCTACTTCTAATACGAGTATGATTATTGCTGTTATTTCTTACGAATTAGGTATTTTGAATAATTAAAGAATTATAATGTAAGCAACTACTTATGCTCGCTAATCACGTGAATAAATTCGGGAATCGTTTTATCAATATTTTTGTTCAGAATACTTCGGCATAAATAGGCAATAAAATATGGTAAAAATAAATGATTCTTACCCCATAATCCCACTGGATATAATACGTGTTTGTCATCATCGTTGTAACGCCACTTTTCACTTTCCCATAAATATCCACATAAACATTTTCTAAATACCTACGAATAAACAATTATGGCTCGAAAAATAATTACTGAATTCTGTATCCAAAGACTACGTATATACCTGTAAATCAAAAAAAACTATTTTCAAAAAATAATTCCCCAACCCGGAACAAAAGTACTAGGCGAGCATGACTGACTAAGAGTTTATAAGCCAAGGGCTTCTTGGGCTCGTGAGGCGGCCGCCCTCCACCGCTACTATGCACTATGTGGTAGATGCAAGTAGCCGTCTGCCCTCGGCAAGTCGACCGACTACATCGACCCGACTTTTTGCGTCTACCTGTCCTGTCTGGCCGGAAGCTTAGAGGGGAAAGTTAGACAGATGAAAATGGAAAACGATATGAGAAAGTTTGCTAAGGTAGTCTTGTAACATTATAAAAAAAATAGAAAAATTCATTGATGCTCTTCCAGGATTCGACCTTCGAAATGAAAGTCAAGGTACCTCCAACTAGGCAAAAACTGTTGACGGATTATTCTAGTGTCTAGCAAAAACACCTGTGTTGTAAAAGTAAGATATGACTACCAAAAAAATGGCAAGCCTTTCCACCAATATTTACTTATCATTCTGCCTCAATTTCATAAATGTATCTATGGTGGGTGGCTAAGCTTTCAATACGTATGCTACGAATACTCTACACAAAGCTACGAACAACCGTAGCTTGCGTAGCGAAACATACTCTACAGAAAATTCACTCAATGTAACTCTATAGGTACTAATAATATTATAGAAGCGAATGTTTATTTGTTTCTCAATCACATCGTAACGACTGAACTGAATTATTATGCATATTTTTTATTTCGAAAAATAAAAACCGGCCAAGTGCTTGTCGGACTCGCACACGAAGGGTTCCGTACCATTATCTATAAAAACGGCAAAAAAATCATGTTTGTTGTAGGGGAGACCCCCTTAAATATTTATTTTATTCTGTTTTTAGTATTTGATGTTAGAGCAGCAACATAAATACAAAATCTGTGAAAATTTCAACTGTCTAGCTATCATGGTTCATGAGATACAGCCCTGTGACAGACAGACGGACAGCGAAGTCTTAGTAATAGAGTCTCGTTTTTAGCCTTTGGGTACGGAACCCTAATTACATTTATGAGAAGTTAATTTTGTATGAAAAGTCCACTAGTTTTCCAAGGTTTCTACCAGTTGAATAATAAATTCACGATTTGTTACAGCAACTACCAGAAACTGTTTCGTACTTCTACGGTGTAAGGCAAAGCAAGTACAATTCCGTAAGAGATAAAACATTTACGAGTAACTTTATGGTGACGAATGGTGAACAAATTATGAAGTTGTACAAGTAGTAAACATGACACACCAATGAATATGATAAACCGACAGCAATGAATACTAAATTGAAATGAAATGGGATTACGACCACAATCCCCAAGTACGGTAGACATTTCCTCTGATCTCCAGAATCTCCATCCTTGAACATGTCTAAAGGGGGTAGTCAGAGGCACGATTAAACACTACATTTTGTACAGTCAATAATTGATAAGACAGAAATCTATTTTACGTTTAGGTAACGTAAATGTGTATTTTAATTAAAATCACGAGTAATCTGCCTCTCACCTTCATTCATCGATCTACACTCAGCTGTGAGCACATGTTCTAGACGTAGGAAGTGCATTACGCATTTGAACCAAGGTCGAAGGTAGCTCCCAGCTCGGGGGTACCGTTAACCCTGACCTAGGGGGAAGGATCCGCCCTGCGGGTGGCGTAGCACTGAGTTCCCCCCGTCACA
Source organism: Hydriomena furcata (assembly GCA_912999785.1). Taxonomy (NCBI): domain Eukaryota; kingdom Metazoa; phylum Arthropoda; class Insecta; order Lepidoptera; family Geometridae; genus Hydriomena; species Hydriomena furcata. The sequence continues at coordinate 11,475,402 of OU538829.1, forward strand.
TCATGGCTGTCGTACCCCCGTAGGCGGTTCGTATAGGTTCTAAAGAAATAGGCTTATGACTGTAATCCTCAATCCCCAGTTGAAGGTGATCATCACTGGGTAATTCAAGCATCTGATTTTGGAGTACGGGACTTTATTTGTTTGTAAATCTATCAGAGGCATTGTAATGGCTATAGGATGAACTGATATCGGTTTAGTTATTGAATTATTGTTTTTAAATCTCTTAGATACTCGTATTGACTATGAAGCGAACCTATTAAAACCAGCTCTAGATTTGAGAGAATGAATAAAACAGTATAAAGAATCTACAGTAATAATGCAATCCTTATATTATGCTGTCTTTAATCTTGGATTCCGTGTGAAGTGGATATCAGAAACTACGAGTTAGTAACACTTAGATCTGGTAACGAATTCGCACTTTTTGCGTCTCAACTCTCAACCAGGTACTTGCATGCAGCATGCCACTTACGTCGTTATTATGAACGATGTCTTTATTTACAGTATGGTACAGTAGATTGTCGTTGACAGCTTTTGTATTTAGGCTTTGCGTAATTACCATCATTGTGTACTAATCATGTGCGTACATACTCGTAATGGTCGGTAACGTGAGTTAGTGCTGACTCATTAGAGAGGCGGTTACGAGTGTTATTTACGAATATATGTGTATGTATGGCGTTAGACCTAGAACATTGTGTACATTCTTTGTTGTACTACTGCTAAAGACCCAAAATTGTATCTAAGTGTATATACTATTTATTTCCAAAGATCAAAGGTCGTCATACTCGTACTAAAGTTATATTTTATCTAAATCAGTTTAATTGAACGACAGAACGTGCTGCGTATTGAGACTTTTTTGTAATAATAAAGATTATATTCATGAGCTTTGCGAATTCACAGTATATTTCCTTTGTCTTGTATACGGCATCTTCATAAATAATAAGATCGCTTTGTCTGGAACAAAACATCGCGGAGTATCGATTAAACGCGAGCAATTTACAGTGAGCATCATAAAAACCAATCGCTTCTGGACATGCGTAGAGATCTCGAAACCTGTTCGGACACAAACGACTTTACGATCTTAGTCATAGAGGCCATAATTCATCACAGTCATTCGAAGACAACAAGCATTCGATAGAGAATCGTGATACGGCTTGCTTGGGTTGGAAATCCTGTGTCCATTTTTGCGGTGGTTATTTTTAGAATTCTCACTGTTGTGTACGGAGGGTTAAGGTTGAGATTTGCGTGAGGCAACCCGTGGGGTTGGGTGGAAGTGGGTCGATAAGACCCGGCCGCCGGGCTCGATCGATAGAGGAGGGGCCGTGCATCGCACGGCGGCGGCCGTGGCGCGTGCCTACACAAAATACCTTTCATATTCTACCCCCAAGTGCCTTATTTAGTCTGTCAACAGATAATAGAAGGGAGTTTTGATGAGCATCAGCTTTGACAGGCCTTGTTTCTGCAAAACCAAGGAAAATCAAGCACAAAGCGATCACTCAAGCATGCCACGTGTCTTGTCGCCATTTTATCTTGTACGATTTTTTGACGACTATCACTACATAGTATAAAGCAAAGTCGCTTTCCGCTTCCCGTGTATGTATGTATGTTTGCTTATATCTTTAAAACTACACAACGGATTTTGATGCGGTTTTTTTTAATAGATAGAGTGGTTCAGGAGGAAGGTTTATATGTATAATAACATGCTACCCGTGCGAAGCCGGGGCGGGTCGCTAGTTGAATAATAAGGTTGAAACGTTTTAATATTTAAAAACGGTACAATGCTCGAAAATACTCAGTATATCTGTTATTCGATTAAATATTAAGAGCATTACCGTTGTTGAATACAAATAATAAATAAATATTGGTAGATATTTTACACAAAAGCTTCTATCCTTACTATGCGTACTTCACACAGAGTGATCTACCACGAAAGTTATAATAACTCGATTATGCTAGGTAGTGTAACAAGATAGTATGATTAAAACAACAAAAAATCGATATTGCTGATCTAACTTTACGATATCGTTCTTCGATTGTAGGAACAATGTTATCTCTGTTTTATTGGTAGGTACGAGTAATATCAATTCTGAATTGTCGAACTGACGAGGATAAATTAATAATGTTATAATATAATAATATATAATAAGCCTTTTTTATTTCCAACAACCTTACATAACATATTTTCCTTAATAAACTACGTATATAAATTTTATTCTGTTATTGGAACCCCACGCTGGGTATAGGCCTCCTCCAGCTTGCTCCACGTTTCCCTATTCTTTGCTTTCCTTTTCCATTCTTTTCCTGTCGTCGTTATTATTTCGTCAATCCAGACAGGTTGCAAGCCCATCGCCGCTTATAAGAATACTAACTGGTTTCCTCACGATGTTTCCCTTTACCGTTTTTAACACGTGTTATGATGCCTATATAAATTTTTCGAACAGAAAAATCCATTGATGCACGCCTCCACGACCTTCGGAATGAAAGTCGAGGTATCTTCCACTCGGCCAACACGGCTTCGAGCATATCGGTACGATTTCACCGGTACACCCCAAGCCGTGTTTGTTGCCTGATTCTTCTAGGCTTGGTCGTGACGAATCGGCGTAGCTTCACCTTGTTCCTAAGACGTTTCAAAGTGATCTTTGTGATTTTATTGAAGTAAATGATTTTTGAATTTGAATTTCAACTTTTATGGAAAAGCCACTAACCATAATTAGATTAACGATGTTTTGCGTTGATGCTTCATGAAATTCAAGATACTTATTGTTATACCTAATACGATACGAGTACCAGCTACAGACTACCTTGATATTGTTAGTATGTCAACATAACAAAAAATATCATTGATGTCAGACAAGCCAAAACTGAGTAATCGTTATATCAGTATAATCGGCATACCGATTAAGATTTTACACGTAAAAAAAATTGCTACCGAATAAATAACCTCCGCCTTTTTAACCAACTTCAAAAAAAGAGGTTATCAATTCAAAATAATGCTTCTCTGAGATATTTTTTTTTTAAATGGAATTATTGAAATCTGTAAAATATGTTTTCACTTTGTAGGTAGGACCTTCGTTTTATGGTAGAGCTATGGGTTTATTTGCTGTATGTCAAAACCGGCCCAGTGCGAGTCGGACACGCGCACGAAGGGTTCCGTACCATTATCTAAAAAAACTGCAAAAAAACACGTTTGTTGTATGGGAGCCCCATATAGATATTTATTTTATTCAGTTTTTAGTATTTTTTGTTGTTTTAGCGGCAACAGAAATACATCATCTGTGAAAATTTCAACTGTCTAGCTATCACGGTGTTTAAGATACAGCCTGGTGACAGACAGACGGACAGACAGACAGACAGACGGATAGCGGAGTCTTGGTAGTTCCGTAATAGAGTTCCGTTTTAACCCTTTGGGTACGGAACCTTAACAAGATCTAATAAAGATTGTAGTAAAGCAGTCAGACATACTCGTAGTTTTAATGAAAGAAATGGTTACTTAAAATCGCTGTGTGAGTTAGCGGATGAACAGACACGCGGAAAGTGACTTTTTCTTATACTATGTAGAGAAGAGAAGTAAATTAAAATACATAACGAAAAAACCCTGTTATCTGTGCCTAACTGACAGCTAGGTCTGAAAGGTTCTGACAAGGTTCTAACTCAAGATCACTTCCTAGATAATTACGTTTCCAAAACTAAAAACAAAACCGACTTCATGTTAATAAATAAAAATTGTAGTGCTTTAAAATACATAATGAAAAAACCCAGGGGCCCTGTTATCTGTGCCTTGGTGATTCAAATTCGTGACGTCAACTCGAGGTGTTCATGATTTCTATTTCGAACGTATTTCGCGGGGGGTGGGGGGGACTCCCCCTCACTCAGTGTATGCCAATAAAAGAAGGGCAAGGTCTATTGTTGAAATACCACTAGCAATGCCCATAAATTTTGAAGGTTTCTCTCGATTTCCCTGGGATCCCATCATCAGTGCTGACTTAATGGTAATGGGGCCACATCGTATAGGCTTTCAAATAAAAAAAAATAGGAAATCCGTCCACAAACGCCGGAGGACATACACACAAAAAAAAAAAAAGAAAAAAAAACTTGCAGGTGAATTTTGAAGTCGGTTAATAAAATAGATTAATAAACTTACCTGGAAGTTGATAGTGGAAGTGACTATCCGCATGGACTCCGCGTAGTTCCTGAGCACGGAGTCCGTGCTCAGACAGCTCTGCCGCCATTCGTACAGCTGTTCCAAGCGCGTGATGCATCTCTCGCAGATCTTCTTCGGCAGGAAGTCGTCCTTCGAGATCTGCTGGAGGTACCGGGGAGGTATCAATAGTTATGCTCGATTGTAGTAACAACTAAAATAATTGGTAATCTACTAGCAAGTATTGACTGATTTGTAAGGAGTATGAAAAAGCCGTGTTGGCCGAGTGGGATGTACCTCGACTTTCAATCTGAAGGTCGTGGATTCGAATCACGGCGTGCATCAATGGATTTTTCTGTTTGAAAATTTATATGCGCATCAAAAATACGTGCTTACAACGGTGAAGGAAAACATCGTGAGGAAACCAGTTAGTGTTCTTATAAGCGGCGATGGGCTTGCAACCAGTCACGTATGGAATGCTAACTACTACAAAATGTGGGTATGTGCCAAATATAATGTTTGGACGTGCCTCTGACTACCCCCACTAGACATCTTCAAAGAATCTAAGCGTCTGAAGATCTAAGAGAATGTCTACCGTACTTGGGGATTACAGTCGTGATCCTATTTATTATTATTTTATTTTAGTATGAACATCGATGATTGTCAAAAGTGCCGTGTTGGTCGAGTAGGAGGAACCTCGACTTTCAATCCGAAGGTCGTTTCAAATCCCGGCCGTGCATCAATAGATTTTTCTGTTCGAAAATAATCATATGCGCAATAACACGGTGAAGGAAAACATCGTGAGGAAACCAGTTGGTACTCTTGTAAGTGGCGACGGGCTTGCAACCTGTCACGTTAACTACTGCAAAATGTAGGCATGTGCCAAATATAATGTTTGGACGTGCCTCTGACTCTCCCTTTAGACTTAATTAAGTGCCTGGAGATTCGAGAGGATGCCTACCACCCTTGGGGATAAGGTAGTATTTTTATTTATTTGTATTGTATGATTGCTTAAAGTATTTAAGGTCGTGCCATCGTTCAACCTATAGTCGAGACGATGTACAAACGATGAACTTTGGCACAATTATTGTTACGATAAATGGTTTTCGGTTCGCGAGTAGACCCATCATCATTATCGCATTATCTACCAAAAACCTTGGTTTGTCCAGTACGGTCGGACGTGAAGTTAGATGTGTGACCGCAAAAATGAGTTTGTGTCACTGCATAAGGTCGAATATTGTCTGCCGCTTAGCAAAACTGCTAATTTCTCGTTAGCCAAGATCTACCGTCCGAATTGTGTAGGTAGGTACGCGGTGTCGCGAACGGCTCACATCGAGATGACGCGCTCGTTGAGACGTCGAGAGCGAATACCGTGTCATGCTCAATAGATAGACCTAGTTGCTGTATCTGTTTGGTTACAGTTACGGCTCGCTATGTGAGTACCCCGCTCAAAGTATAAATTCTGTGCTTAATATGGAGCTCCATTATTCGTTCTCCAATAGAAATATATTTTTATTTGTGCCTATTTTATTTCGAGTTCTTAGGTAATGTTGTTAAACTTAAAGTGTGTCCGTCCTGTCCGAATAGAGAGCTAGCTATTTCTTGCGCTATGTTTCACTGAGTTATTAATTGGGAGATCGTCTATGGAAAATGGAAAAGTCAAACTTGGTAAACATTTGCACAATTAAGTTAAGAGTTTTACCCCATACATTTTGTATCTAATTTATTAAATCGCTACCCTATCTAACGAATGGATAGATGTTTTATTAATTTGATCCCCAATCGATGTAGCAAACCAATTGATATCTAAACAAAACACGCCACAACATAATCCCCTTATCGTGACGTCAATCTATGTTACCCCCAATAGTGTTGACTATAGGAACATTTATTGACATCATCATCGATTGTTGTGTCACTTTTAGCTTTATGAAAATAGATGGATGTTAGTCACGTGGCGCTATAGACAACATTTTTTTTTGTGCTTGTAAGTTTAGATGATCGTTCAGAGTGGGTAACGATCTTAGTAAGCCAATGGGGCCATTGCCGCCAAGGGATTTAAGGCGTTTTAAACCCATTTTTTTATAAAAACATTACCTAAACACAATAGTTATGTGTAGTATATAATAGAAAGTCTTTATAATAATACTAGCGACCCGCCCCGGCTTCGCACGGGTAGCATGTTATTATACATATAAACCTTCCTCCTGAATCATTCTATCTATTAAAAAAAACCGCATCAAAATCCGTTGTGTAGTTTTAAAGATATAAGCAAACATACATACATACGCGGGAAGCGGAAAGGGACTTTGCTTTATACTATGTAGTGATGACGTTGCATTACTTCCAATCAATTGACTGCGTCATATAAAATATTCTAGAATAAACATAGGAAAAACCCAAGAATATATATTAAAATTTCCGTACGGGAAATCCTAGCAAGTCCAACAGGTATCGTGAGCTATTCTTAATTCCGGGACTCGTAGCCGCCCTGGCCGTAGCGGCGTAGCGCGCAGGCGTCTACGGGCTACGCGCTACGCTTCGCTACATACGTAGCGTATCATTGCGGCTTTCATTTATTATATTTTCTTACTTTTATTATTTTATCTAAATACACTTTTATTCTCTTATATAACATTTGTTTATAGATAATATATGATATAGGGTAAAGATCGGGGGGGAAGAAAACAGCCTTGAGAAAATGTTGTAAGAAACTCAAGGACGAACGTAAAACAAAGGATTTGAAAATAGATAATATGTACTCACCATAGTCGGCAGGCAGGTCCTGAGTTTGAACAGGACCTGCCTCTGCTCAGCCTCCTTATCGAAGATGTGGAGCCTGGGGCCACTCTTCAAGGAGCAGAGTCGACAGAGGTCGGTGAACGCCGTGAAATTGAGGTCCTCAGGCTCTGTCATGGCGAAACACCTGATGAGGAGGTCTAGAAGGCAGGAGTTGTCCATGTGTACGTCGTTATCGGGTGGTGGGAGATGGTTAGCGAGACATTTCGGGTGCAGGGAGGCGTCGCGCCGCCGCTGCGTCCGGGGGGGCACTGGCGCGTCTCCCTGCCCCCCCGCCCGCCCGCTCCGCCCCCGCCCCTTGCCCCCCTCCACCCCGCAACGCACGCAGCCCCCCGGGTGGCCGCAGGGGTGGCGCCCGGGAAATGCGTGCCAGTTTTCCCACTTAGCGCCGTCTGCATCTGTGCGATTGATTATGTGTAAGTAGTGAAACTGAAATGATATCCACACATATAACACGACACCTAGGGCAGGTCTCTACTAATGAACCAAACAAAATAAAATGTCCTCTTATATTTATAGGTCTATACGAATAGGTTAACGTCCAAGGCAAGGTCATTGATCTCGATGGCCGCGGGGCGTTTGTGAATCTAGGTATCTAGAGGGATTTTTTATACAACCTAAAGAGAAAAAATTGTGATTTGTTTCTATTGATTAGATTAGGTATCTATTTAGAATTTAGATGATTACCTCAATTTTACTAGCTACGAAGATAACAAAACTCTATTCTATCATATCTACCTTGTTTTATTAGACCATAGTCTAGCGTATACAGAGATAAAAGCCGATATTCTTTCCTAAAATCTCTTTCATAACTTAGGTACCTAAATTAGCAAATTATAATTTAATACTGTTTTTTTTTTCTTTTAGCTATTATCACAATAATCATTCTACTTATAATAAATGTTATCGAGTTTCAATTAATTTACAAACAGACACTGACATCCTTCAGAGTAAAGAAAAGGTAAACATTAATTGTAAAACCACAAATAGCTAGATTTTATTGTCTATGCTGTACCGTCCTGTTTATCCATCGTATTTTTTTTGAGCGTTGAATATAAAAACCAATTGTATATAGATCCTTCTGTTCTATGTGTCGCAAGAATTGTTCAATACAAATAACCTGAAGAAGCAATGTCAGAAGTATCATCAGAGTCTGATGCGGAATACCATGCGTATTCTGAACGGACACTTGCCATCATAAAACCTGAGGCCTATGAAGATGCCGAAGCTATTATGGACCTCATCACTCTAAACGGTTTCGAGATCTTAGCTGTTAGTACATACTTATGTTGTATCTCATGAGCGCGTGTATGGATGTTTGTGTAGCTGGTCTTGATTGTGCAAGCCGCAGACACGCACACAAAAGCGCGTGTCTATACACATCACAACTACACTGCTGACCTGCCTTCTTGAAATAGAAGTTCTATCCTTCATCATCGACTGTACCTAATTATAATACGTATCCAAAACTAAAAAATATGACTTCGAAGGGAAATTTTGTTTTAGGTCTTCGAAAATCTTAATCATAAAAATGGATAAGAATGAAACTCTGCAGGTTTATTCCTTTCAAATGCATATCATTATTTGGTAGATACATTACCTATTATTTTTGTACCTTCGGGCGGTTTTGATTAATTCTGCTATTCCCGAAGGGGAAGGGTTCCTAAATGATGTCCACGCTTGCCCATCGGCGATCTATTGTTGGTACAGTTACAGGCTACAGTATATAATAGCTCATACAGCAAAAAATAACTAAACTTAAAATATTCCTAGACAGAAAAAAATAAATAGGATCACTCATGTCATGTCATGTCCCCAAAGTCTGGAAGTGCGTCTGATTACCCCTCTTAGACATCTTCAAGGATTTGAGAGAATGTCTACCGTACCGGATCTACCGTACCGTACAGTCGTGTTTTAAGTATATAAGTATTAGCTTCTTTATCACAAGTGTATTTTTGTATCTTCTAAGGTACAAGTATGCTACATAAAATGGTCACATTAGTTTTGCTATCGCCTGTACATTTTGGCAAGGGTTGCGCGATATGCAAAACACGCATCGCACGGAGAGGGGTCGTTCATTATTCCACGTCACATGCAACCCTTGTTAGAATAAGGTTGTCACTAGGATATTTTTTCGATTACTTTTTTATACTCGTTGTTTTGTGAGGTGTGCTACCGGCATTGATAGAGGTAGCTTGGGTAAAGGATGCTTTTATTTTAACAGAAAAGCAGGTTAAGCGGTTCGTTTTAGGGTTTTTTATTAGCATCATTTGCCTTCATAATGTTTATAGGTATATAATTAGGTACGCTATAAGCATCTCCTGTGGCTAATGTGAACGTCGACTTATACTGAAGACTATAGTAGTACCTATCACTATAGTATACAGGCATGTAGATTGTAGGTCCTTCAATTATTGTCTAAGTAGGTATCTACTTACCTCGTTAGTAACTGGATACGTTATGGTGTTGATTCTTATACATATTATCGATTTTTTATGAACACACATACTACACATACATCATACATCTAGATCACATAGAGACAGTGGCGGATTTACCACCAGGCTGAGTAGGCTGGAGCCTAGGGCGGCAGATTTGAAGGGCGGCAAATTTAGGTTAATTTTTTCAAACATTTTATTAATTTTATCCATTATCGTCCCACTGCAGGACAAATGCCTCCCTCCCTTCCGTCCACACAACTCGGTCTATAACTTAATTTGGCTAAATGTCATACAGGAATATAAAAATAAAAACGTTTATTTACTGTTATTACGTCCACGCACACCATTCAAATCATTAACTAAATCGTTAAATTGTAAAAATAATATAGGGGGGGGGTGTTATAGCCTACTGGCGGAAATGTGTAAGTCCGCCACTGCATAGAGATGAAATAAGACCAGTTCCAACCAATGAGACAGCCCTAAAGCCCCGATCTCGGAGCACCCTTGCATTGCGCCGGACTGTGACTGCTTTTATCTATAGAAAGTAGAAACCATAGGAAAAAGTAATTAAATATTCGTGTTGACGTTTGGAGGGTCAGTGCATGCGACAGCTCTTGTGTGTATGAATGGTGGAATAAAACATTTTCATGATTAATGTAACGATCGTCTGAGACGCTGCGACGATAAAATGCATGCGGATTACATTTTCTATATCGAGTGATGTAACCTATGCTCAGGTTACATAGGTATTTATGTTGTACTAGCGACCCGCCCCGACTTCGCACGGGTTTAATACATATAAACCTTCCTCCTGAATCACTCTATCTATTAAAAAAAACCGCATCAAAATCCGTTGTGTAGTTTTAAAGATATAAGCAAACATACATACAGACATACAGACGCGGGAAGCGGAAAGCGACTTTGCTTTATACTATGTAGTGATTTATACGTGTTGGCTAATTGGGAGGTACCTCGACTTTCAATGGCTCTAATCCCGGCGTGCATCAATAGATTTCTGTTAAAAAAATTATATGCGCATCAAAAACACGCTCAAAACGGTGAAGCAAAACATCGTGAGGAAACCAGTTAGTATTCTTATAAGCGGCGATGGGCTTGCAACCTGTCACGTATGGAATGCTAACTACTGCAATGTGGGCATGTGCCAAATATAATGTTTGGACGTGCCTCTGACTGCGGACTGACTACCTCGGACGTGCGTCTGGAGATCTGAGAGAATCTGATCTGATCTGTTTACCGTACTTGGGGATTACATTCGTGATAATATTATTTTTTTTTTTTTTATGAAACTACTCGGTATTTTATACTGCCCAGGGCGCTACGGGTAACATACTACTTTATAATATTAAGTAATTAATGTTAAAGGCAATTTTTTGATATATTAGGTTACATTATTGTAATTTTCATATCTATAGATTTTTTTTAAATTGGCCCAGTAGTTTTATTGTTTCCAAACAATATAAATTTTACCTCATTATAATACCGAGAGTGTAGGTGAAACTGTAGATGAAAGTCTAAGCGCGTAGTCGTAGCGGTGACGTAGCAAACCCATTGAAAGCCCGCAATTTGAATAAGTTATAATCTAATTTAGTTTAAATGAGCTAATGTTAAATGTATGTAGGTACACGCTTTTGACTGCACCACCGTCGTATATCGTACACGTTATGTCCAGTCCATCCAAAGGTTGTCTGGAAGAAATCGCTCCCAGAGATAAGACCGCCCATTGTACTCCAATATTAGTTTGTGTTACTTCTGTTTTATGTTATTGTTAAGTGGTGTGCAATAAAGTGTTTTCTATCTATCTATCTATCTATCTATCTATCTATGTTTAGGGAGTACCTATTATCAATGGATCGCGCGATCCATTAGGGGTACCTACGCAGTTTTTTTTGAGGTCTTCTCTAACACAAGTATCTTTGGAGAAAGCTCCAACCTAGTAATAGATTTATATTTGGTACAGAAATAAATCTGGGGGCACGGCAGTGCCCCCGCCAAGTCAAGCAATAAAGCGGCACGGCTGTACCATCCTTTTCTCGAAGCAGTTCAGGCCATTTTCGACCCCTATAACTTCGTTGTGGATAAAACTAGAAGCCTGAATTTTCAGTAACCAAGCAGTCACTATATAACACGGTGTATATTTCCAATTTCATTCAATTTGAACCAGTAGTTTAAGAATTATAACTAGTCAAAGTTTCCTATTTTGTCACTCACTCACTCACTGACTGACTGACTGACTGACAGACTGACTGACTGACCGATCATCAAAATTTTAAGGCACTTCTAGCAGACATAGAAGCTTCAAAGTTAAAGTCAAAGTTAGCTTAAATGTTATTACGTAATTAGCTAACCTTTACGTAATAACTTAAGACAGAAGGACCTTAAAGTAGGGACTGAATAAATTAACCGACTTGGTATTACATGGATCTCACTACTTTTTACTACTGAGTTGCGTTGCGAGACTTGGCTTTTTTTACAAGTTATGTTTTTGATGGCATACTTATTTCTTCAACTTCTCCTTTTTCAGAACTATTATTTTTTCAATTTTCAGAAGCGCCAAGTCCGCCTGACTCCTGAACAAGGCGCGGAACTCTACAAGGGTCATTATGGACGGCAGCACTTCCCACACCTTGTCGCTCACATGTCTAGCGGACCCATAGTCGTGTTGGTGCTGGCTTCCAGGAACTGCATACAGAAGTGGCGCACTCTGATGGGGCCTGCTAGGTAACTTACTCCACGTTTGCAACACTTTCATTTGCATCCTATGTATGTAGGTACTTACCTATAGTAGTGTTTTTTCAGTAGGTAAGTATACAGGTAGGTACTTTAGGTGTTCTCTTAGGTAGGTATGATATCCATTCATGACATTCGCTCTATAGTAGTTCGCCAAGTCATTGCTTACGTGTGCCCTATTTTATGTACGCACAATAGGTAGGTATCTAGGTACCTACTTCCTTAATACCTATAAGTCAGGCACGTTCATTTTATTTCCTGGTTGCTCAGTGCTATCATTCATTCATCGCTTCATAAAGCCTACGAGAAGTCGCAAGCGCCAAAAAAGAATCTGGCATTGCTAAATATTGCTGTTTAATTAATGGCTCTTTAGTCGACTGGCCCCGGAACAAACTAGACCTACGGGGCCAGTTGACCTAATGCATTTAATTTATTAGTTTTCTTTAGTGGACTGGACCCATTACTAATTTGAACAAAAAATCTATTGTCTGATTTCAAATTTGTGTACAGATGTGTACAAAACGTATTAGAGATAAACAAAAATAAAACACCTTCACATGATTATAATATGATACTAATGTTTATTGGGCTCTTTTGCTACTGTTCGGGCTTACTTAGAACTAGTCAAAATTCACAATATACAACAATGTAAACTGAAAGAATTTGAAAGCTTGTCAGAATGCTTTATCAGAAGTATTTTATTCAACAATATAAAATTAAAATATTTGAAAATGAGTCTTTTGACTAATGCTTACTTTGAATTATTCAAAAACAACATTATACAATAATACAAAATTTAAATAGATACATAAAATCACAGTTGTTTGATTAATTCTGGATACTTGCTTAAAACTATTCAAAATCGACAATATACTATGATATAAGCCGTGTTGGCCGAAAGGGAGGTACCTCGACTTTCAATGTGAAGGTCGTGGGTTAAAATCCCGGCGTGCATCAATGAGGATTTTTCAATTCGAAAAATTTATATGCGCATCAAAAACAATTGTTCAAAACAGTAAAGAAAACATCGTGAGGAAACCAGTTAGTATTCTTATAAGCGGCGATGGGCTTGCCACCTGTCACGTATGGAATGCTGACTACTGCAAAATGTGGGCATGGCCACATATAATGTTTGGACGTGCCTCTGACTACCTCCACTAGACATCTTAAAATGATCTAAGCGTCTGGAGATCTAAGAAGATGTCTACCGTACTTGGAGATTACAGTCGTGATCCTATCATTTATTTATAATTTACTATTACATCAATCATAAATAAAAATAGCTACTTGAAAATCACAGTTATTTCATTAATGATCACAAAAAATTAAAACCTCAATTTCTCTAAACAATGGCTTACAGTAATATTGCCGCTAAGTAATTCGTTTATTGCTATCAATATTTTTTTTTTCTCTCTATGGTTTCAGGCAACCTCTTTGAAATTTTGAGATCTGTAGGGTTTTTCAACGCAATCAAGAAGTAAGCCTTATCACTACATAGCCCTTCTAAAAGTAGAGCGATGTTGATATTGGATTTATGTAGGTATTCCATTAAAATATCGACAATAGTTGAAACACTTTTCTTCTTGTCTATTCTAATACCAAATTATGTAAGCGGGGCCAGTTGACCAATTCAAAATATGCAATAGGTCAACTGGGCCCGCGGGGCTAGTTCGAGCGGGCCAGTCGACTAAAGAGCCTAATTAATAACCGATGAAAATAGTATAGGAAGTTTTCAAGTTATTTTTTTCTACGAAGTATTATAAGTAATATATATATTATTTACTGCCTTCAGCTTCAAAACTTCAACCATCTTTTAGTCTCCGTCGTTGTTACTGCTCCTTCGTCCACTGTGGTCGCGGCGTGGTCGTCGCCGGCGCGCCCCGTCTCGCTGATTCCGGTCGACATTGACAGCTGCTTGTCATAGACATTGGCAAAATAAAATAAACTTCTTACCTATTTTTTTATTCTATTTATTTTAGAGTTGTGGAAGCACAAGCCTACTGGCCGGACAGTCTGCGCGCTTGCTATGGACGGCGCACTAAGTATGGCGATTACTTCAACGGTGTGCACGGCAGCGAAAACTACGCAGAAGCCCTAAGGGAAATACACTTCTTCTTTCCTAACAGTAAGAATTGGGTTATTTATCAAAAAATATTAAATATTTTATCCTTATTAGGTACCTATACCTATCTAATTTCAAAATCTCTCTAACTTATTTTTGTGTAGGCAAGTACGAGTAGGTAGCCAGGTAGGTACCTACATAGGTATACTTTTATTCCAGTGGTTGTGGGCCCAATCCTCCGTCACTGGCAAGTGAACGATTACATCCAAAAGAACATTACCCCCACACTCCTGCCAGCGCTATCAGCCCTAGCTCACGACCGACCAGCGGAGCCCATTTTGTGGCTGGCGGAGCACCTGCGACGGCACAACCCTAACGAGCCGGAGCTTGCACCGCAACCGCCTGAAGAGAGAGAGGATAGAAGATGCCACACACCTGTTCCTTCTGAGGAATCTCTTGTGAAATGATGTTTATCGTACTCAATAAAGTTTTTTATAAAAAAAATCTTTGTAATTGATTAATTTTATAAACAAGTTGTGCGTGCATGGCCATTATACATCGACTACATAGTCGATGCGATGCCACTAAATAACCGTTTAAAAAAAGTGTGCTTGTCATTTGTTGACGTTAGTCGTTACGGTCAGATCAGTCAGTGTCAGTCAAAACCAACAGTCAATGTCAGAGAGCCAGGGATTGGAGAGGGAGGAGGGGATATTTCTTGTTCTTGTTCTTGTTTGTTGTTTGTTTTGAATTGTAGGTAGTAGGTATCCAAGAGAATAACCACTACGTATAGTTTCACTTCAAATGATCGCGTTTTTAATATTCTCAAATCATGCAAAATAGTTACGAATCGGACAGTGAAGACGAACTTCCAGCAGGATGGAATGAAAGATCTACAGCAGATGGAAACGTTTACTTTGTAAAGTAAGTTTTTTATTTTTCGATTTTCGATTCTTGTTTATCTACGTAAACTTTTCCATCTAATGTAATTAATGTTCTGTTTTCTATAGCGATTATACAAATAAAATACAATGGGTGCACCCCCAAACGGGTAGAAAGAAGGTTATTCCAAAAGAGCTTCCTTTTGGCTGGACTAAAATCACAGAAGATGGTGGCAAGGTTATGTACTTTCACAGGGAGACCGGCAATACAACCACTATAGATCCCCGGCTGGCTTTCGCCAAAGAAGAAAAAGATTTCCCCAATGATTTTCGACAAAGATTTGATGCCTCTTCAACGGCTTATCAGGTAAAATATGTTACATAAAACAGATAAGTCTCAAATCTGTACCTGCATTCCATATTATTGGCTAATACATGTTCAGGAAGCCAGCATATTACACTAACCAAAATATTAATACAACTAGCTGACCCGTGCCCGCTTAGCTGTGCGTAAGACATTTCTAATACCATTGTTGACTTTTTTGTAGACGTTTTTAAGGGGTACAATACTGTAGTACATTATTTTGATATATCTCGTGGGGTTCAGCCAGCATTTGCAATGTAAGCGCAAAAAAATGTGTTTATTTACGACATCACATTAGAAACCTCTAAAATTATCAGTGTTTCTTTACTATATTATGCATGTATTATACATATAAACCTTCCTCTTGAATCACTCTATTTATTAAAAAAAACCGCATAAAAATCCGTTGTGTAGTTTTAAAGATATAAGCAAACATACATATGCGGGAAGCGGAAAGCGACTTTGCTTTATACTATGTAGTGATTATTATTATGCTATTTACTCGCCACACTACTGGGGATGATGAGAACTGTAACATCTTATAGCTTAGGGCCCCAGGAACTAGAAATCTAATTAAGAATGAAAACATTCTTAGGATTAACAAGTGCTTAAAACATGAGGAAGCCAGTTAGTATCCTTAAGCAGTGATGGGCTTGCAACCTGTCACTATGAAATGCCAACTACAGCAAAAATGTGGGTATGCACCAAATCTAATGTTGGTACATCCACCTCTGACTACCCCTCTAAGACATCTTCAAGGATCTGTGGGGCTATTTTGTAAAAACAAGATTATCATGTCATGATATTCATACCAATAATTATTGGTACTCAAATGCCATAATACCTAAGCTTTTTATGCTGTTTAGGCCTATACCTACGCTTCCAACACAATACCTACACGGAAGCATTGGTATAGGTGCATAAACAGTGAATAGTTACTACGAAAAGTGTACAGATTAGGTATTCTCTAACATTAGGTATTGCATTCAACATCATAACATGATAATCATGTTATTACAAAATAGCCCTGCTGAGAGGGTGTCTACTGTACTTCAGAATACCTTGCTGCGATGACAGTCATAATACTAATCAATTAATTCTACATACATTTACCATGCAAATGAAAATGTGCATGACTGCATCTACTTCAAAATTCATAAGTAAACAAAAAAGTAGGTGCGTAAGTGATTGTAAATGTAAATTAAACAAACAATTTATGGAATTCCCATTTATATTGTACTGTTAGTTTTAATTATCTTTATTGTTTGCTTAAGAGTTTCATCTTATAATACAAAGGCACTCATACCAAGCCCTATTAGGCGTAAACGGAAAATAATATAAATATATTGGTGGATATTTCATACATCGACATCTAGGCAGAAACTAAGCAAAGCTTGTATCATGGAAACCAGATTACTGATATACTTTTTATTAGCCGTGTTGACTGAGTGGGAGGTACCACGACTTTCAATCTGAAGGTCGTGGGTTCGAATACCGGCGTGCATCAATGGATATTTCTGTTCGAAAAATTTATATGCTCATGCTCAAAACGGTGAAGGAAAACATCTTCAGGAAACCAGTTAGTGTTCTTATAAGCGGCGATGGGCTTGCAACCTGTCACGTATGGAATCTAACTACGGCAAAATGTGGGCACGTGTCAAATATAATGTTTGGACGTGCCTCTGACTACCCCCATTAGACATCTTCAAAGGATCTAAGTGTCTGGAGATCTGAGAGGATGTTTACCGTACTGGGGGATTACAGTCGTGATCCTATTTTCTTTTTATTTGTAAATACATACATGTGTTAATAAAATACATTCTAACACTAAGACACAGAACAAACATCCATGTTCATCACACAAATGTTTGTCCCAGGTGGGATTGAACCCACAACCTACAGAGCAGAAGGCAGAGTTGCTACCAACTGAGCTGTGAGGAATAGTTTTGTACAGAAATAATAACTTAATCTAAGGTGGACACCTTTCTAAATAGTTTTTATAGTCTATATCACATACCTATTAGGGCAGTGGCGGACTTACACATTTGCCGCCAGTAGGCTATTGAATCCCCAGAGATTATTTTTACAATCCAACGATTTAGTTAAAAGTGGTGATTCCTGTAAGACATTTGGCAAAATCAAGTGATTGGCCAAGAAGGAAGGGAGGGAGGCATCTGTCCTGCAGTGGGACGATAAAGGCTAAAATAAATAAGATGTTTGAAAAAATTAACCTAAATTTGCCGCCCCTAAAATCTGCCGCCCTAGGCTTCAGCCTACTCAGCCTGGTGGTAAATCCACCACTGTATTAGGGACTGATCTGAACCACTTCCAACTTTTATCTAAAAAAAATTAGTTTGTAATGGGTAACTGACTTACGAAAAATGCTGGACTTGTCCCTGACAGCCTCTTGAAAGGGCAATGCAGATGTTTATCAATGCTTGAGGATTATAGCACCCTTTTTTTCTAAGAAATCATTTTCTTTCTCTTTTTCCCACTTAATGTGGAGTCGGCACAACATGTTGCGAAGAGAATTTGGCTTTTGTTTTACAACTTCAAAACCTCTTTGGGAACACTTTTTTTTACTAAGAATGTTATGTCTCTATTTCAGATACTCCATGGCGTGGATCTATCAGGAAAATATGCTTTAATAACTGGTTGCAATGCGGGGATTGGATTAGAAACAGCAAAATCTCTGGCCAGACATCACTGCCATGTTATATTCGCAAACAGGAATATGAAAGCTACTGTTGATGCCATGAGACAGATTGTTAAAGAAGTGGATGTTTCCCCTGATAGTTTGACAGCAGTACACCTCGACTTGTCATCACTTCGCAGTGTGAAGAGATGCGCTTTAGAAGTTAGAAGTAAATTTGAGTAAGTGTTTAACAATACCTTATCATTCGATTATCTAATGAGATACCAGCAGCCTGAGCACGAACCTCTATCGTATCGACAACCTATCGTCCAAATGTCAAAACTGACTCTTTTTGTATAGTAAAAGTGTCAGTTTTGGCATTTGGACGATACGTAGTCGATATGATAGTGTTTCATGCTAACCCCCCAGGTCTGTACATGAATATAATTATATAATAAAATATATATATAATATAATACCTAAAAAATTTAATAAATATTAAATAGGATCACAACTATAATCCCCTAGTATGCATCCTCTCAGATTTCCAGGCGCTTAGATCCTTGAAGATGTCTACGAGGGGGTAGTCAGAGGCACGTCCAAACATTATATTTGGCATATGCCCACATTTTGCAGTAGTTAGCATTTCATAGGTTGCAAGCCCATCACCGCTGATAATACCTTCAGTTTAAGAATCAATATCGGCCTAGTAGGAGTTACCTCAACTTTAATTCCGTGTAATAAATGTCGTGGGTTCCAAATGTTATGTTTGGACGTGCCTCTGACTACTCCACTTAGATATCGTCAAGGCTCAGAGTACCACAAGCTCTCAAAGTAATTTTAAAACTGTGCTACACGCGGTGCGAAATTAACAACGCTATACGAAATCTTATGGCGTTGTCACTTTCGCACTGTGAGTATAATATTACTTTAAGAGCTAGTTTACTACAAGGCTGTTAGTACTTAATGTATGTTTGGGTCAAATATTGAAACTTAAGTTAAAACAAACCTTCATAATACTCCTTAACCTGTTAAGCTAACATTTATAAATAATAAATAAATAAATATTGGCGGACTTTACACACAGCGCCATCTAGCCCCAAACTAAGCAAAGCTTGTACTATGGGAACCAGATAACTGATAGAATACTTATACATATACTTTTTTTTTTGTAAATACATACTTATTATACATAGTAACACCCAGACACAGAACAAACATCTATGTTCATCACACAAATATTTGCCCTGGGTGGGGATCGAACCCACAACCTACAGCGCAGAAAGCAGAGTATCTACCAACTGAGCTGTGAGGCCAGTCTGTGAGGCAAAATTTGACATTACCGTGCAATATTCTTATATTTCAGACAACTTAACATGCTGATCTTGAATGCTGGAGTATTTGGTATATCGTACACTGAGACCCAAGACAACCTGGAGACCATATTCCAAGTGAACCACCTCAGCCACATGTACCTGACATTGCTTCTGGAACCACTTCTTAAGAGAGGATCTCGGGTCGTGTTTGTCTCTTCAGAATCGCACAGGTAAAAGAGAAAAAGGTACAGAATAAAATAAAAACCGGCCAAGTGCGAGTCGGACTCGCGCACGAAGTGTTCCGTAACATTATCTACAAAAACGGCAAAAAAAATAACGTTTGTTGTATGGGAAATATTTATTTTATTCTGTTTTTAGTATTTTTTGTTATAGCAGCAACCGAAATACATAATCTGTGAAAATTTCAACTGTCTAGCTATCACGGTTCATGAGATACAGCCCTGTGACAGACAGACGGCCGGTCTGTCTGTCACATCAGACAGTCACGCTGTCTATCTATCTGTCTGTACAGACAGACAGATAGACAGCGAAGACTTAGTAATAGGGTTCCAAATTTAACCTTTGGGTACGGAACCCTAAAAATGAGACAAACTCACCCAAAAAAATATGTATGTAGAAAATACCTTTGGAATGATTAGATCCTCAATGGTTAATAAATATATAAATAACACAGCCCCATCTAGCCCCAAAATAAGCAAAGCTTGTACCATGTGAACTAGATAACTGATCTTGCTTCTGTAACCAATTACTTAGAGATGGTTCCGGGTCATGCACGTATCTTGAGAATCACACGGGTAGGAAAATTATCTATGGTCAAAAAGTATTTATTTCAACAAAATAACAATATCACTTAGAAACGTCTTAGCAGCTAGGTGAAGCTACGCCTGTTTCTCACGACCAAGCCTAGAAAAAGACATAAAAATAATAATAATAGTAATTGCCTTTTAAAATGATTTGACCCTCAATGGTTAATAAATAAATATATAAACACAGCGCCATCTAAGTCCAACTAAGCAAAACTTGTACTATGTATTGGAACTACATTAACTACTTGTATACAAATATAAATGTACAATGTATATGTGTTAAAAATGCGTTTATTCATTGAAATCACTAGGATCGTTTAATATCGTCCTCAAATTTAATTTTTGTGTTTTTTTTTAAGGCTGTACAATGTACATAATTATTATTAGGTTTAATAATCATTTATTCTCAAAAAGATAATAAATATCACTTACATGAGAATCATTTACATAGAAAAAATATTAAGTATAGGTCGTTCAAATTAAGGTTGGTAGGTACACAATTAACGCATCTTTATATATATATCTCTTGATAGGTAAGTACATAGGTAGATAGATAATCCATCAGTAAACATTTGTTCTAATGAACTGAGCAAGTCTTGTTTTAAATGCGTTGATTGAGTTTACATTTTTAATTTCTGAGGGTAATCTGTTATAAAGCTGTGCGCCTTCGTAGGCTATAGTTTTTTTGCCATAGTTCGTACGTGTTTTTGGTAAGATAAGAAAGCTAGCACGACGTGTACTTGTGTTATTGATAGAGCGATTTATTTTCTTCTTTCCAGGTTTGCCAGTTTAAAAAATGCATTTGTTGAGCAAGACTTGTCTATGAAAAGGGACGACTACTTTGCTATGATGGCCTACAATAACTCAAAACTACTCAATATCACAACTGCAAAGGTAAGATCATTTTTGATAACATTTTAAAATTGTATGGTCTTGTCTATGTCCATTTCATCGAATATTGGTTGATAATTCAAATTCAAAAATCATTTATTTCAATAAAATCACAAGGATCACTTTGAAACGTCTTAGGAACTAGGTGAAGCTACGCCGATTCCACGCGACCAAGCCTAGAAGAATCAGGCAACAAACACGGCTTGGGGTCTACCTTTTTTTTTTCAATGATCCTTTCCTTAATGCTATGTAGAGCTCCAGTGTAGAGGTATCAGAAATTTGTCTAACCGAGCCGCGCTAGCTGGATAAAAAGTTTCTTAAACTATTCCAGGACTACTTCCTACTATCCTACTAATATTATATGCGAAAGTTAGTGAGTGTGTGAGTGTATGTGTATGTGTTTGTTACTCTTTCACGCAAAAACTACTGAGCGGAATAAAATGAAACTTACAGTAATGTAAACCCGTGACAGACGTTGTCCTGTCAAATTTCAATAATTCTATTATTTATTCGGGCATTAAGTATATTTATCTACATCTACAGCAAATTTCAACTTAATCCGTTTTGTCGTTTAGGCCTGATTGAGGAACAAACATACATACAAACTCACAAACTTTTGCATTTATAATATTATTAGGATTAAGATTAGGATATATCAGAATAACACATAAGCTACTATTACCTGTGCGAAGCTGGGCGAGCAGCTAGTAAGCTATATTTTTCAAGTTTCATCTTAATCCGTTTGGTCATGATTGAGCCACAAATATCCATACATCCTCACAAACTTTCGGATATATAATATTAGTAGGGTAATTATAATTATATATAATACTAGCGACCCGCCCCGGCTTCGCACGGGTAGCATGTTATTATACATATAAACCTTCCTCCTGAATCACTCTATCTATTAAAAAAAACCGCATCAAAATCCGTTGTGTAGTTTTAAAGATATAAGCAAACATACATACATACAGACGCGGGAAGCGGAAAGCGACTTTGCTTTATACTGTGTAGTCATTAGCCGTATTGGCCGAGTGGGATGTACCTCGACTTTCAATCTAAAGGTCGTGGGTTCGAATCGCGGCATGCATCAAAGGATTTTTCTGTTCCAAAAATTTATATGCGCATCAAAATTTATATGCGCTCTGCCACTCGACAGCTAAATATTGATTTAGGTACTTAATTTCATTTTGTGTAACATTTGTCTACTTTAATTATTTTTAAGCAAATAGTTATTTTATCTGTAAGTTTTAATTCTAAATCAAGTGTAGCGTGTGTTGCTTTTTGAATTTGTGCTGAAGCTCTTTAGTTATTTTTTTTTATTGCTGTACCTACGTACTTGAGTAGTAGGTACTTTTAACTTTTAATTATTATTCTTGTTTGAGCCTTCACCTTGTTCGATTGGCACCACACTGGAGCTCTACATAGCATTAAGGAAAGGATCATAAAAAAAAAGGTAGACCCCAAGCCGTGTTTGTTGCCTGATTCTTCTAGGCTTGGTCGCGTGGAATCGGCGTAGCTTCACCTAGTTCCTAAGACGTTTCAAAGTGATCCTTGTGATTTTATTGAAATAAATGATTTTTGAATTTGAATTTGAATTTGAAAAACACGTGCTCAAAACGGTAAAGGAAAACATCGTGAGGAAAACCAGTTAGTATTCTTATAAGCGGCGATGGGCTTGCAACCTGTCACGTATGGAATGCTAATTACTGCAAAATGTGGGCATGTGCCAAATATAATGTTTGGACGTGCCTGTGTCTACCCCCACTAGACATCTTCAAAGGATCTAAGCGTCTGGAGATCTGAGAGGATGTCTACCGTACTTGGGGATTACAGTCGTGATCTTATCTTTTTTTAATATACATTATACTAATTATGTTCCAGATGCTGAGCAAAGTATGGGCGCCTAAAGGAATCTGTGTGAACTCACTGCACCCCGGCAACATGGTATACTCCAACCTAAGCAAGTCCTGGTGGCTGTTCCGACTTGCGTTCATGCTCGTGCGACCTTTTACTAAATCATTGGTAATATATTTTTATTTATTTTATATAAAATTCTTGCATTACTAACTGACTGGCTGATCTATCAACGCACAGCATAAACCACTGATACTTAGAAGTATTGTGACAAACTAAATTTTTGGACGTACCTCTGACTACGTAAGGACATACATTTTTGTGACGAACATGGATGTTTGTTCTGTGTCCGGGTGTTACTTTTAATGTATTTAAATTTAAAAAAAACATCCCCACTTTAGGTGTAAGAGAGGTGACCTAAAAAATGATTTTCAAAATTGTATTCTATTCAAATTTTTTGACATTACTAATATGTATATATTATACATGCCAAGTTACAACTTTCTAGCTCTGATAGCCTCTGAGCTAAGCTGCGGACAGACGGACGGACATGGCGAAACTATTTTCCTTTACCGTTGTAAGCACGTGTTATTGATGCGCATATAAATTTTCGAACAGAAAAATCCATTGATGCACCCACGGGATTCGAACCCACGACCTTCAGATTGAAAGTCGAGGTACATCCCACTCGACCAAGACGGCTATAGTAATCTGGTTCCCATATTACAAGCTCTGATTAGTTTAGGGCTAGATCGGCGATGTGTGAAATGTCCACCAATATTTATTACAAGCTAACTCGGCGAAGTTCGTATCGCTTTAGAATTAACTCCCGTTCCCGATCCCGTTCCCGTTAAAAGTATAAGTATATCCTATGTTCGTCTCCTAGTTCTAAGCTACCTCCCCACCAATTTTCAGGTAAATCGGTTCAGCTGTTCTTGAGTTATAAGTGTTGTAACAAACCCGACTTTCTTTTATATAGTAGACAAGCTGACCCCACGAACTTCGTATCGCTTTAGAATTAACAAATGTTGTCTTCCGTTCCCGTTCCCGTTCCTGTTTCCATTCCCGTTCCCGTTACAATTCCCGTTCAATAGTTTTTGTAGCGCACACGAAGAAAGCAAAACTTTTGGCAATTTTTTACACCTTGCTTCAAACTATCGTCATTCTAATAAAGAATTTATTACTTTTTCAAAATAAAAAATAGCCTATGTTACTCAGGGATAATGTAGCTAATGGTGATAGAATTTTTGAAATCGGTTCAGTAGTTTTTGAGTTTATCCATTACAAACATACAAAAAATCAAAACTTTTCTCTTTATAATATTAGTATAGATATAGATTATTATTTCCAGCAACAAGCAGCAGCCACTACGATATATGTGGCAACTACCTGCGATCTAGATGGAGTCACCGGCCTTTACTTCAACAACTGCTATTATTGCGAGGAATCCGCCCTAGCCAAAGACTTGGACATAAACAGATCAGTGTTCGCGATATCACTCAAAATGATCGAAGATAGAATGGGCCCTGATCATATTGAAAAGTTTGTTAACAAATGGTTGTATTCTATTTCTTAGGATGCCATTGGAAATATAAGTAACATTAATGCTATTATTTTATAGCAAGTATTCGGCGTCGCACTGTGGATCGAAAATCGACTTTCAAAGACATAGGCGAAAAAAAAAATTTTGGTCGGTTTTTTGCTTGAAACGGCTTCCATTAATCATTAATATGCCTAAATATATCATGATATACAATTTGGTGGGAAAATTGTCGAGTTATATTTTTTTTTACGAAAAAAATGTATGAAAAGCATATAAAAAATCCAGATATCTCCGGAAGTGCAAAGATAACCGTTATATCCTTGCATACAGTTATAGTACCAACTATTATTGATTTTTTGGCATACAACATATAACTCGAAGTACTGCACATTTTGAAAAAAAAAATTATCAAAAAATTTAATTTATTTTTGATCTCTCTCAAGTGAAGACTTAAGGAAATCGGTTAAAAAAAGGTCCCCATCGGCAAATTGTATGCTATAAATAATAACAGACACGTGTTTTCTTGTTTGGCTGACGTTGAAATACCAAAAAACAAAGCTCAATAGCAAATTCAATTTAGGAACTATTTTTAATGTTATCGAAAGCGAAATCTTTAAATTTGATTACATCAATCAGTTCCCCTGATGTTATTGCCTGCAGAATTACAGCAAATCTGCGGACTAACTCTTCGTCCAGCCCACAGATGGCTGCAGTTTTGTCTGGAAACTCAAAAAATCTTCTTGCCGTGTTTCCGTCATTTGTGGTTCCAGATCCTTGCTTAACAATATCGATAAGAAGATTGAGCTCGTTTTTAAATTTGTCCTGGATATATTTTTTTCTTGCTTCCAACATTTCTTTGTGGTCATTTCCTCTCGCAGCCCACTTTTTAAAATCGAGTCGGTATGATATATGAAGAAGGCATTCCATACAATTAATACGTGCATGCAATGTAGATAACCCTAATTCTAATGCATCAGAGGATACAGGCTTCAATGAAACTGTACCTAAATTATTCATTTCAGTGGGCTTAGCTAAGCACAGATAGCACGCAGCGTGTGACTTAGCTTCAGAAAGATAAGTACATACTTTGCCATCAATCATCGTCATCATCAGTTTATGATTCACCATATTTTTTTTACATTCTGTGGGGAGTAAAGCCTTAATTTCGTCATCCATGTTTGCCTTTTTTTCAATGACTAATTCTTCACTTTCTTTCACAAAACTAAACTCCACTGTACGAGAATATGATGTTGAGCAGGGCTTTGGATTTTTCCATAGGGTTTCATCACCGTTTGTTAGCTTTAGAGGGACGAGAGATGTCATAAATATGCTTGAGTCATCTTGCTCACTGTCTATTTTCTGCTTGTACCGGCTTTGGTTAGATGCACCATCAAATCCCCACTTCGATATCAATGTCAACTGTTGGTCCTGTATTTTGTTTGGGAAACTTTCAAGGATCCTCCTTACTGTTAAATCCAGTAATCCTTGTAAAGTAATCTTTGCTGAGGAATCTGTCACTGTTATTAATTGCTTCGGAGGATAACATTGCAATTTTGCCTGTTGCACCTTTTAGTAAGACGGGTAAATATCAATAGCACCTTCTCGAATGGCCGATTCCCTTAAAGTTATGTACTGCCACTTTGTAAGCTTTAAAGACAGGAGCAACCCCAAAGTTTTTTCTGCCGTAAATGAAACATGACATTTCGGTCTTTTTATGAAGTCACTGATTTTCGCAGCAGCTTCTGGGGTTTTCAACATATATTCGATGACGGATGCAATGTCCTCACGACCATTTTCTTTTAAGAGTACTGCAGCTGAATTCGTCAACTCAATGGGGTCCATACCTGTGTACTCTTCCGGACCTCCTTTTCTTCTGCTTGTTGCCTAGATCTTCGAAAGGTTTCCGAGGTCTTTTAGTCATCGTTCCAACTGATGATGACGATGAAGGTTCCGCGGTGGTAAAGTCTTCGGTAATCGATCTTTCTTCACTTGGTCCCTGGGTGAGAAGACTAGTTTGAACGCAGCTTGGCCAATCAACATTTGCTTGAAGCCAATCTTCATAATCTTTTCTGAATGCTCTTGTGTTTCTGCCGCAATTTTTCCATCTCTGTGAAGCAGCTCGTGAAAATCTTCGACAAAACTCTTCCAGAGTAACCTTATCTTCATTAGAAAGGTGATCACCTAGACGAGATAATACTGCCTCGTACAGAACTTCATGATTTTGTAGCGAACCTGCACCTTGAAGAACAACAACCAAATCTAAGTTAGTGCTTAAACTTTCCATTTTAATGATTAAAAAACTGAGAGATGTTCACTAGTAAATAGTTCAGAATAAACTGAAGTAAAAAATATTTCCGGTGCAGTTTTATGCACTTAATTAGGTATTAAATAACCTAAGTAAGGTATTTTTGTACCTAAGCTACCTGTCTTTTGTTAACTACCGATCATTGTTAATACATTCCTTGAAATTTGAACAATAAGCGGTCTGACAAAACATAATCTTGCCTAATTAGGTAGTTAAATAACATTAAAAATAGTTCCTAAATTAAATTTGCTATTGAGCTTTGTTTTTTGGTATTTCAACGTCAGCCAAACAAGAAAACACGTGTCTGTTATTATTTATAGCATACAATTTGCCGATGGGGACCTTTTTTTAACCGATTTCCTTAAGTCTTCACTTGAGAGAGATCAAAAATAAATTAAATTTTTTGATATTTTTTTTTTCAAAATGTGCAGTAGTTCGAGTTATATGTTGTATGCCAAAAAATCAATAATAGTTGGTACTATAACTGTATGCAAGGATATAACGGTTATCTTTGCACTTCCGGAGATATCTGGATTTTTTATATGCTTTTCATACATTTTTTTCGTAAAAAAAATTATAACTCGACAATTTTCCCACCAAATTGTATATCAATATATATTTAGGCATATTAATGATTAATGGAAGCCGTTTCAAGCAAAAAACCGACCAAAATTTTTTTTTTCGCCTATGTCTTTGAAAGTCGATTTTCGATCCACAGTGCGTCGCACGGGTGTACTAATGGTAAACTAAAAATACACCTTGGGTTATATTATTGAAGTTTTAATAAGGATCCCTGATTTTATCTCGTTATGAATATAGCCTATGTTCATCAGGGATAATGTAGGATTCTAATGCTGATAATTATGCTGATTTAAGGGCTGATTATGGCACTTTACATAGTTTACAAATTCAAATTCAAATTCAAAAATCATTTATTTCAATAAAATCACAAGGATCACTTTGAAACGTCTTAGGAACTAGGTGAAGCTACGCCGATTCCACGCGACCAAGCCTAGAAGAATCAGGCAATAAAATAAAATATGTAAATAATTTATACTAAAACAACACCTATTGAGACATATTTGAGGTAGATTGTTTTCTTTGAAAATAAGAAACCATCTCTATTGAATGAAATGGTAGGTATACCTTGAAATGATTATCTCCTATTTATTGAATAAAACAAATTATTATTACTTGTGTTTTTTATTTAAATTATTGCAAATATTAGGTTAACCTACCTAAATAAGAATTGAAACAGCAGCGGTTCTTAGGTATAATTTAAGTACAATGTATTTGCGAGTAGATTTTTCCCGGTGTTAGATTAAAATTAAATATGGCAGACAAAAGTCCTGTTTCTAAGTTGATCGACGTCTTTTTGAAATGAAATATCTATAGTAGCGGCGGGTCAGATCTGCACGTCGCCATGCCGCCGGTTCGTTCGCGATATGCTGTCACTCTCATAAGTATAAGTACTAAAATAATTTTCTGTTTCACATCTGCCAGGGGGTGCGAGACGGCTTAGTTTTTTTACAGATATTAGTCGTCGTCAACAGCTCTTCACTAGTTTTTATTATTATTACATTAGTGATTTTTTTTATTTGTAATAATATAATTATTTTATTTATAATCATTGTTTTCACATTGAATAGCTTTTTAGACTGAACTGAAAATAAAATAACACTACATTTTTTTAATTTATCTGAGTGTATTGGTATTGGTGGCCTTAGCCTATCTTCTGTCAATATATTTTTATGTCAAAGTCACACACGCAGATGAGCACTTTGTATGGGTATTCTACATCGATCGATCAGAGCATTTAGTAGGTAGCAAAGAGCATTGTAGATTGTAGTCAAAGTAGGTCCCTAGGTCCATAGATGCTCTTTGGGTAGGTCAATGTTTTTGTATGAATAAAATACCATTGCTGTCTTTTGTTCCAATTACACGATAAATTAATACAAATGAAACATACAACATCTTAACTTGATGTTTTTCTGTTCAATATCTTAGTTACTTATCCCAGTTTGTAATGGCTACTTCAGTATGCAGAGTGTGTCTTGTCCAGGATGCTGAACATTGATAACATCCACCTCCTGGAGATGTACGAGAAACTTACCGATACAGCGGTAGCTTAGCTGAGATGAAGATCTGCTTCTAAATGGCACTGAGGTAGGAAACTGTGCAGCTTTCTAACATAATGAAGCACTAACATTTAACATGAGCGGCAAAAACACGCATTTTAGGATTTTCTTAGTCATAGTTCTATTGTTACAACATTGTTTGTTGACTTGCTTCATACCTAAATAAAGTATTTTTACTATAACAGTAAGTACACCTCATAGAACCCTGCATAGTTTGCAATGTTAGTAGAAGTCTCATGACCTGGTAAGTAAATGTATTGAAAATGAAATGAATGAGCATTGAGCATCATAATAGTAATCCCAAAGTACGGTAAACATCTACTTAGATCCTTGTAAACTGTAAATAAATAATATGTGAATAATATAGGTGGCCGCCATGACAGTAACAGACAGAGCTTGTGTACAAGCACTAAGTCAAGGAATATGGTTTTATATAAAAAATAAACAAGTTGTAATTTTCCAAAGAGGTGTTTTATTATAAATAAATGAAGAACATTACAAAAACAGTAAAGGCAACCTCAATTTGAACATAGGTTTGGAAGTAAATAGGTTTCTCTTTACTACAAACTACCTACCATTTTACATTAAAAAAAAACAAGTGATTTCTAGTAGGTAGGTACCTTGATATTATTAAATTATTATATACAATAATAGTTTTAATATACCGAAAAAAAAAAATTGACCGTTGCAGCAGAAGCTTCTTATGATCTGAGCACTGTCAGCATGATTTATTATTGCACTATCACAAAGTTATCCATGTTTCTTTTTAACCGAAAATTGGCACTAATTTATGGTCTCAGTACTAGAAAATACTACACAAATTACAACGGAGACGGCGAGCTATTTATGAATGGATAGAATCGTGAAAATATGAGTAGCTATGTGGTAGGTGTGTATGAATAAACGGTTAACTAAATATTGTGTTTTTTTAAGGATATTATTTTTAATTTTTTAATTTAAGTTTTAACTACTTAAATTTAATTAGTAACAGACACTGACAATACGTTATTATTTTTTTTGGTAATTAAAAACTAGTGTTGTATATATACCTACCTACATTTACATTACTTACATACCTTTACGAAACTGAAAATGGTAATGGTAATAAGCCAGCTAGTAGGTATCAATATCATTACAAATGCACAAAGTTACAATAAACATTTTGTTGTTTCAGGTAACACAAAATAAATGGTCACAATGCAGTCTAGGAGAATGCATAACTTATCTGTGCCCGTGACAAACTATGTCTCCATAAAGATTGATTCAGGCACTGGAAGTACTGCTGAAACAAATATGGAAATTGCTGAAACTATTAAGGAAGAACAAGAAGGTGTAGATTATATCTCCATAAACATTGATTCAGGAACAGGAAGTACTGCTGCAACTATTAAGGAAGAACAAGTAGATGTAGAACTAGTAAAAGAAGAACCAAATGAAACTGATAAGATTGACATAGAAGAAATGAAATTGGAGATGCCTGATGAATTTGGTAACATTTCAAATAATATAGAACCTTCTCTAGACGATGATAAATACATAATATATAATAATGTGCTTGAATTGTTCTATTGTGATGTGAGCAAAATAAAAAAAACCTCCAAATATCAGTTACCACTTTCCTGCAGCAGATGTGATAAGGCATTCACTGAAAAATCTAATTGGACTAATCACATGCTAATCCACACTGGAGTAAAACCACATTCCTGCGGCATATGTGATAAGGTAGTCTCTCATAAATCTCATTTGACAAGACATATGCAAATCCACACTGGAGTAAAACCGCATTCCTGCAGCAGATGTGATAAGGCTTTTACTAAAAAATCTAATTTGACAAAACATATGCTAATCCACACTGGAGTAAAACCACATTCCTGCAGCAGATGTGATAAGGCATTTTCTCAAAAATCACATTTGGCAAAACATATGCTAATCCACACTGGAGTAAAACCACATTCCTGCATCATATGTGACAAGGCGTTTACTGATAAATTTACTTTGACAAATCATATGCTAATCCACACTGGAGTAAAACCACATTCCTGCAGCAGATGTGATAAGGCATTCACTAACAAATCTAATTTGGCAAATCATATGCTAATCCACACTGGAGAAAAACCACATTCCTGCAGCAGATGTGATAAGGCATTCACTAACAAATCTAATTTGGCAAATCATATGCTAATCCACACTGGAGAAAAACCACATTCCTGCAGCAGATGTGATAAGGAATTCACTGAAAAATCTAATTTGACAAAACATATGCTAATCCACACTGGAGAAAAACCATATTCCTGCAGCAGATGTGATAAGGAATTCACTAATAAATCTAATTTGACAAAACATATGCTAATCCACACTGGAGTAAAACCACATTCCTGCGGCATATGTGATAAGGTATTCTCTCAAAAATCTACTTTGACAAATCATATGCTAATCCACACTGGAGTAAAACCGCATTCCTGCAGCAGATGTGATAAGGCTTTTACTAAAAAATCTAATTTGACAAAACATATGCTAATCCACACTGGAGTAAAACCACATTCCTGCAGCAGATGTGATAAGGCATTTTCTCAAAAATCAAATTTGACACAACATATACTAGTCCACACTAGAGGGCAAACAATGTAATATGATAAGGCGTTCACCTAAAAAGATTATTTTATTATGTAGATACATAACCCACATGCTATACTGTCCATTGACTGGCCTCACAGCTGAGTTGGTATTGTAGTAACTCTGCCTTCTTCCCTGTAGGTTGTGGGTTCGATCCACACCTAGGGCAAATATTTGTGTGATGAACATACATGTTGGTTCTGTGTCTGGGTGATAATATGTAATTACAAAAAATAAGTAAAATAAGTATTCTATTGGTTATCTGATACCCATAGTACAAGCTTTGCCTAGTTTAGGGCTAGATGGCGCTGCTCTGTTTTGATTACTTACTGACAGTTGTGATGCGTTATGCTTCTAGACTTGATTGACCCTATCTAAATATATCCCGTTTTGTTTATTTAAAATATGAATTGTTACAAAACCTTTGCTTAACAAGAGATAGATATACTCTATTCTATGTTCTATGTTAAAAATCGTAGTTTTAAACATGTTTTCAATACATATAAACAGTTTATTTGAAAATTAAAATGTTGTTTAAATGTTCACAACCAGCACTCTCACCCTAAATGCTATGTAGGTAGAGCTCCAGTGAAATGCCGCCGATCGAACTAGGCGAAAGCATAGACAAGAAAATAATGGAAAAAAAAAATCTTTATATGTATATAAACTACTTCGGTGGTTCATCCAATTTCACCCTGATTGCTTTAGATGGTGTGTTCCTACAGGTCTGTTCCGATTTTCGGTATCTTGGTTCAAGAGATAAATGGGTTGGTTGGTACAGAGTACGGCCGCAAACGCGCCTCGTCGAGCCGCGCCCTTGGCGTGGTAGGTTGTTAAAAAAAAACAATTTACCTAATAATAACACAATATAAAAATACCTACCTAAAATACAAATATAATATTTAGAATTTTTTTAAATATAATAGATTATACCTATAAAACACGTATATTATGTCGCTGGCTGGACAGCGGCAAACCCAGTCAGTAATATAAATAAATAACCTGCTATCATTTCCCACCTCCAATAAATTAGGATACAACTCAAGACTAATTTTTAGAAAAATAAAAACATACTTACATAATATCACGACTGTTTAAAACGGTGAAGGAAAACATCGTGAGGAAACCAGTTAGTATTCTTATAAGCGGCGATGGGCTTGCAACCTGTCACGTATGGAATGCTAACTACTGCAAAATGTGAGCATGTGCCAAATATTATGTTTGGACGTGCCTCTGACTACCCCCACTAGACATCTTCAAAGGATCTAAGTGTCTGGAGATCTGAGAGGATGTCTAGGTACCATACTTGGGGATTACAGTCGTCGTCGAGTTAAATATTTATTTTAATCTGTTTTTAGTATTTGTTGTTATAGCGGCAATAGAAATACATCATCTGTGAAAATTTCAACAGTCTAGCTATCATGGTTCATGAGATACAGCCCTGTGACAGTCAGACGGACAGCGAAGTCCTACCCTCGTATTCAAGAACGACACTATGAGAACACGCACCCACAGTGGACGAAATCTTTTTTTATAAAAATCACTTTATGTGTTGTGCTAAATTTCTATTAGAATAGATTTTTGATAAGTAATTATACATAATTTATATCATTAATTTATTCGAAAAGCTAAGGCGGACCACGCGCCGACGTGTGTTTGTCGTCATTGCAGCGGTCGGTAGGATTATTTAACGAAGTGATTAAAGATGGGTACATCTTTATTCACATATACATTGTAAAATAGGAGATGTGGCTTGTTCACAAGTATTTATTTTTTCGTTTCGAACAAAAACAATCGTCGACTGGGAGCGCCTTAAATTATTGACAATATAAAGGTGTTAGATTAATTAAGGCAGACAAAAGTCCTGTTTCTAAGTTGATCGACGTCTTTTTGATACGAAATATCTATAGCGGCGGGTCAGATCGGATGTTGGTCTGGCGCCGCTTTACGAGAGTGACAGCATATCGCGAACCGGCGCGCCGGTTCGCGATATGCTGTCACTCTCGTAAAGTACTAAAATTTTCTGTTTCACATCTGCCAGGGGGGTGCGAGGCGTCCCGCGAGACGGCATAAGTCGGAAACACACAGTTTACGTGTCGTGTCGTGGCACGACACGCCACTAGCTAATCGCTTTCATACATTTAGTATGGTTAGAGACATATTTGGGTGTCGTGTCGTGTCGCAAACGCTATCTTGCGATTGGCTAGTGGCGTGTCGCGCCACGCCACGACACGTAAGTGTGTTTCCGGCATTAGTTTTTTTAACGTTATTAGTCGTCGACAGCTCTTCACTAGTTTTTATTATTATTACATTAGTGTTTTTTTTATTAGTAATAATAAAAATCAATCATTGTTTTCACATTGAATAGCTTTCTAGGACCAAATATAACGCTACATTTTTTTAATTTAACTGAGTGTATTGGTGGTCTATCTTCTTTCAATATTTTTTTATGTCAAAGTCACACACGCAGAGTAGAGCAACATATTGTAGAGGTGGGTCGTACTTGTGTTTTGACGTACCAGGTCTAATAAATACCACCTCCATCAAATACCAGGTTGGACCAACCAACTCTCCACCCAGCACCCCCTCCCCCCTAGGATTGGAAATTTAGAAGTTGAAGTATAAAAATACTTACAAGTACAAAAATACTTTCATACCCCGTTTACACTCGCGCCTCGTGTCTCGTCGCTGAACGCGAGTGTAAACACCGCGCTCGCGTCTGCCGCGAGGTCCTTTGACTCGTGCCCCAAAAACCGCTCCGGACGCGAGCGCCGCGCGTGGCGAGACGAGGCGCGAGGCGAGCCGCTAGTGTCTGTTCACACTCAGGGCTCGTGGCTCGTCTCGCCACTCGTACGCGAGTGCAAACGGGGCCCGTTTAAAACGGGGTATAAAGTACAGAAATACCTTTAAGTATTTTTCAGAAATACTTTCAAGTACAAAATACGCGTTCAAACTGTGTCGTCATACCTGGTACGTATTTTTTTATGCCTATACCAGGTTTACAAACCTGGTCGAGTAAACACGCACTACTACATATTGTACATCGATCGATCCACAGACCATTGTAACCAAGTAACATTGTAATGTAAATGTAATGTAGGTCAATGATTTTGTATGAATAAAATACCATTGCTATTTTTTGTTCCAAATATATTGATACAAATTGAACTTAAAACAACATCTTATACCTACTTGATGTTTTTCTGTTAATTATCCTAGTTACCTATCCCAGTGTGTAATGGCTACTTCACTAAGCAGAGTGTGTCTTGTCAGTAATACCAGGATGCTGAACATTGATAACATCCACCTCCTGGAGATGTACGAGAAACTTACCGATACAGCGGTAGCTTAGCTGAGATGAAGATCTGCTTCTAAATGGCACTGAGGTAGGAAACTGTGCAGCTTTCTAACATAATGAAGCACTAACATTTAACATGGGCGGCAAAAACACGCATTTTAGGATTTTCGTAGTCATGGTTCTATTGTTACAACATTGTTTGTTGACTTGCTTCATACCTAAATAAAGTATTTTTACTATAACAGTAAGTACACCTCATAGAACCCTGCATAGTTTGCAATGTTAGTAGAAGTCTCATGACCTGGTAAGTAAAAGTATTGAAAATGAAATGAATGAGCATCTATAGTAATCCCAAAGTACAGTAAACATCTACTCAGATCCTTGTAATTAATATGTGAATAATATGGGTGGCCGCCATGACAGAGTAACAGAGCTTGTGTACAAGCACAAGCACTGAGTCAAGGAATATGGTTTTAAATAAAAAATAAATTGTAATTTTCCCAAGAGGTGTTTTATTTTAAATAAATGAAGAACAGTAAAGGCAACCTCAATTTTTACATAGATTTGGAAGTAAATAGGTTTCTCTTTACTACCATTTTACATATAAAAAAACAAATGATTTCTAGTACTTACCTTGATATTATTAAATTATTATATACTTACCTACATTTACATTACATACCTATACGAAACTGAAAATGGTAATGGTAATAAGCCAGCTAGTAGGTATCAATATCATTACAAATGCACAAAGTTACAATACCATTTTGTTGTTTCAGGTAACACAAAATAAATGGTCACAATGCAGTCTCGGAGAATGCATAACTTATCTGTGCCCGTGACAAACTATGTCTCCATAAAGATTGATTCAGGCACTGGAAGTACTGCTGAAACAAATATGGAAATTGCTGAAACTATTAAGGAAGAACAAGTAGATGTAGATAATTTCTCCATAAACATTGATTCAGGAAAAGGAAGTACTGCTGCAACTATTATGGAAACTGCTCAAAATATTAAGAAAGAACAAGAAGATATAGATTATTTCTCCATAAACTATGATTCAGGCACAGGAAGTACTGCTGAAACTATTAAGAAAGAACAAGAAGATGTAGATTATTTCTCTATAAACATTGATTCAGGCACAGGAAGGAATGCTGCAACTATTATGAAAACTGCTGAAACTATTAAGAAAGAACAAGAAGATGTAGATTATTTCTCTATAAACATTGATTCAGGCACAGGAAGTACTGCTGAAACTATTAAGAAAGAACAAGAAGATGTAGATTATTTCTCTATAAACATTGATTCAGGCACAGGAAGTACTGCTGAAACTATTAAGAAAGAACAAGAAGATGTAGATTATTTCTCTATAAACATTGATTCAGGCACAGGAAGGAATGCTGCAACTATTATGAAAACTGCTGAAACTATTAAGAAAGAACAAGTAGATGTAGATTATATCTCCATAAACATTGATTCAGGCACAGAAAGTACTGCTGCAACTATTAAGGAAGAACAAGTAGATGTAGAACTAGTAAAAGAAGAACCAAATGAAACTGATAAGATTGACATAGAAGAAATGAAATTGGAGATGCCTGATGAATCTGGTAACATTTCAAATAATATAGAACTTTCTCTAGACAATGATAAATACAAATATAATAATGTGCTTCCATTGTTCCATTGTGATATGTGCAAAATAAAAAAAACCTCCAAATATCAGTTAACCAGACATTTGAAATCACACACAAGAGAAAAACCACTTTCCTGCAGCAGATGTGATAAGGTATTCTCCCAAAAATCTCATTTGACAAGACATATGCTAATCCACACTGGAGAAAAACCACATTCCTGCAGCAGATGTGATAAGGCATTCACTGAAAAATCTACTTTGACAAAACATATGCTAATTCACACTGGAGTAAAACCACATTCCTGCAGCAGATGTTATAAGGCATTCACTCAAAAATCTAATTTGATTAATCATATGCTAATCCACACTGGAGTAAAACCACACTCCTGCAGCAGATGTGACAAGGCATTCACTGAAAAATCTCATTTGACAAAACATATGCTAACTCACACTGGAGTAAAATCACATTCCTGCAGCAGATGTGATAAAGCATTCACTCAAAAATCAAATTTGACAAAGCATATGCTTATCCACACTGGAGTAAAATCACATTCCTGCAGCAGATGTGATCAGGCATTCACTGAAAAATCTCATTTGGCTAAACATTTGCTAATCCACACTGGAGAAAAACCACATTCCTGCAGCATATGTGACAAGGCGTTCACTGATAAATCTACATTGACAAATCATATGCTAATCCACACTGGAGTAAAACCGCATTCCTGCAGCAGATGTGATAAGGCTTTTACTAATAAATCTAATTTGACAAAACATATGCTAATCCACACTGGAGTAAAACCACATTCCTGCAGCAGATGTGATAAGGCATTCTCTCAAAAATCTCATTTGGTAAAACATATGCTAATCCACACTGGAGTAAAACCACATTCCTGCAGCATATGTGACAAGGCGTTCACTGATAAATTTACTTTGACAAATCATATGCTAATCCACACTGGAGTAAAACCACATTCCTGCAGCAGATGTGATAAGGCATTCACTAACAAATCTAATTTGGCAAATCATATGCTAATCCACACTGGAGAAAAACCACATTCCTGCAGCAGATGTGATAAGGCATTCACTAACAAATCAAATTTGACAAAACATATACTAGTCCACACTAGAGGGCAAACAATGTAATAAGATAAGGCATTCACCTAAAAAGATTATTTAGTAGATACCTAACCCACATGCTATACTATACATCGACTGGCCTCACAGCTGAGTTAGTATGGTAGTAACTCCGCCTTCTGCCCTGTAGGTTGTGGGTTCAATCCCCACCCAGGGCAAACATTTATGTGATGAACATACATGTTGGTTCTGTGGCTGGGTGTTAATATGTAATTACAAAAAAAAAGTAAAATAAGTATTCTATCGGTTATCTGGTACCCTACCCATAGTACAAGCTTTGCCTAGTTTAGGGCTAGATGACGCTGGTCTGTTTTGATTAGTGACAGTTGGGATGCGTTATGCCTCTAGACTTGATTGACCCTATCTAAATATATCCTGTTTTGTCTATTTAAAATATGAATAATTTATTAATTAATAAATATTGCATGTTACAAAACCTTTGCTTAACAAGAGATAGTTTTAAACTCTATTCTATGTTCTATGTTAAAAATCGTAACATTTTTTCAATACTTACATATAAACAGTTTATTTGAAAATTAAAATGTTGTTTAAATGTTCACAACCAGCACTCACCCTAAATGCTATGTAGGTAGAGCTCCAGTGCGGCACCTCACTGGAGCTTATAGAACTAGGCGAAAGCTTAGACAAGAAAATAATGGAAAAAAAATTATCTTTATATATAAACTACTTCGGTGGTCCGTCCAATTTCACCCTGATTGCTTTAAATGGTGTATTCCTACAGGTCTGTTCCGATTTTCGGTATCTTGGTTCATCTGATGGTTTATAATGAAATAAATGGGTTGGTTGGTACAGAGTACGGACGCAAGCGCGCCCGTACGCGCCTCGCCGAGCCGCGCCCTTGGCGTGGTACTTATTAAATAGGTAGATAAAGAAACAATTTACCTAATAATAACAATACACAATATAAAAATACCTACCTAAAATACTAATATTATTATTATTTGATTATACCTATAAAACACAATATATCGCTGGCGGCGGGCAGCGGCAGATCCAGTCAGTATACGAGAATGCCACGCTGTAAAACATAAAACAATAGACATTATTTTACAGCGATGGCATTCTGTACGTTTGACAATTGACTTGACAGCCATCATGGCGGGTTTGACATTTACGTGTCAAGCTAAGTAAGATGATGTGTGTGTGTGAGGGTTGATTGAAAATCTGCTCTGAATTATAAATTTCCTCGCGTAAATTACTTTTAAAATATCATTTCGAAAGTAATAATCTGTGTTGATTTTCGTACCAGAAATGTTTACGTATCAAAATAATAAGTGTAATAGGTGTAGATGAGAAGAAATCAAGCAATGTTATTTCTGACGCTCCCTACCCTACCCAACAGTTAAGAATAAAATTTATAGTAAAATATTAGAAAATGTTTAGTAAATCGTCCTCTAAATTGTAAAAATGTTGGTTATTATGATTATATTTGTAATTGGAACCATAAAAAGTTAAGTGTTAGTGAAAATGGGAGATAAATTGAATGGAGAAGAGTTCTTTGAAGCTGGTGCTGCAGCGTTTAATTACAACAATGTGGTAAGTACTTTTCTACCTTTCAATGAATGAACATGGTACGAATATATTATTGGCCAGCAAAATTTATTCGCATAATGTGGGCATGTGCCAAATGTAATGTTTAGACATGCCTCTGGCTACCTTTTTAGACATCTTCGATGATCTGAGCGCCAGGAGATCTGAGAAAATATCTAGACTACCTTAGACCATACTTGGATATTCAATTCATTTATTCACATTGTTTCTGAAAATATTCATATTCATTTATTTATTGCTCCATTTATATATGTACAATGGTCTTATGGTATCACAGAGTTTCTCAACGTGGACCCCGCTAGCGCACTATAATTTAAACAATTTTGGTGCGTTGGTTTTGGTTCCTACTGTCATCATTCTAAATTATGCCTCCCTATTCATTTTGTGTTTAAAATCTACCTCATTTTATGTTCTATACTCACAATGTACCAAGGTTGCTATCTTCTATGTACAATTTTGTTCAAGGTTCCGTACAATAGACTCGGTAAATTATATTGTAATAAGTTGCTACCGAGCAAGGCTATTATTACAGAGATTGAGTTGTTTGCTGATAAATAAATAAACATTAATAGATGTTTCATTTAACACCATTTAGCCCCAAACTAAGGGAACCAAGACCATTATAGCGTTACAACTGTCAAATTTCCATTGTGTATAATATGTCTAAAGACTACCTAGGGATTTTGACAGTTGAAGCCAAATTTATGATTGTCATTGAGCTAATAAAATAGGACTGCATATAAATGACTTATGCTATTTTTTAGGGTTCCGTACCCAAAGGTTAAAAATGGGACCCTATTACTAAGACTTTGCTGTTCTTCTTTCTGTCCATCTGTCGGTCTGTCTGTCCATATATGTTCAACTCACAAATGTTTGTCTTGGTTGGGAATCAAACCCACAGGGCAGAAGACAGCTTCTCCCAACTAAGCTGTGCGGTAAGCCAGTGTTTGATTTGATATAGTTTGCTCGCCTCTTTCAGAAGTCTGTGCATTAACACATATCAAATAACAATATTTATTATAATGTTTATTTTATAAAAATAGTGGTCTTAGTACATAAATTATCACTCATTGACATCTATACATATATTATAATAAAACTGTTGAAGAGTTCAATTCTGTACATTGAATAAAAACTAAAAAATAAAATACTAAAACGAAATACTTCTTTAGTAAAAACATACTTTTAAAATTGATTGTTCTGTCATAACTATCTAATCTTTCTAAGAAGCCCCCACATAGCTGTGTAATTTCATATTGTAAACAAAACACTGTTATTTTAGTACCAAGAACTGATAGTGACCAGCTCAATTCACAATCCTGTCTAGATACTCACTGTATGTATGTTTGTTGGTTTGTTCTATCATACAGCAATGGAGCAACGGTTCAACATGGTTTTTAGCAAAAAGATAGTTCTTGGGCCAGAGAATGACTAAATTTTAGTACAACACATGCAATGCCGTGGGTAGAAGCTAGTATAGTTCAAGGGCTGAAAAAAAAAACGGGCAAGTGCGAGTCGGACTCGCGCATACGGCACTTCCGTATCCATTCCATTATCTATAAAAAACGGCAAAAAAACACGTTTGTTACATGGGAGCCCCACTTAAATATTTATTATATTCTGTTTTTAGTATTTGTTGTTATAGCGGCAACAGAAATACATAATCTGTGAAAATTTCAACTGTCTAGCTATAACTGTTCATGAGATACAGCCCTGTGACAGACAGACGAATAGACTGACAGCGAAGTCTTAGTAATAAGGTCCCGTTTTTACCCTTTGGGTACGGAACCCTAAAAAATGACACAATGTTACCAGCTGGCTTATTTCGTAAAAATCTATAATTTTCATAGCCATAGCTATGAGAATAGATTACATTGAATCTATAATAGTTAATATGAAATTGGTATTTATTAAATTCAACTGATGTTCATATAGCAAAATCTATGAAAATCATAGATTTTTACGAAATAAGCCAGCTGGGTTAATGCAAAGCCGTGGGCATAAGCAAGTAGGTACTATATTAGACTTTATACTGTTTACATCTTAGCATTTAGGTAAGTACTATAATTAAATGTTTACAAAACAAGATAAGCATTGAGCCAGATCATGGTTTTACTAAAAACAAAGTTAATTATGTTTGTGAATGGTTAATATTTATATTGTTTGTTCTATGTTAATTGATTCAGAGAAGTGGGATATCTTGATTCACCACCAAAATAATTTTGGTAGTCAACTATGTGATCCCACTTTAATATTCACTTGACTACAATAAATCAAACTTAGAATTATTATAAGTTTTTATTTGTAGTTAAGGGGCTCCCAGTCGCTGATTGCTCTTTTTCGAAACGAAAAAAGAAATACTTCTGAACAAGCCACATCTCCTATTTTTATAAGTATATTACTTCAGGTTACTACCTAGATTTCTATTAAGCTGAAAACATAATAGCAGAAACTTTTCACGATAAATATATTTCACTTTCAAAACTTTCGTGAGTTGTACTACACATTATTACAACAACGGGAAATTCTCTACCAGGAGATACTCTACAGAGGAATGTCTCTACCAGGTTAACTGAACATATCCGGGCCATGAAGAATGCGGATGTAGAAAAATCAGCTATTGCGGAACATGCATTAACTTCCGGTCCTGCACACTACATTCGATTTGATAAGGCTCAGGTGTTATCAAGGGAAAATTTCTTTGTACCCCGTAAAATTCGTGAAGCCATCGAAATTAGTCGGGTGCCGAATTTTAATAAAGACAACGGCTGGGTGTTACCATCTGCCTGGAAGCCTTGTCTACGAGATGCTAGATGTCGTAGTGGTGCATTAAAGCCTGGTAGAGATATTGTCAGTGCTGTGTGTTTGACTATTCCGGACGTGGAGGAGAGTAATAGTAGCGACGAGGAACCAGTGCTGACTCTTCTATCACCGCGGCCAACCATTGCGTCGCACCCCCTGCCCCCCCTGCCCCCCCCGCCGCGACCATTGACCCGCGCGGAACGATTTGCGGCCCGCAGTGCGAGACGGCAATGCGAGCAGGGTAGCGCGCGCGTTATGGTCCACTCACCCTGAAGAAGATTCTCTAGATGAATCGAAACATTGTCGGTGTCCTCATTGACAATTTATCATTTACGTGAGTAATTTCCCGTTGTTGTAATAATGTGATAAATATATTATTTCAAAATGATACGTTTTAGAATTTATGATCGAAATATTTTATATACCTACTATTAAAATCAACTTGTGATTTATGGTTAAAGATAGGTAATATGTAGATCTAGATTTCTATTATAATAGATTTTTGATAAGTAATTATACATAATTTATATCATTAATTTATTCGAAAAGCTAAGGCGGACCACGCACCGACGTGTTTGTCGTCAATGCAGCGGTTGGTAGGATTATTTATCGAAGTAATTAAAGATGGGTACATCTTTATTCACATATACTATACATTATAAAATAGGAGATGTGGCTTGTTCACAAGTATTTATTTTTTCGTTTCGAACAAAAACAATCGTCGACTGGGAGCGCCTTAAAAAGTTATACAATCAGTATCCTCACCCAAAGGTAAGTAAAAAACCAGCCAAGTGCGAGTCGGATTCGCGAACGAAGGGTTCCATATTTTATATAAAAAACGGCAAAAAAAAAAAAACTTGAGAGGTGTCAAGGGACACCCGGATGGAACGAAGTTCTCACAAAATAACGTGGGACAAGGGAAGGAGAATCAACTTTGACTTCGACTTCGACTTCGACTTCGACCTCGACCTCGACCTCGACCTCGACCTCGACCTCGACCTCGACCTCCACCTCCATCTCGACCTCCACTTCCACCTCGACCTCGACCTCGACACAATTAATAGATATATATATTAATAGATATACTATAGCAAAAAAGTGTAGTGACAACTTTTCGTGACAACTTTTCGTGACAACTTTTCGTAAGAATTTTTTCCGTCTAGCCCCCTTTCACAACGCGCGATAAGGAACTTCGTTCCAAAAAAACGCATTTGTTGTATGGTGGGAGCCCTACATATATTTATTTTATTCTGTTTTTTGTACCTATTCGTTGTTATATCTGTGAAAATTTCAACTATGTCTAGTTATCACGATTCATGAGATACAGCCCTGTGACAGACATACGGACAGCGAAGTCTTAGTAATAGGAGCCCGTTTTTACCCTTTGGGTTCGGAACCCTAAAAATCTACTCATCCTAGCTACAACATTTAATAACAAAAAGGCAAGTTTGAACACTCAAGAACAGATAAAATGTAGTTAATCATCACACAATATTTTTTTTATTATCTAACTAAATGTACAAAATTAGTAGTTACATACATCCTATTATATGACCAAATAAGTATTAACATAACGTAAGGACTTATCGCCTTGCAATAGCTTTTCTTACACATTCACTAGCATATTGAACTGTGAACTCATGGGAAATAATTATCACGATGAGATATTATTATGTATCTCGCACGCATGATACACTTTAGGATACGTGTGGGTATGTAGAACTCTGAACTGTATATTAATCTCTCGGCGACATCTTCTTCGAGGAACACGCCCCAGACTGACTGAACGTGAAGGTTGCGTGATAGATAAATTAAATACTTACTCATAGTAGAGTATTATCTTCTATCAAGCCAAGTTCTTTCATAGTAAAGGTCATATTAGTTTAGGTACTGTAAGAACCTTATCTAATTTTTGAAATCGGTCAAGTAGTTTTTGAGTTCATTCGTTACCAACGTACAAAAATACAAATGTTTCCTCATTATGCATTATGCTTATGCTCAGAATGCATCGTTCCCACTGCGCGTCCGTCCGCCTTATGCCGGGGTCCCACGTCCCGCTTTTTCACACGCCAGACCGCGCCAAGGCGGACGGACGCGCCGTGGGAACGATGCATCCGTGGTGGCCCGTGCTCGGAACGCTCTGTACGCGACGTGCCGGACGCACACAGGCG
Organism: Hydriomena furcata; assembly: GCA_912999785.1. Lineage (NCBI taxonomy): Eukaryota > Metazoa > Arthropoda > Insecta > Lepidoptera > Geometridae > Hydriomena > Hydriomena furcata. The sequence continues at coordinate 11,519,567 of OU538829.1, forward strand.
GAGCGTCATCCGGCGCGGCCCGTCGTTTTACGCGCCGTGGGACCCCGGCTTTAGCGCGGTCTGGCGCGTGAAAACGCGGGCCGTGGGACCCCGGCATTACATTTGCTTTAATGAGTGACCAAGGAGTGTTTTAGAGCTATCATCCTTGGTCACTGACCTACAATTTAACCAAGAAAAAACCAGAGACACAAATAAACTTATTGCAAAACACATTAGCCGTATGTATGGAGTCCGTGCATTCAGATAAGGATAAAGCTCAGTTATCTTTATGGTAATCAACAGGTTATGCGACCAGCATTCGCTGAGCAGGTTGATGCGTTATCATCTAGTAACTACTTAGGTACCTACCTACCTAGTTAAATAAAACTATTGCGTTGCTGACTGACTGGCTATCACAGCACACCCATTTCGATGTTATCTTCTGGTCTTGGAGTGAACTGAGAAAGAAATCACCGAAAATCCTTATGATCGGTTTACATGGAGATCGCACGTTTTGGGGCGAGAATAACTAGGCAGCTATCGAAATAATTTACAATAAACAAACTAGCTTACTAATATAATTCCGAGGCGTTCTTGCTCTTCGACATTCGACAATCGTAGGTACGTGACATGATTCAACTTTTTAATTTCCATCCTCGAGATGTGAAACTTACTCCGTCTAAACGCGGCTTGATGACGTGCAGAAGAAATAACTACCGTCATCGTGCGTAAACCAAGTCCAGGCGTACCTAGTGGAAGTTGAATCATGGACCTGATGCTCTGGAAAGTCGAGTGAAAATAGTGATTTGTGACATTACACTCATTACATGTAACTTGATTATAAGCGCAGTCTCACTGATATTATCAAATGCAAAAGCTGTGTGGATGTGGATAGGTTGTAAGGCACCTACTTGAATGCTAGTTACTTACAGTTATTTACTGTTACTGCATACCTTTGTGAGAGAAAATAAATAAACATTATTATTATTAGTTACTGCGTTAATAAACCTTGCCCGATAAAAGTCTGTCAACGGAATTATGGCTTCGGTATCAATGTTAGTTTCTCCGTTATAAACCTTAGGTACCCGATGAAAGTCTGTCAATTTCAACGCAATTATGGCTAAAATAACAAACTTTATTATTATAGACTAGCTGATCAGTGCCCGCTTCGCTGGTCGACAGAGAGTTTCACATCTGGTATTCCCATCTTCAAAATAAATTATAGCCTATATGTTGCCGAGGACTAATAGCTACATAACAAAAAAAGTTTCATCAAAATCCGTCCAGTAGTTTTTGCGTGAAAGCCAGACAACAGACAGACAGACAGACAAAAATTCCAAAATTGTATTTTTTGGCTTGTGTTACTTGTATGAAGACCCCTAGGAGTATTTTTTTTTGTTTTTATTCAATGTACAGAATTGAACTCTTCTACAGTTTTATTATATGTATAGATATGTATAGATTTCTAGGATAGGCTAATGCATTAAGTTTTTTATCAGCGCTGGCACTGAAAAGCTAAATCCGAGCATCACATTTCATTCTAATTCGACTTTTCAACGACTCATTGACCACCTCTCATCACGGAAGGCAGCACGGTCAAGCGGTTAGCGCGTGTTACAATAGGTGTCCGCAAATCGCACATAATATCTCTTAGACAGTAAGTAGAACATGGAATCCGCTTCTCCGCCTGCATGTCACATTATATTTGGGGGCACGGCAGTGCCCCCGCCAAGTCGAGTGCGAAGCAAAGCACGATCAACAACAGCCTAAAATAAGACACTAGCGTCCAATTACCAATACCTGTATCTCGCTTAACAAACATAGGTAGTTACAACAGATATAACATTACGTGTAAACAAAATTGACTTGTACCCACTAACGTATAAAGAATGTTCAACGGCCAAGTCACATAACATTCTATAATAATAAAGAAATCGCAGTAAAGAACCTCAGACTTGACACGACTTTGTCTAGATTTCATTACTTTTTAGAGATAAACAAGCAGCTCCATCGAGACTTGGCTAGTTTTTTACAGAATGTTTTTGGTGTGGGATATCTCATTACAATATGTATGCAGCATACCTAAACGAGAGAGAAATCTAGATGCTACTCGCTGAGACACTGCCTATGGCTTCGGAAACCATATGCGAGCAGGTATGTAACTTATAATGATAATAAGTTTTGTCGCGGGAAGTAAAAAAAAATACACACCATTGTTCACCATTTTCTATTTTGCCAACAGTCGGCTTTGATGTACAGTCATTGTAGGAGAAGACTTAAAGAAACCACGTCGTATAAACGTTTCACTCCGAATCAGCAAGATCGAACATAGATTTATAGAACTCTACCACTTATGCGAGCGATATTGAGACTTAAATCCAGAGTGTGAGAACTGATTTTCATTTGACATAATATGGAGCTATAAAGTTCCTTTACTTTGAACTGAAATATAGTGACATAGCCTGGTAAAGTACAATGATCGTGTCGATCCCACGCGACGCGAGACAAGACAATACGATGTGGGGCAAGCGGCTGACACAATTAAATTTGCTCGGCGTTCTCGTATTAATTGTGCAGTTTTAATACTTAATACCTGGCATAACTCATGGCTTTTGAATAGTCCAACTCCTCATTTCAACCCTTGAGGATAGATCTAATCATTGGTCATGTACTCATAGTGTACCTTTCTAGGTACAATTGTATTGTATCTCTTTGAAGTCATTACACTTCAAGTAATTTTTTTTGGTTGTATAAAAGTAATAAATGTAATCAATGCAATTATTACCTGAATATTATCTATTTTTTATTCGCATACCGACTTTATTGAACGACAAGCTCATTATGGTTGCATCTTGCAAGGTACATGCAAGTCGTGTATTATTTATTTCGTCAGCCTTGGGCTTGCAGCATCTGTCGTTGCGCATCTGTCGATTCGGAGGAAAAGCTATGCAACCCTGTATTGGATGCAAAATTATACTTGCATAATGTCTACCTACTGTAATTTGAGTACACTTTATAAAGTTCGATTCGAAGTGTGCAACTCTGGCACTTTACTTAGTTGCTCGTACTATGGGAATGCTTGCTATGCACTCTATTGCACACTAGATATGACGCTGTAGTTTTCTCATGAAAATCGTAGGTATGGAATATTAAGATATAGATTTTCATAAATACCAAGTGTTTGATTGTTAGCAAACTTCGGCCGTTTGTGAGGAAAAACTTTAGCACTAGTTAATTGGCAATCGGAAAAGTTACTTAAGTTAGTAAACAACGATCATTTTGCTATTCAAAATGCAAATGAAACCGCCACCAAAAGTTAGAAAGAACGGTTATCATAAAGTTTTTACGCAAGTAGATAGCCATTTTTACAGACTCAAAGGTCGCATGTTAAAACGAAGATATCGGTACCAGGGCACCACAATCGGTTTGGATCGCGTGAACATTCCCCCATTGCCACAACCTACATAAAATTGTAGTTTTTGTGTGTCTTCTAAAATCTGCATTCGAAAGACCTACTAAAAATTGGTTGTCAAGATCAAGGCTCAGAAATATAGCAATACTTAGAACCAGTTTTTATGTCGATGTCAAATCGTATTATCAGAAGTTCATGGACTGCAGCCGCTTATTTATAAGTGCAGCAAGACAAAAAGAAACAACGATTAGGTTTCAGTCTAGAAACTCCTGCGACTGAAGAATTGGTATCTTGTTGAAAGGGCTCTCGTAAAGGCAATTTTTTTTTCAAACTATCAAGTTATTCTAACTTTAGACATTTTCGTGCACATACAATGTTATTGGCAGAAATAAGGTTGTACCGATCGCGTGATTGCGGCAAAGCCTATCTACCTAGTTGTGCGGAGTACAGTTTTGTCAGCCAGTTCGTTTCAGACTTGCGAAATACTCGCCGGTTTTCGCGGCCTTTACTGCCTTTGTCTGGTCAACAACTGGATTAGACTTACGTTACTAATGCCGTTGGATGACGGGAAGGACAAGCGTTATCGGAAGTGGATACCAATAAATAAGGCCTTGTCTAGAGCAACGCAGTGCCTAGGAGATATTACTATCTTGAAGCTCTCAGACTGGAATATAAAGTGTGCTTATCATTATGCTAAAGTTTCCGCAAAAGATTGAAAAGTGTTTTTGTGTCTAACTGTGATTCTATCGTGAATCGCGTGTTGTGTAACTGGACTCGATTTTAATGATGTGAAATTCGAATTTATGTAATTTATACTTGTGAAACAAAGATGTGATGTGTATCACCACATCTTTTACTTCAACTTTAAATTATAAAGTGTAAATTTTATTACTACAATATGAAAAAAGTGTGGTTTGCTTTAAAGAAACCCAAGAAAACGGTGCGTGTTCACATCATGTCATAGATTTAGCGACGCACTATACAGAGCATTGCACACGGTAAGATAATTTCATTCTTAAACAGCAAGGTTCACAGGACCTTAATTCCCAACCACCTCCAATGCACCAACCTTTGATAGTCAGAATCACTTACCAACTTTTCAGAATCAGTTCTGAAAAGTTGGTAAGTGATTATATATCTTCTTAATATATACAGGGTGTCCAAGAACCTGGCGTCCAACTGGATTCCCACGATGCCCCAAGTTCTAACAGTACTCAGAAAAATATTTTAAAAAATCCACCCCATGTACTTACAGAATTATACTGATTTCAAAAAAAAAGGGAAAATGAGCACCCTGTGACATACTTTTGAATGCTGTGACTGCTAATGCTGATAATTTCGATATTTCTTGGAGGTTTTGTAATCTAGGGTATTGCTGTGTCTAAATAGAATGTAAAAATAAAGTACTTATTGTACCATTTTAAAATAAAATATTATTTTAACTAAAGGTGATATGGAAAACTATTGAATTTCGCAACTTTGACCGACTGTAGTGTAAAAAAAATGTACCAAAATAGTATGGCAAGTGACGTCAAATTTTGACGCGTTTATTCCTCTTTTTAAAAAGGTATAATACTTACACATTAATTTGAAAAAAAAAATTTTGATAATATTTTTACTCAACAACCCAATTTTTACGAAGTGCCTACCTACTAACGGTAACTGTCGGACCCTTTCTTATCTTAGAAACTGTTATGTTACTACTATTATTTACTTCGGTTCCAAGAGTGAGCAAGAAGGAAATACACACAGGTAGATGGGTTCCCAGTAGAATAAAAGCAAAGAATGTTAGTTTAAAGATATTTTATTACAATAAATGTTCAAAATGTTGACCACCCGCGGCAATACAAGCTCTCACTCTCCTTAAAAAGGACCGCTTTATGTTTCGCGAGTAACTTTTTTGACGTATCACCTGCACTGCTTGTGTTATCTTCTCACGAAGGTCAGCGATGTCATTAATGGGCTTCGCATAAACGAGCTCCTTCATAGTTCCCCAGAAAAAAAAATCCAGCGGATTTAAGTCAGGTGAGCGGGCTGGCCACGGGATTGTTCCTGATCGCCCAATCCACCTGTTCGGGTATTGCTCGTCCAAAAACTCTCTAACGGATACGCGAAAATGTGCTGGACAGCCGTCGTGTTGGAACCACATATCTGGTGGGGTCTCTTCTAGTAAGTTTGGCAAATCATTTTGAAGAAAATTTAAATATGATTCGCCAGTCAAATTCTCGGGCATCTCAAATGGACCAATAATATTCCCACAGAGAATACCGGTCCACATGTTCACTTTGAACCGGTACTGGGATCTATCTTCTCGCATCAAGTGCGGATTTTCCACATGCCACTCGTGCAAGTTGTGTAGGTTCATGTAGCCATCCTTCTTAAATGTTGATTCATCTGACCACAAAATTTTGTCGATAAAGTTTTCGTCTTCTCGATGTTTTTGCAGGATTGTTTCACAAAACGCGACTCGGCTCGGATAGTCTCGAGGTAAAAGACTTTGCACTCGCTGTACGTGGTACGGATGATATTCTTCTTTTTGGAGAATACTGTGTGCTGTGCTCTTCGGTATCCCCGTATCAGCTTCTATTCCTCGCACAGAGATGCTTGGATTTGCCGACACCGCCTCTAAAACTTCATCGCGTATGAAGTCATTTACGGGTCGTCCTTCACCAGCTACTTGATTGGGGAACCGCCCGTCACATAGTGATCTGTGCACATTAATGAAAACTCGATGGTCGGGATATCGCGTAGCCCTCGGATACCTTTCTCTGTAAAGTCTCGCTGCAGCTCGTCCATTACCTCTACATTCTCCATAAATGTAGTGCATATTTGCGTATTCTTGCGGAGTGTAGGTCGCCATGGTAGCACACACAAAACACAAACTGTCCAAACACAGGCAAAGGTCGTCGTAAAGAGTTCGTTTCAAAGTCCAGAGCACAAAGAGTAATCGAGTCCAATAAACAAAGCTTTAAATCGTAGTACGTGATCAATGGTAACAATAAGAGAGAGGTGCGTAGTAACGGCAGGAGGCAGTGACGCGTACTGACCGTACTGTTATCCTAAACCTTTTTCTCCCTCACTCTTACCTGAATAATGGGGTACCATAAAGAAGAACCAGCAAATCGCAAAGATAGTTTCTGTCTTGCTCCCTCCTGTTGTAATAACGAATCACTATGGTGAGATGCATGCACATACCGTCCCTTACGGTCTAACCTGTTTTTTGAGAGGCCTGTTGTTATTTTTATGAGCATACAATAGTAATTCTTTAGAGGTTAGATTCAATTCGTCGTAAATTTTTCTTTCTAAGAATTCTGTAAGACATCGTAAAAATTGGGTTGTTGAGTAAAAATATTATCAAATTTTTTTTTTTCAAATTAATGTGTAAGTATTATACCTTTTTAAAAAGAGGAATAAACGCGTCAAAATTTGACGTCACTTGCCATACTATTTTGGTACATTTTTTTTACACTACAGTCGGTCAAAGTTGCGAAATTCAATAGTTTTCCATATCACCTTTAGTTAAAATAATATTTTATTTTAAAATGGTACAATAAGTACTTTATTTTTACATTCTATTTAGACACAGCAATACCCTAGATTACAAAACCTCCAAGAAATATCGAAATTATCAGCATTAGCAGTCACAGCATTCAAAAGTATGTCACAGGGTGCTCATTTCCCCTTTTTTTTTGAAATCAGTATAATTCTGTAAGTACATGGGGTGGATTTTTTAAAATATTTTTCTGAGTACTGTTAGAACTTGGGGCATCGTGGGAATCCAGTTGGACGCCAGGTTCTTGGACACCCTGTATAAATCTCCTGTCACGATGTTTGTCCGCGATGGATTCCTAAAAAACATAACCGATTTTAAATTAAATTGGCACACCGTGAGCAGTCTGGTCCAACTTGAGATATAGGATAGCTTAGATCTTTAATTATAGTCGCAATTTTATTTTATTGCAAACTGTTGACACAGCAACGCGTGGCCGAGTCTGCTAGTAGGCTATATTTTTTCTCGTTTTAAGTATGCTAATGTTAATATTTATGTAGCTCCCTACTTGTGAATAATTGTTTAAATAGGACCCATACTCCGGCAAAATTAGCACCTTAGCGCGTGCTATTGCAAATTTCTGACGAATTGAACGCTTCGCCGGCGCTGTGGCGCTTAACACATTCAAATTCAAGAAATGTACACCACAAAAAAGCTGACTATGTTCTCAAATTTAATTTTGACGTTGTTTCTTAGTATTTTTACAATAATTGGGTGTATATATATGAAAATACTGAATTCCTATTCCTACTTACATTTTATGATAAGTATATATTTGGGATTCTTGGACTTCGCAGAGGTGTGTTTAAAATTGTATTCTGCCAACTTTGGGTAATGATAATAATCTTTTAGGTACATCCTTGAGTATCATAATGATAACATTTCAGCAGCATATGTTGAGCGAGAGTTAAAATATTTGGAAAAAACTTATAACAACAAGTCGTTTCTCCGTATTCTGGGTCTAACTGACTTGCCTTCGCATTATAATAAATAAATCATCTCATAAATTACATCAGTAATATAAGATTTATTTCATTATGGTTGTTGGCAATCACAAATTGTCCAGCTATCATCAGTGACCAGTAATAACATGGAATGCCTTTTAAACTGCTGTCAATCTTTGTAACCCATCCACTCCACTTACATCATCTAACCGTTCTAGTCCAATCGTCTTTTTACATTATTCGATTGCAACAACTAATTTCGTGTTACATCGATACCAGCAGCATGAGCATCCAAGAATTTCCATCAAATCGTAACGTTCTCTTTGCGTAATGTCTAATAGCTTTTTACCGATTGATCCCTGTCATATTGTTGTATTGATTGCTGCAAATGTATCAGGAACGTGCTACGTGCAACATCATATCGTGCTATTGACAAATCGATATCACACAATTTGCAAAAGTGTGATTGGTAATATTTACCATTTATAGGAAAAGTATTTTGATCTGCTACAAAATTAACACAGCATGATACTGGTTGATGTATGGTTGGAAAATTTATACCCTATTCAAGGAATAACTTATTTCGACACCTTTCGGTCCTACAGTGTATTTGTTGTTACTTTCTTAAAAACATGGGAAACTCTTGAATGTCGTTTGCTCGTGAAATGAACGTAACAACGTATTCACTCGCTCTAAGCTGTCAATTATTTTGTTTTATTATTATAATCAAGCCAAACTGCCAAAGAAAAGTTGCCAGATGCATTCAATGTTTTGCCATTTGTTTAAATGGCGTATAAGTGTAGTTTTCTAACCGCAATCAACCCGCATTACCTATGATTGACCATAATTTATATTTCTTATCCATAATAATATTATTGTGTATCCGAAGCTTCGATAGACATTAAGCTAAATTTTAGTATCCTTGGCTTTTCTTTATGAGAGAAACGCTAGACAGGAAACCTTGCAGATTGATGTGTGAGCAAATTATGTCTCTTAATTGGATACTTTCTTCGTAATAAAGGCATGAAATGTCAGCAGATTTTATTACAGATTTTCACTACAATTCTACGATAGAATATAGTACTTATATTATCGAGACAAGCCAAAGCTAAGTTATTCTTCGTAAGGTTGATCGGCATTTCAAATTTCGACTTTTACGTAAAACTATACCTACCTAAGAAGCTATGCGCAATGACACACCTTTGCTAACATATCCTACACAAGGATGGAAGCATTGAAAGCCTCTACTTATTAGTCGAGCCGGGTTCCGTTGCGTGTGTATGACCACACTATTCTAAGCAATGGGGTAATTAGTCACTTTCTCCGGTCATTCAGAACTACCGGTTGAATACATACTATGCTATGCATAGCCATAGGTACTCGATACAATGTGTTTGGATCTGATTGCCGATTTCCACGTTAAGGTAAAAGTGATTGCTTGTTTGTACGGCTTCAATCCAGCGCTCCCATAGTATAAAGAAACTGGCTTCGAAATAATCTGTCGCCGTTGGCTGTGCCAAGTCGAGCATGCGAAGTCAAAGGTACCTTTTCTCGAATCAACACGGGCACTGTTTAGCTCCCTATAACTTTGTGACGTTTTGAAGGAATGTACTGAAAATGATGTCACGAAGTCATGATTAATTCTACAAAACTTCGTGTCTGCAGCTGTAATAGTTTTAAAAATATTTTTGCCTTTAGATATACGATAATTTGCCAATCACTCACTCATGATCATCAAAAGCTTTAGCTGCGTACCCATACGTTTACAGTGGATTTAAATTTCCCATCCTGCTCACTTTGGAATATAAGTAGAAACTAAATATAACTACATATTGAATTCATTTAATGTTATAAACTAAGGCAATTTAAAGTAGATTTAGAAAGAAAGAAAGAATAAATATTTATTTTGTGTCAACATAATCTCTTAAAACTAAACAAAAAACATACATTTTGGCAACATTGACTACAAATTTGTCACCACACCATTGGTCACCACTCAGCTATATGCTGCAACAGCGAGAGTTGATGCAGCGCTGATTTTCAGTGATAGTGCATGTGGGGCAGCATACTGAATATCACACAGTGCATACCTATATTTACATTACTTAAATTCTAAAATACCTACTATTTAACATTCTATGAAAAATATAAACAAAATAGCAAAACAAAATAATATACTTATGAATAATATAATAAAATATAACGCCTAGAACGACTACCTATGGATTTCGCCTACATCCATATCTTAAAGGCTTAAATAAAGTATCTACCCAAGTTTTGCCAACTCGGAAACCTTAATTGGCGTGCTGCAAATAAAATCAACTGGCATGTGGGTTTAATTTCCTGTGTCAATTGTGAATCGGTGTAATAAAACACAATTTATTCGGGCGAAGATTACTGCAATTGTCTTATTAAGAACGGATAGTAAAAAACGCAATTATAACCGAAAGTGTTACAATAGAAAAAGTGATAACTGTTTTTTGTATGTCGAAATTTTGATACATGTTGTTTCAATTTTTAATTTCCTTAAAATTTAGGAATTGACGTTTGGTTCTCGGCAAAAATCAGTATTATGCACGATATGGATGACTTTTTAATAAAACAGTTATTGAATGTAATTTCAAATGAAACACAAATCAATGATATCTCACACACAACATGTTTTGTAATGAGAGTCCTTATTAAAAGATTTTTATATAATTATATTAACTTTCTCTAATAATGTCGCAGTTATTGAAATAATAAAGTCACTTTATAATCATTAAACTTAATGAGTAGCTAAGATGATGAACGCGATAAAAGATTGAATAATAACAGTTACGTTATTCACTTAGGCCTCCTTATCAACCCGATCTACTTTAGTGGAGTTATTTAGCGAGTATCTAATGAAGCCGCCAGCTGATCTTTGCCATTGAGCTAAGCCAGCCATACTCAAAGTGTGCTCCGCGGAGCCCTGCGATAGCCTTTGTGGCGGTTCCGCGAGAATACCGAACCTGATATAAGAATTCAACTCTCTACGATCAATCCTAATATTAACAGATTGATGAAAAATAAGAAACAGTTTTATACATCCCGTTATATATATTTTTTCTTTTATTATACAATTTATAGTATACACCTACATTGTACCATTACCAATTATTAAACTTTAATAATTATAATTAAAGAATGCACGTAACTTTTTCTTTTATTTTGGGGTTCCGTCTAAAATTTCGCTTTTCAAAAGGGTTCTGCCACCAAAAAAGTTTGAGAACCGCTGAGCTAAGTAAGCGTTTGATAGAGTGCTGTGGGATCAAAGATGAATCACGATTTATGCTTCAGGTAGGAGCAATGCCTTATTCAGTCGTGGGATGTGATATCACTTCACTACCAGTCACAGTAAACTATTCTGTTTGCTATAATAAATTTGAACAAGAAGATAAAACATTTAATACCATCAAAAACATAACTTGTAAAAAAACCAAGTCTCGAAACGCAACTCAGTTCTTCTACAAATGATGTATTTCTGTTGCCGCTATAACAACAAATACTAAAAACAGAATAAAATAAATATTTAAGTGGGGCTCCCATACAACAAACGTGATTTATAGATTGGTACGGAACTCTTCGTGCGCGAGTCCGAATCGCACTTGGCACATTTTTTTTTGGATTTGTACACTAAACACTAATTGTATTTTAAACTAGCTGTACCCCGCGGTTTCACTCGCGTATAACTTGAAGAATAAAATAAATATTCTATCTATCGGGAGTTACACGTGTTATTGTGAGTCAACCATAAAAGATAAACATATGCTGTCGTGGGATATTTTTTATATAATTTTAAGGAGAACATTTCCGTCATACATGATTTCTGTGTAGCTTTAACCATTAAGGTTGCACACGCGACGGAAGCTTAAGAAATGCTGTAACTACTCCCGTTTTCCCAACATTTCCCTTCACTGCTCTGCTCCTATTGATTGTAGCGTGATGAAAAGTATACTATAACCAGCTCAGGAGTATGAAAAATAATTGTACCAAGTTTCATTAAAATCCGTCCAGTAGTTTTTGTTTCTATAACGGTTATACAGACAGACAGACAGACAGACAGACAGACAGACAGACAGACAAAAATTTTACTGATTGCATTTTTGGCATCAGTATCGATCCCTAATCATCCCCTGATAGTTATTTTGGAAATATATTTCATGTACAGAATTGACCTCTCTACAGATTTATTATAAGTATAGATTGAAGCTGAAGCGCCTTAAACTTTTGATGATTGTTCAGTCAGTTAGTCAGTGAGTGAGTGAGTGACAAAAGACTAAAAAATTTGATTTTTTGTTGTCTGTATTGTTTGTTTTATGTTTGTAATGGATAAACTCATTTTTTTTTGCATTTTTCGTGTTGTAGACTCACGTGTCTCATGTAGACTCACGTTCTCAAACAAATTAACCCACGCAGCTAAGATGCGTTGCGTGCCATGCACAGCATGCTCTGCAGCGGGTTTACTCCTTAATGGGTAAGTCATAAGTACTGATATAAAAGTTGCGGGATACTAAAATCGTAGCTACCAATGACTATACTCACGGGGCCGGCAGCGGGACCACTTGCGTATATCCGCGGATACCTATCGCCATTTAAGCCGTATTACAGCCATACCTATTCAAAATAATCACATTTATAAATGTCTGTCGCCCAGCGAAGCGGGCACGGGTCAGCTAGTATAAATATATAAATGAAATGAATGTAGAGTTTCTAACTCAGACATTTCAACTAAAGCGCAACATCCTCTCATTTTAATGGAATGACAAGTTATTTAAGGCGAGCCTTGGTTCACAGCTCTATCGGTCTTTTTAATTACAGAAAAAATAAACTGTTCCCACATGAAAAGCTATAAATGTTAATCGATGCGTTGCGTTCCTAAAAGGTAACGAAAGATTGGGAAATTAGCTCTATATGGTTCGACGAATAAAAATGCTTACTTCCTAACCCGATCTGTCGAAATTATTTCGCAAACTTCTCTTTATTTAATTTTTTTCTTGCCATTCTAATGGAAGATAGTCAGTCAATGTATTAAGTAGATGTTATTTAATAACACAATATTAATTTATAAATAGGAGTTTATTTATTAAAGAAGAATTGTCAGTATTTGTTATCAAATAGCTTTCACATACTTCAACATATGAAATATTTAACCAAAAACCGGCCAAGTCCGAGTTGGACTCGCGCACGATGGGTTCCGTACCATTTTCTACAAAAAACGGCAAAAATTGTTGTATGCCTTACTTAAATATTTATATTATTCTGTTTTTTGTATTTTTTTGTTATAACGGCAACAGAAATACATCATCTGTGAAAATTTCAACTGTCTAGCTATCACGGTTCATGTGATACAGTCTGGTGACAGACAGACGGACAGACGACGGACAGCGGAGTCTTAGTAATAGGGTCCCGTTTTTATCTTTTGGGTACAGAACCCTAAAAAAATTAAAAACGGTCCATCGCGACTATAATACCTACGATACGAGGCATTACCTAACCTAGCCTATTTGCAAAGAAATTAAAGTGAATATAGGAGTCGGTCAATTATCATGTTTCGTGTCAAATGTAATTACTTTACCGTTTGTTTTTTGGTCAAATGACCGACATGACACGAGTTAACCTATTTACCGTTAGGGATAGGCAGAGACACTGTGTCACTCACCACTCCCCATGATAGTTAGTCTCGGAATAGGGGCCAACCCTTTGCCGGCACGCAAGATGGTTTCGAACGAAACGTTTAAAAGACGAGATTTAAGAGAATTCCACTTGCAAAACTATGACCGATTAAGCTATGACCTTTGATTATGATTGGTCGATACTTTAAGTATTTCGTTTAATTTATATTTTATCCTGGGTTCGATCAAATAATTGTGTGATGAATATAGTATTTGTTCTGTGTCTGGATGTTAATATGTATTAATAAGTATGCATTTACAAAAAAAAGTATATAAGTATGTATTCTATCAGTTATCTGGTTCCTATAGTACAAGCTTTGCTTAGTTTGGGGCTAGATTGCGTTGTATTATAATGTCCACTAATATTTAATATTATATGGCGTTTATTTTTGAAGTCGTCATAATATGATTGGTTTGGAATCTAAACTAAGAAATGACTCAAATATTTTACACCTAAATCAAGATATAATGGAAAGTGTAGCGATAAAGAAAGTTGCGATCAAAACAAGAAAGTGTTAAAAATAGCAAAATAAAGCTTTATCTAAATATATAAAACTCTTGCGTTACTGACTGACTGATCTATCAACGCACAGCCTAAACCACTGGCTCTAGGAACTTAAAATGTAGGTATTTTTTTTTTGGCGCACTAAGAAATGAGTTCCCGAAATTTATTTGAAATTCTTTTTCAAAATTACTTCACATGAACGAAGTCGCGAGTGTTTCCACTAGTCACTACATAGTATAAAGCAAAGTCGCTTTCCGCTTCCCGCGTCTGTATGTCTGTATGTATGTTTGCTTATATCTTTAAAACTACACAACGGATTTTGATGCGGTTTTTTTTAATAAACAGAGTGATTCAAGAGGAAGGTTTATATAATACATGCATAATATAGTAGAGAAACACTGATAATTTTAGAGGTTTCTAATGTGATGTCGTAAATAAACACATTTTTTGCGCTTACATTGCAAATGCTGGCTGAACCCCACGAGATATATCAAAATAATGTACTACAGTATTGTACACCTTAAAAACGTCTACAAAAAAGTCAACGATGGTATTAGAAATGTCTTACGCACAGCGAAGCGGGCACGGGTCAGCTAGTATATTATATACCAGGTTGATTGAAGCAGCTGCAATAGACGATGCTTTTTTGCTCTGAGAGACGACGCGTTCTACTTACTCATTTCTATACGCTAATTATTGTTGCTTATTGTTGCTTTTAAGTAAGCACAATCACACAATGATTTAGACTCCCTCTCAGAAAATCTCTCTCACACACACACACACACACACACACACACACACATAATATACATACATACACTATACACACCTTCTATAAAATGTAATTTTAACTTTCGATTTTTATAATAATTGGAACTGTGCTGTGCCCTACCTTCGGAGGAGGGCGTTGATGTCTGCGACACAGTATTTATACTTCTGCAAATGTCATCGTTTTCTACTTTTAATGTGCTATTGTTGTTTTAGTTCCAAATAAATAAATAAATAAATAAAAAAAAAAAAAAAAAAAAAAATTGAAGTTAATTCTTGTAAATTATCTGTGACGATTACAATGTCATGTCGTCTCGACTAAGAAATAATATTTTAAATTGATTTTAAAGTGTACTCCTTGTATGTTGCTCTGTAATCCTGGCAAGTTCACGCTGTACTTATTTCACTTGCTTGGGTAAACTTCTTTACGTCAAAATATATAAGTAAGTTCGTATGAGTTATTTATAGTCTCCAAGACCAAGACAGATTTTCTAGGATATTTCCATCATGGCTTAATTACTTAATTAATAAAAAAATGGCCATGTGCGAGTCGGGACTCGCAGACGAAGGGTTACGTACCATTATCTATAAAAAACGGCAAAAAAAATAAACACATTTGTTGTATAAAAATATTGAATGTATATAGGTATATTTTTTTAATAACTATAGATTTTACAGTCAGATTCCAGTCTGCTCGCGACCATGGCTATTGTAACATAGTCGAAACGTCGGGAATGTAAATTAAAGGTAATTACGTGATAAAGACCCGTGTCAAAATCTATAGTTATGTCTACTAATCACGATAGTTTCGATGGTACGCTGCTAACCTGAAAACTTTCGCTTTTACATAATTAAACCCTATCAAAATGACATAAATATGCGTGCGCACGAGCGTAGTATGATACTCACGAATTGTCCAGCAACGATTGTATGAATTCATCCGGTAATATATCCCTGAGGCATCGTTATGTGTTATTATCAATTGTATTGTTTTCTAATTGCATTGCGTTGTAAGTTTCATCACACACCTACATATTTGGCAATTATTATTTCTTTACAAACTTAATAAAACTAACATTTAAATTTTCGAGACCAGATAAAAGTTTCTCCAAAATACCAAATAATAATCATGTAACGAAAGTTAAGTACGTATCGTTAAAAAAATAATTTATCGCTGCTATTACATTTATACATTACAAATTACAACCTAAGCGATCAAAAAGACGTCAACTTATGAAATCTTTAAGCTCATCCAACGTGCTCGTATGTATCGATTTCTGTTTAGTCTTCCGGTTTAATTTCACTCGATGTTGATCGAAGTGAATGAATATACGCCTCCTACAACTTTTAGCTGTACGCCGCCTCATATATTCGCCCCTGGCAATAATTTGCTCCTAGATATTTTAAATTGATTTTTCTTTGGACCATTACTGGTGAAAGTTATGTTATACCCGCTAAGTTCATAGTTCACTGATTTGACGCTTCCATCAATTAGGATTTCATGACAGATTTTATTTATATAACGATAGGTAGACATCGATAAGTCACGTTGCGCAGCAGGAGCTTTTGGCTTTACGTTGAAATTTTGATATGGCTCCAACGCTTTCGGTTTATTACTTCCAAATTTATCTGTCTAATTAAAGATTATTTTATGGCTGTTGCACTATGTGATGTCATCCTAACTCTTGGCTGTTATAAAACTGTTACGATTTTAATTTGTGGAAAGCGATATACCGGAAGCACCATCGCATTTTATATGACAAACACCGGCTACTCCATCTTCTATTAAAACGGAGCAGTTCTTTTGAAATATATTCGCGTTAAACGTCTGTCACGTACAAAATCTCGGACGCGCGGCGTCAGATTTAATCGGCGAAAGTAGTTGCGTGTAATGCGCGTGCGCAGCAGCTTGATCGCCATCCGCAGTACCATTATATTACACGATCCATAAACTTAAGTGCCCCTTTTCTCACTAACATGCACTATAAATGTCAACCAATGACACGCTCTTAAGACTTAAAAGTTTCCTAATTAGGGTTAATTGTATAAAGTGATACATTAACATGAGACTATACCTGATAATGTGTTGTGAAACTGTTTTGTAGAACGTAAGTTGGAAGTCAAGTTATCATCAAGCTAGTCATTTTGCTGTTTTCTTCAACGACCTTGCCAAGCGTACCGTAGTCTGCCAACACCACTCAAGCAACCGTCGAAACATCAGCACTTAGATCTGTACTACCGACTTTGATTGTTTTATTACGCGATCATACTCGTACAATGTCTATCTTATGTGGGTCTAAATTGCTAGTGCTATCATTACCACATTTACACAATTGAACATTGTCAATTCCGATTGCGAAAGTAGATCGTTGCTAAATTGCTTTTCGTCACTTAGTTTTGAAAATTACTGTTATATTTGACGAATTTGTTATGCACGCGTTATGCGGACATGTGTGTCAGCCATCATGTTGGAATTGTTATGTCACTGTCACAGTGTCACTTAAAATTTTTGGGTAAACTTCGTTTACTGGGGAAATCAACGGAGCCTATTACTACGATCCTGATTCCTGTTCTGACAGACTTTGTTTTTGTTCAACATTTAAATTCCTTTATGTATTAGTTTGGTCTCTTGTTTATATGTTTGTCTATTAATAACGTATTTAGATCAATGTGCAATTTTCTCTTTAACCTTCCGCCGATTCCACTCCCTTTTTAATGGCATCTATAAACTACTGTTGAATTAATGCCGACAACTTGTACGGGTTCGTGACTTGTCATAATTAATTATCGACAAGCCTTAACTAATTTGATAATTTCAATTATGTGTTTAAAGGGCGATACGATGCGATTACTGAAAATTACAATATTTTTTTACCACGTACTTTTTCTTTGCATTTTGAAATTGGATGGAAGTAATAAAAACATGCCGAGTTTTACATGCCATGGGCCTGTCTGGTTTGATAACGTGTATGACGTCATATACTCGTAGTTACTCTCGCTTCTTTTGGCGCAGATACAACCGGGTCACTGTGTCACTTTCTTCATCTTTCGCTACTGATATTGCCCGATGCCCATCCTGATTTAAATAATCATTTGGTATCATAAAGCTGGCTGCCGAACCGTATCGAGTTTAAAGTTGTAAAATCTACTTTTAAGCTAATTATTTTTTATGGAGGTAGGCTTAAGTATACCTACCTCGTAGCAACACATTCCTTTGTTGGTTTAGCATGGTTTGGAATTACGAGTACCCAGTACCCAGTACCCACCTACCCACCTACTTAGACATACGTTATGGTGTCGAGAAATATTGACTTCCATCGCAGTTTAGTCACGGTTAACACTCGTCAGTCCACTACGTCACATCTGATTTTACTCGCCTGCCAAATGCATTAAGCCAAAACACGTTTGTTTTAATCACGTTGTGATGAGTCCAAAAAAACTTTCTTTGCATTGTAAAATTTCTCTTCCGAGTGAGCCTTTTACAATGAGCAAATTAGTGTGTATTCATTTGCTATTGTTATATTATCTGAAAGGTCTTATTTGTAATCTCTGTTTGGTCTTTGACCATTATCATCATTAATATCAACATCTATAATCATTAAATAATCTCAATGTTGACTTCTACACTTACAACTTTTACCGATACTTTGAAAATAGCCTTGTAAACTTAAATGATGATTATTATTGTTGTAGTCGTAGACATGCGCTTAATGTCCGATTCATATTATTCGTTTTGGTTTTTAGTATGATTCCGGAACTGTTTTCTACATGGTAAGCTGATTTTAAAAATCAAAGGTTTCTCAAGGTCGTACCTACGTAAGGAATCGTTTGAACTTGACCCAGTGAACTTTAACTTAGACTAGCCTCTGCAATTGTTTAGGTCTATAGCAAAGGGTAGATTTTCATTGTATATTATTATTTATTTGTGACAGGATTAATTCTGATCTTACCGTTTTAGACTTTCATTGTTCGTAGACTTTGTACATTGCCCAAGCATCTGAAAGTTGCTATTGTTTATCTAATAAGTAATAAAATTCATGATTTACGCAATAATGACTTAGTTAAATTTATCTCTTGAAGACTAAAATGTGGCTGCAATTGTAAGAGCATAGGTAAATGTGTGTCAATGCTATCACAATTCACTAACGCCCACAAGAAGGCCAAAGCTTAGGTGAGTTTCTGAGAAGCAATGACTGATAAGGTGATTTACTCTTCCCTTTTATGGAAGTGTGTGTAGGTGATGAAATTAACTGACAAAGCTAATTTATCGACGGACGATACAATACATGCAGTGCGCAAACTCTGTTCTAAACCAACTGGAATATAATAACTTCAAAATGTCTATGTTACCAAGCTCTCTTGAAATTTTGATTTATTTACCTGTCATCTTGTCATAACAATATTGTTTCTGCACTATTGTTTCGCATGGATGTTATTGCAATTGTGACTTCAGTGAAATTCTCGTAAAAACGGGGAAAGTATACAATCGACAGACCGCTGAAAGACAGCCGCCGGCAAAAGAAACGCCCATCTTATGCTGACTATGGTCCGAAAGAAAGTGAAATTACATCCGACAACTTTAATCTGGCAAAATTTAAGTGAGGGTGAACGACTCCTTGAATTAATGGTTTTTAAAATTGAGGTTTAAACTCTGACATGTTAATATTTATTGATTGGAAGAGCAAAGATCCTCCTTCACGGTTAGTTGCGGAATCAAAACTTACCTTGAAACTAAGCCTCTACTTTGCACGTGTTTAACTAGAAAACCCAACAATGCTACCTGCAACTACTCGAGCCGTTTATAAGGAAGTAATTACCATGCCTGTATCAAAGTTGCTTGACCCCATAGCAAAGAATTGGTTTGTGTAGCGTAGTTGATGATAGATGACTCATACGTTCTTGGGTGTAACAATCAATTGGATGTTAGATTAGAATTTAGATAAATGTAATTCATAGCCCAGATTACGGTTCTGCAGAACAGCCTCATGGTGCGCCCCTTTAGATTTCGTCTAAAGCCATTTCTATGACTTGACAATGTAATTTATAAAACGTGTTTCGGTAAATTCGATAAAAGTATTTGCCTACACGAAAATATCGTAATATTCGTAGGCGGTGACGCCGCTGGCTGGCACCGAAACGATGCGCCATAATTTACAATACCATCTGATAACCCAATGACTGTTTTCGTCAGGTATTGATTGCGCGTATTGTAAAAATTCTGTGCTTATTACCACACGGAACAAGAGCTCTATAGAAGATCCTGAGAAGGCTGCAAAGTGTGGGATTGAGGAAGGAGATACACGTAGGTTGATAATTAATTTATCTCATTGCATCAGTGTTGTTACGCATGACAGAAGCCTTACAACTTCCACGTAGATTTACTGTGCACCCGGACAATCGCACACAGTGCAAAGTGTGCAAACTAGTTTACGGTTATTATGCGTGAAAAATCAAATTATGGTTCCTGGACATACAAAATGGATGCTTTATGCTTCCTTAGATTTAATTTCTGAATAGAATTCAATCAAACTACACGGATGTGCGATTTGAGGAGCCAAAATAGGATATTGTTGCTGGATCCTTGTTTAATGTAGTTATTATAAAACGATGATTACAAAAAACCTATAGGTATCATGATCTCATGATACCTATAGGTTTATATAGGTAGTATATATAGGTCTCAACTTTTCGCAATACAAACCCACATGTAACAATAGAAATCGTGTCGGAAGCAAGATTGTCAGGTGCAACACCAGAATGCAACTACAAGTATGCAATTTAATCGGTGGCAAACATTCAAGAATTATTCACGTTACAAGTTTGCTAATAATGATCGACGAGGTTGGCTTTTTTGCATAACAAGTGCAAATGCAATTTTCCGAAACTAGAGCATAACTGCTGTACAAATGACTGCTGATAATAAATGCTGATGCTTAATGATGTATGAAAAGATACGACAAAATCAGGATTCGATACAGGTAAACGAAATGTTATTTAGTCATGCAATTTATGAAACAGACTATTTTAAAACCATTATATATGAATATTATAATGGGCATCTTATAAAGAGTGTTAAATAGGCATCTATCCATCCATATTGGTTGGATTGTGTAAAGATGACATGTACAAGAAAGGAACGAGTGTTGAGATAATGATAGAGGGAAATGGAAGAAGAATACAATAATCTTGTGCCGGTTGTTCACTTTAGTAAGACAAGGGCAGGGAAATGATGGATATGAAGATAATTTTAATCATAAAATACGTTTATCAACGATGCTAAAGAACGAGATATTAAATAGTCAGTACCTCAGTACCCAGTTACAAAAATATGTTTAAAAAAAATAGATTTTCATGAAATAGTCTTAGTATAGGTTCTTGTGTTATAATAATATCAATTGATTAAACAAACACTACTTTTGTTTTGTTTTGATATTATCATTATTGATATAATCTATGACGCATGGGTGGGTATATGCATCCTATTCATCATAAAACAGCTATGTAAAGAAGGAAAAATATAATAAATTTACATATTTCACACACTTGATTATGAAGAAAACATGCTTAGAGTTACGTAAAAGTACAAAGCATTTTCTAACTCGTAAATAATAATTAAAAAAAAATTGAGATTCACACAGCGTCATCTAGCCCTAAACTAAACAAGGCTTGTATAAACTATATACTACATCACACAAAAGATGTGCCACTTTATGTTCGGCAGCTGCTCTCGTTCCACGCATTACAAATTACACAATGGCGATAGGTGATGTAACATTTTTGCTTGCTTGACGGAATAATTGTTATCTTTTTAGATATCATGTAATGAATGGTAATAATCTTGTTTAATAGCCGTCACGCCTCCATTCGACTCAATCCATCATCACCTCACTCATCTTCGAGTTCGTAATGCCGAAACTTTACATATAATGTGTTATGCCGACAGACACTTCGAGTGTTGAAACAAAATCTATGACTGAAATTGTGCCTTAAAGTTCGTTTCTCAAGGGTATGCCTCTGTATAACGTAATTACTTCCAACAATGCCGTTACTTTTGTTAATGTGATGGTGTAGAAATTGCAATTGAAGCTTTTGCCTTTTGATATTGTAAAGCAAATAAATATGCACGGATACCATTTGCAATGTGAATTATTGCTATGGGTTTAATGGATTGTTTGGTTTGATATTCACATAAGTTTGTTGAACTTCGAGGTTAAAAGCTGCCGTGCATTTTATTAGCCAGTTTCCTGTGTGTATTCAAAGGGCCGACTGTCCGTTCGCCATTAATAAACAATGTCGTGCATCAAAGAAACGATTCTGAGGATCATTTAGACCGTATGTTCTCACTAAATATAGATAAATTTAGAGAAACTACAGGAACTCTACCGTGAAATAGATATAAGAACTCATAATAGTTAAATTGCTTATTATTAGTGTGTGGCCTTTATTTTTCTACTTCCTTGAACAACTCTCAAAGGCCGTACTTACAGCGTGATTCACGTATCTCCCGATTATTATTATCGTGACGTCAAATCAAATTACAAGCGGTTTTCGAAACGGCTTCTCGTTAAAAACCAAGCCATTATGTTGTAAGCTTAGGTGACAGTCGCCTTTTCGCGTCGTGACGATAGGATGTACGCAGGTTTGCATCACAAATAAAAAGGCTGTCGTGCATCATGGGCATCGTTAGCGACCATCAGATCACCGGCTGCCTATCAATTGTGTCCAACATTGTCAATTCTACACACTGCCTCTATCGCTTAAGCAATTGACGATAATAAAACATGGGTTCACAGTGTTTACACTTAGTAACGCGTATGAGACAGCCGGCGCACTGTGGTTGGATTGAATTCCAATTGATTCGAGGCCGTTCTACACCTATTTTGTTGGCTTTAAAAACAATTTTGCTAAATGATACTTCGCGTACGTGCACGCGGTCATGCAACCTTCCTTTCTATGTCGACTGTGGATATGATTATACGATGTACTTTATTACAATTACCTTTACTCAGTATTACAATCAGCTCTCTTGCATACCTACCTTACCTACTCGTATCTAAAAACGCAGCAAGGTTCAGAATGCTATTCACGGATTAAGAAATGAACGAGTCGTATTCCGTGCGATAAATGAATATTTAAACTTTTAAAAGGAAATGTGTTAATTTGTATTCTCGTGTAGTTGCTTCGCTGCTTGCATCGAAGGGTACTTAACATTTTTTAACATTACTGCCGAACTGGTTACCTAAGGTCATAATAAACTTTGATGAACACCTTTTGTACATCTGCAGCTTTAGAACAACTAGAGTCAGTTGGAACTTTGAAAAAATTGCTCGGAACCGGTCGAGCGGCATGTGGTGACATTTACATTATGTTAACAGACTGGACAAGTTACCTCTGCCTCTGGGACGTAAAAAGAAAGTAGTCACGCTCTGATGCGACGCCGATATGTTGATATAAAATCGACTGTAGTGTCATACACAGATACACCCTTTTCGCAATTTCTCTTGATTGCCGTTTATTGGCGTTAATCGGTCGGTCGGTACATGACATTGTCAATTGGACTGGTTCAATTGAATACGTAGGTAAATGAACAGGTTGTAATTTTGATCACTCACACACGCGCAAGCAATGTTTATATCGGGTAAAAATAATAGGGTTTATTCTCAACCCGAATGGCAAACTTTTATATTCATAAAGGTCTATCTACGGCGTATTCAAGGTGGTTTGCAATCATGATAAATACTACCCAGTAGCTTGTCTATATCAGTCATTTCTTCAATGAGTGGGCGTGAAAAGAGTTTAAACATGTCGACAGAGATGGATATGAATGAATGAATCAACGAAAGTACTTGATAGACTTGTTAGCGTTCAAGTCTTCAATGGCCGAACGACTTTCTCTCATTATTTTGTAGTTTCTTGGTAAGTTAGGTATAGGTACGTATTAATCTTTATCCTGTAGTCCTAGATCCTTGCAAAAGAGAATACGGATCCTGAAACGGTCGTCGACCGCCGCCCACACTCAGTTTTATTTTATCGATCGTGCGCTCTAGCGCTCCAGGAATTGTCAAATAAACTGTTTTATTTATACCTTTTGATACCTGGTGACGTCAATTTGCGTGGAATCTGGTAGTCCAATTAATGCAAATTGATAAATCTGGTCGAACTACTTATTTAGGTATTGTGAATCACGTGGTCAGAAGTCAGGATTTAATTGTATAAAGTTATGATGGAATTAAAAACTTAAGCGCATCAATTCTAAATGCTTAGAAATGCTTGTTTTATAACTGTACCCGTGCGCGACGTTTTATTTACTAGGTAATTTGATTTCTAGATAACGCAGCTAAATAAGAAATGTACTTACTTTTTGGTTCCGAATTTCCAATCCAACGAAAAATTATCAACGTCGTGTTGCCATTATAGGTATAGGTATACAGCAAATGCTGAGTTGACACTTCAAATCGAATAAAACTTTTATAATATTATGCCAAAAATATATTTTTACAATTTTTTTGAGTTATTATTATAAACTGACAATACGATCGTTTGGTAACTTTCTACAAGTTTTCACTGTTGGAGATAGGTATGCGATTTAAAATATTTAATAAATCCATTCACATATCTTCCCGTCGCGCTTCAGTGGCAGCGTCGTAGGAGAAAATACCGAATGGTGATTTGTATAATCTCGTGTGCTCCTTATACTCGGTAGCATGCATAATAAAAATTGTTGCACATCTTATTATAGAAGTTTTGTACCTAGCTTTGCGGAAAGTCTTGCCAATTTTAGTGATATTATTCTGGAAACGTGGATGTTTTGTTAATGTCTTTCGAAGAATAATTATGGTTTTTATATACAATTCCATTATTGCCTCAGGTGCAATCAACTGCAATAGGTCACATGGATCCTCGTAGGTAGTACTGTGTGCAGGAGGCAAGGCACGTCTAGTCTTCGCAAAACGTGACGTGAGCCGGCCTTGGCGGTCGGCCCCGGTCGGTCTGACTCGCTTGCCTCCGCCACCTATTCCTATCTCTTTCACACTCAATGAATCCTTCTTGCGCTCCTTGAATCCATCACGAATTTACACACGCTATGTTAGTGAAAACCGACTCTACCTTACTCAACATTTCCAACTAAATAAGCTGTATTACACAGGTAATACAGCGCAATTCAGCTTTGTTCCGACATGTCGGTTACGGTCTTTTCGCTCTGTTTCATTATCTATAGTTCTTTCTCTTTCCCGAGAAACAGCTGCCTTACGTCCAGTATGGTAAAAGCGTTGAAGTAACACGGACTGTTATCTGGTTTTTACGACAAACCCATAATTGCCATCGAACGCATCGAAAAATTACGGCGGGATCTGTTTATTATTATTTACAAAAGTAAACTGTTGATTGCAAAACATAGCCTGTGCAGTTTTGTGACCTGTTTTAAAATTTGGACAAAAACAATCGACAAGTTTACCAAACTGGGAACTCGATATAAACGAAGTCTTTGGTTATTGTTTCCAAATCAATTCGACTAAAGCAGTGTAATATGAGTAATGTTGTATAGAATATATATAGGGAGCGGTTACGAATATCGGTGTGTGCGTGTGTTTACGGTCCAGTGATTCTGCGGGGTCGGTCTCGAGTGTCCTAGGTGTGCAGTTGCAGCTGATACAATTGAGCACCTAGTGACTAATGGAGGATTCAGAACGAGTGTTTTGGAGTGGTCGTCATGCTCGAGGTTGTGACTAGCGGCCATCGAAACAAACAAAACGGCGACAACGCAGACGGCCTCAGATCTAGCACCACAGGTTCGTTTTTCTTATAAAAAAAATGTAGCCAATATTGCTTGTTTTCTAAGCCGAAACGGCCGGCAAGTTTCCAAGGTAAATTGTGAAAGGGCAATTGTGCAATCGCATTAAAAAAAGTATACATGCTCCTTGAAATCAAAGGTTTTCAACTGTGTTGACAACATTAACTTAAGAAACTGGCTGATGGTCTATTTTAAGATTGTCTTATCTTTCGAGAGACACGATAGGCCAGATGAGTCGCAATAAAAATAGCATAATGATTCTGTTTTCAAGTAAATATGCCTAGATATAATATCGTTCGTTGGTACAGAAAGTCACTGGCGCTGATCACAGCCATATCTGTATAATGTATGGAAAAATATTTGAATCGAGTCTTCGAAGAAAACAAACTTCGTCCGGTGTTGCTAGGAAATGACTCATTCTAGAAAGTATTAGTGGATATTATAAGCGTGTGACAACGGATGCTACATACACATATTACATACATGTACCTATATCTATCATCCTACCAAACTTGTTTTAAAACTTAATATCTATCCGTCTACTACCCGTATTTTTTCTGTATATTTAATCCTTGATGTGTCGAAACAACAATGCAGTTTGAAAGTAGATCAACTACTTTTATTTTGCACTCACATAAATTACAAAGGCTTTAACCGACTTCAAAAAAAGGGCAGGCTATGAATTCAGCTTGTATGGTTTTTAATTATACATGCAAAATCCAAAAAAAAATATGTGTTTTTTGAATTGAGTGTTCCGCCAAGGTAGAGTAATCTTAGTGGCTCTACTCACTATAGATATAGACGTAACGTTTTTTTTTGTGTTTGGTAATTTAAATAATTGGATTGACGAATTAATTGTAGATTAGATCGAAAATAATAACTTTGTGTAAATGGAAGTATTTGTAACCTGTTACGAGTAAAATGTTTTTTTTTGCGTTTTCCCAGATCATTATTATTTTATCACGTTTTCAAAAAAAATTATAAAAAAAAGAAACTTTTTAATATCTGTCGGTACAAACCTATGTACCTCTCATGACTCACAATACTTCCTGGATAATTCTTTTACAAATCTATTTGTAAACGAAATTAAATGCTAGGACCGGATGTTACTACCATTATACCACCAAAACTCAATAAAGTAATCAATAACGAAAACGGCTGGCTTATTTCGTCAAAATCTATGATTATCATACTAGCTGCTCGCCCCAGCTTCGCACGGGTGGTAGGTACCTGGATAAAAAGTAGCCTATGTGTTATTCTGATGTCTAAACTATAATACTGTAAAGTTTCATTTTAATCCGTTCAGTAGTTTTTGAGTGAAAGAGTAACAAACACACACACTCACAAACTTTCGCATTTATAATATTAGTAGGATTATGGTATTCAATGCCATATTATGGCTTTGAATGCAGTATAGGTACTAGGTACAGATTCTATAATAGTTACTATGAAATTGGTATTCTCTAAAATGTATCACACCAAAAACATTCTGTAAAAAACTAACCTAGTCTCAATGGAGCTGCTTGTTTATTTTTAAAAAGTAATGAAATCTAGACAAAGTCGTGCCAATTATGAGGTTCCTTACTGCGATTTCTTTATTATTATAGATAATCTTGTGACTATAATATGATTTTTCGCTATGGATGATTTTTACGAAATAAGCCTGCTGCAACTGCAACGAAGTAAGTACCTACTTACTAAAACCTCATTTAAACCATGATGAATCATTCACTCACACCGAGAATCGATTTGATTAAAATGCTCTGTCGTTTCGATCATCTTGACCTATTTAGCAAAAGGATGTAGAGACCGGTTCACATCACATCTGACTTCTTCTTTTACCTTTATTGTACCTTTTGCATCTTTGACAGGTGGTCGCTTTAACTAAATAAACTGCATCCGGTAAATGGGGTTCGAATAAATCAATGGAAGACCAAACGCCAGCTGCTCTATAATCCTTTGATACATATCTCTCAATAAGTTATCTCAGCAACAGCCAAAAGTCCACTTAGTTTTTTTCAATTATTTTTCTTCAGTTTTCATTGATTTGTATTGTTTTTTTTAAAAGCTTTTATTTGATTTGAAACGCACATACTTACATGCATACGCATGTAAGTATTTAACATAACTATGTATGTTTGGGTGGAATGTTGCAACTCAATATTGAAGCAGTTATCCCCAACCGATTGAGCTGAAATTTTGCATACACCTTTAGTTCTGGTGACAATAAATTAATATGGTGTCAGCGAGCTGATCTGATAATGGAGTCAGGTGCTGTTCAACACATCTCTCACAAGAGAACTCCTTAGTAAATACTTCGATTGAGTAAAAACTTTGCATTATTTTCAAGTGACGACAATGATGATAATGTTATATGATGTGAAAGGCGATGAAAGGTTGAAATGATTTTACAAAAGCTCAATTAAACAATATTTTTCAACAGAAAACTTATTTATGTTTGCTACTATCAATATTTCGAATATTTTATTCACTTTTCACAACTATAACAACATTGTTTTTTTGTGCTGTTTCATTGCGACGCGTTAAAAACTAGAGCGCGGCAAGTTTCACTTCTCTATGGTATTATATATTTTTTTACTAAATCCAATTCGAGTTCGAACTCGTCAAACCAATGCCAAAGTTTTCTATGGCAATAGTTTTTAATGATTTATTAGAAATTAATCATCGCCTTATCGATACCTCGATATAATCTCAACTTCTGGTAAACTGGGTAATCCATTAGAAAGGTTTGAGCTTAAACTCCCTGCAGATTCGAGTCGGAGAAAGTATCAGTAATGCATAGTTGCAATGTTTCATAAATATTATTATGCACTTATACACATTTATGCAACAGCCTATACCGGTGGTATTAAATAGCACGTGGAAGCCGAGCCGTGCTTAGATCGCGATAAGAGCGCGCAGAACGTGATCGATTGTTCAGACTTCACTGGTAAGCTGCTTACTGGTATGTGCGACCAGCGCACATACCAACTACTTCAACTTACATGATGATGATGTAAGTATTAGAAAACACACTTGTATGAATGCGTCTAATTAAAATGCAGTATACTTCATCCACCCCGGCACTTTCCAATAGGGATTATAGGAGCACCTCTACCTAATACCACTTTAGATCTACTTACTTTTCTTCTCTTATAATATAAAACTGAATTACTGTTTGTTAGTCTCGCTAAAACTCAAAATTGGCTTTAATACACACGGTTTGTTTGAATACAGGGGTGGTTTAAAAATAAAGAAAATGGGATAGGTTGCCTGGAAATCGTAAAATTCGGAATAAAACAGAAAGTGCTTTTTTCTATGGGATTATTGAAATTTGACAAGACACCGTCTGTCGTGACAGCTAGTTAAAAATATTAAAATTTTCAATTCATCACGCCGTAATGGATAAAACTTAGAAGACCATTAATGTTCATGATATAACAGAACAGTTTTAATGCCTGATACGTTTATAAATACATTGAAACCATTTATCTTTTCGGCAACCTTATTATGATATTAATCTGTAGTTCTTTTGAATTTTAATATTCTATTAGAAAAGGTCAGATAAGTCTAATTACCCATCCACATTTACGGTTCTGCTAAATTGGCAAACAACGACTTTGCTGCCGAGCGAAACAAGGTCTTCACTTAGGATGGTTCTGTATGTTTACATACCTGAAAGATATGCAGATGCATGTCAGATGCCTTTCGGCTTTGAACTCAATCTATCAAGATACTTTATTACTCACGATATCTTTACTAAGGCGAGTCACTATTTAAAGCTTGTTTTGTTGCCTATGACCAATCCTTGCGCCTCAATATACATTATCTTCATTAAAAACCTTTAAAAGTTTAAAATGTAATACAAATAAAGAGAAACAAAGAGTCTCTAGCCAAATATGTACCGGCGACTGGGTAATGTGAATTGATCAAGGCTTTAATGAACCTTCGAACCTGAATCTGCAGAGGCGTTTATCGTGAGAGGTGGCCTTGTGTAGTCTGACATTGCAGTGTTCGTTTCGAGTCGCTTTTTGGTCCCGGCGAGACTTTAGCGCTTTTGCAATTCTAAATGATCTCATAGTTAATCTATAAAAGTCTACTAAGTGATTTTAATTTACAATATTAATGCTGAAGTTTATTGCAAATTATTTTACATATAAATTAATAAAGTTAACGCAATGTATTATCACATTCACATCGGCTCGGACAGTTGCAACGGTCTGTACCTATCGTATGTGCAGTGCAGCTGTTCCGTTTTCAAGTTTGTTCAGCACGCGTAACGCGGTTGGTGTTAACGGCGCTTTCTATCTCTTGCGGGGGTATCTTTGGATCGTTCTCTTTTTTCTCTCGGTAGTCAAAGTCTGTATGATTAGAGATATCTTGATTAAATGTTGCAATGTAATTGCATTAAACGCCTTGGTCAGCGTACCTGTTGCCATCTCTTCGAATAACTAGATACGTGAGATAGGCTAGAGAGTTGCAAGCATATCTTCGGTTTCTGGTTGTATTATATGCTCGCTATTCGAATTTATGTCTCCATCAATAAGTCGCGTTACATGGCATCCATTTCATGTTCTAGACTAATGCCAGCAACCGCATGCGGAGTGCTGCGGTTGTTTGCTATCTACGGTGCACTCGTCTCGAACGGACGACGACCTGTCATTTTCTAAACATTTCCACGAAAACAATTCTCTACTTGAGCATCCACAGTTATATTTGTAAACCTACTTACAAATCCTATCCTAATAATATTATAAATGCGAAAGTTTGTCAGGATGTTTGTATATATGAAATACAATCAGGCCTAAACGACAAAACGGATTAAGGCGCTCCCAGTCGACGATTGTTTTTGTTCGAAACGAAAAAATAAATACTTGTGAACAAGCCACATCTCCTATTTTATAATGTATAGTATATGTGAATAATGATGTACCCATCTTTAATCACTTCGATAAATAATCCTACCGACCGCTGCAATGACGACAAACACACGTCGGCGTGTGGTCCGCCTTAGCTTTTCGAATAAATTAATGATATAAATTATGTATAATTACTTATCAAAAATCTAGTCTAATAGAAATCTAGATCTACATATTACCTATCTTTAACAATAAATCACAAGTTGATTTGAATAGTAGGTATATACAATATTTCGATCATAAATTCTAAAACGTATCATTTTGAAATAATATCTTCATCGTGAAAAGTTTCTGCTATTATGTTTTCAGCTTAATAGAAATCTAGGTAGGAACCTGAAGTAATATACTTATAAAAATAGGAGATGTGGCTTGTTCAGAAGTATTTCTTTTTTCGTTTCGAAA
The DNA here is from genome assembly GCA_912999785.1 of Hydriomena furcata. NCBI lineage: Eukaryota > Metazoa > Arthropoda > Insecta > Lepidoptera > Geometridae > Hydriomena > Hydriomena furcata. Next base: position 11,550,534 of record OU538829.1, read on the forward strand.
AAGAGCAATCAGCGACTGGGAGCCCCTTAAGATGAAATTTGCTGTAGATGTAGATATAATGCCCGAATAAAAACAAAGAATACTTTATAACATCCCCAAAATGTTAAAAAACGCAAAAGGGATGATTTTAGTTTAGATGGCGCTGGTGTGCAAAAAATCTTACATCAGTCGTCATAACAACGTGTTACTCTAAGCTGTTATTGTAATTTGGACAGGACAACGTCTGTCGCGGGTTTGCTAGTATCATATAATTGGAAGAATACGTAACATTCCTATTGTTACAAAGTCTTGTATCCCAGTGGGTGTATAATTATGTCACTAAATAAGGCATCAGTCACGACGACCCGACGCCAAGACGCAAATAGAAAGTGTCAAATGCTTCGCATTCGTTCGCTACGCTGAATACCATAGGAGCTGGTCGACGTACCTTCCTAATTATGTCCTATTAGCTACATATTTCGAATCATTTACGCATGGCTATGTACCGTTGGACCGTACGTTTCTTTGATTACTTGATTTGTTACTGGTAGGTTGCACAACGCACACATAAATCGTTCATAGAAGAATCGCTTTCTTGAATGTTTTCTTTCAAGGAATACGAGCTTTAATTGCTGTTTGAGGTAAAGTAATCCGCTCGTATCTTTGGGCAGCGATCATGCGATTCTACCTTGCTTTTAATTGGTCGGAAAAATTCACGGTTATGTAAGTCCTTGACATAAGAGTTTAGTTTCTACGATAAAATCGTCGAGCATGTTTTATCTGGTGCTTGTGCTAAGATGCTTCTTTATATTAATTAATTATTAAATTTATTAAGTTTTACATCAATGTTGACAATACTCGTAGAGACGTAGAAATACTATTACTACTACTACTGGTAAATAATGAACATAAAGTGCTCTCTATATGAACATTTTTAACGAGCAACAGGAAAAATGAAATGAAATTTCAGACTTTCTCTTAAACACAATTCCGATCGATTGGTATTGGAATTGTAATATTTCTTATACTTAAGTGCGCCAAGCGTCAAATTCAAATATTGTGTGGTGTGGAGATTGGGATAATTTACTGCTATTGGAATTTGCTTTATCTGTTACATCGCCAAAATCGGTAATTTTGACGATCAGTTGCAGTTCTTCGGCTACACCTGCATTGTGTTGATCTTCATTATCACAATTTTTGTTCAAATTTCGATTTTGTTTTAAAAGTTCTTAATATAATTAGATGACATTAATATTGGTATATGTAATGTCATCCGGATGTTGAGTGTTAAGTAATCAAATGGTTTTGTAGTGATAAAATAATTTCCGTCGTGACGGTAGATTTGATTGGATATTCGAGGACGGGTCACGTTCCATTGAACGAGACGAGGATACCGCTCATGCAGAACGGGCGGCGCGGTGGTTAGTGACAGCTATGGCAACTTCAAACTGTATCTGTTGCTGATACTTGATATCGCGATTCTGTGTTAGATACTCTTAGTTCAAATCTAGTTGAAAGAAGCAGGTTGTTACGATCCTACAACCTTGTTTGTACTAGTAAATCCCCACTTCTGGTCTTTTCATAAATCACACTTATGTAAATGCAAAACTTTGATGGGCTTGCAACCTGTTACGTATGGAATGCTGACTACCTACTGCAAAACGTTGATCTGAGAGGATGATTACTGTACACTTAAGGATTACAGTCATCGTGATCCTATAAATACGATATTTTGAATATTTTTTTGTTACTTTGATCAGTTTGTGACGGCTTAATTACCAGATATCAAAGAAAGGTACTTAGATAGGTACATTATTATCTGGATTGAAACATAAAGTTAGAGTCGGAACAAAATGTTTGATTCTAACGAGCTGCACTCATGTAACAAATTCATCCTCGATGCCTTCATTTCATGATACCATTTGTCTAGCTTGTCATTTCGTTAAATGAATCCTCGATCACTCCATCACACTTGGCAATAAACTAGAACTGCATATCCAAGCATTGTTTCACCGTATGCTTCGAGTGCACAACGAGCGATATTTACATAAATGCAACTAACAATCTGAGTGCGTGGTTCATGGATCATATTGTCATTGCGATGTCTGGGACCTATTGTGATTTGTGGATATACGTTTGGCTCGTTTGCGTTAAATCAAAGCAACAGAGCGTACGCTGTTTGAGCAGTTTGCTTTGATACAAAACTTGTAGCCGAGCTAGTCTGTAGTTCAAGGTGTTTATCAAGTATTCACAAAAACAAACATTGTGACGTATGACATCGCTTGATTTACGAATATCTTTCAATGACAACAGGCGGGTTGAAAACAATGATAGCAGTAATGAGTTTGTAGCCAACTTTGTGACGAAATCTTTAAAGCCGCCCTAAGATCTAAGGTCCTGGCTGAACGGTTGTTACATCCGGGACAGTTTCAACGTGCCTTCAGAAACAGCTCCGTGCGTTTTATTGCGGTCACCTATCCACTTCGTGATCGCGCTGAAGGTTGCTTACCTTAGCCGATATGTTTATGAACGAATACCAGTCACGCATGCTTCATTTTACGATTCGAATAAACAATTATCATCAATATTTAAATATCGTGTCTGATAATGATGCATTCTGGTATGCGCTACCACATTTGAATAATGTAAAACAATTTATTGAACCTTCATTGTCTCTCCATTTCTTCCACAATTGCATAATAATAACTAACCTTTCTCGTGGGAACCCATACCTACTAATATTATAAACAGAAAAAAAAATATTTTTTGTGTTTTTGTATGCTTGTTTGTAATTGATAAACTAAAAAACTACAAGACCATTTTTGAAATTCTTTTACCTTTCAACTACAGCTACATTATCAGCGAGTAACATAAGCCATATATTATTTTCGAACGAAAATTGCAATAAGTTAATAGTTATAAAAAAAATGTCTATAATCTTCATTAGTACACGAAGTCAGGACGGGCAGCTAGTCATATATAAAAGTTATCATCTTCTGGTGACTTTCATAATTGTATTGCTACTTGCCTATAGTAGATAATGTACTGGAAATCAGGTTAATACAAAAATGGTGATTGATCCAATCTTTTACACCGCAAATCGACTTTATATCATTGAAGTTACATCATATCTTAATAAAGTTTTGTACTATATTGAAATAATGATGTAGAAAAATGTGTTATATAATTTTTTATATAGGTACTGATCTATACTTTGTATTTGTACATTAAAATAGAGTTGAGACTCGTGATGCAACTCTATTTTAAGCGTAAGCATCGATACAATATTTTGCAACCACACCTTAATTAACTTTTAATGGTAATTAAATACTCATTAGGCATTTTTTTCTGACTCGTAAAACGATCATAGCATTGGTTTGGTATTTTTTTTATTCGATCATTTCGGATTATATTATGGTGTCATTCTTATTATTTGTAAATTTAGTCATTACATATTTTGTTGGCGTTCTTACAAGTCACATACATATTTTTTATTTTATTTTAAGTGCCTTATAAGCGGTGATGGGCTTGCAACCTGTCTCGTATGGAATGCAAAATGTGAGCATGTTTCAAATGTAATGTAATGTTTTTCCTTTAGACTGAAGCGCCTGAAGAGGATGTCTACCGTACTTGGGGACTACAGTTGTATCGTGATTCGATTTAGTTTATGTAATATTTAATGTCTTCTAGTGAGTAAATAATGTAATATCAAATCATCTTACTTTTTTTTTACAGGTAAGCAATATCTGATGTTTCCTCTACATCCACGTGAGTTACATACTATGATAAGACTTTTTAAGAAATATTTTCGAGTAGTATCACTATATTCTGATCTTTTTATTAGCATTTATAAACGCTACGATGCAACGGTTCAATTGCACTATGACTTCAAGTTAATAACAAATAAATTGTGTGACTTACGAGTTACACAAAAGGTCACAGCTGACGACCGTTCGATTGGATCTTCCGTAGTGTGGCGTCGTCAGTAGGAGCCGTAATTCAATTACCGCCCTGCCTCATAAATGGGTTAGTGGCCCTGCCTCTTCTACGAATCACACCATTACTATAGTCAGATATCAAGAGCTGTGTTGGCCAAATGGGAATGAGGGTTCGTTAAAAGCTGTTTTATTTTTTTTTATTTCTGACCATAAGAGAGCAACTGCTGATTTTTGTGAAATTTTAATGAATACAGTATTTAAAAACCTAAATCTGCGATGTAATCAATGTTTGTAGGTACCTATAGGTATTACAATTATACTCACACTTAATGTTACTGTGTTGATAAGTTGTTTAGAACTTAGTTTTAGTGTTCATGTCTGTGTGTAACATTTTGAAAATGCAATCCAAGATATTTATTTATGATTTGAAATGCTGTCTGTATCTATATTTATTGAATAAGGAAACTAAATCTTAACAAAAGTAATTTTCGTTGAAGTTAATGTTCTGATAAGTTCAACATCCAGCACATTTCCAAGTAGTTCGATATATTTAATACCAAATACATTGTAGTTCGATTCGAGTACAAACAGACCAGCACCGGAAATGGGCGATGTCGTCTGCTTTACGAGCTCATTCATCATTTTAAGTGATATTTATAGGGCTCTAAGCCGCTCAAATCTCCCCTCCTGTTTCAACGAATATTTCAATCATTTTGTTTGAGTATAATGGGTCATTTTGGGTATCTTGTAAGCACATGTAACAAATATGTTTCCCAGAATTTGATTGCTTAGTTGAGGCTGATCTCTGTCGCAATTTGCGTCAGGCTTTAATCGCTTGTTCCTAAAATTATACCGTAGGTGTGGAATCAAACTAGCACAACCTAGACCTATTATTACTAGCGGCAAATAAATGCTCTGATACCGGACGTTAATACAAACCAACCATGAAATCGTGAAAGTTACAATTAATATTGTGCAACAACTTTTATGTCTGTTTGACGAAGTATAGCTACGTGTGATCGAAATATCAGATGAAATAATAGAATATCTCGCGTGCTAAGACAGATTTGATGAAGATATAGATAGTTTTTACGATATCAAACGCAACGGATTCTGTTGCTCTTCTATGAATGAACTTTCTAATGGTTTTTAACTCAAAACAACAATGCATGCGAACCGCGTAAAGCACGAGGTTTTCACAGAAGTGAAGAGTGTTTGATAATTCGTGCCGAGAACTTGCTAAGCAACGTTTGTACCTCAAGCCATTTTTAAAAAATCGTACTCCCCGCTCCACAAAGATAAAAAGAAAATGCGTTGAAACGCAATACATTTTCTATAGGTAGGTACTCGGAATCCTACTAATATTATAAATGCGAAAGTTTGAGAGTGAGTGGGTGTGTGTGTGTGTGTGTGTGTTTGTTACTTTTTCACGCAAATATTACTGAACGGATTAAAATGAAACTTTACATTAGTATAGCTTAAACATCAGAATAACACAGGCTATTTTTATCCAGGGACCACCTTTGCAAAGCCGGGGCGAGCAGCTTGTGAGCTATATTACACACACACCCACTCACTCACTTACTTACAAACTTTCGCATCTATAATATTAGTCGGATACATCAGAATAACACATAGGCTACTTTTTATCCAGGTACCACCCATGATCTGCTTGAAAACCTATCAACTCATACGAATAGACAAACAATAGTTCATGATTTGTTCGTTCGAATAGACGTCTACTAGTATGATTTGTGTATGAAATTATGGAGTCCGTCTAATGTCTGTGTAAGTTGCTTGAGATAGGCAATCTTATGCCAAATTAATTTAAAAACCTTGTTCGTAATTTGGTTTAGATGATCTAAGTAATTGCTGAAATTATTTGCTCATTTGTCGTCTATAAAATCATGTTTTTTTTTGTACCTATACTCTTTTTGTTGTTTATTTCCATTGTCATCATAAAACAACGAATGACATTGCCTTCCACCACGGACGTTACGGGGTTTTGGTTCCGGATGCAAAAACATCTAAATGTCGAATCGAATGCTTTTTAGGGTTCCGTACCCAAAGGGTAAAAACGAGAGCCTATACTAAGACTTCTCTGTCAGTCTGTCTGTCTCTCACAAGGCGCGAGTCTGTGTATCTCATGAGCCGTGATAGCTAGCTAGACAGTTAACATTTTAAAAACAGAATAAAATAAATATTTGAATGGGGCTCCCGTACAACAAACATGATTTTTTTGGCGTTTTTAGGGTTCCGTACCTGTAGGGTAAAATCGGAACCCTATTACTAAGACTTCGCTGTCCGTCTGTCTGTCTGTCTGTCACAGGGCTGTATCTCATGAACCATGATAGCTAGACAGTTGAAATTTTCACAGATTATGTATTTTTATTGCTGCTCTAACAACAAATACTAAAAACAGAATAAAATAAATATTTAAGGGGGGCTCCCATACAACAAACGTGATTTTCGCATTCTAGCGCCATCTAGTTTCATTTGATGTTACTACGTTATTATAGGTACTTTTCGCGGTCTCATGCGACCGCTCGGGGTTTGAGAGGTAGGATGAAAGAGGTTTGCAATTCCGCTGGCAGGTGGCGCTATTTTACCACTATCGGTAAAGTAAGTCGGTAAATATGTGGTACTTCACATGATCGACTAAAAAGTTTGAAATTGAATTATTGAATTCATGTAGTTAGATAAATAGGTACCTAGGTATAGGTAGATATTATTAATTTCAAATTAATTTCGAGTTCGAATCCTGGCCGTGCATCAATGGATATTTCTGTTCGAAAAATGTATATGCGCGTTACACGTGTTTATAACAGTGAAGGAAAACATCGTGAGGAAACCTGTTAGTATTCTTGAAAGCTGCGACGAGCTTGCAACCTGTCACGTGTGGAATGCTAACTACGTAGTTAGGTAAATAGGTAGGTTACGAGATATTATGAATTATTTTTTATGTTTCTAGGGTTCCGTACCTAAAGGGTAAAAAACGGGACTACTAAGACACCGCTGTCCGTCTGTCTGTCACCAGGCTGTATCTCGTGAACCGTGATAGCTAGACAGTTGAAATTTTCACAGATGATGTATTTCTCTAAAAACTGCATAAAATAAATATTTAAGCGGGACTCCCGTACAACAAACGTGATTTTTTGCCGTTTTGATAATAGTACGGAACCCTTCGTGCGCGAGTCCGACTCGCACTTGGCCGGTTTTTTATAAATTATGGCACGGTACCCTTCGTGCGCGAGCTCGACTCACACTTGGCCGGATTTTTTGTACACCTGCAGGTAACACGAATTAATCGAATGCCTCGAATCGATTTTAAATTAAGCTTGTTTACTTGTTATGCATGATTTATCGATAAAGTTTCGAACAATAAATGTTCAAAAGTGAATAGATTCCGGATCGCCTTGGTTTGTCATAAGATATTTTTATTAAGGACACGTAGGTCTCGAGTTTCGTTTTTAGTTTCAAACTAGCGACCCGCCCCGGCTTCGCACGGGTTAAAGCTGATACCAAAATATATTACAGAATGTCTTTGTATACTTGTTAACAGCATTTAAAATTTAAAAAAAAAGTCGCGCTGATTTGAAATCTTAAAATTATCAATGGTTCTCTAATATATTAAGCATGTTATTATACATATAAACCTTCCTCCTGAATCACTCTATCTATTAAAAAAAACCGCATCATAATCCGTTGTGTAGTTTTAAAGATATAAGCAAACATACATACAGACATACATACAGACGCGGGAAGCGGAAAGCGACTTTGCTTTATACTATGTAGTGATGTAGTGTAGTAGTGATATAGATATGATTTCACCTAAAACATTATTTTATAGTACAACAATATTTCCGCTACAATGAGTATTTTATGTCGGAAATATCGTGAAATATCTTTACGAGGGCCTTGTGTGAATTGCTGGTTGTCACGTCTCCACATGTTATTGCACAATACGTCCGCTCCATAACGATTTCCTCAACCACCGACTTCAGTTGTAGCACAGTACCATTCTTAACATTATAGTCTTGATTTCTGCGGGTTTTTTTGGTTTCCCATCCGGGAGGGAACTCGTGACGTCACGTCATAGTGCGCGCCCGAACCATGGACCGTGACACGCTGCTTCCGCCCGCCCGTTTCCGCCTTCCACAAAGAAATTATGTGAACTCTGTTAAATCGAATTTTCATTTTGTAAACTGCTATAATCATATTATGTCCTAACCGATATTAGCCTTCCTAATCTTGCAATCTCGAGGCTTAATGGATGGTCCGTTACAGTGATTTTTTAGTTTGAAATTGCAAAATCTTAATTATCTCTTCCTCGAGCAATGTCCAATGGGTACCCATTTGTAAAATTTCCTGGCAGGTCGTGATCTATTTCGTTGAACGGTTGCCGCCCACGATTTTGCACTTTGTAGTCATAAATTGGGCAATGCTGCGATTTATATCCTTATCCATAAAACTGTTTTAAACATTTCTCTCTCACCCTTGGCTGCAGGGCAGGTGCATGTTATGAATAATGCAGTCTTTCGACACTGTATTGCTTATATTACCATTTCCAACCAATGACATATAATAACTTCAACAGTTGTGTAGAGTATTTTACTTCTTGCTATTTCTTTTATTCCGTCATTTGCTAGTAATCCTGGCGTCCTAATACTAAGCAAACCCTACTAACGCAATAAAATCTGACCGCAATCAGGAAGACCTACATCCTGAAAAGGGGAAGTTTCAACCCAATATATATTACTCACTGCACCGAGACCATTACGGGGACCGCAAGAAACCGGAGCCCTATTCTCGGGCCGTTGTCGTTTCGAGTGACATATTGCTACATGATACAACGCTATCGGATTTCGTCGTGCACTACAATTAGCGCGTAGAGAACTCGTTGGTTAATGATTGGTGCTAATGTGATTGTGTACCGTTTCTGGTCTAGTTTGTTTAGTGTTTCTTATCCTGTTAACAGCTCGTACCAGTGTTAGTTCCTCTGTTATATAACTTTAACGCCTCCTGTCGTGTAACTACGATCTCGTATATTCCGTACGTTTGTTTACTTAAGTTGTCTTGCTAGACGCGACACTATTTACTAAGCTAGGCGCCTGTAGTGTGGCTGCCTTAGCATTTTCCGATCGTGCCTTTGTTGCCTTCAAAAAATATTATTCAGAACATTATCCTTTTCTTTTGTTCCTTGCCTATACGCTTTACTACTTGATTGTTCAAAGCCACCTTTGACTTTTTAGGTTTTAAGGGTTCCGTACCCAAAGGGCAAAAACGGGACCCTATTACTAACACTTCGCTGTCCGTCTGTCTGTCACTGGGCTGTATCTCATGAACCGTGATAGCTAGACAGTTGAAATTTTCACAGATGATGATATTTCTGTTGCCACTATATCATCAAATACTAAAAACAATAAAATTTAAATTTAAGTGGGGCTCCCATACAACAAACGTGTTTTTTGCCGTTTTTAATAGATAATGGTACGGAACCCTTTGTGCGCGAGTCCAACTCGAACTTGACCGGTTTTTCATATTTTCCATATTATATTTGTTTAGTTTATTTGGTAATTTAATATTTCTCTACCAACTATCGTCAGATTTTAATTAACCGGTCTAACATCTTTTAAATTTTGGTTACCTCTCATCTTTGACTTGTTGTTTTTAGTAAGCATATATCGAAAATTAATAAAGGCTGAAATTAATAATATAACCAAACGATTCCGTCCATCTAGGTTGGTAGTATGGGTACTTTATGTTCTTACATAATAGCCCGTAAATGGATTTCAAGTTCTCGGTCAGTTGTGATTGGACCATTATGCATGCGTATCATATCATTAATCTTATCACCAAATGTCGTCGTTTTATGAGTCATAAAGAAAACCGTCTACTTACATAAATGAGTAGAAAGTGTCGAGTCTAACAAAACAATGTGTTCAAGTTTCTTTCTGTAACCTTTGCGAGACGTGGCGCGCATGTGAATATATTTTATAGTGCGGTACGTTTTTAATCCGCAGCTTCGCCGATAACGAGTTGGATTTCATAGGTTTAAGAATTAAAGAGGCGTGAGCCAGGGCTCCAGCGGTGAAAGTGTCCCACTCTCTGAACAATCGCCCGCCTTTCTTGGAAGTGTCACTATGATATATGATAGATAATCTTTAGACTTCCTAGAATTAATGTTGCAATATGCATAAAGCTGTCGACGCTCCCAAAGCGTCCGTGCGTATTTTAGATGACGTATTCGCATCATTTATATAGGTAATACTACTAGCAGACCCGCGACAGACGTTGTCATGTTCAAATTTCAATAAGCGCATAGAGTAACGCACGACTAATGTAATTTTTTTGCACACAATCTATACCAAAATCATCCCTTTTGCGTTTTTTTATTATTTTGGGGATGTTTTTCGTATTTTAAAATAGTATCTACTTACAGCAAATTTCAACTTAATCCGTTTTATCGTTTAAGCCTGATAGAGGCACAAACATACATACAAACTTGCAAACTTTCACATCTATAATATTAGTAGGATTTGAATACACCTAAAATTCAGCTTGTTAACAAACGTTTTGGTAAATAAATAGTGATTGTACTAGTAGGTGCAAGTAAAATGGTAAAACTCATGTCGACCCAGATTATAGTTGGCGTCAAACATTTCCTTGTTTATACGATGAATACTGTTCTGAAATGTAGACTTTATGGGCATCGTGATTGTAAAAAGGGAAATTAAACAGAAATAGCTGCCTTAAAAGTTTTATACATCATCAAATATAATAAGTGTCATGAGAATAACTTTACAATTTGTTTTGAACTCCGAGAAACCGATATATCAGTTGATGATGGAGCTAATAAACTGAGTCGATTATCTAAATTACATTATAATATGAATATAAATTCAGAAGATAACTAATGATTACTTGCACAACAAATTCATAACAATATGCCCAATGAGCGCCCAAAAGAAGAGCCTCTTATTAGGGTTCCGTACCCAGAGAGACCCTACTACTAAGACTTCGCTGTCCGTCTGTCTGCATCACATGAACCGTGATAGCTAGACAGTTTAAATTTTCACAGATTATGTATATCTGTTTCCGCTATAACAACAAATACTAAAAACAGAATAAAATAAATATTTAAGTGGGGTTCCCATACAACAAATGTGTTTCTTTTTTGCCGTTTTGTTATAAATAATGGTACGGTACCCTTCGTGCGCAAGCCTGACTCGCACTTGGCCGGTTTTATTTACCTGAAACGTCTAAGGTGATGAAATAGTTAACGCGGCACAACAACGGGAATCTATTTTTGTTTCGGGAGCAGCGACCTACTGTCTAATATTCCATTCACAGCTGTTGATGATTCACTGTTTTTACTATGCTGTTTTCCGCGCCCACACTTCAAGTCTAACAACTCTACTCCTGGCCATGTGGCAGTACTAACTTTTTACTCGGATATCAAGTACTCCACCCGTAACACTTTGACGGCCCACTTGAACGTGCCGAAAGTGATATTGTTTATCTTTTATTACAGAAACGAGTTTTTTTGTGTGATTTCTGTTTCATTTTTACAAGGTTCTATTTTATCTTTGTGTATCGTGTTGCAATCTTCTATTGTTGACCTATTTGCTCTTGTTTCACGTGGCATTGTATTTGCAACACGTTTGCGAGCATTGTGATTCATGGTTTCTCCAATATCTTGCCAGCTCTGACCATTATTATTCACAGTGAGTAAATCGTCCAAAGCTAATAGCTAGATTAACTAGTCCAATATGTGATTGATAACAATATAATTCTAATTTATCACGACTTGTATAACTAACTCATTGTTGAAATTATTATTGTTATAGGCTTGACAAGCCCTAATAAATAAACAAGGTACAAAGCTTCAAAATTGTACGAGTATAATGTGTACTGGATCAAAATGACACAAATAGCTGACGCAAAAGGTACTGGCGAGTGCTGTGACGAGGGCCGGTATTATTAGTTCCGTTAAGGGGACATAAAGCGTGTCGCCAGGTAGACCTAACTTACCCTCGTATTCAAGAACGACACTATGAGAACACGCACCCACAGTGGACGAAATCTTTTTTCATAAAAATCACTTTATGTGTTGTGCGACACTGCATAGTGTGACTAGAGGCACATTGTCGTGTGCCTCTAGCCAAATTTGAGCTCTAAAGGCACACGGTAGCGTGCGCCATAGTGCCGCTCAACACATAAAGTGATGTTTATGAAAAAAGATTTCGTCCACTGTGGGTGCGTGTTCTCATAGTGTCGTTCTTGAATACGAGGGTTAGTATAGTTGATTGTTGCGTGCTCTATCAAACTCTAGCTAGAGGCACTCACCTAAATCCATGAACAAGGTCCTAACGTGCTTTAATTCAGTATTTATTGCGTGCATATTGTCATATCACTTTTTTGGACCTTGCTAATAAACGAGGAATAGCAATACTGCATAAATTAACCGACTTGGTATTACATGGATCTCACAACTTTTTACGGTAGAAGAACTGAGTTGCGTTGCGAGACTTGGCTTTTTTTACAAGTTATGTTTTTGATGGCATTAGATTTTTCCAGACTTATCCACCAGACTTTTTATAGACTCTTAGTTCCTAGTGTGTTCACAATTTTTAAAAGAAATGCGAGTTGATTATAATTTTGGAATTTTAATTGGAAAAATTATTTCATACGCTGGCGTTTACAAAAATAAAACTAGCACTGTGTGTGAAATAATTATTTCGCTTCGCTCCGATTTTTTCTGCGCTTCGGTCCTTAAACACCAACTATGTACTTAATTTGATCTGTCATTAAAATATAGCGGCGTCACCGGTGTAACGTTTTGAATAGTAAGACCCTGGTCCTCAGTCAGACATTTAAACCAATAATGGGTTCCTTGTGTCGATATTATGATTCACACTTAAGTTTGCTTCATTAAGCTGGCGCCTAACGTCGCTTGACGACATTTAGTCACTGACTTTTGAGTCTCAACTACTCTATACTACTTTGATGTGTACAATGTGTACATCCATGCACTCAGTTTGTTGATTGTAACATATCATGCTACATATTGATACATTGTGTAAACTCAATATACTCGTTGAGTAACTATAAGGTTTTACGTGATTTTCCTACATTTAATGCTTTATTGAATCGTTTGTTAGATATTTTATGATATAACTTTATTGATCGTTTCGACTATACTGCTATCTAAAATATCATATCGATTCTTATATTTCGAGAATAAGATTAATTGGATTTTAATAGTGATTGAACAACACGTCCTCCTCAATCGTTCCTTCATAGCTACATATCGTAACTTCTTTTGTGCAACTTTGTTGACCATTTGTCTCCGGTTTCTGTCCGCTGGTTGATGAAGAGCCGTGCTTATTGATATCCAGGTGTTCGGATACCTAGTCGGTCCATCGTTTGGGGCTTCGTCTACGTGGCTTTTTCCCCTCTACTTTACCCGTCACCATTAGACGTCCAAGATTATCGGAGCAACACTTAACAATTTGCAAATCACGAGTATAGTTTTTATTGGCTTGCTAATTTCCTCCGGTCTCCAAGATAAATTTGCTTATATTGCTTCCTGTATTGTCTAATATTGTCTCATTTCTTGGTATTTTGCTAGAGATTGCTTCACCAAGATCCCTTTTATCATTCATATTCATACATTTTAGTCCATCACCATCACGATTTGATTCGGTAAATGTATTATTGCTTGTGCTAAACCCTAATCAATTCCAGCAATTAAGTAATTATTATACTTTTTTATAGGAAATTGCATGCCAGAAATTATTATTAACCAGTTTGATAAATACTAACTAGTTATGAAATAGTGTACCCTTCGATTCAATTTGCATACCTACTCGGGCGCTTGAAACTTTCAAGTTATCATTTTAAACTGCAACTGCTCGCAACATAAATATTCAACAAATAATGTGTAATTTCTTTAATTGATACATTTTGTTGGGCCATTGTGCAAGAAAATTATTGTTGGCGAAACATTTCTGGCAATTACGTGTTTTCTTGTAGGTACTTTTTAACTGGTCCATGATTATTATTTGCGAAACGTGGAATAATCTTGCAGCTATTCGTTACCGAAGACCTCTCTAAGCAACTTTTATTATACGACTCGTTGATTGTTTTATAAATATTATCGCAGGTTATCAAACGATGATTGATATTTTTTTCTTATATACAAATATGTGTACATATTTGGAATCTTACAGTTTCTGTTCCACTCGTTTTGTCTGATAGCATCCAGTTCTCCAAGTCATCTGCTCGCTCTTAGGTTTCATTTTGACTGAAAACCACACTCTTTGCGTGTGTGAACCTTCTCGCACGACACGACCATGCATTTCCGTTTCGATGTGAGCGTCTAATGGGGATTAATTCATTCGCACGGTGCAATCCACCAGTAAGTGGGTGCAACAATCGTTCAGCCACGCTCCACGTTAAAACAATGAACTGTGAATGAGACTCTAAACGTCTGCCTTTTACGGCTCGACATCCTACGTGAGTGTTCTACTAATTTATTGCTTTTACATTAAAGTGTTCGGCAACCTTAGGCTGTATCGACTCTGACTTAGAAGTTGGGAGTTGCATGACGACGGTATATTATTCTTTATTGCGGTTGTAATTGGCTTCTCAAGGTACTGAGTAATTATGTACCTGTACCTAAACCATTAGTACTTTGGAGGATTTTCTATAAGTCAGCAACACATCTATAATTTTCATAGCCATAGCTATGAATATCATACATTTTTGAGAACACTAAAGAATCTATGTAGATATAGGTACTGCATTGAAAACCATAATATGATAATCATAGTTTTTTTGCGAAATAAGCCAGCAGACCTGGTCGTTTGATTTTGACGGTGACCAACAAAGAACCAGTAGCTAATTAAACAAGGGACCCGTCACGTTCTCAAAATATATGGGTGTGCACGTTTTACCGCGCACGTGCAAGGATACATGCCTAATAGAGGCTTAGCAATCAGTAGGTACCACCACATCTGTATGGCCTATTAAAATACAGTGTTGACATTTTAAAAGGTTGCATCTAGCTACCCGGCGAACTTCGTATCGCTTTAGAATGTTAATTTCCCGTTCCCGTTAAAAAGTATCCTGTGCCCGTCTCCTGGTTCTAAGCTTCTAATTTTTAGCTCAATTTCAGCCAAATCGGTTCAGCCGTTCTCGAGTTATAAATAGTGTAACTAACACGACTTTCTTTAATAGATATAGGTTTATCACGGGTCCTAATTGTTTAAGGTGCCCTGAAGCGCGGAAACATTTAGTTTCAAATGCCGGTAGCAGCCACCCACTTAGATTTTCACCGTTCTGAATGTTGCCTTACCCTAAACAAGAGAAGCCACAAGCGCTTCAAATTGATATTGTGTTTGAGTTTATTCGATTCTCGTTATTGTTACTGCACAAACTTGCACGATCGCATAAAAGTACGAATGATCATAATATCACCGTGTGAACTGTTTACCATACCATTTTTGTAGTGTAGGTATAGGTAGGGCATGTGACTGGGTACTGGTGCAACTAAAAATCATCGCATGCTTCAACTCAATGCTGGCTCTAGCCTGCGTAGTGCAAAGATGGCATTCCATAAAGGTGAGTTTCCACCTACGCGGAGCCATGTGGATCTGTGCGGTGCGGTGCCAAACACAGAGCTCGACATTTTAAAACTCGAATATTTGAGCGCTGTCATTGGTCTGTTTCGCACAATTCCGTGTAGGTGGAAACTCACCCTTAAATCATGTTTTAAGTAAACGCGCGCGATGCTGAAATCGCAGGTGTTCCTTATGTTCTTACGTTGCATGGTTTTTAGTACCTTGAGAATTTATTATTGACATATGAATTAATGCATTTCGTAATATTGGGTATTGTTCGATGAAATACGACTATAACGCTAAAAGCACATGCTTTATGTAACGCTATCTCATTGTTTTGTTGTCGCTATTCAAATGTCAATATTAGAGTCAAACTACAAATCATCTCGGGTAACTTGCTTCAGCATTGCGCTCGAAAAACATACGTGTTTTGTTAACAATGATAGCACCAGCGGCGCGCAAACGTAGCCGAATGTCATCTCATTTTTGAAATGATTAATCGGATGCCTAAAGCCTTTCACGAAATTATGAAATCTTTTGTTCCGATGCAAAAAAAAGTTGTTAGTAGAAACAATTTTACATAGTAGGTGTAGCTGTACTAGTTTTTGGGACTGTCTTTAGAACGTTGAGAGATATTATTCCTTCAGGATGTCATTTGTCATCCATGTTTCTCTAAAACTCATTCCATACGCGTTCGTCTTCGTTGACAAAGTTAAAGTTAAGTAAGATAACGCTGATGTCGTAGGTAATTTTTCCATCTAGAGTTAGACAAAGGTATCTGATCTCTGATTACGAGTAAATAATGTTTTCAATGTTGAGCAACATTGAAAACATTATTTACTCGTAATCAGAGATCAGATACCTTTGTCTAACTCTAGATGGAAAAATTACCTACGACATCAGCGTTATCTTACTTAACTTTAACTTTGTCAACGAAGACGAACGCGTATGGAATGAGTTTTAGAGAAACAGATTACATTTTATATTATAATGTAATTTTGAAACAGTCCCGGATGTCGAGTGTTATCCAACGAATGTTTAACTCAACTACATAGCAATTATATTCTATATTGCAGTAAATAGTGTACGAGGTGTATTTAGTAGACCAACTGAGTCTACTAGGCGTTGAAGGAAATAATTAAAATTAGTCTCTGATCATGCAACCTCAATGGACCATGTTTAAATGTTTGCTTCACGCACATCTAAATGTAGGAGCACATAAAAAACATTTCCTGGTAAGTGTTATGAAATTGTAGGAGTTAGATAAATGAACAATGCTGCCTTGTAAAATTCTACCTTACTTATGAGTCGCTCAGAGATCCCAGTATTCTTTGTTGTTTGATAAAAAAAATTCAAGTCAAGACACTACCAAAACGTAGATTCTTCAATTACAATCTCTCACAATTTCCAATATTAATAGTCTTACTATCGGAAATAAATTCAGCATCAATTCTTTTCATATCTCGACCACCGTTCGATGCTGAGTTCTTTGGTAAATTAGAGATTACTCTTACTTGAGGTAAACTGTTGAAGGATTTCTGCAATAGGTATCTATACAATTGGATTTGTTCGCGAGCACAACCAATTGCCTACATCTAAATCTATACTAATATTATAAAGAGGAAAGATTTGATTGTTTGTTTGTATCGAATAGGCTCCGAAACAACTAGACCGATTTCAAAAATTCTTTTACCATATAAATCCTACATCATCCCTGATGAACATAGGCTATAGATTATTTTCAAAAACGTTAGGGATCTGTATTAAAACTTCGATAATGTAACCCAACGTGTGAAAAAAAATCCAAAAAACATCCTTATATTGCGTTTGCTGCAGAAAGTATTGACAATAGAGCAAAGTGATGTACTGCAGTTTTATAGAGGGCATAAATATCTACAAAAAAGTTCGTAATGCTATATGTCTAACTATTAGGGATCCCTATTAAAACTTTGATAATGTAACTTAAGGTGTAAAAAAATTTGCCATAAATATCATTATTACACCCGTACGACGCCGGGGCGGACTGCTAGTATAGTATATAGTTATCTATAGTTAGTACTGCGTACGTTTGGGTTACATGCTCCACTGCCTGCAACTATGCGTACCTTTTCCGTGTTCATGCTTCATGTTCTGTTCTGGTTTCCAACCAAAATGCACTGTAATTATACACGTTTTCTACCTTCCACCAAATGTCTATTTTACTCCGCCAATTGTAATCAGATTAACATCGCTAGGTTACGAAAGTATGAAAGTAATTCTACATTAGTTACAAATTAGTTGGTAGGGTTTCACATTATGCCCGACTTCCACCAGCGAGTTAAGATTAGTCGAATAAAAACCGGCCAAGTGCGTGTCGGTTCACGCGCAATGTAGGGTTTCGTAGTTTACACAGCTAACGACGTTATAATAAGTAATTTTCAATGGTGTGTATGGGTACTAAAATTACAGCTTTCTAGCACTAATATTCTCTGAGCTAAGCTGCGGACAGACGGACGGACGGACATGGCGAAACTAAGGGTTTCTTGTAGAGTACGAAACGCTAAGAATTACTTCCACTAATAATTGTATAAATTGTTTTGTTAGATAAAGTATCTGCCCGTACCCACTGTACGTAGTTTCAACTTGACTAATCCTAGTTTATGATATTGCTGCAAGTCTACGAGTGGGTTGTAATTGCATTTATTGGTTTATAGTAGAGGCAGTAACTGTTTTATCTATTAAGTAACTTTCAAAGGTATATTAACTAGTAATTTTGTGCGTACGGAAGTCTCCATCGATAGTAAAATTCGTCGTCGATTTTGAAGGTTCTTAAATGAACCATAAATTTCGTAAATTAACCTTAACATGGAACGAGCAAACCGAAGAGTGAAAGCACGTAACGCTTGATTGGCTCACGCTGCTTCTCGTCTCTTTTCGTTTTATTGGCAAGTGTCACTGTTTGCCAACATCAAATTATGTGGCGAGACGGTTACGCTCGTCTATTTATCTTAACCGAAAGTCTCCATAGCTGTCGTCGACTCGGAATCAGCTAAGTTACCGCCATACAATAGGTTTGGTAGTCTCAGCAAAAAGTGCCGTTCAGTCATTTTTTACCAATTTAAGTTATTTTCTTTTACAAATTTTGGCAAACAATAAACCCTTAATTGTTTCTACGTTTTGTTTTAAACTACTGGCATTTAATGGGCTACGCAAAAAGTTACCAGTGACGATTATAGACAACCGATTTCACAGTCAACATCTTTGAGAAAACGAGAGCAATGAAATTCGTCTCGGCCACGCCCTAAAGTACTGCCGTTGTATTGAGCATAACCTGCTTATCTCCAAGTAGATCTGTCAGTTCTTCGTTCAATTATAGGCTTCTGGCCTACATACTGACTCAGCGTCAACGAATGTGCAGTAAACATCGACAGAGCACGCACGGCCAGATGCCAATTTCTAATTCCATCTTGCCCTTAAAAGTAGATTCAAGTACCACGACTTGGAAAACCTCAATTAAAAATAAATGAGACCAGGAATAATCTAGAAGGAAAGTTGGACCGTAATCCAATAAGGTGAAAGATTTAAAAGAAACTCGGCAACTACCACACGGTGAAACAAAATTATTCAGTGAAACAAAATGTAGTTTAGTAGAAAAGTTTGTTTAACTTAACGTAATCGTGGATAACTCTGGCAATTTAGGTAATAACATAGACGCAAAATAAAACTAAAAAACTTTGGTTCGAATTGCTTGAGCCTTAGCCTTCCTGTATTCACTATTATGCTTAGTTTTGTTTATAGTAGAAACCTCCTTTATCAATGTACCTATATCTTCGGATATACTTCCGACAATAGGCTTAGCCTTGTATAAGCCAATAACATTAAGTAATTTCGTTAATCGAGCCTCAATCATAACCATTTTTGCGGGACCTTGCCCTCTCGTTAAAAGAAGCAATTTTACAATTTGCTTCCAGCTCCCTGTGTACCATTATATCGTTTTTTGTCTGCTCCGAAATGCTTGTACTATTTTTTACACTCGCAATTTGATTGACTGCGTATAAAATATCGCGTGTTGTAACATTATTCCGTGGCACGCCACAGCACAGCTGGTACGAATGCCCAATGCTGTGTCAAGCATGTCTGGTTCGGATTCAAAGAATCAAGTCCGTATCAGTGCTTGCGTCGTTTGTTTAAAGAACTCTGATATTCTTCTTCATAGTGTATGATAGCATCTGTTTCCTATTTGCTTGGTATAATTTCATCATGCATATTATTTATACAGTTTACCTTGGTAATTGTGAGAAATAGAGCTTGACCGCATTAAGGTTAGTTACGCTCACGGTGTTTATGATTGCCATTGAATAAACTCTATGTCTTGACCGTCCTCAAAGGCACCCGATTGCGACGCGACGTGAATTGTTTTACGTAAGGAAACATTCTTTTTTAGGGTTCCGTACCCAAAGGGTAAAATCGGAACCCTATTACTAAGACTTCGCTGTCCGTCTGTCTGTCCGTCTGTCCGTCTGTCCGTCTGTCCGTCTGTCCGTCTGTCTGTCTGTCACAGGGCTGTATCTCATGAACCATGATAGCTAGACAGTTGAAATTTTCACAGATTATGTATTTCTATTGCTGCTCGAACAACAAATACTAAAAACAGAATAAAATAAATATTTAAGGGGGCTCCCATACAACAAACTTGATTTTTGCATTCCAGCGCCATCTAGTTTCATTTGTTTGACCGCTCGGGGTTTGAGAGGTAAGATGAAAGAGGTTTGCGATTCCGCTGGCAGGTGGCGCTATTTTACCACTATCGGTAAAGTAAGTCGGTAAATAGGTGGTACTTCACATGATCGAATAAAAAGTTTGAAATTGAATTATTGAATTCATGTAGTTAGGTAAATATGTACCTAGGTAGATATTATTAATTTCCAATTAATTTCGAGTTCGAATCCTGGCCGTGCATCAATGGATATTTCTGTTCGAAAAATGTACCTATATGCGCGTTACACGTGTTTATAACAGTGAAGGAAAACATCGTGAGGAAACCTGTTAGTATTCTTGAAAGCGGTGACGGGATTGCAACCTGTCACGTGTGGAATGCTAACTACGTAGTTAGGTAAATAGGTAGGTTACGAGATATTATGAATTATTTTTTATGTTTCTAGGGTTCCGTATCTAAAGGGTAAAAAACGGGACTACTAAGACACCGCTGTCCGTCTGTCTGTTACCAGGCTGTGTCTCGTGAACCGTGATAGCTAGACAGTTGAAATTTTCACAGATGATGTATTTCTCTAAAATCAGCATAAAATAAATATTTAAGTGAGACTCCCGTACAACAAACGTGATTTTTTTGCCGTTTTGATAATAGTACGGAACCCTTCGTGCGCGAGTCCGACTCGCACTTGGCCGGTTTTTAAACGTTGTGACAGTCAATACAATATGTGTTTCACAATACTGTTTGACTTTACTATTTAACGGTTGGATTTGTCGCATGACAATTATTGCCCATTTCAACGTTATTGTTTCGCAAACCCATTTAGAAGTCGTACGCTTCGATTCAAATATGACATAACGTGTGTGCTGTGGATGAGGTATTTGTCACAAATTCTTTGTTTATCGGATAATCTCCGCTCGTATATTGCAAACGCCCGCATGCGTTTTTGTCGAAAGCGATGCAGCATACCATGTTATATTTATTCTGTTTGTATTGACTTACTTAGAGTTCCATAAATTGTCTCTTTACAGCTAAGAGTACATACTCGCGTACAACCATGTTTGGGGATAATGTTCGTTAGCCTTTTTAGGGTTTCGTACACAAAGGGTAAAGACGGGACCCTATTACTAAGACTACGCTGTCCGTCTGTCTGACGGTCTGTCACAAGGCGTGTACACGGTATCGGATAAACCGTGATAGCTAGACAGTTGAAATTTTCACAAATGATGTATTTCTGTTGCCGCAAACAACAAATACCAAAAACATAATCAAATAAATATTTAAGTTGAGCTCCCATACAACAAACGTGTTTTTTTTACCGTTTTTTTATAGAAAATGGTACGGAACCCTTCGTGCGCGTGTCCGACACGCACTTGGCCGATTTTCTTACTATAATCTATCTGCTAATAGTCTGCCCACTTTTTATACAAATCTATTCCTACATACATAGGAAGATACACCCATTTATTCGTCTTAGAATTCGATAAGGAGATCTCGCTTCGCTTGTTCAAAAATTCATAACTTATGAAGTACACCTACCATTTTATAAAGCTTCTAAAAAAATAATCATAACATCAATGAATGTACAGTTTGTAAGTTACGAGGACATCAAATTTGTTTCATTTGATTAAAATTAAAATAACCATAAGAGTTCACGAGTGCTCTTGCGCATACTTTAACTAGGAATGTTGTAGAGATATAAAACTTTTAACTACCTTTTAAATAGATTTAACATGGAGGTTACCGTTATGATCGCTACGCTTACGACGGGACTTACAATCTATTAAAATGCACTGGAGGTATCTAAGCGATGTACCTATTTGATCAGTTTTTTACGGTTCCGTAACCAAAGGGTAAAAACGGGACCCTATTACTAAGACTTCGCTTTCCGTCTGTCCGTCTGTCTATCACAAGGCGGTATCTCATGAACTATGATAGCTAGACAGTTGAAATTTTCACATACTATGTATTTGCTATAACAACAAATACTAAAAACAGAATAAAATAAATATTTAAGGGAGGCTCCCATACAACAAACGTGATTTTTTGCATTTTTTTTGTAGATGTGAATGGTACGGAATCTTTCGTGCGCGAGTCCGACTCGCACTTAGCCGGTTTTTTTATAACATTCTTGAGAAGTATCTTGATGGGTTTTTTAAATTGGATGATCTACTCTATCAAGGTGCTGCTATTATTACCACCACTGAATGGGACTTGCTCTGCAAACCAAATCTAACAGACAAATGTGTCTGTACAAATATATATGCACCTAGTTAGGTAAAATCATCAGATCACTTTGATGTTCACTTGGTTGTTGAAGGTACATTTTACAAGATTTTATTTAACTTGCAATGTATGTATGTATGTACTGAGTAAATATGTAACTATGTTTGTTAAGGTGGAATCTTGCAACTCAATATTGAAGCAGTTATTCCCAAATGATTGAGTTGAAATTTTGCATACTTAAGTAACTTCGGTGACAATGCAATAATATGGTGACAGCGAACTGATCTGATGAAGAAGTCAGGAGCAGTTCAACAGTCACTTACAACGGAACTTCTTAGTAATTACTTCGATTGAGTAAAACTTTTCATTGTTGTCAAGCTCCGATGACAATGTTATATGATGTGACAGATGATAGCGCGCTGGTGCTCAATGGTTTAAATGATTTTACATTTTTACAAAAGCTTGTCATTGAAAAATATTTTGGAACATATATATTTGCATTAAAAACACAAAAACCGCTAAGTATAAATAAACTCGGAATAACAACAAAAGTTTCTTTCTCCTTCATAAAATTCCACTTAACGTCTTTGATCTACTTTGTTTGGGAAATTTGTCTCGGTGTACTTCAGCACGTCGACGTATAAAGTATATCACATAAATAAAAGGAAAGCTTTGAAGGTTTTTAGGGTTCCGTACCCAAAGAGTAAAAACGGGACCCTATTACTAAGACTACTCTGTCTGTCTGTCACAGGGCTGTATCTATCGTTATAGCTAGACAGTTGAAATTTTCACAGATTATGTATTTCTGATTGCCGCTATAACAACAAATACTAAAAACAGAATAAAATAAATATTGAAGTTGGGCTCCCATACATCAAACGTGGGAAACTTTGTGCGCGAGTCAGATTCGCACTTGGCCGATTTTTTGTTAAAATTTTCCATAGCGTTCTCAACCAAACAATAATTGCATGATTTTAGCATAATTATATACAAAGTTAGAATCACAACTGTAATCCCTAGTACATTAAACATCCTCTCAGATCTCTAGACGACTAGATCTTTAAAGTTTTCTAAAAGAGGTAGTCAGACGCACGTCCAAATAATACATTCGGTATATGCCCAAATTTTGCAGTAGTTAACATTCCATACGTAAGTGGTTGCAAGCCGATCGCCGTTTATAAGAATACTCAATGGATTTCTCACGATGATTTCCTTCACCGCACATACGAGTATTCGTATGGTAAAACCGGTTAAAAGTCAAAAGTAACAAGTTACTCAAAAATTCGTTCAAACCATTTTTTGTTTAAGTTTGGTAACCAGTCTGTCAATCGGCCGCCATTAAACTTCTACCCCCACTTGCCTCTTGTCGTAAAGTCAGTCGGAACCCAGTCAATGTTGGATCGCACGTCTTTGTTCGCGACGCTTTTGTTTGTGGTATTTAGTTCTCTCGCTATTGTATTTTCGTGTGATTGACTTCAGAAAAAATATTAATTGAATATGGAAGTGGAAGGTACGTACCGTAATTTAAAACGAAATTTTATTATTTTCTGTTTGTATTGTACGTTTAGGAACTATGTTTAACGGGTCCTTTAAGGGCATTTATTTTTACTTTTAATTTTGTTATAACAGTGTTTTTGTTTAAGTGTCTGGTCTTGTCCAGCTACATTTCTTTTATAGAAACGAAATTTAGGCTTATGTCAATCATATATTACAATAAAATTGTCCGCCATAATCCGCCATTTTGTTTTTTATCCATTCGAAGTTAATGCATGTAAAAGTTGAATTATTTCAATATTGTAATTTTTTGTTTTTTTCTCTCGTAGATTCTTCTAAAACCGTCAGGAAATTTACCAGAAGAGCTTTATATGACATCCTGAAAGAATTCAAGGGGAAAAAAATGGACGAAAAGTTTTCATTAATGGAAAAAAAACTTGTGGAAATTACTAAATGTCCAACTGATCAAAAAACTGTTTTAAGTCGGGCCTTAAGGTGTTTCAAGAGTGATTTGAAAAAGAAATGGACAGCCGGTAGTTACAAGGATGAACGTTTCTTGAAAAATAATGAAGAATGGCTCACGTCTTCGATCGAATTGCCCTACTGGTCTGCAGAACCTACACAAAAACCAGGACGTCCACCTAAAACATTCGAAGAGTTAAGTGACCGCAGTAAGCGCCGAAAAACAAAAGTACTACGGGAGGAGGTACCTGTCGAGGAACTGACGTATGCCGCTGGCGTAAGTCAGCGCACTTCAGGAAATAGTGATGCGTCAAAATTAATAAAAGAAATGACTTCCACGCCAACCAGAGCTACAAAATTTCGCAAAGTTATTACTTCTGCTCAAAAGCAAATAGTTGTTAAGAAACATACACCCGAAGAGGCTCTGGCAATCTTTGTAGAAGGCGACTTCAGTCGAAGACAGTGGGAAGTTATACACGGGGCTAACAAGAGCATCTACCCCTGTTATTCAATCATAAAAAGGGCCAAAAAAGAATGTTACCCCAATGAGCAATCGATTCGAGTGACTGAAACTTGCTCTGAGATTGAACTACAAGCTTTACTTGACCACACTGCATTGCGTCTGTATAAATACGTAGCAGAGGTTGCAGATACTTGTTCACAGGAAGAGCAGCAAAACATGGTTTTAATTTCAAAATGGGGCTGTGATGGAGCGCAGCAGTTGCAATATAAACAAAAGTTTGAAAACAATACCGACAGTGACGCAAATATTTTTCAAAGCTCATTCGTGCCTTTAAGATTAGTTGTAATGGTTGATGGAGAACAAAAAAAAATCATATGGCAAAACCCAGTCCCTTCCTCAGTCAGATTTTGCAGACCCATACGAATACGCTTTATCAATGAATCAAAAGATGTTACTAAAAATGAAATAGCGTACATCAAAAGTCAAGCTGCAAATTTAAAAAAAACAGAATTGCCCACACCTAATGGATTAGGTAAAATAAAACATACCATGATACTTACCATGATCGACGGAAAAGTATGCAATGCTGCAACTGATACTTCATCCACTATGAGATGTTATATTTGCGGACAGACTTCCAAAGATTTCAACAAATTAATTGTAGCAGAGGAAGTCAATGAGGAAGCACTGAAGTTTGGATTATCGATTCTTCATGCTAGAATTCGTTTCTTCGAGTCGCTATTGCACTTATCTTATAAATTACCTTTAAAAAAGTGGCAAGCGCGAACAGCCGAAGACAAAAAGATTGTTAAAGAAACAAAAGAAAAGATTCAAACTACCTTCAAAGAAGAAATGGGTCTACTCGTAGACATTCCCAAGCCAGGATTTGGGAATACTAATGACGGCAATACGTCCAGAAGATTTTTTGCTGATCTGGAATGCTCTTCTCGAATTACAGGCATCAATATTGGTCTAATAAAACGATTTAAAGTAATCTTAGAAGTGATTTCAAGTGGCAACAGCATTGATGTTGATAAATTTGGAGCCTATGCACATGAAACTGCTGAAATGTACACAAATTTGTATGGTTGGCATCCTATGTCACCAACTATACACAAAATTTTAATGCATGGTGCCAAAGTCATATCTACTGCAATCCTACCTATCGGTCAATTATCGGAAGAGGCAGCAGAGGCCCGCAACAAGCACATACGGTATTATAGGCTAAATTTTGCTCGAAAATTTTCACGAGTCGATTGTAACAGAGATATATTAAACAGGCTGTTACTAAGTTCAGACCCGTATTTAAGTTGTAGCAGACCAAAGCTACACAAGAAAAGTAAGCCATTTTCGATGGAAGCAATCAGTCTTATGGTAGCAAGTACACCGCTTTTACCTCCAAATGAAAATGATGCCGAAGAAAGTATAGAAGAAGACGAAGATGACGAAGAACATGAAGACGAACAGTTTGAGTCTGACTAATGATATTTTTTTATCGCAAATTTGTATAGTTTTTTTTAAATAAATATCTAATATCATTGAACTTTGTCTTTCATTCGATGAAATTGCAAAAAAACGCGAAAAATAATTTTGACCAGTTTTATAATGCGAATACTCCTATGTGCACCGATTAAATAAAAATGCCTCAAGAACACTGAAAGTCGATTAAACAATAAATAGTTGTCCGGCTAAGACAATTATTATCTATTGTAGGTACCTATTGTCGATTGGTATCCTTGTTCCTATTCACAGCCTGCATTTACGGCACCATTATAAAATCATTACATGAAGTTCATAAAACTTGAGCAAAGAACTACATAATTAGTCTCGAGGAAAATGGCGAGCCTCGTGACCAAATTACCAACGTTTTTTTTCTTTTTTTTTCTTTTTCGTGCTCTATACTCAAATCTCACTAGAATTGTATTTGGCTAGGCTTACTACGAGTAGCTGGAACGTTATAAGCTCTTCAGGTTTTTCCAAAAAACGTATAAAAAACTACTGCTGTTGTCTTTCTTAAGATGCGATAGCGATAATTGACCGGTTTCGCTAAAAAAAATATTTGTTGTTAAATATTTTAAATTTTCATCTTATTTCATAAATTAATATTGGTGAACTTTACACACAACGCCATCTAGCCCCAAACTAAGGAAATCTTGTATTATGGGAATCAGATAACTTATAGAATACTTATACATATAGTTTTTAAAAGCTTTTAACCTCTATCTCCTAGTTATATGTTGGTATATTATTTAGGGGCTCTGTTTTACCTACACAACAGTTCTAACTTATTTTGGTGGCAACAAAATACGAGTAGATAGGTAGATAGGCCACATATTTTGATTTAAGTATAGAGTTTGTGAAGTCAGGGATTGTGGAGTTAGAAGCTTGGCTCTACATGAGGTCTGATTTTGACAGTGCGAGCCATATTGTTTCGTCTTGCCAACATTTTACATGAAAATGTTTTTTGAGATATTATTAATTTTCTGTATCTCCAAACTACACGTATGTAGTTGTATTTGCAAATTGCCTTCCCAATAACCTGTCGCACACACGCTCTCCACGTCAAATGTGTCAAAATGTCTCGCTCATTTACCAATACTCGTATATAAAACACACCCAGAGACTGAAATTCAGTAAACTAAGCAATTACATTAAATGGTTTTTGTTAAATGCAACATCATTCGGTCTAATAGATAAATAGGATCACGACTGTAATCCCTAAATGGTTCTTTAGATCTCTAGACGCTCAGATCTTAGAAGCTGTCTAAAGAGGATAGTCAGAGGCATGTCCAAACATTATATTATTTGGCGCATATCCACGTTTTACAGTAGATACCTCGAAACATCATTTGGCACCATGCCCGCATTTTACAGTAATTAATTATCATTCCATGCGTGACAGGTTGCACGCCCAACGCCGCTTACGAGAATACTAACTGGTTTCCTAAAATGAGACTAATGAGACTATGCAATGTTACATGTATGTGTGTGACCCCCTACAAAGTCAAGCACACATTTCGATTGTACCATACCATAGGTACCTATAGCTACTTAGGAATTAAAAAGACCATGAATAGGCTGGTCAGCCTCGCTCAGCAATCACCTAAATCCATTAGTAATCGGTATGCGGCTTCAACTGTCAAACAAAACCCCATTGTGTTCGGACAGTTACACAATGGAAATTTGACAGTTGACGATGATTACGATTATCAGTGGACTTACGCAATAAAGCAGCTGAACTGGCCGGCGTTCCATTCAACAGATTTCTAAGGATAGGGACAATACGACCTGGCGTTTTATGAAGAAACTTCTGTGAATTGGGACGCGAATCGCCATAATGCTAGGGCTGCCATCCGTCCGGGTTTCCCCGGATTTGTCCTAATTTAGAGGGCGTCCGGGGGGCGTCCGGGCGGGGTTTCATTTGTAGTCCGGGTTTAAAATTTGGCCACCCGCGACACAAGCACTGTGGCGGAATTGTGAAATCAACTTTTCGATTAAGGGAGCCGTTTGTGAAATATTAAGCTTTAAATTGCACCCCTCTCCCCAGCCCTTAAACATGTCCGGGTTCTGGGCTCTAAAATCCGGGTTTTCACGTGTCTTGTCCTGGTTGGCAAATTTTAGAGATGGCAGCCCTACATAATGCATATATTGGTGCCGACTTAACAGCATCCATCTCCTTCTGTTTCGTATAAAGTAAAAGTGACAGCAATAAATGTGCTTATAACGGTGAAGGAAAACATCGTGAGGAAGTACCAGTTAGTATTCTTGAAAGCAGCGACGGGCTTGCAACCTATCACGTGTGGAAAACTAACTACTGCAAAGTGTGGGCATGTGCCAAATGTAACGTGCCTCTGACTAGCCCCTTTAGAAGACCCTTGAAGATGTTCAAGAATCTGAGCGCCGAGAAGATGTCTACCGTACTTGGGGATTATAATTGTGATATTTTTTGGAGACTTCTAAATCGGTTTTAGTCTAGTTTGGTGCCAACAGAATTGAGACTATTGTGTTGTTAGAAGACGCACCCTCAACAAAATCTCAAGAACAAGAAACTCGAATAGTTTCACATTTTAATCGGTGTTACAGATCGTGTAGTAACTATGAAACTAATGTGCTCAAAACTAAAGAACAGCATAATTAAGCAGTCGTGTGTGGATCGCTTAACGGTAAGATAATATGCGTTATTATTCATTGCGGAACCGGAGAGTCAGTCAAAACTAGGGCTGCCATCCGTCCGGGTTCTGGGCTCTAAAATCCGGGCTTTACACGTGTCTTGTCCTGGTTGCCAAATTTTAGAGATGGCAGCCCTAGTCAAAACGAACCATCTCGTAGACTAGTGACCGAGGAATAAATATATCTTAGTAAATGTATTGGCATATGTTATATGTATATACATATATGTATATGATTTTTCTGATCGAAAATTTATATGCGCATCAAAAACACGTGCTTACAACGGTGAAAGAAAACATCGTGAGGAAACCAGTTAGTGTTCTTATAAGCGGCGATGGGCTTGCAACCTATCACGTATGGAGTGCTAACTACTGCAAAATGTGGGCATGTGCCAAATATAATGTTTGGACGTGCCTCTGGCTACCCCCACTGGACATCTTCAAAGGATCTAAGCGCCTTAGGATCTGAGAGGATGTCTACCGTACTTGGGGATTACAGTCGTGATCCTATTTATTTTATTTTTTATTTAAATCGTCACTGTACGCCGGATATAAGGCAGATATTGGTGTCGATTCTGTTGACACCGAGCTAATCCTAAAATTTACTAAAATAAAATTAAAACAATTTCGCTTCTATTCCTTTACGTTAAAGTCTAAATTAGAGTAGGTGGCTATTATGTTGTGTCCATTTAACAATTTGGGAATAAGAGGATCGTGCGTTTTAAACACGATCCTCTTATTCCTATTACGTTAAAGTCTCAATTCGCGTAACCTCAGGATGACAGTTT
The DNA here is from genome assembly GCA_912999785.1 of Hydriomena furcata. NCBI lineage: Eukaryota > Metazoa > Arthropoda > Insecta > Lepidoptera > Geometridae > Hydriomena > Hydriomena furcata. The sequence continues at coordinate 11,580,370 of OU538829.1, forward strand.
TAAAACGTAGGCTAGTTTTAAGTAATTTATCGGTTTTTACGTAAATGTAGTCAGCATATAAAAAGGTGCTGACTAAAGTGAAATTTTGACTTTCTTATTTTTTTTAGCACATCCGAAATATACATAGAAAAAAACGTAATTTTAAAAATATTCTAAATTTAAGAATTCGTCCATTTATAGGTTACTCTAATTTAGACTTCAACGTAAATGAATAAGAGCGAAATTGTTTTAATTTTATTTAAGGAAATTTTAGGATTAGCTCGGTGCCAACAGAATCAACACCATTATTTTATTAGCTGCAGTTGCTAATAAAGATCGATACTACCGGTTTCTAATAGAAACGCAAGATTCCAATTTAACGAGAGTTTGAATTGACATTAACGTTCAGGCAAGTAATTATGAAAATGAACTGTCTGAAATACTATTCTATCAGATATACGGCCCAAGCCCATTAATTATTCAGCTTTTGAATAAGTTAATATCCTTGAAATGTAACTTTATTGATTAAACGTTAACCCGATCTCTGTAATATCAAGGTCTAGGCTAGTTTTGTGCTTTTCAATGTAATGTTAGCGAAATAAATAAATATTGGTGAACTTTATCACACAACGCCATCTAGACCCAAACTAAACAAAGCTACTATGGGAACTAGATAACTAATACTTATATACCTTCTTTTTTTTGTAAATACATATAACATCCAGGCACAGCACATACATTCATCACACCAATGTTTGTACCTGGTAGGAATCGTACCAACAACCTTCAGCGCAGAAGGCAGAGCTATCATCTTTGCCCGCTCTTATCCCACTTAAGTGGGGTCGGCACAACATGTTTCTGTCTTCACCTCCCTATCGCTCTTCATCACAATATTCACACCTTCCTTATCCACGTCACAATATTGAGTAAAAATCTTTGGTCTTTGTTAAAAATGGCAATAAAATGCAATCATGATCATTATCAAATCTAATACTTATTTCAAACGTGTTATTTGTTGGAATGTTGAGCACGTATACTTATTGTGTCAAGTCATTGCCATATGGCCGACTGGGCATAGTGGACAGTATAATTGCTGGACAAGCCTACTCCTCATCTAAAAACCTGAAGCACTACAGCTTCCTGTAAGTAGGTAAAGATCCCGCCTAATGCTTTACAAATAATCTAGAATTTACTTATTCATTATGTAAAAAAAACCGACGAAAATGTATCGACCATCAATCGCAAAGTCAAGGGACTTTATTCGTTTTTTAAGTTTTTGAAGGAACTGTCAGTCCTGCATAAATATAATTTAAATGGGACCAACTTGGGACTATTCTCTAAACAATAGAAATAAAATCATCAAAATCGGATCATCAGGTAAAAATATATGGTCATACATAAAAATATATATATATATATATATATATATATATATATATATATATATATATATATATATATATATATGCGTCGACTTGGGAACCTCCTCGGTTTTTCGTCGGTTAAAAATACTACTTATCAGAAACGCGCGTGTTGTAACACGCATTCTGCTATTTTTACACAAAGGTTAGCTGAAAGGTAATGTTAACAAGCATTAAGTTCGTCTATGTTCATGTTTTTGTCTTATCTATAATCTATAAATATAATAAAACTGTAGAAGAGCTCAATTCTGTACATTGAATAAAAACTAAAAAAAATACTCCTAGGGGCCTTTATAAAAGTAACACAAACCAAAAAAAATACATTTTAAAATTTTTGTCTGTCTGTCTGTCTGTCTGTTGTCCGACTTTTACGCAAAAACTACGGGACGGATTTTGATTAAACTTTTTTTTTGTTATGTAGCTATTAGTCCTCGGCAACGTATAGGCTATTAGGCGTATATTTATTTTGAAGATTGGAATACCAGATGTGAAACGTATCTGTCGACCAGCGAAGCGGGCACGGGTCAGCTAGTATGCAATAAAGAATTTTCTATCTATCTATGGCGTACGTCACCCAGCGGTTATCTGAACACACTTTAATGCAATACGACGATAATCTCGCAATCCTGTATCAACATGCTAGCATGATATTTGGACCCTTAGGTAGCAGATTGCAGTGCGGACATTTGACTCGGTAGACGGCTGAGCAATCGTCGATAACGTTAACCTCCAAACATTCTATTTTACTACGTATGTTGCTTAATCTTTGTTGCTTTACCTTTTGTAAAGGTCTTTTAAATCAATTCCGTTTTAGTTCTTTTGACGCGTTACATAGTTTTTGATATGTGTACATGTTTATTCATCAAAATATCTATAATATAAAAATAAGTCGGGTTTTCCTTCCTGACGCTATAACTCCAGAACGCACAAACCGATTTCCACGGTTTTGCATTCGTTGGAAATGTCTCGTGCTCCGTGAGGTTTATAGCAAAGAATATTCAGGAAAAATTTCAAGAGAAAAGCAGGAAAACAGGGAAAATCATTTTTCACATACAGCGCCATCTCTGATACAATCTCTGATACATAGCATGTACTACAACGAACTGGAACGGGAACAGGAACGGGAACGGGAACGGAACACAGCATTTGTTAATTCTAAAGCGATACGAAGTTTTCCGGGTCAGCTTGTATGTGTATAAAACTGTTGTGTTACTAGTCAGTAACACAACAGTTTTAGTAACACAACAGTTTTATACACATACATATACGTTTTTATACGACATCCAGTCGGATGTATCGGCATAACTCAGACTCGAAATCGGAATCGAAACTTTTTCGATTCCGGAGTCTTAAGTTTCTGAGCCAGTCAGCCAGGAACTGTTACAGTTCCTATAAATCTAAAAATCTAAGGGTTCTTTAACCATAGCTTTCTTTTGTAGGCTAGGGGTATTTTCGACCTACGAACCAATGATAGCGCACAAATATTCGAGTTTGATAATGTCGAGCGCTGGCATTGGTCCGCTCCGCACAGCTCCGCACAGATGGAAACTCACCCTTAGAAAGAGATTGATGAGATTGAAGTGTATTTAAAGATATCAACGTATATACGAAGTCGCAGGCGTTTCGCTAAGTTTTATGAAATTGTTTACACCGATGTCTGCATAGAATACAACATCAATGATATTCAATTGGCGTGCCTTACACGATATACTCGTATCATCAATCAATCATTGTTATCAAATCAAGTGGAAATGCTTCCACTATGGAGTTCATTTGATGCATCACCTTACCTCCTATGGATCTGACACAATAATTTGAAGTCATCGTTCGTCTTGACCTTATTTTCCAAATCATGATCGATCAGCTTTTTTTAGGGTTCCGTACCCAAAGGGTAAAAACGGGACCCTATTACTAAGACTTCGCTGTCGGTCTGTCTGTCACAGGGCTGTATCTCATGAAACATTATAGCTAGACAGTTGAAATTTTCACAGATGATGTGTTTCTGTTGCCACTATAACAACGAATACTAAAAAAAACAATAAAATAAATGTTTAAGTAGGGCTTCCCATACAACAAACGTGATTTTTTTGCCGTTTTTTATAGATAATGGTACGGAATCCTTAGTGCGCGAGTCCAACTCGCACTTTTGATTGGCTGCCCTAGCTGGACGCATGATATAAAAAAAGGGTTATTTAACTAAGTAATATTATATCTAGGTACTCCCCTGCGATGTTTCGTTTCGTAGTAGTAATGTCAATTTCTCCTTTTAGTCAATTGAGTGTCCATTTCCTAACGATGTTTTCCTTTTGACCGTTTGAGTTTTAATGTAGCTAAACTACCTACAGAAAAGATTAGGAGATGAAAATAAGATAATAAATATTAACTTGTAAAAGTTGGAGCGATGATTGCGAAATTAATTATAGCGCCAATTATTAATTCTTATTATTATTCGTAGTTTAGTTAAGATTGGGGAATCTTAACTAAACTACGAAATCATTGAGACTTACTAATGGCAGCTCACGTTATATTAATTACTATTAATCAAATTTTATGTCTTATATTTCAAAAACTATAAAGCCTAGAATTATGGTGAAAATAATTTCGAAATCATTATGATAATATATCTCACTTGAGTAACTTTTTCATTATTTTTTTAACCCCTTTTGAACCCTGATATCTTAAAGATCACTTGACTGATTTAGTACCATAAAATCTTAATATTACAACCTATTCACCTTCCAAATGCCATGTAAATCGGATCAACGATTAGACAGTTATGCTCTGCCAAACATACATCACATCACACCGACATACATAAAAATGCCGATACATCCAAGTTGTTTCTAAATTTTCATAATATTTCACAAACCTACTTTGATCTTACCTGAGAGACAACTTGTTAGTTTTGACCTTGTTATACAAATGATATCTGTCGTTTCGATGGAACCAATCCAGATCGCATCTCTACAACGCTTTCACTAGAGTCCTGTGACGTTGTAAAATGACCGATTTTTTTTCTAATACTAAAATGAGGTCAAGAAGTCATCAGTTTTGTAAAAACGGCGAAAGTTGTCAGTCATAAATGCCACTAGCGGTCACCCATGCAAATGTTGAACGTTGCTTGACCTAGTTTATATGTTTAAATGACCGTGCGAGCAACGCCACGAGCGCTTCATAATTTGCATATTGTTACGTCTCGGCGAGTGAAAATAAAACAATCGACAGATCCGGCAGTTCTCTCAAATGATTTGTGAGTGGCACGCTGCTTAATGTCATACCACATTAGTCAATTGCTATTATAATAACAGACAAAGCAACTAACTAGTGTTTAACGAGATGTAAACACGGCCTTGCTCTGACGCAACGCGCCGAGGAAAGTGAAACTATGAAATTGCCGCCAAAACGTGGTGTCATTGAATGAGGGCTCCATCGATCCGTTGATTGTTCAAACGGTACGCCAACAGCTTGTTGAATAAGAAATTATACAACAATAAAAGCTTTCACACGGTTCAAGACAAGTTTGTGTTAATTGTAAATGAAATATTCTAAATCGTTATTTGATACGTTTTCCGGAAGCGGAATTTGAATACGGCAATGTAAACTTTCCAATTTTGCTGTTCCTCACTCACACGCATACTGTTTCACGCACTCTAGGAACCGATATGGATGGACCGGATGGAGTCATGAATAAAAACGTACAAAGTTGTGTCATTCTTTACTGATCCAATTTCAGGCGAATTGATCGTCATGTGATGAATCTTTGAAACCAATCCCCATATTCTTAGTTGTCACCTCAAAATATCTCCACCTCGATTCGACCTCGAAACTGTGTTTTGGTAGCACAAGATGATAAAATTACATCGAGTTTGCCTCAGTTGAGGATTCCTCAGTCAACAAAACTGTCAACTCAAGTTACCTCGAGATGTACCTTTACATTCCTCGACAGCTTCTGAACGACGCATGCGTTTTGTTTGATGAAGAAAATATCCTCGGATTGACGTAATTGAGGAACCTCCAAAATATGAGGTACTTTGAAAGGGAAAGTACGGGGGGCCTCGAAAGAGGTAGAGTCGAGGTTACAACTAAGAATATGGGGATATACATAGCTCATCGTGTATCAGCACTAGTTGACAGCGGGATTATCTCTAGCTTGTGCCTTTATCGAATCCAATAAACATTATTATTGACAACATTCCGCCATCGGAGTTATGCGATAAGATTGTGCACTGTACAACTGATATCCGTCGAACAAACATATCTGCAGTGTTTCTTTGTGTTTCAAAAATAAATTATAATGTGCTTGTTCTATGAAGATGAAATTCGCCCAAAGAAAGAACGAACTCTAGCGCGGGTACGGCAGGTAATATAAAATAATATTTAATAGCCTAATCATACTTCTATTGTGCATTTTAATTACAGAAGTTTATTATTTATGACTGAAATTGCATTTTATAATCTGCAATATCCATTAATGACTTTCTGATAAACGTTCAGTTGTTTTTGATAAACATTTAATAGCTCAGAGAACTTTTAAGTACCAACAAAACTTAAAACGTAAATGCTCTCAAAATCATTATACCTACCTATTCGTACACAATGTAAAAGACCGCGTTTCCTGAGTTATGATCAAAATGTCACTGTTTTAAACGGCCCTTTGGTAGTACTTCTATTCATAGGGATTTCGCAATACCATTTTCGATAGTGCAACGTTCTATTGTCGCAAAGGAAGAAAGACGTTGTGGACTCTGTGCCCGGACGCACGCACTCGGCCGTGACTCAATTTTACGGTGGAGCACACGGCGACACTGTTTCGTGTACCTTTGAAAAACCTACTCAGCTAACGACTGTGCGTTTTATTGGGTTCTAGAACGTTCTGTTATTGGTAAACAAGGCTTAATAGTGTATTTAAATATGCCATAGTGTCCAAGTTTCTTAATGGTTAACAGATAAGACTGGTTTGTTGTTTACCTGGTCCTAGTATAATTGAATCAAGTAAGCCATTTTTATGCAGATGTCAAACTTAAGAATGTTTTATGCGACCCGTTGTTTACATTAGGTTGTTATTGCAGTTCTTTAGAATATTCTGCGGGTTCTACATTCGATTTATCAAGTAAGTTCCACGCGTTTCCAAACGAGTTAACGTATGAACACTTAACAAATCATTTTTAAATTTGATTCACGCACGTTTTTCGGGGTCCGTATCCAAAGGGTAAAAACGGGACCCTATTACTAAGACTTCGCTGTCCGTCTGTCACGGGGCTGTATCTCATGAACCGTGATAGCTAGACAGTTGAAATTTTAACAGATGACGTATTTATGTTGCTGCTATAAAAACAAATACACGCGTGTTTTTATGTCGTTTTTTATCGATAATGGTACGAAACCCTTCCTGCGCGAGTCTTACTTGCACTTGGTCGGTTTTTATTTTTCCCTAGAGAGATAATTTACTCCAACATAACTATGCTTTTAATGTAACCCGTAGAAACTAAATCGCATTCTTACTTAATACGGATCCGATAGCACACACCATTAATTCAGTAACTAATGTGCGCATTAATCATGAGATAAAACTGGAAGACGGTTTATTCAACTTAAACTTTGTCCGACAACAAGCCAACAACCAAATAAACAAAAAATGTTTTCATCCATCCATGCCAGCCACCATTATACTTATGTTGTGCCAAATCATCTTATCTAATAGTTCTCAAATTATATGTACTCTAGGCAATCATACCATGATATGTACAGCTCAGCAATATAACGTTAAATTACATGTGGGCATGTGTCACTTAATAGTTTATCTAAAAGGGGTGAAAAAAGGCGAATTAATGCCACAAGCAGTGCCGGATTAATCAATAAGCAAATTAAGCAATTGCTTAGGGCATCACGTCTTAGGAGCACCAGTCACACTCGAAAAAAATATTTGCTAGCACATGAAAAATAAGCAATACGCTCAAACATACACACACACTAAAGTTCACATACACACGGAAAGACAAAAGACTCCAGCCATGATGATCGTTTTTGCTTAGATTTATATACCTAGTTATTACTTTATTCCTAGTTTTTAACGTAAAGCAAGTTCTGCACAACCTATCTTAATTATTGAAATATTCATCAATCAATCCATACGTTACAATAGAGACGCCGAGGCGAGTCGCTGTGACCCCGCTATACAGGCTCGAAGGAACCTAGTGCGGGGAACAGAGCTAACCTAGGTACGCTAGTGTGATATTGTAAGCGAGATAATTAATAATGTTACAATTTACTTTATGCTTCACCTTTGTACCAGTGTTATTTTTTATCTGTCCTAATAAACTTTTACTTTACTTTAGTCTTAATCCGGCACTGGCCACAAGATGACTGGTGATTACAGTATACTTTATTTGTTTCAGACGGGAAGTGCAGACAGCGCGAGCGGGGGCTCGGGCGGCTCTGGCATGGAGTGTCTCCAAATGCGCACGCCGCCCGAACCCTTCCACTACCTCATCTCGGAGCAGGCTAAGTCCCTCGTCGCTCTTCAGGTCAGTACTCATGACAATCCAATCTTTTTATTAGGATTCCGTACTTCAAAAGGAAAAAAACGGAACCATTATATTATAGGATCTCTTATCTTCGAAAATTTAGAAAAGAATACATTAAATCGTTCTTTTCATTTATAGATTCTCCTGTAAAACCTATAAAAAGTTGGTACGGAACCCTCGGTGCGTGATTCCGACTCGCACTGGTCCAGTATTTTAGTACTGATTTGTTTTTTTTTTGTTAAATAAAAGAGCCTAGGTAATATCTTAAAAGTAGTTAAGCTCCTTTTGAAAATGCTCGCCTCTATAATAGCACACTAAGTGATTTGTATGGAAATGTCATAGCATGTTGTAATACTCGTACATTTACTTAAAGTTCGGTACATCCCATCATGCAAATCTACCTTTCTTTAAGGACCACTTAAATATATATTCAAAACAACGACAGAGTTGAAATAATGAGCCTGCAATTTGGTTGAAATGCTATGCAAACTGGAACAGTACCTAGTAACCATTACTGTTTCTCTGTATCTGACAACTTCTAGTTGCTCCAAAGTAACTCAAGCTGACCTAGTTTTAGAACCAATTTTATTTAGTTACTAGCAGACCGCCCCGCACGGGTGTAATAATGATAATATGGGTATTTTTTTACACCTTGGGTTATATTATCGAAATTTTCATACGGATCCCTAATAGTTAGACATATGGTATTGCTGACTTATTTATAGATATTGATGTCCTCCTTAAAACTGTAGTACATCACTTTGCTCTATTGTCAATAATTTCCGCAGCATACGCGATATAAAGATTTTTTTGGATATTTTTTCACACCTTGGTTTACATTATCGAAGTTTTCATACAGATCCCTAATGTTTTTGAAAATATACTATTATAGCCTATCTTCATCAAGGTTAATGTAGGATTCTAATGGTAAAAGAATTTTTCAAATCGGTCCAGTAGTTTCGGAGCCTATTCGATGCAAACAAACAAACAAACAAACAAACAAACAATCAAATCTTTCCTCTTTATAATATTAGTATAGATTTTGACGTTTCTGGTTAGAAAGCAAAGGACAGATATCTATTGAATTCACAACTAATAAAATTGTGTAAAAGTTTGTCCCGAACTTCCCTGAAGCTTTGACAGTGAAAAGGGTGAAGTGGAAAAGTTTGAAATACGAGTAGCAACCTTATCTTCATTGTTTCAGGGTGGAAAGGGTTTTTGCATTGTAGTATTAGAAGTTCTAATTTGAAAATAACCACAACGTTTTATTTCTAATTACTCTTTTATGCTAAGTTAGTCAGGTATGAGCAAAACGTCCCTTTTGTCATTTAAATTATTTTTCCGTTTTAAATGTAACCATTTCTTCTCATGTTTTAATTATGGGATTTAAATATGTTTTTTTTTACAGTCTGACTGATCTGACCAACTTGGCAATGTGTTTTAAAGTAATAAAAAAAATATTAGAAACTTAGATATTGGGAATACCTCGCTAACAGAAAGCTATCACCGTTGCATTTCGCACAGGAACTTCAGAATGAGGTCGGAGCATTGCTCGAGTTCCGAGACCTCGTCATCGAGACGTTTCCAAACTTGCGCTCGAAGATGCCTCCATCGACTCCGGCGAGCAGCACCCGCCGGGACTGGGAGCCGGGAGTCAGAGTGCGAAGAAAACTCGCTGCGGGGACAGACTCTGCGAGGACCAAGCCGCAGCCTTCCGTTCAGGTACTTTCTTTCAGAACCAAACTTCGGAATGAGACCAGAGGCCTTACCTCAAGGAAAATAATATTAAAACAGTACTACATGCGTCGCGAAAGTGACTAATAAGTTATATTACTTTGTGGTAAGGCTCCAGAATATTTCGAGACCTCGATCATTATAAAATTATTCGGCGTCGGTGAATGAATTGGGAAAACCCTGGCTTTTCGGATGCAGAAGAAACTAGCCACGGTGATAACTGAATTAGTAAAGCTATTTTCAAGGGTTAAACAGTTTTTATGAAATATTCATAGATGTTAATTTTACAAAATACACAAAAAATTTGGTATCTGTCTATATGACAAATATCTTATTTACTTATTGTCTCTCAAAAACATTTCAAATCAACATATTTAGTAGTTAGGTCGTTTACCTACCAAATATCGAAAACCGATAGCAAATAGAAGGCTCCTTGGTAACTCAATCAATGGAATGAGAGTATTGCATAAATAGATTAATTAGCTGCTCAACCCTTTCTGATCTTTATACTCTTTTTATGGTTTGACTGATTTGATTTATTTTTGATACAAGCATTGTTGATTTTACCTGCGCAATATATACGCTCTACTTGTTATTCAGTCCTATGTTCCCGACCACCTGTTTCCGAGAAGCATTTGATAGACCCATAAAAGTAGCAACCCGCTGTATGCTGAACGTTATTTCTCGAGTTTCCTGAATAAGCACATTGACACGATAAATGAATGTATGAATTTCCAGGACTCCGGCTTCAGCACCGAGACATCATGCGGCAAGGACGCACATTCCTCCGCCTCGGCGTCCGCGTCCGCTTCCAGATCGAGGCCTGTGGAAGACGAACTCCTTGCACTCCTCGATGTCATACAGAGAAAAGGCGCTCGGCTGCGTGATGAGGCGGACCAACTGCGTAGCGAAATCGACGCGAACACTACCGCTGAAGAGTCCTTCGCGAGAGCTATGCAGGACTGCGAGTGTGGTGACTTGCAGAGGTATGAATCTTTCTTTAAATTCATATTTTGTTCATACCAGGTGAGTGGTGGGACTCGACGTCATCCAACAAGGGGTCTAGTTGCAAAGTTGCAGAGATCAGAAAAATAATAGGTGTAGAAATCGGAGAGTACTAAAGTATATTTATGTGTCATGCCTGCCTGTGGCTTGACTTGTACAGTAACCGGATAAAAGTCTGCAATTATGCTATCCTAGGTCACAGACTAATCTATTCCAAGTTTCATCTAAACCGGTTTTGCCGTTATGGCGCGATGAACCACAAAAATCCTTTCAACTTTCGAATTTTAAATAGATATCAGTAGGATGTTTTTGCGCCCCTGTGTTTAACAGGGACGTGGGATGTTTACGCTTTTCAGCAGCTGTTGCGCTGATCCGGTGACCTAATTTGTCGTTGTACTCTTTATTATTTTATTTCTTGTTATATTCAATACTAGCTGACCCGTGCCCGCTTCGCTGTGCGTAAGACATTTCTAATACCATCGTTGACTTTTTTGTAGACGTTTTTAGGGTGTACAATACTGTAGTACATTATTTTGATATATCTCGTGGGGTTCAGCCAGCATTTGCAATGTAAGCGCAAAAAAATGTGTTTATTTACGACATCACATTAGAAACCTCTAAAATTATCAGTGTTTCTCTACTATATTATGCATGTATTATACATATAAACCTTCCTCTTGAATCACTTTGTTTATTAAAAAAAACCGCAACAAAATCCGTTGTGTAGTTTTAAAGATATAAGCAAACATACATACAGACATACAGACGCGGGAAGCGGAAAGCGACTTTGCTTTATACTATGTAGTGATATTGTTTATTCAGATTTTTGCATTATTTCAAGCAAGCTTGCTATTTAATTTGTTAAATTAATTAATTATAATAATTAGACTGGAGAACAAACGCATCAGGGGGTCTACTTACTTGCGAACCGAAAACGATATATCGTAACAATAATCGTTACCTACATCGTGTCGACTATACGAACGATGGAACGACCGTAATGTGATGAAATAACCGTACTTTTGACAATCATTCATGTTCGTAACCTTACTTACAAATCACTTAAATCAATACAAGAATTCGAAATTGACAACGAAACGAATGTTACGATATACTGTTTCGGTTTGCGGAGTAGACATCCAGTTAATTTTTCCGAAAACTTCGAAATTTCTAGGCTACGTTCGGAGCGCGACGCTCTACTGGCCCGTGCGGCAGAACTGGAGGCTGCCGCAGTCTCCCCCCCTCTCCCCACTCCGAGGACACCCCTCGGTCGCCTCGACTCGGTCCTGGATACCCCCACGCGGCCCCCCCGAGTGCCGACGCCGTGCCCTAGCAAGTTCGCCGCGATTCTCAAGGAGAGCAATCCGGTGGAACTCCAACGGCAGCTGCTCACTTCTACTGTGCAGAACCAGGTATGTTGTGCAGTTGGAACGAAGTTCCTTATCGCGCGTTGTGAAAGGGGGCTAGACGGAAAAAATTCTTACGAAAAGTTGTCACGAAAAGTTGTCACGACACTTTTTTGCTATAGTATATCTATTAATTGTGTCGAGGTCGAGGTCGAGGTCGAGGTCGAGGTGGAGGTCGAGGTTGAGGTCGAGGTCGAGGTCGAGGTCGAAGTCGAAGTCAAAGTTGATTCCCCTTCCCTTGTCCCACGTTATTTTGTGAGAACTTCGTTCCATCCGGGTGTCCCTTGACACCTCTCAAGTTTTTTTTTCTGATGGGATGTTTTTTTGGCGTATAGATCTTGTTTTTAAAATGCTAAAAATTAGTGGCATGGTAAATACAATCGCAAATAAACAATAACAATTAGGTGTGTTGTATCAGCTCTTACGATATATAAGCTTCGATAGCTGTAGATTACGATAAGTACCTAAAGTTTTTTCGGTCTACATGTATGATAGGTATTTTCTTACGTCATAGTAAAATTGATTGTATTTTTTTTAGGTGCAATCTTGGCAGAGTTTAAACAATTTAACTAAAATAAATAGTTGGTCTTAAATAATCATATCAACAGAAAAACATTATTTTATTATCATCTCTATTTCTGTATTATATTATCTCACACTTTATTTATAAGAGTGAGCTACGAGTGTAGCTCACTCTTATAAATAAAGAAATAAGTCAAAAACTTACAGACATTATGACTATTACAGTAAAATAGCACATTTAGTTGTTTTGTGCACCTGAATTGAAACAATTGCCGATTTGGTTCAGTTGGCTGCATTATTGCGTGATGGGCAAAAAAACTTAACGCGAAATACCTTTCTAATTAACCAGCATAGGTCTCGTACCCAGCCTTGGACTAACCTTTCAGCTAATCTAAGGTTATGTATGAAATACTTATTATCATCACAGAACAACAGTGTCAAATATTCTAAATACACACGTGTATACGTACATGATAATAAATAGGATCAAGACTGTAATCCCCAAGTACGGTAGACATCTTCTTAGATCTTTAGACGCTTAGATCCTTTGAAGATTTCTACTGGGGGTAGTCAGAGGCACGTCCATACATTATATGCAGTAGTTAGCATTCCATATGTGACAGGTTGCAAGCAAAATTTATTTTTAATTTATATTTTAATATAAATTAAAAATAAATTTATTTTTAATTTATATTTTAATATAAATTAAAAATAAATTTTAAATTTTATATTTTAGATAGCACGCCGGGATTCGAACCCACGACCTTCAGATTGAAAGTCGAGGTACATCCCACTCGGCCAACACGGCTAATAAATAACATTATTTAAAAAAAAACACCCAACAGTCATACAACATGGGTTAGGTACAACACGACGAAAATTCTTACAAACCCCTAAAATCAATACAGGATCGAAAGTTACCCATTAAGTCGAAGTTATGTAACTACCCTTTAAATAAATATCTTTTGACTTTAACTAAGTTTTCTGAAATGTAAATAATTACACAATTTTCTGGGAGTATGCAAGGGATGCTGAAATAAGATGCTCGTGGAAATAAGACTTAAAAAAACCCTACATCTATAAATCACTAAAGGGAATCCCTTCTTGCAAGTTATGACTCATCATGATAGCGAGATTTACTTCCCTAAGATTGTTGTGACTTCGCGAAATTGCAAGAAGCGAAAAAGCGAGCAACAAATAAAACCTAATATAAACGAGGTAGCAGTTGTGTATAAAACCAGCAAAAATGTCATTGCTAACGAGAGTTTACGAGACGCGTTGACGCAATTTCGGCCAAAATTACGCGGTAGACGTAATGGAGTGTGACTGAAATGGGCGAAGTCATTAAAAACATCATTTTACTCTTTTTTTGGTGGTGTTTACAAATATTTGATTTGATTGACTTGGGTCGCGTGGCGAGCAGACTGAATCGCGGGTTCGATCCCACGGCAGGAGAAATCTTAATATATATAAATTACGCGTCATGTTGTTTGTCCGCGATGGACTCCTAAACTACTTAACCGATTTTAATCAAACTTTGCACACCGTGTGCAGTTTGATCCAACTTGAAAGATAGGATAGCTTACATCTCAATTTATAGTCGCAATATTATTTTATTGCAAATTCTTTGTTTATTATCTGACAGTCACAATTATCTGTTAGCTCCAAAAGATTCTAACAGATGGCGATATCTTTTGAAACAGCAACGCGTAGCCGGGTCTGCTAGTATTTAATAAATATCCACGACAGGGCAAACCAGGACTAGTATGTTGACTGTTGGGTGCAACTTATTACTACTTATGCTACTTGAAGCCGTACTTTCATCATGTCTTGACATTGGAATTCTTGAACGTAAAATAAAAAAAAAGATGGTAGGTATGGTAGTGGGGCGACGAAACCTTGACTTGCTTTGATTGATCACAATTGAGCGTGGTACATACACTTTTTTACGTACGGAACTACTCGAACAAAGAAACAAAGTAATTGTCTTACTGACTGATTTAAGAAGGATGATACTTTAAACGCTGTCACGTTATAACGCTTCAAAGCAGAACAAATAATGGCCATGTTGTACGTGGCATGTACCATAAGATCACGAATACACACGTCTCATGTGCCTGAAATTTCCACCATTACCTTCAAAGTTCAAACCAGAACACAGCAATGCTGTTTGGCAGCAGAAATAGGTACTTCCCCGGACCACAAGCAACTCAACTAGTCGTGAAGAATGTTTTTGTTAAGATAATGCTAAACAGGATCGAACAAAATCATATGCTACACTATCAGTATGCCTCCAAAAAATAACGATTTCTTTATCTAAGGTTCTTGAATGTCACGATAGCGAGTGTGGCTTGATTAGTATCTGGGGTTAATAATTTGTTTTATTCTTTATTTTTAGGTCGTAAACTTTTAACATAACGTGTTGATTACGACAGTGACCCAACATCAACAGGTTGACCTTTGGTTCCACTGACTGCTTTAACCTGTACCTACCTACTGTCGCACGTTTGAATATATACTATCGTTATTGTAGGCTTGTGTACAATATAATATGTACTTACATATTTCACTTTTAAAATTTTCGTTGTTATAACGGTGTCCTCAACGACAATTTATCATTTACGTGAGTAATTCCCGTTGTGTCATAATGTATACTTACATATTCATTCAAAACTTTGCCTCAGTTTAGCATAAAATTGAAATATTCATAACGGAAATCGCATTAAACCTTAGTTATCCCTCAGTTAATGTAACAAAAATTCACACGGAATTAATGCAGTTATATATTTTTGTAATTTTATGCAATTAAAAACATGGTTTTATATCAAAAAAGGTTCAGCAAGTTTTGTTTGTTTCGTATAAGTAACGGATTTTAGCTTTGTCCTCACTGCGGCTGCTATTATAAAGCGAAATAAAACTACTTTATTTCGCAATAAATTGCACTCTAACCACATTTGACCAACAATAAATCGTTTCTTTATCAAACAAACGCTAGCCAACTCCATGTAATTTATTTTTTGCCCTCTCTAGCCGAATATCGCTCATGTTAATCAGCCTTCAGATTTTTTGCACATTAAAGTTATGATGAATGATTTGCTTAGTTTAGTCATTCCTTGTTTTTTTCCGTTTGTAAATATATTTGGTCAAAGATCAATTATTATTAGATATAATATAGTGTTTTTTAGATTTCTGAATACTGCATGTTCATAACAGTAATATATTTTTAACTCCTTAGTCTTCTTCTTAATCTATAAACAGGAGTTTGTAACAAATAAACTCAAAAACTACAGGACCGATTTCATAAATTATTTCACTATTAAAATGCTGCATTATCTATGAGTAACATAGGCTATATTTGTTACTAGAAAAAAATAGGGATCCTTACTGAAACTTAAATAATGTAACATAAGGCGTAAAATCATTATTACACCCGTGCGACGCTAGGGCGGAATGCTAGTTTCCTCATAAAAGCAAAATACTGCACTGGAACTAATTCGAATGCGAGTTGTGTTTTGTAAGAAAAACTGTAAATAATCACGCTCCAATGATTCATTTCTCACACGAGTTAAATTCTTATCGTATTATTGAAACAGCGATTTTATGACGTGTTACGTTTCACAGTACCTATTGTGAATCTAAGCACCTTTTTTGTAACCGACGAAAATGGGATGTTCTCAATTCGAAATGTATAATGTTTTTTTTGTTGCTATTTTTTAGTGTTCCGTACCCAAAGGGTAAAAACGTGACCTTATTACTAAGTTTATGTATGGCGCATATCTTTTTACCTGGCGATCCGAATTTGTCTGATTTTTTCATTAAAATTGGTTTCATTTTAATAATATTCATGTAGTACTAATAGTTCCTTCATAAAACTAAAAAAAAAACAATCGTCCCTTGACTTTTCGATGGTTCTAAACATTTTCATCGGTTTTCTTTTAAGTTTCTTAAGGGGCTCCCAGTCGACGATTGCTCATTTTCGAAACGAAAAAAGAAATACTTCTGAACAAGCCACATCTCCTATTTTTATAAGTATATTACTTCAGGTTCCTACCTAGATTTCTATTAAGCTGAAAACATAATAGCAGAAACTTTTCACGATAAAGATATTATTTCAAAATGATACGTTTTAGAATTTATGATCGAAATATTTTATATACCTACTATTAAAATCAACTTGTGATTTATTGTTAAAGATAGGTAATATGTAGATCTAGATTTATATTAGAATAGATTTTTGATAAGTAATTATACATAATTTATATCATTAATTTATTCGAAAAGCTACGGCGGACCACGCGCCGACGTGTGTTTGTCGTCATTGCAGCGGTCGGTAGGATGTTTTATCGAAGTGATTAAAGATGGGTACATCTTTATTCACATATACTATACATTATAATATAGGAGATGTGGCTTGTTCACAAGTATTTATTTTTTCGTTTCGAGCAAAAACAATCGTCGACTGGGAGCGCCTTAAACGTAATTATTATACAGTAATATAAATTAAACATACACTTTCGTGGTTTCAGGTGCTCTGTGAGCGACTAAGGAAGGCGGCGGAGCAACGAACCTTTCTTCTCGAGAAGATTGAGAGGGAAAGCGAAGTCAACGAAGACCTTAAGTTCAGAGTGAGTTTTTATTTTATTTATACTTTACACATTATACTAAAGTAGTTTAAAAAACCGGCCAAGTGCGAGTCGGACTCGCGCACGAAGGGTTCCGTACCATTATCTATAAAAACGGCAAAAAAATCATGTTTGTTGTATGGGAGCCCCCCTTAAATATTTATTTTATTCTGTTTTTAGTATTTGTTGTTACAGCAGCCACAGAAATACATAATCTGTGAAAATTTCAACTGTCTAGCTATCACGGTTCATGAGATATAGCCCTGTGACAGACAGACGGACAGCGAAGTCTTAGTAATAGGGTTCCGTTTTTACCCTTAGGGTACGGAACCCTAAATACGGCCTATTGTGTTTTGAATTGTAAGTTCCATAATAAATGACTATTTATATTATTATATCCAAAAGCTTCTGAAGATGTTTGGATGTCTGTGGTTCAATCAGGTCATTTCAGCTGAACCTTTTTGGATTCGGCTACCTCTGGACATCGCTTGACATACAGGTTATTTTATTATTCAATTTTAATGAAAATACAGTTTCTACAAATAAAAATAAGAACATTCCACGTTTATTTTTTGTATTTTATTATAAAACTTCGAAAAATGTTCAATGTTTATACGCACATTTATAAAGAGTTTTTTTTTTAAATAAGGACAGCTAACAAATGAAGCGCAGAATAAGTAAATGTCAGTCTATAATTTGCGTTGAAAATAAATTTAACTTTTTTTGTGATTTCAAAAGTTTAATTATTAAATTACGACTCATAAATTTACCACTATTAGTTTTTGCAGTTACAAAAGACCGAATGTTCATTTTGCCTTTCATTTACCGAAGGAGTTCTATTTTATAAATCATTTAACCTTGTATAATGTCGGTAATTTATTTAGATAATCTTTTCGTTGAAAAACATTTAAAAAAACCGGCCAAGTGCGAGTCTGACTCGCGCCCGAAGGGTTCCGTCCATTATCTATAAAAACGGCAAAGAAACACGTTTGTTGGATGGGAGTCCCCCTTAAATATTTATTTTATTGTTTTTAGTATTTGTTGTTATAACAGCAACGAAATCTGTGAAAATTTCAACTGTCTAGCTATCACGGTTCGTGAGATACAGCCCTGTGACAGACAGACGGACAGCGAAGTCTTAGTAATAGGGTCCCGGGTTTACCCTTTGGGTACGGAACCCTAAAAAAGTATTGCTTTACAAATTAACCTGCTACAATAATTTTATAACCAGTTTCAATCCAAGCTGAAGGCATGCAAAGGGAAAACGGTTTGTACTTTGGATTTCCTCGTCATTTAAATTCAGGGTTAATGCCTCGTTGTAGTTATAAGTACCTGAATCATTGAATAGATCCTCGTAAATAAATACAAGTATGTACTTCCATTGGCTGCGGTAAAAGCTGTAAAGTTTTACTACTCTATGTACCTTATCCTCATATTCTTAGTTGTAACCTCTAACTACCTTGACTCCACCTTGACTCAAAACTTTTTCGAGGCCCCTCGAACTTTCCATCGAAAAGTACCTCATGTTTGGTATCTTAAATCGATATTTTGGAGGTTTCTCAATTACGTCATTACGTCATCAGTCACAGGTTTCATCAAACAAACCGTCACACGCATGCGTCGTTCAAAAGCTGTCGAGAAATGTCAAGGAACATCTCAAGGTACCTTGAGTTAACAGTTCTGTTGACTGAGGAATCCTCAACTAGAAGCAAACTCGAGATAATTTTATCAACGAAAACTACCAAAACACGGTTTTGAGGTCGAGTCGAGGTGGTGAGGAGATTTAGAGGTTACAACTAAGAATAGAATAAGACCCAGTCGGCCTTCGTTTTATGGGAGGTTTAGTGCTTGCAAGGGCTCATGCTATTTATCCAATTGACCCGTGTAACGGTTAGTATAAACGTTCATTCTCCATGTCAGATTGTAAACTGTGTAAAATGCTTCGGCGTTTAAATTGTTTAGTACCTATAAATGTTGTTTCTATTGTCTTGTAAGTTTGTAACTGTGTTGGCTGCATTACGAAGCTTTTGTGTTTAGATTTTTTTTCATATATCCCGTATTCTAGAAATAAACTCTTCGATTTTCTATTCATTTTTATATATGAACCAAATCTTTAGTTTGAGTATAATTCTGGAATACATAATTATAATAATGTATATGTGTATATGTAGTAAGACCACTTCCGATAACTGAAATTGGATGTTCAGATCATGCATCTTTCATTACCACCGATATCACGAAAACCAAAGTAGCAAATTTTCTAATAAAAATAGTATTTTTTTTACTCGGGGATTTAGTTTAATACCTGTTGCATTGGCATGAATATAGAATTTTTGCAAAACCAATTTTTCGTCATTTCGTAGAGATACATCTTTCAGGATTAAGCAATTTAGTTTTCACTGGGGGCAATAGGTTAGGGGTAGTAGTTTTCGGAAGTCGTCTTCATAAACCCTGTATTACTCCAATCCCTTAGATATCCTCAGACATCTGAGAATATCTAACCTAAACGCCTGACCATCTAACAAATCGACCGTTGTCACTTCCAGCTAGAGGAGAAGAGCATCGAGCTAGAAGGTACGCGCGCGCTCGTGCGCAAGCTCGAAAAGAACCGCAGCTCAGAGAGCATCGAGCGCAGCCGCGACGCACACAGCTCCATGCGGGACATGGAGCCTTTGCACATGCCGGACGACGAGGAAGCCCGCATCTCCTCAACCCCTCGCCGCCGCCCAAGCCGCATCCCGCAACCCCATGCGGCCCACAAAGGCACCGCCCCTCGACCCCCCGCAGCCCCAGCGCCCCCATCTCGGCCCCCCTCCGCCCACTCGGTCCGTTCCGGCCGCTCCGCTACTTCCGGCCGCCACAAGTCGTCCGTCCCCGTGCGCCGCTCGCCCGCCTCCGACCCCAAGGTGCGGCGTAGCTACTTCTGGAACAATTGGTTCTCTAAAGAGTAAACCCCCCCCCCCTCGTGCTAAACCCCACCGTGTGAGAACACAGTTACGGTCCTAGCTCACATGCCATTATGTCGATCGTAAGTTTTTGAGTTTCGATTTTACGCTTTGCGTTGTCGCGATGTAGAGTTGTCGCTCTGTTCCGTTCGATATAGTTGTGGCGAGCATGTTGATTTATACTGGTTTGTTACTAACTATTTATTGCGTGGTGGCATGACGATGATTCGCGTTTGTTGCTAATGTATTCGTTATATGTTAAAATTTTCTTGAATTATTCTGATAGTAAAATAAGTACAAGCCACGATCCTCATGCCAGCACAGTTTTACATGTATCATGTTAATTTAATCAACACATCACTTGTAAAAGTCGTGTATGGGATCGGTGAAAGTTATATTATCATATCGCGGTTATTGTACCTCTCGGCCATTCTCATACGCGACCATTAAAATAATCTTGGATTGGGACACTACCGACTTGCATAAAACACCCGTTTCTTTCCGTTTTTTTTTTTGTATTAATTTCACCGATGAACTTACTCATGTTTACGTAAATAATTTTATGCAGTGTATCTCTTAGCAGTCAAGTGATGACGAGGAATCGCTACTATGGTAAGTGAAAATCTACATCATTATTACAGCTTTATTTAGGCCGCTAAAACACATTAGAACGCTATACTTTGCGTATTTTAGTTACTTAAAATTTTATTTTGTATTAGTTCAATGTAATTGACATAGTGGCATAACGGCAGAACAATCGGCTACTCCACAGTAACGAACAAATGCTCTCACATGGCTGTAACACACTAACGACCTTACTAAAATCGAGTGATTCCAACGCACAGATCACCGTCAGAAACGATCACCAGACACCTAGACTCAAAAACTACTCTATGCCGGTACTTTTAGAGTCGCAAACAGCTGTAGACTAAAACCTAGACTAATACGATTAGATTAATCACTTTGAATCCGCTGTAACGTAGAACTTCGACACCCTATCGTAGAACATAGCGGGTGGCGAAGATCTACGTAATATTGTTTTGGTTCGACAGAGGGTCGGGGATTGTGAGGAGTTGGTGGCTGAATACGTGGAGCGAACAGCGCGTTTGGCGCCATTGTTCCCGCGACTGCACACAGTTCGCAGTCGGCCACTGCCCGAGGAGCTCCGCCTGGCGTACGAATCGCCGCAAAACCTCGCTCTCGAACTCACCAAATCCATCCTGTACGAGGACGCGGACTCTATCGATGTGACCAATCTGAGGTCGCACGATTCGCTGTGGAACGGACGGCCCCAGCAATACTTCGAGAGCATGAACTATGGCGGTAGGCACGATAGCTCCGATAAAGACTACGACAGCGACTCGCTCGCTCCGTAGACTAGCATTTTGGGTGCCATCTGTCGGTATTCATTCCCGAGTTACGAATGACGCGCTATTTATCCTGTGTGATCTGTGATATGTCACCAATTTCATTTTCAACGTTTATTTCACCCGTGCATTTGTCCTTAGTGAATGTTTCCTTTTAGTTGTATTCGATGAAGTTGATTTTGTTCGCCTGTGGCTTTCGAGCCGTGTTGATTTGTTTTGTGGATTTCATTTTAGAGTTTATTTGAAAACAGCTTGATGATTAAAATTAGTTATGGGATTACTTGTACAAAAAATAAGAATACTATGATATTGTCTTATCGATTGCCTCATAAACCCTTTAAATAGTTGTTATTAATATTCTAATCTATATCTTATAATGTAAGTAATAATGGTAGCTATATCTTATTGTCATTCCTAAAGCAAACAGACTGTATGTAATGTACTTCTAGTAAATTGAGTGAGAGCTTGGAACGACTGTAGCAAGGCTGTGAACACTGCGGTGTCTCTTGGTTGTCTCTGAAGCGATATAGCGACGTAGTGAATATTATGCTTTTACTCTGGTATATTTTACTATGCAACATTCTCTATAGCTTAACTATCCAAATTAGATTGGCTATAAAGAAGTTGGCACAGTATCAACGCCAATATATTAATCGTCCAGTACTGAACGTCCTACATACTGCCTTTATCATTTCAAGAGTCGGTTTATAACATCTCATGCAGAGCTCGGCAACAAAATAGTAGGAGACTGATTTTGTATAAAAAATAGTGATATGGCTTTATACCAAGTTAGGAAAACTCCAAATTGTTTTTCAATCTATCTTAAGTTAATGTGTATAAAGTTATCTATGGTCCTAAATGTATTAATAAGTGTAAGTAGTTTACTCATAAAATATTCCAATTCCATAATGTAATGACTGTAATTATTTTAAGTAATAATAATTAATTAATAAGTCAACGTTTATTGTACAGCTTCATTTCACGCTATTTAGAGTGTATAAATTATTAAGCCACAACCTACCTTTTTAAGATACTCATAAAAAATATCTAGTTGACTTAAATCTAGTTGATGACTTGTATAAAGTTGTACAGAAATCCATATCATATATACAAATTATTCAAAATAAATTGTTCGTATCATTTTTGGGTTTTATTCAAACTACCTTCTTTACTAAACTTTTAATATATCAACAATTAGGAATTACAAACTTTTTTACTTATACTAAAGAAACATTAATAAACATTGCCATTTTTAGAAAATCAGGAAACTTTTTGAAATTTGTACATAATGTACTTTCACAGCTTGACTTACTAGTCAAACTTAGATCCTAGTTCTATGTCTATTATTTCCAAAGTGTCTGGACATTTCCTGATCGCTATGAATCCATGTTGCTTCAATTCTGAAAATAATATCATACCCAACTGAACATACAAACAGATATTGACTTTGACCTTGAGACCTTGCATGAGACAGGAACAGGTTAAATATGAACTAAAGTAACTATATATTGATAAGAATTTCCATGCAAATACAAATTATTTATTTTATGAAGTAGGTAAAAAGTACAAAAAATATAGGTAGAGCTATTTATGGCGTCAAAATCTATCTCGCTCACACTTAAATGATTCTCTTCGTCTCACTCAAACTTAATCTTAAAAGCTTAAAATTTAAAAAATACATATCTTTTTTAAATATTTTTTGGACACCCTGTATAAGTTGTTACTTATTTACATAACAAATCCATATGTATTCAATTCAAAATATAATCACGACTGTAATTCCCAATTACGGTAGACATCCTCTCAGATCTCCAGGCGCTTAGACCCTTTGAAGATGTCTAGAGGCACGTCCAAATATTACATTTGGCACATGTCAACATTTTGCAGTAGTTAGCATTCCATACGGACAGGAAAGCCCGTCACCGCTTATAAGAATACTAACTGGTTTCCTCACGATGTTTTCCTTCACCCTTTTGAGCACGTACTTTGATGCGCATATACATTTTTCTAACAGAACGCTAAACATAAATAATAAATAATGGTGGACTTTACACACAGCGCCATCTAGCCCCAAACTAAGCAAAGCTTGTACTACGAGATAACTGATAGAATACTTATACACTTTTTTGTAAATAAATACTTATTATACATATTAACACCCAGACACAGAACAAACATCTAAATGTTTATCAATTCAATGGGTAGGTATCGAACCTACAACCTACAGCGAAGGCAGAACTACTACCAACTGAGTTGTGAGGCTAGTCATAGTCAGTCCACACCATGTATGAAAAGTGTACTCACTCAGTATTGATGTGAAGCATCGCGCCGCGATAATGGATTTGTAGCCGGAGATCACAGGTCCCTTGGATATAAGTCTCCTTACTGTGACCGGGCTCAACTCTTCTCTGACGAACTTCAGGATCTTTATCATCGTACCTTCTGTGCCCCATTGATCCCTGAAAAGTAGTTCAGTTTAAAAAAAAATAGGATCACGACTGTAATCCCCTAGTACGGTAGACATCCTCTCAGATCTCCAGACGCTTCGATCATTTGAAGATGTCTAAAGGGGGTAGTCAGAGGCACGTCCAAACATTATATTTGTCACATGCCCACATTTTGCAGTAGTTAGCATTCCATACGTGACAGGTTGCAAGCCCATCGTCGCTTATAAGAACACTTACTGGTTTCCTCACGATGTTTTCCTTCACCGTTGTAAGCACGTGTTTTTGATGCGCATATACATTTTCGAACAGAAAAATCCATCGATGCACGCCGGGATTCAAACCCACGACCTTCAGAATCTTTAGATTGAAAGTCGAGGTAGTAACACGGTTTTAGATTGTTTTAGATATTTCCGTTATCAAAAATGTTTACGCTTAAGCTTTTTTTTAACTTTTTTAACGTGTTTGTATAAATGTATGGATGTATGTATGAATGCATGTAAGTATGTTTGCTAGTATGATAAAGTCGATAAAGCGTTAGATAAAAGCTTGCATTAGAAAAATACATTACATTACAATGCGAAAGTACAGATGCTTGTTTGTTACTCAACCACTTGGTAAAGCTGAACCGATTTCGATGAAATTTGATATATATATGACCTGGATTGAAAAAGGATAGACTTTATCCAAGTACAAGGCAGAAACTAGTACCTTATAAACCTCTTCGAATCGGTCGTCTGTTCCGAATCCCCCAACGAAACCTTTGTCCTGTCCAAACTTCCTAACGGAGTTTCCGAGCCTTCACTTCCCTGTCTACGAGACGACTTGCGTTGTGACGTAGCCTCAACTTCCGGTTGGTACGACTTGCGTTGTGACGTCACAACATCAACTTCCGGTTGGTATATGTTGGTTTGAATATCGGCTAGTCCGGCCTCTTGTAACATAGCGGTGACGCTTTTCTCGGCTTCTTTTGAAGGGATTTCTTGCACGTTTAAAGACAGGTTTTGCATATTCTGTGGTACGTTTTCTTTGTCTGTATGGAGAGGGAGATCGTTATCGGGCTCTGAAAAGTTATTTGAAAACATTAGAATTAAAAGTATCGTGGTTGTTAATCATTTTAAATAGAAATACGGCTAATTACCACTTTTTTTCTTGTATTGCTGACGTTTCGAACGATGCACATGATGAAGAGAATCTGAATTGTCTCGAAACGTCAGCATACCTACATATTTAAATTGAAGTCATTAGTTTTGATGTCGAACCTAAATAAGTTTATGTAGAAATACATTTTGGTGTATAGTAAATAAATAAATAAATATTGGCGGACTTTACACACAACGCCATCTAGCCCCAAACTAAGCAAAGTCTGTACTATGGGAACCAGATAACTGATAAAATACTTAAATACTTTTTTAAATACATACTTATTATACATAGTAACACCCAGACACAGAACAAACATCCATGTTCATCACACAAATGTTTGCCCTGGGTGGGAATTGAACCCACAACCTACAGCACAAAAGACAGTCATGCTAAATATAATTAAAAAACCGGCCAAGTGCGAGTCGGACTCGCGCACGAAGGGTTCCGTACCATTATCTATAAAAAAACACGTTTGCTGTATGAGAGCCCCCCTTAAATATTTATTTTATTGTTTTTAGTATTTGTTGCTTAGCAGCAACGGAAATACATCAACTGTGAAAATTTCAACTGTCTAGCTATCACGGTTCCTGAAATACAACCCTGTGACAGACAGACGGACAGAAAAGTCTTAGTAATAGGGACCCGTTTTTACCCTTTGGGTACGGAACCCTAAAAAAATATTATAGAGCATCGAAATAAAACGTCTGTCTGAATATATAACAATCAGTACAAAACTAAAAGTCGGAGACTTGCAGTAGAGCACTAGGGATGCACATAAAAAGTAACTCCCGAAGCTTAACCCCCATTAGGCTCCATAAGGGTGGCAGTTTAAAATGAACTCTCGGAACTCAACCCCTAACTAAGGGGATGGAGGAAGTTTGTATGAATATAATTCCACAACACTAACCAGTTATTGGTGCTGCTGTTATCATGGGAGTTTGTCGATTTTGTTGGCTTTCCCTGAACGCGATATACCCGATGGCACGATGTTTCTTCGGCTGCAACAAAATATAACAAATCAAACAAATAGTTATGGTATAGGTAACTTAGTATCCTTTGATCTATGGTCATCACTTTTAACTCGATCTAAATATCGATGGGTGACCGCTATTGGTATTTACATACAACCGCGTGTTTCTGAACTATCGTAGCCATAAATGCTAAGAGTGCCTGGCACGTTTGTTTAAAGCCATCAGATTAGGATTCTAAATGGTAGGACCTCAACCGTCTAATAATATTTTCCACTACCAATTAGGTTGACTGGTAGAAAATGCCTCTTAAGTCCGCCTTTTTGTATTTTAATTGTGCAATTATAGTATAAATAAATAAACCGTCGTTACTGACTGACTCACTGTCAAATTAACGCATAGCTTCCAAAACCATAAATTATAGAAAAACTAGCCGACTTGTGACAGACGTTGTCATGACAAATTTCAATAATCGAATAGAAAAGGTTGAATGTTTTTAGTCTGTGATGTCAGATTTGTTGCACACCAGCGCATTTGCGTTTTTTTATCGTTTTGGGGATGTTTTTCATATTTTAAAATAGTCTATTATTTATTCGGGCATTATATCTACATCTACAGCAAATTTCAACTTAATCCGTTTTGTCGTTGAGGCCTGATTGAGGAACAAACATACATACAAACTCACAAACTTTCACATTTATAATATTACTAGCGACCCGCCCCGGCTTTGCACGGGTTTAATACATATAAACCTTCTTCCTGAATCACTCTATCTATTAAAAAAAACCGCATCAAAATCCGTTGTGTAGTTTTAAAGATATAAGCAAACATACATACATACATACATATTACATACAGACGCGGGAAGCGGAAAGCGACTTTGCTTTATACTATTTAGTGATTAGGATTAGGAAGGATGTAACTTGGGAGGATCTTTTTTCGTAGGGTTGCAAAAGAGGAATACCCGAATCTCAACCCCTAACAGGGTGCAGAGAGGTTGAAGTTTGAACACCACTCGTGTACGAAGTCGAAGTCGGTTTCCGCTAGTTGTAAATAAAAGCGTGGTCGAACTGCTGTTACAACAAAATATTTACTTACAGTTAGTACATTGTCATAATCTGTCTTCCGCTTTCTAGCCTGCTGGGACAGAGTCTCTATCTTCTGCGTTAACATTTCTGACATATCCACTTCCTTCTGCATATCCATTTGAGGAATTTCCTTGGAAAAGTTCACATCTTGAACTGAACTTATTTCTGGATTGGTTATGTTTTCTTCCTCTATTCGCTCAAGCAAAGATCTTGTTCTTGGTATTCGACGCATTATTTCTTCTTGCTATAATGTTTAAGAGGTAACTCGTAAATGTCCTAAAGTTTTAGATTTTTTACATAAATAAGGCTACTACACCTACTAGAGAACAGCAGAACAAGACTTTAGTATAGTAGATATATTACTAGATGCGTCCCGCCGGTTTACAAGCGGAAGCTATTTTTACCAAAATATATAATAGCCTATAGGTAGTATGGATAATGTAGCTTTCTATTACCTAGTGACATTATAAGACTTACCCTCGTATTCAGGAACGACACTATGAGAACACGCACCTACAGTGGACGAAATCTTTTTTCATAAACATCACTTTATACCACTTTAGTTAGATCAGTAGGTATTTCTGGAGATAACCTCCTACATCCATATTAGCAAACTTTACCTTTTTTAATACAGTTCAGAAGCAGGTATATGTGAAAAATACTACTACCTAAGAGTGTACCTTGCCTAAATTTCCTAAAATTATTTTCTGTCAAACCAACCGGCATTAGAATTAAACAATGAAAAGTTACCTGAAAATCTCTCTCAGCTCTTGGAGAACGGTGGACCACTCCCAAATTTCTCATAAACAGTCTCGTTATCTCCAAAGACAGGTTAGAATAGATAGTTGCGCCTGCGCGACATGGTCGTCGCATATAAACGTCACACGGCACGCGGATTTCTATAATGTCGTCTGAACTGTCCTGCGGGTAGTTTTAAGTTTGAGTGTTGTACTGACTATTTGAAAAGAGAATGTCTGATTGCAGATTTTTTTATTTCTAATGAGGGGGGTAAACGGAAATTCGTTCTGTTAAACTGTTGTTTGTTATGATGTCAATAATTAGGTATTATCTTTTTTTTTAGCACAATTACTTTATGTATACATTAATAAAACTAATAATTATGCACTGATTTGAAATGTAATAAGTAATAAAATTAATGTATTACAGCCTCAGGTGCCTAAACTTAGTTAAGATAGGCCTAACTAGAGTAGAAACATAATTAGAGTAAAACGACATGTACCAACACCAACGTATCTATTTACTTTGTAGGTATCAAAATATATAGATGATGTAGCATAACATAAGAATTTTTGTAATGAAATCACATACCTAAAAATGATCAAAAATCGTGTTAAAAACTATTACTATAATAGTAAAAACTACGTAAATATAATACGAAGCGACGACTTATCAAATTTATGTCAAAAATTTAAAGAAAATGTAAAAAACATAAAAAAATACCTCGCATCGAAGCTCTACATTGACATTGTCGATTCTGGCGCGCTGTACGCTTGCGCTGAGTTTAATTTTCTTATCAATTACGAGTTTCCTGAGTTTACGCCTTTTTGCTTGAGGCTCTTCCAGCTCCTATGAAAACTATTTGGTCAATATTTCCTTATAAGCGGCGATGTGCTCGCAACCTGTCATGTATGGAATGCTACCTACCGCAAAATGTGGCTTGGGTTAAATATAATGTTTGGACGTGCCTCTGACTACGCCCTTTATACATCTTCAAGGATCGAAACGACTGAAGATCTAATAGGATGTTACTGTACCTACTTGGGGATTACAGGCGTGAACCTTTTTATATTTCTTTCTTTATTTTATCACTAGGTTTATTTAAATACTGTAGATTATGTGAAATTTGAAAATGTTTTCGTTCGTACCTCTAACTCAATTTCCTCAGGCTCTTGTGCTGGTCTTTCGATAGAAACTGGCCTCGGAAGTTCCTCTCTTTCAATAATTTCCGGTTCCACTAACCTAATGATGAATAGAAAATATGTAAAGAGAATTCCATTGCGGTGATGGGCTAGTAACCTGTCACAGTAATGGTGTGACCTGACATAGCGCGGCATTCGCAGGTCACATGTTTGCCGCGTGACTAGTTTAAACATAAGGGTAAACATGTTGTATAAAAATCTATTATAAGAAATGAATCAAAGAGCAGGTATATGGCGAGTGTGAATGGGATCGTTGGAAGAGGAAGACCTCGGCGTATTTTCGGTGACGTTTTGAAAAAAAGGGTAGGTACTCTAAAACAACGAGCATGCATGATGAAGGTAATGAGAGTGAATGAAGCAAAAGAAGTATGTCAGGATCGTACCAAGTGGAAAGCCGTAGTATCTGCCTACCCATCAGGGAAATAGGCGTGATTTTATGTACTTATGTATGTAATAAAAAAATGCATTTTGTTTGTCTTGATAGGTAAGGAAGGAAGGGATAGGGGTTAAACGGTAATCAGGTTATACTTACTGCTCTTGAGGAATGGATATTTCAGGAATCGGAATATCAGGAATTTCGGGGATCTGAATATCTGCAGGGATAAGGTTATTAGATGTCAAGTTATGGTAATTAAATAAATATTAAATATTTTCGGACTTTTACACACAACGCCATCTAGCCCCAAACTAAGCAAAGCTTGTACTATGTGAACTAGATAACTGATAGAATACTTATATACTTTTTTTTTGTAAATACATGCTTATTATACATATTAACACCCAGACACAGAACAAACATCTATGTTCATGACACAAATGTTTATCCCGGGTGGGGATCGAACCCACAACCTACAGCGCAGAAGGCAGAGTTACTACCAACTGAGCTTTGAGGAATAGCTTACGCCCATTTCGCTTGCTTGAGATAAATAGTATCCTTTATGCTATTCCAGGACTTAAGCTACGTTTATAACAAGTTTCATCCAAATCCGTTTGGTTTTTTGAGCGTGGTTGAGCCACGTACATACAAACATCCACACAAACTTTCGAATTTATAATATTAGTCTATACTAATATTATAAAGAGGAAAGATTTGATTGTTTGTTTGCAATCCTACATTATCCGTGATGAACATAGGCTATAGTATATTTTCAAAAACGTTAGGGATCCGTATGAAAACTGCGATAATATAACCCAACGTGTGAAAAAAAATCCAAAATAAAAAATCCTTATATCACGTACGCTGCGGAAATTGTTGACAATAGAGCAAAGTAATGTTCTACAGTTATAAAGAAGACATCAATACATCAATATCTAAACATATCTTGGAAACGGCTGATTTGATTTTCATCCATCACGGCTAAGAATAATCTTCATTATTCCAGCTTTCGTATCAACAAACAGTATCAAAATCGATTCAGTGCTTTTGGAGCTACGACTATACGACTATAAACACACGACTAAATTAAGAGTCTTATAATTATAATATCCCTCTTTTTAGGGTGTTAGGTAAAATGCTATTGGTAGCTTTGTAATCTAATCTAAGGTAAGGTAAGGTAATCTAAATTTGAAGATTACAGGTAGGTACCTAAACACCGTAAGTACCTTTTTCAAAATCACCTCCTGGTATAAGTTCTTCTCCATTAGCTGAAACAAAAACGGAATAATGACCATTTATAAATTTTAGGGAGGTAATTAAAATAATAGATATCTTCAAGGATCTAAGCGCCTGGAGATCTGAGAGAATGTCTACCATAAGGTGATTACAGTCGTGATCTTATTAAAAAAAAAAAAGAAAATTAGGTTCACGACTGTAATCCCCAAGTACGGTAGACATCCTCTCAGATCTCCAGACGCTTAGATCCTTTGAAGATGTCTAGTGGGGGTAGTCAGAGGCACGTCCAAACATTATGTTTGGCACATTCTATACGTGATAGGTCGCAAGCCCATCGCCGCTTATAAGAATACTAACTGGTTTCCTCACGATGTTTTCCTTCACCGTTTTGTTTTACCGCAATACTGTTCAAAGTAGTAAATATTCGTCAGTTACTTACGTTTCAAGAACATAGTGACGTCATGTTCCGAGATCCTCTCCATCGGCCTCTCGCTCAACATAAGTCTGGACTTGTCGAGACGCGAGTCGTGCGACTTGTCGGTTATATCCAATGTCTCTAGTCCGCTGTGGTGTGATGGATCAGTTGGTAGCATCATTTGCTCAACGGTGCGATCTGCGAGTAATTGCAGTGTTTGGTCCGGGTTCTCTTCCCCGAAGTTGTCCTGGAAAGATAAAGGATTTATAAAACAAAATAAAGTATAGAGAAGTAAGATTTATTTATTGATTACTAGGTAGGTTTTACATACAAACGATGGAAAGACGATATTGAGGAAACAGGAGGAAAACTGTGGACAAGGATCA
Source organism: Hydriomena furcata (assembly GCA_912999785.1). Lineage (NCBI taxonomy): Eukaryota > Metazoa > Arthropoda > Insecta > Lepidoptera > Geometridae > Hydriomena > Hydriomena furcata. Next base: position 11,611,894 of record OU538829.1, read on the forward strand.
CAAGCGAAAGAGGAAAGTGGAAGGAATTGGAGGAGGCCTATGCCAAAGGGCACACAGACTAAAAAAAATATTTTAGGTTAACATTATAATTAGGTAATAAATAATTTAAGTAATTAGTTTTATAAAATGTAGTAATAGAATAGTTTACCATTAGCACCTAATTTTTGTACTTACGTTTCACTTTTATGTCTGAATAAATGGCTTTATTATTATTATTATTATTATTTAGGTAGGTTTTCTATACTAATATTATGTAGATTAATCTTCTCTTTTTCCCACTTAATGTGGGGTCAGTACTAAATGTTTTGACGTCAACCCTCTTTAGGAATACTCTTTGTTTGTAATAGACAAATTAAAAAAACAGGCCAAGTGCGAGTCGGACTCGCGCACGAAGGGTTCCGTACCATTATCTATAAAAAACGGCAAAAAAATCACGTTTGTTGTATGGGAGGAGGGTAAAAACGGGACCCGTTTTTACCCTTTGGGTACGGAACCCTAAAAACTACTTTTATCAAAAGCTACATAGATGTAGCAATTGAGAATTGATATTTTATTTGTCATAATCTTCATTAGTACATCCGTGCAAAACCGGGTTAAATTATTTTAATTATTTTACTTACATTCGACGGCAACTGAAATTCTGGAAGTGCGACCTCCTTGAGTGTGATTTCTTGGATATTGGTGACGACATTGCCGCTGTTCTGAAATTAGAGAAATAAATAGTTATACCTAGGTATGTTTAGTTAGATTGACTAGAATCTGAGCTCTAAAGCCCTTACCGGCTTGCAACTTGACATTACAGCAAAATGTGAGCATAATTGCTTGGATTTGATTGAATGATCAAATCCAAGCATGATGATTGAATCTTGGATGTTTACCTGAAACCCTTAAGGGGCTTCCAGTTGACGATTGCTCTTTTTCGAAACGAAAAAAGAAATACTTCTGAACAAGCCACATCTCCTATTTTTATAAGTATATTACTTCAGGTTCCTACCTAGATTTATATTAAGCTGAAAACATAATAGCAGAAACTTTTCACGATAAAGATATTATTTCAAAATGATACGTTTTAGAATTTATGATCGAAATATTTTATATATATACCTACTATTAAAATCAACTTGTGATTTATTGTTAAAGATAGGTAATTATGTAGATCTAGATTTCTATTAGAATAGATTTTTGATAAGTAATTATACATAATTTATATCATTAATTTATTCGAAAAGCTAAGGCGGACCACGCTCCGACGTGTGTTTGTCGTCATTGCAGCGGTCGGTAGGATTATTTATCGAAGTGATTAAAGATGGGTACATCTTTAATCACATATACTATACATTATAAAATAGGAGATGTGGCTTGTTCAGAAGTATTTCTTTTTTCGTTTCGAACAAAAACAATCGTCGACTGGGAGCGCCTTAAAAACCAGAAATTCATCAAATGTCAAGTTTCTAGCACCAGTAGTTTAATAAATATTGGTGGACATTTCACACAGAGCCTAGATGGATATGGCCCCCTAAGCAAAGCTTGTTCTATGAAAACTAGAAAGGTAAACAATAGATTTTTTTTTTGTAAATTCATACTTAAGATAGGTAGGAACATTATAACACCCAAATACAGAACAAACTTCTATGATCATCACACATATATTTGTCCTGGGTGGGGATTGAACCCACAACATGAACCACAACAGCGCAGAAGCCAGAGCTACTACCAACTGAGCTGTGAGGCCAGTTAAGTCAGGTTTGATCAGTCAGTCAGTAACGCAATAGTTATTTAATATTTGGTTTAAGCAGGTGGGTAAGGTACCTGAATAATCTCCACAATCTTCTGTTCATTCTCAGGCTCGTCTGGCAATGTTATCTGTGGGAGTTTAGACACTTGTGGCCTCGGTCTTGGAGGCCGCTGGACATCACCTACTTCGGAGATGTTGTATCTGAAAATATTGTTACAAACATGTTGTTTAAAAGGCTAGGGTTTTTGTTACCTAAGTAGATAGTCTCTAGACTGTGTGGGTAGTCAGGCGTAGGAAAGGCTCCAGTGAACATTCCTCTTTTTCTTACTGAATCATGTTCCATTCAGTTCCATGATGTGTTGTATGCGTAGCTTTTTAGGTGAGGTAGGTAGTATAACCTTTTACTTTAGTAGGTATGCTAAATGTGGATGTGTGCCAAATGCTTGCACGTGCTTTTGACTCACGGATCTGAGCTCCTAGAGATTTGTGAGGATGTCTACTATACTTGGGAATTACAGTCGTGATCCTATTTCATTTCATTTTTTATTTGATGTTGGTAAACTGTTTTGCCATTGACCCGAGTAGATTTAGTTAGAAGTTTAGAACATCAAAGTTGATTATGGAGACAGATTTAGTAAGAAATTAAATGATGCTTACCTTTTATTAGCATGCTTTGTTACATTGGCGTTTATCATGCACAAATCACCTGGAATATATTTTATTATTAGGTGACATATTACAACAGAACATCGGTTAACAAATTAGAACAAGTACCGAGGTAGGTAGGTACCTATATTACATAAGAGGTAGGTATCTAAGGTGAAGTCTTAATTAAATTTGTAAATTGTGGTTTTATTATTGCTAACATTAGATCAATTTGTTTAAAACTACACTTTAAAGATTAACTTTGTTTACTTATACCAATGAGTATTTTACTCTGAAGTGTTTTTTTTTGTTGCATTTTATGTGCTTATTTCTTCTTATAGTTTACCATTTTAAGTTTTTATCTGGGCCATAGGTATCTGGTACAAAGTTCAAAAGTAATATCAAAACAATTTTCACACTGAAATTAATATTGTTTTGATATTACTTTTGAGCTTGTACGGACCCTTCTCCCTTAAAATGTTATTCTACCTAAATAATTAGAGCAAATTATTTATGAAATACCTAGTGCTAGTGAGATATTCTGCATGCCAGTGCTAAGTAAAAGGTGAAGTACCTACCTACCTACGGTAAATACCATTATCAATCTTATGACCAGGTAGGTACTTAGCAGGTAAGTACAACAAGTTTTTTCTATATAAGTATTTTAGGTAGAACTGGAAACTCACTCAAGAAGACGTTGACTTTTTTCTGGTAAAGCCTAGCCAAGCCACGCATCAACTGAGAGCTGAGGCGCAGAGAGAACCTGTTGGTTGGACGGCCGGATTCATTGTTCATGACATCCAACAAATCATCACTGAAATGTAGAATTAGCATCTTTAATAATATTATAAATGCGAGAGTAGGTACCTACCTAACTCTGTCTGTCTGTGACGATAACACGGCCAAACCGCTGGGCCGATTGTGATAAAATTTAATCTAGAGATATATCTAGAGATAGTCTTGGGACGGACATAGGCTACTTTTTATATCCAAAATAATATTATGTGTAAATGTTTTAAGTACTTACGTTAGTCGTCAAAAATCGATTTCCTGAATCTCGGAAAATCGGGTAAAAGCTAGTCACTTTAGTTACTTGTGCCAAAGTTGAGGTACTTATGAATTTCAAAATGTTAAAGTTGATTTTCTCGAAAACTATACATTTCCTTGTAAGGGGAGTAGGTAAGGTAGCCCTCACCCTCCCCCTCAAATTTATAACTAAACTAGTCGGTACTCTAGCAAAGCACAACCTACATTTAAAACAGCTTTATTCTCAGCTAGCCACAAGTTTTCTTACCATATTTTCCGCACATCTTGTGACCAAAGTTGCCTGTGAGTTATTGTCGCAAAACGCAGAGGCCACGAGTCCGCCACCCAGCATAAATAAAATCTACCACCTCTTTTCAAAGATTCAACAGGATAAAACATTTTTACAGTTCTTTTCAGTAAAAAAAAAGATAATTAATCTAGCAATTAACGCAGGGCAAAACATGCACAAACACAAAAAGTGAAAGAAAGAAAAGCCAGAACGAAAACGAAGGCGGGACGCATCAATTTCCCGCCAAAAATGTTTTGACTCTCTGAATTGTCAATTTTGACATTATCATTTCCGGTTTTCCGGTCACTAAGGGTCGTTTCATACGTAGCTAGTACCGTATTCCACGGAGAACTTTTGTCTATGGCCTTTTAGAGTAATTGATTAAAGGGATGATAGTGCTTACGTTACAAATTAACTTTTTTATTTCCCATACTATTTGTTCGAAACAATAAGCATTAGGTGGCAAGTGGAATGGGTTCAGCCCATTTCATTGGTTTTGTGTTTTAATAACCCCCACCAGCTCTTGCCACTAGGGAGTAGGGATCATGATACGATGCAAGAATCTAGTAGGTAGTAGTGTTCCCCTTCATGCAAATAAATAATTTGATTTGGGTTTCATAATTTTAGCCTGGTTGCTCGCTCCACTTTGGGTATTAGGCCTCCTCCTAGTCTCTCGGTCTCTGATCCAGGGATGAATAATACTGAAATGTCTTGAATTGATCCTTGCTGGAATTGTCTATTACTATTAGCATAGACATACAGAAGCTATTACCTACTCTACCTAGCTATGTAACGAAGTGCTCAGGTTTTCTTCGGGATGAGTTTTGGAAAGTCTATAGGTATTATTTATCGGTACATAAATAACAGTAGTTTACTATTCAATATGAATGAAGAAAAACATTTATTTTATAATATTTTTAATCAACTAATAATTTATTACAATACCTACTAAACATAAACAAGCAACATGCATACTTAGAATAGTATATTGATACTGGGAGTGTAAATTAATTAAAAAAAACAAGTTCCCTACTCATACTCACTCTTGTCAGATTGTATTTTTTTTTAAATTAATTTTGGAATTATTGCTACAGTCACGCTACAGTTCTTACAAATCACAATGCTAAACAAAAAAAATGCGACATAAACTAACTTATAACAGTCGCCTAATTATTTATCTTATGCGTAAACTCCCGTCCTGCGGCTTCTACAGCATCCTTGACTTTGTAAAGACAGCTCTTATTTATATGTTCGTACGGAATGCCAGACTTGACTACATCATCTAGAACTTCCTCAGCTTGCTCGATATCATTCTCATAAAAATAGTGGCTAATTAGTCGCGAATAAGCATTTCCTAAAGAACCTTGTGAAAGAGATTTATTCGTTTTCAAGTATTCAATGAGTTTCCTGATCAGTTGCGGTTGTTTTCGTAAGTGGCTTTCTTGTAGTAGCCTTCTGAATATGATGAGGTCTGAGTTTTGCAAATGCTGTTTCCAGATAACGTCAGCGTCGTTTTCCTTTCCTGCCAAAATGTATTCCATCCATAGAAGGTTGCATGGTGTACGCTGTCCTTTTTCTGCTGCGATTTCTGCTACTTTGCGCACTGGAACAAGATGAGACGGGTTACAATTTTTGTTGGGTTATATCCCCGTGGCTGAATTGGTTGAATATTTAATGAAAGTTGAATATTGTTTCAGTACTAGTGTTATGTTACCATGCTTTAAGGTACTACATGGTAGGTACTTATAGCTAATTAACATGAAAATAACCCAAAGAATACCTACATAATATGTAAGTTTCATTACAATATTTACGGTAGCAAAAGGCAATAGAAGTAAATTGTTTTAAAAAGAAAAATAATCTAAATCTGTCTTAATCACCTTAACAGCATTTTCTACTGCTGGTTTTTATATCGTAAAACTAGTATATATCTTATTTTCTCAAAAACTGTGTGCAATACTAATGTTCGTACTTACATTTGGTCGAAAGCTCATTATCTTCCATTACAGTATCTAGCTAGAGTAGTTGTTATTTTCTCAAAAAACTGTGCATTATTATTACTCATATACTTACATTTGGTCAAAAGCTCATCATTATTTATAACAGTCTCAAGCGCACTGCTTCTAGGGAATTTCCTCAGAGCCACTTCTAAATCTTCATCAGTCTTCGCAGCTTGCACCATCTCGTACAACTCATCAATATGTTGTTCGCCTGCGCCTCTAACAAAATTAGCCAACGTCAGTTTGTCATCATACGTAACCTTTCGTTTCATAGCTTCGGTTAGATACTTTCCAAATAGTTGAATCTTTTCAAAATCACCGTTCTGAGCCAAGTTTTTGAGTAGATATTTCATAACGTTCGATTTGGGGACAACGCCGTTTTCGAGCGATTTCAAAGCGATTTCCATTGCTTGGGTGAGCTGACCGTTTTGAACATTGGTTTCTATGGAAGTTGATATGTCTGTGGTTGTTTTTTTTGGGGTCGGCTTTTGAAGTACTTGCTTCACAACATCTGCCTTCTTTTCCTTTGCTTTTTGTGGTTCCTCATCTGGAATGACAAAGGGTATGTCTCGGTTCTTGGATCTGAGGTGTTTGCCGAGGTGAACTAGGAATTGTTCGCTTGGGACTTCGCCTTCCTCTTGCAGCAGGGTCCATAGACCCAATGCTTTGTCTGTGTTGTCTGATTTGCAGTAAGTTATTAGGAGGTGATAGAAAATGTTGGATCGGTCGATGTGAGAGAGTTCCTTTGTCGCTTGCAGGAGACCTTCGAGGTATTCCGGTTTTCCATCCTGAAAAATGCAATAACATTGTTTGAAGATTGTATTCTTACCTTACCTATTCTTATTATAGGGTCTATCTGATAGGGATTGGTCTTTGGGTCCAAATATTAATAATATTACACACGGCGCCGCGTCGGTCGCCAGTTCCTTTTTCTTTGAATTTGGCTGGAAACGCTAGATCAAATTGATTACTTTTTTTTTTAAGTTATTCTAATTTTAACATCACACAAGTTTTTTTTTGTGTTCTACTCCAAATTATTGGCCTAACTATTATGATTCAACTATTCTAACCCTAACTTACTTGCTAACCCATTTATTGCAAAATAATCACAAAAAATGTAACAATAACCACAGTTAACTTTCTTAGAATTTTAAATTATAAAATAATGTCTGCCCGCGACCTTGGCTATTGTAACATAGCCGAAACGTCGGGAAAATAAATTAATGGTAATTACGTGATAAACACCCGTGTTAAAATTCTATAGTTATGTCTACTAATCACGATAGTTTGAGAAATAATATCTTATTAAGAAATTAATATTTTACCTCGACATATCGCTGACACGCGTCATCCAATCGCCGCTGTCTGGTCTGCAAGCCAGGAGTCTCGAGAATACGCCTCGCTTGTCGAAGTCGGCCGCATTCCACGAAAGCGAGGACCAAGTCGTGTAGGATGTTCACTTCACCGTGTATCTGAGTGGAGAAGAAGAAGTGAGAATGGAATGTAATTGGCAAATACAGTTTCATTTGATATAGGTGGTTCCCACTTAAGGCAATACTTGAAATTTTTGACTTTTTGTATGGGCTGAAATTACCCGGATAAGACGGAAAAAGTGCTAAAACTGCAATATCTTGAAAACCATCAACATTAAAAAAGAAACAGTCTGTAATTTATTTAGAAATTACAGACTGTGATTGACTTAACTTGTGATTATCTAACGAATTATATAAAAATGAACTGTTTAGTCATTCATAGTTTTGATTAAAAACGAAACTAGTGTTTTTGAACAGCCAACTTTGGAAAATAAATCTATAGAGAAAAGTTTCACCAATCGTGTTTCTGTCTGTAATTTATCTAGATTATATCCTTAAGTTATCATTGTCATAAAAAACAAAACTGTTTTGCGGTTATTGAGAAAAAACGATTCTGCATTAATCAAAAATATTTATTACTCGCCTTAACTCAGGACAAGTATTAGTGTGATGAACATAGATGTTTGTTCTGTACTTCTTTCGGGGTGTTAAAAATAAATAAAAATAAATATTGGTGGACTTTATACACAACGCCATCTAGCTTCAAACTCAGTAAAACTTGTACTCAAATATAAGCACATAATTATTTGATTAGTTAACTAATTCTCATGTACAAGCTTTGCTTAGTTTGTGGCTAGATGGCGATGTGAGAAACATTCTACAATATTTATTTATTTTTGATATTGAGAGCAGAGTGAGTCCCGGAAACCAAGCGATGGGGCATTACACTTTATGAGCAGCCGGAAAGTGTCCACAGAAAAAAACCCACAGTAGAATAAATGTAGTGGAAATGAGGAAGTATGTGTGGTCTGGAGTATGGTAGTGTTTAGGGTTCTGTACCCAAAGGGTAAAAACGGGACCCTATTACTAAGACTTCGCTGTCCGTCTTTCTGTCACAGGGCTGTAACTCATGAACCGTGATAGCTAGACAGTTGATTTTTTTACAGATTATGTATTTCTGTTGCTGCTATAACAACAAATACTAAAATCAGAATAAAATAAATATTTAAGGGGGGCTCCCATACAACAAACGTTATTTTTTTGCCGTTTTGATAGATTCTTCTAAACCTTCGTGCGCGAGTCCGACTCGCACTTGGCCGATTTTTTTATTTCCATACCTGTGTGCTTATATCCGCAAGCCACTGCAACTTGCTAGCGTCTTCCTTCATAATAAGCGCTTTCATCAGTTCTCCCTTCCAAGGTGTGCTACGATACTGTTTGCAGCAATTCTCAAACTCTGCCAACGCACTGTCCAAATCATCATTCTTTATATGGACCTTTATAAGTGGGCCGAGAATCACATTGGACGGCTCAATGTAGTTGTGGGATATGAGGGTTTCGGCTATTGTTTTTACCTGGAAAATAAGATTTTTGTGAATGATTGTTACCTAGGTGTTGCATATTTAAGGTGATAAGTGAAATTTTTGACTTTTTTTAAGGGCTGAGTTTACCTGGATAAGACGGAAAAAGTGATAAAACTGCATTATCTTGAAAACCATCAAATTTAATAAGAAACTGTCTGTAATTTACTTAGCTAGTATGATTATCTAACGAATTATATAAAAATGAACTGTTTAGCTATTCATAGTTTTGATTAAAAATGAAACTAGTGTTTTTGAAGAGCCAACTTTAGAAAATAAATCTATCGAGAAAAGTTCCAACAATCGTGTTTCTGTCCGTAATTTATCTAGATTAAATCCTTCGCAAATATTTCCATTTGAGAAATTCAGTGGTCTGGGTTTCGAACCCTTGAACTTTGGATTGGAACCAGCAACATTCTAAAATGTATAAACGGTTAACTCTGATTCATATTTCTCATATGACTCATAAGCTCGAAGCAGATATACGAATAAACCAACCAACAATATAAATAAAACTTACTTTATCCGCATCCTTTTGTTCAGCAAGCCCGTTCAACAGCTGCCAGCATTTAGAGTTCAGTATAAAGCCAGAATCTCTGTCATCCATCAGCTTGTTTCCTTTCAAAAACTCCACCGCCTCATCAAACTTGCCAACCTTCACCAACGCACTCGCCATAAGAACCAACTTGTATCTGTTCAGCATAAAATCTGGATTCTTCTCAATGATTTTGACATGGCACTCGTTGGCTTTTTCAATCTCGTCATTGACACAGTAAAATTCATACAGTTGCGCGTAGCTAGAGACAGTGAGCTGAAAGTCCAACGCAGACTTCAACTCCTCCAAATAGCTGTTCACTTTCTCAACATTATTTTCATCCATGTAGGTAGAGAGCAGTTGTTTTTGCAAGCGAGCGACGTTACTTCCTTCCCTGCCTTTGAGCGTCTCAATCAGCTTTTCTAACTGCAATGAATTGCGTGGTGTGTCATCCCGTTTCAAGCTTTGAATAGGGACGGCTTGTAGGTCTGCAGAAGTGAGTTTGGAGAGTAGTTCGGACATTTTGGTTGTCATACTCTCGCCAAGGTACTGCTGGATGCTTTCCGCCACTTCGACTGTAATTCTTAAACCTTTGGCGTGTAAGCCGGATAGCAACGCTTCACAAGCATCGTCTTTAGATACTATTTTCAAGGCGTTTCTTACGATGCGACTCACATTGGTGTCTATATCTTCTTGTACATCTTCATTTGTGTCGTCTTCTTGGGTCTGTGTCTTACTGCTCATAACATGTAAAATAGACACAAATGAGTTTACATCTTTGGTTTTGGCCAACGCGGTCAGCAAAGGTCTTGATAGCAATGAGAAGTTACCTCTAGTACGGTACCTAGTCGCTATATCAGCTGCTTCTTTTACTTTTCCAGTGTCCAGTAACTCTACCACAACATTTCTGGTGGCATGAATAACAGATACGTTTGCCAGTTGAAGCTTCGAGATCACAACTTGAGGTGAATCTTTCTTCAGCATGTAGGGAATGATATAGTCTCGAAGTGATTCTCCGGTGATGTTAACATTCTTTGCTTGCATGTCTCTAAGTATTTTCAGGAGACCTTCCTCGTCGTTTTCTTTGACTTTTTGGGCTAAAAGCGGCCAGTAAAAGTGCGGCCGAATTTCGTTTCCTTCCTTTTCGTACTCGTTGAACAGTTTCTGTGCGACTTCAGTTTTGCCTTGGATGAGCGCGTTTTCAGTGGCCATTGCTATTGCGTTGGGGATAAGTCCTTCTTCCTTGAGTTCAATGCATATATTGACGATCTCATCAGCTGATTTCCCCACTCTGAGCAGCTGTTTGACGAAGAAAGCGCCTTTGAAAGGTGTGTCTTCAGAGTTCGCTGACTTGGGCATGGTTGTAAGCATTCTCTTTGCGGTTTGTACGTGGCCTTTAATAAGCAGTCGTAGGATGAGGTTTAGGGCGTCTTGGTTGTAGCCTTGATGCTTCTGAAGATGTGGGAATAGTTGTTCCACTTTGTCCTCGTGACCACCGATGGCGAGATGCTCAATAATTTGGAGTACATCCTGAAATGCGTAAATTAAACACCGGTTTTTACTTTGCTCTTTGATGAACACACAATTAATGACAGATGAATAATATTTTTAGTTCAAGAATAAATTAGAGGGAAATTATCTTTGACATCTACAGTCATACTTTACCCTTTAGCTAAATATCTAAATCAAGAACTCCTCATTAAATTTGAGTTTTACAACATCTTTCATCAGATTAAATCTCATTCTTCTTTTCTTACTAATTTATTTATTAATATATTCATTACAAATTAAATACAAAAAGGCCAGCCAACCCAGTAGATGGTGATTGGCGTGCAACAAGAGAAACAAGAGAAACAAATAAAATATATACCTACATGTCAAATTAAAACCTACCTCTTTTTTCTTTGGTAAAAAACTAATTCTTACCTTATCAATAATAATAGCATCCTTCTCCAATGCAAGTTTGATAACATCATTCACACCATCAATATCTCCCTTCTTGGCGAATCCACAAGCCAGCAATGTGTATGTACGGTTGGTAGGCTTAAGACCAGCGCTTGCCATAGTTTCTAACACCGCTTTAGCGCCATCTGTGTCCCCATGGTAAGCATGGCCCATAACAAGAGCGTTCAAAACTGGTTCTGACACAGCGAAGTTCAGTTCACGCATTTTCTCAAGCACTTTTGTTGCACCTTCGACATCCCCCTCTTGGCAGTACCGCCACATTAGTCTTTGGTAAGTGACCCTGTAATGCAAGGCAAGGATAAGACAGTGTACATAGATATTTGATTAAGTAGGATAAGTTGCACCACCAATAGGCAACTGTCCAAAACGGAAGGAACAAAGGAGTAGTCACCCCTGAAGTTGAAGCCAGGCCAGGTGCCCTTACCTAAATTTTAAATATAAATAGTTTAGTTAAGGCCCTGTATGTCGACGATTGCTCTCTTTCGAAACGAAAAAAGAAATACTTCTGAACAAGCCACATCTCCTATTTTATAATGTATAGTATATGTGAATAAAGATGTACCCATCTTTAATCACTTCGATAAATCATCCTACCGACCGCTGCAATGACGACAAACACACGTCGGCGCGTGGTCCGCCTTTGCTTTTCGAATAAATTAATGATAAAAATTATGTATAATTACTTATAAATTATTATAAAAATTATGTATAAGACATACAGCCCCTTAAGAAGATTTGTGTTGTTTTTATGCAAGGTTTTAAAGGCATTGGTTGGACTTGGTGCTAGACTAAACAAAAACTAAATCCTGTTAGGTTTTGTTTTTATACATCCATCTCCTTCTGTTTCATATAGAGTAAAAGAGATGGCAATTTTAGAGAAGTCTAAATTGTTTTTAGTTTATACCAACAGAATTGTCAATTATTATTGTGTCTGAGTCTGTGCACTCAAGGAATGGTATTTTGTCTCTACCTACCCCATTTGTGACACAGTTATTTGGCATAATATGGAGAAAAATATAGCTTTTATAAAAATTGTGTCAAGTTTTGTCTTGTTGAATTTATAAAGACAAACTCAACAAGACAAAACACAATAGGCCATATTTTTTAAATGAGAAGTTCTTATTCTATTAAAGCTTGTTAGTGTTTTGTAAATTAGTCATAAAATTGGGATTTGAATTTACTATGCGCTACTAATTTTTATAGAATTTATTTGGCTATTCATTTTTATCCTGAAGATTTTACCTGTTAGGTTGAAGTCCCTTTTTTTCAAGTTCTTCAAGGAACTGTGCTGGTGAGAATGGGTGCTCATTCTCAAGGTAAACCCTGAGCAGAGCATTGTAATGGGAGATATCCATAGGTATACCCCTCTCTGTCAATACACTCCATATTTTCTGGACTAGTAATGTTCTCTGTTCAGGTAACTCTTCTGGGACTAATTCTCCTGCAAAAATATACTTTGTGTTATTGAGAAATGGAATAAAGATGAAATTATTAATTATCATTATGCTAGTCTACATTGTACAGTTGGTAATTTTGTTTCAACATACACTTTAGTTTTTTAAGCTAAAACTTCTTGAAATTTTAACAAAATTTAAGTCAAATAGGTTTGATTGCCACCCAGGGCAAATATTTGTGTGATAAACATAGATGTTTGTGACCAGACAGAGGGTGTTAAAATGTATTGTAGGTATGTGTATTCACTTTGGATTGGTAGGTACTTAATATGTGGTAGTTTTATGTAAACATACCACAACATCTAATCACCAACAGAGACTGAGAACTGGTGATATCATTCCTTGATCGAATCTCATCGAAAACTTCATCAATATCCTTCTTGGTGATGCGTCCGTATCTCCTCACTTCCAAGTCGAGCTTTTGCAGCAGTGGCTCTAGATTCTCTGCTTTATTTGTCGCGTAATCTCGCATCAACACACTGAAATCAATTCAGGAGTTAAAATAATTATAACCTACAACTATCTAAAACTAAGACAATTTTATAAGATTTCGGGAGGATATTTACGGTGCTATAGACAACAAACTAAGAAAATTACTTGGTGTAGGTAGGTACCTATTTGATTGTTGCAATGCTTTCTAGTATCTCAGAGTCTGGAGTTCAGAGATGATGTCTACCGTACTTGAGATAGTCGTGATCCTATTTCATTTTCATTTTAACAGTCAGGTGTATTCTATACAGTACCTACTAAATAAATTAGTTATCTAACAAGTAATAGTCTTTTTAATAATACTTACTTGTTCGTAGCGCTAAGAGCCTTTGAATTGATCAACAAATTGGTTTCAGCGGTCTTGGCAGAGTTTAGAAGCAAAGTCCTGGCGGCGCCGGTGAAGTAACGCACAAATTTCGTGGACCGCAAAAGAGACGACATTTTACAACGTAAACTATTTTTAATACATGAAGATTTAAACTGATTTTACAGCTAGGTAGGCGGAATCAGAAATTATTCTTTCCTAACGAAAGGCTAAAATCGTGATTTTGAGGTTACTCTGTTATGTCATATATTTGAGTGATTGAATTGAAATAATTGAATTGAATTGAAGTTGAAGATTACTGAGTATAGAGTTATCGACTAGAGAAAAGAGAAGAGAACCATGGAGACAGACAGACTTGCTAAGCTAGTAGCTCTAGACCTTGCTCTAGACTAGACTAGGAGAGTAAGAGTACTTCGTAGTATTGAGGTAAACGAGGTTTATTAGTTTTGTGCGTACAGTACGACACTACTATGTCAAAGTCAATGTCAGTCAGTCAGACTGTCAGTATCAGAATGATGTTTAATTTTTTTGCCCGCGGTCCTTCTGTCTACGAACTTTTCCATCAAATCTATTATTTCTTGATTTCTATTCCGGCTTGTGATTGTGAAATAATATTCCGCTATCACCCGGCCGGCTAATACGACGCTAGAAGTTTGCAAGACAAATTGTCAGCTAAAAACTCGTATTCGAGTTTCGCTACAGCTTGAAATTATACGATTTCTAGTTCCTGCTGGATAAACAACAAAATGGTATGTAAGGCTGTTTTATAAATTCCAGTGACATTGCTTTGACCTTCAATAGGATGCACATAATTATATTTGAGTCTATTGTAAGCAAATTTTACACTTCAATTTGTTAATATACAATTTAATTGCACAAACTTATAAAATCAAGTAAATTTAGGTGTGGAACTCAAATGGTGGGGTTATCTTCATCCAGAAATCTATATCTACATACTTGTAGGCGGTTGCTACAGCTAAAATGGTTAGATAAAGTTTATCTCACAATTTAAATGTTGATTAGGTACAATGAATTGATTGTTTCTTCTGTACCTAATCAAAAGAAGGCCGCCGCAATGGCTTGGTGTTGTTCCAATAATTCTGAAGAAACTTCAGTTGCTGTGAATAAACCTATCAATATGGTAATTTACAAACTGTTTTATTTCATTTACAATACCAACATTTTTACGATGTATGTATATAGTATACAGTCGTGGTCAACTAATTAGGGACACTCTTTGGTTAAACCGAATTGTGAATTTATTTTTTATTTTCCAACGAGTCTAAACCATATTCCATATCTCTTACATGTAAGTATAATTAGTCATTTATGTGCCCAATTATACAAACAATAACAACTTCTTCAACATTAAACCTCTTTACAGTATAGCTGATAGATTATCGTAGTGCTATTTGTTCAAATAATGCTGGCTGGCCATTTAATTAGGGACACTGAGATATTGCGTTCTATTTTCAAAATTTGAATCTCAATACTTTTTTACTTCTTCTCTTATTGTTTCGTGGTAGTTTTGGCGGCAATTCCGATATTTATTTTAAGTTTTGAAAAATATTTTGAAGAAAAATGGGTAAAAATAAAAGTTGCGATCCAACACTACGAAAAATTATCATGAAGTTTGTTGTCGAGCATGGTTGGCCATACCGAAGGATAGCAGAACATTTAAATTGTTCAAAAACTATGGTATACATATACAATGCAGTGCAACATGTCAGACGCAATAACACAGATTTAAATGTGCCCAGAACAAAAAGATCGAGAAAAACAACTCCGCAAGAAGATAGAATGATAACCAGGTTAGCTAAGAAAGATCCGTTTCTAGGCTCTATTTTAATTAAACACGAAGTGTTTGGGACAGACGAAGGAGCTGGTGTCTCAGCGAGGACCGTTCGACGACGTCTGGTAGAAGCAGGGTTGTTCGGAAGAGTGGCTCGCAAAGTACCGTTGTTGAAGAAAGAACATAGAAATGCTCGTTTGGCGTTTGCACGTAAATATGGACATTGGACCTACGCCCAATGGCAACATGTATTATTCTCTGACGAGACCAAGGTTAATTTGATTTCTTCAGATGGAAGGCAATACGTACGGCGTCCAGTAAAAGCGGAAATGAATCCAAGATTCACAAAAAAGCAGGTGAAACATGGCGGTGGAAACATTAAAATGTGGGGTTCATTTTCTGGACGTGGAGTGGGACCTGTGAGGAAAGTTCAGGGTAACTTAGACCAACATCAATACAAGGCAATATTGGAGGAAACGATGCTTCCCTATGCTGAGGAGCATCTCCCTATTATATGGACGTTTCAGCATGATAACGACCCGAAACATACCGCCCGTTCAGTCAAGTCGTTTCTTACCAGTCAGTCAGTATCGGTGCTAGATTGGCCAGCAAATAGCCCGGACCTTAACCCAATCGAGCACCTTTGGCACGAAATCAAGAAAAAAGTAGCCACTTATCGTACCACAACTTTAGATGAACTTAATGAAGCTTTTTGTGAGGCATGGGCAAACATTCCTGTCGAAACATGCCAGAAACTGATAATGTCTATGCCACATCGGTGTCAAGCGGTAATTACTAACAAAGGTTTTGCTACTGGGTACTGATTTTACACGTAATAAAATGGAGCTGTTAAAGATATTATAATACTGCAGATTATTAGTTTTGTTTAACTCTATTTTTCATTATAGTTTACTGTCCTTAATTAAATGTCCAGCTACAGAATTATACCTTAAAAGTGAATACATGTTCAACCTTTGATATTAAATACTTTTTTCTATTTATTTATTCTTTTATTTACAGCCATTTAATGCATAATAATCGGACCAAATTATGCAAATAATAGTTACTGAGAAATCAATAGGGTTTTATATTTGTATGTACATAACCGGTTATTGTTCTTCACTATCTTGCATGTCCCTAATTAGTTGACCACGACTGTATGTATTATATACGATGTATTCATTAAATATTTGTAGATTGAAAAGTAGAAGATTAATAATTTGGTGGCTATGTTGCATACAATTATAATAATTCATATTTTGTGGTCCCATATAAAATTGATGTATGGTAGACTAGCCGAACCGTGACAGATGTGGTCCTGTCAAATTTCAATAATTGATTGACAGCAAAATCCCCATTTACAAAATGATCCGCCCTTTATTGAATTCATTTGTTACAAAAAATGTGATAAATGAAGAACTGCTCTACCGATTTTGTGCCACCTTTTCATAAACCATCTACTAAATAGTCCGAACAAAGCCTAAACATTTGGTTTGGATAGGTGAGCCCGTTCTTGAGTTATAGAATTACAATGAAAAGTGGCATTGATTTTTATATATATAGATTACTGAGCTAATAGTAGATGCACTGAGATAATAGTATTTGTAGTTCCATTTAATGAAGATCTGATTACGATAATCAGAAAAGAATTAAATTCCATGTTGAAGTAGATTAGAAGCAGATTAAGTCTTTAAAACAAATTGCAGTAGTAGAGTGACAACTATTTTTTGAGGTTTTTGTTAATTCTTCATTTTTAATGTTCTTTCCAGGCTGCTCCAATCAAAGTTGTCATCACCGGCGCTGCCGGGCAGATCGCCTACTCTCTGGTCTACCAGATTGCGTCAGGTGCTTGCTTCGGACCCGAGCAACCCGTGTTCTTGCACCTTCTTGATATAACCCCCATGATGGGGGTCCTAGAAGGTGTTGTTATGGAACTGGCTGACTGCGCCCTCCCACTACTCGCTGGAGTTCTTCCCACTGCTAACCCAGAGGAGGCTTTTAAGGATGTCGCTGCTGCTTTCCTAGTTGGTGCTATGCCGAGGAAGGAAGGTATGGAAAGGAAAGATCTCCTTGCTGCAAATGTTCGCATCTTCAAAGAACAAGGCCAGGCGCTCGACAAGGTTGCCCGTAAGGATGTCAAGGTCCTCGTTGTTGGAAACCCAGCCAACACCAACGCCATCATCTGTTCCAAGTACGCTCCGTCTATTCCGAAAGAAAACTTCACAGCCATGACTCGTCTTGATCAGAACCGTGCTCAATCTCAGCTGGCTGCTAAAATCGGGGTGCCTGTTAAAGATGTCAAAAATGTCATCATCTGGGGCAACCACTCATCCACCCAGTTCCCTGATGCTACAAACGCTATCGTCACTATTGGTGGGGCTCAGAAGCCTGTCCCAGCAGCTATCAATGATGATGAGTACCTCAAGGGAGCTTTTGTTGCTACAGTTCAAAAGCGTGGCGCTGCCGTCATTGCCGCTAGAAAGATGTCGTCCGCTCTATCAGCTGCTAAAGCTGCATCGGATCACATGAAGGATTGGTTCTTGGGATCCGGAGACCGTTGGGTCAGCATGGGCGTTGTATCGAACGGCTCGTACGGCGCACCCGCTGACGTGGTATTCTCATTCCCTGTCACAACTAGCAATGGAAAGTGGAAGATAGTCGAAGGTCTGACTGTATCAGACTTCGCACGTAAAATGCTCGATGCCACAGGCAAGGAGCTTGCTGAGGAAAGAGAGGAGGCCTTGGCTGTCTGTAAGGATTAGATTAGTAAACCATTATCATAAGTGTAGGAGATTGGATCACTTTGTTATTAAATGGAGAGCAATATTGTTATTTTTTATTTAAATATACTTTAAAAATATGGCCACTTGACCTGCAGACCATGATCTTCATTTATTATGAGATTTGTTATCAGTTATTGCTTTTATCAACGGCTTAGCTTTGGTTATAGTTTAGCTGAGAATAGCTGCTTGTACTGTTATTTATGTAAACTGTATATTGATATTATTTACCTACATATTATGTTTATGTATATTTTTTTAATAGAACTTTATCTATGTGTTTGGTATCACATGATGTTCACTGTCGTAATAGTTTTATTTATCGCTATCAGAACGTTGATTCAAACCTTATCAGGCAGATAGGAGATTCTAGAGATATTTCAGAATACTGTTATCATAACTGTAGAATTTTTTGTCGTCGTGGAGCATACGAAAGCCGCCTGGTCAAAATATATTAGGTACTAGCCGACCCGTGACAGACTTTGCCCTGCTCAAATTTCAGTAATCGCATAGACAAAAACACTTTCAGGAAACTTCCAATTTTTTCCCTACAAACCTTGTCCTGGTAAAATAAATTATAAATTTAGGTAGAATGCGTATTATTCAGTAGTCAAAACTAATGTTAGATTTTGTTTTCATTTAGGGGTTGTTTCTCGGATTATAAGTTCCCCCCTTTATTCTGATTTTTATATTATTTTTTTTACAAATTTCATCTGAATCCGTTTTGTCGTTTATTTTTGATTAGGGAACAAACAGCAGCCTTATCACAAACTTTCGCATTTATAATATTATTAGGATTAGGTTATTAGAATTAGCTTAACTGGGGGCACGGCAGTGCCCCCGCCAAGTCAAGCAATAAAGCGGCACGGCTGTACCATCCTTTTCTCGAAGCAGTTCAGGCCATTTTCGACCCCCTTTAACTTCGTTGTGGATAAAACTAGAAGCCTGAATTTTCAGTAACCAAGCAGTCACTATATAAACGGTATGTTTCAAATTTCATTCAATTTGAACCAGTAGATTAAGAATTATAACTAGTCAAAGTTTCCTATTTTGTCACTCACTCACTCACTCACTGATTGACTGACTGACTGACTGACCGATCATCAAAAGTTTAAGGCACTTCTAGCAGACATAGAAGCTTCAAATTTGAAACACATTTAGTGTTTGGTGTAAAAATCCTAAAAAAACCTGCCAAGTGCGAGTCGGACTCGCGCACGTCGAGATCCGTACCATAATCTATAAATCACGTTTGTTGTATGGGAGCCCCACTTAAATATTTATTTTATTCTGTTTTTAGTATTTGTTGTTATAGCGGCAACAGAAATACATCATCTGTGAATTTCAACTATCTAGCTATCATGATTCATGAGATACAGCCCTGTGATAGACAGACGGACAGACAGACCGACCGACAGACCGACAGATAGACAGACGGACAGACGTAAAGATGGACAGACGGACGAACGGACAGTGGAGTATTAGTAACAGGGTTCTGTTTTTACTCTTTAGGTACGGAACCCTAAAAAGTAGGGCTATCTACAAAAATAAATGAGATGCCATAAAAAACATAACTTGTAAAAAAAGCCAAGTCTCGCAAAGCAACTCAGTTCTTCTACCGTAAAAAGTGGTGAGATCCATGTAATACCAAGTCGGTTAATTTATTCAGTCCCTACTTTAAGGGTCCTTCTGACTTATGTTATTACGTAATTAGCTAACCTTTACGTAATAACTTACGTAATAACAACACGGATAATACAAGAATATGCATAGGTATGTTAGATTTTATTGACCTATGTCTTATTGAAGTGATTGAGACATGTCTATGATTTTATTGAAGTGTTTTTGTTTTGTTTTATATCTGCCAGATTTCACGCTGATCGCAACGGTTGGAAAGATTTCGTCTGACGAACATAGAGTACCTACCTACCTACCTTCTTACCCAGGCAAGGCACATTTTAATGGCAATGTGTAGGTACGCTTCTATAACAAAGTCCCAAATGACATGCTAAAGCTATCTATTAGCAAAATGAAACGTGAAAAAACCTACTATAAAATATCTGATTATTTAGACGACAAAAAGCCTGGGACTGAATTCGGTCGAACTCGCTCTATCAATAATAATTATGATTAATTTTAAATTAATTAAGTAGGTAAATAAGACAGACTTAAAAAAAACACAAAATGGAATGACGATTCATTAGGTCGTCTGTCCACCTTGCCGACAGACAGGTAGGTACGTCATACAGGATCTAAATTCCGGCCTCCGCAGCTCCTCAATGAGTGGTTGATTATAATATTTAGGTACCTACCTGTTTAGATAAGATACTGTTTAGGTTTTTCGATGACTGATTAGTTAATTAATATACAGGATGGTCATTTGATATGGGGCGGTAAGGGTGCCTACCCACCGTTGCACGTTGCAGTAACTTTAATGTTCACAGAATAATAATTCCCCCTTTACCTGTGCCTTTACAAAATGATAACATAGTCTGCCCGTGAACAAAATTACTGTAGGTAACATAGTCGTATGTGTAGATAGGTATTAGTTACTAATCATAAATTAGTTTGAAATATAATAATGCATTGGCATCCTACTTAGGTACGTCGATAGAAACTAAAAAATATTCGGCTTTGTTCTAGTTATTATTTTTTTATTTTATTTCTTAGGATAACAAAGTTGGTGCTTAAAAACTAAGGACTATACTAAAAAACAGCTGTTGACCATTTGAACGTTTTCACATTTTCTTTGCCTCCTTGGGTTATTGTTCTTACGTGCAGCGGTATGGATATATCAAGTGTATCACGCCTAGGCACTTACTTACCTGTATGTGAGAACTTTAGCTTGAGTCTTGGTTAGGTTAGGAAAGTAGGTAGGTGTCCTTATTTCCGCTCTTAAATGATCATCCTGTAGGTGTAGTACTTTGTAGGTAATTAAAACCCTCAGATAATAAAAAAACTGCCTACCATTCCTTCAAGACAATAGCAACACACTTCAAGACAAGATAAGTACCTAGGCACAAATTTAGTTTAAAAAATGAAAGGGAAAATATTTTTATTTACTATAATAGGTTTTATCACATTTTTTGTAAATGGTCATAGTGCTTCCGAGATGAGTATTTCTAATCCAGCATTGGACTATGAGCTTTATGAAAATGTTTTGGACGCAGAGGAATGTCAAAAACAAATCAATATTGTGCAGAAAAGTACTGTGCTATTCCTGCAGTGTGAGTACCTATTTTATTTATTAATATTAGAGTAACAGCTAGTGAGAGTAGATACCTACCTACTGGTAATTAGTAGCAGGTAGTAGTAGATAGTTGACCACCTAATACGGCACGACAGTTTCATAAAGACCATAATGGAATATAATGTATACCTATACATAAATCTTATCATCTTATCATAGAGGAAGAGGAAGGCCACGAATAAACTACAGGCCAGGTAAACAAAAAACTAATTAAATAAATATTGGTGGACATTTTACACATCGCCATCTAGCTCCAAACTAAGCAAAGCTTGTACTATGGGAACTAGATAACTGATAGAATACTTAATACTTTTATTTTCTTAAATACATACATATGATACATACTAACACAAAGACACAGAGCAAACATCTATGTTCATCACACAAATATTTGCTCTGGGTGGGGATCGAACCCCACAACCTACAGCGCTTAAGGCAGAGTTACTACCAACTGAGCTGTGTGGCCGTCAACTAGCTGTCGTGTCGTATAGGAGTAGGGCTGCCATCCGTCCGGAATTGTGAAATCAACTTTCTATTGCATTTGTGCTTTAAATTGCACCCCCCCGCCCCCCATGTCTGGGCTCTAAAATCAGGGGTTTTCACATGTCTTGTCCTGGTTGCCAAATTTTAGAGATGGCAGCCCTATATAGGAAGCGGCTCTGGAGAGAAAAAGATGGAGAGAGCTGCATCAAATACACCGGAAAAAGCACAGCTCTAAGTTAGAAGAGTAGTAGGTAGGAACCTTATCTGGGGACTCTTCTGGGACCGTTCTTCCTCCCTACTCATCCTTCATTGCTTTTAATAGTTAGTTACCTTCACCTACCAACTACTGCTAGGCCATGCTACTACCTAGATACTATTTGTTAGATTATTCTATCTCTTCTTAATTTTTGTAGTATTTGATATCTACCTTTAGGTATTGGTAGGTTCTTGCTTATATTTTTTCAAGTTATAAATGTGCTTTGCCTCCCTGCTTGTAGTTGCCGATTCCGGCCTAAAAATACCGCGAGGTATCGCCCAGGGTAATTTCTTGGATATGGGCAACTATCACCAATGCTTGGGAATAAAACATGATGCTGAAGACACGCAAATCCAGGGTAAATACTGTCGTATACAGGTACCCATGGCACAGAACTTTTCAATGCCTTGGTATGATAAATGGTTAGAGTTCTATCCCACATCGTTGATGGTTGATGACGAGACGGCAGCAAAAGTGAAGAAATTAAACTCGTGGCGTGCTGAAAGTTTGAGGACCTTGGGAGTCTGGGTTGATAGCTTATCGAAGTAAGTTTTTCTTTCCCTGTTTTTTATAACGGGAGAGTACAGTGATAAACATTATTAAAAGTATCAGATAATAAAGAAGGAAAACGCATGATTCATTGATTTTAAGTAAAACAAATCAAAAAAAATATCTATGTGTAGATAAGATATAAGAACACAAGGAACTACCAAAATATTGATGTGAATAACTTACCTACTTTTTAAGGCATTTTTACAACCACATAAAATAGGATGAAACAGCACTTAAAAAGTTTTTTCACGTTAAAAATGATCACGTGCACTTTCACCTCTGGTCTTTAAATTTTCCGCACTAAACTCGAAGAAAAATAACATTATATTATGCAATTTCAAATTATTCGTGTGTGTGGGACCTATTTTGCCTCGCGTGCCTTTATGCCCCCCTTCTTAGTTTGTTACCTTTTTCTAAGGATCTGATAGTAATAATATTTAGGTATTTCGAAACTAAAGCCATTGTTCCATTCTTTCAGGACTTTGCCAGGGGAGTTCGCAGCAAGCGTTGTATTTAATCTGGCGATGTGTATTCCGAAACCGTGTACGACCCAAGAAGGCCTATCGCCGTTCTTTTTCAACATCTCAGCAGTGGGTTTCGAGTACACTGATGTATATTGTCGGCTCCCAGATGACAAACCTTGGTCGCCGGCAGATACTGTAGCGACGTGAGTGCCTATCTGCTCACTTATTCTACTGCTTTGCCTGATATCTTACAGATATTTAATTAAATTAGGCTGAGAAGGTCAGGATAAGTAGAGAACGAACATCTGTAGAAGAAACCAAGCATGATAACTGTAGGAGTATCTCATAGCTGATTCGATGGCTTGAATCTTTCCTTCAATGATAAAGTTTTTATAAAACTGTAAAGCTGTGATTTGACATTGTTTTCGTCAATATGTAAACGCAAAGAATGTACCTTCCTAGCTAGAATTTGAATTAATATGCTTCACCTTAATAAACCTGTATTTTGGCTTTTGCAGCGTTATATTTTCTATCATTGGATTGTTGACTCTAATAAGCACAAGTTACGACCTTATCAACCAGTTTTGTTTCAAGAATGGTGAGTTTATCTTGTTTTTCATCGCCATCGAACCCGAGTCTCGAGAAGAGGGCTAATGATTCGTTGTTTATTATAGGTAGTATTTGTATTATAGTTAATATCTTACGATTTTCTTTCACTGTTTGAGCGCATATAATATTTTCGTGTAAAAATCCATTGATGTACGGGATTTTTAAAGAAAGTACCTTCCAGTAGCCAACTCGGTTGATAAAGATTTTTATTCTTATTTATTCATCTGCTAATTTCAGATCCAAAACTTGTCCCAGCAGTTTACACTTTGTTTTCCGTTTACACAAACGGCAGACGTTTGATGACGTTCTCATCTAACCCTGGAACATTGCATTGTGTTGACGGTATTAGAGTTTTGGCCATGGCATGGGTGGTGGTCGGACACTCGTTTGGTACAGAAAACGTATTGGCCAACCCAATCGAATTGGTGGTTAGTACCTACATAGACTAAACTTCATGGGCAGACATCCTCAGAACAATGACGCGGATGAACTTTGAAATAATCATAAAAATGTAGAACCAATTTGTAAGCAAGAAGTCTTCTGATTTCAGTGGATGACATCTAGCAAGAGTCTATGGTTGACATCGGCTCCTATTACAGTTGACACGTTTTTCTGTCTGTCTGGTGTCGTTCTAGTTTACTCTACTGCTGGAAAGATGAATGGAGGTGGGTTAAATCATCGCAATAAGCAAGGGTTGATACAGACCATCCATTGCTAACTTTTATGGTGAACCATTTAAGTCAGACTACTCCTGCGATGTTTACAGTCAGGGATTCAGGGGTAGTGTAATTTTCTTATGCGATTGTTTTATTGCGGATTCTGAGATATATTACGTTATAATTGTTATGTTATTTAGCAAGCTCAGCGCTTTCGTCGAAAAAGGCCTATCCCCTATTCCCCGCACAATTCACCACCACTCCCATGTAAAGACCCAGGGTGTGTTATGATTTATGTGGTTTACCTAGTTCTTTTTCATGCCTACTGTCTTGTTATACAATTTACAGCGCAACTACTCAGGAATCTCCCACTATTCTACCTGAACCGCATACTTCGTCTGTTGCCCATATTAGCAACAGCAGTTTTACTCCAAGCGTCATACTTTAACCGAATTTTTGACGGGCCCATCTGGACTACGGTCGTTAATCAGACTAACAACTGCCGGACCAATTGGTGGCTTACTCTACTGCACGTGCAGAACTTTATCAATGTGCCTCAGATGGTGAGTAGCAAGGCTTTGTCCTTTTGTCTGTGAGGCGACAGTTGCTTTCACTTTACCGCCGTGGATAGAATACCGTGCGTAAATCTCTTATCAATCACCGGCCTTTAGAGGCATCATCATGAGAGTTAATAAGAAAAACACGGAAGAAGAATTATGTGTAAACTAGCTGACCCGTGCCCGCTTCGCTGGGCGACAGACATTACTAAATGTGATTATTTTGAATAGGTATGGCTATGGTATGGTTTAAATGGCGATAGGTATCCGCGGATATACGCAAGTGGTCCCGCTGCCGGCCCCATGAGTATAGTCATTGGTAGCCACGATTTTAGTATCCATTAAGGAGTAAACCCGCTGCACCCGCTGCAGAGCATGCTGTGCATGGCACGCAACGCATCTTAGCTGCGTGGGTTAATTTGTTTGACAACGTGAGTCTACATTTCCACAGCTGCACACGCTATACACGAATATGAATCCACAATCACAACTATGTAAAACTGTAGCGCAGCATAGTTTTGAATTTTGATTTTGAGCTACCTGAGCATTATATTCGAGCAAGACATGCGTGCCCCAATGACGACAAATAATGCGTAGCGTGTCCGTGGGTTGCAATGGACACAATTACATACATATTCTCTTTCTCTTTTCCCTTTTTATTAATTCCATTTCACATCAACTAACTTCTCCCTACCATCTTTATGCAGACGATCTCCAAATTTATACTCAAGCTTCTCTTGAGGATTTGCCTACTGCCATTGCTACCACTAACAACAATTTAGTTAGAATAAATGACTGGAGTAAGGCCTATGGCCTTAAAGTAAATCCGATCAAAACACAGGCAATTATTTTAGGTAGCTCTCGCACTCTAATGAAAATTAATTGGTCGACTCTCCCTCAAATCAATTTTGATAATGTTACTGTGCCTTACTCTAAATCTGTAAAAAACTTTGGTGTTTTCATGGATAGCAGTATGTCATGGGGCCCACAGCTTGAATCTGTGAGCCGAAAACTATTTGCATCTGTGGGTTCGCTTAGGAGGCTGCGAAACTTTCTTCCCATAGCTACTAAAATTTCGCTAGCACAATCTCTACTTCTCCCTGTCCTTGATTATGCCGATTCCTGTTATCTTGACCTAACGGAAGAACAGTTCAATAAACTTGAGCGCCTTCAAAATGTGTGTATTAGGTTCATTTTTGGTTTACGAAAATATGACCACATTTCTGATTTTCGTGTTCAACTTAAATGGCTCCCCATTCGTCTTCGCTGGAATACTCATATCCTTTCTCTCCTTTTCAATATCCTCCGAAATCCATCCACTCCTTGTTATTTGAAGGACCGAGTCGAGTTTCTCCATTGCTCAAATTCCCGAGCTCTTCGGTCCTCAGAAAACCTCCTTCTCAAAACTCCAGTGCATAGAACCAAGTTTTATGGTGATTCCTTTTCCGTTCAAGCATTCCGTCAGTGGAATGCGCTACCGCTATCCGTTAAGCAGTCTCCCTCACTAGCCACTTTTAAAATTAGATTGAAGAATTTCTATTTAACTGAAGAGAATCTGGTTCATTAGTTTGTTGCATTTATTATAATTATATATATTTATAAATATATGTATATATATATTTTTATATATTTTTGTTTATTATACATTTCTGATCATATTATATATTTGTATGTTTTTTTTAGTATTTATTCTTCGATTATTATTAAATACTGTTTTTAGTGCACCTCGACCAATCTTCCATTCATCTTTATATTCACTCCATCCCAAGGTTGTCTGGAAGAGATCGCTTTTTAGCGATAAGACCGCCCATTGTACAGTTTGTTCTAGTTTAAGTTTCTTTCGTTGTTATTTATTTGTTTTATGGTGTACAATAAAGCATTTTCATTCATTTCATTCATTCATTCATATTCTTTTAAATCTGCCAACGCCATGCTCGCTGTGTACGCGATACACGCAGACGTGATGAACGTATGATTCAAAACTGTGCTGCGCTATAGTCGTACATAGTTGTGAGTTAATATTCCTGTATAGCGTGTGCAGCAGTGGAAATGTAGACTCACGTTATCAAACAAATGAACCCACGCAGCTAAAATGCGTCACGTGCCGGTGGGTTTACGGCTTAAAGCGAAACTTGTTGCACGTGCGTCGCCTCTCCGTGGTGGGTTTGCGCCTTTACACTAATCACATGGTGAAAGGGCTCGAGTTTCCTAACAGGACGATAGGAATATCGCGACAGCTTTCATTAATTTTACTCATCATAACTTTAAAACAAATCGACCGATTTGAACAACTCAAAAAGTGGTTTACTTCTAAATTTATAGCCTTAATTGCTAATTAGTTAAGTTGGATAAGTAATATCATGATATGGATAGAAACAAAAACGGTTATTATATCTAACTATCGTAATATTTAGATAATATACCTCCTCGCAGACTTTCTTATGCGCAATAATGAGGACATTCAATAATGCATCATTATTTGTTTACGTACTATCAATAGATTTTGCAGCACACGCGATAAATGCAAAAAAAAGAGTTTATCCATTACAAACATAAAACAAACAATACAGACAACAAAAAATCAAATCTTTCCTCTTTATAATATTAGTATACCAACTAAAATAACCCGTAATGGTGTAGCAAGCCTACACAAATATAAAAAAATGTTTGCGCCTATTATTATATAGGTTCTGCTATCTGTTGAGTTTTTTATGAATTAATGTATAATTCGTAATTCTTTTTTAGGGTTCCGTACCCAAAGGTTAAAAACTCGATCCTATTACTAAGACTTCGCTGTCCGTCTGTCCGTCTGTCTGTCACAGAGCTGTATCTCATGAACCGTGATAGCTAGACAGCTGAAATTTTCATAAATGATGTATTTCTGTTGCCGCTATAACAACAAATACTAAAAACAGAATAAAATAAATATTTAAGTGGGGCTCTTTACAACAAACGTGTTTTTTGCCGTTTTTTATAGATAATGGTACGGAGCCCTTCGTGCGCGAGTCCGACTCGCACTTGGCCGGTTTTATTTTATTCCTTTTCTTTCGATTGTCGACAGCATGTTGACCAACTTTGCCTAAAGCAGTATATTGATATCTCTTATAGATTACCCAAACCCAGACCGCTATAGTTCCACATCTGGTATTCCGATCTTCCAAAATTATAGTCTATAAGTAGCCTAGGACTAATAGCTATATAACAAAAAAATTTTCATCAAAATCCGTTCAGTAGTTTTTGCGTGAAAGCCAGACAACAGACAGACAGACAGACAATAATTTCAAAATGTTTTTTTTTGGCTTGTGTTACTTGTATGAAGACCCCTAGGAGTATTTTTTTTCGTTTATATTCATTGTACAGAATTGAACTCTTCTACAGCTTTATTATATGTATAGATTATTTCAGTGTATTCCCCACTCATGGTACGTGGCTATTGACTTCCATTGCTACGTAGTATCTCCCTTGGTGCTATATTGGGTGTTAGGTCGTAGCCGTAAAGTAGCCTGGATAGCACTCACCACTGGACTACTAGCAATACTGACGGGAGCTGGCATTTATAACTTTATTAAAGACTTTCCTAGCGGTCTTATTCAACCTGGGTAAGTTGGTTATCATGTCTGTTCGTACTTATTATTGTGAGATTCATTATTCTCGATTTAATTCCATGTTCTCGAACACATTAAAACAAATGCTCACTGTCGAATAAGTTGTGTTATGATTTCAGACATCCGATGAGAGTAACAGATTACCAGTTTTTCTTCTACTTCAACACGTTGACACGAGCATCTCCATTTTTCGTAGGGATGAGCGGCGGCTATGTCCTACATTTGTTTCGCGGAAAGACACTTCAGTGGTCTTGGGTAAGTTTGTAAACGGTCTTCGTGACATCTGCAGCATGCCCGTAGAAATTCTTTTTTTTTCGACAACAACTCTGAAAATGATGGCAGAATCTAACACGGCGCTGATCACTGTGAGCTGAGTTTGGAAAAAATACGCAACATTTTCTTGTCTAAATACCTCTGGATCCCCATAAGAATGTTTGTGACCACTGTGGGTCCTCTAGAAAAGCTGGATGTTCCTCAGAGACTAACGGAGATAGAAACAGGAGGATTAGCAAGTTGCAGTAGCTGTGGGCAGTTTACAGAGCTCGAAGAACTATAGTATGTTAGGGCAGAAACGTTCTTGAGTGATGACCACAGATCGGATGCTCTTGAATTTGGGCAGGTCTATGTCAGGAACGTCCTACAATTGAAATGAAGATTCGATCTTATTTTATTTCAGAAATTAGTGGTTGCTTGGTGGGTATGCGCGGCGTCTGTCTCAACCTTAATATTCTACTATCCAGCATTTTTAATGGACGCTGCATGGGACAATCAGATTGTTGATAATCTGATGAATTCGATTATGAGGCCGGCTTGGGGCGCGTCCGTTTGCTGGTTGATTATAGCCTGTGCACACGGATATGGAGGTAAAGTTGAGCGTCTCACTCTTAAATTTGAGAAGAGACAGATTTTTAGTCCAATTTAAATCATAACGAACTTAGATTTTTTTAAATGTATTTTATCTACTAACTCGTTGAGGCCTCAGGTCCAGTCCTGGCTAGCGCCCGCGTTTGACCTACCTAACGCTTATAAAGAGATGCATAAAAAGTTAAATTAATGTTATTCCTTTCAGGTCCAGTGAACTGGTTCTTGTCCCTGGACATATGGAAGCTCCCCGCGAGGATATCTTACGCGATATTCGTCATACATTATCCTTTAATGTTCATTATCAACGGCTCTAGTTTGTCGCCGGTTTACTTCACTGTGCCTAAATTTGTAAGTGTCTAAATATAATGTGTCATACATTACATGTATGAATATTTATGTATATAGCCGTGTTGGCCGAGTGGTAGATACTACTTGAAATCCGAAGATCGTGGATTCGAGCTCTGGATGTTCGTCAATTGATTTTTCTTCTGAAAAATGTTGTGCATAAAGATAGAAACATGTTTCTCACGATGTTTCTATCTAGTATTCTAGTATTCTTATAAGCGGCGACTGACTTGAATCTGTCACAAATGGAAAGGTAACTACTGCAATGAATGATTAGACATGCCTGTGACTATCCCCAACAGACATCTTCAAGGAATGAGCGCCTTTAAACAGCGCTGGATTTAGACTTCGGCGGCCCATAGTCAGTGAATGTGGTGGAGGCCCAAATCGTTCATATTGTTCATAGAAAATTGTGTTCATATTTCGTGCTGCTTGATCTCGAAGATTTTATAATGTTAACTTTTTCCGCTCAAAGAAAAAAATAAGTTATTCGTCTCACTATTTGTACCAAAACTAAGTATCCTGAGCACTTATCGTTTTTTTTTTTGTGGTTTGGCGGCCTCTTTGTGGTGGTGGCCCATAGGCAGCTGCCTGTGTTGCCTATGCTTAAATCCTTCACTGCCTTTAAAAACTAACTTTTCTCTTTCAGTTGTTCAAGTTTCTGTCTCATGCGACTCTTTCTCTAATAGCAGCTTACTTCATCACTCTACTGATTGATTCGCCTTGTTCAACGCTCAGCAAACAGCTTTTGGAAGGCAGTAAGTAATATTTAATATAGGGTGTTTCATAAATGTATTAAGCAGCCAAAGCAGATTCATATACCTGAAGTTTGTTTTGCATCTTTTGTAAATTCGCAAAACGCAACACCTTCACAATAATCCTAATTCCTAATAATATTATAAATGCGAAAGTTTGTGATAAAGCTGCTATGTTTGTTCCCTAATCAAAAATAAACGACAAAACAGATTAAGATGATATTTGCTGTAGTATGTATATGAAAAATCTGATTAAATAAAGAGGGAACTTATAATCCAAAAATCAACCCATGATAAAAAAACGCAAGAATGATGATTTTGGTACAAAAAATCTGACATCACAGACTAAAAACATTTAGACGTCATAGCAACGCAGTTTTGACTAATGAATGATACGCATTCCACCAAAATCCGTAATTTATTTTATCAGTACTGGGATTGTAGGGAAAAATTGAAAGTTTCATGATATTGCTTTTTCATATGCAATTATCAAAATTTGTCAGGACAACGTCTATCACGGGTCGGCTAGTAATCTTATATATTTCATCCACAGAAAAGAAAAAGCCAGCACTTGGAAGCCCCAAACTCAAGACGTAGACAACAAACCAATATCTATGGATTCGAATGCTATTGACAAAGTACTGGTTGAAATTGTTTGTTTAGTTTTAAGAGATTATGTTGACACAAAATAAATTTATTCTTTCTTTCTTTCTTTCTTTAAATCAATAGGATAGATGGAAGTTTTAGAAGGAAAACCCTCGTACTCCTTCTAGGAGGCGGTCGTTAAGGCTGCTACACAGGTTTTTTTTCTTTTGCGGTTCTCATCGTTTCATCGATAACCTGTTTCCTTTGTACTTTGTTCTAAATAAATGAATTTAAGTTGGTACTGACAGTTAAGAGGCTCCCAGTCGCTGATTGCTCTTTTTCGAAACGAAAAAAGAAATACTTCTGAACAAGCCACATCTCCTATTTTTATAAGTATATTACTTCAGGTTCCTACCTAGATTTCTATTAAGCTGAAAACATAATAGCAGAAACTTTTCACGATAAAGATATTATTTCAAAATGATACGTTTTAGAATTTATGATCGAAATATTTTATATACCTACTATTAAAATCAACTTGTGATTTATTGTTAAAGATAGGTAATATGTAGATCTAGATTTCTATTAGAATAGATTTTTGATAAGTAATTATACATAATTTATATCATTAATTTATTCGAAAAGCTAAGGCGGACCACGCTCCGACGTGTGTTTGTCGTCATTGCAGCGGTCGGTAGGATTATTTATCGAAGTGATTAAATATGGGTACATCTTTATTCACATATACTAATACATTATAAAATAGGAGATGTGGCTTGTTCACAAGTATTTATTTTTTCGTTTCGAACAAAAACAATCGTCGACTGGGAGCGCCTTAAGCAACGAAGGGATTGATTGACTGATTATTTGTTCCTATTAGACTTCCGGTCATAGATTTATACAGGATGTACAAGAGATGTTTATCAGAAATCAGTGTAGAGCATTCTTAGAGGTACTTAATAATTTTTGTATATATTTTTATGACAGATGATATAGGAATTGTAGCTCCAAAAATTACAAACAAACTTAACTTTTTTATAAATAGTATTTATCATCTTTCTTCTTATATATAAATTACGCGTCACGTTGTTTATCCGCGATGGACTCCTAAAATACTTAACCGATTTTAATAAAACTTTGCACACCGTGTGCAGTTTGATCCAACTTGAAAGATAGGATAGCTTACATCTCAATTTACAGTCGCAATATTATTTTATTGAAAACTAGCGACCCGCCCCGGCTTCGCACGGGTAGCATGTTATTATACATATAAACCTTCCTCCTGAATCACTCTATCTATTAAAAAAAACCGCATCAAAATCCGTTGTGTAGTTTTAAAGATATAAGCAAACATACATACATACATATTACATACAGACGCGGGAAGCGGAAAGCGACTGCTTTATACTATGTAGTGATTATTTGTTTATTACCTGACAGTCACAATTATTTTTTAGATCCAAAAGATTCTAACAGATGGCGATAAACAGCAACGCGTGGCCGGGTCTGCTAGTAGAAATATAAATATAGATGAATATATTGTTACCTAAATAAATATAAGTAGTACAGATTAGTGTAGATTCATAGGATCTTTACTTTTGGATTACAGTTGTAATTCTATAAATCCTATGAATTGTCTACCTAGACATAGACATTCTCTCAGATCTATCCTGTAAGATGTTTAAGCCCTAAAGCACCTCTGAATTTCCATCAGAGATGCTTTATTGTACCTAGGTGTATATTTTGTTTAATTACGGTAATATTAGTTACTTTCTAAGCTACTTATTTAGACTATTATTTATTTGTGTACCTAAGTACATTGTACTGTGTATTGGTATTAAAATATTTTTAATAATTCTTCAATATTATTATGTACCTACCTACTATCATGGAAGCACCTACCCTTTCATTTGTTTCCGTTCTTTGTTTGTCAAATTATACGAGTTGGTAGACGCAAATATTAGAATTCTGCAAATAAAGAAAGAAAGATAGTAAGAAAATATATTATTTGCTCCATAATTAATGAAAGATGCACAAGGAGAATTTGAAAATTTACAATTAAAATAAAAAATATATTATTATGTTTATTTAAATTAAGTCTCATGGGTTCAGATCATTAGCGGCTATTAGCCGCTAATGATCTTAATGATCTTAATAGTAATACACCCTGTCAAGTCCTGACTTATATTATCTGGACATTAGAAATTACGGGGTACCATGGTACATAATTATTCATAACACAACCGGTACAAATATTTTCTGATCATGCAAGAGATTTTCCCACCGCGGAGAAGCACAACTAGAGTATCTGGGGGCACGGCAGTGCCCCCGCCAAGTCAAGCAATAAAGCGGCACGGCTGTACCATCCTTTTCTCGAAGCAGTTCAGGCCATTTTCGACCCCCTATAACTTCGTTGTGGATAAAACTAGAAGTCTGAATTTTCAGTAACCAAGCAGTCACTATATAAACACGGTATATTTCAAATTTCATTCAATTTGAACAAGTAGATTAAGAATTATAACTAGTCAAAGTTTCCTATTTTGTCACTCACTCACTCACTGACTGACTGACCGATCATCAAAAGTTTAAGACACTTCTAGCAAACATAGAAGCTTCAAATTTGAAACACAATTGGTGTTTAGTGTAAAAATCCTAAAAAAATCTGCCAAGTGCGAGTCGGACTCGCGCACGACGAGTTCCGTACCATTATCTTTAAATCACGTTTGTTGTATGGGAGCCCCACTTAAATATTTATTTTATTCTGTTTTTAGTATTTGTTGTTATAGCGGCAACAGAAGTACATCATCTGTGAAAATTTCAACTGTCTAGCTATCATGGTTCATGAGATACAGCCCTGTGATAGACAGACGGACAGACATACCGACTGACCGACAGACAGACAGACGGACAGACGGACAGACGGACAGACGGACAGACGGACAGACGGACAGACGGACAGACGGACAGACGGACAGACGGACAGACGGACAGACGGACAGACGGACAGACGGACAGACGTACAGATGGACAGACGGACGAACGGACAATGGAGTATTAGTAACAGGGTTCCGTTTTTACTCTTTAGGTACGGAACCCTAAAAAGTAGGGCTATCTACAAAAATAAATGAGATGCCATCAAAAACATAACTTGTAAAAAAAGCCAAGTCTCGCAACGCAACTCAGTTCGTAAAGGTTAGCTAATTACGTAATAACATAAGTCAGAAGGACCCATAAAATAGGGACTGAATAAATTAACCGACTTGGTATTACAATGGATCTCACAACTTTTTACGGTAGAAGAACTGAGTTGCGTTGCGAGACTTGGCTTTTTTTACAAGTTATGTTTTTGATGGCATACTTCTATTACGCCAACATGGTCAGCATAGCAATAAAATTATAGTAATTCGTCACAGTCAAAGTTTCTTTATTGCTTGAAATACAGGTATAATATGTCAATTTATTAATAACTAGCTGACCCGGCGAACTTCGTTCCGTAATATAGAAAAGTGTTGTTTTTAGACTTTTTCAGCCAATTTTTAAATTTTTCTCTCCGTAAGAACCATCCTCGTACTTCAAAGAATATTATAAAACTAGCTATCACGGTTCATGAGATACAGCCCTGTGACAGATAGACGGACAGACAGACGGACAGACGGACAGACAGACGGACAGACAGTCGGACAGACAGACGGACAGCGAAGTCTTAGTAATAAGGTCCGGTTTTTACCCTTTGGGTACGGAACCCTAAGGATTAGCGAAATCGGTTCAGCTGCTCTCGAGATTTGCGCTTAGCAACACATTCAGCGATTCATTTTTATATAGATGAAATCAATGTACCTACTCTGCCTATGATGGGATGCAATATTAAATTTACAAAATAATAAGAAAGTCAGTAATAATATAATAAGGTAGGTCTCTAAGTTTAATAAAAGAGTGCCTCAAAAAACAGATTAAATGCACACCCTGTAATTAGCTTTCTTATCTGAACTTATAATTAACTTGTTTATTCTCCTTGCGAGTAAGATTATTAAATAATCTTTCTAATATTAAATTTTACTGATAACCTGTTTTTATTCGTAATCGCATTAATACTGAACAGGTACATACATTAAAGATTTATTTTTTACCTACTAATGGTTCACCTACATATGAAAGAATTTGTGTGTTTGTATATCACTTGCCATAAAAAATATGTACCTAACTATGTCAAAAAATAAACAAAAGCTTTTATTTAGTATCTACTAGCTGCTCGTCCCGGCTTCGCACGGGTTGTACCTGCATAAAAAGTCTACTGATTTTGTGCAAACTTTATATAAACCATCTACTAAATAGTCCGAACAAAGCCTAAACATTTGGTTTGGATAGGTGAGCCCGTTCTTGAGTTATAAAATTACAACGAAAAGTGGCATAGATTTTTATATATAGATAATGGGCAATCATCGACTACATAGCCCAGAAGACACCGCATGCAAGGCGAACACTGTCATCCAAAACATCAGGCCGATAAAAAATACCGCGCGTCAACCCTGCAGTAGTACCGTACCGACCACTTCCTTGACCCGTGCACATCTCGTCTGTTTATGCTAAAAAACCATTACCACAAGCTCAAGTTACACTGGTTATTTTCCTTGTCGAAAGTCAATAGTGTTGTACCACTACTCAATAATTGATGATCGATAAACCTACATAGTAGTAACAACAACTAGCTTCCGTCCGTGGCTTCGCTCGCGTTGTACCTACATGGATATGAAGTAACCTATTTGCTATTCGCATTTATAATATTATTGCTTTAGAATTAACAAATGTTGTCTTAAGTTCCCGTTCGCGTTCGCGTTCCCGTTCCCGTTACCGTTCCCTTATTATCAAACCTAATAAAGCTCAAATAGACTCTACATTTTTTTAACTTTTGTATGGGAAAAAGAAAAGGGCTGTTTTTAGGGTTTTCCCGGCAAATATTCGATTTTTTTTTTCACCTTTTAAACCTACATAGACCTCCACGAACATTTCAAGACCAAGATAAAATAAATCCGTTCAGCCGTTCTCGAGTTTTAGCGAGACTAACGAACAGCAATTGATTTTTATACATACAGTCGTGGTCAACTAATTAGGGACACTCTTTGGTTAAACCAAATTGTGAATTTATTTTTTATTTTCCAACGAGTCTAAACCATATTCCATATCTCTTACATGTAAGTATAATTAGTCATTTATGTGCCCGATTATACAAACAATAACAACTTCTTAAACATTAAACCTCTTTACAGTATAGCTGATAGATTATCGTAGTGCTATTTGTTCAAATAATGCTGGCTGGCCATTTAATTAGGGACACTGAGATATTGCGTTCTATTTTCAAAATTTGAATCTCAATACTTTTTTACTTCTTCTCTTATTGTTTCGTGGTAGTTTTGGCGGCAATCCCGATATTTATTTTAAGTTTTGAAAAATATTTTGAAGAAAAATGGGTAAAAATAAAAGTTGCGATCCAACACTACGAAAAATTATCATGAAGTTTGTTGTCGAGCATGGTTGGCCATACCGAAGGATAGCAGAACATTTAAATTGTTCAAAAACTATGGTATACAATGCAGTGCAACATGTCAGACGCAATAACACAGATTTAAATGTGCCCAGAACAAAAAGATCGAGAAAAACAACTCCGCAAGAAGATAGAATGATAACCAGGTTAGCTAAGAAAGATCCGTTTCTAGGCTCTATTTTAATTAAACACGAAGTGTTTGGCACAGACGAAAGAGCTGGTGTCTCAGCGAGGACCGTTCGACGACGACGTCTGGTAGAAGCAGGGTTGTTCGGAAGAGTGGCTCGCAAAGTACCGTTGTTGAAGAAAGAACATAGAAATGCTCGTTTGGCGTTTGCACGTAAATATGGACATTGGACCTACGCTCAATGGCAACATGTATTATTCTCTGACGAGACCAAGGTTAATTTGATTTCTTCAGATGGAAGGCAATACGTACGGCGTCCAGTAAAAGCGGAAATGAATCCAAGATTCACAAAAAAGCAGGTGAAACATGGCGGTGGAAACATTAAAATGTGGGGTTCATTTTCTGGACGTGGAGTGGGACCTGTGAGGAAAGTTCAGGGTAACTTAGACCAACATCAATACAAGGCAATATTGGAGGAAACGATGCTTCCCTATGCTGAGGAGCATCTCCCTATTATATGGACGTTTCAGCATGATAACGACCCGAAACATACCGCCCGTTCAGTCAAGTCGTTTCTTAGCTAACCTTTAACGTAATTAGCTAACCTTTACGTAATAACTTAAGACAGAAGGACCCTTAAAGTAGGGACTGAATAAATTAACCGACTTGGTATTACATGGATCTCACAACTTTTTACGGTAGAAGAACTGAGTTGCATTGCGAGACTTGGCTTTTTTTTACAAGTTATGTTTTTGATGGCATCTCATTTATTTTTGTAGATAGCCCTACTTTTTAGGGTTCCGTACCTTAAGAGTAAAAACGGAACCCTGTTACTAATACTCCACTGTCCGTTCGTCCGTCTGTCCATTTGTACGTCTGTCCGTCTGTCCGTCTGTCCGTCTGTCCGTCTGTCCGTCTGTCCGTCTGTCGGTCTGTCGGTCTGTCGGTCTGTCGGTCTGTCTATCACAGGGCTGTATCTCATGAACCATGATAGCTAGACAGTTGAAATTTTCACAGATGATGTATTTCTGTTGCCGCTATAACAACAAATACTAAAAACAGAATAAAATAAATATTTAAGTGGGGCTCCAATACAACAAACGTGATTTATAGATAATGGTACGGAACTCGACGTGCGCGAGTCCGACTCGCACTTGGCAGGTTTTTTTAGGATTTTTATACTTCAAATTTGAAGCTTCTATGTCTGCTAGAAGTGCCTTAAACTTTTGATGATCGGTCAGTCAGTCAGTCAGTCAGTCAGTCAGTCAGTCAGTCAGTCAGTCAGTCAGTGAGTGAGTGAGTGACAAAATAGGAAACTTTGACTAGTTATAATTCTTAAACTAATAGTTCGATTTGAATGAAATTTTAAATATACCGTGTTTATATAGCGACTGCTTGGTTACTGAAAATTCAGGCTTCTAGTTTTATCCACAACGAAGTTATAGGGGGTCGAAAATGGCCTGAACTGCTTCGAGAAAAGGATGGTACAGCCGTGCCGCTTTATTGCTTGACTTGGCGGGGGCACTGCCGTGCCCCAGATTGAACAGAATATAATTGTTTATGTGTCACAAAAAATGCAGTGTTGGCCGAGTGGGAGGTATCTTGACTTTCAATCCGAAGGTCGTCTATAATCCGTAGGTTAATTCTGTTCGTGAGACCGGCCTCTTACAGCCCTCTATAGATATTTTAAAGATCTAAGAGGATACCGACCTCGGGTGAGATGGAATTACCTGGAGATTACAGTCGTGATCATACTTAATTTTTTCTCTTGTGATCATAAAACATAATATGTGAATTTTCTTACTCATTGAATTGAAAAAATAATGAATGATTTGTTGTTATAGGGTGGTGTTCTCTGTTCTCGGAATACTGACGGTGATATTCACAAGTTTCGATATCTATCACACGATTTATCTGAAAAAAGGTGAGTGTGACTTCTCCAAACAAAATAAAACGGCCCACGACCTCAGGAACGGTAGACATTATCTCACATCACCAGGTTTCTCTCTTAATTTTCTGTAATATCTCGAAAGCTTGTTGTTTTTAGTACAATTTTTTTCAACTCCCACACACGGCCAAGAAAAATGTTAGGTTAAAAATAATGGAACAAATTATTAATACACAGAATTTTTGGCAACATTCTCTATTTTTTTGCATATGAAGTTGTTTTGTTATGTAAATAATGTTAAGCGCAGTAGATGTCGCCAACATGCGCGTCAAATTTAGAATTTCCTACTTTTTTTTCGTAGGTTGATATTTTCATCTTCTAATTAAAACTTTTAAGATGCTGACCGACTGACTAATTGACTGACTGACTGACATAATAAAAACAAACAGGCAGAGCGTAACTAGTTAGTACAGTCGTGATCCTATTTTTATTTTGTAATTGGTTGTAATGTGCCCACATTACAACCAATTAGTAGTTTTGTAACGTCAGGCTAAATTTAATCAACACGTAAATTGGTGTTGACTAAGATGACACTTGGTTGTGTCAAATATGCGAAATAAAATAGATAAACGGCTAAAATATCCCAAGTTTTAGGACTGTCATTTTGATGTGATTCTAATTTAGACTTTAAATATAAAAGGAATAAGATCGATCGTTTTTTTACGAAATTTAAAGTTTAGCTTGGACACAACAGAATCGCCACCAATGAATAAAATAAAACTAAACAAAATTTGACGATTCAAAATTTTTTTTTTAGGTTGATAGTATTTTTCATACTCGAAAACAGTAAGCGGCAGGATGTTCTCCGTTGTCACAAATGGAAAGCGCTTGACCAACATCTCACAGTCCGGTGTTCTTGACTGCATCGATGGAAACAGAGCTATTGCCATAATATGGGTCGTCTTGGGCCATTCGTTCACCTCTGAACCAAATTGGGCCAACCCGATTGACATGTTTCAGGTGAGATATAAAATTTGAAGCACAAAAAGATTCCGCCCAACGTGGGGCTCGAACCCACGACCCTGAGATTAAGAGTCTCATGCTCTACCGACTGAGCTAGCCGGGCTGTGGCATGCGAGATAAAAATAAGATACGTAAACTGTTGGTTAATCGTGACCTAGAAATCACGGGTTAGATAGTAGTTCGCCATGAACGGAGATCTTGTCTTATTCTGCGCAGTAGCTATTTAGTTATAGATTATTAGTTAATAATCTATACTAATTTTATTAATACAAAAACAACTCTGTCTGTCTCTCTGTGACGTTATCACTGCCAAATCGGCCGATTAACGTCGATGAACATTTTTATTTTATTTTAGGGATGTTTTCGATAAAGTTGTCTAAAATCGAATATACGCGGTCGAAGTCGCAGGTAAAAGCTTATATTCAAATTCAAATTAAAAAATCATTTATTTTAATAAAATCACAAGGATCACTTTGAAACGTCTTAGGAACTAGGTGAAGCTACGCCGATTCCACGCGACCACGCGTCTAGAAGAATCAGGCAACAAACACGGGCTTGGGGTCTACCTTTTTTTTAATGATCCTTTCCTTAATGCTATGTAGAGCTCCAGTGTGGTGCCAATCGAACAAGGTGAAGGCTCAAACAAGAATCATAATTAAAAGTACCTACTACTTAAGTATAATATAATATACTTAATATATTAGTTTGCTGATAGGTATATATTATGTACCTATGTAGTATTAGATAAATAAACGTACCATGAAGTGCCTAATGGTAATCGTACTACATAAAAAACATACATACTAGTACAATACCGTCCATCTTGCCTCGTAGATCAATCAATCATGTTCAGGCTATCAGTTTGCTTACACGCAGTCGTAAATATGGAGATTTCTTTCGTGTCATCTCCATACATTACTAAGACATATTGATGTGCGAACACTAGGTACTACTTACATCTACATACTGGAGTGGTGGTGGACTCCGCTTTTTAGGGTTCCGTACCCAAAGGGTAAAAACGGCACCCTATTACTAAGACTTCGCTGTCCGTCTATCTGTCCGTTTATCTGTACGTCTGTCTGTCCGTCTGTCTGGCTGTCTATCTGTCACAGGGCTGTATCTCATGAACCGTGATAGCTAGACAGTTGTAATTTTCACTGATTATGTATTTCTATTGACGCTATAACAACCAATACTAAAAATAGAATAAAATAAATATTCAAGTGATGCTCCCATACAACAAACGTGATTTTTTGCCATTTTTTATAGATAGATAGATAGATAGTACGGAACCCTTCGTGCGCGAGTCCGACTCGCACTTGACCGGTTTTTAAACAATATTAGGTCAGTGTTCAGGAGCAATGGCAGTTCTGAAAAGGCCAAAAGAACGAGTGCTGTGAAAGGATGTGTATGTGATACGTAAAGACTCCATTCGTGACTATGTCACAAGTCCTAGCATTTTTGGTTTGAGGATTTTTGGTATCTAGTTCGGTTTTTTAAATTTATGAGTGCAAAATCCGAAATCAAACCACATCGTTTTGAATGTCGAGGTATCTTCGTAAGTCGGCCATCGAACTAAGAGAGTAGGTAATTAATAGGCACGACTGACACGATTGAGAGAAAGAGACACTCGGCAGCGTGTCCAGCCAAGTTCAAAGAAAAAAGAACGGGCAATGGACGTTTCTTCACCAGTATTACACCTGCGAAGAACTTAAGATGAGTAATAAATGTTTTTGATGAATGCAGAATCGTTTTTTCTCAATACTGCAAAACATACACTTTTGTATTTTATGACAAAGATAACTTAAGGATATATAGATCTCTCGATAGATTTATTTTTAAATGTTGGCTCTTC
Source organism: Hydriomena furcata (assembly GCA_912999785.1). Lineage (NCBI taxonomy): Eukaryota > Metazoa > Arthropoda > Insecta > Lepidoptera > Geometridae > Hydriomena > Hydriomena furcata. The sequence continues at coordinate 11,653,232 of OU538829.1, forward strand.
AAAAACAGCTAAACAGTTCATTTTTATATAATTCGTTAGATAATATAATCACACTAGCTAAGTAAATTATAAACAGTTTCTTTTTAAGTTTGATGGTTTTCAAGATAATGCAGATTTATCACTTTTTCCGTCATATCCGGGTAGACTCAGCTCATACAAAAAACCAAATATTTATTATCTTAATTACACATTATTTTCAGTGGACAGTGTCTGCCGGAGCGTTATGGATAACAGGAGCACACATCACAGTGGATACTTTCTTCCTTCTAAGTGGACTGCTAGTTGTTTATACCACTGCAAGCAAGTTAACAGGAAGTAAGTTTCTCACAAAACATAAATTTCTTCTATACTAATATTATAAACAGGAAAGATTTGATTGTTTGTTTATTTGTTTGCATCGAATAGGCTCCGAAACTACTGGACCAATTTCAAAAATTCTTTTACCCTTAGAAACCTACATTATCCCTGATGAACATAGGCTATAGATTATTTTCAAAAACGTTAGGAATCCGTATGAAAACTTCGATAATGTAAACCAACGTGTGTAAAAAAATCCAAAAAAAATCCTTATATTGCGTTTGCTGCAGAAGTTATTGACAATAGAGCAAAGTGATGTACTACAGTTTTATAAAGGACATCAATACCTATAAAAAAGTATGTAATATCATATGTCTAACTATTAGGGATCCTTAATAAAACTTCGATAATGTAACCCAAGGTGTAAAAAAAAAATTGCCATAAAATCATTATTAAACCCGTGCGACGCCGTGGCGGACTGCTAGTTTTATATAAATTGCCACGCAGATCCATCGTCATTTTGTGACGCACAATAGTTGGACCAATTGATCGTACGTATGATGCGATTGACGATTGCAACTAAATCATCAATTGACTCATTTAACGATCGATTAGTGAAATTTAAATTATTTATATTATTATTGCATCAATGTATTTACATTACGTTACATTATTGCAATTATCGTAAAGAACTCTTTTTTTTTTGGGAAATAAATTGTAGCTTATTGGCTGATAATGTAGATCTTGATATGTAAAATAAATTTGAAAATTGGCTGAGGGAGATGTTTTCCAAACAAAAAAAATAATTCTTTAAACAAGACAGCATGGTGTGGGAGATATCTACGCTCCCGTGTAGAAATGAAACAGCGTAGGTGTTGTAGAATTAGGTTTTACTTCCCATAAATAGTTCATTAATTATGTTTTAGATACAGATAAGTAATTAGAGGAAAAACCCCGGTAATATTCTAACTTAACTAAACATGTGTCGTACACTACTGGACATCTGTCACTGTCATTTTACTTAGTGGTTCGACCACCGAACATGCGACGATAGATTTGCCACACATGTAGTAACAGTAACAGTAGTATGTAGATTATTTCAGAAAAAAACCTTGAGCGGTATTAAAAACCTTGCTCGGGTAGCGTTGCCCAGGTTCATGAATGGTTTAACTCGGAAATCCTGTTTTAGCAACCCTTGTGTCGGCCGAACCCGACTAAACAAGTTTCACGTACCCTGTGTAGATGGCTCTGTGATTCTAGAAACGTATGCCTGTGAATAGCGATGAGTTCTGGTTAAATCCATGCAAATCCTCGTGAAATAGCTGGAATTCTGCGAATAGCTAATGAATGGGTATCAAAGCTTAGCACTAAAGCCTGGTACGATTCGAGCGATTGACTTTACAAACAATACAAGCTTTCACTCAGCTTAAGCCGTTTGCCGTTAACGTCAATAAGTGATGTTGTAATCCATGCAAAATAAATTGTTTCGACGAGAGACATTATCGACGACAGTATCAGTGCTTCGATATAGGTATTCGACCTAACCGCAAATAGTCGTTCAGGCATAGCGCGGCATTGAGTGGACGACGGCCGCGTGTGCATTTAACAGCAAACTTTTGTCCTGCGAATTCCGCACTCAAATGCCGCGCTATGTCCGGTCACAACTTTAGTAAAATGTATGATGTAAATTGTCAAAAGTAATGTGAGTCGTTACATCTTTCAAAATATAGTCGGGAACGAACTGTTTGTCCCGATATATCGCTTGTCGTTTTCAAGAGTAAACCCCCAGAGCTCCTGCTCTGTCGATACCTACGTGAGTCGTTTGGTAATCGAAATCGACTTTAACTCAACTCTTGCACTAATGACCCTCGTATTCAAGAACGACACTATGAGAATACGCACCCGCACAGTGGACGAAATCTTTTTTCATAAACATCACTTTATGTGTTGAGCGGCACTATGGCGCACGCTACCGTGTGCCTTTAGAGCTCAACTTTGGCTAGAGGCACACGACAATGTGCCTCTAGTCACACTATGCAGTGTCGCACAACACATAAAGTGATTTTTATGAAAAAAGATTTCGTCCACTGTGGGTGCGTGTTCTCATAGTGTCGTTCTTGAATACGAGGATTACTGTCTGACTGACTGATCAAGGTATAGCCTAAGCCACTGTTCCTAAAAACTTGAAATTTATTGGTTAGTGTGTTCCTTTTCTTCAGTTCTCATTTCTCCTGTATACTGTGAGGTCTGTGAATTAAGTGGTTCACATAAACGTTTGTAAATTAACAGTGAATCTCCTCAAAAACCTGCACCTTTTCTACCTGAACCGGCTACTGCGAATGTTTCCGCTTCTCGCCACCGGAGTGCTACTTGAGGCATCGTTTTTCAATCGCTTCACAGACGGCCCGGACTGGGGTATGGTTGTCAGTCAGGTAGACCGTTGCCGTACCTTCTGGTGGTCCACGTTACTACATGTACAGAACTATTTGAACCCGTCTATGACAGTAAGTGAACTCAAATGGTGAGCAATATGATAACTAATGACTGGCCTCACAGCTCAGTTGGTAGTAACTCTGCCTTCTGTGCTGTAGGTTGTGGGTTCGATCCCCACCCGGGATAAACATTTGTGTCATGAACATCTGTGTCTGGGTGTTAATATGTATAATAAGTATGTAATTACAAAAAAAAAACGTATTTATGTATTCTATCAGTTATCTGGTTCCCATAGTACAAGCTTTGCTTAGTTTGGGGCTAGATGGCGCTGTGTGAAATGTCCACCAATAATTATTTATTTATTTATTATTTAATGAATGTGCTTCTTCCTTCTGACGTACTTCTACCTACCACCTATTTAGGGTGGTAGGTAGAAGTACGTCATAATCTTAATCCTACTAATATAAATGCAAAAATTGGTAAGGATGTTTGTATGTTTGCGGATGGAATATGGAATACATAGGTTATGTTCCGAAATAAAAAATGGGATACTTTTCGTTCAGGTAATACGCGAGCTAAGCCGTGGGCGAAGGCGTTATATGATTTCATAATAGGTAGGATTTGTGCCAAATGAACGTGCCTCTAAATACCCCATTTAGGTCATAATAGTTCATATCCAGGATCAACCATGGTTCAGGATGTTAAGTGTATTATATCTAAATTCTTAAGCTACGCACATTTTGACCATAAAATAAACCTTAGGGTTTTGATTAGTTACTTTCCAGTTAGCGCTAAATTAATGTATGAAAGTGTCAAAACTATCAAATGTCAAATGGTATGTTCGTTTTTGGTAATCGCCGAGTAGCTTACTTAGGACTTTACTTGAAGATGGTGAAACAGGCCCTAGGCATTCCAACTCCCAAACTGTGTCTTTATTTCCAGTGCATTGGCCAAACATGGTATCTAGCTATAGACGTCCAAGCCCACATACTGTCACCGCTGGTTCTGTTCTGGGTACTCAGAGGAAGAAGATCAGCGTGGATAGCGCTCACTACTGGATTGTTGGTTATTTTAGCTGCATCAACTACTTATAATTTCACCAAGAACTTTCCGTCGACAATGATGCATCCAAAGTAAGTTAATTTTTCTGTGGAATGATTAAAGACAATGAACACTCAACCGTCAAATACATCGTACTTGACGGACTTTAAGATTTCCTGTGTCGAATAAAAAAACCGGCTAAGTGCGAGTCGGACTCGCGCACGAAGAGTTCCGTACCATTATCTAAAAATACAATACTAAAAACTAAATAAATTAATAATTTTAGTGGGGCTCCCATACAACAAACTTTTTTGTCGTTTTTTATAGATAATGGTACGGAACCCTTCGTTTTTCTTTCATAATTTGATTCAAGATGACGTAGAAAGTAGGTATAATACATGCTCTTAGTTGTACCCACGTACAACTAAGAAGTCCAACCCCCGTATTCACGAACGACTCTGTGAGAACACGCACCCACAGTCCACTGTGGGTGCGTGTTCTCACAGTGTCTCATAGTGTCGTTCCTGAATACGGGGGTTGGACTTTAAACCCTAAAGATGTTACAGTTCTCATATTTTTTTTGAGTACGGTCATACAAAAAGACAGCTAAAGCATATAGTCCAAAAAGACCGCTTTTGTGCGCGGCTTTGCCTGGTACCCGGATAAAAAGAAGCCTATTCCATTGTCCATCCGGAATAATATACCTTTCAAATAGAGAAAGAATTTTTCTAATATGGTGCCGTGGCTCCTTAGATTATCCTCCGCATACAAACTCACAAAATTCGCACTCTTTCTAGTTAGATTTAGGTATAGGCCTAATAAGTCTACAAGCTCATAGCCTCTACAGCTTGACAGCCTCACAGCTCAGTTGGTAGTAACTCTGCCTTCAGCCTTCAGGTTGTGGGTTCGATCCCCACCCAGAGCAAATATTTGTGTGATGAACATAGATGTTTGCTCTGTGTCTGGGTGTTAATATGTATCATAATGTATGTATTTACAAAAAAAAAGTATATAAGTATTCTATCAGTTATCTGGTTCCCATAGTATAAGCTTTGCTTAGTTTGGGGCTATATGGCGATGTGTAAAATGTCCACCAATATTTATTTTTTTAATTATTTAAGCTGGGCCAAAAGATTTTGTACTTTTGAAATGATTATAAAAAATAATATATAAAACACAAAAAATCAACATTATGTCGTTAGATAAAATCTTGATGCCGATTTTAATCTTTATTTTTAATTTTCATTGATATCCAGCGAAGGTTTTTATAAAGAGAAATTAAATTTCAAACGGGAACAGAATAATCGCGGGTGATATCGCTAGTTAGAAGTAAATTCACAAATTTTATAGTGTTGGTTATTTATTCAACTTTTAATAAGAATACATTGTTTTTTTAAATAACGTTAACGAGACTATGTCGTATCTCGCCGTTGGCAATGTAGTTTTATAAAAATGTTTCACAAATAGCAGACTGTTGTCCCGTGAGATGCTCCATTGTGACAAGACTGCATGAAGCGACACATAATTTCCCGCTACTGCGCGTTCCTCGCAACGGTTTTTGAGAAATTCAGTGTTGCTATTTGTAAAAACTTTTGTGTCCACCCGTTATTGTAAAAAAAACATTTATTTCATTAAAATCACAAGGATCACTTTGAAACGTCTTAAAAAGGTGAATCTAAGCCGATTCCTCGCGACGAAGCCTAAAAGAATCAGGCAACAAACACGGCTTGGGGTCTACCTTTTCTTTAATATATATATATATATTTTAAAGAAATATATATTTTTTTAATATATATTTTTTTAATGTTCTCGTAATGAAAGATTTTTATTGATTACCAAATGTTTTGCAGCCGTGGCGGTGAAATCATGGAACATATGCAAAAATATTATATGAACACGCTGACGCGAGCATCACCTTTCTTTGTTGGAATGGTTGTTGGGTACCTTCTACATCTGTGGCGTGATGAGAAACTCATCATTACTCGGGTAAGTTGACTTGCGAAACTTTCTATTTCTGGGGCAATCTCTAAAGTCTAAAGCAGTATTACTCGCGGTCCGAAAGTGACAATGCTATACGAACACGTATGGAGTTGTCACTTTCGCACAAGTAATGCTGATTTAGTCTTGTGTGAGATTGTGTAGTAAGGCCCCAGACCGGCTGGGAATTAATTAGGTACGAGTTCGATCCCCGCGAAGACATAATATATAAATATATATAACTATATATATTTATCTGCAAATGTGATGAGAGTTTTTTTGTTCTGGTATTTCCATAAAAACCATTATTCCTTTCATTCAAAAAGGCCGTGTTGGCCGAGTGGGAGGTACCTTAACTTTCAATCCGAAGATCGTTTGTTCGAATCCCAGCCGTGCATCAATTTATTTTTCTGTTCGAAAAGATTATATCATCGTTATAACATCGTGAGAAAATTATGTTGGAATGCTAATTACTTCAAATAACGTGTACATGTGCCAAATGTTATTATTCGCTTTTTAGGGTTCCGTACCCAAAGGGTAAAATCGGGTCCCTATTACTAAGACTTCGCTGTCCGTCTGTCTCTCACTGGGCTGTATCTTAGAACCGTGTTAAGCCGGGGTCCCACGGCGCGTAAAACGATGAACGGATGACGCTTCGCCTGTGTGCGTCCGGCGCGTCGCGTACAGAGCGTTCCGAGCACGGGCCACCACGCATGCATCGTTCCCACGGCGCGTCCGTCCGCCTTGGCGCGGTCTGGCGCATGAAAACACGGGCCGTGGGACCCCGGCATTAGCTAACTTGATTAGGTATTTGTTGTGCTTTGACATTGTATTACTTTTTTGCTTTGACATCTGCATTTTACTACTAATTTAGTCCCATTTTCACTTTTTTGCTTTGACAACAATTTTTATGATTTTCTATGATTTTTTATTTTATTCTATTGACATTTACTCTAATTCGTTTTTTTATTTTTATTTTGTATTATATTATATTATTTTATTTTGTAATAAGTACCGACTACCTTATCACCCATTGTAAACAAAAATATTGCACACCCTTAATAGGGTAGAATACATTGATACCACAAAATTATAATTATTAACATCTTTGTACATGTGATTCAGCAATAAATATACTTTGACTTTGACTTTGACACTTGACTTAACCATAAGCAAGGTAAGTAAATCTTGCTAATAAACTAGCTGCCCCGACCTTCGCACGGAGTATCTAATCTATACTGTGGTCTGGGTCCGTACAACAAGCTAAAAAGTAATATCAAAAAAATATTACTCGCGCTGCGAAAGTGACAATGCATTCGAACGAACTCGTAAAGCGTTCTCATTTTCTCCAGTAATATTGTTTTGATATTACTTTAGGACTAGTGGTATGGCCCCTGAGCACGAATCAATAAGTTTTTTTCTCGTTCGTATGGGTTAGTGAATTAGTGACCAGTTTTATTGATGGAGTATTTATGTCGTTCTTCTTTCAGGTCCAATAAACTGGTTTCTTTCGCTGGATCTATGGAAGATGGTCGCTCGGATCTCTTACGCGATGTACATCTTCCATTTTGCGTTAATGACAGCTGTAAATTCTTCTGCTATTACACCACTTCATTTCACTGTCGGAACTGTGGTAAGTTTGATCCATCATTATCATTATCATCATCATCATCATCATCATCATCATCATCATCGTCATCTTCATCGTTATCATCATCATAATAATCGTCATCATCATCTCTGCATCTATCACACTTCATGTGGAGTAGGCATAACATGTTGTAAAAGGACTGTATTGGTACCTCTATGTAGAAAGGTCTTCTGCCATTTTGGCGTTAATAAATAGGCATTTAAAATCAGTGCTAAATTGGATTAAGCCGATTAGTAACGTCTTTGATCTATTGAGAGTTTGGGCATCTTCTTGAATTAAACCTTTGACAGGAAATAGGACAATAAAGTAAGCGCGTGTCGAACCACGCACAGTGATGACTTGCAAGTCAGTTAGTTATACACTTCTGGGATTTTATTGCAGCGCCATCTAACCATGGAAGAACAATTTTGTATTGAGTTTTTTTATTTTATCATCACGGAAATTTCAATAATGTACCCTACATGATTGAAATTTCCGTGATGATCTCTATTTTTTTTCATTTCTTTATTTTTTTTTCTGTATAAAAAAGTAGCCTATGCATTATTATGATGTATAAGCTATATTACTGTAAAGTTTCATTTATATCCGTTCAGTAGTTTTTGCGTGAAAGAGTAATAAGTATACACAAACACTCACAAACTTTCGCATTTCTAATATTAGTGGGATTATTTTTTGTATGTAATATTAGTTTAGATTTATTATTATTTTATTTTATCTTTTATCATCTCACTGGCCAGGACATCTCTTCTTTCTACACTTCCCAATCTCATCTATATACTGCAAATTAATAATTTATTTGTTTCAGACATTCAAAGGACTATCGCATTTGTTTTTTACGATTATAGTGTCTTTCTTTTTGACTTTACTCATAGACGCTCCATTCTCGATGTTATTCAAACAGCTGCTGGGAAAAGGGAGTATTTATTTGAATTATCTTATCTACATAAGAAAAGGGTTGATATTTTAAAGACTTTTTAAATAAAACCACTTGCAGTTCCCACTAATATTATATTATAAATCCGAAAATTTGTGAGGATACGAAATTCTTTCTGCTCCGCGCGCGGCTTTGCTCACGTGCTATCCAGATAATCTATAAATTTCATATTTCAGCCGTTATGACGTGACCGAATAACAACCAAAAATGCATTTTTTTTAATTTATAATTTTAGAGTAAAAAAATAGCTGGCTTTATAAAAAATCGTTTGTTGTGTAAAAAAACAGGATCACGACATAATCATATTTTTAATTTCCTTGTGCATTTTATAGCAAATTGTATTAATTATACATTTATACGTTTACAAATAGCTTTCCTCTTGCGGTTTCAATTGCCACTTGTCTAGTGTAAAGTCTGCTCTCAGTGGAATTTTCAACGAGGTAAAAACTTGCCAACAAAAACTGACTTACTCAAGTTGCTTGCACTACTCTTAGACAATAGTCGCGAATAAGGCTAACTTTTACAGTCGGCAAGACAACGTTAGGGTATACAGGATGTATTAAACCCACTCCCAAAAACTAAAATTGGATGTTTAGACCATGCATCGATTATTTATTGAATTAAAACTATCGTGGCTGTTAATCATTTTAAATAGAAATACGTCTACCACGTTTTTTCTTGTATTGCTAACATTTCTATTTAAAACGATTATTTATTACTAAAAAACGTGGTAAATTTTTCAACTTCATAATTTGAGACTTCAAAATCAGGTTGTATGTATGAAAATAGTATATGTTTGCTTTCAATTCAGTTCATTAAAAACCGTTACCTCATCGACTACCTGTGGCATTGCTGTTATCATAGGATTTACGTCTTTTCGAATATTTGTGTGATGAACATGCATATTTGTTCTGTTTCTGGGTGTAATTAAGTACCTATCTAATATATATTATGTATGTATTTACAAAAAAAAACTATATATTATTATATATTCTATCAGTTATCTGGTTCCCATAGTACAAGTTTTGATTACATTGGGTCTAGATGGCGCTGTGTGTATTATAATTATATTACCAATATTATATTATACTTATATTTTTATAGGTACAAAAATAGACGCATGTTGCTAATTAAGAAATAAGCAATTTCGTCGAAAACGAAATCACATCAAAGTAAATCAAAGTAAGAAAGTACATTTACCCCTGTAGATGTTCTCGTGTCTTCAGTTTTTGGGCGCATTTTAATACCTACCAATTTTATAGTTGACTGATTTACCTTCACAGTGTTGGCGATTCTGTTGTGTCTACGCTAAACCTAAAATTCCTAAAAACTATAGATCTTATACCTTCTACGTTAAAGTCTAAATAAGCGTAACCAAAGTGACAGTTCTAAAATTTGAATTTTTTATTATTACGTTAATGTTTTAGAAACGTCAAGCTAAATTATATCAACATGTAAATTAGTACTAAAATGACAATTTGGATGAGTAAAATATGCGAAATAAAATAGATAAATGACTAAAATATCCTAAGTTTTAGGAATGTAATTTTGATTTCACTTTCAAAACTTTCGTGAGTTGTACTACACATTATTACAGCAGGGTAGCGCGCGCGTTATGGTCCACTCACCCTGAAGAAGATTCTCTAGATGAATCGAAACATTGTCGGTGTCCTCATTGACAATTTATCATTTACGTGAGTAATTTCCCGTTGTTGTAATAATATGTAATTTTGATCTTACGCTAATTTAGTTTTTAACTTAAAAGGAATAAGATCGATCGTTTTTCACTAAATGATAGGTTTAGCTTGTTTATTGTGGTTGATCACTTAAGGCGAGTAATAAATGTTTTTGATGAATGCAGAATCGTTTTTTCTCAATAACCGCAAAACATACAGTTTTGTTTTTCATGACAAAGATAACTTAGGTAAGGATATAATCTAGATAAATTACAGACAGAAACACGATTGGTGAAACTTTTCTCGATAGATTTATTTTCCAAAGTTGTCTCTTCAAAAACACGAGTTTCGTTTTTAATCAAAGCTATGAATAGCTAAACAGTTTATTTTTATATAATTCTCAGAACTGTTTAGCGATTCATAGTTTTGATTAAATATGAAACTAGTATTTTTGAAGAGCTAACTTTGAAAAATAAATCTATCGAGAAAAGTTTCACCAATTGTGTTTCTGTCTATAATTTATCTAGATTATAATATATCCTTATGTTATCTTCGTCATAAAACAACAAAACTTTATGGTTTGCGGTTATCGAAAAAAAAAACGATTCAGCATTAATCAAAAACATTTATTACTCGTCTTAACCCTTGTGGTTTCATTTTTTGGTCATTTTGATCCTTTTTTTCTCAACGTTTGCTTTGATTTTTTGTTAAGGATAAACTTTAGTGTTTTATTTATCCGATTTATAGATGGCAACTGGATTCATAAAACATTTTTAGATATATTTATTATTTAGATATGGCTTCTAAAGACTTTTATGTTTAAGATATTTCAAATCCAAAAATGATTTACAGATAATTTAGTAGACAGTGAATAGTCCTCATATTTTTATTATTGATAGTTTTTAAGATACTTAATACGTATTTTATTAATTTTTCATCTTATCCTAACATACTCTGTCTATACAAAACTGTAAATTATAAAGTACTAGCTATCCACCCCGTCTTCACATGGATTATAATTAAATTTTAGATACCTTAGGTTGTCTAATGCAATTTTCGTGGGGATAGCGTTAATAAAATAGCCTCGCTGTTAATGTAGCTTTTGGTATGTGAAAGGTATTATAAAATTAGTCCAGTAGTTTTTAGTTTATCCATCACAAACAAGCTTACATTTTTCTTTACATAATATTAATGAAGATAAGAAGTAAGCGAACCACCTCTGTGAAATGGCAATATTCTACCCGGGATCATGTTTAAGCTATATTTTTAGCCGAGATCGTGTTGTGCTATATTTAAGATCTATTTACAGAACATGAAAGCAAGAAACGATATTGAAGTTTGAGCTTGCTACAATATAATTATATTTATTTGTGTTTGTCTTCTGTGTTTTATTTGCTAGACGGTTTTAAATTAATTATCCACTTATTACAGGATCGCAATCAAACAGAGACGGCGAAATTAATGTGAAGGACGCTACAAGAATAAATAGAAATGAAAAACAGAAGTGAATTGAAGAATAACTTATGTATCAACTAATAAGTACAGCTAATTTGTATATCTTCTAATATATAAAATTGTCACAAACTTGTCACAGTGTTTGTAACCAAACTCCTTCGTAACGGCTTGACCGGTTATTATGAAACTATTTGTGTATAATTATGTAGGTCTGGGAATAGGTCGTAGGGTATTTTTATACCCCTAAGTGCCTGTTTCATCATCTTCAAGTAAAGTGTTGATTAGTTACTCTCCAGTTAGCGCTAAATTAATGTATGAAAGTGTCAAAACTATCAAAAATGTCAAATAGTACGTTCGTTTTTGGTAATCGCCGAGTAGCTTACTTCAGACTTTACTTGAAGATGGTGAAACATACCCTAAGTGATAAGGGTGGCGTAAAGTTCGGGAAAAACAGAAAGTGTTTTTTTCTGTGAGATTATTAAAATTTGACAGGACAACGTCTGTCGGGACGCAGCTAATAGGTATATCATAAAGGTTTGATAACTATTTAGTTAGTATACCTAGTCTGTTATTATTATGTATCTTAATACAATAAAAAAGCCGTGTTGGTCGAGTCGGATATACCTCGACTTTCAATCTGAAGGTCGTGGTTTCGAATCCCGGCGTGCATCAATGGAAAAAAAATTATATGCGCATCAAAAACACGTGCTTACAACGGTGAAGGAAAACATCGTGAGGAAACCAGTTAGTATTCTTATAAGCGGCGATGGGCTTGCAACCTGTCACGTATGGAATGCTAACTACTGTAAAATGTGGGCATGTGCCAAATATAATATATATATTTATTATTCTTAAGTTTATAGTCGACTGGGAGCGCAGTCGACGATTGTTTAATTTTGTTCGAAACGAAAAAATAAATACTTGTGAACAAGCCACATCTCCTATTTTATAATGTATAGTATATGTGAATAAAGATGTACCCATCTTTAATCACTTCGATAAATAATCCTACCGACCGCTGCAATGACGACAAACACACGTCGGCGCGTGGTCCGCCTTAGCTTTTCGAATAAATTAATGATATAAATTATGTATAATTACTTATCAAAAATCTATTCTAATAGAAATCTAGATCTACATATTACCTATCTTTAACAATAAATCACAAGTTGATTTTAATAGTAGGTATATAAAATATTTCGATCATAAATTCTAAAACGTATCATTTTGAAATAATATCTTTATCGTGAAAAGTTTCTGCTATTATGTTTTCAGCTTAATAGAAATCTATGTAGGAACCTGAAGTAATATACTTATAAAAATAGGAGATGTGGCTTGTTCAGAAGTATTTCTTTTTTCGTTTCGAAAAAGAGCAATCAGCGACTGGGAGCCCCTTAACACAAATCTCTTTTTTTGCATGTTCATTGCTGGTTTGCTTTTTTACGATGTTTTCCTTCATAGAATTTACGAAAATAAAAAGAAAGTAAAACAAAAGAGGTATGTCAGGACCGTAGAAAAGCAAGTAGAAAACCGTGGTTTCCACCAACCCTTTTGGAAAACAGGCGTAATTTTATGTTATGAATGAATGAGTTTTCCAAAAATCAATTGATGCCTGGCATTCGATCTTCGGATCGCAAGTCGAGCCGATTGTTCAAAATTGCATACTTTCAAAATTCTTCAGAGTATTTGTCGCGCGAATTAAATAGCTATAGGGTCGTAATTTTAGGTCGACTGTGGGTACATGATAAGGCTTTTGTAATTTTAATTAGAAAATTCTCGGTGGGCATAGGGATTCGCAATACCGCCATTCGCTTTGGATTTATCCTATCCTATTGGCGCAAAAATTCGCAAATTACGCTGTCGAGTTCAAAGGAATATATTAAAAGATTTGATAAACGCTTACTATACTTACTCATCAACATTTTTTTGGTAAAAAGGTTCGCCCCGGCTTCGCACGGGTAGCATGTTATTATACATATAAACCTTCCTCCTGAATTACTCTATCTATTAAAAAAACCGCATCAAAATCCGTTGTGTAGTTTTAAAGATATAAGCAAACATACATACAGACATACAGACGCGGGACTTGAAAGCGAGCTGGAGCTACTTGTGAGGAAGCACTGCCGTCATTCAAACCCATTTCTGCCGCCGAGCATCCTAATAATATTATAAATGTGAAAATTTGTATGTATTTAACGGTATACGGTATATGTACGGATTAAAGGTGAAATTTGATCTCGACTGTAATCCCCAAGTACAAAAGATATCCTCTCGGATCTCCAAGCGCATGTCTTGAAAAGTCTAAAGGGGTTAGTCAGAGGCACATCAATATCTTTGGCAAATTCGCACATTTTGCAGTAGTTAGCATTCCACACGTGATAGGTTCCAAGCCCGTCGCCGCTTACAAGAATCTTAAGACGAGTAATAAATGTAAGGATATAATCTAGATAAATTATAGACAGAAACACTATTGGTGAAACTTTTCTCAATAGATTTATTTTCCAAAGATGGCTCTTCAAAAACACTAGTTTCGTTTTTAATCAAAACTATGAATAGTTAAACAGTTCATTTTTATATAATTCCTTAGATAATCATACTAGCTAAAAAAAATTATAGACAGTTTCTTTTTAAATTTTATAGTTTTCTAGATAATGCAGTTTTATCACTTTTTCCTTTTTATCCGGGTAGGCTCAGCCCATACAAAAAGTAAAAAAAAACACTTATCACCTTAACCCTGTACAAATACTCGTCCATTTTTTCGCCGGTTAAAAATCGGATGGTACTCAACAGTGCTCTTTATAAAAGCCATTGTCGTGAAAGCAAATGCAAACACGAGAAGGTTTTACGCTCTCTGATGTCAACACACAAAGGGTAATGCATTTCGCCCCCTTGTATAAGAATGTGCTGGATAATGTATGAGAAAGCGTTGGAAAGATTTGAATTTATGTATCGTTGTGCTGTACTTTTAAAAGTTGAGCCCGATATTTTCAGCTCAGCGATTCAGCCAAAAAATACCTACTTTATTTTAGTAATAGCTTCATTGTAATTAGTATCTCTACTATTCTCTTATTTATGACAGATTTGTCCATTAAATGAATACTAGAATTTTAATTCGTATCTATTATTATAAGAATTATTCATAAACATCCTCGCGGTCAGATCCTTGAAAATGCGTCAGAGGCACTTTCAAATTTACTTTTGGCAAATGTCTACATTTAGCATTCCATACGAAACAAAGTCCAGACTGACCGCTGTTCGCAAACTTACAATTTAAAGGATTTATAGTGCGACCAGACATTGCGCGGCAACCGAGCGCGGCAGCCGCGCTACGTTTGGACGACGGCAGCCGCGATCTACCTGACGCGCTCAAACGGTTATCATTAGTTTGCACGGCAAACCAGCCGCACGCGGCTGCCGCACTTGATTGCCGCGTAATGTCTGGTCACTCCTTTAATGTGTAGGTTTATTCCTTTTTTTGGAGTATTAAGGAAGTTTCGGAACCCGTCACCAGATTCGGCACTAGCTCATACGAACTTACCAACACGTGATGTTTACCGCACGAAAATAATATATAACAAAATTGCTGTTGTAAAACAACGATAAACTACAGCCTGTAGAAGTTTTCTCACATTGCCAAGGATATAAAATGATATAGGATCACGACTGTAATTCCAATGTACGGTAAACAAATTCTCAAAGCATTAAGGCGCTCCCTGTCGACGATTGTTTTTTTTCGAAACGAAAAAAGAAATACTTCTGAACAAGCCACATCTCCTATTTTATAATGTATAGTATATGTGAATAAAGATGTACCCATCTTTAATCACTTCGGTAAATAATCCTACCGACCGCTGCAATGACGACAAACACACGTCGGCGCGTGGTCCTCCTTAGCTTTTTGAATAAATTAATGATATAAATTATGTATAATTACTTATCAAAAATCTATTCTAATAGAAATCTAGATCTACATTATTACCTATCTTTAACAATAAATCACAAGTTGATTTTAATAGTAGGTATATAAAATATTTCGATCATAAAGTCTAAAACGTATCATTTTGAAATAATATTTTTATCGTGAAAAGTTTCTGCTATTATGTTTTCAGCTTAAGGCCCGGCTCACACTTACACACGTATTTCAATGATTTTCAGGTACCGATTTAAAAACCAGGAATCACAATTGTGAGGATATAATGATACAAAATTACTGATAATATATTCATCTTTAATAGTAGATAATAAAAACTGGCCAGTTCTATACAATATTTTCAAAAAAATACGTTTTTACCGTCGCAAGAACCGCTGAAAATGTCGAAAAATGGGGTCTGGTTAGGTACCAATATCTTTAGACCCACAGCATAGTTTTATTTGAAAATAATACGAAATTGTAGATTTTATATTTCTCTATACCGCGTGGCATTATCTTGTTTTCAAATAATTTACTTTTTCATTTATGAACAATATAAAATGCAATAAAACTTCTCCATAAATTTTTTCCATACAAAACTCACATTCACCTCAAGTCGGCACGTCAGTTAGCGCTCAGACGCGCTCGGGGAAGCACGTCCACGTCACATTTTTCTTCGAATTTAGAGGAGGTCTTACATAATGGAATACCGGGGTAAAATACTGGACATGCAAAACTAATGATAACATTTGTATAATATATTGCCTTGAAGAATTTAGTGCAAGCCACACAGATGAAGGTTAGGTACAATGCATGATTTGTTGAAAGAGTTGGATGGTTTTTTTTTGTAGAAGATGCGTTTCATCGAGTTTGGTTTCGAAACAATATGATAATAGTATACGGTTTTACCTTTTTGCATACGTCGCGTCGGAGCAAAATCGAAATAAGCCGATGTTTCGTATTTGATTGTTATTTTAATAAAAATATTAAATTTCAGGAAAATGTGAACCTGGTTGTGTCCCTAATTAATAATAAATAATAAAAGCTTTTATTTCCTTGCACAATATAAAATTAACTTAAATATGTATCTATGCATAGGTATATAAAATTATGTGTAAGGACCGCTTTCAGCGGTAAAAGCCTCCTCCAGCTCTATCCATTTTTCCCGATCTCTAGCGGCTCTGCTCCATGTTTTGCCTGCTACTTTCACGATGTCATCATCCCATCGCATATCAGGCCTTCCTCTTCTTCGTTTTTTATGTATTGGGTCCCAATTCATAATTGTTTTAGATCACCTCTCATTTTGTAATCTTTGGATGAGCCCGCCCGATGTCTTTTGCTGTGGTTTTTGAAGTGTCCCTAATTAGTCCTATTAAATAAATATAAATGTTGATTTGATACATTTCTGTTTTGAAATGAAAGATCTAAGGTACCATGATCCTTACCTGTATCGTTTAGACCCGATCTACCCTATATTACCAAGCGTGTTTTTTTATACATGGATGGAAAAAAATGATACTTTATCTATAATTGGATTTAGAAAAATTACATAAATTTCAGATTATGAATATAATTTATAATTATTATTTATCTACCTTTAATATGATAAATCTAAAAGTTAGTGCGGATGTTAAGTATGTTTGGATGTTTGTACCTCAATCAGACCTAAACGACTAAACGGATGAAATTGAAATTTGCTGTCGATGTAAATATACTTCTAGCTTATAAATAGGCTATTTTTAATTAAAAAACATCCTCAAAACTATAAAAAGACTCCGAGTGCTGGTGTGCAACAAATCTAGCATTAATCAATTTTGACGACTGATGAATGACTGACGAATGATACGATACGCATTGAACCAAAAATATTGAACCTTCTAAAAAGGTCGGTATTTGTTATTATCAAAGCAAGGTTTATCTGGGGGCACGGTAGTGCCCCCGCCAAGTCAAGCAAAAAAGCGGCACAGTCGTACCATCCTTTTCTCGAAGCAGTTCAGGCCATTTTTTAGACAGACAGACAGACATTGAAATCTCACAACTTTTTACGATAGAAGAACTGATGGGTTTTTGGTTAAATTATACACGATCTGGGTGATATATATGGATTCTTTATTGTAGAGATATAGAACACGACCAGCCGTAACAAACGAACAGGGAAGAGAGACTGACATCGACAGATTATCTCTGGTCATCTTAGGCTACTTATACAATATCTCACAAGTTAAGTTTACTACACACGAGCATAGTTCCAACAAAAAAAAGACAAAAAAAGAAACTGAGTTGCGTTGCGAGAATTGGCTTTTTATTTTTATTTTTACAAGTTGTTTTTGATGGCATATACTTAAGTTTAAGTACATGATGCAAATAATTAAATATTTAAAAAAATAATAAAGTGTCCTGAAAAATTGTTTAATTCGAAATACTGAAAGTACTCTTTAGTGTTTCGTAGTTTACAAAAAACCCTTATAGTTTTGCCATTTTCGTCCATTCGTCCGCTGCTTAGCTCAGATACTCTTAGTACTAGAAAGCTGTAATTTGGCATGAAATTAGTCACGCCGACAATGTGGTAGAAATAAATACATATTTTCAGATGTTTTTTTTTCTCGCATACTCTCCATGTCTTTGGATAGGTCTTAAAAAGTATTGCAGGTTTGTGATGTCATTTAGTACAAATACAACGGAAAATATGAATTTTTAAAAAGAGCTGGTCATCTCTTTTTACAAATTCATATTTGATTTTTCTGGAAAGAAAATATTATGGAGGGTTATTTAGTAAAGTTTTACAATAACTGTTTAATTCCAGAACTTGTTGACCCTCGCTACGCGCGGTCTATGGATCTTCGAGATCATAGCTCGCACACAATATTCAAAAGCATACCTACATATTTTATCAGTATTTCACTTTCAAAACTTTCTGTGAGTGGTACTCGAAACGTTGACGGTGCCGTCATCGATTTTAGATGACAATAAGTTTTTTTATTAAAAATATATTTTTTAAATCAAGCTTTTGTAATGTCTTCTGCTCTAGTTCTCGTCAAGATAAAAATAACGAGCCCAAACGCGACGTGGTTATGTTGTGTAGTTGAGGAGTTCCGATGGCTACATCCGACCTCCATCATCAGACCAGCTCGCTAGTACCATAATTTTACATTGTCATTGAGATTGATAGGTATGCAAAGTTTTGCCTCAATTCGACTATTTTGTGAAGGGTTCCGTTGAACAGCTCCTGACTCCATCATCAGATCAACTCGCTGTCACCATATTATGTATGCAAAATTTCAGCTCAATCGATTGGGGATAACTGCTTAAAATTAAGTTGCAAGATTCCACCTTATCAAACATACATACATAAATATGTACATAAACTGCAAGTTAAATAAGAGCTTGTAAAAAAACGATACTTACCGTTTTGTCATAATGTATTTTATTAGTAGGTACCTAACAAATATTTTTTGCACAGTCAAATATTAGTAACTGTGTAGTAGCACTTTACGATTTGTAACCTGTCTTATAATATATATTAATTTTTTCTATATTTATTTTCTTTTTGTCAAGTGCAACCTATAAAATTATTAAGTACATACCTACCTATACAAATATGACATACCTATTGCACCAAATATTTTCAAGTATCAAGACTAGTTATTTAGTCTTGGTAAATGAAGTGTGAAGTAGCTTCAATGTGTGCGTTTGCACTATTCGTAGTGTGCGGCCACAGAATACGACCGAGTACAAAAAATGCGAGCTGTCATAAATTTAACAACCACCTTAATAGAAATCTAGGTAGGAACCTGAAGTAATATACTTATACAAATAGGAGATGTGGCTTGTTCAGAAGTATTTCTTTTTTCGTTTCGAAAAAGAGCAATCGTCGACATACAGCCCCTTAAGTAGTATTATTATTGTATTAGTTAACATTTCATACAACCTGTTACAGGTTACAAGCACATCGCCGCTTCTAAGAATACAGATATAAATAAATTATATAGCCCTAGAGGCGATATCTAAGTAAATAGCTGATACTTATTGTAATTTAAGAACTCCTTGATCCTTTCAAAACATTTCCAGGAATGGCCTTAACCCAAGATGGAAAACGACGGAAGCCAATATTTCTATCAATTCGAATTTCCTAATCCAGTTAGTGACGTCTTTGCGTATCAAATTTCCCAAGTTTAATTAAATTAATAGGGTCAAGGTTCGAATACAACTCGGCAAGTACAGGCGAGGGGAGAAGTTACTGATCTTTCCATTTTCTCAATTATTGCTTTTGCGGGTCCAATTAAGCATCACTGTGTATAGAGTTAATTTTGTTGTAAGTTTTCTTTCTGATTATCATTTGTTATGAGATAAAAAAAAATATTTTACGTAGCTCAAGCTGGCTTCTTAGCACAGAATATTTTCTTAATAAGCTCCTACGATGCCGCGTAGCACACATACGCAGTTCGGCATGTTGCGTAGCTAAATAATAATTTAACTATAATGCGTAGTACATATTCGTAGCACAGAATATTTTACGTAGCCTAAGTTAGTTTCTTCACATCCAAAGATTACAAAATGAGAGGTGGTCTAAAACAATAATGAATTGGGACCCAATACATAAAATACGAAGAAGAGGAAGGCCTGCTATGCGATGGGATGATGACATCGTGAAAGTAGCAGGCAAAACATGGAGCAGAGCCGCTAGAGATCGGGAAAAATGGAAAGAGCTGGAGGAGGCTTTTACCGCTGAAAGCGGTCCTTACACATAATTTTATATACCTATGCATAGATACATATTTAAGTTAATTTTATATTGTGCAAGGAAATAAAAGCTTTTATATTATTATTATTATTATTATTAAGTTAGTTTCTACGACAGCGCGTAGCACATTATTGTAGCAACGAATATTTTAGGTAGCTCACTTTAACTTCAACGATATAGAAGCACACAGTACAATAATTGTACATAGCCCAAGTTTGTTTCTAAGATAATGTAGACATCAGTTTCAAACTAGATTTTCAAATTTAGGCTCAGCTTACTTAGAATTACTTAGATACTCGTAACTCAATTCCCTAGAATTCTCTAAATGAAGTTAAATCACAAAGTTGGAGTACTAATTGGCTTGAAGACGGGCCGCTTCGATTAGGATATATATTTTCACTTCGAGGTATTTATTGGAAAACGGTTCTGTCAACGATTTAAGCTCATTAGCATGAGTTTATTTACACACATCAGAAAACACTATAATAAAATAAACGCGTTAAAATACTCGTTTCAAATAAAAATTATTATATTTTAAACGAGTATGTTATCGCGTAATTATCTGATATGATCGCGTAGATAGTAGAAATAAATTTTTAGTTGAAAAATATTTTTCAATGACAAGCATTTTTGTAAAATCATTCAAACCATCGAGCACCTGTCACATAATGTAACATTGTCATTGGAACTTGACAAGAATGCAAAGTTTTTACTCAAACAGAGTATTTACTAAGGAGTTCCGTTGTGAGTGTCTGTTGAGCAGCTCCTGATTCCATTATCAGATCAGCTCGCTGTCATAATATTGCATTGTCACCGAAGTTACATAAGTATGCAAAGTTTCAGCTCAATCGGTTGGGGATAACTGCTGCAAATTTGAGTTGCAAGATTCCTTATAATAGAGAGATCCTTAAGAAATTGAGTTGCAAGATTCCTTAAGACCTTAACAAACATAGTTTTTTAACTAGCAATGTATGTAACATTGCAAGTTAAAAAAAAGCTTGTAAAAACAACTATAAACGAAATTATCAAGTTTGTAATGTAAATTTGATCCTATGAGGAACATAAAAAAATTCAGTCTGCGCGCTGTCTACTAACTTACAACTTTCGAGTTTATTTCCTTATAAGATTGAAACTTTTTTAATAACAGTAAGATATGTCCTACTTCGTGGCGGTCACATTAGACTTCAACCTTACAAAAGAATTCTAATATTTTCCCTTTTTAAGACGAGTAATAAATGTTTTTGATGAATGCAGAATCGTTTTTTCTCAATAACCGCAAAACATACAGTTTTGGTTTTTTATGTCAAAAATAACTTAGGGATAGATAAATTACAGACAGAAACACGATTGGTGAAACTTTTCTCGATAGATTGATTTTCCAAAGTTGGCTCTTCGAAAATCCTAGTTTCGTTTTTAATCAAAACTATGAATAGCTAAACAGTTCATTTTTATATAATTCGTTAGATAATCATACTAGCTAAGCAAATTACAGACAGTTTATTTTTAAATTTAATGGTCTTCAAGATAATGCAGTTTTATCACTTTTTCCGTCCTAACCGGGTAGACTCAGCCTATACAAAAAGTCAAAAAAATCACTTATCACCTTAATACAAGTTGTTCAATTACATTTCGCTCAATACCAAAAAAGCTAGATGGGCCCCAAACATCGACCACATAGCCTAAATGACGCATAATGGCTTCATTTCTTTAAATAAACAATTCTATCAAAACGTTGAGATGTGCGGGACAGGCGGAGCTGTAAAAAAAACATTGGCCGGTTCAATGTCCCAGCAGGCCGCGGGGCGCGTCGTGATTCGCGCTTTGTGTCTTATACCAGCAGTATAACCCTAATGTGCTGTGAGAAAGTGTTCACCTTGCATGAGTTGTCTATTGGTCTGTGGTGTCGATGGTCCCAAAGCCTAAATGAAACTTTTTTGTAGGTATATCAATACGAAATTACGCGAGGTAGCCAATCCTTTAGGTGCGACTAGAGATGGGCACTTACCCGGTAAAAAATATTTTTACCCATTTATTCCTATTTATACCCAATTTTTCCTTCACAATTTGTATTAATACCGGGTAAAAATGATTACATCAACTAATTATGTAAGTGTTTTCTTGTTATTTTTTACTCTGGATTATAATCATTTAAGTAGTTAAGGGCCGATTTTTCAATCATCAGATAAGGGCCAACTGTTGAATAAATTTGACATATCGTATGGAAAATTGCAATTTTATTCCACAGTTAACACTTATCTGATGATTGAAAAATCGGCCCTTAGTGAAGTAAAATAAACCCGAATAATATATTTGTATCCTGGGTATAAATACAAAACGACGAGTTTATTTTTACGGTTAAATAATGATGTTTAACTGTATTATATTTATATTTTTTTTATTTAGGTTTAAACAAGTAGTATTTAATACAAGCACTTAGTACATATGAACATTATCACTCGGTATTCATTCAAAATAGGTAAAAATGATTTTTACCCGGTAAAAACTCAAAATGGGTAAAATTTATACCGGGTAAGTGCTATTATACCCATCTCTAGGTGCGACTCAAGAAGCCTTTTCTGACTCAAATCGCGAATAACTTAAATAACTTTCCGTCGTCCTTGTTATACCTACTTGTAGGTATTAGATGGAAGTACGTGAGTGAAAGTATGAGAACAGACATAAATAAATTAATTAATAAAGAAATAAATGCAAGTGGACATTTCACACGTGAAAGTATGAGAACAGACATAAATTAATTAAATAATTAAGATATAAATGAAGATATAAATATATACATAAAGAAATAAATGTAGGTGGACATTTCACACATCGTCATCTAGCCCCAAACTAAGCAAAGCTTAGTCTATTAGGACCAGATTACCGATAGAATACTTATATACTGTTTTATTTAAATACATCATGTTTATCACTCAAATATTTGTCCCGGAAGGGAGTCGAACCCATAACTTACAGCACAGAAGGCAAAATTACTACCAACTGAGCTGTGAGGCCAGTTAAGACAGTAGGTATAATTATGAATATGGTATCAAAATGGTCAGGCCCTGATTCATAAGGGAATTAGATTTATCACCGAGTTATCTACGAATTGTGATGATTCCATTTTTACTAATCTTGCAGAGGTTTAGGTACTATGTGACCTCAATAAACAAAAGTTTTTAGCTGTTAATACAAATTTGCGCATGTTTAGGGCTCCGTACCCCATGGGTAAAAACGGGACCCTATTACTAAGACTTCGCTGTCCGTCTGTCTGTCACAGGGCTGTATCTCATGAACCGCGATAGCTAGACAGTTGAAATTTTCACAGATGATGTATTTCTGTTGCCGCTAAAACAACAAATACTATTATATATATGATTAAGTGGCTCCCATACAAAGAACGTGTTTTTTGACGTTTCTTAAAGATAATGGTATAGAACTCTTCGTGCGCGAGTGACTCGCACTTGACCGGTTTTTTTATCGGTATCTAGGTACTAACAATAGCCAGATTTTAATTCAGAAAAGGGCATTCTGTAAAAGGTGGGTACAGTTATCTCAACGATAGGTATGAGTATCTCCGGCTCGAAGGACCAATTTGAGATGTATGGACCCAGAGGTCAGTAGTTGTGCGAGTTGATAAAAACCTTCTACCTTCATGTCCTTCGTACAATTCCAAGTTTATTAGATAAAAAGTTAGGTAAAAGGCAACTCCTTGGTAGTTCACTGATGTAGCGTAACATAGACTGAATATCCTAAAAATAATATAAATGTGAAAGTTGAGTGTGAGGATGTTTGTATGTAGGCCTAAACGACAAAACGGGTTATGATACAATTTGCTGTGGTATGTAGATGATAAATCAGTATAAAGATAAGGTACATAAATCTATATACTTATAATAAATCTGTAGAGAGGTCAATTCTGTACATGAAATATACTTCCAAAATAACTATCAGGGGATGATTAGGGATCGATACTGATGCCAAAAATGCAATCAGTAAATTTTTTGTCTGTCTGTCTGTCTGTCTGTCTGTCTGTCTGTCTGTCTGTCTGTCTGTCTGTCTGTATAACCGTTATAGAAACAAAAACTACTGGACGGATTTTAATGAAACTTGGTACAATTATTGTTTATACTCCTGAGCTGGTTATAGTATACTTTTCATCACGCTACAATCAATAGGAGCAGAGCAGTGAAGGGAAATGTTGGGAAAACGGGAGTAGTTACTGCATTTCTTAAGCTTCCGTCGCGAGTGCAACCTTAATGGTTAAAGCTACACAGAAATCATGTATGACGGAAATGTTCTCCTTAAAATTATATAAAAAATATCCCACGACAGCATATGTTTATCTTTTATGGTTGACTCACAATAACACGTGTAACTCCCGATAGCTTAGCAGTTCGAAGCTTTCTGATTATATTTGACTACTCTTACGTTTATAACACTCTCAGTCATCCCTAATTAAAAAAGTTTACATTATTAACTATTCCATAAAAAAGAATCATAGAAATCGGTATAGAAACACCAAAGTTATACATGAAATACGCTAATAATAAGCCATCGCGCGTGAATACTGAATCATGCTATAAGGATTATTTTTGTATATAGGGTCGCGAACGCACAGGCAGGCGGCTTGCTTAGCGCCTAGAGGCTAGCGAGTCACCTAGCGAGTAGCTTCGTAAAACGAACATTCTCGAACGTTCGCGACCGGCCTAGCAGCTAGGCGTCAAGCATGCGTCAAGCGCACAGTGCGGCCGGTCGCGAACGTTCGAGAATCGGTCGCCGCGCTCGACGCGTCTCGCGGCCGAAGGTATAAAAAGGCGGGGCGTCCGAGCGCGAGCTTCATACAATTTTTGTGTGATACTGCGCAACCGGACCCACCGTGTTTAAGGGTTAAAATGCATTTACAAATCTATGGAAATGTACAAATTGTACTCCAAAAATCTGGAATTGTACTAGAAGGGGTCCCGAGATAACTTTCTAGATGTCAAACGACGCAAGGAAATATGAGCTTAACTGCTTTGACTCAACGGCACGTTTCAAGTGCACAGCGGGCGATGACGTCTGCCAGTATTAAATTACCTTAGGGTTGACCCAATAAAAATGTTTAATTTTTTTATAAAATGGTCAATTAGTTTTTTTACAAATAGCTAAATAAATAAAAGTGTAGTAAGCGGTGTTGGTCGAGCAGGAGGTACCTCGACTTTTAATTTTAAGGTCGTGGGTTCGAATCCCAGCATGCATCAATGGATTTTTTGTAAGAAATAAAATCCAGTTAGTCCTACTTCCTACTAATATTAAAAATGCGAAAGTTTGTGAGTTTGTTCGTATGTTTATGCCTCAATCAGGCCAAAACAACAAAACGGATTAAAATGAAATTTGCTGTAGATGTAGGTATAATGCTCGAATAAATCATAGACTACTTTAAAATAAGAAAAACATTCCCAAAATGATAAACAAAACGCAAGTTATACGCGGGTGAAACCGCGGGGTACAGCTAGTAATAAATATAATCCGAAAAACAAACCCTAAATGAGATAAAAACGCAAAATGAGATATTGCATTATAACTTCATGAGAAGTCAGGACAAAGTGAATAATTGTGTGGTCATGTAACGTAGGTATAGTCAATTGATTTACTCATACCGAAACCTACATAATATACTAGCCGACCCGTGACAGACTTTGTCCTGTCCTACCGAGGGACCTTAGTATAGGTTCAACCTTTTTAATAGGAAGTAAGACAACTGAATGTTTTCAGTCTGAGATGTCAGATTTGTTACACACCAGCGCCATCTATACAGAAATCATCCTTTTTGCGTTTTTTAATCTTTTTTTAAAATATGAAAAACATCCCCATGTTTTTCATATTTTAAAGTAGTCTATTATTTATTCGGGCATTATATCTATATCTACAGCAAATTTTAACTTTATCGGTTTTGTCGTTTAATAAATGAGGAACAAACATACATACAAACTCTCAAACTTTCGTATTTATAATATTATTAGGATGGCACCGTGATACCAACACGAGAGGCGAGAAGGTGACGTTCATGGTAGGTGAATGTCATAATTATTTCTGTGTACATTATTTTGTAAATATAAACACCGACAATGTTTCGATTTCATACGCGACATACACGTACGCGAGAGACACGTAAACGCGTTGAGGGCCACTCACCATGATAAAGATTAATTGTGGAGTAATTCCCGTGTTTCTCATAACGTGTTCCTACCTTCTACGCACGAAAGTTGTGAGTGAACGAAATAAAGCGATAAAATCAGTGTTGCTTGCCGCGAAGTCTGAATTTTGTTCGACTGGCGTCATAGCTCAGTTAGTAGTAGCTCTGCCTTCTGCGCTGTAGATTGTGGATGCGATCCTTATCCAAATATTTGTGTGTTGAACATAGATGTTTATTCTGTGTCTGGGAGATATAATACATCTTGTGTATATATTAACAAAAAACAAGTATATAAGTATTCTTTCAGTTATCTAGTTCCCATAGTACAAGATTTGCTAAGTTTGGGGCTAGATGGCGCTGTGTGAAATGTCCAATATCTTAATAATATTATAAATGCGAAAGTTTGTGAGTTTGTGTGTATGTTTGTTCCTCAATCAGGCCTAAACGATAAAACGGATTAAGTTGAAATTTGCTGTAGATGTAGATATAATGCCCGAATAAATAATAGACTACTTTAAAATATGGAAAACATCCCAAAACGATAAACAACGCAAAAGGGATGATTTTTGTATAGATGGCGCTGGTGTGCAACAAATCTCGTCTTTTTTATTCGATTATTGAAATTTGACAGGACAACGTCTGTCACGGGTCGGCTAGTTAATTTATATTTATTTGTTTTGTACTGTGACTTTTGCTGTGATTTTTCGAGTTGTGGTATGAACGTCTAAAAAGACCTTCACCACGACTGCAAACTTCGCCATGTTTCTCGCGGACGGATGAAGCCGCAACAAAGCCGAAATTAGCCTTTGAAACAAGCCGCGCCGGGCGTTCTTTGGAAAATTTCTGCCCAAGACACTGTCTGTCTGCCGCTGACCTATTTCCTATAATCAGGGACATTTAAATCACATTTTAGGGTTCCGTCCTTGATGGCTTGTGTGAGCATTTATTGGCTTTATCTAACCCGAACTTAGGGTGAGTTTCTACCCACGCGGAGCTGTGTGGAGCTGCCCTAACCTGTGTGAAGCGAACCAAACACAGCGCTCGACATTTCCAAACACGAATATTTGAGCGCTGTCATTGGTCCGCGTAGTTAAAAACTCACCCTTACACGCAAGACCCATTCTAATCGCTACGTGTACTTAGTACATTATATAGCTTGCTAGACATTGAGGTCAATCAAATGTAAAGTTTATTCTCGGATAGAGATAATTTTTAGGATGTGTCTGATTTCTCAGAAGTAGAAGGCCTTAGTAAGATATTTGTAAGATCTAAACAGTAAGTAGCTTCGTTATGCTTATTCAGAGAGAAAATTATAATAACTATAGATTTTTACACGGATATTACGTAATTTATTTTCCCGAAGTTTCGACTATGTTACAATAGCCATGGCCGCGGGCAAACACGTGTTTAGTTGATAAAGAGTGTAAAAATCTAGTCATGTCTACTAATCACGGTAGTTTGAAAAATAAAAATAATAATAATAAGGAACTCTCAAAATAGTATTAAGCTTGACATGAACCTATTCCCAAGTTTTCGGCAAGGGTTTTAATTTCAATATCGAGGTCTGGGGTCGACGGATAATTATCGGAAAAAATGAAACCTTTCAAACTGCTTTTAATTAAAGAATCGAAATATATAATTCATATCCCTTCCGGCGCTTTCGGGTAAAAAATGACAGGATTTCTTCAAAATGTTTAAGCAATAGGTACTTAATACAGGGTTAAAGCAATAAAAATAGCTATTACGGATGTCAATACGATAATAAAAATTGGTTGTTGTAAAAGTAGGTTACTACGCAAACAAAAGACAAAAAAGGTTTGTTTTGAGTCTACGCAGTGATCTTGGAGTCAGAGCTATTAGTTTAAACTGGTTTACATTATGTGTATTTGTATGTATGTCATTATATTTCTTATTTTTAGGCGTATTGTTAGTGGAATACACTTATGGAACGGATAATTGGTATTATTAAGTACTGTGTTCCTGCATTTTATATATTTTTCGTTCAAAGAAAAACACAAAAAACACTATTTTTTTTACCTAGTTCTTTGTTTTTTAAATGGAAAAGCTACGTAATAATATTAAGCACTTACCTACATGATAATATGAATAGAGACATAGCAGGATACTCAATATAGAAAGCCCATAAAATTCTAACCAGTATATTTTT
Source organism: Hydriomena furcata (assembly GCA_912999785.1). Classification (NCBI taxonomy): domain Eukaryota; kingdom Metazoa; phylum Arthropoda; class Insecta; order Lepidoptera; family Geometridae; genus Hydriomena; species Hydriomena furcata. Next base: position 11,681,689 of record OU538829.1, read on the forward strand.
TACAGAGTTAGGCGTTGAATTGATAACCTCCTTCTTCAAAGTTAGTTTTCAAAGGGGTACTGAGAGTTTGCGATGTTTTCTAGGTCACAATGTAAGCGTATACTCACCCCTATCAACTTTATTCCCAAGGGTTTGTTTAGCATAGTTTTGAGCTAAGCTCGACCCACGAGTAAATGTGGTTTTAGGTATGAAGCTAATTAATGTACCAAATTCATATATTATTATAGTTATACAGGGTGTATTAGAAATACTCTTTTAAATTATTTTATACTCCTTGAAATTATTTTATAAGTATTTTATACTTTTTTAAATTATATTGTATACTAGCCGACCCGTGACAGACGCTGTCCTGTCAAATTACAATAATCGAATAGAAAAGACTGAATGTTTTTAGTCTGTGATGTCAGATTTGTTGCACACCAGCGCCATCTATACAGAAATCATCCATTTGTTTTTATCGTTTTGAGGATGTTTTTCATTTTTTGAAGTAGTCTATTATTTATTCGGACATTATATTTACATCTACAGCAAATTTCAACTTGATCCTTTTTGTCGTTTAGGCCTGATTGAGGAACAAACATACATATAAACTCACAAACTTACACATTTATAATATTATTAAGATTTATTTATTTAATTATCAACGAAAATAATAACAAAAATAATTAATTAATAATTGGAAAACTTTCAACTTCATAATTTTGTCCTTTTGAAAAACTTAGATTGATGATAAAAATTTCCACTATAGTAGGATTTCTGAAGAAAAAGAGAACGAAAAAAAATTGTGAATAAGTTGAACATCCTTCTAGTTGAAGCAATTTTCTTTTCACAATGAGCATTGGAATATTTAGGTACCTACTTACTTCAATCATCAAGCTTTTGTAAAATTATGCACCATCGAGAACCAGCTTGCTGTCACCTGTCACATCATATAACATTTTTTTGTGATCGGTACTTGACAAGAATGCAAAGTTTTTACTCACTCGAACTATTTACTAAGAAGTTTTGAGTGACTGTCATATTATTTCATTTGTCACCAAAGTTACCTAAGTATTTAAGTATGCCAAATTTCATCTCAATCGGTTGAAGATAACTTCTTCAAAATTAAGTTGCAAGATTCCACCTTAACAAACATTGTTACATCCATACATACATTGCAAGTTAAATAAAAGCTTGTAAAAAAGTACCTACTAATATTTCCAGTTTATGGAAGTAGTCTTAATACACCCGATATTTACAAGCAAAAGCAGCGAACCTGGTAAAGCAGGTCAGACTTAGTAAGGTAAGTTGCAACAAAATTTCGAGTAAATTCCGCAAAACTTTGAAGTTGAACGGAATTTACAAGGAATTTATCATACGATAACTAAAGTCGGGTATTAAGAGGCTTGGCTCGGCACTTTTATTAAGAAATAAAGGAGGTTCTCAATTCGTAGTGAATTATAATATAATATTGGTAAATAAAAGCTGCTGATATGTGAAATGTTTGGTTTTTTGTATGGGCTGAGTCTACCCGGATAAGACGAAAAAAGTGATAAAACTGCATTATCTTGAAAACCATCAAACTTAAAAGGAAACTATCTATTATTTACTTAGATAGTATGATTATCTAACAAATTATACAACAATGAACTGTTTAGCTATTTATAGTTTTGATTAAAAATTATAACAATTATAATGGTGTTAGCGAGCTGATCTGATGATGGAGTCAGGTGCTGTTCAACAGACACTCACAGTGGAACTCCTTAGTAAATACTTCGATTGAGTAAAAACTTTGCATACTTGTCAAGTTCCGATGACAATGTTATATGATGTGACAGGTTAAGCGCGCTGGTGCTCGATGGTGCATAATTTTACAAAAATTGTCATTGAAAAATATTTTTCAACAGAAATATTTTTTTATGTATAACCTCCAATTATATATTTTTACCCGATGATCCGATCTTTTTTCTGTTGTATAGAGAATTGGTCCCATATAAATTGTATTTATCAACCGACTAATCCTATTTCCTACTAATATTATAAATGCGAAAGTTTGTGAGTGGTTGTGTGTGTTTGTTACTCTTTCACGCAAAAACTTCCGAACGGATTAAAATTAAACTTTACAGTAATATAGCGAATAACACATAGGCTGTGCGAAGCCGGAGCGAGCAGCTAGTAGTACATAATACACGATCAGTATTTTGAGCAGATTTCAAATCAAAACAAAATTTACTATGAACTTTAATTATTAAAACGATCAATATTAGCAAATGACTTAAACCCTTACAATAAATTATATCTCGAGGTTAAAAGGTCTCACCAGCTGTTAGTTTGTTTATCATTTCCGTAACTAAAAACGGGTACCTTTGACCTAAATGACAACCTACTCAGGTGGTGAATGGAGTTTAATATTTATAACTCGCAGGCTCTCGTGGCTTCGCCTACGTTTACCCAAGCGTAGTAATTGTTTTACATAATCTTTGACTACTTACCAAGTTACCACCTCTTCGACCACGAGAGGAATTGCACAACACAAAGGTACCTAAAAACAATCAGCGTTATTATATTGAAAGAATACTACTAGTTAGTTAGTTAGTTAGTTGAGGGGACTCCCTTTCCCGCATTTAGACTCAAAGTGGGTCCGTTATGCGTGGGGGAGGGTGAGCCAGCTACAGCTGTAGCCACCCTAGCTCCTCCCAGAAGCACAGAAGCCTCCTGGGGTCTTCACAGTTGCTAACATTATACTACCTATATTGATATTATATTGACTTATATTGATTGACCGTGTTGGCCGAGCAAAAGGTACCTCCACTTTCAATCTGAAGGTGTTCGATTCCCGGCGTACATCAATGGATTTTACTGATCGAAATATTTATAAGCGCATCAAAAACACGTGCTCAAAACGGTGAAGGAAAATATCGTGAGGAAGCCGGTTAGTATTCTTATACGCAGCGATGGGCTTGCAACCTTTCACTAACTACTGCAAAATTATAGGCAGATGCCAAATGTAATGTTTGGATGTGCCTATGACTATCCCTTTTAGACTTATTCAAGGATCTATGCGCCTTGAAATCTGAAAGGTGGGGATCGAACTCCCTACCTACAGCGCAGAAGGCAGAGTTACTACCAACTGAGCTGTGAGGCCTAAATAATATGCGCTATCACTTCTCCCTTGGGTCTGCAAGTCTAGGGTCTGTTCTATATCCGGAATTACTTCCGCTATCCTATTTTAACTAAACGGCTTTGCAGTCAATCCCGGATCAGACACTGGGATGTGGAGCTTAAGGGGCTCCCAGTCGCTGATTGCTCTTTTTTCGTTTCGAAATACTTCTGAACAAGCCACATCTCCTATTTTTATAAGTATATTACTTCAGGTTCCTACCTAGATTTCTATTAAGCTGAAAACATAATAGCAGAAACTTTTCACGATAAAGATATTATTTCAAAATGATACGTTTTAGAATTTATGATCGAAATATTTTATATACCTACTATTAAAATCAACTTGTGATTTATTGTTAAAGATATGTAGGTAATATGTAGATCTAGATTTCTATTAAAATAGATTTTTGATAAATAATTATAAATAATTTATTTCATTAATTTATTCAAAAGGCTAAGGCGGACCACGCGCCGACGTGTGTTTGTCGTCATTGCAGCGGTCGGTAGGATTATTTATCAAAGTGATTAAAGATGGGTACATCTTTATTCACATATACTATCTATATATATCTATACATATAATAAAACTGTAGAAGAGTTCAATTCTGTACATTGAATAAAAACTAAAAAAAATACCCGTAGTAACACAAACCAAAAAAAAAACATTTTGAAATTTTTGTCTGTCTGTCTGTCTGTCTGTTGTCAGGCTTTCACGCAAAAACTACTGGACAGATTTTGATGAAACTTTTTTTGTTATGTAGATATTAGTCTTCGGCAACATATAGGCTATAATTTATTTTGAAGATTGTAATACCAGATGTGAAACTATCTTTCCCCCAGCGAAGCGGGCACGGGTCAGCTAGTACATTATAAAATAGGAGATGTGGCTTGTTCACAAGTATTTCTTTTTTCGTTTCGAACAAAAACAATCGTCGACTGGGAGCGCCTTAATGTTTAATTAAAGTTCTTCGTTTGTTTGTGCTGTTCTTGAATGAGAGCTGTTATAACGCTAATCGAAAATGCTGAACGTAAACTCTGGGTAGAAAATGTTGCCAATATTTTGTTATTGTGAAAAATTATGAAAGTAGAACCTAATAATATTATAAATGTGAAAGTTTGTGATAAGGCTGCTATGTTTGTTCCCTAATCAAAAATAAACGACAAAACGGATTAATATGAAACTGTAGATAAAAAATCAAAATTAATAAAGGGGAAACTTAAAATCTGAAAAACAACCCTTAATAAAAAAACGCAAAAAGGATGATATTGGTATAGATGGCGCTGATGTGCAAAAAATTGGACATCTTAGACCGATAACATTGAGTTGTCATAGCAACGCATTCTACCAAAAAGGTTGAATCCTACCAATATCGGTATTGGAAATTCATTTTGTCACAAAATCTAACATCAATTTGACTAAAATGATTACCGCATTTTACCAAAATTAGTAATAAAATTTATTTTATCAAAAAAATCTGACATTAGTTTTGACTACTGAATGATACGGATTCTACCAAAATTCGTAATTTATTTTATCAGGACAAGGTTTTTAGGGAAAACATTTGTAGTTTCCTGAAAGTGATTTTTTCTATGCGTCTATTTAAATTTGGGCAGGACAAAGTCTGTCACGGGTCGGCTAGTAAAATAAATATTTATGTGGGGCTCCCATACAACTAACGTGATTTTTCTTGCCGTTTTTTATAGATAACTAGCGACCCGCCACGGCTTCGCACGGGTGCAAAGCTGATTCCTATAAACCTTCCTCCTGAATCACTCTATCTATTAAAAAAAAACGCATCAAAATCCGTTGTGTAGTTTTAAAGATATAAGCATACATACAGACGCGGGAAGCGGGAAGCGACTTTGCTTTATACTATGTAGTGATGGTACGGAACCCTTCATGCGCGAGTCCGTAGGTTGCCTGGAAGAAATCGCTTTTTAGTGATAAGGCCGCCCATTGTACGTAATTCTAAAATTATTTTTTAATGTTTTGCTTGTTTATTTCTGGTGTACAATAAAGTATTATCTATCTATCTATCTATCCGACTCGCACTTAGCCGGTTTTTAAACCTCAATCTCTTACGATTTGCTATATCGCATATCGCATAGATCCCACCAAACGTTAATACAATTTATGTACAAAGCTTTCACAACGAATGTCTGCGATTTCTTGCGAGCTTGCAAGTTTCTCAAAGTCCTGCGTATTCTAAGCGCGTCCCATCCCCTTATTTACTAAGATGCTGTTTCGAATTCTCAATGACATAGTCGCAGATATCAAAATTTGATAAATTGACAGGTCACTTACCTTGGTTAGAATCGTGTCGAAACCGTACGGATTTATGGTCAGCGCAATGTAGTTTGCTGGGCCTTCCTAGTGAATAAGGTGATTTTTAGGGTTCCGTTCTGTACTAGTGTTCAGGCTTTCCGTCTGTATGTCTGTCACAAGGCTGTATCTCATGAACCCTGATAGCTGGACAGTTGAAATTTTCACAGATAATGTATTTCTGTTGCCGCTATAACAACAAATACTAAAAACAGAATGAAATAGATATTTTAAGTGGGGCTCCTATACAACAAACGTGATTTTTCTTGTTCCGTTTTTAGGGTTCCGTACCCAAAGGGTTAAAACCGAACCCTATTACTAAGACTTCGCTGTCCGTCTGTCTGTCTGTCTGTCTGTCTGTCCGTCCGTCCGTCCGTCCGTCTGTCTATCACAGGGCTGTATCTCATGAACCATGATAACTAGACAGTTGAAATTTTCACAGATGATGTATTTCTGTTGCCGCTATAACAACAAATGCTAAAAACAAAATAAAATAAATATTTAAATGGGCAACAAACGTGATTTTTGCCCGATTTTTATATATAATGGTACGGGACCCTTCGTGCGCGAGTCCGACTCGCGTTTGGCGGTTTTTTTTTATTTGTTCCGTTTGCACAATTGTAGCCATTCTCTCCGAGCAGCTGTTGTCCGGCATAACGTTCCAACGTCCACTTTATGCATAATAAGTAGTTGACGGCGAAATTTTCATTTCATTGCAACTTTCTTCAATAAGCATTTCTTCTTGAATGGGACGGCGATGAAGTTTTATCGAAACTTTCACTAAGAAGTTTCGTAGCTTTGTAGAAACTGATCATGCCTTCCCATTGTAAGAACTAAGTGTTATAAATTACTAGATTTTCCCCTCTGGCTTTGCAGTGTAAAAAATATTATATTTAGGCAGTAATAATAAAAAATTACACTAGTCACTAAAGCACAAAACAAGAATATGTAGTTTGGAGATATAGAGAAGCGTTGAATTAAGAATTTGATGAAATTAATATAAAAATAAATCGCCGAAATGTTTGTACGAGCATATTCTTATTCATACTTTTTTTCTTGTGTATTTTTGCTCGTACAAACGCTCAATTCATTCAACGCTTCTCTTTATCTCCAAACTACGTATTCTTGTTTTGTGCTTCAGTGACTTGTGTATTTTTTTTTTCGGAACTACCTCCACAAATTTATTAAGAGGGGGCTACAACCTAGAAAAAAATCGGATTTCACCCGCATGCCTTGCGTCCCCCGGACCGCTAGTACCACGAGCCGCCACCGCCGGCGCGCTGCTGACTGTGCCACAAAATAAATATAGTAGCACTATTCGTAGGTGCCTAATATATAAAAGGCCGTAAAGTTTCGTAGGTTCCTAATTCGTCGTTATAAATTGATTTCCTGAATCTACGCGGACGAAGTCGCGCGTAAAAGCTAGTATTTATATAAGTGTACCTATTTCTCTATCTATCTGCCAATCTTTTCGGCATGGAAACAATGACGATGCACGCGTACAGTTGAGAACTACCTATATTATCATTATGAGGTAAATAAATACCTACCTACTATTCTTACAATAAAATATTTTTATTGCGTTTGTCAGGACAAGTTTTTTTTTGTAAATCCACTGTAAAATTAAAAAATCGAGAAAAACTGTAAATACCTTTTTCTATTGGGCTATTGAAATTTTATAAGACATTCAGTCAGTCGGGACAGCGTCAGTCGGTACAGCTAGTATAATAAAATATAGTCAAACTAGCCGACCCGTGACAGACGTTGTCCTGTCAAATTTCAATAATCGAATAGAAAAGAACAACCCCCGTATTCAAGAACGACACTGTGAGATCACGCACCCACAGTGGACGAAATTTTTTTTCATAAACATCGCTTTATGTGTTGTGCGACACTGCATAGTGTGACTAGAGGCTCGCTGTCGTGTGCCTATAACCAAAGTTGAGCTCTAGAGGCACACGATAGTGTGCGCCATAGTGTCGCACAACACATAAAGTGATGTTTATGAAAAAAGATTTCGTCCACTGTGGGTGCGTGTTCTCACAGTGTCGTTCCTGAATACGAGGGTTAATGTAGTCTGTGATGTCAGATTTGTTGCACACCAGCGCCATCTATACCAAAATCATCCCTTTGCGTTTTTTATCATTTTAGGGATGTTTTTATTATTTTAAAGTAGTCTTATGTTTTATTCGGGCATTATATCTACACCTACAGTAAATGTTAACTTAATCTGTTTTGTCGTTAAGGCCTGATTGAGGCACAAACATACATACAAAGTCACAAACTTTCACATTTATAATATTATTAGGATAGGTAGGTATTTCTACTACTACGAAAGTCCGCCCGTAGCGTCACTAGCTTGCTACAAAGATAACAGTAAATATTAAGTATACTACGAGTAGGTATTTCAGGTTGCGAATTATGTTTATACAAACTTTCGTCTTACGGTGGGATTTATCCACAAACATCCGTACAAACTTTATGTATTTATGTAGGATTTGCTTGTTCGCAGGTCCGTGTATTTGTTTATTTTAATACATTTGGTTAGGCTGTTTATTGAGAGTTTTAAACCGACCGTTTCAATAGATTTAAGTAATAGATTTAATTAAGACGAGTAATAAATGTTTTTGATGAATGCAGAATCGTTTTTTCTCAATAACTGCAAAACAAACAGTTTTGTTTGTTATGACTAAGATAACTTAGGGATTTTTAATCTAGATAAATTACAGACAGAAACACGATTGGTGAAACTTTTCTCGATAAATTAATTTTCTAAAGTTGGCTCTTCAAAAACACTAGTTTCGTTTTTAATTAAAACTATGAATAGCTAAACAGTTCATTTTTATATAATTCGTTAGATAATCATACTAGCTACCTAAATTATAGACAGTTTCTTTTTAAATTTGATAGTTTTCAAGTTAATGCAGTTTTATCACTTTTTCCGTCTTATCCGGGTAGACTCAGCCCATATAAAACGTCAAAAATTTCACTTATTACTTTAAGTCTCTCTCTCTCTCTCTGCCCATGGAAGCGCTCGGCTGTAAGAGTGAGTTTCCATCGACGAGCTGTGTTGAGCAGACCAAACATAGTGCTCGACATTTTTGAACTCGAATATTTGAGCGCTCTCATTGGTCCGCTCCGTACAGCTTAGCGCAGCTCTGCACAGTTCTGCGTAGGTGAAATAAATAATAATTTATTTATTAATAAATAAATAATAATTTATTTATTTGAGCACAAATAATTAAAAACACTGAATTGATACATTATTAAAACTAATAATCATGCACTGATTTTAAAATGTAAATAATTATTAAAATTAATGTATTACAGCCTCAAGTGCCTAAACTAGACTAAGATAGCCTGTAAACTCACCCTAAATGCCATTATCAGTCACCATTCATTTTGTGGTCGCGTTGACAGTTGTTAAAGGAACGACTAGGCAAGCATAGCCTATTAAAGTTGTGGTAAACAGAAACCTTAGAATATCACTTCCTAGATACGCAGTATCTTGATATTACTTTGCTGTTTATTTAGTTACTTAGTTTCGGGCGAGGGTTGTGTTTAAGGGGCAATTATACTATCTCACTTAAAGCTCAGTTGCGCCTTATTAAACAATGGCAATTAGTTTTGAAGACTCCATTGTTAAAGTTCCTTTATAATTTACAAACTCTTGCAACTTCGTCGTGGTATTGAAACAAATGTTGCTATAATCATCTGTGTATTTTTTACCAAGAGATATAATACATACTATTAATATTATAAATGTGAAAGTTTGTGAGTATGTATGTTTGTTCCTCAATCAGGCCTAAACGACAAAACGGATTAAGTTGAAATTTGCTGTAGATGTAGATTTGTAGATATAATACCCGAATAAATAATAGACTACTTTAAAATATGAAAAACATCCCTTAAATGATAAAAAACGCAAAAAGGATGATTTTGGTATAGATGGCGGAACATTCAGTCTTTTCTATTCGATTATTGAAATTTGACAGGACAACGTCTGTCACGGGTCGGCTAGTAGAGATATAATATATGAATTTTCATTTCCCTAACTTGAGGGATGGGTTCCTCATACAAACTTTAATTCCCTATTGCACGAGATGAACATAATGATATCATTACGCAATGATACTTGCCTAATTTTATCGAATTCTGTTTTGCAAAAATATAGATTAACTTATGATTATAGTGATGACCAAGTAAGAGGTACCTTGACTTTCAATCTTAAGGTCGTGGGTTCGGATCCCGGCGTGCAACAATGGATTTTTCTATTAGAAAAAAATTATATGCGCATCAAAAACACGTGCTCAAAACGGTGAAGGAAAAAATCATGAGGAAACCAGTTAGTATTCTTATAAGCGGCGATGGGCTTGCAACCTGTCACGTATGGAATGCTGACTACTGCTAAATGTGGGCATGTGCCAAATATAATGTTTGGACGTGCCTCTGACTACCCCCACTAGACACCTTCAAAAGATCTAAGCGTCTGGAGATCTGAGAGGATGTCTACCGTACTTGGGGATTACAGTCGTATCCTATTTATTTCTTTATTTTTTGTATATACTCGTATATGGCTAAAGGGGGTCAGAGGTGTGTTAGACATTAACACTATCAAGAAGCCCATAGCCGCTTTTAAGAATACTAACTGCTTTTCAGAAATAATAGTTTTATCTATGTTTTATTCAGCTATTAAGTCTAAGTTGGAAACGTGATTGACAGAATAAATAATTACGAAGTTCATCTCCATCAAATCTCGACGTGGCTTGACATTTAAGAAATTAATATTAATTTCGACCCAATTAGTCAGTCAGTTAGATTGTGACCTAGTTAATTGATTCACCTGCCTGGCTCTGATCCAGGACGAATGGATGCGGCTGGAAATGGTATATTAAAACTTGGGGATTACTACTTAGGTATACCTGGTACCCCAAAATCCAACAATTTCAACTGAACTAAATTGTAATCGATTAAATGCGAGTGTACGATATAGGTATTGTAATGTTTTTTTTTAGGGTTTCGTACCCAAAGGGTAAAAACGAGACCCTTCGCTGTCCGTCCGTCTGTCTATCTGTCTGTCTGTCTGTCCGCCGGTCTGTCAAAATCAATATTTAAGGGGGGCTCCCATACAACAAACGTGATTTTTTTACCCGTTTTATATATAATGGTACGGAACCCTCCATGCGCGAGTCCGACTCGCACTTGGCCGGCTTTTTTATTTGTTTTACATATCCAAAACGAAAACTACATGTATACCTACAAAATTCTTTCATTTGACACCCTCTTTGACAAACATGTTTTTTTTTCCCATTTTGATCCAATCGTATAAAGAACCGAGCTTCGTGTAATGAGGTAAATTAAGTTATTAAAGTTAATACGTATAAATTATTTTAAATAGAAATACGGCTAATTGCCACGTTTCTAACTTTTCGAGACAATTCAGATGCTCTTCGTGAACGTGAAGAAAAAACGTGGTGTGTTGGCCGTATTTCTATTTAAAATGATTAAGGCGCTCCCAGTCGACGATTGTTTTTGTTCGAACAAGCCACATCTCCTATTTTATAGTGTATAGTATAGTATATGTGAATAAAGATGTACCCATCTTTAATCACTTCGATAAATAATCTTACCGACCGCTGCAATGACGACAAACACACGTCGGCGCGTATGGTCCGCCTTAGCTTTTCGAATAAATTAATGATATAAATTATGTTTAAATTAATGATATAATTACATATCACAAATCTATTCTAATAGAAATCTAGATCTACATATTACCTATCTTTAACAATAAATCACAAGTTGATTTTAATAGTAGGTATATAAAATATTTCGATCATAAAATCTATAACGTATCATTTTGAAATAATATCTTTATCGTGAAAAGTTTCTGCTATTATGTTTTCAGCTTAATAGAAATCTAGGTAGGAACCTGAAGTAATATACTTATAAATATAGGAGATGTGGCTTGTTCAGAAGTATTTCTTTTTTCGTTTCGCAAGAGAGCAATCGTCGACTGGGAGCCCCTTAACAACCACGATAGTTTTAATTCTATACGTGTAAATTAGTGCTTGTAATATTTCAAATAGGTGCCGAATCAAGAGCTCTTGAATCGTGAAACGAGAAGATAATCTTGAAATGAGAAGATTAAATCTATCTAATTGGTAAATTGCTAAGTCGTTAGAAACTACGTACTGTCGTGGATAGGTTTAGGAAGTTGCACTGACACTAGTATCAATTCTGTTGGCACCAAAATACACTTAAGACGATGTAGACGTCTCTAAAATGATTGCTGTCTCTTTTACTCTTTACGAAACAGAAGGAGATGGATGATTTTAAAGTTTAGTCCTATAGAATCGGTACAACTTTTAGAGCTCGCTTTAATTCTGTACTTGAGATTTCATATTATCGAACATAACATCGATTCGATAATATGAAATACCTTTAAACTTTGACTAAGACTTTTTGAAAGTATTTATGTATGTACGAGTATGTATGTCCCATTTCCTATCTTCATGTCTTTGACACTCTCCCAAACGACTTGACGGATTACAACATATGAGGTGTCGTTCATATCAATTGTGAGAGTGATATAGGCTATTTATTAATTAACATTTATTAAAAATATTTATAAAATATGGCGTCTCTCAAAGAAGTATAAATTTTTATCGTAAATTATTTTAGCAGTCGGGTTTTATGTGACAAGCTTTTATTTAACTTGCAATGTATGTATGTATGAAACCATGTAACTATGTTAAGGTGGAATCTTGCAACTCAATTTTGAAGCAGTTATCTTCAACCGATTGAGCTGAAATTTCGCATACTTATGTATCTTCGGTGACGATGCAATAATATGGTGACAGTGAGCTGATCTGATGATGGAGTCAGGAGCTGTTCAACATAAACTCACAATGGAACTCCTTAGTAAAATCTCTGCTACTACTTGTCAAGTTCCGATGACAATGTTATAATATGATGTGACAGGTGATAGCGCGCTGGTGCTCTATAGTTTAAATTATTCTACAAAAACTTGTCTTTGAAAAATATTTTTTAACAGAAAATTTATTCTAATAATCTGTTTTATCTAGTATCTCTGTCAAGTTTGTTCACGAAATATTTCATGACACGACTCAAACGAACGTTGGTCGCAGATAGTTGACAAGTTAGTCAACTTTAATACAGTGCCGCCGTTTCATATTTAAAAGTAATTAGTTATACTTCAACAATTAAGATGCGCTGAGGTAATCCCTTTGACAATTCTATTTTCGTGTCGCATCTTCGCAGATGTGACATGATATTTACGTTTAATAACCGGCCAAGTGCGAGACGGACTTGCGCACCAAGGGTTCCGTACCATTATCTATAAAAAACGGCCAAAAAACACGTTTGTTGTATGGGAGCCCCACTTAATTATTTATTTTATTCTAGTATTTTGTTTTTAGTAAAATAAATAAATACATAGGATCACGACTGTAATCCCCAAGTACGGTAGACATAATTTAAGATCTCTAGGCGCTTAGATCCTATGAAGATGTCAAGTGGGAGTAGTCAGAGGCACGTCTAAACATTATATTTGGCACAAGCCCACAATTTGCTGTAGTTAGCATTCCATTGAATATTATATTTTGGTGTCAATCACGTAGCCAAATATATATCTAACAAAATGCAAATACGTTGTTTGTCCCAGACGCTAGTGCTCATGTTTTATTCCTATAAAAGGTTTTGAATTCGAAGTTTCAGAGCACTAAGTCGGAAAAATTACATTTTGTCTGAAGCGAAGTAGATATTATGGATCAGGAGTCGGGCCAAGGTATCGACCACACTGCCTATAGACTCCTTATGCAAGGCAAACACTTTCTAACAACTCATTAGGCTTATACTGCCGATATAAGATACCAAGCGCGATTCACGACGCACTCTGCGGCGGGCTATGACATAGAACCGGCCAATGCTGAAGCTCTTTAGTTATTTTTTTATTGTTGTACGTACTGGAGTAGTACTTTTAATTATTATTCTTGTTTGAGCCTTCACCTTTTTCGATTCGCACCACACTGGAGCTCTACATAGCATTAAGGAAAGGATCATTAAAAAAAGGTAGACCCCAAGCCGTGTTTGTTGCCTGATTCCTGGTCTGCCTTGGTCGCGTGGAATGGGCCTATCCATCACCTAGTTCCTAAGACGTTTCAAAGTGATTCTTGTGATTTTATTGAAATAAATGATTTTTGAATTTGATTTTGAATCGGAATGCATTTTTTACTGCTCCCCCTGACCCGCACAACTCAACGGTTCGACTGAATTGTTTGTTTAAAGAAATGAAGACATTAGGCGTCTATTGGTCGATGGGCCAAGGCTCGAGTGGACTCTTATGATGTCGGGCAAAGGTCCAAGAAAGTACAGTTTAGACAGATGCCTGCAACGTTAGTCCCTAAGCCAAGAATAAGTGTGTCTTTACACAGCTGAGTAAGTTTAAATTGATATAACACACCGCCATACCACAAGCTCTCAAAGTAATATTTAAACAGTACTTTAAGAAATTGTGGTATGGCCCATTGTAAATGTAGAGTAGGAAAATCACACTACATACCTAGTTTGAAGTAAAAGTAAATAAAAAAATAATTAAATGTGATCACGACTGTAATCCTCAAGTACGGAAGACATTCTCTCAGATCTCCAGGCGCTCAGAGCCTGGAATATGCATACATGAGATAGTCAGAGGCATGTCCAAACATTGTATTTGGCACATGCCCACATTTTGCTGTAGTTAGCATTCCATACGTGACAGGTTGCAAGCCCATCGCCTAATAAGAACACTAACTGGTTTCCGATGTTTTCTTTCACCTTATAAATTTTCGAACAGAAAAATCCATTGATTCGAACACACGACCTTCAGATTGAAAGTCGAGGTACATCCCACTCGTCCAACACGGCTTCTAATATTAGTATAGACAAGAATTTTATTATTATTTATTAAACTAAGGTGAGCGAAAAACTAACTTTACTTAATAAGTAAGCCATTGTTGCAAACGAATTGTGGAACTTTTACGTGTACCCTACAACTTATCGTGATAACGTGAATTTTAAACATTGTTCACAGAACCACTTTCCTCTAGAACGGCTGCAAAATTACGAAATGGCCTTGCAGAGAATCATAATATAGACATTTCCACGAACACTCCCAAGTTTTCATCCTAATAATATTGTAAATGCGAAAGTTTGTGAGTTTGTATGTTTGTGCCTGAATCAGCCCTAAACGACAAAACGGATGAAGATGAAACTTGCTGTAGATGTAGATATAATACCCGGTATTTGTAATCCGAAAACACCCTCAAATGTTAAAAAACTAAAAATAATAGATGGCGCTGGTGTGTTAAAAAAATCTGACATTAGTTTTGGCAACTGCAAGATACGCATTCTACCAAAAATGTCTTATTCATTTTAAAATCAGGAAATCTGTAGTTTAGTAGTTACTACCAACTGAACTGTGAGGCCAGTTAAGAGAGGGCCAGATGGAGAAGGCACTTCCACGAACATTCCCAAGTTTTTATCCTTATAACATTTTAATGCGAAAGTTTGTGAGTTTGGATGTTTGTGCCTCAATCAGGTCTAAACGACAAAACGGATTTGAATGAAACTTGAAATACACATAGCTTATGACATCGAATAGCATATAGGGAATTTTATTAAGTTACCACGCGAGCAAAGCCGCGGTTGGAAGCTAGTATTACATAACACGGCAGTTACTGTAGGTTACACATTCAAACCGATATTGTAGGTAATACCCGCTATAGAGTATACCCATTAAATCCGCAGGTTACGCGAGCCCGCTTTTATCGAAGTAGGTTAAAAATTCATGTTCCCTTAGTAGCTGCGAACAATATTTCAAAAACCCAGTTCTGCTGTGCAAGCTTTGAAGCGAAAATTCAAAGGGGGCGTTTGAAAGACGAGGCGGCTGCATTGTTTTCGCAAGACTCATTTTGCAGTGGTGGAAATAGCTTTATTTTTTACTTTTGCTTTGAGATCGCATCGGACGCTTCCGACGACATAGCTACTCGAATAAGTAGTTGGTTCTGCGGCCGGAGCAATTATTGATGTTGCATTTAGTTACGAGTTTTAAAGAAAGAATCCTTATACACATATCTCGAAGGCGCATCGCCCACATGAGCTACCGCGCTGCTTGCTCGCCCTCGCCTTGACTCCGAGCCGCTTATCGCGTGTGCTGCGACTCCGCCTCGACTCTAGCTGTTGAATGGGAGCCCTCCTTAAATATTGATTTTATTCTGTTTCTGGTATTTGTTGTTTTAGCAGCAACAGAAATACAATTTCAACTATCTAGCTATCACGGTTCATGAGATACAGCCCTGTGACAGACAGACGGACAGCGAAGTCTTAGTAATAGGGTCCCGTTTTTACCCTTTGGGTACGGAACCCTAAAAATCTTAAAACGTCATTGGAAAATGGAAACTTCCCACTGCAGAATATTTTCGAAGTAGGTAATCGTTTCCAGTTCTGCATTCATTGAAATTAGCATGTCCGTTTTGTATGGTAATGCCGAGACGGATTATAGGATGTGTTTTAAAATTTAAAACAAAACCGATAACTTGAGCGCGTTGGTGCTTTCTTTGCGTTGAATTTACAGAGAAATAATTCTATTGCGGTCTTATTCAGATGTTGGAAGTAACTCACCGAGTTGTAGATCCCAGCTTATTAGGGTTCCGTACCCAGAGGGTAAAAACGGGACCCTATTACTAAGACTTCGCTGTCCGTCTGTCTGTTACAGGGCTGTATCTCGTGAACCGTGTTAGCTAGACAGTTGAAATTTTCACAGTTGATGTATTTCTGTTGTCGCTATAACATCAAATACTAAAAATAGAATAAAATAAATATTTAAGTAGGGCTCCCATACAACAAAAAGATTTTTTTTGGCGTTTTTTATAGATAATGGTACGGAACCGTTCGTGCGCGAGTCCGACTCACACTTGGTCAGTTTTTTATATTGGATCAATATAATGTATTGTGTAGTGGTAACCCTGACGACTTCGTGTATGCAAAGTTATTTTCAACGGGGGTTGCGGGGGTTTGTTGTTGTAGGGGTGAGTTCCGAGAATTCCTTTCTTGTGCATCCTTATACACCATAATTACGTTTAAAAAACTAAAAACAACCGACTTCATGTTTATAAATAAAAATTGTGGGGGGAGGGGCTCCTCCCTTCGCGAGATCTAGGAGCCCTACCCCGGCTAGCCCTCCACTCGTTGTATGCCAATGAAAGAAGGGCAAAGGTCGTTGAAAACCACTATCAATACCCATAAATTTTGAAGGTTTCTCTCGATTTCCCTGGGATCCCATCATCAGATGCTGACTTGGTGGTAATGGGACCACTTCGGGTTTCAAATAAAAAAAATATTGTAAAACCGTCCACAAACGCCGGAGTAATCGCGTAACATACACAAAAAAAACATACATACAGGTAAATTGATAACCTCCTCATTTTTTTAGTCAGTTAAAAAGGAATACACGCTCCACGTTTAGGCTGTACGTTGGTAGATTAGTCAGTCAGTCAGTAGCATAAGGGTTTTTATATATTTCGATTTACCAACCCACATCTATCTCACTCACCTACATTATTTACCCACATATATGTTGACTAGCCTCACAGCTTAGTTGGTAGTAACTCTGCCTTCTGCGCTGTAGGTTGTGATTCCCACCCAGTGATGAACATAGATGTTGCTTCTGAGTCTGGGTGTTATAAGTATGTATGTATATAAAAGAATATAAATAAAATAAATAGGATCACGACTGTAATCCCCAAGTACGGTAGACATCCTTTCAGATCTCCAGTCGCTTAGATCCTTTGAAGATGTCTAGTGGGGGTAGTTAGAGACGTCCAAACATGATATTTGGTACATGCCCACATTTTTCAGTAGTTAGCATTCCATACGTGACAGGTTGCAAGCCTATCGCCACTTATAAGAATTCTAACTGGTTTCCTCACGATGTTTTCCTTCACCGTTTTGAGCACGTGTTTTTGATGTGCATATAAATTTTTCAAACAGAAAAATCTATTGATGCACGCCGGGATTCGAACCCACCTTCTGATTGAAAGTCGAGGTATCTCCCACTCGGCCAATATATAGGTAAGTATTCTATCAGCAATCAAGTTCTCATAGAAAAAGCTTTGCTTTAACGCCAGATGACTGTGTAAAATGTCCACCAGTATTAATTTATGCATTCCGCACTTCGTCAGTTACTAACAAGCTTAAATGATGTTGTAATAGCTCTAGATTAGATATCGGATTAACATTGGTTATGTAGATAGACGGAACGTGTCATGGCAACTTTGCTCTAGTACTACGTGCGTAGCTTCTCCGTGCATATCCTACGCAAGACATTTCCTCGCAATATATAAAAAAATCTTGCGCAATAAAAACTGGATGAAGTTTTCGCCGAGCGGAGTTTTTGATAAGGTGGCCCCCTGAGATAGCGCGAGACATTCCGCCACAATTTCGACCCGTTATGATGTAGCTATATGTTTGAATGCCGACCTTTTTTCCTGCTATATGTTGGATGGTATCTTAAGCGCAAGCCAGACAGAAGAGACGTAAGCCAAGGACGCTTTATAAAGGATTGGTAAACCTTTAATTATTTTTCTTGTGTCTTCTGTGCCGATCGGGATTATTGAAAAAAATTATGAGTGCCAAGCCATGCTTGTTGCCATTTTCTTCTAGGCTTGGTCGCGAGAAACAGGCGTAGCTTCATCTAGCTCCTAAGACGTTTCAAAGTGATCCTTGTGATTTTATTGCATTAAGTACTTTTTGACTTTGATTTTGAAAAGGTGTAAATGTAAACGCGTCGCGCGTCTCTTCTGTATATTTTTCGTCGCGTCGCTTCTAAAAGTTTTTTTAAAGTACATTAAAGGGGCGTCTTTCCGCAACGCGTCCTCGTCTAACGTCACTTCTGTCTGGAGTGCCCCTTAAACGAAAACTGGACAAACCTATGCATAAGTTCCCATCTGCATACATATATCGTATAATGTATAACGTATAAAGTATTTACTTAGTCTTTATGTTCATTTTTTAGGCTTATTATAGGTATTATAGTTGATAATTTTTGACTTTTTGTATGGGCTGTCATCTTATTTCTGTCTGTAATTTATCTAAATTATATCCTTATGTTAACTTTATCATAAAAAAACAAAACTGTATGTTTTGCGGTTATTGAGAAAAAACTATTAAAAAAAATGTATACCTCGTCTCAAGGATAGTGGGGAACATAAATATATCCAGGTACATACTTTAAAATCGCTTACACTCAGAACTCCAGCCCGCATTCCAATATCTGACTCAAGAGCACACTTTATCACGAGGATCTACACCTATCCAGGACTTACACGAACAGATTGCGGATACCTGAGACCCTACTATCGTCTGGCGGCTCAATTTAGGACGAATGCTAGTTCGTTAATAATTCTTCGAGTTGCACTGGAAAATGAACTTTATTCTTTACGTTTTAAAATTCGTTTTCGTAATGAGTCATTTTGTAATTACAAAATGTAGATAGCTTTTCATTTCGTATGCAGTCACGTGATAACTGAAGGACATTCGGTATAGCATAATATGCCGTTGTTAGTAGTACCATTGACTAGTACCATTGATATTACAATTGGCACATGCCCACATTTTGCAGTATCGTGCCTCCGACTAGTTAGCATTCCATACGTGACAGGTTGCATGCCCGTTGCCTCTTACAAGAATACTAACTGGTTTCCTTACGATGTTTTTCGTAACCGTTGTAGGTAAGCATCTGTTAGTGCGTAGGTATATAAATTTGAAAATAAACAAACGTAAAAAAACCTTGATATTTTAAAAGATTTGTTTTAAGTAATTACCGACTACGGTCAGCAAAATAAAACAGTATACGAACCGTTTTTTCCTGAATTGAGTAGCAAAACGAGATGGTGGTACGGCTTATCGTACGCACTAATCTACAACGAGTCGCACGATCCCAATGTTATCGCGGTCATTATTTCAGTAGATGGAAATTATCTGAGGTAGTGCGTATTTACTCGACCAGGTTTTACAACCAAGCATGTGCTTCCAAGTATGGGGACCTGGTGTGCGTTTTGAATACTTGCGGGACGGAAATACTAGCAAGTTTGCGCCGAAGACACTCTGCAAAATTATCACTACATAGTATAAAGCAAAGTCGCTTTCCGCTTCCCGCGTCTGTATGTAATATGTATGTATGTATGTTTGCTTATATCTTTAAAACTACACAACGGATTTTGATGCGGTTTTTTTAATAGATAGAGTGATTCAGGAGGAAGGTTTATATGTATAATAACATGCTACCCGTGCGAAGCCGGGGCGGGTCGCTAGTAAACGATATATCGTTACAAACGTCATATCGTTTTCGACACGATGGAAAGACATTACTTTTGATAATTATTGACATCGTACATTCTACTATGACAGACGACGATTATTAAGAATGCGGTTTGGCCGAATATGTCGGAGCACTGTCGTATTGTTAAAATCGTTTAGAAATTGTCTTATTAATCGTGTCTACAACAAGAAACGTGGTAATTACCCGTATTTATTAGAATGTATGATGTCAATTTGTTATCGTGTCGGAAACGAGGTGACGTTTGTCACGATATATTATTTATAAGTTTGCGGAATAGACACCTTGGTCCTAGTAAAAGTACTTTAAAACCAGGTACTAAACACCGATCCATCTCTAAATTATACCTTATACGATAGGAGATTTGAATACATGAGTTAAACGGACATAAAGTTATATTGGTAATCTAATTACGTTTGTTCAACTCAGATCTGAATAAAACTTTGTTTTCCTATAATATAATTTACTCGCGCTGGATAATAGCTTTATTTGCTACTGTTTTTTTTTCGAAATATGGCAATTTGAATAATTTGAACTTTACAATTGTAGCTGCCTTTTATTGTAGTTTATACAAACATTCTGTCTCGTGTGGAATACGAACTACAAATGTGGGCATTGTGCCAAATGCATTGTTTGGATGTGCCTCTGACTATTCCTTTAGACATGCTCAAGAATATAAGCGCCTGGAGATCTGAAGGGATTCCTACCGTACTTGGGGATTACAGTCGTGGTCTATTTTTTTTTTACATCCTTGGTAGCCTGAGATAAAATCTCGTCACCAATAATGTATGTGCTTTACGATATGCTCAAATTGGTAAAGGAAATACATGAAAAGTGAAGGACATTATAAGGAAATCTGTTCTTTAGTCAGTTCCACACCTATTGACTATTATATTATCAATAATATTTTTTATTTTGCGTTTGCAACATTTTATAAGATACTTTTTATCCGGAAAACACAAGCAAAACCGCGGGCAAAAGCTAGCGTGTCTGGTAACTAAGGAGAATTCTACTTATTTGGTTATTCTCCCGACAATCCTAACAACGCACATTTAGCAACGCTGAGTAAATCTTGCAACGAAGCACGTTTTTAGGTACAATTTTGCCAAATTCGTGTTTCCGTGTACACTCGTGTATATCATAGGAAAGTTCCGTACTTTTTATTGTTCTATAGTTAATTGATTGAGGCGTGACTTTGCGAAAATGCATTTCAAAATAATTGGGAAGTTTTCTACTGGAGTGTGTGTACGTTACGTTGAACTCTTTGGCAAATTGGCGGAATTTATTGCTATGTATCTTTATCCGTTTAGTTTTTTTTTATTGTTCTGTTTATATTTGAGTTAATATTAAAAATTTGTGCATGACTTAATGTTGAATAAATCAATTTGAGATTTATGCAAAACACAAAAGGAACAGCAACAAGAAATATTTGTGTTCTGTGTGTATACACGTGTACACTCGTGTACAACACATAGGAAAGTACCATAATATAACAATGGAAGCTTGTTGAATAAGATTTGCTTCTTATCTAAGTAACGCTTCAGTAGTAAGTACAGTCAGCGGCAAAAGTAGTTTATCATTTTGAATTGGTATCTGTATATCTATTGCTCTGATTTCATTCAAAGTTTTGTTGTCACTCGTAGTTCTCTCTCGCGAGCAATATTCAGAGCATACCCATTTTTTTTTAATTTGTAATAATAATTTAAAATAATGGTCAATTCTGTCCGCTCCGCACAGCTCCGCGTCCAATTGACCAATCACAGTGCTTGTGGTTAAAAAATTACGAGCGCTGTGATTGGTTAATTCACGATCCGCTCCGCACAGCTCCGCATTAGTGAAAGCGCACTCTTTAAAAGTTAAATAATTAATTGATATTAATTGCTGAATCACATATACAAAGGCCACAATATTAGTTAATTTTTACAAAAAAATTATATAAAAAACCGGCCAAGTGCGAATCGGACTATCGCACAAAGGGTTCCGTACCATTATCTATAAAAAACGCCAAAAAAATCACGTTTGTTGTATGTGAGCCCCACATAAATATTTATTTTATTCTGTTTTTAGTATTTGTTATTATAGCGGCAACAGAAATACATCATCTGTGAAAATTTCAACTGTCTAGCTATCACATACAGCCCTGTGACAGACAGACGGACGAAGTCTTAGTAATAGGGTCTCGTTTTTACCCTTTGGGTTCGGAACCCTAAAAAAGGAAAGTGGACATATGCGACTACAACTCAATGTTTTCTTCAAGCCTTCCTTCCATGTTTTATTTTATATCCATGGTTAAGCTGAGCCGGCTCATGGCTGACTGTACACACCCTTTGTAACGGTAATCTTAATCTTTACACACGTTTTGTTTGTGCACCCCGTATTGTGGTTCTATTGGGCCTATTGTGTTGAAAGGGAATCTTGAAGGGTCCAGGAAAATTAGGGATTAACCGCCTAATGTAACTCCAGTAAGTAGAATGATTACGATTACATTGAGGAAGAGTTGATATGGAAGAGTCTAACTTAGTTAACGTTTTTAACGTTTTTACAACAGTATTACTAGAAAGAAAGAAAAACGCGCATTTGTTAGCATTTCACACGTGACAGATTGCAAGCCATACAATTGTTTCCCTATAAACCTTTTCTGATAAAATAAATTACGAATTTTGGTGGAATAAGTATCATTCAGTAGTCAAAATTAATGTCAGATTTTTTGAATAAATACATTTTATTAAGTAGAATGCGTATCATTTGGTCAAATTGATGTGAGATTTTTTGACAATATAAATTTCCATTACCGACCTTAGTAAGGTTCAACCTGTTTGGTGGAATGCGTTGCTATGACAACTCAATGTTTTCAGTCTATGATGTCTATTTTTTTCACATCAGCGCCATCTATACCAAAATCATTCCTTTTGCCTTTTTTATCATTTAGGGGTTGTTTTTAGGATTACAAGTTCCCCATTCTGTTTATCTTCATCATCATCATTTCACCTTTATCAGTTTGTTTAGGGTACAACATGATAGGGTACAAATACAAACTCACAAACTTTATTATTAGGATTTACGTGAGTAATTCCCGTTGTGTCATAAATCTGTAATTATTTACAACCGTAATATCACAATGTTGAGTATTTGCTAGAAAATCACGACGTCGCCGACTGCAATCAGTAAAAACCCTTTTACATAAGCACTGCCAATTGTATCGCGCTTGTACCGAGAAACTACGGCAGTAAAACTCTTCTAAATGGATTTCGTTCAATATCAACACAGACTAAAACTGTACTCGGTATGGAATCGTAAAATGCATCGCAGCTGTGGCAGACGCGTGACAAGCATTGTTTAGCGACTTTGGTCGCGTTGGGTCGTAGAGCAAGGAACATTTTCGGTAGTTTAATTTTCTAAAAAACAGCAGGAACAAACTGGATTGAGAAAGCAAAGGAAAGGACAGCATGGAAAAACTTGGAGGAGGCCTTTACCCGAAAGGGGCCTTAGCTAACGCCGAAACTTATATTTATTTATATTTCACTTACCTATATTTTTATTTAGATTAGATAGAATTATATTAGTTAGTTAGTTAAGGAAACAATAAAGGTTTTTTTTATTTATTATGGCCTGAGCCTTCAAATTCAAAAGGCATTTAATAAAATCACAAGAATCATTTTGAAACGTCTTAGGAGCTAGGTGAAGCTACGCTTGTTCCTCGCGACTCGCGACCAAGCCTAGATGAATCAGTCTACAAACACGGCTTGGGTGGGGCCTATCATTATTTAGGGCTCCGTACCCAAAGGGTAAAAACGGGATCCTATTACTAAGACTTCGCTGTCCGTCTATCTGTCATAGGGCTGTATCTCATGAACCGTGATAGCTAGACAGTTTAAATTTTCACAGATGATGTATTTCTGTTGCCGCTATAGCAACAAATACTAAAAACAGCATACAATACATATTTAAGTGGGGCTCCCGTACAATAAACGTGATTTTGTATAGATAATAGTACGGAACCCTTCGGACTCGCCCGACACGCACTTGGCCCGTTTTTTCAGTCTACCCGGACAAGACGGAAAAAGTTATAAACCTGCATTATCTTGATAACCGAGAAACTGCTGTCCAGCAGCTGGAAACTCAACTTAAGGGTGAGTTTCCTACGCGGATCTGTGCGAAACTGTGCAGAGCGGACTAATGATAGCGCTCAAATCTTAGAGTTTCAAATTGTTGAGCGCTGGGTTTGGTCCACTCCACACAACTTCGCATAGCTCCTCATAGACGGAACTCACCCATACTCAGTGGCGGACTTACACATTTGCCGCCAGTAGGCTATTGAATCCCCAGAGATTATATTTACAATCCAACGATTTAGTTAAAAGTTGTAATTCCTGTAAGACATTTGGCAAAATCAAGTGATTGACCAAGAAGGAAGGGATGGAGGCATCTGTCCTGCAGTGGGACGATAAAGGCTAAAATAAATAAGAGGTTTGAAAAAATTAACCTAAATTTGCCGGTCCTAAAATCTGCCGTCCTAGGCTCCAGCCTACTCAGCCTGGTGGTCAAATTCAAATTCAAATTCAAAAATCATTTATTTCAATAAAATCACAAGGATCACTTTGAAACTTAGGTTAGGTCTTAGGAACTAGGTGAAGCTACGCCGATTCCACGCGACCAAGCCTAGAAGAATCAGGCAACAAACACGGCTTGGGGTCTACCTTTTTTTTAATGATCCTTTCCTTAATACTATGTAGAGCTATGAAGGCTCAAACAAGAATAATAATTAAAAGTACCTACTACTCAAGTACGTACAACAATAAAAAAATAACTAAAGAGCTTCAGCACAAATTCAAAAAGCAACACACGCTACACTTGATTTAGAATTAAAACTTAAAGATAAAATAAAATAATCCGCCGTCGCGTCTCTATCTACGTGTCGCTTGGTCTTTCCGGTAAAAAGCAGAACGCCGCGTAAAATATACAATCTTTTATTTCATTCTCAACTTACCGATTACAATTTTGTATTACACATTGCACCGCGTAGTACTTTGAGATACAAATGAGATGTAGGTATTACGTGACATCCCGTTTTTTTATTAAAAAAAAAATCACGACTGTAATCCCTAAGTGCGAACATACTCTCAAATCGCAAAGAGCTTAGATCCTTGAAGATGTCTAAAGGGGGTAGTCAGAGACACGTGCGTACATTATGTTTGGCACAATACCTTCATTTTGTAGTAGTTAGCATTCCGCGACGGGTTGCAAGCCTATCGCCGCTTATAAGAATACTAACTAAAATAACGGTAAGTGACGTAAGATGGTATAATCCTTCTGTTAAAAAAGGTTTATTATGTTTGCGAATATTATGTTATATTCATGTACCTCTACTTGTGTTACGCAAAATGGTACTATCTCTTTAAATTAAATGAAAAAAATAATTAAATAGTAACATTATTGTAATCCCCGATTACGGTAGACATACTCTCAGATCGCAAGGAGCTTAGATCCTTGGGATATCTAAAGGTTGTAGTCAGAGATACGTCCATTACGTTTGGCACAATACCCATATTTTGCAGTAGTTAGCATTCCATACGTGATAGGTTGTAAGCCCATCGCCACTTATAAGATTACTATTGTCTATTAGTAAGATTAGGATAACATTTTTTAAAGTTGGCTCTTCCAAAACACTAATTACGTTTTTACTCTAAACTATGAATAGCTAAACAGGTGAACAGTTCGTTTTAAAATAATTCGTTTGATAATCATACTAGCTACATAAATGAAAGATAGTTTCTTTACAGGTTTTTTTTTTCATCTTATCCGGGTATACTCAGCCCATACAAAAACCGAAAATTGCACATATCACCTTAAACAGTGTTAATCCTCGACTATTCTGTAAAAAAAACTTAACTTACTCGTAAGTTAGGCATGATTAATAGTGATAGTTCAAGCGGAGCTACGAGCGAGCTGTGAAACTTCAACCCTCTATTGAAAGTTGCCGATATTATGTATATCTAGCGGAAAAAAACATATTTAAGCCGCTTACCCGATACCTACTTAGGCGCATCGCCTACACAAGCTAGTTGAGTCGAGGTGCGGGCATGCCCCCGTGCCGCTTGTCACTCGCGCCTCGACTCCGAGTCGCCACCGCCTCGCCTGTGCTGCGACTATGCATTGTCGAACAAGCGGAGCTGCGCTGCTTGCGCGTCCCCGCCTCCGAGCCGCCTCGACTCTAGCTCGTGTGGGCGATGCGCCTTAAGTTCTTACTAGTTTGCATTATCATGTTGAGTCAGGGACATTGAGTAAAAGCACGATGGGCTTACAACCTGTCCCGTATGGAATACATACTCCAAAAAGTATATATGATATATGTAATTATGTAATGT
The DNA here is from genome assembly GCA_912999785.1 of Hydriomena furcata. Lineage (NCBI taxonomy): Eukaryota > Metazoa > Arthropoda > Insecta > Lepidoptera > Geometridae > Hydriomena > Hydriomena furcata. The sequence goes on from OU538829.1 coordinate 11,707,916, forward strand.
TGTGACGTGCGTATATCTATCCTTGAAGAAGTCTTGAGGATAACAATGAAGAACAACTTTATTTTTAATTAGTCTCTAAAAGGTAAAATTAAAACCTGATATTAGCGAAATTGACATTCACAGCAACTTCATTAAATAAAACCTTATTTTATTTTTTATTTATGAAGTTTTTTAATTCTCCTACGAAACTGATCTGATAATTGAAATCGATTTATACTGTCAAATTTCCATTGTGTTTAGAATTTATGTTGCGAATTTGAACAGTTGAATCCTATTACAATAACTGATCAGTTACAAAATAAGCCTAATGCGATTCAACGTAATTTAAGACGATTACAATTATCTATGTAGTAATTATCTATTTTAATAAATAGAACAGTTTGACTCTGTATTTTAAATAGGGTCCCGTTTTTACCCTTTAGGTACGGAACCATAAAAAAAGGTAGACTGATAAAGAAATAAATTGTCACACGAAAAGCAAGAAGCTTAACTGCTGAGTTCATAGTTCTTTATTCGTAACGGATATTTCAAAAATATAATATTAAAGTAGCGTAGAGCATGCTACAGATACTCGTATCTCAATACTGAGCGACGAACAATTTTGACAGTCCTAAAACTTAGAAGTTTTTTGTCAGTTATCTATTTTATTTCGCATATTTTACACATCCAAGTGTCATCTTAGTCAACACCAATCTACATGTTGATTAAATTTAGATTGACGTTTCTAAATGACGTACGAAAATCGTAAATTGATTCTAAACTATGCTAAATTTTAGAATGCCACTTTGATGTTACGCTATTTATACTTTAACGTAAAGGAATAAGAGCGATCGTTTTTAGAAAATTTACCACCATTGGAGATGGAAAAGGATAAGGAAATGATTGTGTAGAGGACATCCTGTTTTTCCGCTAGGTAGTCATAACGCCCAAATATGAAAAACAACATTTATTTCGGCATTTAGTATTCGTGGTGCGTAGATAAGTTGGGTAACATTTCACGCAGTAAGACACTTTAGCTGACTAAATCATGTAGGTCCGGTTCGTGTTCGGACGTCAATTTGCAAGCTGAACTTTATGTTGGGTTTTGACGATAGTTTGCAGGTCGTGTTCTTGTAAAATAATATGCTCTTTTTCTTGGCAAGTTTTGTAAAAACAGTTTGCAAATAAAACATGCTTTATTGAACAATATAGTAAACTGCTATAAATAAAACTACAAATTAAGGTGATAAGTGTAATTTTTGACGTTTTGTATGGGCTGAGTCTACCCGGATAGGACGGAAAAAGTGATAAAACTGCATTATCTCGAAAACCATCAAATTTAAAAAGAAATTGTCTGTAATTTATTTAGGTAGTATGACTATCTTACGAATAATATAAAAATAAACTGTTTAGCTATTCATAGCTTTGATTAAAAACGAAACTCGTGTTTTTGAAGAGCCAACTTTGGAAAATAAATCTATCGAGAAAAGTTTCACCAATCGTGTTTCTGTCTGTAATTTTGAAATTGTCGTGAAAAACTAAACTGTATGTTTTGCGGTTATTGAGAAAAAACGATTCTGCATTCATTAAAAACATTTATTACTCGCAAATTTTGTACTATGGGAACATATATTGACTGATAACTAAAAGGATTTTTTTTAAACTCAATGTGATTTTGCAGGTCGCGAACTGTATTTGTTTTAAGTTTAGTACAATTCGGTTAAGCCGTTACCTCGTGATTGCAACACATCCTTACAATTTTAGGTGTTTATAATATTTGTAGGATTTGTATTCATTTAGAGGAGCTTTCAAAGATAAACCCTTGTATTCAAGAACGACACTATGAGAACACGCACCCACAGTGGACGAAATCTTTTTTCATAAACATCACTTTATGTGTGTGACAGTGAGAAAAAAATAATTAATACCTGAGTATGTTAGTATAATGTATTTTGCAATTGATTCAAAACTTAATTATGTATGTATTTGTATAGTCATGTTCATAAATAGTAGTCAAACCTCACGGATCATTTGTCTACGACGGCTTAGCTATTGCGACACGCACACAATTTAAATTGATAAATAGAGCATATTCATCATCTAAATCCTATTTTATCTTCAGTTCGGGGGCTGTTTGGTATTTAGGTGAAAAACATGAAGATTTTTTTATGAAACATCTATAGCGGTGGGTCAGACCGGCTGTTGGCTTGGCGACGCATCGCCACGGCATGCGCCGCCGCGAACGACACGCTGCTACGCAAACTAGATGAGTTGCTGCCGAAGAAGTGGCGACCGTGTCCGATCCGGGTCGCGAAATGCTGTCAAGCTCTCTTTAAAATTATTTCGATGTTTCACATCTGCCATGCGTCCCGCGACGGCTCACATTTTTCTATACGAGGTAGATCAGTGTATTCTGACTCGGAGTATAACCATCAACTTCTCTGACCATTACTCGCCGCCACGCACTGCGCCCAATGAATAAGTCATGCCACTTGAATACGGGAAGCGAATGTTTCCCGCTTGGATTTACATTGCCGGGGGAATTTGAATTTTTGAATCTCATTCGTTGCATCGCGAGCATTGGATAGCGACATTGTTTGTTTCACAATTTTTCACTTTACATTTTTATTATATTGTGAGGCTGAATTGAGTAAACCCTTACCGAAATCTCTTGCACGTTTTGGGGAAATTTTAAAATTATATACTCGTATTTTTACGAGTAGTTGAAACTTCCGCGACTTCGATCACGTGATGTTATGTTCAAACCGATTTCATCCCCCGCTGCATCCCCATAAGGGTGACAAATCAACATCGAGCTATGCTGCGCTGTGCTATGTTTGGTCAACTCGCTCGTCTAATATTTTAATGAGGATACAAACAAACCATGCTGTGCTGCGCTGTGTGAGGCTACGCTCTGTTTAAAAACGCAGCAGTCTCGAGCGAGGCGCGTTACCCGCCGTGCTGAGCCGCGCTGTGCCGAACTGTGCTATGTTTTTTATGGAGCTCTGCCATGCTGCGCTGTGTCGAGCTATGCTAGGTTTGGAGCACGCTGCGTGCCCCTCCATCGCCTTCAGACGTCTCTCTCACTCTCGTACTCCCATCTCGCTCGCACTTGCGTATGCGCGCACAAAGAAACAAGAACGAACGAGTAGATTGTTAAAAAAACGTAGCTTAAGAAACACAGCACAGCACAGCGCAGTAGAGCGCAGCATAGCTCGATGTTGATTTGTCACCCTTAGGGTTGAATTTGGGCTGTGCGTAGATAGATCTGTCAATCAGTCGATCAGTCGATCAGTCGATCAGTTGATCAGTCGATCAGTCGATCAGTCGATCAGTCGATCAGTCTATCAGTCGATCAGACGATCAGACGATCAGACGATCAGACGATCAGTCGATCAGTCGGTCAGTCAATCAGTCGATCAGTCGATCAGTCGATCAGTCGATCAGTCGATCAGTCGATCAGTCGATCAGTCGATCAGTCGATCAGTCGATCAGTCGATCAGTCGATCAGTCGATCAGTCGATCAGTCGATCAGTCGATCAGTCGATCAGTCGATCAGTCGATCAGTCGATCAGTCGATCAGTCGATCAGTCGATCAGTCGGTCAGTCAATTAGTCAATCAGTCAGTAACGCAAAAGTTTTATGTAAGTTTTTAGATTATTTCGACGCCTTTAAAACTGGTGGCAACTGTTGGCAATGGATCTTGCCTGGCCAGGCAAGTAAGTGAGCAGATATGACGGCCATAAAATAAGCTTCATTACAGATGTTAAAAGAACCAGTGTGCTGAAGAGGTGCAGTGCGCAAAGGCTCTTTATATGCACAAGCTTGCTTTATGCAAGTGCGTGCGTGGTCGTGCATTGCTTTCGGCTCTAACAAGGCTTGTAGTTTAAGCCTCCGTGAGGAGAATTTTAAGAATTAATAAAAAAAATACAATAACGATTAATGTCAGTTTGATTCAAATTCAAATACAAATTCAAAAATCATTTATTTCAATAAAATCACAAGGATCACTTTGAAACGTCGTAGGAACTAGGTGAAACAACGCCGATTCTACGCGACCAAGCCTAGAAGAATCAGGCAACAAACACGGCTTGGGGTCAATTTTTTTTCAATGATCCAGCTCCAAGTGTGGTGCCAATCGAATAAGGTGAAGAATCAAACTAGAATAATAATTAAAAGTACCTAAAAATAACTAAAGAGCTTCAGCTCAAATTCAAAAAAACGCTACACTTGATTTAGAGTATAAATTGTAGTATTAAAATTTCTTCTTCGAAGATAACTATATCCTTAGTGAATAATGTGGTAAAACATCGTACAATAGTAACTACTACTGACTCGTTCTTTTAAAAAAACCGGCCAAGTGCGAGTCGGACTCGCGCACTAAGGGTTCCGTACTATTATCTATAAAAACGGCGAATAAATCACGTTTGTTGTATGGGAGCCTCACTTAAACATTTATTCTATTCTGTTTTTAGTATTTGTTGTTACAGTTGTACCGTTAACAGATATACATCATCTGTGAAATTTTCAACTGGCTAGCTATTACGGTTCATGAGATACAGCCCTGTGACAGACAGACGGACAGCGAAGTCTTAGTAATAGGGTCCCGGTTTTACCCTTTGGGTACGGAACCCTAAAAACTACAAAGACTCGTAGATACAATAAATACATCGTAGATACACTCCCCTTGCATACCTATATAGATGAGCTGAATATCATGAGCTCTAATCAAAAGGTTTCTGCAAAAGGAACTGAACCATTATTTGCTACAAATATACTAATTGCCTTGTTCTGCACAGAACGGAGATGTTTGAGCACGTATATTACGACAGCGGATAAAAGCTTACGGATATCTTTCTTCTATCCTAATCCTAATAATATTATAATTGCGAAGGTTTGTGAGTTTGTATGTATGTTTGTTGTTTGTTCCTCAATCAGGCCTAAACGACAAAACGGACTAAGTTGAAATTTGCTGTAGATGTAGATATAATGCCCGAATAAATAATAGACTGAATGAATATGAAAAATATCCCAAAAACTATAAAAAAGCAATAGGGATGATTTCTGTATAGATGGCGCTACAGATCTGATAACTGCAACAGTCTGATTACAGACTAAAAACATTCAGTCTTTCTATTCGATTATTGAAATTTGACAGGATAACGTCTGTCACGGGCTAGTAATATATAAAAATAATAAAACCGGCCAAGTGCGAGTCAGACTCACGCACAAAGGGCTCCGTACCATTATCTATAAAAAGTGTATAGGAGGCCTCCATAAATATTTATTTTATTCTGTTTTTAGTATTATTTGTTATAGCGACAACAGAAATACATAATCTGTAAAAAATCAACTGTCTAGCTATCACGGTTCATGAGATACAGCTCTGTGACAGACAGACGGACAGACGGACAGCGAAGTCTAAGTCATAGGGTCCCATTAGTAGTAGTATATAACAAACTAGCAGTCCGCCCTGGCGTCGAACGGGTGTAATAATGATTTTATAGGTAACTAGCGACCCGCTCCGGCTTCGCACGGGTAGCATGTTATTATACATATAAAGCTTCTTCCTGAATCACTCTATATATTAAAAAAAACCGCATCAAAATCCGTTGCGTAGTTTTAAAGATATAAGCAAACATACATACATACATACAGACGCGGGAAGCGGAAAGCGACTTTGCTTTATACTATGTAGTGATTTTTTTACACCTTGAGTTACATTATCGAAGTTTTAATAGGGATCCCTATTTTTTTTCTAGTAATAAATATAGCCTATGTTACTCAGAGATAATTAAGCATTCTAATGGTAAAATATTTTTTTAAATCGGTCCAGTTGTTTCGGAGCCTATTCGATGCAAACAAACAATCAAATCTTTCCTCTTTATAATATTTGTTATATAAAAGAATTTCGAGTCTATAAACTGCATAAATTAAAGCGAAGATACTTTACAACTCGCTAGCGTTTTAAAATTATTCCAACCGGTGCTAAGACGCTCAGATAACATAAATGAGATCTCATTTGGATACTTTCAATAATTCTGTTTACCCTTTTATGAAAAGAGCGAGCTTCTTTGTATATCTCTCGTCTTGTGACTAGTCGCGACTCGCTTCTAAAGGCCCTGTATGTCGACGATTGCTCTTTTTCGAAACGAAAAAAGAAATACTTCTGAACAAGCCACATCTCCTATTTTTATAAATATATTACTTCAGGTTCCTACCTAGATTTCTATTAAGCTGAAAACATAATAGCAGAAACTTTTCACGATAAAGATATTATTTCAAAATGATACGTTTTAGAATTTATGATCAAAATACTTTGATACCTACTATTAAGATCAACTTGTGATTTATTGTTAAAGATAGGTAATATTATGTTGATCTAGATTTCTACTAGAATAGGTTTTTGATAAGTTATACATAATTTATATCATAAATTTATTGGAAAAGCAAAGGCGGACCACGCGCCGCCCATGGTTCTCCGTGTGTTTGTCGTCATTGCAGCGGTCGGTGGGATTAATTATCGAAGTGATTAAAGATGGGTATATCTTTATTCACATATACTATACATTATAAAAATAGGAGATGTGGCTTGTTCAGAAGTATTTCTTTTTTTGTTTCGAAAAAGAGCAATCATCGACATACAGGGCCTTAATGCTAACTTCGCCTCGGCTGCTTATGGTACTAATGAAGATTATAGGCGATTTTTTTCGGCGAGTTCCGTACCCAAAGGGTATAAACGGGACCCTATTACTAAGACTTCGCTGTCCGTCTGTCTATCACAGGCCTGTATCTCATGAACTAGCTAGACAGTTGAAATTTTCATAGATGATGTATTTCTGTTGCCGCTATAACAAATACTAAAAACAGAATAAAATAAATATTTATTAATACATTTTTTTCCGGAACTCAGGATGGAACGGAACCCATCGTGAGCGAGTACGACTCGCACTTGGCCGGTTTTTTTAATTGTTTTGGAATAGTAGGTGGCCACCATGGCCGCTCTATCTGTAGCGCCTAAAAAATATAATCTCAAAACATTCTTATTAAGAGTCCATAGATTTATTTTTCCTTATTTGTTAAACTAGCGACCCGCCCCGGCTTCGCATGGGTAGCATGTTATTATACATATAAACCTTCCTCCTGAATCACTCTATCTATTAAAAAAAACCGCATCAAAATCCGTTGTGTAGTTTTAAAGATATAAGCAAACATACATACATACATACATACATACAGACGCGGGAAGCGGAAAGCGACTTTGCTTTATACTATGTAGTGATAGTGAAGATTAGTAAAAGCTTTTTGCTAATTTTCAGTTTTGTTTTATGTGTGAAGTATCTAACTCAATTTTGTGCCTAAAAAGCATTCCACCACACACATTATTACAAACAGACTACGTGCTATCTAAAGCCTATTTCAAGTATAAGGTGTATTAAGATTATTAAATAATTACGTTTAAAAACTAAAACAAAACCTACTTCATGTTTATAAAAAAAAATGTAGTGCTTTTAAATACATAATGCAAAACCCAGGGGCCCTGTTATCTGTGCCTTATAGGTGGTTCAAATTTGTGACGTCAACTCGAGGTGTTCATCACTACATAGTATAAAGCAAAGTCGCTTTCCGCTTCCCGCGTCTGTATGTCTGTATGTATGTTTGCTTATATCTTTAAAACTACACAACGGATTTTGATGCGGTTTTTTTTAATAGATAGAGTGATTCAGGAGGAAGGTTTATATGTATAATAACATGTTACCCGTGCGAAGCCGGGGCGGGTCGCTAGTGATTTCTATTTCAAACGTATCTCGTTTGGGGAGGGGGGCTAAAAAGAAACATACAGGCGAATTGAGAACCTCCTCCATTTTTTAAGTAAGATTTGTCTGTTCAAAAACACCTGCTCAAAATGGTGAAGGAAGACATCGTGTAAACCAGTTAGTATTCTTATAAGCGGCGATGGGCTTGCTACCTGTCACGTATGGAATGCTAACTACTGCAAAATGTGGGCATGTGCCAAATATAAAGTTTGGACCTGCCTCTGACTACCTCCACTAGACATCTTCAAAGGATCTAAGCGCCTGGAGATCTGAGACTACTGAACGGATTAAAATGAAACTTAACAGTAATATATAGCTTATACATCAGAATAACACATAGGCTACTTTTTATATAGGTACCACCCGTGCGAAGTCGAAGCGAGCAGCTAGTAAGGTTATAATATTTATTGTAGTAATGTCTAAACATCTAGTTTCAATTTTTCGGTAGAAATCTTTATACACCCTGTAGAATTGAAAATTGAAACCGGCTGGCCAGCAGAATTCAAAGGGAAAATTTAAATTGTGTACGTGGTCTTTAGGATATATTCAAAATGTTTGTTTTTGCCTGTAACTTCGCCTGTGATAAACGTTATTATTTACAAGTACACCAACTATACCAACTATACCAACTATACCAACTATACCAACTATACCAACTATACCAACTATACCAACTATACCAACTATACCAACTATACCAACTATACCAACTATACCAACTATACCAACTATACCAACTATACCAACTATACCAACTATACCAACTATACCAACTATACCAACTATACCAACTATACCAACTATACCAACTATACCAACTATACCAACTATACCAACTATACCAACTATACCAACTATACCAACTATACCAACTATACCAACTATACCAACTATACCAACTATACCAACTATACCAACTATACCAACTATACCAACTATACCAACTATGCCAACTATGCCAACTATACCAACTATACCAACTATACCAACTATACCAACTATAACTTCTTATAAAGGACAATGGGCTTGTCATCTGTCACGTGTGGAGTGTTAACTACTTCAAAATGTAAGCATTTTAATTATTTATTTTACTATAACAATATATAATACTTTACTTTATTAAGTACGGTAGATCTCAGGCACGCAGATCCTAGAAGATATCTAAGGGTGTAGTCAAAGGTACGTCCCAACATGCTGACATTTTGTCACAGGTTGCAAGCCCATCCTTTAACAATACTAACCGAATTTGAGCAAAAACTATTTATTCTTACATACAGACAGACGCTGCCTTTCCTACATTCGAAATTATATTATTTATTCACTTCGTGTATTATGAGAACGCTTATGAATATATAATAGCACACCCTTTTAGATAATACTCAACAATTGCAAGGAGTATTTGGAGTTTTATTAGATTTTTATGGCTCTATAAATTTCCACCATTCTTCTTTAATCCAAGCAGTATATGTACCAGCTACACAGTAAATATATTACATCGATTGAAATATTAGACAGTCCCCATATGACGAGTAATAAATGTTTTTGCTGAATGCAGAATCGTTTTTTCTCTTTAGCTATTCATAGTTTTGATTAATAACGTAACTAGTGTTTTTAAAGAGCCAACTTTGGAAAATAAATCTATAGAGAAAAGTTTCACCAATGGGCTATTTGACAAGATTTTGAAAACCATTCTAGATTATTCAGTAGTAACTGTGGAACCCATAAAAAAATATTATTTTCAATTCTGTTATGTATTGGCCCTAAAAATGTAAAATAAATATCGACAATTTAAATAACCCGCAAAAACGCTTCTTTATGCAAATAAAGTTTCTGTGACGTTACATGCTTGTCAACAAATAAACAAACGTAAAGTTTTTCAAGGCAGGCGATGACATATTGACAAGCATGTTACGTCACAGTCGATTCGACCAATCCTAACCGTTTTGTGTCACGTGACTAGCGTTTAAAAATAGATAATTTGAATTATTGTTTTTTTAATAAATCATTGTTTATTTTCAAGTTATTTTACTCCATAACGCTTTATGAAGGCATAATTTACATAGATTACTATCAACAACACTTTATTTTTCATACTGTCAAATAGCCTATAGTGTTTCTGTCTATAATTTATATGTATAGATTATATCCTTAAGTTATCCTTGTTATAAAAAAACAAAACTGTATGAACTGCGGTTATTAAAATAAAAACGAATCTGTATTCATCAAAAACATTTATTACTCGTCTTAAATAATTAAACGAACGTACCATTTGACATTTGATAGTTTTGACACTTTCGTACATTAATTTAGCGCTAACTGGAAAGTAACTGATCAACACTTGAAGATGATGAAACAGGCCTAAGTATTACAATTTTATTTATTGAAAATTACTCCCTTTTGTGATAGGTACTATAGTTTCTATGGTGCTATTTAAAACGCAAAAGATTAACATACGGTGCGATGAAGTGAGGTGAATCTTACGTTGAACGCAACTTAGTACCGGAGTTAACTTTCATAGCTCTACAGAGGCAAGTACGTGCTCATAAGGAAGCAATCTACTGCAGTTCAAGTCAACCTAACCGCAACTTCTTTGAGACTTGCCAAAGCTTTTATAAGAGTTGTTTTGTGAAAGCATCGGATGTGTTTGTAAATACAAACTTAACTTTCAAAAGACGTAGGACTTTTCGTGGCATGCATGCAGCCGGGGTAATAATAAATAAAAGGCCGTATCTTTAAAGTAAGACTAAAGCAGTATTACTTTAAGAGCGAAAGTGACAACGCTATATGAACACGCTATATGGCGTTGTCACTTTCGCACCGCAAAAAATAAAATACTAGAAAATATATTGAAAAATTAAAAGTATAGATAGTGAAATAATAATATTATATATTATTCATAATAATTATTAATATTATTATTGACTGTAATCTTCAAGTACGGATGACATCCTCTCAGGTCTATAAATATAGTCAGGTCTATAAATAGGGGTAGTCAGAGGCACATCCAAATAATTACACTTGGTACATGCCCACAAAAAATACTACGTCGGCATATAAATCCACGGTTTTTGTCGTTCAATCACGTAGTAACACAACTAAAATAACATTATTATAAATACGAAAGTTTGTGAGTTTGTTTGTATGTTTGTGCCTTAATCAGGCCTATACGACAAAACGTATTTATAATATTAAATTTGTTGTAGATGTAGAAAACATAGGCTACTTTAAAATAGGAAAAACATCCCTAAAATGGTAAAAAAACGCAAAAGGAAAGATTTTGGTAATAATGGTAATAATAATTTTGGTGTTGACATCAGTCGTCATATCAACGTGCATGCGATTATTGAAGTTTGACAGAACGTCTGTCATGGGTCGGCTAGTATAGCATACTTTTTGTTGGATACGTGAGTAAGACCGTCGGCAGAAGCCAGTCATTTCTATTTAAGATTTCTATTCATTTTATAAACCAGTAAGTAAATACAGAACTTCAAATTACAGAGAGATGTTTCTAAAAGTCATTACGAGGTAAACATGTTTAAGGGTAGATTTATATAGGACCGTACCGTGTTCGGGGCGTGCCGTGTCCGGGCCGGGCCTGAGCCTTTATTTAGTAGACGGGCCCGGACGGGACACGGATCAGGCACTGTTTAGCGTAGGTATAGGTACCAAAACAGCATAAAAAGTGTAGGTATTATGACGTACGTTCTTTACCAATAATATTGGTATGAATATCATAACATGATAATCATAGTTTATATACCTAAAAAAATTCTTCTCAGATCTCCAGGCACTTAGATCCTTTGAATATGTCTAGTGGGGGTAGTCAGAGGCACGTCAAACATTATATTTGGCACATGCCCACATTTTGCAGTAGTTAGCATTCCATACGTGACAGGTTGCAAGCCCATCGCCGCATACAAGAATACTAACTGGTTTCCTCACGATGTTTTCCTTCGCCGTTTTAAGCACGTGTTTTTGATGCGCACATAAATTTTTCGAACAGAAAAATGCATTGATGCACGCCGTGACACGATCCCACGACCTTCAGATTGAAAGTCGAGGTATCTGCCATTCGGCCAATTGCTTCATACAAAATGTATGTAAACGCCACGTACACGGCACGGCTCGGGCACGGCCCGGACTAATATAAATCTACCCTAACGCGTGTAAGTTTGATATTTGAAGACAATTTTATGAATGTGTTCTCAGGCAACAATGATGCCCGTAATTAAATTTAGTTACAGTCTGTCGTATAAGCGGAAATTCTGTATTTACCTTGTATGTTCATTAAATTGCTTAACATACGAGTATTATTCATAAAGCATTTTGTTTATTATGATTTGTTTCTCCTATTTAACTAAGCTTTAAAAACAGAAGAAAACAAAGAAAATATATTTATTTACATTTATTAAATATATATATTCTCCCCACCCGTTAAATGGGGGCATAGCATTTATTAATAATTGTCTACAATTATGGGTATCAAATGAAAAAAAAAATTGCATCACGTCTGTTATCCCCGACTGTCTAGTGGGCACGTCCAAACATTATATTTGGCACATGCCTACATTTTGCAGTAGTTAGCATTCCATACGTAACAGGTTGCAAGTCCATCGCTGCTTATAAGAATACTAACTGGTTTCCCCACGATGTTTTCCTTCACCGTTTTGAGCACGTGTTTTGATGCGCATATAAATAGGGATTGAAAGTCTTCAAAAACCATCTATCAGTAGGTGTCTGTACAAAGTCGCGACAAAACTTGTAATTACTGGAGTCAATGACACATATATGACAGGCTGTCATCTGTAAGACAGGCCACTCATTCAGGATCATTCGGAGCGACTCATCGAAATAAGGTTTTTGATGTGAAACATCTTTAGCGGCGAGTCTGACTGGCTGTTGGCTTGGAGATGCGTCACCACTACACGCGGCTACGCGAATTAGATGAGTTGCTGCCGAAGAAGTGCCGACCACGTCCGATCCGGCTCGCGATATGTGTCACGCACACGCACACTTAAGCTTTGGCTCACAAATCATACATACTCGTATAAAAACAGGGGTAATTTTGATCTGTCAAGTAAAAAGACAATGTACCTACAATTTACAATTCTCACCAACATGTAGGAATAACAATCCGATTATCCGATAAATTTCGATGTTTCACATCTGCCGGGCGTCGAGCGACGGCTCACATTGTTTTTAATTCAAGGAAGAAAGTAAAAGACCGTCAATGAAGTACGAGTAACTTGCTTGTATGTCATACTAAAAAAACTTATTCTGATAAATCGATTTGTACAGTTCAATTGATAGTTTTGGCGCTGGAATGAACGATAAAAACCCAATGATCATACAACTTTCCTTTATTTTCCTACTATCTTCTGTCAATAGCTTTGCTCAACAGATAAAAAATATTTATATTAACAAAAAAACATCCAAACTTTCGTATTTGTAATATTGTTGTGATTATTATCACAAAAAGTCTATTGATTTCTTGCGGCTGTCGTAATATGGTAAGTTCGCCCATGCTATAGGTACTAAAATCATCCCTTTTGCGTTTTTTTATGATTTTGAGGATGTTTTTCGTATTTTAAAGTAGTCTATGTTTTATTCGGGCATTATATCTAAGTACATCTACAGCAAATTTCATCTTAATCCGTTTTGTCGTTTAGGTCCGATTAAGGAACAAACATACATACAAACTCTCAAACTTTCGCATTTATAATATTATTAGGATAGGATACGCCAGTAAAGAAAGTTCGACGTACGGCCTTGAATCGGGGACCACGTATGCGGGACGTGTGTTTATATTCCTGTGTCTGCTATCTATCATCTGTTCGCTGATATTGCTAGAAGGTAAGTTGATATTGCATATTACGTAAGAACGAGTCGATTCAAACCCCCGTACATATTTAATCTGCCTCCCACACAAGATTTTATCTTGTAAATATTCTGTCTTAAGGCCCTGTATGTCAACGATTGCTCTTTTTCGAAACGAAAAAAGAAATACTTCTGAACAAGCCACATCTCCTATTTTAAAATGTATAGTATATGTGAATAAAGATGTACCCATCTTTAATCACTTCGATAAAATAATCCTACCGACCGCTGCAATGACGACAAACACACGGGGCACCATGGGCGGCGCGTGATCCGCCTTTGCTTTTCTAATAAATTAATGATATAAATTATGTATAATTACTTATCAAAAACCTATTCTAGTAGAAATCTAGATCTACATTATTACCTATCTTTAACAATAAATCACAAGTTGATCTTAATAGTAGGTATCAAAGTCTTTCGATCATAAATTATAAAACGTATCATTTTGATAAAGACGTGTGGCACTCGGAGACTGCCGCGGTAAAGCTATTGCATAACATTTTTTATCAACTTATGTATTTATAATTATTTATTTATTTATTTTATTTATCCTTTTTTCCTTTGTTTTTCTTTGATATTCAACTTTTTGAGCGTGGTGACCGATAAGAAAAGAAAAAGAAAAAAATTTTTTTTATTTTTTTTTTACATCCCTAGATTGCGGGGGAAGAGGGGGATTAGGCATGCGCAGTAACGCCGATACAACCAATGCCACCTATTGGCGAGTTGCTAAACTAAAGAGACAAGCGTGATATTTCAAAAAGTCATTAAAAGTTCTGCTATTCATCGATAGATGTCAAAATCTTTAACCTACCTATTTACCTAACTACGTAGTTAGCATTCCACACATAACAGGTTGCAAGCCCGTCGTCGCTTTCAAGAATACTAACAGGTTTCCTCACGATGTTTTCCTTCACCGTTATTAGCACGTGTAACGCGCATATACATTTTTCGAACAGAAATATCCATTGATGCACGGCCAGGATTCGATATTTACCTAACTACATGAATTCAATAATTCAATTTCAAACTTTTTAGTCGATCATGTCTGTGAAGTACCACCTATTTACCGATAGTGGTAAAATAGCGCCACCTGCCAGCGGAATTGCGAACCTCTCAAACCCCGAGCTTTCGCATGAGACCGCGAAAAGCACCTATAATAACGTAGTATCATCAAATGAAACTAGATGGCGCTGGAATGCGAAAATCACTCTAAGCAGGCATGACATGAGTCATAGGGATGTAATATTGATTGAAAAAAATCTATTAATTAATAATCGATTTTTTGTCCCTACAAATAAATCGATTTTCCAAAAAATCGAATTATATGGTTCGGATCGCTTTCGGAGAGATGATCGATGGGTCGGTTCCCGTTTGTGAAGCGACTATTGGTCGGATCACGTTCGGAAAAACGATCAATGGTTCGGTTTGCGTTCGGAGACAAGACCGATGAGTCGGTTTCCGTTTGGGAGGCGACTATATGTAGGTTCACGTCCGGGAAAATGGCCAACGAACGATTCGGTTCGCGTTCGGAAAACTTAGTTTACAAAAATCGATTTATATGTGTAATTTACATAATCGATTTTTTAAAAATCGATTTTTTGAAATCCAAAAAGAGAAATCTCTAACACTCACACTCACGCATATTGCGTGAGTGTGAGTGTCTCGTAAAATTTTGTGTAAATTTTCGTTACGAAATTTCTGGATTCGGTCTCCACGCTCAAGGCCCGCGATAGAAGCTATGCAATAGCTTAATAATATCTTTATCGTGAAAAGTTTCTGCTATTATGTTTTCAGCTTAATAGAAATCTAGGTAGGAACCTGAAGTAATATATTTATAAAAATAGGAGATGTGGCTTGTTCAGAAGTATTTCTTTTTTCGTTTCGAAAAAGAGCAATCGTCGACATACAGGGCCTTAATCAGAGGTATCATAATTTAATGCTACTTGCTATAAGGTAAATAAAACGATGTTTGATTTGGCTGCCTATTAGATGGAAAAGCCGCTCGGATGGACGCTCACATTATAATAACATCATAAACATAATTTGTAAAAAAAATCAAGTCTCGCAACTCAGTTCTTCTACCGTCAAAAGTTGTGAGATCCATGTAATAGGTACCAAGTCGGTTAATTTATTCAGTCTTAAGTTATTACGTAATTAGCTAACCTATAATAACATCTTACAGTGACCAAAATCAATATTAAAATAAAAATAAATGTTTTAAATAAATAGATTGACTTTAAAATGACTATGATAATGGTCTTGATGTCATAGAATTGTCGCGAGTGAAGCGTTTTTCATCGCTTGTGTAGTATCATCGAATTAGGTGTCTCTGTGTGCATTTTAGAAATTACCGCGTTTTAAATTCCGCTTTTGCGTTTTAGTAAGCAACTGGTTTGAATAAATAGAGGTCAATACCGGACATAAGAGTAGCAGACTAGAGGTGGATCGTACTCGTGTTTGTATTTTCAAGTACCAGGTCTGACAAATACCATCTTCTATGAATACCAGGTTGTTAAACCAGGTTTACGAGTATTCCAGATTTGAAGAGATTGCGCCTCGAACCAACTCGGTGAACCAACACAAGTCGGTGAATTGTTTAAAGTATCTACTATAAGTATAAAAAATACTTTTTAGTACAAAAATAATTTCAAGTAAAAAATACGCGTAAGAACCGTGATGTCATACCAGGTACGCATTTTTATGCCTAAATCTGGTTTTGAAACCTGGTAGAGTAAATACGCACCACCTCTACAGTCGACTGTAAACATAAGTACTTGTGCCCGGCATCTACTATTTGATATGTAAATAAGTACATTTGGACAGTCCACGCTACCGTTTAAACCTTTATACAAAAGAGCGAATCTGTAATTGGCAAGTGGCCAAATTAAAAAACCGTCGAAAAAAATAATGTCACCCTTGTAATTATACGAACGATAAGATTAGGCCCGCTTTAGACGACTCTAATTTGCATTAATTAATTTCAGTAGACATGCCTAGCGAAAAAGTGGATAAGGAACACTGCCGACTGGAGCGTAGCTGCAGTGACGTCACGTTCTTTCAAGATGCAAGAAAACACTGAAATATTAAAAAAAAAATAGGATCGTACGGTAGACATCCTCTCAGAACTCCAGACGCTTAGATCCTTTGAAGATGTCTAGTGGGAGTAGTCAAAGGCACTTCCAAACATTATATTTGGCACATGCCCACATTTTGCAGTAGTTTGCATTCCATACGTGACAGGTTGCAAGCCCATCGCCGCTTATAAGAATACTAACTGGTTTCCTCATGATGTTTTCCTTCACCGTTTTGAGCACGTGTTTTTGACGCGAATACAAATTTTTTGAACAAAAAATCCATTGATGCACGCCGGGCTTCGATCCCACGACCTCCAGATTGAAAGTCGAGGTACCTCCTCGACCAACACGGCTTTTTTGATAGAAATGTTTTCTTCGTCGATATTGCTTATGATAAAAACTTAATACATTATTTGTATGCATCGGACCAATAGACAGTGGCCTTTAGACTACGGGCAGACGTGATGCGGAAGTTAATTAGTAATATCAGACCAATGCTTATTATTTCAGGAGGTAACTGAAACCTGAAAAAGAGCGTAATTATGAAAATAAGTTAAATGATCAGTAAAACTACTAGCAGTACAGGATCACTACTAATTAGTACCACTACTGCGCCTGATTACGTGGTGCGGACTGTATTAGAACTGAAAACAAATTGTTTTTAGGGTTCCGTACCCAAAGGGTAAAAACGGGACCCTATTACTGAGACTCTGCTGTCCGTCTGTCTGTCACAAGGCTGTATCTCATATATCGTGATAGCTACACAGTACATAAGTACGGAACCCTTCGTGCGCGAGTCCGACTTGCACTTGGCCGGATTCTTTATATAATCATTGTAAATCATTGTTAACAGAAAGATTATACCATTTTGCGTACATGAATATTAAGTAATATTTGCAAAGATAAGAATTGTATTGTTTACTGGGACATAAAACCAAAAGACAAATAAAGTCAAGTTAGCAAATTCAATTTTTACGTATTGGCCTAGTGGGAGGAACCTCGACTTTCAATCTGTTCGAATCCCGGCGTGCATCAATGGATTTTTCTGTTCGAAAAATTTATATCAAAAACACGTGCTTAAAACGGTGAAGGAAAACATCGTGAGGAAACCAGTTAGTATTCTTATATGCGGCGATGGGCTTGCAACCTGTAACCGAACCGTATGGAAAACTAACTACTGCAAAATGTGGGCATGTGCCAAAAATGTTATGTTTGGACGTACCTCTGACTACCCTCACTAGACATATTCATCTAAAAGTCTGGAGATCTGGTGATCCGTCTTTGAGTCCAGTTTGGATGGCGTGTTTTATATGTCTGAGACTTCGCGCCCGTCATCGCCATTGCGCTAGGCTCGAAGTGTGGACACACGCTATTGAATATCTAAAAGTCTTAACAATATATATCTGCGAAGTTCCCTCTATGGCCTTCTATCTCCATTATCGCTTTGTGGAAGTGACTAATGTTACATAGTTAATCAGTCCCTTTTTTGGTATTTCTTAGGAGTTCTATGGAAGTTTGTCAGTTAAAGGGGTGATCACATAAAATATATTTCTTTTCATTTTGTTATTGTATAAGACTGTCATAAAATTAAAATAAAAAACTGGCCAAGTGCGTGTCCGATTCGCGCACGAAGGGTTCCATAGCATTATCTATAGAAAACAGCAAAAAAAATCACGTTTGTTGTATGGGAGCCCCACTTAAATATTTTAGTCCGATTTTGATAATTATTTTTATGTTTTTGTATTTCTATTGGTATTTCATCGCCTTATTCTTCATATATTATTACAATGCACAAAAAAAATAATAATTCATCATTAATATTTAATTAATATTTCTAATTAGTATATTCCAATGAAGCCATTCATACAATAGTGATTGAACTTCACTGAAATTCATTTGATCATACTGTACTGTACTGTAATGTACTGTACTGTAAGTACAGTACAGTACAGTACAGTACAGTACAGTACAGTACAGTACAGTACAGTACAGTACAGTACAGTACAGTACAGTACAGTACAGTACAGTACAGTACAGTACAGTACAGTACAGTACAGTACAGTACAGTACAGTACAGTACAGTACAGTACAGTACAGTACAGTACAGTACTCTACTCTATTCTATTCTATTATATTCTTAACACTATTTAAATAAAGGTAGGTGCTAAACGTACCGTAAAATTTTCACCGACCGTTCGCCCTCACTGTTTTCACATGCAAATGCCTTGATGTAGATAAAGTGGACATTTAATTAGTGGAGTGCTATTATCGCCCAATTAAGTTCTCTTGTGTTTGAGAAATTTTTGCATTATCAAATAGGTTCGGCCTTAGATTAGAAAGTGAACAAAAATAAACTTTTAAGACGAGTAATAAATGTTTTTGAATCGTTTTTTCTCAATAACCGCAAAACATACAGTTTTTTTTAATAACATAAGGATATAATCTAGATAAATTATAGACAGAAACACGATTGATAAAACTTTTTTCAAAAGATTTATTTTCCAAAGTTGGCTCTTCAAAAACACTATTTACGTTATAAATCAAAACTATGAATAGCTAAACAGTTCATTTTTATATAATTCATACTAGCTAAGTAAATTATAGACAGTTTCTTTTGAAATTTGATGGTCTTTAAGATAATGCAGTTTTATCACTTTATCTGTCTTATCCGGGTAGACTCGGCCCATACAAAAAACCAAACATTTTAAGTTAAATAACTAGGCAAGTGCTACGGCGTAGGTGGTCGTAGCGCTACGGCGTAGGTGAACGTAGCTATGGTTGAGGCCTTCACTGTTATAAAAATAACTTGTTTTTGTTAGAAATACTTAATTTGTAACCGTATACTTGTTTACCGTTTGCTTTTTTTCTGTTTAATTATTGAAATTTGACAGAACAACGTCTGTCGGGACAGCTAGTAATGTATATAAATCTATGAACGTGGACTAAGTTATAGACCTGTTAAAACAATCAAGGTCAAAGTAGGAATCCCGTAATTTCGACCTAAGTCCGTTTACATAACTCATTTATAATCTGTGACTAGACTTATAAACCCTTTTTAGGTACAAACTCCCCAAATTAATTCAGCAAAACGTTACTTGTAAAGTTTATTATCTAAATTCCTAGACGACGTTTGCCAAACCGTGATTTTCTCAAAGACGGTGGACGTCATAACATGGACGTTACCTCACCTTAAATATTGTTTTTTTTTATTTATTTATTTAATAGCTGCATTATCAGTAAGATAGGTTATTTATTTTTTAATTTGATTTCCCACAAAAATTACAATAATGTAACTAAGGGTATCAAAAAATTGCCTATCAAACCGTGAGAAGCCGGGCAGACAGCTAGTAATTTTTATTTCTTCTGTATTACTCTATCCAATAGAGATATAAGCAATTCTATACGATTTATGAAATTTGGACAGGACAACGTCTGTTGCGGATCTGCTAGTATCTTATATAAGGTGAAATAAAGCTGTTTTAAAATATACTACGAGTATTTCGAAAAAATCTAGCTTTAATGATTTTATTGATGTACTTTAATTACGAATGTATTATTCGATAATTACTTCCGCCCGCAGTTTCGCTCACATGGTACCTGGATTAAAAGTAGCCTATTTGCTAGGCATAGGCTATGTATATTCCAAGTTTCATCCAAATCTGTTCAGTCGTTTGGGTGTGATTGTGGCACAAACATTCTCAAGTTTTCGGGATTTATACTAGTAAGATTTTCGGTTCTTGTGCACGACAAAAACCTTTACGAAAACCATTTTGGAATATAGTTTTGAAATTTTGTGTATTACCTTCAAAGAATTAGAACGACAGTCAGTTGTGTGAAAATAAAAGCGAAGAGAAGTTGTTTGGTATTTTTCCTTAAAAAAACAAAATAAAAAAAATACCCAAATTAAAAATTAATAAATTAAAATAATAAGGTATTAATATTCAAATTAAAAGTCGAGGCTTCGGCTCCGCGAAGTTCTCAATCTGAACAGTTCTGCTATTTTTGTTTTGATAAATTGTTTATTATACTGGAATTAAAACGGTAATCATGTTAATGCCGCCGTTTATCAGAAAGCCAAGGCTAAAAAGGGAATGTTCATTATAGAACCAGCTGTTCCAAACACTCAACACTTGTTTATGTTTCTCTAGTTAATTAATTAAGGTTTAATTAGTCCGTCTTGCAAAATTATTTCCGCTTAAATTATCTCACAAGACAAATGAGGTTTAAGATCTTGTACGAGGAATTTGCGAACGGTAGACAGGTTCCGAATAAAACGCGAGGTCATGAAAACTGACATTAAAAAATAAATCTAGGTAATTTTTTTTTGGTTATTTTGATGTTACAAACAATTTTTGCATCAGCCAATGTAAAATAGATCAAGACTCAAAAATTTGTGCTGAGAAATTCTATTCCTGGCAACCCAACAGACAACATACTAAACACTGATATTAATATACGAAAGTTTATAAAAAGGTTTCTTTTGACAAACTATCCACCTACCCTGATCATATGTGAAATGTTCTCACCATCGACCACACAGCCTATTCTCACACCGACTCCTCATGCAAGGCGAACACTTTCAAACAACACATTAAGCTTATACTGCTGATATAAGACACCGAACGTAGTTCACGACACGCCCCGGGCTGTGACATTAAACCGGCCAATCAGAATGCATTTTTTACCGCTCCCTTTGACTCGCACACCTCAATGATTTGACTGAATTGTTTGTTTGAAGAAACGAAGCCATTAGGCGTCTACTGGGTCGATGTGGTCGATGGTTCTCACCCCATATTTATTAGGTAATTATACCTACGTTTGGAAAAGTACAACTAGATCCTAAATTAGGATTTTACCTATAGGTGCTCAAAAGTAATGAGTGAACGTTTTTTTCAAATTTAAACTTATTCATTCACATCATAACGACTGAATCGATTTCAATGAAAATTGGAATATATATAGATTATAACCTTGGTTGAGTCTTATAATAGTTTTTATAACCTTACTAACCTTTAAATAATAATAATAGGACTTCAAAGTTTATAGTAAAGATCAAACGAAGTCGCGGATGTTTACTAATAAATAAAAAACTATAACTTCCAAATGAGTTTATTCGTCTTATTCTTTAGGTAAAATGACACACAGCTATTTTAGAAAATCGCTGCTTAGCGAAATACCAGCCTTCTAAGTCTGAGCATTGAGAGTAGGTACCATTTTAAATCGCAAGCATTAAACTGTCATGTTAAGTTACTTTATGCTTCCATTACAACGCGATAAAGACTTGAATGTTTTGGAAACATATTCGTAGATAAAATATATAAAAGTTTTACATACTAACTGACTGATAGCACTGTCGTTAGTCCTAGAATACTTTTTTAAACAAAACACTAAAATGCCTTCGAGTTTATTCGATACAATAGACATTACTTTAGCGAATAGCTAAGCAATTGATGTACAGTTGTTCTATGCCACGGAGGCGGATTCGTCTTAGCTGTGTGTATAAATGCACGTGGCACATTGTTTCTCGCAAAGCTTGTAGTATCAGTCACGCACACAATAGCGAGTATCTATACACATTACAGCTACAGATGTTCAACAAGAACACAAACTGGTTTCCTCGCGATGTTGTTCTTCACCGTTTTGAAGACGTGGTGATGCGCGTATGAATTTTTCGAATAGAAAAATCCATGGATAACCAAAGGTATGACCACACGAACACGACAAGCACATACATAAACAGCTCTTTTTGTTGAAATAAAAGCCCGGTAAACATTTTAGTAGTATATTTATAAAGGTAAAGGTAAATAACAGCAAGCATATTGATGGAGAGTTACGTAACAGCGATTCTGTTGTGTCCACGCTTAAGTTAAAATTCCTAAAAACTATCGATCTTATATCTTTTAAGTTAAAGTTTAAAATAGCGTAACCTTAAAGTGACAGTTCTAAAACTTAGAATAGTTTTAAATGAATTTACGATTTTCGTAAACGATTTAGAAACGTCAAGCTAAATTTAATCGACATGTAAATTGGTGTTGACTAAGATGACACTTGATTGTGTCAAATATGCGAAATAAAATAGAGAAACGGCTATAATATCCCAAGTTTTAGGACTGTCATTTTGATGTGACTCTAATTTAGACGAAATTTTAGGTTTAGCTTAGACACAACAGAATCGCCACCATTGTACTATCAGTATCAAAAACTTGACAGTGACACAAACTAGATGGGTGACTCAAATAGTGTTGTTTATTATTCTTCATCACTGTATGTTCACTATTGTTCATTGTTCACTTCACACAATCCTTATCCTAATAAAAGCGAAAGTTTGTGAGTTTGTATGTATGTTTTTTCCTCAATCAGGCTTAAACGACAAATCGAATTAAGTTGAAATTTGCTGTAGATGTAGATATAATGCCTGAATAAATAATAGACTACGAAATATGAAAAATAACCCTAAAACGATAAAAAACGCAAAAGGTATGATTTCTGTATATAATAAAATATTTTTACGTTTTTATCTATATAAAATATTTTAAAGATATTAATTTAATTAAGTTGAAATTTGCTGTAGATGTAGATATAATGCCTGAATAAATGATAGACTACGAAATATGAAAAATAACCCTAAAACGATAAAAAACGCAAAAGGTATGATTTCTGTATATAATAAAATATTTTTACGTTTTTATCTATATGTTATATATTCAATGTTAGTGATTATTGTCCAACCGCGTCTTATTTGCTCTTTTATTGCGAGAATGTGATATTTTTTGGATATCAGCTCTCTATTATCATTCAAATTTATTTTATGAATGTATATTTTATGCATTCAAGCTGAAATATACCTTTATTTGCGAGATCGTAAATCAGGTAAACTTTGGGGTATTCAAAAATACGCTGGTCTTCGCATGAAATGGTTTATATGCCTGGTGATAATTTTAAAAAAGCCGTGTTGGCCAAATTGAGTGTACCTTTCATTTCGAAGGTCATGGGTTCGAATCCTGGCGTTTATCAATAGATTTTTTTGTTCGAAAAACTTACATGCGCATAAACACATGCTCAAAGCGGTGAATGAAAACATCGTGAGGAAACCAGTTAGTATTCTTATAAGCGGCGATGGGCTTGCAACTTGTCACGTATGGGATGCTAACTACTGCAAAATGTAAGCATGTGCCAAATGTAATGTTGGACGTGCCTCTGACTAACCCCTTCAGACATTCTTCAAGGATTTGAGAGTCGAGGATATCTACCGTACTTGGGGATTACAGTCATGATCATATTGTATTGTATCTAATCAAACTATCACTTTTATCATCTTAGTCGAGCAAGCTTCCGCCACGTCAAAAAGGTTTTTTTTTAAAAGGGATCAGGGACAGTTGACATGTTTGTTTGGAAGCAACCAATCTGCTCTTTGGTTTGTAGTTTGGAGAATTGTAGGTTTAACCTTTGGTCGAGAAACAAATGGTCTGAAAAGGGATACATTAATTGATTTATTCAGTCGAGTTTTCCTCGAGACCTCTACAAATGGACGGCTATTGATATTTCGTGGGAGGCGGTAAAATAAAAGGTCACGGGAAAGTGTTGAAATAGGTTTTATTAATTTACTAGTGAATTCATCCGCGTAGATGCAGGAAATCGATTTGTAGTTTTTATTGTAAGACTTAACTATAGATTTTGGCAGTCTGCCCGCGACCATGACTATTGTAACATAGTCGAAACGTCGGGAAAGTAAATTAAAGGTAATTACGTGATAAAGACCCGTGTCAAAATCTATAGTTATATCTTATATCGATTGTTTGAAAAATAATTATCGAAAAGCATTGAAATTCCTGAAAAGGAAAGAAAGTTTTGAGAAATAAAGTTGCCTTTGTCCGTCCCAAGACTTTAAACTATCTCTATATGAAACTTTATTACAATCGGCCCAGCGGTTTAGCCGTGATAACGTCACAGACAGAAAAACAGAGTGACTCTCGCATTTATAATAAGATTAGATTGTAGGTTTTTTTTAGTAACATCTAAAACAATATTTACAAAATATATAAGAACCACTTGAGCCATCTAAAGACGTTGCAAACAGTCTATAGGTATTAGGTACCTTAACTGATCCAGATCACTACCTGTATTTACCTAAAACATAATTCATCATTGTATTGGCAGGAACAGAGTAATGCGTTTGTATTTAACTCAATTCTAAGTGTTCGTCATGTTGATAGCCTTACCATGGAATTCAGTGGTTTTGACTATGTCAAAAAACTGTGACAAATTAGTGACAATACTATCAAAAAAGATTTGGATTCATTGTATATATTAGCCAAAAAAAAAACAATAAAAATCAATGTTACGTTTAAAAAACCAAATAGAAAACTGACGAAAATGTTTCGAGCAATAGAAAAGCCATGAGACGATATTAGTTTTTAAGTTTTTTAAAAGAAAAATCATCGTTATCGGATCGCCAGGTAAAAAGATAAGGTCATAGGTACATAAAAAAACAACAAAAAAAACCTATTTAATAAACAAAACATGTCGAATTGAGTAACTCTTATTTTTTCGTCGGTTAAAGGTTATTGAGTGAGAAACGCTCGCCATAAAGCTTGCCCTAAGGTATATATTATTATTATAGTTTGTTGTGACAACAGAGCTTATATCAAAACAAGGTAAGTTTGTTCCTCGTCCCGGCTTAAGAAGCTGCCAGTCGCTGATTGCTCTTTTTCGAAACGAAAAAAGAAATACTTCTGAACAAGCCACATCTCCTATTTTTATAAGTATATTACTTCAGGTTCCTACCTAGATTTCTATTAAGCTGAAAACATAATAGCAGAAACTTTTCACGTTAAAGATATTATTTCAAAATGATACGTTTTAGAATTTATGATCGAAATATTTTATATACCTACTATTAAAATCAACTTGTGATTTATTGTTAAAGATAGGTAATATGTAGATCTAGATTTCTATTGCAGCGGTAGGTAGGATTATTTATCGAAGTGATTAAAGATGGGTACATCTATATTCACATATACTATACATTATAAAATAGGAGATGTGGCTTGTTCACAAGTATTTCTTTTTTCGTTTCGAACAAAAATAATCGTCGACTGGCAGCGTCTTAATATTATGCCATTTCGGCAAGAAGCTTAGATCTGCTTTATATTTTTTTTTCTTACTTTTGTTCGGGTATAATGTGTAATGGTGGCATTTTAAGATGGGTAATATTTTTTTCGATGAATGCAGAATCGTTTTTTCTCTATAACCGCAAAACATACAGTTTTGTTTTTTACGACAAAGATAACTTAAGAGGAGTAATAAATGTTTTTGAAGAATGCAGAATCATTTTTTCTCAATAACCGCAAAACATACAGTTTTGTTTTTTACGAGAAAGATAACTTAAGGATATAATCTAGATAAATTACAGACAGAAACACGATTGATGAAACTTTTCTCGATAGATTTATTTTCCAAAGTTGGATCTTCAAAAACCCTAGTTTCGTTTTTACTCAAAACTATGAATAGCAAAACAGTTCATTTTACTACATACATAAAAGATAGTTTATTTTTAAGTATATTGCGGTTTTATCACTATTTCCGTTTTATCCGGGTAAACTCAGTCCATACAAAAAACTAAAATTTCAAGCATCACTTTAACCAGTAAAGCTAAGAATTAAACATAAATGTAGGTTATAAAACGGGAGCGTAATAAGCGAGTTGATTAAAAATTTATGTTAAAGTTTTGAAGAAAACCGCCACACCAAACCATTTTCCTTCAAAGCAATAATGGTTATGTAGCTTTATTATAAACAATAGATTTTTATTTAATCTAATACCTTAAAACGAGCAATTATTTTGTATATAATCTGATTCTCGGAAACGGCTTCAACGATTTTCATGAAATTTAGTATGCAGGGGTTTTCGAGGGAGTTAAATCGATCTAGCTAGGTTTCATTTTTAGAAAACATCGTTTTATCTGTCGTCCACGTACTAAATATTTAACGCCATAGCATATAGGTAATAAAAAGTATAGTGTAAAAATTAGTTTTAAATTGTTACAAAATACCTTGTTAGTTGATTTACTGTGGGGGTGGAGTTTCAGGAATTTACAGTTATAGGCCTAAAAATATATTTAAGAAAAGCCTTGCTAATAGTCGAATGTTGTAAACAGTAAATAGGGATGCAAATTACGAGTCGTAACACCTACAAAAGAATTTATGAGCTCTTACTACAAGTAATGGACGATAAACAATGAAGTCATAAAATATATTTGCTACGAAATTAAGGCATCGGGCTTTCACTTGACAGGTAGGCGTGTTTCAGTTAATGAGTGAGAAATCCGTTATAATTTTCATCAAGACACTGTAAAAGGATCTTTATTTACGAGTACACCAGCTAAAAATGATGGCCGAGTGGGTGGTACCTCGACTTTCAATCTGAAGGTCGTGGGTTCGAAACCCAGCGTGCATCAATGGATTTTTCTGTTCGAAAAATGTTTATGCGCATTCAAAACACGTGCTCAAAACGATGAAGGAAAACATCGTGACGAAATGAGTTAGTATTCTTATAACCGGCGATGGGCTTGCAAACTGTCACGTATGGAATGATAATTACTGCAAAATGTAGGCATGTGCCAATTATAATGTTTGAACGTGCCTCTGACTACCCCCACTAGACATCTTCAAAGGATCTAAGCGCCTGGAGATCTGAGAGGAGATATACCGTACTTGGGAATTACAGTCGTGATCCTTTTTATTTTATATATTACACCAGCTGTGGTAATGTACCATTTTGAGAAGTTATTTATAGTGAGAATATCATGGCGTCATAAGTGATTATTTCTAGAATGACCACCTCTTAGTTAAGTGCTCATTTAAATGCAGTTTAAAGAAAACGATTTACACGTATTGGACGTCAAAAATCTGGTATTGTACATCAATGATCGTTCCTTCATTGAAGATCGTAACCCCTTTGGTACTTAATGAACATTCGTCTTCATCGTTTATTATAATCACCAGGTGTTCGGATACCTAGTCGGTCCATCGTTTGAAACTTCGTTCTCGTAACATTTTCCCCTCCACTTTACCCGTCGATTATTCCTCTAAATAATCAGAACTTCTCTAAGCGATATTGTCGAAGTATTCTGCTGTATTCGATAAAAGCACAAAGTAGAGATATCCTTTGGGATCGTTCAACAACTAAGTTCTCCTAAGCAAGACGCGCTTGTGCGGTCTGTTCATGGTATTTGCAACATGCGACGCCGACTGCATTCTTATAGAAATAGAAATAGTTTATTTTTCAAATAAAGTGGTAAAAATCCTAATAATATTATAAATGCGAAAGTTTGTGAGTTTGTATGTATGTTTGTTCCTCAATCAGGCCTAAACGACAAAACGGATTAAGTTAAAACTTGCTGTATATGTAGATATAATGCCGGAATAAATAATAGACTACTTTAAAATATGAAAAACATCCCAAAAACTGTAAAAAAACGCAAAAGGGATGATTTCTGAATAGATGGCGCTGGTGTACAACTAATCTGACATCACAGACTAAAAACATTCAGTCTTTTTTATTCGATTATTGAAATTTGACAGGACAACGTCTGTCACGGGTAGGCTAGTTATAAATAACTTAACTACTAAGAAAATATCACTAAATAGGTAGTAGGCGTATTGGAGTTTAATTTCATTAGTAGGTAGTTACATGTCCGTACCCCCGTGCTAGATTTAACTGTGTTACGGCAGGGTACTTAATGCCTCAACCATCCAATAAGAATTAAATTAGTTTTTTTTTTAATTTTTATAGACGGGAGAGATAAGCTGACGGTAAAAATGGATTTTTCCGAAGACGTAGGTAATCCAGATATGTCTTCCGTGCTCTAGCTTTGAGAGTTGAGTAGAGTAACGTAGATTCTAGTTGA
Organism: Hydriomena furcata; assembly: GCA_912999785.1. NCBI lineage: Eukaryota > Metazoa > Arthropoda > Insecta > Lepidoptera > Geometridae > Hydriomena > Hydriomena furcata. The sequence continues at coordinate 11,736,574 of OU538829.1, forward strand.
CTTAAGGCCCGGCTCACACCCACACACGTATTTCAATGATTTTCAGGTACCGATTTAAAAACCAGGAATCACAATTGTGAGGATATAATGATACAAAATTACTGATAATATATTCATCTTTAATAGTAGATAATAAAAACTGGCCAGTTCTATACAACATTTTCAAAAAAATACGTTTTTACCGTCGCAAGAACCGCTGAAAATGTCGAAAAATGGGGTCTGGTTAGGTACCAATATCTTTAGACCCACAGCATATTTTTATTTGAAAATAATACGAAATTGTAGATTTTATATTTCTCTATACCGCGTGGCATTATCTTGTTTTCAAATAATTTACTTTTTCATTTATGAACAATATAAAATGCAATAAAACTTATCCATACATTTTTTCCATACAAAACTCACATTCACCTCAAGTCGGCACGTCAGTCAGCGCTCAGACGCGCTCGGGGAAGCACGTCCACGTCACATTTTTCTTCGAATTTAGGGGAAGTCTGACATAACCGGATACTGGGGTAAAATAGTGGACATGCAAAACTAATGATAACATTTGTATAATATATTGCCTTGACGAATTTGGTGCAAGCCACACAGATGAAGGTTAGGTACAATGCATGAGTTGTAAGGGCTGGGCTCATGTACACTGTACAGACTATGAAAGAGTTGGATGATTTTTTTGTAGAAGATGCGTTACATCGAGTTACGTTTCGAAACAGTATGATAATAGTTTACGGTTTTACCTTTTTGCATACGTCGCGTTGGAGCAAAATCGAAATAAGCAGATGTTTCGTATTTGATTGTTATTTTAATAAAAATATTAAATTTCAGAAAAATGTGAACCTGTTTGTGTCCCTAATTAGTCCTACTAAATAAATATAAATAATGATTTGATACATTTCTGTTTTGAAATGAAAGTTCTAAAAAGGTACCATGACCCTTAGTACGGTTTTAACCCGGCCTCCCCTATATTACCAAGCGTGTTTTTTTATACATGGATGGAAAAAATTGATACTTTATCTGAACAAAATGCGAAAAATTACCTGAATTTTCGATTACGAATATAATTTATATTTATTATCTATCTACATTTAATATTATAAATCTGATTTGTTTGTGCGGATGTTAGGTATGTTTGGATGTTTGTACCTCAATCAGACTTAAACGACTAAACGGATGAAATTGAAATTTGCTGTCGATGTAAATATACCCCTAGCTTATAAATATGCTATTTTTAATTTAAAAACATCCCCAAAACTATAAAAAGACTCCGAGTGCTGGTGTGCAACAAATCTAGCATTAATCAATTTTGACGACTGATGAATGACTGACGAATGATACGATACGCATTGAACCAAAAATGTTGAACCTTCTAAAAAGGTCGGTATTTGTTATTATCAAGGCAAGGTTTATCTGGGGGCACGGTAGTGCCCCCGCCAAGTTAAGCAAAAAAGCGGCAAAGTCGTACCATCCTTTTCTCGAAACAGTTCAGGTCATTTTTTGGACAGACAGACAGACATTGAAATCTCACAACTTTTTACGATAGAAGAACTGAGTTGCGTTGCGAGAATTGGCTTTTTATTTTAATTTTTACAAGTTGTTTTTGATGGCATATACTTAAGTTGTACATGATGCAAATAATTATATATTAAAAAAATAATAAAGTGTCCTGAAAAATTGTTTAATTCGAAATACTGAAAGTGCTCTTTAGTGTTTCGTAGTTTACAAAAAACCCTTATAGTTTTGCCATTTCCGTCCATTCGTCCGCAGCTTAGCTCAGATACTCTTAATACTAGAAAGCTGTAATTTGGCATGAATATACTAGTCACGCCGACAATGTGGTAGAAATAAATATATATTTTCAGATGTTTTTTTTTTCTCGCATACTCTCTCCATGTCTTTGGATAGGTCTTAAAAAGTATTGCGGGTTTGTGATGTCATTTAGTATAAATACAATGGAAAATATGAATTTGTAAAAAGAGCAGCTGGTCATCTCTTTTTCTGGAAAGAAAATATTATGGAAGATTATTTAGTAAAATTTTACAATAACTGTTTAATTCCAGAACTTGTTGACCCTCGCTACGCGCTGTCTATGGATCTTCGAGATCATAGCTCGCACACAATATTCAAAAGCATACCTACATATTTTATCAGTATTTCACTTTCAAAACTTTCTGTGAGTCGTACTCGAAACGTTGACGGTGCCGTCATCGATTTTAGATGACAATAAGTTTTTTTATTAAAAATATATTTTTTAAATCAAGCTTTTGTAAATTCTTTTGCTCTAGTTCTCGTCAAGATAAAAATAACGAGCCCAAACGCGACGTGGTTATGTTGTGTAGTTGAGGAGTTCCGATGGCTACATCTGACCTCCATCATCAGACCAGGTATATAGATATGCAAAGTTTTGCCTCAATTCGACTATTTAGTGAAGAGTTCCGTTGAACAGCTCCTGACTCCATCATCAGATCAGCTCGCTGTCACCATATTATGTATGCAAAATTTCAGCTCAATCGATTGGGGATATCTGCTTAAAATTAAGTTGCAAGATTACACCTTATCAAACATAGATACATAAATATGTACATAAACTGCAAGTTAAATAAGAGCTTATAAAAAAACGATACTTACCGTTTTGTCATAATGTATTTTATTAGTAGGTACCTAACAAATATTTTTTGCACAGTTAAATATTAGTAACTGTGTAGTAGCACTTTACGATTTGTAACCTGTCTTATAATATATATAATTTTTTTCTATATTTATTTTCTTTTTGTCAAGTGCAACCTTTAAAATTATTAAGTACATACCTACCTATACAAATATGACATACCTATTGCACCAAATATTTTCAAGTATCAAGACTAGTTATTTAGTCTTGGTAAATGAAGTGTGAAGTAGCTTCAATGTGTGCGTTTGCACTATTCGTAGTGTGCGGCCACAGAATACGGAAAAGTACAAAAAATGCGAGCTGTCATATTTGAAACAGCCGCCTTAATACTCTGAAGCCAACAGTTTTACCAAGTTTCATTATCTATAGGTACTATTTATTCTATATTTATATTTTATACTAGGATATACAGCGCGTTGTGTAAAGTCAAATTTAAATAAATGCATAGAAAAAAGCAATTTCAGGCAACTTCTTGCAACGTGGGTTCAAATCCCGGCTAGCATCAATGGATTTTTCTCCTCGAAAAATTATAAGCGGCGATGGGCTTGCAACCTGTCTCGTATGGAATGCTAACTAGATGTTGGCATGTGTCAAATATAGTGTTTGGACGTGCCTCTGACTACCCCCACTAGACATCTTCAAAGGGTCTAAGCGCCTGGAGATCTGGGAGGATGTCTACCGTACTTGGGCATTACAGTCGTGATCCTATTTATTTTAGAATTATAGTTATAGCTTGACGTCTCGAAATAGACATATTGTTGCAGAATACTTTGCTTGGTTGATTAAGATACTCACGCCTCGCGAAGTTTGTGAAGCGTGGAGACGTTTTGACAAAGTTATGCTTTACAACGAAGTGAAGTACAAAGAGCAACAGCAAGAATAGATTGCTTCGCCCGCACTATTTGCTAGACGTTACTTTGTCACAATATATAACTATGACTTGATACTGACTTCACAGCTCAGTTGGTAGTAACTCTGTCTTCAGGGTTAGCATGAACCACTATCGTATCGACAACGTATCGATCAAATGTAAAACTGACACTTTTAAAAAATAAATAAATAAATAGGATCACGACTGTAAACCCCAAGTACGGTAAACATTCTCTCAGATCTCAAGGCGCTTAGATTATTGAGGATAATATATCTATAGGGGATAGTCAGAGGCACGTCAAAATATTATATTTGGCACAATACGTACATTTTGCAGTAGTTCCAGCATTCCATACGTGACAGGTTGCAAGCCCCGCAACCGTAGTCCGTAGTAACAATAAACACATGTCCGGATTTTTTGAAAATTGAGAAAAATCTAAAAATATTAATCAAACAAATAGTTATGTCATTGTCATGTCGTTTGAACGGAGTCATTTCCTCGATGAGTTAACTTGAGTAACTCTTTCAAAAAACGGCATCCGTCAATAAAGACTGTAAATAACGGTGCATGCAATTCTCGACCTTATTATGTTAGTTCTTTATCATAAAGCGTTTAGTCATAGCGGTAACATCCGTAAATGAATCTTGGGCGAGCTAAACTTCGTCTTCCGCGTTTCTGCTTCATTACGAACGGCTTAAAGTAAATTCTATCTTATTCACCAGACAATAAAGTATACGAGAGCGTAAAACTGAGAGCTATTTATAAAGCCACTGCCAAATAGCCGCGAAAAAAACCGACAAACACAAAAGATCATTTTGTTAAAAAATAAAAGGTATAAATATAAAATACTCGTATGAAATGTTAATTTAAGAGAAAACTACGAAACCAAAAAAAAAAGTATGTACAATGGGCTGCCAATGGGGATTTCTGGACTTTTTGTCTTGATGATTGCAAATGATAATGTCAAATGCCCATATACATATATTTTCATAACAAGGGCCAGAAATGGGCTTAAATAATAAAATTATATAATAAAAGGCAAAGGTCCGACTCACTGATGGACGTTAAACGTAAACGTAACGTAAACGTAACGTAAACGTAACGTAAACGTAACGTAAACGTAACGTAAACGTAACGTAAACGTAACGTAAACGTAACGTAAACGTAACGTAAACGTAACGTAAACGTAACGTAAACGTAACGTAAACGTAACGTAAACGTAACGTAAACGTAACGTAAACGTAACGTAAACGTAACGTAAACGTAACGTAAACGTAACGTAAACGTAACGTAAACGTAACGTAAACGTAACGTAAACGTAACGTAAACGTAACGTAAACGTAACGTAAACGTAACGTAAACGTAACGTAAACGTAACGTAAACGTAACGTAAACGTAACGTAAACGTAACGTAAACGTAACGTAAACGTAACGTAAACGTAACGTAAACGTAACGTAAACGTAACGTAAACGTAGCGTAAACGTAGCGTAAACGTAGCGTAAACGTAACGTAAACGTAATTCTATATCTTTTTGTCTATTTCATACACTCACTCGTTTGCAAAGTTCAACCACAAGAATTGCATAATTTATGTCGTCAGTCAGTCATATACAAACTCGGCATCGCATTGATTTGAATGAAGCTGAACTGAAACCGAAGTGGCTCTAACTTTCTAACCAAAACCATTGCAGTAACTGCATTAATTGGTTTCATCCATAAAAACTAAATTGATAATGTTATGGTAACGTAAACTGCGTTGCTATGGCGACTAAATGTTTTTTGTCTGTAATGTCAGATTTGTTGCACACCAACGCCATCTATACTAAAATCATCCTTTTTGCTTTTTTTATCATTTAGGGGTGGTTTTTTGGATTATAATTTCCCAATCAGAAGGGGGCTAGTAAGTATATATATTTTGTTCAAGTCATAATCTATACATATATAATCTATCTATCTATATTAGATACCGAATAAAAACGGAATAAAATAAATATTTGATTCTATACAACAAACGTGATTTGTTTTGCCGCTTTTTTATAGTACGGAACCTTTCGCACGCGAGTCCGATTCGCACTTGGCCGGTTTTTTATACGTTTACGATTATAATCAAGGATTCATATTTACTTAACTTCTAAAACATTCTATCTTCTTTTTTTTATTTTAGAATTATTAAATTGCCGTCCAATTAGTAATGCCAGAAAAGTCCATCTATCATCAGGATCAGTTGAGCTATCTATAGATTGTTTACAACGCCTTTAGATAGCTCGACTGTATCATGTGTATTTCGTCAATATGTAGTGTTCTCTCTGTAAATAGAGATGATTAAATTCTTAATTGGTTAAATTCTCATTTACAAAATTAATGTGTGTTGACAATCCTCATGCGAGTAACATTACGCGGTAAACACGTGCCGGGCACTAACCACTTAACAATTAATCTTCGTTTAAAATGCACAGCTCATTTGGCAAAGTAATCGTTGGGAACCTAGCCCGTATATTTATCTGTGTCGTAGACATCGCGTAGCCCCCCACGCGATGTCTACGACATGCTACGAGCGGTATTCGTAGCTTGTTGCTACAAGTTTCTGTACTGTGATGGTGCTACGAGTTTTCGAAGTTACCTATATCTAGGTACTGCAAATTATAAAAGTATTTGTAGCACGTTCATGCAGTACTTACTACAGACTTTGTCCAAATTTCAATAATTACATAGAAAAAAGCACTTTTTGAGGCAATTTCCATTTTTTTCCCTATAAATCTGGTCCTGATAAAATAAATTTTGAATTTTCGTAGAATGCGTATTATCCATTAGTCGTGCTATAACGATGTTTTTAGTCTGTGATGTCAGATTTGTTGTACACCAGCGCCATCTAAACCAAAATCATCCTGTGTTTTTGTATCATTTAGGGGTTGTTTTTCGGATTATGTACCTCTACCGGTATTCTGATTTTTTGTCTATATACAGTCTATATACATGCAACATACAGTAAGTATGGCCATCTGCTAGTTTTGACATGAATTGGTAGGTATAAAAACTATATGATCTAGCTACATAAACCAATAGTATTCCAAAAATAAGTAATATGTGTAATATCTTTCACAATTTTCTAGTAAAGTATCAAGACAGCTAATTGACGTGTAAAGTCACAAGTACTCATGTAGATATACAAGTTTCACAATGGTGGCAATTCTGTTGTGTCCAAGCTAAACCTAAAATTTCGTAAAAAAACGATCGATCTTATTCCTTTTACATTAAAGTCTAAATTAGAGTCACATCAAAATGACAGTCCTAAAACTTGGGATATATTAGCCGTTTCTCTATTTTATTTCGCATATTTGACACAATCAAGTGTCATCTTAGTCAACACCAATTTACATGTCGATTATATTTAGCTTGACGTTTCTAAATCGATTACAAAAATTTAAAATTTATTCAAGACTATTCTAAGTTTTAGAACTGTCACTTTAATTAAGGTTACGCTATTTTAAACTTTAACTTAAAGAAATAAGATCGATAGTTTTTAGGAATTTTAACTTAAGCGTCCTGGTGTACTGTTGTGTCCACAGAATCGCCACCAATGGCTGAGTACTGAGTACTAATTAGAAGATGAACTAGTCTGTAACTCACTTCTTGCTTCATTTGCCAATTATATCGTTTAATTGATGAGCTGATAATGATATTTGATGTGATTTATTTCGACTCAAACGAATAAGCTATTTTAAAATCATTTATTAAACCATCAAATATCCAAGTTTAGTCTTTTTACAAGCTTTCATTTAACTTGCCATGTATGTATGTAACTATGTTTGTTAAGGTGGAATCTTGTAACTGAATTTTGAAGCAGTTATCCCCAACAGATTAAGCTGAAATTTCGCATACTTATGTAACTTCGATGACAATACAATAATATGGTGACAGTGAGCTGAACTGATGATGGAGTCAGGAGCTGTTCAACAGACATTCACAATGGAACTCCTTAGTAAATACTTCGATTGAGTAAAAACTTTGCATACGTGTCAAGTTCCGATGACAATGTTATATGATGTGACAGGTGATAGCGCGCTGATGCTCGATGGTTTAAATGATTTTACAAAAGCTTGTCATTGAAAAATATTTTTCAACAGAAAACTTATTCAAGCTATTTTCGCGATCAGAACGATAATAATTCATCATTTATAAATATGAAAGTTTGTGTGGATAGATGAATGTATTGATGTATGGATGCATATTAATGAATATGCATCAATAAATTTTCATTAGACTCTTAAGATGAAAATTTACAGTAATGAACTTATACATCGGAATAACACAGGCTACTTTTTATTTAGGTACCACGCGGGCAAAGCCGCGGGCGTAAGCTAGTATACTGTTCAATACTTTGAGACCGATCTTACTTGGATATCGTAAAAGCTTTATTTCTCATGTTGGTACAATAATGTTAATCTGATAAACTGGCGATGACACAGAGGTATGACTAGCAAGCTGTTTCTACTAAATCTGAACGAGTACGTTCCGCAACTTGTCGCTCAATGCAAATAATTATGAGATATAGAAGAGAGATTTCAGAGCGTAAAGCCGAGGTCCCACGGCGCGTAAAACGACGGGCCGCGCCGGATGACGCTCCGCCTGTGTGCGTCCGGCGCGTCGCGTACAGAGCGTTCCGAGCACGGGCCACCACGGATGCATCGGTCCCACGGCGCGTTCGTCCGCCTTGGCGCGGTCTGGCGCGTGAAAACGCGGGCCGTGGGACCCCGGCATAAGTATGTCCATTTCTTTGGCACGCTCTACAGCCCATATACTACTGAACGGATTACAATATAGGCTATATATATTTTTCAAATATGGCAACAACTCCCCAAAAATGGAGGTTTAGCATTTTTTTCGATATTATTTTAGTAGTCGGGTTATATCTATAATTTAAAAATAAGTCGGGTTTTCCTTCCTGACGCTATAACTCCAGAACGCACGAACCGATTTCCAAGGTTTTGAAATCGGTTCGTGCCGATTCGATGCCATTCGAATGGGAACGGGAACGATAACGGGAACGGGAACTTAACACAGCAATTGTTAATTCTAAAGCGATACGAAGTTCGCCGGGTCAGCTTGTGTTTTTATAATTATAATTATTTAGAGCGTATTACTCGAACTCGAACTCGAACTCAAACTCAAACTCGAACTCGAACTCGAACTCGAACTCGAACTCGAACTCGAACTCGAACTCGAACTCGAACTCGAACTCGAACTCGAACTCGAACTCGAACTCGAACTCGAACTCGAACTCGAACTCGAACTCGAACTCGAACTCGAACTCGAACTCGAACTCGAACTCGAACTCGAACTCGAACTCGAACTCGAACTCGAACTCGAACTCGAACTCGAACTCGAACTCGAACTCGAACTCGAACTCGAACTCGAACTCGAACTCGAACTCGAACTCGAACTCGAACTCGAACCACACCTAACCTAACCACAGCATAGACCATAGCTCAGTTAAGCACACACAAAGAATTTTAGAACGCACAGACTATCTAAAGTCAATCACCGGCGCAACACTTTAAAATTAATAAAGTCAAAGACAAAGTCAAAAGGTATTTATTTCAATAATAACAAGATTCACTTTGAAACTTCTTAACAGCTAGGTGAAACTAGACCAAGATTATCTTGACCTTCTTGAGGTTTGCTCATTGCTCAGTTGAGGTTAAAGTCACCTTGTTTAAATCCTTCTGTCAATCATTCTACACTAGCGGCCTGTGGGTTAATTATACTAAAACGTCTTTCAGCGCCCTACGAGTTCTTTACAATAACCTGTTTAGAGCGATGGTGGGGCTGCCTAGGTTCTGTAGTGCCGTCTGGCATGTTTTGGCATGTTTGCAGATGCTCATGTCAAAGACTTTTATGCTGTAATTCGCAATAAAATAACATCAGTTAGACGTAGAATCCTGGGTAGCCCCAACAGTTTACTTAGGATCTTGGCGGGTCGGCAGGACAGTAACCTGCAAAGGTACTGGATGACGGCTCTCATGAATCCATTTAATGGACAGATCTATTATATACCAATTAGGTATATTTATATGCCTAATTGGTGTTATATGGTGTGTATAATTGTTTTGTAGATGTTTTATGTAATTATGTTGTTTTTTATTTTCAATTTATAACATTTTTTGTAAAACTTTTTTATGGACCCCAAATGTTGTCTGTATAAAACAATTTTTTTTTTGATCTTATTCATACCAATTTTCCCGTATCTAAGTAGTTATCGCCGTGATGGCCGTAATTAAGCTAAGACGCGATAAATTAAAGGATAATTAAAAAGGTAAAAACCATGTTGGCCGAGAGGAAGTCCCCGACTTAAAATCTGAAGATCGTGAGCTCGAATCCCGGCCGTGCATCAATCGATTTTTCTGTTCGAAAAATTTATATGCGCATCAAAACACGTGCTTAAAATGGTGATGTGAGGAAAACTGTCAGCAATCTGTCAAGAATGGAATGATAACTACTGCAAAATGTGGGCGTGTGCCAAATGTAATTGTCGGACGTGTCTCTGACTCACCCCTTTAGACATTTTCAAGTATCTGCGCCTGAAGATCTGAGAGGATGTATAATACCGTATTTGGGGATTACAGTCAAGATCAAGATCATATTTTTTTATTGTATTTATTTTTATTAAAAAAATTCGGGCATAGTTTACTGATTTTTGCTCTCTGGCAACTCCCACAAAGAGTTTCACACATTGCACTCGTAATGGAACGAATCGTAAAGCTTTTATTTTCTATAAGGCGGTGACCGCAAAATGACAGCTACAAATGTAGTGTAGCTGGTTGCCGAGCGAATGAAAGTGAGATTTGCTGTCGTGGTCTTAGAATGCATAATGACGTTATTCAGCGGTCTTGTTACTGTTTGTATTGGTTACTGAAATTGTTGTGTCGTTGAGAAGAATTTCGCATGTCAGGGTCTGGCAAAGAAAGTGACAATTTGCAATAGGCAATGAAGGAAAATCCATTGTTTGTAGAAATAATATTATGTCTAATACAAGTAATGTAGTTATTTCTTTCTGTAAGGTGATTAAGTGAAATTTATGACTTTTTGTATGGACTGAGTCTACCCGGATTAGACGGAAAAAGTGATAAAACTGCATTATCTGGAAGACCATCAAATTTAAAAAGAAACTGTCTGTAATTTACTTGACTAGTATGATTATCTAACGAATTATATAAAAATGAACTGTTTAGCTATTCATAGTTTTGATTAAAAACGAAACTAGGGTTTTCGAAGAGCCAACTTTGGAAAATAAATCTATCGAGAAAAGTTTCACCAATCGTGTTTCTGTCTGTAATTTATCTAGAATATATCCTTAAGTTATCTTTGTTATAAAAAACAAAACTGTATGTCTTGCGGTTATTGAGAAAAAACTATTATGCATTCATCAAAAACATTTTTGACTCGTCTTAACATATTCTTTGTTTGGTGTTTCTTTTATACAAAGTCACAAAGTGATGACCACTTGCTAGAAACTGACGCTTAATTGCGCAAACCCAATTAATTCCTCGTAATATGGTTACAGACAAAACCAATAATCCTCAAAAACAACGTACATGTACCAATACATTGTCACATGTAAATATTTTCGCATTACATTTTCATTATTTGCATAACATTTTATTGAAGCGAAGTTTTATTACTGACTATGTTTGATCTGTTAAAAGTACACTTACTCTGTAACTATGCTAAAGCAATTTGTAGAGAGTGTAGTCTGGTAATTTTATTCCAAAAAAATCAATTCTTTCATACTAGATTTACACTCGCGTACGAGTCGCGAGACGAGTGCGAGGCGAACCACGAGACGAGAGTGTGAATAGACGCTCGTGGTTTGCCTCACGCCTCTCTCCTTTACTATCGATCACACGAGGTGCGGGCCGTGACACGAGACAAAGCACGAGGCGAGGTACGAGGCGAGAGTGTAAATCTAGCATCAAAACTTCAAACCTTTCAACTATAATGATTTTATATTTCGAGTACCTAGTTCAGAAACTTGGGCTTCAACAATTATTTGTAAACTTCTTTGAGTGAAATAAATAAAGTTATTAATATACTAGCTGCCCGCCCCGGTTTTGCACGGGTTTACTAAAGAAGAGTAACGGCAATTTTTTGATATCTTAAATTACATTATTGCAATTTTCGTGGTCATCTCTAATTTAAAAAAAATAAGTAAAATAATTTTTAATTTTGGTCTAGTAGTTTTTAGGGTTCCGTACCTAAAGGGTAAAAACGGGAAACTATTACTAAGACTTCGCTGTCTATAGCTAGATAGTTGAAACTTTCACAGATGATGTATTTATGTTGCCGCTCTAACAACAAATACTAAAATAAATATTTAAGTGGGGCTCCCATACAACAAACGTGTTTTTTTTGCCGTTTATAGATAATGGAACGGAACCCCTTCCTACTCGCATTTTGCCTGTTTTATTTAATTTATTCATAAAAACAAACATACTAAAATAATAAATATATTTTTCAACGTTATTGTTCTACTACGGGCGCAAAAAAACGAAATCGTTTTTTTGCTACTATCCATCAAACCTGGATGGTTAGTTTTATGGCCAATTTTCCGGTAAATTATGATGAACCCAAAAAATACTGCGTATATTAAAACCTGGCAACATAATTGACGACCTTTATGGCGTAACGGGTTAGTAGATACACAATCAAATCTAGAGGTATAACGCATCACAACTGTCACTAATCAAAACGGACTATAGACAAAGAATTGTATTAACTATTTGGGGGCACGGCAGTGCCCCCGCTAAGTCGAGCGCGAAGCAAACACTGCCGTACCATCCTTTATTGGAACCATTTCGCCGCATTTTCAGGCCCCTATTTGAGAACCTCTGGATAAGACCAGAACGCAGAAATTTTCGTCATCCAGTAAGCTATAATCACATACTTAAAATCCAGTCACACAACATCAACTAGAATAATAAAGAAATCGCAGTAAGGAACCTCAGACTTGGCACGACTTTGTCTAGATTTCATTACTTTTTAAAGATAAACAAGCTATCGAGACTTGGCTAGTTTTTTACAGAATATTTTTGGTGGGATAGACTTTAAACAAGTTCGTTTGTTATGCTTAGTTATTGACTGCCAAAATTGAAAATGCCCAAAACCGGGGTAGGCACCAACCACAACCAGGTCTTTGACCCTATTTTTATTTTCAGGAAATTAATATTTTACGCCGAAAAATCTTTTTCATGAATCTACGCGGACGAAGTCGCGAGTATAATGCTGGTAAATAATATATCAGAATATTAACAAAATCTAATTAACCTCTTTAGACATCTTCTAAGATCTGAGCGCTTGAAGATCTACAGTACTTAAGTATTACAGAAATAATCCTATTCCATTCCATATTTACAAAATACATAAGAACCAGTTGAGCTATCTTAAGGCCCTGTATGTCGACGATTGCTCTTTTTCGAAACGAAAAATTAAATACTTCTGAACAAGCCACATCTTCTATTTTTATAAATATATTACTTCAGGTTCCTACCTAGATTTATATTAAGACGCTGCCAGTCGACGATTATTTTGTTCGAAACGAAAAAACCGGCCAAGTGCGAGTCGGACTCGCACACGAAGGGTTCCGTACCATTATCTATCAAAACGGCAAAAAAATCATGTTTGTTGTATGGGAGCCCCCCTTAAATATTTATTTTATTCTGTTTTTAGTATTTGTTGTTAGAGCAGCCACAGAAATACATAATCTGTGAAAATTTCAACTGTTTAGCTATCACGGTTCATGAGATACAGCCCTGTGACAGACAGACGGATAGACAGACAGACAGACGGACAGCGAAGTCTTAGTAATAGGGTTCCGTTTTTACCCTTTGGGTACGGAACCCTAAAAAAGAAATACTTGTGAACAAGCCACATCTCCTATTTTATAATGTATAGTATATGTGAATAAAGATGTACCCATCTTTAATCACTTCGATAAATAATCCTACCGACCGCTGCAATGATGACAAACACACGTCCGCGCGTGGTCCGCCTTAGCTTTTCGAATAAATTAATGATATAAATTATGTATAATTACTTATCAAAAATCTATCCTAATAGAAATCTAGATCTACATATTACCTTACCTATCTTTAACAATAAATCACAAGTTAAAATATAACTATAGATTTTGACACGGGTCTTTATCACGTAATTACCGCGACCATGGTTATTGTAACATAACCGGATGTCGGGAAAGTAAATTAAAGGTAATTACGTGATAAAGACCCGTGTCAAAATCTATAGTTATGTCTACTAATCACGATAGTTTGAAAAATAATAAATCACAAGTTGATTTTAATAGTAGGTATATAAAATATTTCGATCATAAATTCTAAAACGTATCATTTTGAAATAATATTTTTATCGTGAAAAGTTTCTGCTATTATGTTTTCAGCTTAATAGAAATCTAGGTAGGAACCTGAAGTAATATACTTATAAAAATAGGAGATGTGGCTTGTTCAGAAGTATTTCTTGTTTCGTTTCGAAAAAGAGCAATCAGCGACTGGCAGCCTCTTAAGCTGAAAACATAATAGCAGGAACTTTTTACGATAAAGATATTATTTCAAAATGATACGTATAGAATTTATGATCGAAATACTTTGATACCTACTATTAAGATCAACTTGTGATTTATTGTTAAAGATAGGTAATATGTAGATCTAGATTTCTACTAGAATAGGTTTTTGATAAGTAATTATACATAATTTATATCATTAATTTATTCGAAAAGCAAAGGCGGACCACGCGCCGCTCATGGTGCCCCGTGTGTTTGTCGTCATTGCAGCGGTTGGTAGGATTATTTATCAAAGTGATTAAAGATGGGTACATCTTTATTCACATATACTATACATTATAAAATAGGAGATGTGGCTTGTTCAGAAGTATTTCTTTTTTCGTTTCGAAAAAGAGCAATCGTCGACATACAGAGCCTTAAGACCGTTGTACATAATACTAATAGGTAGCTCAACTAATCCAGATCATTACCAGTCAGAAGAAAGATTGGTTTCAAGATCCAGTATCTTGCGTGCGGCATTGTCACACTAGATGGTAATGCTGATACGTTATGCCAAATAAAATAATAATAAAAACGGCCAAGTGCGAGTCGGAGTCGCACACGAAGGGTTCCGTACCATTTTCTACAAAAAAGACAAAAAACATGTTTGTTATGTTTGCCCAAGTTAAATATTTATTTGATTCTGTTTTTAGTATTTGTTGTTATAGCGTATATGTATACAACAAACGTGTTTTTTGCCGTGTTTTTATAGATAATGATGAACGGAATCCACGAGCGTGAGCCCGACTCGCACTTGGCCGGTTTTTTATAAACTGACAAAACAAATCAACAGCGGTTTAAGTAATTCATTGACCGAAAATAATAAGGAGTTTCTAAAAATACACACGACTACAAAATACTGTAACCTTTTTCATGTAATTTTCCTCTAAAATAATTTGGAATTATCATAAGGCTATGTTTCAAGGGAAGATCATAATATTATTATAACCGCATCGAGTTAGCCTCGTTTAATTTCGAAATCATTCGGGTATACCTAAGACGGTTTTTGTTATTTTAAACCCGATATATTTTTGTTTAAAAGAACTAACTTTTTAAAACAACTTGATGGGATTAGGGATAAGGACGTGGTCCAGATTTTAGGTTTTCATATTGCATTATCTACATCTACACTACTATTTTTAAAACGGTAAAATTTGTTTTTTTTTTGTTATATATAAACAAAAAAATAACCAAGTGCGAGTCGGAGTCGCGCACTAAGGGTTCCGTGCCTACCTATAAAAACGACAAAAAATCACGTTTGTTGTTTGTGAGTCCCATTTAAATATTTATTTAATTCTGTTTTAAGTTTTTTTTTTTTTTTTACATACAATACGTATACAATACAATATACAATTGTTTGTCCCAAGTGGGAATCGAACAACATACAGAACAGAAGGCAGAGATTACCAACTGAGCTGTAAGGTCATTCTACAGTCTAGTTAGTATCTATAGTTGTAACCCTATACAGTACAGCAGGGCTATTTTGTAAAAACATGATTATCATGTTATGGTACTGAATGCCAGAATACCTACGCTTTTTATGCTGTTTAGGCACCCATACCTACGCTTCCAATACAATACCTACGCTGAGGCGTAGGTATAGGTGCATAAACTGTGAATAGTTACTATGAAAAGTGTACAGATTGGGTATTCTCTAACATTAGGTATTGTATTCAACACGATATTCATGTTTTTTTACAAAATAGCCCTGCAGGTAAGCCCGCAATAGTCTCGCGAAGTTCAATCCATTTAGCAGGGAAACTGATTAGTCAGACTCAAGTTGTACGTGCTGGTGGCGCCCGACCCCAACCAGGTACAGTCGCGTGAAACACTACTAAGCTCTTGAAATAACTGTTTTGTAAAACACTAATAACTTACGAATAACTGTTTTTCCTACGGTTATTCGTTACTGGCAGTCCGACCGGGTGTTATGAAGATTAAAGGCCAATGTTTGATACCTTAGGTTATGCTATTGCAACATTTGTGGGTATCTCTAAATTTTTTTCAAATAAAATACAGCCTCTATGTTACTCACTGATAATGTAGCTGTTGATAGGTAAAATACAAAATACAAAAATACTAATATATTTTTTTATCTCGTTATAATAGTACCTAGTGTAGATGAAAAAAACGTACCCGTTGCGTTCGCCTTGATGAATTGGGTTACGCAACGTTAACCGTAGTCTTTGGGTGACTGATTGGTGAGGAAAACGTGCGGCGTTTTCGTTCAAACGTAATTTCGGAATTAACATTATTTATTTGAGGCATGTCGGCCGAACTTTCAATCCGAAGGTTGTGTTGTGGGCCCGACTTCTGAAGGAGCATCAATGGATCTTTCTATTTAAAAAATATGCGCATTAATACGTGCTCGAAACGGTAAAGGAAAATATCGTTAAGAAATCAGTTGAAAACTACATGAGAACTACTGTAAAAAGTGGGCAAGTGCCAACTATAATGGTTGAACGTGTCTCTGACTACCCCTTTTAACATTTTCAAGAATCTAATCTAAGCACTTAAAGATCTAAAATAATGTCTACTACTTGGGATTACATTAGGTACTGTTAAATTTTCATTCGTTTTTCTATTCTGTTATTGTTTATACTACTTATTGATATCGGTAACTGATAAATCCGTTATTGATCTACTTATTGATATTAAAAAAATATACAAAAAACTAAATATCCGTTATTTTATTTTCTGTTATTGTTCAAATATAGGTGCTGCTTATCGATATCAGTAACTGAAAAATAATACAAAAAACTAAATAACTGTTATTTAAAACTTTTTTCCGCATATTTTATCATAAAGCTTTCTCATATATAATAATCTTGAGTTACTCGAGTTGCGGCAAAGTTATAAGTAACTAAGAGTGTAGGAACCCCTTCTCAGAACAAGGATCCTTAGGGTTAGGAGTGTTGTGGCTATCATCATCAGTCAGCGGTAATTACTGTGGGACCGAGTGACGCAGTGATATAGTACCGTCTTCACATGCTTAAATAGATACTCGTAGATAGATAGATAGATAGAAATTGCTTTATTGCACACCATAAACTGAACAAATAAATATATATGCATAAAACAAAAACAAAAAAAGAAATGCTTTACGCTATATAGGTTGTTCCTGACTATTATTTGCAATCTAGAAGGTATTTCTTCTCAAAATGTACTTAGAATTATTTGACATTAATATTAAAAATTCGAAGTTTTGGATATTTTGGTTTGTTACTTAAATTAAGACAAGTAATAAATGTTTTTAGTGAATGCAGAATCGTTTCTCAATAATCGCTCTTCAAAAACACTAGTTTCGTTTTTTATCAAAACTATTTATAGCTCAGTTCATTTTTATATAATTCGTTAGATAATCACACTACCTAAGTAAATTATAGAGTTTCTTTTTAAGTTTGATGGTTTTCAAAATAATGCGGTTTTATTACTTCTTCCGTCTTATCCGGGTAGACTCAGCCTATACAAAAAAACAAACATTTCACATATCATCTTAAGAAAAGTATCCTATTTTTTATCCAGGTCGTAATATATATAAATATATGCAAATAAATCACGTGTAATATTAGTAATATTATGAATATTACAGTTATGGGGATGTTTGAATAGTTGTGATTAACACAATAAAAAATGTATTTTTTGCTAGATTTAAATTAATAATTATTATTCCTGCTAACATAAAATTTGGCTCAGATGTAATGTTTGCGCGTGCCTCTGACTACTCCTCTAGGCATATTCAAGGATTAGGGGCGTAAGCATAAACCACTATCGTATCGACAACGTATCGTCCAAATGCTTTTGACACTTCACTACATAGTATAAAGCAAAGTCGCTTTCCGCTTCCCGCGTCTGTATGTCTGTATGTATGTTTGCTTATATCTTTAAAACTACACAACGGATTTTGATGCGGTTTTTTTTAATAGATAGAGTGATTCAGGAGGAAGGTTTATATGTATAATAACATGCTACCCGTGCGAAGCCGGGGCGGGTCGCTAGTTTACTATACAAAAAGTGTCAGGGACAAGTGTCATTTCTATTTATGTTATTTTCTAATAAAACAAACTTACAGGACGACCTATCATAAAGGTATATTCACATTACGCTCTATTTTCTGACCGCTCGCGCTCGCCCAACATAAGGCAGTACATTACCAACTCATATTTTATTCAGATCAGGTATCGAGATGTTTCCGCGCAATAGCTCTTCATTGCCAAGTTTCACGACATTTTTCAACGCCAGAAATGATTGATAGCGCAATTTGGAGCGCTGTGTGCAAGATGAACAATTTTTGCTTTGTTTACATGTTAAGACGAGGTATATATTTTTTTGATGAACGTAGATTAGTACTTTCTCAATAACCGCAAGACATACAGTTTTGGTTTTTATGACAAAGATTACTTAAGAATTTAATCTAGATAAATTAAACACAGAAACACGATTGGTGAAACTTTTCTCGATAGATTTATTTTCCAAAGTTGACTCTTCAAAAATACTATTTTAGTTTTACTTAAATCTATGAATAGCTGAACACTTCATTTTTAGGGTTCCGTACCCAAAGGGTAAAAACGGGACCCTATTACTAAGACTTCGCTGTCTGTCTGTCTGTCCGTTTGTCTGTCACAGGGCTGTATCTCATGAACCGTGATAGCTAGACAGTTCAAATTTTAACATATTATGTATTTTTGTTGCTGCTATAACAAAAAATACTAAAAAAAGAATAAAATAAATATTCAAATCCCATACAACAAACGTGTTTTTTGCCGTTTTTATAAATAATGGTACGGAACACTTCGTGCGCGAGTCCGACTCGCACTTCGCCGGTTTTTTATGTAATTCGTTAGACAATCATACTACCTACCTAAATATAGAACAGTTTCTATTTAAATTTGTTGGTTTTCAAGAAAATGCGATTTTATCATTTTTCCGTCTTGTCGGGTAGACTCGGCCCATACATAAAACCAAAAATTTCAAGTATCACCTTAATGTTAGAACGAGACGATCTACCACTGTACTGTTCGCACGTTTGAATTGGCATTGTTGCAGTGGGATTTTATCTATTGGAATTGCTATCCAATCTTCACTATGTAGGGCAAAAGCGCTGGTTATGGGCACTTTAAAAAAAAAGGATCACGACTGGAATCCCCTAGTCAGGTAGACATTCTCTCAGATCTTCAGACGCTTAGATCCTTTGAAGATGTCTAGTGGGGGTAGCCAGAGGCACGTCCAAACATTATATTTGGCACGTGCCCACATTTTGCAGTAGTTAGTATTCCATACGTGACAGGTTGCAAGCTCATCGCCGCTATTTGATGATTGAAAGCGCTTAATTACTTTTCTCAGGTTATTAGGTGCCAAAAATAATTTGCAAACACGATAATATACTGCTGACCGCGCTTAATTACATGTTCAGTATTATTTGAACACCTATTTTTTGTTATTTATATGAATCAAGTCAATCAATCAATCAAACGCAATATAAGTTTTTTATTTTAATTTTTTTCACACTTTGGATTACAATATCGGAGTTTTCATACGGATCCCTAATATTTTTGAAAATATTCTATAGCCTATGTTCATCAAGGATAATGTAGGATTCTAATGGTGAAAGAATTTTTCAAATCGGTCTAGTAGTTTCGGAGCCTATTCGATACAAACAAACAAACAAACAATAAAATCTTTCCAAATGTATAGACAACATTATGCCAAATAATATGTCACCAGCGTGTCAGATCGCTGGAATTGCAGATAAAAACTTAAAACAGCGCTCGAAACAGAAACCCGGTACACTAGTCACGTGACTTAAACAGCTACAATTATGTCCCCAAGGTATGTCCTAAATCACAATCCAGCGGTTGATAAAGCTCGGGCTCGACAATTTAGGACACGTCACATTATGATAGTGATAAGCTTCATTTGAATACGGTGCTTGTTTAGTGGGTACTTGTGACCCCGTCGGCAAATTTTAAGTTTGGCTTACATGCTGAATTACTGTCTGCCCGCCCCGGCTTTAGACGGTGTACTAATGAAGATTAAAGGCGAATTTATGATACCTTAAGTCACGGTTGTTGTAAATATTTGTTTTATTTAGTTTTTAGTATCTGTTGTTATTGCGGCAACAGAAATACATAATCTGTGAAAATTTCAACTGTCTAGCTATCACGGTTTATGTGATACAGCCTTGTGACAGACAGACAATTAATTTGTACCAGTTACGTCAATTCATGTGTAGCGTGTCCGTGGGTTGCAACACCATTATTTACACCGTTTTGAGCAAGTGATGAGCACAATTTTCTTACGAATAAAATCCATTACTCATTTGCTCAAGCATCAATGAATTTTACTATTTGAAAAATCGTTATCTAAACCAGTGTTCCGCAAAGTGCGTACCGCGGCACACTGGTGTACCGTTGTCATTAGTTGGTGTGTCTTGGAAAAATAAGGATATCTTATATACGTATTTTTAGCAGCCCTGTCAACGATTACTCCAAATTTAGACCGTCTTAAACAGGCTCATGTTTCGCATTTTCTGCAATTTAAAGTTTAGTTTTGTTGATTAATAAAAAATATTATTTCGTTGATTAATAATAAATGTTGATTAATATTACTTAAAAACAGATTTTTAATTTGTGGTGTACCTCAAAAAATTTAAATTTTCTAAATGTACAAGTACCTTGGAAACAAAATGTTTGAGGAACAATGATCTAAACCAACGGACCGTCGCGTCGGATCAAAAGTCAAGAAAGCTAATTAGTGTATGTCTTTAGAGAATGTTTAACTTGTCGGTACAATTGCACAGTCTATGCTGATTGATTAGAAAAAAATCGTGCAGAATAACATTTAGATTGGTAATGGCCGAGTGGGAGGTACCTCGACTTTTAATCGGAAGTTCAAATACCGGTGTGCAACAATGGTTTTTTCTGTTCGAAAAATGTATATATTATGCGCATCAAACACACGTGCTCAAAACGGCGAAGGAAAACATCGTGAGGAAACCAGTTAGTATTCTTATATGCGGCGATGGGCTTGCAACCTATCACGTATGAAATGCCAACTATTGCAAAATGTGGGCATGTGCCAAATATAATGTTTGTACGTGACTCTGATTTATGTCAAACATTACATTTGGCACATACCCACATCTTGCAACAGTTACAATTCCGCACGTGCCAGTTTGCAAGCCCGTCGCCGCTTACAAGAATACTAATTCCAGCCTAGAAAATAAACGACGCAACTCAATTATATAACGGTGACCGCTTTTAAACGGAGCTATGCAGTTGGTAATAGAATTGGATTCTAAATTCAATTTTCTGTAGTTTCCAACAAAATATACAAGCTAGTAAAGTCTAAGTCTAAGTCACTTAGTCTAACACTTAATTGACTTAGTCTATAAGTTATACAAGTTTAGAAATGTGTACCATTTAAATACTTGTGCATACTAAGTTGACTAATGACAATTGGCGTTTATTGGAAAATTGAAAATAAAAAAGCACATACATCGTTCTTGAGTTAAGCTCTTAAGAGGAGTAATAAATGTTTTTGATCAATGCAGAATCGTTTTTTCTCAATAACTGCAAAACATACAGAATTGTTTCTTATGACAAAAATAACTTAAGGATATAATCTAGATAAATTATAGACAGAAACACGATTGGTGAAACTTTTCTTGATAGATTTATTTTCCAAAGTTGGCTCTTCATAAACACTAGTTTCGTTTTTAATCAAAACTATGAGTAGCTAAACAGTTAATTTTATACAATTCGTTAAATAATCATACTAGCTAAGTTATTTAGAGACAGTTTCTTTTTTAGTTTGATGGTTTTCAAGATAATGCAGTTTTATAACTTTTTCCGACTTATCTGAGTAGACTCAGCCAATACAAAAAACCAAATATTTCACAAAAGTAGTCATAAGATTTATGAACTATACAAAAAGAAAGTCAAAACTTACGATAAAATACACAAATTAAAGAAGCTCCTGAAAGAATTAAAGAAATTATAACAGAGACAAAAACTTTGCAGACGTAGGACGAAGAAAAGTACTTAATTTTGAATAAAAAATTGTGTGCTTAAGATGTCACGACCTGCCTCCCAGTCCGCCCGTCACAGCCGAACTGCTTGTAATTTTAACGATTGTTTTCAGAGATTTTTAATGTTTAGGTAGGTAGGTTAAACTATTTATTTATTTAGGGCGTCCTCCTAGTCGCTGATTGCTCTTTTTCGAAACGAAAAAAGAAATACTTCTGAACAAGCCACATCTCCTATTTTTATAAGTATATTACTTCAGGTTCCTACCTAGATTTCTATTAAGCTGAAAACATAATAGCTGAAACTTTTCACGATAAAGATATTATTTCAAAATGATACGTTTTAGAATATATGATCGAAATATTTTATATACCTACTATTAAAATCAACTTGTGATTTATTGTTAAAGATAGGTAATATGTAGATCTAGATTTCTATTGGAATAGATTTTTGATAAGTAATTATACATAATTTATATCATTAATTTATTCGAAAAGCAAAGGCGGACCACGCGCCGACGTGTGTTTGTCGTCATTGCAGCGGTCGGTAGGATTATTTATCGAAGTTATTAAAGATGGGTACATCTTTATTCACATATATATGTATATATACTATATATTATAAAATAGGAGATGTGGCTTGTTCACAAGTATTTATTTTTTCGTTTCGAACAAAAATCGCCAATCGCGGGCTGACTGGACAGTACTCGGAGCTACCGTCGAGAAGCGGAGGCAGTTGAAGAAACTACCCTCACTTGGTCTTATTTTACATATATTTTTTTATTGTGTTATTAGTATTTGTAAAATTTCAACTGTCTAGCTATCGCGTTCATGAGATATAGCCCTGTGACAGACAGACGGACAGCGAAGTCTTAGTAATAGTAATTTTGACCCTTTCGGTACGGAACCCTAAAAACCTATCATATTTTTGTACCTCTGCTTATTTACCTGAAGTAATCTCGCCAGCCATACGCCTCATGGGTGTTGTAATAAATAACTAAATGCAAATCTGTGTGTAAAACGACTGTGCGTGTGTGCGTGCAGTGTGTTACAAATTGGCAGACTCACAGTAAAATGAAGAGGAATTATTATGGAATACAGCTCAGTTGGTAGTGACTACAGCTCTGGTAGTTGAAACTTTGAAATTTTGTGTTTTTTTCATGGGCTGAGTCTACCCGGATAAGACGGAAAAAGTGATAAAACCGCATTACCTTGAAAACCATCAAACTTAAAAAGAAACTGTCTTCCATTTATGTAGCTAGTATGATTATCTAACGAATTATATAAAAAAATACGGTTTAGCTATTCAAAGTTTTGAGTAAACTTAAATAGTAGACAGGGCAAACTTTGGAAAATAAATCTATCGAGAAAAGTTTCACCATTCGTGTTTCTGTGTTTAATTTATCTAGATAAAATCTATAAGTTATCAATGTCAATAAAACTGTATGTTTTGCTGTTTTGCTGTTTTGCTGTTATTGAGAAAAAACGATTCTGCATTCATCAAAAAATGTGTTCCTCGTCTTAACGAAGTTGCGGGGCTTTCACTATAATTTGAGTAGCTAATGTGTACCTGAAAATAATCCAGTCGGCACCCATGCGATGGAGCTTCATCCGAGCTAAGGCGCCTTCATCCAAAATGGGCCACGCTCGAAACATTAAATAAACAGCGAAATATAAAAGGGAAAGCTGCCAACATGACTTATAACCTCTTGCCATCGAATCATATTGAAACACCAACACATTTTCTCTTCTGAATGGGCGTGAGCGAAGAGTGGAAATAAATTATAGTTAAAAATAAATCTATACTAATAATAAAAAGAGGAAAGATTTGATTTGAAGTTTGTTTGTATTGAATAGGCTCTGAAACTACTGGACCGATTTGAAAAATTCTTTTACCATTAGAATCCTACATTATCTCTGATGAACATAGGCAATAGAATATTTTAAAAACGTTAGGGATCCGTATAAAAACTTGGATAATGTAACCCGACGTGTGAAAAAAATCCTTATAACGCGTTTGCTGCGGAAATTATTGACTATAGAGCAAAGTAATGTATCACAGTTTTATAGAAAACATCAATATCTACAAAAAAGTACGTAATACCATATGTCTAACTATTAGGGATCCGTATGAAAACTTCGATAATGTAACCCAAGGTATAAAAAAATTACACATAAAATCATTATTACACCCGTGCGACGCCGGGGCGGACTGCTAGTTATAAATAAAGCCGTGTTGGCCGAGTGGGAGGTACCTCAACTTTCAATCTGAATTCCGGTGTGCATCAATGGATTTTTCTGTTCGATAATTTTATATGAAACTCAAAACGGTGAAGGAAAACATCGTGAGGAAACCAGTTAGTATTCTTATAAGCGATGGGCTTGCAACCCGTCACGTATGGAATGCTAACTACTGCAAAATGTGGGCATGTGCCAAATATAATGTTTGGACGTGCCACTAGACATCTTCAAAGGAATCTAAGCGTCTGGAGATCTAAGAGGATGTCTACCGTGCTTGGGGATTACAGTAGTTTTTTTTATATTGGCGGACATTTCACACGTCGCTATCTAGCCCCAAACTAAGCAAAGCTTGTCCTGTGGGAACCAGATCACTGATTGAATACTTATATACTTTTTTTTTATTACTTATGATACTAACACCTAGACACAGAACAAACATCAATGTTCATCACACAAATTTTTGTCCCAGGTAGGCATCGAACCCACAATTTACAGATATAGATATATATCGGATAGTTACTACCAACTGAGCTGCGAGGAAAGTCAAGTTGAAATGTTTACATGACGTTCGCTTTCATGGAACTTGTGAATTCGTAAAGCCGTACACCTGTTTTTGATCACTGGAGGGTATGACTAAGGACTATGTGGGTAGTATGAATGTAGGGTTTTTCATTCAACTATTCAAATAGATAGGGATTAATATATAGGTCGTCAATATAGAGTTTATCAAGTCAATGTTACTCTAAAGTTGTTCTTATTTTGACATCACAAAAACTGTTTTTTTTTAGTGTTTTACTGTAAATTTTTGACAAATGTATTTAACTATTCTACGTTTAATTTGCTTGTTGTCTTTTCTTTTTATTGCAAAAAAATGAACATGGTCGAAACGACGGGAAAATAAATATCATCATTAAAGATCAGTTTTAAAATCAAAATATAAACCCGTTTATTTCTTTTTAGTGAACGAAAGCCTTTAAAGCCTACGCAACTCCTTATTGTTTACATACTATATAGGTACAAGTTTCCGCCCGCGGCTTCGTTCGCGTGTAACGTGAATAAAGTATCCTATATGCTATTCCAGGGCATGATCTATGCATGTTCTAAGTTTCAAATAAATCCGTAATTCCATATTGTCGTTTTTTCGCAATTATAATATTACTAAGATCTAAAATCATTTATTTAAAATCCATTCAGTAGTTTTTACGCGAAAGAGTTACAAACATCCATACTTAAAAACTTTCGCGTTTATAATATTAATAGGATTTTTCACAATATCTATTGTATCTCGAAATTCCATAACATCTCTAATATTACCCCTCTAAGGGTCTGACCGTCAAGCTCGCATTTTTTCACAGCGAAAGGAAAAATGGCATTCAACGAGCATAAACCAAGTCGACATGATAAATTATGTAATTTGCAGCCGACTCCTGAACTCGGAAACTGCGGGTCACAAATGGAGTGCCACCCACCCACCAGCCCTCTAGGAATACAGCCGCGGAAAATATCATGCAATATCGCGAATATTTTTCCGTTGACGCGTGGATGGCGATTTTATTACAAGCTTTTATTTAACCGTGTTGGCCGAGTTGGATGTACCTCGACTTTCAATCTGAAAGGCGTGCATCAATGGATTTTTCTGTTCGAAAATTTATATGCGCATCAAAAACACACCTTACAACGGTGAAGGAAAACATCGTGAGGAAACCAGTTAGTGTTCTTATAAGCGGCGATGGGCTTGCAACCTGTCACGTATGGAATGCCAACTACTGCAAAATGTGGGCATGTGTCAAATATAATGACCCCACTAGACATCTTCAAATAATCTAAGCGTCTGGAGATCTGAGATGATGTTCTACCGTACTTGGGGATTACAGTCGTGATCCTATTTATTTTTTTATTTATTTTTATTTAACATTATTCTGCATTGCTGTCCAGCGTGGAAATGCTGCCAGTATTTTGAACACGCTTCCTACTAGTAGTTATCTGGATCAGTACAGCTACCTATAGACTGTTTACAACGGTCTTTAGATGGCATATTATAGAATACTAGACGACCCGTGACAGACGTTGTCCTGTCAATATAAATAATCAAATAGAAAAGACTGAATGTTTTTAATCTGTGATGACAGATTTGTTGCACACCAGCGCCATCAATACCGAAATCATTCTTTTTGCGTTTTTTTTGTTATATACGGCCATTATATCTACATCTACAACAAGTTTCAATTTTTGGGCCTGATCGAGGCACATACATACAAACTTACAAACTTTCACATTTATAATATTAGATTTACAAAAAACATGTAAATTTTCTGTTATTATATTAGTATGATGTTTGTTTTTGAAATAAATTTAAAATACAGTATGTAAGTTGTTCGTCAAAATTTGCAAACCATTCTTTGACGGTTCGAAAAGTTTAGTTTAATCGAATAGTTACAGATTTTTTAAGGAACTTTTACATACAAGGTGTATGTAAAAGTTCCTTAAAAAAACTGTAATTATTATTTCGTAATTAGTATTTATTTAATTAGTATAGTATGTAATTAGTATTTCTGGTCAGAATTTGGAATTTTCAACAGAAAACTTTTTTTAATTTTATGGCGATTTTGACTGGCCATTCTTATTATACAACCTTTTGCTCTAAATTGTGTTTCAAATAATAAAATATAAAAAAAAATATAGGTTACCAGTTTAGGCAACTAGATTAGACTAGACTAGACAACATTATTTAGTATTTGTAAACAAAAATGTTGAGAGATAATTTTCCTCCTCTCTCATTATAAGGCTTAAAAATAAAATGTTTTAAAGGTAAATGTAATATTTATTGAATAGACTATAGGCGCAAAGTAATTTAACAAATGGATGTTAAATTACTTTGAAAGCACTCACATCTAAAAACGCTAATGACTGAAAATGACTGTATTTGCCAAAATTAACCTTGAAAAATGCCACAAAAACTTTCTATTAGCAGATGCAGAGAAAA
This sequence comes from Hydriomena furcata, assembly GCA_912999785.1. NCBI lineage: Eukaryota > Metazoa > Arthropoda > Insecta > Lepidoptera > Geometridae > Hydriomena > Hydriomena furcata. The sequence continues at coordinate 11,763,972 of OU538829.1, forward strand.
GTCAAGTTTGTTTAGGCAAATGAGGCAATAAGCGCCGCGATTTATGTGACAGCACAAAAATACAACAAAAACTGGCCAAGTGTGAGTCAGACTCGCGCACTAAGGGTTCCGTACCATTATCTATAAAAAACGGCAAAAAAATCACGTTTGTTTTATAGGAGCCCAACTAAAATATTTATTTTATTCTGTTTTTAGTAATTGTAGTTATAGCGGCAACAGAAATACATAATCTGTGAAAATTTCAACTGTCTAGCTATCACGGTTCATGAGATACAGCCTTATGACAGACGGACAGCAAAGTCTTAGTAATAGGGTCCCGTTTTTCAATTTAGGTAGGGTACCTACAACTTTTTAGGACCCTAAAAACGACCGGTACCCACAACACCAGTTCAAGACTGATAGGTTGAGACCATTCATTTCAACCCACGCCATTGGCTAATGTCGCATCGGTAGCGTCAGTCCTCGATGCTTTCTCTACTAAAACCCACAAACAAGTTCCTGTCTTGTATAAGAATTTAAAATGAATGTTTTGTATTTTCGCAGAGAACTGGAAGAAAAGATTATTTGTGATCGCAATAAATTCACTCGAAGCCAAGGTTGGAGTTCGTTTTGCGCAGAATCCCTCTTGAATTGCCTTTTTCGCGTTTACGGACAATTAAATCAAGATGCCATTTAAATGTCGTATAATGTTTTTGAAGTGATTGTGTACAGCTACCTTACTAACGGAATAAAATATGAGTTGAAAAACATGTGGGCAAGGCCGGTAGCTTAAATTATCTATAATAAAATATAACACATCACATCTACAAGTTCTGCTCACCCGCCGTGATAGAACAACTGTACCTACGATATTATTATTCTATCTCTGTCAGTATTTGACTAAATAAATCTATACCCAAAACAATTCAAACATTCAGCAGTTTCTTCGAACTTTAGCAAAACATTCATAACTTTACCCGACGCGGATTAGAAATACAGAGCTCAGGAAGTTCAAAGTCTATCCAATGGTTCAGCGATTAGTTGATCCCGTAAATCCGTAATAGTGTTGCAAATTGTGATTCAGACGGTCTAACTTACTGCCAACAACCGCTCATCATAGACTAAAATAATGTACAGATCGGACAGCATTTTAAATTGTATTGAGTTACATTTTTTTTAGGAGTTCTAGGTCGTGGTTACTTTTATACTTTTAAACCTTTATGAGCTTGTTTTTTTATTAATAAGAAAAAAAATAGGGTTACGACTGTAATCCCCAAGTACGGTAGATCCTCTCAGATCTTCCGGCGCTTAGATCCTTGAAAATGTCTAAGAGGGTAGTTAGAGACACGTCCAAACATTACATTTGGCACAATACTCACATTTTCCAGTAGTTAGCATGACAGGTTGCAAGCTCATCGCCGCATATAAGAATAGTAACTGGTTGCCTCACAACGTTTTATTGAGTTATATTTTAGGAATTTTAAGGATAAATAGGTATCGGTAATAAATCCTAAAAAGATGAATTCGTTGATAACGTTTTTATAAGTACTCTGATCGGAGATTAATAGCACGATGTCATTAAATATTGTTTGACACGATAAATCCTAATAATATTATAAATGCGAAAGTTTGTGAGTTTGTTTGTATGTTTGTGCCTCAATTAGGCCCAAACAAAAAAATGGATTAAGATTAAATTTGCTGTAAATGTAGATATAAATTCCGAATAAAAAATAGAGCACTTTAAATTACGAAAAACATCCCCAAAATGATTAAAAATCGCAAAAAGGATGATTTTGGTATAGATGGAGCTGGCGTGCAACAAATCAGACATCACAGACTAAAAGCATTCAGTCTTTTCTATTCGGTTATTGATATTTGACAGGACAACGTCTGTCACGGTTCTGCTAATCTAGAATAAATTTAATTCGACACTGAGAGATTCAAATCAGAAACCTATCAATACGCGTAAATCCATCTGTACATTAGTCTAATTTCTTCGCTTTTGCGGTTCGACCGCGATGACTTTCGTTCACTCCCTATTTGTACCAACTAGTGTCAATTGACAGAATGCATAACCCAGCAGGGTTAGCTTCTTTCGGTTAAGGTGATACTTGAAACTTTTGGTTTTTTGTAAAGGCTGAGTCTACCAGGATAAGAAGGAAAAAGTGAAACCGCATTATTTTAAAAACCATCAAACTTAAAATAAACGTGCATGAGATACAGCTCTGTGACAGACGGACAGACGGACAGACGGACAGACGGACAGACGGACTGATGGACTGACGGACTGACGGACTGACGGACTGACGGACTGACGGACTGACGGACTGACGGACTGACGGACTGACGGACTGACGGACAACGAAGTCTTAGTAATATGACCCCATTTTTACCCTTTGGGTACGGAATCCTAAGAATGAACTGTTCAGCTATTCATAGTTTTGAGTAAAAACGAAATTAGTGTTTTGGAAGAGCCAAATTTGGAAAATAAAAATATCGAGAAAATTTTTACTAATCGTGTTTTTGTTCTTCATTTATCTAGATTAAATCCTTAAATTATTTTTGTCATAAAAACTAAACTGTATATTTGGCGGTTATTGAGAAAAGACATTCATAAAAAAAATATACCTCGTCTTAAATCCTGCCGTCTTATCTATGTTAACCCTAACAGGCGCAAGTGGGTTTAGGGTTCTGTATTCTTGAAATTTATTTATCGCAAGACGCTGTAGTTGTTGCTATAGTTTATTCTGTGTGTATTAAGGCGCTCCCAGTCGACGATTGTTTTTGTTCGAAACGAAAAAAGAAATACTTGTGAACAAGCCACATCTCCTATTTTATAATGTATAGTATATGTGAATAAAGATGTACCCATCTTTAATAACTTCGATAAATAATCCTACCGACCGCTGCAATGACGACAAACACACGTCGGCGCGTGGTCCGCCTTAGCTTTTCGAATAAATTAATGATATAAATTATGTATAATTACTTATCAAAAATCTATTCCAATAGAAATCTAGATCTACATATTACCTATCTTTAACAATAAATCACAAGTTGATTTTAATAGTAGGTATATAAAATATTTCGATCATAAATTCTAAAACGTATCATTTTGAAATAATATCTTTATCGTGAAAAGTTTCAGCTATTATGTTTTCAGCTTAATATAAATCTAGGTAGGAATCTGAAGTAATATACTTATAAAAATAGGAGATGTGGCTTGTTCAGAAGTATTTCTTTTTTCGTTTCGAAAAAGAGAAATCAGCGACTGGGAGCCCCTTAAGCGGGATTTACACGCGAGTGCTATAACTTCGATGGAATTCAAATGAGCCAAGAACGCAACGCAGCAACTTTAACATTTTATATTGCACTAATGAGTTTGCCAAAAAGTACTATAGTATAGTAGTAGCTCGTACCTCAGTGGTGGATTTACCACCAGGCTGAGTAAGCTAGACCCTAGGCCGTCAGATAAAAAAATAGGACTACCTACGAATGTATCCCCAAGTAAGGTAGACATCCTCTCAGATCTCCAGGCGTTAAGATACTTTGAAGATGTCAGAGGCACGTCCAAACATTATTATACATGCCCACATTATGCAGTAGATAGCATTCCACACGTGACAGGTTGCAAGCCCATGGCCGCTTACAAGAATACTAACTGGTTTCTTCACGATGTTTTCCTTCACCGTTCTAAGCACGTGTTTTGATGCGAATATAAAAAATTTCGAACAGAAAAATCCATTGATGTACGCCTGGATTCGAACCCACGACCTTCAGATTAAATGTCGAGGTACCTCCCAATCAGCCTACACGGTTTTTTTATATTTTTTTATTTTTTTTTATTAATAAATAAACTAATAATAATCAATATTCAGACATCATTGTAGCAAAAAACATGCAGCCTATTTTATTTTTCTTCAGCCTATTTTATTTTCCTCTCTATTTTTCACAAATTCAACCTTACAGAAAATATAACTCGTCTGAATTCCACGGCTGTGGTTGTAAGGGATTCGAGTTAAATTTAAGAGACCCCAATTTACGTGATTGCCAGTCAAGTGGCATTTCTATTTTTGTCCTTATTAACTCGGTTAAATAATTTTGGGGTTCGGATAAGTTGGCACAAGTTTTTGGGGAGTAAGAAAGCTGTTTTACGTTTGTTGATAATATTTATATTATTCTGTTTTTAGTATTTGTTGTTATAGCGGCAACATAAATACCTCTTCTGTGAAAATTTCAACTGTCTAGCTAACTCGGTTTATGAGATATAGCCTTGTGGACAGACGGACAGACGGACAGACGGACAGACGGACAGACGGACAGACGGACAGACGGACAGACGGACAGACGGACAGACGGACAGACGGACAGACGGACAGACGGACAGACGGACAGACGGACAGACGGACAGACGGACAGACGGACAGACGGACAGACGGACAGACGGACAGACGGACAGACGGACAGACGGACAGACGGACAGACGGACAGACGGACAGACGGACAGACGGACAGACGGACAGACGGACAGACGGACAGACGGACAGACGGACAGACGGACAGACGGACAGACGGACAGACGGACAGACGGACAGACGGACAGACGGACAGACGGACAGACGGACAGACGGACAGACGGACAGACGGACAGACGGACAGACGGACAGACGGACAGACGGACAGACGGACAGACGGACAGACGGACAGACGGACAGACGGACAGACGGACAGACGGACAGACGGACAGACGGACAGACGGACAGACGGACAGACGGACAGACGGACAGACGGACAGACGGACAGACGGACAGACGGACAGACGGACAGACGGACAGACGGACAGACGGACATAATCAATAAGAGTTCCTAACTTTATTTAGTATAGATAAAACTACACATTTCATACAGCGCCACCTAGTTCTAAACTAGCAAAGCTTACCTAACATTATATTGTTTAGATATTAAACTTGTTTTTTTTTTTACAAGTTTTTGATGGCCATTCATTCTACTATAGCGACGATTTCGTGCGGTTTGGACGAATATACAACACTAGTTTTTAATTACCAAAAAAAATAATAACGTATTGTCAGTGTCTGTTACTAATTAAATATAAGTAGTTAAAACTTAAATTAAAAAATTAAAAATAATATCCTTAAAAAAACACAATATTTAGTTAACCGTTTATTCATACGCACCTACCACATAGCTACTCATATTTTCACGATTCTATCCATTCGTAAATAGCTCGCCGTCTCCGTTGTAATTTGTGTAGTATCTGACTGAGACCATAAATTAGTGCCAATTTTCGGTTAAAAAGAAACCTCGATAACTTTGTGATAGTGCAATAATAAATCATGCTGACAGTGCTCAGATCATAAGAAGCTTCTGCTGCAACGGTCAATTTTTTTTTTCGGTATATTAAAACTTTTATTGTATATCACTGGTACTGTCGTCGATAATGTTGAAATCGTTTTGCAAAGTAACCCTCGTATTCAAGAACGACACTATGAGAACACGCGGCACTATGGCGCACGCTACCGTGTGCCTTTAGAGCTCAACTTTGGCACGACAATGTGCCTCTAGTCTCACTATGCAGTGTCGCACAACACAGAGTGATTTTTATGAAAAAAGATTTCGTCCACTGTGTGTGCGTGTTCTCGCAGTGTCGTTCTTGAATACGAGGGTAAGGGTCCTGGATATTGATTGACTTTTCAGAAACACAAAAACTGCCGAGACGCATAACTCGTACTGTAGGTAGGTATATTTGTATGGAGGTAGTCACATCCCCCACGGACCTCGCATTTTCTCGAACATAAAACCTGCTCGTACAACGTTCTACTTTTTAGTACCACTACTCGTTAGTGGATTATTAGTTTTGGAGTTATGTTTTATATTAGGGTGAGAGTGCTTGTTGTGGCCACTTAAAAAACATTAAAAATTTCAAATAAAAGGTTTATATTAAAAAAAAATATTAAAATGACGATTAGAGTATTTATCTATCTCTTAGGTTATGCAAAGGTTTTGTGACAGGCGATATTTATTTATTAATTATTCAATCTAAGTACACAAAACGGGAAATATTTGGTTGTGGTCAATCAAGTCTAGCGGTTTAACGTCATCTTCTGACACTAATGAAAACGGACCATGGACAAAGAACTGTATTAAATATAGATTTAAACAAGTTTTTAGCTAATGCTTAGTTATTGACTGCCAAAACTGAAAATGACCAAAACGAGGGTAGGCTCCACAACCGGGTCTCTGACCCTATATGACGGAAAGTTGTTTGTTGACACGAAACGGGCAATGTGACCGCAGCTTTATGAGTTGTTAACTTAATTAAGTGGTAGTTTGAAATTGCTTGCAGTAAAAAATACGTATGAAATATGTTATGCTGTTATTGTTTATGCTGTATGTGTCTACCATCGACCACAGCTTATAGACTCCTCATCCAATGCAAACACTTATATTGCTGATATACAGACAGACTGAAGATTTACTCTCCCCCCCCCCCCCAAGCTAAATTTCCAATAATAAAATCAATAAATATATCTCCTATGTATTTATCTTGACTAAATTTCCTGTGCACTCCCGTAACGAAAGAATGATGATGGTTGGGTGTTAGAAGGGTCTAACACCCAACCATCATCATTCTTTCGTTCACCCACAACGCACTCATGCTTACACATACACACGAACATACACACACACACACATACACACACACACACACACACACACACACACACATTCACACACACATACACTCATCTACTTACTCACACCCAGTTTTACTCAACTGACACTCACAGACACACCCTATGAGACCTACTATAACCTTGGGCACTGTAATGTTATACTTTTATTAGAATTTAATTAGTACCCAACTACTTACGTTTATTTAAACCTCTTATCTCTCTTTTACCATTGTTTGTACCTTCACCTTCGCTAGTTGTATTGATACATAAATCTATTGCACTATCCGTGGAGTGGGGGCACTGGTGACCTGTAAAGCCGGGGTCCCACGGCGCGTAAAACGACGGGCTGCGCCGTATGACGCTCCGCCTGTCTGCGTCCGGCGCGTCGCGTACAGAGCGTTCCGAGCACGGGCCACCACGGATGCATCGTTCCCACGGCGCGTCCGTCCGCCTTGGCGCGGTCTGGCGCGTGAAAACGCGGGCCGTGGGATCCCGGCATAATACAGGTGTCAAACCTACCCAAGGTCTCGCAAAACAGGTTTGCATTAATGTATTTACCTTACTATATACTTACCACCTAAGCCTTATTACTGTTAATGATTACCTTTGTGAGAGAAAATAAATAAACTCTATTATTATTATTATATAAGACACTGATCGCGATTCACGACGCACCCCGCGACGAGCTGTGACATTGCTAGTCACATAATAAATACGTTCAAAGACGATAGCAGAGTCATTAATCAAGGTACTCTCGCCTCTTTCTTATTAGTTGTTGCTTTGAATTCCCAAAATTTCACGCGAATTGAAGTCTAAAGCCACTAGTCTAATTGATTACTTGACTCATACTTGAAATGTAGATAGTATTCCTATTGGTGGGTAGGGGTGCACTAAGAAAGGTATTCCCAAAATTCAACCCCTAAAGGGGTGCGGGAGTTGAAGTCTAAAACCACTGGTCTAGTTGATTACTTGACTCATACTTGAAATCTAGAGAGTGCATTCCTTTTGGGGGTTAGGGGTGCACTACTTTCAAATACTTTATTGTACACAGAAAACATAAACAATTATGACATTACAAAGAACATGTACAAAGGCGAGCTTAACCCTAAAAGAGTTTTCTACCAGCAAACCTTTGAGGCTAGGGAGAGGCCATAATACAATTGTGGACAAACCGTGTACGATATGAAAAAGAAAAGAAAATGTAATATAAACTAACAAATAATAAATATATACTAAGAACTAAGAAAGGAATTTCTAAAATTCAACCCCTAAAGGTGTAACTTGAAAATAACTTCACGTGAACAAAGTCGCAAGGTTTCCACTAGTCACTTAATAAATACATTCAAGGACGAAAGCCGAATCATTAATCAAGGCACTCTCGCCTCTTCCTTATTAGTTGTTGCTTAATCTATGCTGATTTATAACACAGACAAAATACCCTCCAATGGCCCAAATGCTACTTGTATTCACGACTTAATCGAGTGGTCTCTAATCAGGGTAGTGAACACTAAAACAAAAAGCTTTTGTTAAACGATACAAGAAATTGTACAGAAGCATGTACTGGGTGAGTTTTTCCAAAGACTGTCTATGACTGTAATTAAATTTAGTTTCAAAACGAAAGATATAATTTTTTCACTTAATTTGGACAAAAAAACTGCTCATAAAATATGAAAGCTATACATATATTATGATGTCAGCTTTTTTATCTACTAGATTGTAACATAGCTCAGTTGGCAGTAACTTTGTCTTCTGTGTGGTTTGATATCCAATCAGAAGAAACATTGATTTTATTATTTAGGTTTTTAATTGGCCTGACCTCACAGCTCAGTTGGTAGTAGCTCTGCCTTCTGCGCTGTAGGTTGTGGGTTTGATCCCAACCCAGGACAAATATTTGTGTGATGAACATAGATGTTTGTTCTGTGTCTGGGTGTTATTATGTGTCATTATGTATGTATTTACAAAAAAAAGTATATAGGTATTCTATCAGTTATCTAGTTCTCATAGTACAAGCTTTGCTTAGTTTGGGGCTAGATGACGCTGTGTGATAATGTCCACCAATATTTATTTAATAGTCTTGAATTGAGAAAACGTGGGTTGAAAACAAACGACACCATTTCGTAGATTCCCTCCTACGCTTAAACTCACAAACTCATAAAGCAAAGAAAAGTTAAGATATTGTGTAAAAACAAACAAACTGCTTTCTCGTAGATGGTGATTGTTATTTTGACAAAAAAGATCAATTCTAATAATATTATAAATGCGAAAGTTTGTGATAAGGCTGCTATGTTTGTTAATCCCTAATCAAAATAAAACGACAAAACGGATTAACATGAAACTTGCTGTAGTTTGTAGATAAAAAATCTGAATAAATAAAGGGTGAACTTTAAATCCGAAATGATAAAAAAACGCAAAAAGGATGATTTTGATATAGATGGCGTTGGTGTGCACAAAATCTGACATCACAGACTAAAAACATTTAGTCGTCATAGCAACGCAGTTTTGACAAATGATACGCATTCTACCAAAATTCGTAATTTATTTTATCAGTACAAGGTTTGTAGGGAATAAAATGGAAGTTGCCTGAAATTGCTTTTTCCTATGCGATTATTAAAAATTGACAAGACAAAGTCTGTCACGGGTCGGCTAGTTTTATATTTTTTTCTTCGGTGGATGATTTTTAATCCACATTTGCACTAGTTAACATTTAGCACGACATATTATCCCCCGACACGTAGAATTCATGTTATTCATGTCTTCAAGTTATGTTTTTTATCAAGCACTTGTAACTTACAACGTATGTACACTAAAAATAAGCATTTTGAAAAACTCACGATATGCGAGGTAAGGTAACCAAATCTCACAACATCTCACCAGGGGAGGGGTCGACAAATTGATCGACAAAGATCACGTGATGTCCCGCGCGATCTTTGTCGCGGGACAAAAATGTTCCCTTATACAATTGCGCCATTAACCTCTCAATCACCGTACCAAATGTCAAAATAACGACGTCATCAATTTTAAGTCATCACTACATAGTATAAAGCAAAGTCGCTTTCCGCTTCCCGCGTCTGTATGTATGTTTGCTTATATCTATAAAACTACACAACGGATTTTGATGCGGTTTTTTTTATAGATAGAGTGATTCAGGAGGAAGGTTTATATGTATTAAACCCGTGCGAAGCCGGGGCGGGTCGCTAGTATGTAATATGGCGTCGTATATACTACGTTGTACATAATATGTAATAACTCTGTAACTAAACCATATTTTGTCATTCATTAAACAACAATGTACTAATTGATATATTATCTATCTAAAAAAAATATAAAAAATAACAAAATAAACTTTGGAAACCCCTTTTTAGGTTTATTATTATTGTTTATTATTTAGTTAGACTATTAAACCACCATAGATAATCTTCCCGTGACCCATTTCCAAAATGCGGGGTAGATCAATAAAGGGAGAGTCTGAAACTTACTAATAGTCAATTATCGTCTAAAACAGATTTAAACTTTGCGAAGGGTGTGAAAATGCTTTATTAAACATCCACCGAAATAGCTTTAAAAGTTCTTTAAATGTCGGTAGTTGGGTCATGTTTAAGGAAATTAATTTATAAGATACAAAACTTTAGTAAGATATTGTAGATTATATAATAATTATAAATGCGAAGGTAACTCACCCTCGTATTCAAGAACGACACTATGAGAACAAGCACCCACAGTGGACGAAATCTTTTTTCATAAACATCACTTTATGTGTTGTACAAACAAAATACAAAAAATCAGCATACAAAAACCAGGGTCACACCGCGCTTCACCTACTCCCTATAATCGATGCTGTGCGGCTTAATACTGAGACGGGGACCGATTTGCTTCCTCATAGCCTAATCTGCTGTCACCTGTGTTATTATTCTCTTTTACTAATTTTGTAATTTTTTTTAGGGTTCCGTAAATCCGTACCCGTAAATACGGGACCCTATTTCTAAGACTTTGCTGTCTTTCTGTCTGTCACATTTGACAGATTATGTATTTCTGTTAAATTAAAATTTAAGTAGGGCTGTCATACAACAAACGTGATTTTTTCGCCGTTTTTAGGGTTCCGTACCCAAAGGGTAAAAACGGAACCCTATTACTAAGACTTCGCTGTCCGTCTGTCTGTCTGTCTGTCACAGGGCTGTATCTCATGAACCGTGATAGCTAGACAGTTGAAATTTTCACAGATTATGTATTTCTGTGGCTGCTCTAAAAACAAATACTAAAAACAGAATAAAATAAATATTTAAGGGGGGCTCCCATACAACAAACATGATTTTTTTGCCGTTTTTATAGATAATGGTACGGAACCCTTCGATCGCGAGTCCGACTCGCACTTGGCCGGTTTTTTATAGATGGTACGGAAACATGGTCGGTTTTTTGTATCCTTCTAAAAATACAAAATCTCCTTTTAATATTAGTGTAGTTGACAACACAACACTAAACTCACCCAAAACAATTATCCACAATGTTCTACAGGAGCGTTCGGAAACTGTACTTACTTCGGCTATTTCTTATTCCGGGCAAGTTGTCAAAGGAAAAGGCTCTTTGGCGATAAGCCTCAGTCACTTTGGCACCTTTGAAATGGCTACTGGGAGACACAAAAGAAAGACGTTATGCGATACGGCACGCACACATTTCGCTGTTCATTTATACTGTGATCGTACAGTCGCCTGCACAAGTATGTGTGCAAATTATGTGTTTTTAAATTATATCATAACTAGCCGACCCGTGACAGACGTTGTCCTGTCCATTTTTAATAATCGCATAGGAAAAAGCAATTTCAGGCAACTTCCATTTTTTTCCCTACAAACCTTGTACTGATAAAATAAATTACGAATTTTGGTAGAATGCGTATCATTGATTAGTCAAAACTGAATTGCCGACTGAACGTTTTTAGTCTGTGATGTCAGATTTGTTGCACACCAGCGCAATCTATACCAAAATCATCCTTTTTGCGTTTTTTAATAATTTAGGAGTTGTTTCTTGGATTATAAGTTCCCCCTTTATTTATTTTTTATCTACATTCTACAGCAAATTTCATCTTAATTCGTTTTGTCGTTTATTTCTGATTAGGGAACAAACATGGCAACCTTATCACAAACTTTCGCATTTATAATATTATTAGGATCTTCCTGCCCCTACCCGACTCATGTGAGTTGGTATAACATGTTTTTATAAGTTTTTATTTAACTTGCAATGTTTGTTGGCTAACTATGTTTGGGTGGAATCTTGCAACTATATTTTTTAGGGTTCCATACTCAAAGGGTAAAAATGGGACCGGTTGATCCCATTTAATTTGTATATTATATTGTTTTTAAAAAGTATCATCACTACATAGTATAAAGCAAAGTCGCTTTCCGCTTCCCGCGTCTGTATGTATGTATGTTTGCTTATATCTTTAAAACTACACAACGGATTTTAATGCGGTTTTTTTTAATAGATAGAGTGATTCAGGAGGAAGGTTTATATGTATAATAACATGCTACCCGTGCGAAGCCGGGGCGGGTCACTAGTATATTTATAAATATATTTTGTCCATTTGCGACAAAACTATTCTTATCAGTCACCGATATGAACTTCATTTTGTGAAATTCAACTTTATTATGACACATCGGTAATTTACCTTTTGCTGTCACCTTGTGACAAATTGCTTATCAAAGTCGAACAAATCCGAATTAATGTCAAAACAGACGCTCGTAAGGTAAAGGTATAGAGACTTCATCATTAATCATCATTAACATTACCTATACTGTAGTGGGAAAAACGAAGTAATTTAGAGATATTAATAAAATAACTTATTATAAAAATGTTTCAATGATTAATGGTATTGAAAATAATTGCAAATGCAGATTGACATATAAATAAAATAAAATAAATAGGATCACGACTGTAATCCCCAAGTACGGTAGATATCCTCTCCAGACGCTTAGATCCTTTGAATTTTTCTAGTGGGGGTCAGAGGCACGTCCAAACCTTATATTTGGCACATGCAGTAGTTAGCATTCCATACGTGACAGGTTGCAAGCCCATCGCCGCTTATAAGAACACTAACTGGTTTCCCCACGATGTTTTCCTTCACCGTTGAAAAATCCGAACGAAAACTCCGTTGATGCACGCCGGTATTCGAACCCACGACCTTCTGATTGAAAGTCGAGGTACATCCCACTCGGCCAACACGGTACCTAGTAAGATTTGATAGCGTGGATTGATATATCATTTCTATCAAAGACAATAACTAGTGACTCAATAAAACCAAAAAACTAGTGCTAACGCTCTCAGTTATCTGATACGAGTTACTACGAGTTTTGCTATTTTATTTTGGATTTTGTTGGTTCCTATTGACTATCAAAATGTACCTTTATGTATAGTACAGTGGCCAACTTTTCTGAATATTATATACTAGCGACCCGCCCCGGCTTCGCACGGGTAGCATGTTATTATACATATAAACCTTCCTCCTGAATCACTCTATCTATTAAAAAAAACCGCATCAAAATCCGTTGTGTAGTTTTAAAGATATAAGCAAACATACATACATACATATTACGTACAGACGCGGGAAGCGGAAAGCGACTTTGCTTTATACTATGTAGTGATGATGTTACTTTAATCCTAATAATATTATAAATGCGAAAGTTTGTGATAAGGCTGCTATGTTTGTTCCCTAATCAAAAATAAACGACAAAACGGATTAAAATGAAATGTGCTGTGTAGTATGTAGATAAAAATCAGAATAAATAAAAGGGGAACATATAATCCGAGAATCAACCCCTAAATGATAAAATAATGACAAAAAGGATGATTTTGGTATAGATGGCGCTAATGTGCGTAAAATTAGACATCTCAGACCGAAAACATTGAGTTGTCATAGCAACGCATTCTATTCAACGATTTCTAGCTCGAAGGAGAATTTGACAAAAACTCGTATTGAAAAAATATTTATCACCAGAAAACTTAATAATCCTACTAATATTATGAATTCGAAAGTTTGTGTGTGTGTGTGTTACTCTTTGATGTAACATTAAATGAAACTTTACAGTAATATACAGCTCAACTGGATTGCGCTGAAACCCAATCAGGTAAGTTTCATTCTTTTGTTAGAGTTAAACATCAGAATAACACATAGGCTACTTTTTACCCTTGCAAAGCCGGGGCAAACTGCTAGTAATAAATAAAATCTGGATTAGTATTAAAATAGAAATTACTAAATTTCGAAGTGTGACCGTAATAATGCTCGTGAATTTAGATTACTTTTTTCACAAGAAAGTGGGCAACACTTTAATAAGAGATTCAAGTCAAGTATCCACCTTGATAATTTCAAAAATTCGGATTCAAAAAGGTTGGCAAATTAAATGTGGGCACATTTAATTAAGACGAGTAATATTTTTTTTTGATGAATGCTTAATCGCTTTTTCTCAATAATCGCAAAACCTTTAGTTTTGTTTTTTATGACAAAGATAACTTAAGGATTCAATCTAGATAAATTATAGACAGAAACAAGATTGGTGAAACTTTTCTCTATAGTTAAAATATATTTTTAAAAATTGGCTCTTCAAAAACACTATTTTTGTTTTTGCTCAAAACTATGAATAGTTGAATAGTTAATTTATATATTATTCGTTAGATAATCATACTAGCCACCTAAATGATAGACAGTTTCTTTTTTAGTTTGATGGTTTTCAAGATAATGCGGTTTTATCACTTTTTCCGTCTTGTCCGGATAACTCAGCCCATACAAAAAACTAAAAATTTCAGCATCACCTTAATAAAAGATTCAAGTCAAGTATCCACCTTGATAATTTCAAAGGCTCTCGGATTCATAAAGGTTGGCAAATGTCCACATTTAATTAAACTCCGATTTAATGTCCGACTTTTCATTTCACCAGTACATTTACTTCGGGTAGTGGGGAAAATATCATCCCCTAAGCACCACCTTTTACATTCTTATTGCTGTCTTCAAACACTGTTTATTAATCGTCTTCAAAAATAGGAGGAAGTAAGTGGGTTGAATTTTTTTAATGTTTGGTCCTATTTAGGTCCCGTTTGGTCCCATTTCAAATTAAGTAAAAAAACTGGCCAAGTGCGTGTCGAAGCACGCGTTATGTAGGGTTTCGTAGTTTACACAGCTAACAACGTTAAATATTTATAAGTAATTTCAACGATATTTGCAAAAAGTTAACTTCTAGTTTACGAGTAATCGTCGAGCAACTTAGAAAATACATTTTCTTAGTTGGTTGATGATTAATCGTAAACTTGTAAAGGCTACTTAGTCGTAGCTGGTATAGGGTGTCCCCACACTTGACTCTGACAAAATTTAGCACTTTAAAGGTTAATATTTCACAAACGGATCCCTTAATCGAAAAGTTGTTTTTACAAACCCATAATGTTTTTAAAAGACCTATCTAACAACAACCCACACTCAAGGGTATGCGAGAAAAAATAACATCCCCACTTTAGGTGTAGGGGAGGTACCCTAAAAAAATTGTATTACTAATATGTATATACAAAGTGTCTCAAAAGAAAGTTCACATTTAAATCTTTTTTTAAAAGAAAAGTCTTAGCTTTATTGAAAAAATGTTTATTATATAATATTGAAGTACACTGTTTGGGAATTTATTTTTTAAAAATAACATCGTCCAAATGTAAACCGTTGCGCTCTCGGCATTCATTTAGTCGGGCACTAAAATTGCCTATGACAGCTCGGCAGGTAGTCTCCGTGATGGCTGCCATTTCATGACGGATATTTTCTTTTAATTGTGCCAGGGAAATCGGTTTATTAGCGTAAACTTTTGATTTGACATAACCCCACAGGAAAAAATCCATAGGTGTTAAATCGGGACTCCGTGGAGGCCAATTTATGTCACCTCGCCTGGAGATTAATTTGTTCGGAAAAATTTCTCGAACTCGAGGCAGAGATCTGTTGGACGTGTGTGAAGTTGCTCCATCCTGCTGGAACCATGTTCTTTGGTTGTAACCAGGAAAGTTTTGCAGTTGGGGCACGAAAAATTCGTCTAACATCTCCACAGAACGCTCTGAATTCACTGTGAGCGTGCGTCCCCTTCCATCTTCAAAAAAGTAAGGGCCGATAATTCCTCGCGCCGACATCGCTGCCCATACGGTGACTTTGGGTGAATGTAGCGGTTTCTGATGTTTTTGTTTTGGATTGGTTGCACTCCAGTAACGACAATTTTGCTTGTTTACATGCCCATTCAGGTGAAAATGGGCTTCATCGGAAAACAAGATGTTGGTGAACGTTGGAAAGCGCTCAATCATCTGATTTACAAAGTCAAGCCTCTGACCAGCATCTTGAGGCTTCAGTTCTTGCACCAACTGAATTTTGTACGGGTGCAGCTTTAAATCTTTGTGTAAAATGCGGCATAATGAAGATCTGTGCACATTTAAAGCAACAGCACGCTTCCGAATCGAGAGGTTTGGATCATCTCGAATAGACTGAGTAACACTGTCCACGTTTTCGGCTGTTCTTGATGTTCTTGGCCGCCCAGATTTTGGTTTCTCCAGAGTTGACCCAGTCTCTTCAAACTTCTCAACCCATTTTGCAATGAGTTGAGTGCTAGGCGCATCATTTAAGTGACGAATATGTCGAATACTGCAGAATTTTCTACGCGCCACAGTCGCCGAATTACCGTTTTTGTAAAACTCACGTACGCACAACGCACGGTCCGCACCAGAGAAACGCTCCATAGCGACTAAATTCCCAAGAGCCAGACTACCGACTGACATACCCCCCGCGCCCCTCAGAATAGTTGCTTTCGCGTAATAAGATAAACAAATGTGAATTTACTTTTGAGACACCTTGTACATGCCAAATTACTGATTTCTAGCACTTAAACTCTGTGAGCTAAGTTGCGGACAGACGGACGGACGGACGGACATGTCGAAACTATAAGGGTTTCTTGTCTTGTAGACTACGAAACCCCAAAAGGGGTAAACAATAAAAATTTATGAAACATGTAATAAGACAAGAAGTAATAAAAGAAAAATCAGTTCGTATGAGCTAGTCTGAAATGTTTAACCACATCTAGTCGGGATCCACATCTTAATGTGATTTCGTAATTTCGAAATACTCAACTTCTGAAGCATAAACCTGTAAGTATCTAATTTATTTAATTAAATTTGCGTTATTCCAGAAATAAACGCGTATTCGAATCTCGCTAGTTTAAAATCTTCAATAGAACAAGACTTTACTGATACAGTGTGGCGAAGAAAAGCTAAGTGGTCGAAAATGAACCACTTACAAAAAGATGAAATAAAAGTCTCTAAGACCTTCTAAGTCCTATAAATGTAATTAAACAAGGCTTAGAGCCGTCGCGCGTTCAGCAATTTAGCTTTTTGCTTTATTATGACGGCACTGCAAACGTTGATAACGTTTTAATTAAAAGAGGAAATATTGAGGCTACGGATTAATGACAGGTCTCGCATTAACTGAGCGAGAGGAGTAGCGGTTAATTAATATATTTTAAGTGTTTTAAGACACTTTTATTAGAATATAAAATAAAATTAAATAGGATCACGAATTCACGACTGTAATCTTCAAGGATATCACTTTAAAAACTTTTGTTTTCATGTTTTTAATACTGTTAAAAACCGGCCAAGTGCGATTCGGACTCGCGCACAAAGGACTCCGTGCCATTATCTATAAAAATGGCAAAAAATCACGTTTGTTGTATGGAAGCCCCACTTAAATATTTATTTTATTCTGTTTTTAGTTGTTATTCTAGCTGCAACAGAAATACATCATCTGTAAAAATGTAAACTGTCTAGCTATCATGGTTCATGAGTTCATGTATTTAAATTAATAAAAAAATATATAATAAGAAAAACCGGTCAAGTGCGAGATGTACTCGCGCACGAAGGGTTCCGTACCATTATCACGGCAAAAAACACATTTGTTGTATAGGAGCCCCTCTGAAATATTTATTTTATTCTGTTTTTAGTATTTGTTGTTAAAGCAGCAACAGAAATACATCATCTGTGAAAATTTTAACCGTCTAGCTGTCACGGTTCATGAGATACAGCCCTGTGACAGATAGACGGACAGACGGACAGCGAAGTCTTAGTAATAGGGTCCCGTTTTTACCCTTTGGGTACGGAACCCTAAAAATACATCAATATATCTGATTCTTAATAATGTCTAAAGGTATTAAAACTATCGTGGTTGTTATTCATTTAATCTCATGAACCGTGATACGGGTAAAATTTTCACAGATGATGTATTTATGTTGCTGCTTTAACAAAAAATACTAAAAACAGAATAAAATAAATATTTCAGAGGGGCTCCTATACAACAAAAGTGTTTTTTTTGCCGAGATAATGGTACGGAACCCTTCGTGCGCGAGTACGACTCGCACTTGACCGGTTTTTCTTATTTAAAACTGGTTTTTCTTATCTAAAACTGGTGCTACGACCCCAAATTTTTGCATGCCTATAACCATTTATTATAAGTAGATATATCAAGAACTGCCAGAACTTGGTGGAAAAGTGTTTATAAGCAAAGAAAATGACAGCCTAATTGGTTTTGTTTGTCAGAAACCGAAAACAATCATTCGGTCCGTTCGCCGAAGCTTTTATGGACACGCAACTTATTATGTTTCAAAAACTTATTCCTATTCTATGGTTATTTCAGCATTAAATGTTTGTTCTACATACTTATTCCCACAATAACAAAACGACTTCTATTAAAATAAAACTTTTTTGATCCTCCGAAAATCTTAAAAAAATATATAAATAAAAAATAAAAAAAATCGGCTGTAGACATCCTCTCAGATCTCCAGGCGCTTAGATCCTTTGAAGATGTTTAGTGGGGGTAGTCAGAGGCACGTTCAAACATTATATATGACACATGCCCACATTTTGCAGTAGTTATCATTCCATACGTGACAGGTTGCAAGCTCATCGCCGCTTACAAGAATACTAACTGGTTTCCTCACGATGTTTTCCTTCACCGTTTTAAGCACGTGTTTTGATGCGCATATAAATTTTTTAAACAGAATCCTTTGATGCACGCCGGGATTCGAACCCACGATCTTCAGATTGAGAGTCAAGGTACCTCCCACTCGGCCAATACAGCTTTTTAGTAGAGAGAGTAGAGTGTAGTAGAGACAGAGAGCAGTAGAGTGTGATCCGATATATTCGACCAAACTAAATATAAATAATAAATATTGGCGGACTTTACACGCAACACCATCTAGCCCCAAACTAAGCAAAGCTTGTATTATGGGAACCAGATAACTGATAGAATACTTATTTACTTTCTTTTTGTAAATACATACATAATATACATAGTAACACCCAGACACAGAACAAACATCTATGTTCATCACACAAAAATGTTTGCCCTGGGTGGGGATCGAACCCACAACCTACAGCGTAGAAGGCAGAGTTACTACCAACTAAGCTGTGAGGCCAGTCATCTCTGCACTCAAACTGCACTCTTCCTCTCTCAGTCAAACTGCACTCTTCCAAGCTGTGCGTCTATGGAACAGTCTGCCGGTAGACATCAGACGTTCATCTTCGCTGCACACTTTCAAGAAGAAGATAAAATTATTATATCTCAATGATCCTCCTATAGAACCCTTTTTGTAGTTTTATTATTATTATTATTATATTTATCTTAACATAATATTGAAACATTGTGTATATCACTACATAGTATAAAGCAAAGTCGCTTTCCGCTTCCCGCGTATGTATGTATGTTTGCTTATATCTTTAAAACTACACAACGGATTTTGATGCAGTTTTTTTTAATAGATAGAGTGATTCAGGAGGAAGGTTTATATGTATAATAACGGGTAGTATACCCGTTCGAAGCCGGGGCGGGTCTCTAGTTTGTATATATATTTATATTTGTGTAGGTATATACATATATTGTAAGTTTTTAAGTTTTCATATAAATTTTGTTGCTTGTACACTGCCTTCCACTGTTACTTTGCTCAGTACTTTCCATCCTTAGGTTGCCTGGAAGAAATCGCTTTTAGTGATAAGGCCGCCCATTGTACGTAATTCTAAAATATTGTTTTTTTAATGTTTTGCCTGTTTATTTCTGGTGTACAATAAAGTATTATCTATCTATCTATCTTAAATCATCGTCTGTCTTAGTAGAGTTATGTCAAATTATTAAAAGTAATGTCGGTCGTTCCATTTTTCCAAATATAATCGGAAACGATGTAACGTTTTCTAGAGTAAACCCCAGAACTCACGCCGGTAGCGCTGTTATTTCAAGTAATTACTACGAAGTTTGTTCTAAACCTATTTGCAGAATAGACTTCTATATTAGGTAGGTACATCCAAGTGCTAATGATAAATTCACGGAAATTCCTTACGACAATGCAGACAAAAAGGTTAAAACCATCGACCACACAGCCTTAACTCCAAGGCGAACACTGTCAGACAACACATATGGGCTACAGATCCTGTGTGAACCACTGAGCACGTTTCGCGACGCGCCCTGCGGTAGGCTGTGACATTGAACCGGCCAATCAGAATGCATTTTTTACCGCTCCCCCTGACCCGCACACCTCAACGTTTTGACAGAATTGTTTGATTGAAGAAATGCCAAGCCATTATGCGTCTATTGGGTTATGCGGTCGATGGTTAATAAGAACCAGTTTTCTCTGAACATAACGCCAAGCAGAGTTTGAACTTAAAAAAGATTGAGTTTTTTTTTAAATCGTGAGCAAAACCAGTTAGTATTTTTATCAACGGCGATGGGCTCACAACCTGTCATATTTCTATAGAATGGTAATTACTGCAATATGTTTTTTACGCTCTTGGGGCTCTATTCAGACTTTATTCAAAGATTTTATAAAAGTTACTATGAAAGTGATATTCTCTAAATTAAAAGTGGTAATGAAAATCTACAGATGATGATACTATTATTGACTATCATTGTCATTTTAGGGTTCCGTACCCAAAGGGTAAAAACGGGACCCTATTACTGAAACTTCGCTGTCCGTCTGTCCGTCTGTCCGTCTGTCCGTCTGTCTTGAAACTTTCACAGATTATGTATTTCTGTTGCCGTGTTTTTTTTGCCGTTTTTTATAGATTGTACGGAACTCTTCGTGCGCGAGACCGACTCACACTTGGCCGGTTTTTTTATACCTTAATAATATAATGTCCATTTAGTATTTTAAAAGTAATATTCTCAAATTCGAAGCTGTGGTAATGAAAATCTACTGATAACGATCAATTTATACGATATAAGCCTGCTGACACGATGTTTACTGTACTACGGATAATTCCGAAGTATCGCGGGATGTTTTTTTGAACCATTGTTGGAAAACATCGCTCGTCAGGCGTCAGCGCCGCTATTGCGGCACAACCGACGGATCAGTTAACTTTCGACTTAAGTTTTAACGAGATTTTTGAGACCGTCGAGTGGTGGAGAAAATTTGCAAATTTCAGCCTCGTAAATTGACTTAGTCAAAGTTAAAACTTATCTAAGCTCTACCTTTCGCTACAATTTACTTACGAGATAATATTTTGTTTTATAGCACAAGGAGTTGCCGAGTTTGTTTTTATTTTATTGTTGTTTTTTATTGGATGTTTAACATTTTAGAAATGTAAGCTCGATTGAAATTTATCTTGTCAAGAAATATATAGAAAAATACAAGCTAACCCGGCGAACTTCATATCGCTAGAATTAAGATAAGTTAGTCCCGTTGCCGTTGCCGTTGCCGTTGCCGTTGCCGTTGCCGTTGCCGTTGCCGTTGCCGTTGCCGTTGCCGTTGCCGTTGCCGTTGCCGTTGCCGTTGCCGTTGCCGTTGCCGTTGCCGTTGCCGTTGCCGTTGCCGTTGCCGTTGCCGTTGCCGTTGCCGTTGCCGTTGCCGTTGCCGTTGCCGTTGCCGTTGCCGTTGCCGTTGCCGCTGCCGCTGCCGCTGCCGCTGCCGCTGCCGCTGCCGCTGCCGCTGCCGCTGCCGTTGCCGTTGCCGTTGCCGCTGCCGCTGCCGCTGCCGCTGCCGCTGCCGCTGCCGCTCCCGCTCCCGCTCCCGCTCCCGCTCCCGCTCCCGCTCCCGCTCCCGCTCCCGCTCCCGCTCCCGCTCCCGCTCCCGCTCCCGCTCCCGCTCCCGCTCCCGCTCCCGCTCCCGCTCCCGTTCCCGTTCCCGTTCCCGTTCCCGTTCCCGTTCCCGTTCCCGTTCCCGTTCCCGTTCCCGTTCCCGTTCCCGTTCCCGTTCCCGTTCCCGCTCCCGCTCCCGCTCCCGCTCCCGTTCCCGTTCCCGTTCCCGTTCCTGTTCCTGTTCCTGTTGCCGTTCCCGTTATAAAAAGTATCCTATGTCCGTCTCCTGGTTCTAAGCTATTTCCCCACTAAATTTTCAGACAAATCGGTTTAGCCGTTCTTGAGTTATAAGTGTTGTAACAAACCCGACTTTCTTTTATATATATATATATATAAGATAAGATATAAGATAAAATATTGATGCACGGTTGGAATTCAAACCCACAGTACCACTGTTTTTAAAAAAATACATTAATTACCTGTGGATACAGGTTACCTATATAAATAATATATTAAAGTCAAAAAAAGACACTGAAATTTCAAATCGAGCGTGGTGTCTTTTAATAGGGGGTTTAAAAGCAAAATTTGTCTTAGAAAAAGCCGTGTTGGCCGAGTGGGATGTCTGTCGTATCGAATCCCGGCGTGCATCAATGGACTTTTCTGTTCGAAATTTTATATGCGCATCAAAAACACGTGCTTACAACGATGAAGGAAAACGTCGTGAAGAAACCAGTAAGTTCTTCTTATAAGCGGCGATGGGCTTGCAACCTGTCACGTATGGAATGCTAACTTCTGCAAAATGTGGGCATGTGGAAAATATAGTGTTTGGACGTGCCTCTGATTACCCCCTCTAGACATCTTCAAAGGATCTAAGCGTCTGAAGATCTCTGATGGATGTTTACCGTACTTGGGGATTACAGTCGTGATCCTATTTATTTATTTTATTTTATTTTACTTGATAGAAACTTAAAATGTAGAGGGTGTTTCTTTTAGCGTGTAGGGGTAAGAAAGGAATCCCAGAAGGGTGTGCAGCAGGGGCTGAAAATAATAATTTCACGCGAACGTTTATCGCGGAGGTTTCTACAAGTACTTAAATAAGACTTTAATTTGGGTAAAGATCTCACGTAATTCTACGGAGTACGCGGTACAAAATTAAAGTAAGTTTTTTTGTTTAAAACTTACTTACAAAACATACTTACCTTCGTATTCAAGAACGACACTATGAGAACACGCACCCACAGTGGACGAAATCTTTTTTCATAAATTTCACTTTATGTGTTGAGCGGCACTATGGCGCACGTTACCGCCTTTAGAGCTCAACTTTGGCTAGAGGCATACGACAATGTGCCTCTAGTCACACTATGCAGTGTTGCACAACGCATAAAGTGATGTTTATGAAAAAAGATTTCGTCCACTGTGGGTGCGTGTTCTCATAGTGTCGTTCTTGAATACGAGGGTAAGTGTCAGGCTCAGAAGAAAGAAACTTTTCGAGTTAGTAAGCTTATAATTTAGGTTAAAGTGAATTAACTCATTAGTCTGCCATATGACTATGATGTAGTAATTGTTTAGAACAATGTACGCAAACAATAAAAAACAATATTCTGTTTTTAGGGTTCCACAAAGGGTAAAATCGGAACCCTATTACTAAGACTTCGCTGTCCGTCTGTCTGTCTGCCTGTCCGTCCGTCCGTCTGTCTGTCACAGGGCTGTATCTCATGAACCGTGATAGCTGGACAGTTGAAATTTTCACAGATTATGTATTTCTGTTGCTGCTCTAACAACAAATACTTAAAACAGAATAAAATAAATATTTAAGGGGGGCTCCCATACATCAAACATGATTTTATGCCGTTTTTTATAGATAATGGTATCCGTACCATTATCTTCGAGTGCGAGTCCGACTCGCACTTGGCCGGTTTTATTTAGTATTTGTTGTTATAGTGGCAACAGAAATACATCATCTGTGAAAATTTCATCTGTCTATCTAAAGGTTCATGAGATACAGCCTAAAGACAGACGGTCAGCGAAGTCTTAGTTATAGGGTCCCGTTTCTACCCTTTGGGTTCCGAACTCCAAAAACTACTATTACGACTTCGATTCGAACTCGATTTTCTAAATAAAAATAATAAAATAAATAGGATCACGACTGTAATCCCCAAGTACGGTAGACATCCTCTCAGATCTTGAGACGCTTAGATCCTTTGAAGATGTCTAGTGGGGGTAGTCAGAGGCACGTCCAAACATTATATTTGGCACATGCCCAAATTTTGCAGTAGTTAGCATTCCATACGTGACAGGTTGCAAGCCCATCGCCGCTTAGAAGAACACTAACTGGTTTCCTCACGATGTTTTCCTTCACCGTTGTAAGCACGTGTTTTTGATGCGCATATAAATTTTCGAACAGAAAAATCCATTGATGCACGCCGGGATTCGAAACCACGACCTTCAGATTGAAAGTCGAGGTACCTTCCACTCGGAGCTCGCAGTTGTACCTTGCGATCCAATTGGTCCAAATTCAATTAAGTCGTACCAATTAACCGGTACAATTCTATGATATTGCTCTTTGAAGAACATAATGGAAGGAACTTTCAAAGTTACCCGGCAGCTCCAATATTCTGGGTGTAATCAAATCGTAATAGCTTTTTGACTAAATCTGCATTTCGTACCTAGTATTGAAGATAGAAAAGAATACCGACTGTTTTTGGGTAAAATTCTCATGTATAAAAAATTGCTGTGTCAATTCTCTTAAGGCGCTCCCAGTCGACGATTGTTTTTGTTCGAAATGAAAAAAGAAATACTTCTGAACAAGCCACATCTCCTATTTTATAATGTATATATGTGAATAAAGATGTACCCATCTTTAATCACTTCGATAAATAATCCTACCGATCGCTGCAATGACGACAAACACACGTCGGCGCGTGGTCCGCCTTAGCTTTTCGAATAAATTAATGATATAAATTATGTATGATTACTTATCAAAAATCTATTCTAATAGAAATCTAGATCTATATATTTTATTACCTATCTTTAACAATAAATCACAAGTTGATTTTAATAGTAGGTATATAAAATATTTCGATCATAAATTCTAAATCGTATCATTTTGAAATAATATCTTTATCGTGAAAAGTTTCTGCCATTATGTTTTCAGCTAAATAGAAATCTAGGTAGGAACCTGAAGTAAATATTTACTTATAAAAATAGGAGATGATGCTTGTTCAGAAGTATTTCTTTTTTCGTTTCGAAAAAGAGCAATCGTCGACTGGGAGCCCCTTAAGAACCTATTTTCCAAATAATCCTACTAAGAATAAAAAAAGTTTGTGAGTGGGTGTGTATGTTTGTTACTCTTTCACGCAAAAACTACTGAACGGGTTAAAATGAAACTTTACAGTAATATAGCTTATACATCAGAATATCACATAGGCTACTTTTTATCCAGGTACTACCCGTGCGAAGCCAGGGTGAGCACCAAGTAATATAATGAATGCGAAAGTTTGTGAAGAGGTTTCTATGTTTGAAAGTCAATCATTTTCATGTCATCATCAGCTTTTGGAGCAAATAAATGTTTTTTTTTTCATTTTACACGTGTCACGTGTCACGTGTACTGCAAAATGCGGGCAGGTGCCAAATGTAATATTTGGACGTGTCTCTGACTAACCCCTTTAGACATCTTCAATGATCTGAATGCCTGGTGATCTGGGAGGATGTGTACCGTACCGTAGGATTATAGTAATGATTCTATTATTATTTTTTGTATTATTTTTAATTTTTATGTCAGCGCTTCTCGTGTTATGTCATGAGCCAAAACGAAGGCAATAGTGTGAAATTCGAATGAAAATCACGAACTCCCATTACCCAGTAACCAATTAATTTAATCAAAAGGGCGACTAATTAAAACAAATCGCCTTAATCAAGTGGTAAAGTAACTGCTATTCTGATCGCCAATTTATAGTCCAATAAACCTGTTAAGGCTCGCCCTCTTTATAGAATGGAACTGATATTAATATAATATGTTAATACTATAAAGTGCTTAGTTGCACTTACTCAAAAAAGTTTGAAAGTAGCGTCGATTCAGAGACAAAAAAAATAGGTTTATATAGTAGGCATGTCACTACATACTCGTAGTATAAAGCAAAGTCGCTTCCCGCTTCCCGCGTCTGTATGTATGCTTATATCTTTAAAACTACACAACGGATTTTGATGCGGTTTTTTTTAATAGATAGAGTAATTCAGGAGGAAGGTTTATATGTATAATTACATGCTTAATATATTAGAGAACCACTGATAATATTAAGATTTGTAATATGAAGTCGTAAATAAACACATTTTTTTGCGCTTACATTGCAAACGCTGGCTGAACTCTACGAGATAGATCAAATTCAAATTCAAAAATCATTTATTTCAATAAAATCACAAGGATCACTTTGAAACGTCTTAGGAACTAGGTGAAGCTACGCCGATTCCACGCGACCAAGCCTAGAAGAATCAGGCAACAAACACGGCTTGGGGTCTACCTTTTTTTTTATGATCCTTTCCTTAATGCTATGTAGAGCTCCAGTGTGGTGCCAATCGAACAAGGTGAAGGCTCAAACAAGAATAATAATTAAAAGTTAAAAGTACCTACTACTCAAGTACGTAGGTACAGCAATAAAAAAAAATAACTAAAGAGCTTCAGCACAAATTCAAAAAGCAACACACGCTACACTTGATTTAGAATTAAAACTTACAGATAAAATAACTATTTGCTTAAAAATAATTAAAGTAGACAAATGTTACACAAAATGAAATTAAGTACCTAAATCAATATTTAGCTGTCGAGTGGCAGAGCGACATCAGGCCACGAGGATTTATCATTTATATAATCATCTACAGTATAATACGCTTTGTTTATAAGATTATTCTTTATATAGGCTTTAAATCTTCTAACGGGAAGTTTTGTTGCGTTTTCTGGCAGTTTATTATAAAATAGTATACAATTCCCCATAAACGACCCCTTCACTTTTTCTAATCTAAATTTGGGTATGTACAATTTGTTCTTATTTCTTGTGTTAATACTATGTACATCACTTTTTTTCTTAAAGAAAGCCATATTCTTATGAGTATACAGTAAGTTTTCATATATATATTGTGAGATTACTGTGAGAATGTTAATTTCTTTAAATTTTTGTCTCAAAGAGTCCCGGGACTTCATTTTATAAATGGCACGTACTGCCCGTTTTTGTAAAACAAAAATAACTTGAATGTCTGCTGCCTTACCCCAGAGAAGAATTCCATACGACATTACACTATGGAAGTAACTAAAATAAACTAGCCTAGCTGTGGCTTCATCGGCCAGCCGCCTAATCGTGCGGACTGCATAGGCAGCGGAACTAAGTTTACCAGCAAGTGTTACAATATGAGGTCCCCATTGTAAGTTTGCATCAATATTGAGACCTAAAAAAGTAGTCGAATTAACAAGCGTAAGAGCCTCTTCATTTATTTCAATGTTAGTCGGAGTATGCCGTACACTAGGCAAAGAGAATTTAATGCATTTTGTTTTCTTAGAATTAAGCAATAGATTGTTTACAGTGAACCAATTAAAGACTAGCGACAGTGACGCATTTATGTCATCGAAGTTAACTTTAGATCTATCGACTTTAAAAATAAGCGACGTATCATCAGCAAATAGGACTATGTCACAAATGTCTTTTACATAGAATGGGAGGTCATTAATGTAAACTAAGAATAAAAATGGACCTAAAATCGAGCCCTGTGGAACTCCCATTTCAATAAATGACCCAGAAGATCGTTCGCCACCGATATCAACTTTCTGGATCAAGATAATGTACTAAATATTGTATACCTTAAAAAGGTCTACAAAAAAGTCCGCAATGGTATATGTTTATCTCTTAGGGATAACCCACAATAATCAATTTCTATCCTTTACTTTTTACCGCGACATCTTTTTTAAATTATAAATGCTGTTAGCGAGTATACAAAGACATTCTGTAATATATTTTGGTATCAGCTTTGCACCCGTGCGAAGCCGGGGCGGGTCACTAGTTATGTTATAAAAGCCTTGACAGTTCAAGATAAGTATGAATGTCAGTGATAAAGAGGTATGAATGTGAAAAAGAGATGGATGAACGATGACGGGCGATAGAGACATCTTCAAAGACATCTTCCTCACCTGGAGATTTGAGATGTTATATCTGCCATATTTGGGGATAGTCGTGATACTATTTTATTTTCATACTTTTTACAATATTTAACTTTTGTCTGTATCATTTCTTTCCATATTATATCCTCTGCAGCATAGATGGAGTCTTATAGTGGTTTCGAAAATTGCGAATCTGGTTTCTTCAACGCATAAGGCTCAACCCCCCTCTAACCCCTCTCTTTTCTTCACTGAACTTGTCTGCGGGCTACTTTAAGCTCATTCAGATATTTCATTTCAAGATCCCAAGCTTATAAAGAGCTCTGTAAAATAAATCTCGTGTTTAAACCTCTTTAAATGGAGCGCATCTATCTTACCTTTTTTTCATTTCCTTTGCTTTATTTTCATAGAAGAGTCATGAGCTCGAGCTTAATGCATGCCTAAATCAAAACGCTTATTGTCACATAAATTTATAGGAAAATGTTAATAGAAAAAAATATATATACGCGTCGAACTGAGAACTTTGTTTTACGTCGGTTGAAAATGTTTATTATCTTATTTATATACTTTTATTATTTTTATTTATTTAAAATTACTTTTTACATAATTATGTTGGTCTAGTAAATATCTGATTATATAGACTCGTCACATTGTTTGTCCGCGATGGAATCCTAAACTACTTAACCGATTTTAATCAGACTTTGCACACCGTGTGCAGTTTGATCCAACTAAATTGAGATGTAAGCTATCCTATCTTCCAGGATAGCTTACATCTCAATTTATAGTCGCAATATTATTTTATTGCAAATTCTTTGTTTATTATCTGACAATCACAATTATTTGTTAGCTCCAAAATGTCGATATCTGTTGACATAGCAACGCGTGACCGGGTCTGCTAGTCACTACATAGTATAAAGCAAAGTCGCTTTCCGCTTCCCGCGTCTGTATGTCTGTATGTATGTTTGCTTATATCTTTAAAACTACACAACGGATTTTGATGCGGTTTTTTTTAATAGATAGAGTAATTCAGGAGGAAGGTTTATATGTATTAAACCCGTGCGAAGTCGGGGCGGGTCGCTAGTAAAATATAAAGTAGTTTATACTAAATTTAGTGATGAAAAAAAAAGATAAAAAGATCTATATATAAATAAACTATAAGCTATACACATGTATTTTCACGAAAACATATTTATGTATTGTTTTTTTTCAGTAATCTAGTTCCCATGGTTCAAACTTTGCTTAATTTGGGGCTAGATGACGCTGTGTGAATTTCCAATTATATTTATTTATACAAGGTATTAACGTAAGATTAAGGTGATATGTGAAATGTAGGTTTTTTGTATGGGCTGAGTCTACCCTGATAAGTCGGAAAAAGTGATAAAACTGCATTATCTTGAAAACCATAAAACTTAAAAAGAAACTGTCTATAATTTACTTAGCTAGTATGATTATCTAACGAATTATATAAAATGAACTGTGTAGCTATTCATAGTTTTATTAAAATAAACTAGTTTTAACCACAACTTTTTTTGAAAAAGTTTCACCAATCGTGTTTCTGTCTATACTTTATCTAGATTATATCCTTTAGTTATCTTTGTCATAAAAAAACAAAACTGTATGTTTTGCGGTTTTTGAGAAAAAACGATTCTGCATTAATCAAAAACATTTATTACTCGTCTTAGGTAAAATTTTAAATGGTATTCTGAACGTTGACTTTTTGAAGTTTACATTCTTTGATCGTTAAAACGATTTTTGCTTTCAAATTGGCACACGTCAGTTCATTTATTTATTTTTAATAGTATCAGTAAAATGAGCTCCCATATCAAAATTTACACTCGATAGAATGTTTTTTATTAAGGAATCTATTAAGGATTTCAGGATAGGATGGGGGGTAAGTATTGACACACTAATATTATTAGCTCCTGTGACTTCGTTTGGGAAATTAGTTTAAAATAGACTTTAATACCCGCACCACCCTCTAAGGGGTTGAGTTTTAAAGATTTCTTTCTTAGTACACCCCAAAACCATAAAAGAAAGTGACTCTCTGAGTTTAAAGATTCTAGGACTTAATAAAATTCATGTATCCTATGTATGATATGGAAATACAAAAGCGAAAGCGTGGGCGAAGGCTAGTTCTCTATATTTTTATTTCGAAAAAATATTTGATAGAACTGTTTAATCTTGGCAAGGCGCTGTCTAGTGTAATTTTCAAGTCGAGCGCATCTAATACATTTAAATTGGTTCGTAAAATATAATAAGTGTCTACTGTGACCTCATTCACAGTCCGTTTTTGAATTAGCTCTATAATTAGCTTTGAATATTAACTTGGGAGCCCCACAATATTTATTTAATTAACGAATTCTGGCATTCACCTGGTTCTGGGATTGGGAATCTACTTTTGGCTATATTTAAACAAAAAAATAAAATACGGTAGACATTCTCTCAGATCTCCAGGCGCTTAGATCCTTTGAAGATGTCTATTGGGGGTAGTCAGAGGCACGTCCAAACATTTTATTCGGCACGTGCCCACATTTTGCAGTAGTTATCATTCCATACGTGACAGTTTGCCTATCGCCGCTTAGAATACTAACTGGTTTCTTCACGATGTTTTCCTTCACCGTTTTTAACACGTGTTTTAGATGCGCATATAAATTTTTCGTACAGAAAAATCCATTGATGCACGCCGGGATTCGACCCCACGACCTTCAGATTGAAAGTCGAGGTACCTTACACTCGGCCAACACAGCTTATAACACAATTATTTTTCCAACTATCGTGATAGTAGACTAAACTATAGATTCTTATGCCGGGGTCCCGCGGTCCGCGTTTTCACGCGCTTGACCGCGCCAAGGCGGACGGACGCGCCGTGGGAACGATGCATCCGTGGTGGCCCGTGCTCGGAACGCTCTGTACGCGACGCGCCTGCGCACACAGGCGGAGCGTCATCCGGCGCGGCCCGTCGTTTTATGCGCCGTGGGACCCCGGCTTTACACACATCGCCATATAGCCCCTAACTTAGCAAAGCTTGTACTATGGAAACCAGTTAACTGATAGAATACATATTTCCTTTTTTTTGTAAATACATACTTCTTATACATAGAACCTAGAAACAAAACAAACATCTATGTTTATCACACAAATATTTGCCATGCATTTACATAAAAAAAAGTATTTAAGTATTCTATCAATTATCTGGTTTCCATAGTATAAGCGTTGCTTAGTTTGGGGTTAGATGGCGATGTGTGAAATGTCCACTAATATTAATTTATTTATTTTATTTATTTTATTTATTTTATTTATTTTATTTATTTTATTTATTTTATTTATTTTATTTATTTTATTTATTTTATTTATTTTATTTATTTTATTTATTTTATTTATTTTATTTATTTTATTTATTTTATTTATTTTATTTATTTTATTTATTTTATTTATTTTATTTATTTTATTTATTTTATTTATTTTATTTATTTTATTTATTTTATTTATTTTATTTATTTTATTTATTTTATTTATTTTATTTATTTTATTTATTTTATTTATTTTATTTATTTTATGTTCAAGGGTAAATATAAGTACATATAACGCCAAATCATCAGTGCATGAGGGTGGAAAAGCGATGGAAGGGCGCGCAATAGCCTGAAAGATATCGCCTGTTAATTTCCTCAGGCCAGTGTTCACCACACGACTAACTGATTATTCAACCGTAGATTAACGTTGACTGATGTTTTAATACATCGAGAGAAAAAAAATCAACGGTGTTGTCACACATGCGACCAATAACACACATAGATTTTTAATAATTTAATAAATAATATTAGTGGACGTTTCACACAGCGTCATCTAGCTCCAAATTAAGGAAAGCTATAAGAAAGAGAGAACTGATAGAATAGTTCTATACTTTTGTTCTTGTAAATGCATACTTGTAATAAGGAAGAAAGAAATAATAAATTTATTTTGTGTCAACATTATCTCATAAAACTAAACAAAAAACATACATATTAACAACAATCACAACAAAATTGGTCACCACTCAGCTATATGCTGCAACAGCGAGAGTTGATGCAGCGCTGATTTTCAGTGGAGCCATATAATAAATACATTATAACACCTAGACACAGAACAAACATCTATGCTCATCGCACAAATATATATTCTGGGTGAGAATTAAACCCACAACTAGTTAAAAGTTTGTTTGTTTATAAAACAGGGCGCTAGAATCTTTGAAATACCTGTCGCGTACCATTTATACAGACATTTTTACAATTTCGTAGTTCATAAAACATAGTTTCAATTTAAATTCAAAGTGAGACAGAGAAATGTAGAAGACTGACATTTCACTCGTTTGTATTTGGATTTTAATAACTTCTCGGAACACGTAGAAGATAATAGATAATATGTTGGCATGTAGGTACTGTTCATTGCTTCAGGGTGAGTCTCCATTCATGCGGAGCTGGCTAATGACAGTGCTCGATAATACAAATTCAATTTCAAAAATCATTTATTTCAATAAAATTACAAGGATCACTTTGAAACGTCTTAGGAACTAGGTGAAGCTACGCCGATTCCATGCGACCAAGCCTAGATCAGGCAACAAACACGGCTTGGGGTCTACCTTTTAATGATCCTTTCCTTAATGCTATGTAGAGCTCCAGTGTGGTGCCAATCGAACAAGGTGAATGCTCAAACAAGAATAATAATTAAAAGTACTACTCAAGTACGTACAACAATAAAAAAAATAACTTAAGAGCTTCAGCACATATTCAGAAAGCAGTACACGCTACACTTGATTTAGAAATAAAACCTAAAGATAAAAGAACTGTTTGCTTAAAAATAATTAAAGTTGACAAATGTTACACAAAATAAAATAGTGCGGACTAAGTCAATTCATATTTATCAAACTCGAATATTTGAGCGCTGTCATTGGTCAGCTCCGCACAGCTTCGAGCTCCGCGTAGGTTGAAACTTACCTTAAGGGGCTGTATGTCGACGATTGCTCTTTTACGAAACGAAAAAAGAAATACTTCTGAACAAGCCACATCTCCTATTTTTATAAGTATATTACTTCAGGTTCCTACCTAGATTTATATTAAGCTGAAAACATAATAATAACTTTTAACGATAAAGATATTATTTCAAAATGATACGTTTTAGAATTTATGATCGAAATATTTTGATACCTACTATTAAAATTAACTTGTGATTTATTGTTAAAGACAGGTAATATGTAGATCTAGATTTCTATTAGAATAGATTTTTGATAAGTAATTATACATAATTTATATCATTAATTTATTCGAAAAGCAAAGGCGGACCACGCGCCGACTTGTGTTTGTCGTCATTGCAGCGGTCGGTAGGATTATTTATCGAAGTGATTAAAGATGGGTACATCTTTATTCACATTACTATACATTATAAAATAGGAGATGTGGCTTGTTCAGAAGTATTTCTTTTTTCGTTTCGAACAAAAACAATCGTCGACAGGGAGCGCCTTAAAGTTGGATGCTCAGTGCTCATTAGCAAGCTGTAATTGTAACCAAGCAGATACAGTAACGAGTTCTAGTGTGTACGCACGACACAGTATTTTGTCTCGACGTCTCAACGAGCGCTCTCGCCTCACTGACATTCTCGCATAGGTACCACGAACAAACCATGGCTTTAAGTTACCTTATTACCCGCTAGAGTACTTGGTATCAAAAACTACATGACTATATAATATAACAAGCCGACCCGTGACAAACTGTCAATTTTTTTTGTAATAATCACATAAGAAAAAGCAATTTCAGTCAGCTTCCAATTTTCTTCCTAAAAACCTTGTACTGATAAAATAAATTACGAATTTTGGTAGAATGCGTATCATTCATTAGTCAAAACAGCGTTGTTATGACGACTAAATGTTTTTAGTCTGTGATGTCAGATTTGTTGCACACCAACGCCATCTATACCAAAATCAACCTTTTTGCGTTTTTTTATCATGTAGGGGTTGTTTTTCGAATTATAAGTTCCCCCTTTCTTTATTCTGATTTTGTATCTACATACTATAGCAAATCGTTTTGACGTTTATTTTTGATTAGGGAACATACATAGCAGCCTTATCACAAACTATCGCATTTATAATATTATTAGGATAAACTACTAGGTACCAACAAAACAAAGTCACTAATATTGAACGCTCACAAGCTCACGCACACAGAAACAATGATAATGTCAAATCTACACACATAATTAAGAACAACCCGCCTTCGTGAGATATTCTACACGGATATATAAACAAGATTAACAGTAAATTGAGTACTCTACTTCGCGAAGTCAGCGAAACTGAATAGACACAGTCAAAACGCAAACCGCAGAGTAGCTGTTTCATGAAAACTTGAGTTATCTGATCAACTACATTTACAACAATGTTTAATTTAATGTTGCTAAGAAGTAAAAAAGAAGTAAAAGATAATTAAATATTATAAAATATAATATACTAGCGACCCGCCCCGGCTTCGCACGGGTAGCATGTTATTATACATATAAACCTTCCTCCTGAATCACTCTATCTATTAAAAAAAACCGCATCAAAATCCGTTGTGTAGTTTTAAAGATATAAGCAAACATACATACGCGGGAAGCGGAAAGCGACTTTGCTTTATACTATGTATTGATGATAAGTAGACATTTCACACATCGCCTCTAGCCCCTAACTAAGCTAAGATTTAACTAGTGCATCGAACATAGATGTTTGTTCAGTGTCTAGGTATTATTATGTATCTTATTATGTATGTAATATTTACAAAAAAAAAAGTATTCTATCGGTAATCTTGTTCCTATTGTAAAAGATTTGCTTAGTTTGGGGCTAGATGGCGTTGTGTATAAAGTTCGCCAATATTTATTTATTTTATTTTATTATCTGGCGGCACAGCCATACCATCCTTTTCTCAAAGCAGTTAATGAACTAAAAAAATAAATAATATGGTAAAATAAATGGGGTCGAAAATGGCAGGCCTTTCATTTTACGAAATAAACATGATATGAGTATAACGTGAATTTATTTTTAACTATTGTGATTGGTAGACATAACTAAAGATTTTTAAACGGTCCTTATCACATTATTAATGTGATAAAAACCCGTTTAAAAATCTATAGTTAAGAGTATAATTTTTTACTTCAATTATACTAGAATTTGGTAAGTAGTCAATATAAATGAATCTTTATGTACTCGTACATTAAGATTCTTAAACCATTTATTTGACTACAGAAAATAAATATTATACGAATGCTAGAATAAACGGAAACGAACGAAACGTGATAAATCAATGATCCTGTGAAATGGAAACAATTCCAACCCAATTTGTGGTCAAACTGGCAGAAGGCCTAGCTAATTGTAATTGGGCTCAATACAAATTCAAGATGGTAGATATAATAGACGTTAATTATATACCTAGAACAGCAGTTCGCCTCAGCTCGGCGTGTCGCACGGGTGTAATAATGATTGTATGCCCTCACCTTGTTGAACGGCACCGCACTGGAGCTCAACAAAGCATATAAGGAAAGGATCATTGAAAATAATTATAGACCCCAATCTTTGTTGCCTGATTCTTCTAGGCTTGGTCGCGAGGAACAGGCGTAGCTTCACCTAACTCCTAAGACGTTTCTAAATTATCCTTGTGATTTTATTGAAATAAATGATTTTTAAATTTCAATATGAATTTATGGCAAAAAATTACAGCTAGGGTTTCATTATTGAAGTTTTAGTAAATATCCCTTTTTTCTAGTACCTAATTAATATAGCCTCTGGTACTTAGAGATAATGTAGCATTTTATGGTGAAATAAATTGAAATCGGTAAAGTAGTTGATGAGTTTATTCGTTACAAACAATCAATAAATATATATTTTACATAGTACGATCTAGCCTCAAACAATTCAAAGATAAGTACTATGAAAATCAAATAACTAAAAGAATAATTGTATTGTATTTTCTTGTACTTACATACTTACTCATATTATAACACCCAGACACAGAACACACATCTATGTTCATCACACCAATAGGTATTTGTACTGGGATCAGACTCACAACCTAGAGCGCAAAAGACAGCTGTGAGGCCAGTGAACAATTATAACACCCATACACAAAACAAACATCTATGTTCATCACACAAATGTTTATTCTAGAATTAGATAGAAACCGAAACCTCAATCTATAGCTATAGCTACAGTGCTACTACCAACTGAGCTGTGAGTCAAAATATCAGAATAGGAGGCCCAAATGGCATAATGGTGTCGATTCTGTTGGCACCGAGCTGAGCCTAAAATTTCCTAAACTTAAATTAAAACAATTTCGCTCTTATTCCTTTACGTTAAAGTCTAAATTAGAGTAACCTATAAAATAAATGGACGAATTCTCAAGTTTAGAATATTTTTAAAATTACGTTTTTTTTTCGTATATTTCGGTAGTGCTTAAAAAAATAAGAAAGTCAAAATTTCACTTTAGTCAGCACCTTTTTATATGCTGACTAAATTTACGTAAAAAACCGTTAAATTACTTAAAACTAGGCTACGTTTTAAAACTGTCATCCTGAGGTTACGCGAATTGAGACTTTAACGTAATAGGAATAAGAGGATCGTGTTATTATTGCCAAATTGTAAAATGGACACAACATAATCGCCATCTACTCTAATTTAGACTTTAAGGCCTTTGCCACACTTGACGGATATTCCGTCGCGGATCTTTCGCGACGTAACGTCAATACATGTTATTGCATACAAAACGGAACGACCGATCTTCCGCGTAGTGTGCCCGCTATTTGTAATTTGTATGCAATAACATGTATTGACGTTACGTCGCGAAAGATCCGCGACGGAATATCCGTCAAGTGTGGCAAAGGCCTAACGTAAATGAATATGAGAAAATTGCTTTAATTTTATTTTAGGAAATTTTAGGTTTAGCTCGGTGCCAACAGAATCGACACCATTGTCTACCCCTTTGACGACAGAAGGGCTTAATAATGATTAAATAATTAATGATTAAGTGCTTTTGTTGTTAGAAACGTGAACACGGAAATTGGACGACCTAGTTGGCATAGTGAATACGTGCCCGATAGAGATCCCAATAGCGGACTGGGTATTATTGTACGAGTTTTAGTATCTGATAGTTATAATTATTTAATTAAGGCGCTGCCAGTTCCTTAAACCACGGCAGAAACGACTAAGACAGTTAACAACGGCAAGCTCTAGATGGCGTATGCGTATCGTAAATATTATCGACAGTTTTTATGAGATCGCGTTGCTGGTACCTACGTAGGCAAGTAATAGGGGTAGCTTTACCCACCTCTCAATAATAATTTTCTCTTTGTCCGCCTTTGCTTTTCGAATAAATTAATGATGTAAATTATGTATAATTACTTATCAAAAACCTATTCTAATATAAATCTAGATCTACATATTACCTATCTTTAACAATAAATCACAAGTTGATCTTAATAGTAGGTATCAAAATATTTCGATCATAAATTTTAAGGACGACGGTTTAAGGTGATAAGTGAAAGTTTTGACATTTTGTATGGGCTGAGTCTACCCGGATAAGATGAAAAAAGTGATAAAACTGCATTATCTTGAAGACCATCAAATTTAAAAAGAAACTGTCTGTAATTTACTTAGCTAGTATAATTATCTAACAAATTATATAAAAATGAACTGATTAGATATTCATAGTTTCGATTAAAAACTAATCTAGGGTTTTCGAAGAGCCAGCTTTGGATCATAAATCTATCGAGAAAAGTTTCACCAATCGTGTTTCTATCTGTAATTTATCTAGATTATATCCTTATGTTATCTTTGTCATAAAAAACAAAACTGTTTGTTTTTCGGTTATTGAGAAAAAAGGATTCTGCATTCATTAAAAACATTTATTACTCGTCTTAACTACATTTTTAATTTTCCAGAGGTAAAACTCTCTTCAAGTCTAAGCTTGTGAGCGCGCTGCACGCGCTGGTTCGATCTCTAGATCAAAATTACTAAAAAAATAATCTCGAGATCTGAGAAGATTGTCAACATAATTGGGACTTAACCCAATTATGTTGACAATCTTCTCAGATCTCCAGGCGCTTAGATCCTTAACGATGTCTAAAGGGGTTAGATAGAGGCACGTTCGAACATTATATTTGGCACATGCTCACATTTTGCAGTAGTTAGCATTCCATACGTGACAGGTTGCAAGCCTATCGCCGCTTATAAGAATACTAACTGATTTCCTCACGACGTTTTCCTTCACCGTTTTGAACACGTGTATAAATTTTTCGAACAGAAAAATCATTTGCACGTCGGGAATCAAAAAGCTTGTTTAAAAAAAATCAACAATAAACTTTTTCTCAACATGGGATAATTTTATTTTAAATGTATATAATGCCATATCAAATGTAATCCGTTTGTTTGCCAATTGCAATACAGTCATACACAAATAAATTCGGTGGAATTGGATTAGGCGGTTCAACGGCCGCAGCCTCATTGAAAAGTGATCGATTTTCAATAAGGATTGAAAATAGTATTTCGATGCCACTTCAATTATGACCAGTGCTTCCAGATTCACTGTAATTACAGTAGATTTACTGTATTTCAGACTTTTCTACTGTATACTGTAATGATAAAATACAGCAGAGAAATTGTTTAGTCACAAATACTATCAAAGGCAACATGCTAGCTCAGCAAGCCATTCGGCGGACTTCCGAAAATTGCGTGAATTTTAATCCAACTAAGAAAATGATTTCAAGGATGACAGCAAAGATTTATGAAAATCACGAGAAAATTGTTCTGGAATAAGTAAATAACATAAATGTTTTTTTTTGACTAAATAATAAATGTTTTTTTGTATATAAATATATTATGTTTCATTTATCTAATAAATTATAGCAATTTTTATTGATAAACAAAGACATGAAGCAACTTATTTTCCTATAAATATTTAAACAAAATTTACTGTAATTTTGCTGTAATCGATTTTGAAATCTGCTGTATTTTTTTAGAAACTCCTGTATTTTTTAACTGGCACCACTGTAATTTTACTTTTGGGATCTGGAAGCACTGATTAAGACGGCCCCACAGCTCAGTTGGTAGTAACTCTGCCTTCAGCGCTGTAGGTTTGTTCGATTACCACCCTGAGCAAATATTTGATGAACATAGATGTTTGCTCTGTGTCTCAGTATGTATCAGTATGTATTTAAAAAAAGTATATAAGTATTCTATCAGTTATCTAGTTCCCTTAGTACAAGCTTTGCGTATTTTGGGGTTAGATGGCGATGTTTAAAATGTTCACAAATATATTCAGGTATTTTCGTGTACCTATAAGGAGAAGACGGATTAATTTATCTGTTGGCGTTACTTGCGATGTGAACCCTGTTATTTTAGGTCCATATCCTCAAAATAGCATCTTCGCATTTCTGACATAGCTTTGTTGAAATTTAGTAGTATTCAATCAATATTCGGGTGAAATTTCATATCAAAAGATGAGGACCCATGCTCATTTCCTAAAGATTCTAGGGCTCGCTTGGGATTCATGGATTCTCCGGTGATATTTGACATTTTTATCGAATAACTAGCTGTCCCAACAAACCGTTGTCCTGTCAAATTTCAATAATCTCACAGAAAAAAGCACTTTTACTTTTTCCCGAACTTTATGGCACCCATAACACTTAGGGTCTAAAAATACCCTATTCTTATACCTATCAAATATATACAAAAAAAACATATAAATCGTTTAAGCCGTTTCGGAAGACTAGCCGACCCGTGACAGACGTTGTCCTGCCTAATTTCAATAATCGAATAGAAAGGTCCGAATGTTTTCAGTCTGATGACAAATTTGTTAAACACCAGCGCCATCTATTCTAAAATCATCCCTTTTGCGTTTTTTTATAATTTTAGGGTGATTTTCGGCGCCACACTGGAGCTCTACATAGCATTAAGGAAAGGATCATTTAAATAAAAAGGGGGACCCTAAGCCGTGTTTGTTGCCTGATTCTTCTAGGCTTGGTCGCGAGGAACAAGCGTAGGTTCACCTAGTTCCTAAGACGTTTTAAAGCGATCCTTGTGATTTTATTGAAATAAATGATTTTTGAATTTGAATTTGAATATATATTACATTCATATTATATTATTTTTGACTTTTTGTATGGGCTGAGTCTACCCGGATAAGACGGAAAAAGTGATAAAACTGTATTATCTGGAAGACCATCAAATTTAAAAATAAACTGTCTGTAATTTACTTGACTAGTATGATTATCTAACGAATTTTATAAAAATGAACTGTTTAGCTATTCATCGTTTTGATTAAAAACTAAACTAAGGTTTTCGAAGAGCCAACTTTGTAAAATAAATCTATAGAGAAAAGTTTCACCAATCGTGTTTCTGTAAAGTTACACTGGTTATTTTCCTTGTCGAAAGTCAATAGTGTTGTACCACTACTGAATAATTGATGATCGATAAACCTACATAGTAGTAACAACAACTAGCTTCCGTCCGCGGCTTCGCTCGCGTTTTACCTACATGGATATGAAGTAACCAATTTGCTATTCGCATTTATAATATTATCGCTTTAGAATTAACAAATGTTGTCTTAAGTTCCCGTTTCCGTTCGCGGTCGCGTTCGCGTTCGCGTTCGCGTTCGCGTTCGCGTTCGCGTTCGCGTTCGCGTTCGCGTTCCCGTATTATCAACCCAATAAAGCTCAAATGGACTCTACGTTTTTTAAACTTTTGTATGGGAAAAAGAAAAGGGCTGTTTTAAGGGTTTTCCCGGCAAATATTCGATTTTTTTTTCACCTTTTAAGCCTTCATAGACCTCCACGAACATTTCAAGACCAAGATAAAATAAATCCGTTCAGCCGTTCTCGAGTTTTAGCGAGACTAACGAACAGCAATTGATTTTTATACATATACTAGCGACCCGCCCCGGCTTCGCACGGGTAGCATGTTATTATACATATAAACCTTCCTCCTGAATCACTTTATCTATTAAAAAAACCGCATCAAAATCCGTTCTGTAGTTTTAAAGATATAAGCAAACATACATACAGACATACAGACGCGGGAAGCGGAGAGCGACTTTGCTTTATACTATGTAGTGATAATATATAGATCAAAAACACGTGTTTAAAACGGTGAAGGAAAACATCGCATCGTGAGCAAACCAGTAGTTAGTATTTTTATATGCGGCGATGGGCTTGCAACCTGTTACGTATAGACTGCCTGCTAACTACTGCAAAATGTGGGTATGTGCCAAATATAATATTTGGACGTGCCTCTGATTGCTATCGACAACTCATGACAACACTTCCCATCCCTAGTGAATCACGTCATCTTGAATCGGCCAATCAGAATGCATGTTTTCCCACTCCCCCCGTACCTCATACCGCACTGACTTGACAGAGTTGTTTGTTTGAAGAAATGAAGCCATTAGGCGTCTATTAGGCTATGTAGTCGATGATGTACAATCGTACAAAGACTTAACCCCGGCAAGGCCTGCACTGTCAAAAATGAATATACCTAATATAATTCACGTCCATTTTCACCATTATTCTTTACCAAGCCAAAGCTTTAAATATTACTGACAAAAAATAAAAACTTGCATCATAAAAATTCATATCAGATGCACGAACCCCCAACTAGAACAAGCTTTTGCGAAACCTTTGTTTCCAGAGTTTTTATTACTTCACATAATGAATTCGTTCTCTTACCTTCAGCATAAACCACTCAGTATCACAATTTTAATGAATATGTAATGAATGAGCTTTGACATGATATACATTTGATTTTCGTGCGCGAATTAATAATGAAGCTTGAGGTTTTCTATTCGATTTTGATGTCAAATTTTCGGAAATAATTACGTTAAATTGAAACACAGAAACGGCTATATCGGTATAATAAAGCCGCAATTGCGTTAGGACATTTGTTGCACGATATTGTCGCCCAATACGCGCGGGACATCGCAGGCATCTACGTATCCTCGACAGTTGCTCGACACGAAATCTACGTTACGGGCGGCGTCACGCGGACCATATCCCGCGATGTGTTCCCTAGTGCAAATGCGGCTTAAATGGCCCGTGTCAAAATCTATAGTTATAGAAGCGAAGAAGATTTAAAATTTATCATAGTTATCTGATCGAAATAAGGTATATATTTCAATGCTCTTTTATCGGGCTCGTAGCATCGCCGCGTTTTGCGAGATTACCGAGCATTTCAATTGATAATTTTTAAATCATCTGCGCCTCTGTCCGCCACTGCGCGCAGGCCCTTAGTATCAAATGTTTGTGTCAGTGGACGTGTGGTAATCAATAAAATGTTATCTATCTCCATTTACGAGTGCATTTTACGTTGTTGATAAAGCAATGGCTCCAAAAAGAAAAAGTTAAATAAGCGTATCACGTTTGCTAAACGCTTTAGCTATTACTGTGTGACCTATGTAACAGTTTGCCGGCCATTAGGACCCCTCTTGTCTGCGAATACAAAGCGAAAGATTATGTTTGTCTGTTACACAAACCATACAGGTTGATCTAAAACATGTGATAAATAGAAAGAAAGAAAAAAAAGAAAAAACATTTATTTGCTCCATAGGCACAACACAATTATTAAATAAAAGAGAACAAAAACAATCAACAATAATTACAATCAACAGCAGATTGTACCATGTGGGAGCAAATAGGCCCCCGTCTCAGCATTGAGCCGCACAGCACCGAACCTAGGGAGTAGGCGAAGCGCGGTGCGACGCTGGTTTTAATTTTTGATAGAAGCTCAGAGATACCCAAACCTACTTCATGTTCCGCGGGTTTTTGAAGTTTTCGAGTTACTTACGTTTTCTGTAGACAAACTAATAGATGCAATAAATGTATATAATTTGACAAAATAGATGAAAACATTGCGCATATTTTTTTATTGAATTGTGAAAAGTTGAAATCCTGAATGCTTCCTTGTCACATATCTTTTTTCATACATTCGAGTAAGGGTTGGCACACAGAAGCATTTAACCCTTTCCGATTTAAAATGTATCAATTAAATTTTATCGCTATCCAATCAATTTCAAATCCTCTACCGTTTCGTGCGCCAGTGTACGCAGACCATCAAGGTGCAGTACCTCTGGACTTCTGCTTGAAGGGCACACACGGCAGCTATAATATATATTAATGTACATTACATCCCGGGATGTATAGCTTTAGATTATCTTAATGTATCACACACACAACAGGTAATATAATGTATCTTTCCCTTCATTCGTTCTGTATCTTAAGATACAAAAATATATATAGCTGTCGTGTGTGGTGTCCTGACGATTTCTATGGAAAAATGTAATGAGAAGTATCGCGCTATGATGTACATCTTTACGAGTACATTATAGCTGCAGTGTTTGAGGCCCTTAACTATTTTGTACATCCTGTATTCATACTCTTTTGAAATGAAATATTCAGTTGTTTTAAAGTGGACTTTCGTGGGTCGCGTCCGTTGGCAGAATGTTGTCTTGGGTGCTCATTATATGTGGAAAGCCTCAACCGGCAGGTAATGTTTATGTAAGGTAAAAGATTTTGTTTTGTAGCTAGAGGAATACAGATACATCGAACTAATAAACGCGGCTTCCCACGATC
Organism: Hydriomena furcata; assembly: GCA_912999785.1. Taxonomy (NCBI): domain Eukaryota; kingdom Metazoa; phylum Arthropoda; class Insecta; order Lepidoptera; family Geometridae; genus Hydriomena; species Hydriomena furcata. The sequence continues at coordinate 11,807,440 of OU538829.1, forward strand.
CGCGATATCACGGACGGACAAGGACCAGCTTGCACCGGCGCGGCGGCGCACCGTGAAAAGGTCTCGTCCGTGGTAGCACATGCACGTCTTTGGTGTTGCGCCATATTCGTCACGTGTCGGTAACTGCAAAGGTGCGGTGCGAGCTCGGTGAGATACTTTCTCTTTCACTTTGAATTTTGAAATTAAGACGAGTAATAAATGTTTTTGATGAACGCAGAACTGTTTTTTCTCAATAACCGCAAAATATACAGGTTTTTTTATGACAAAGATAACATAAGGATTTAATCTAGATAAATTAAATACAGAAACACGATTGGTGAAACTTTTCTCGATAGATTCATTTTCCAAAGTTGGCTCTTTAAAAAACCTAGTTTCTTTTGTAATCAAAACTATGAATAACTTATTAGTTCATTTTTATATAATGTTTTGAAAGTACCATACGAGCAACTGCGGAAGTTATTATGTATAGCAATGTAAATTTATATTAAAAAGTAAAAGTCATTATTTTCTTTTACTTTTCGGCACATGATAAGAAACATGTTGCAACGTCTTGTTTGACGTCAACCCTCTTTGGGAATGGATTAAATAAAAAGGCATTTTATTTGTAAACTTTATTTAATATTAATCGATAGATTAGGTCATTATTTTGTCAATATGAATAATTTTATGAACAATTTAAGATAAAGTTTTTATTATACAAAACAAATATTAAATAATATCTCAAAAAAATATATCTGAAATCATAAAAAAATTACAATAAAAATTTATTTTTTACTTCTTAATTCATTTAAAGTACAACATATTTTGAATATATATTATCTAATTTGTTCTTTGTATTTACAACGATTAAAACTTCTTTATATGCTAATATTTACATGTTATTAATTACGCTCATAAAAATGATTATGACCTATCAAATATTATACATACTTGAAGTAATTACAATATTTCAGTAAATATTCTACTTTGAATTTTTTTATTTTCTAGAAAATTTACAAACTAACTTTGTGCTTATTTTACATGTCCAGAAAGAATTCAGCAAAACCAAATAGGGTGAGTGCGCTGGTTGTGGGCATTTTAATAACATTTTAATATTCAAATAAACGGTTTATTTTGTAAAAATGATTAAAACGTCGATTTTTTAACAACAGAATAAAATATTTATCAAACTCTTAGGTTAAAAAAAGTTTTTGTAACAGGCAATATTTATTTATTAATTATTCATATTTAAATATGTAGATAAAGAGATAAATTATTTGTTGTGGTCTATCAAGTGTAGAAATATAACGCAGCACAAATGTAAATAATCAAAACGGACCATATACAAAGAATTGTAATAACTAGATTTTAAACAAGTTTGTTTGCTATGCATAGTTATTGATTGCCAAAATTGAAAATGACCAAAACCGGGGTAGGCACCACAACCAGGTCTTTGACCCTAACACTATGTTGTGAGTTTTTGGACATACCCGTATTTTTCCCCTATTTTTTGGTATTCCATATTTTATCTTTCGTGGGTCATCGAATGGTCTGAGGAATGGATATTTTATAGTAATTGATCTGATATTAGAGGCAATTATTTTACCACAATCTAATAAAATGTAAAATAAGATTGATCTTATTCCGTACACGTTAAAGTCTAAATTAGCGTAACCTCAGAATTACAGTTCTAAATCTTAGGATAGTTCTGAATAAGTTCACGATTTTCGTAAAGTGATTTAGAAATGTCAACCCTAACTTAGTCAACATGTAAATTGGTGTTGTCTAATATGACACTTGGATGTGTAAAATAATATTAACCTTTAATAATGTAAAAAAAAACCGACGAGAATGTTTTGCCCAATCGAAAGTCCAGGGATGATATTAGTTTTTTAAGTTTTATTTTTAGACCCGTGTCAAAATCAAATGTTACTTAACGGCCTTTTAGTGATCGGACGGCAGAACTATTAGTCCTACATGATTAAAATTCAAATGGGACCAATTTGGGACTATTCTCTATACAATAAAAAAAATCATCGAAATCGGATAACCAAGTAAAAAAATATATTCATGTCAAATTGTGTACTTCCTCTTTGGCCGGTTAAAAAATAAAGAAATTATTAAAAGTTTTAGAACTGTCATTTTGAGGTTACGCCAATTTAAACTTTAACGTGTACGGATTAAGATCGATGGTATTTTACACAATTTTAGTCAGATTGGGGTCACAACAGAATTTATCAGTATAAATGCAAAACAGTGACGTTTCAACAATCAGCCTATGTTTATATACAACAGAATTTGTAAACAGATCATTGTTTGTAAATATAAGCTTTATTAAGTTATTCATCAAAAACAACTCAAATTTCAACAAACGTTTCCAATATTATCGAGACGAAATCTTCAGTGGCAATACTTGTTTCGCTAAACTGACTAAAGTTTAATAAAAAAAGTTTTTATTCAGTTCATATTGAAGTCTAAATTAGCTTGAACTTTAGAGTGACAGCCCTAAATTTAGAATAGTTTTTAAAATTCGATAATTCTTTAGCATTTTACACATCTATCATGTTTTAGTCAACACCATATTGCATCTTGTCTAAATTTAGGTGGGTGGTTCTTAATCATTATATCTATCATGTTTTAGTCAACACCATATTGCATTTTGTCTAAATTTAGGTGGGTGGTTCTTAATCATTATATCTATCATGTTTTAGTCAACACCATATTGCATTTTGTCTAAATTTAGGTGGGTGGTTCTTAATCATTATATCTATCATGTTTTAGTCAACACCATATTGCATTTTGTCTAAATTTAGGTGGGTGGTTCTTAATCATTATATCTATCATGTTTTAGTCAACACCATATTGCATTTTGTCTAAATTTAGGTGGGTGGTTCTTAATCATTATATCTATCATGTTTTAGTCAACACCATATTGCATTTTGTCTAAATTTAGGTGGGTGGTTCTTAATCATTATATCTATCATGTTTTAGTCAACACCATATTGCATTTTGTCTAAATTTAGGTGGGTGGTTCTTAATCATTATATCTATCATGTTTTAGTCAACACCATATTGCATTTTGTCTAAATTTAGGTGGGTGGTTCTTAATCATTATATCTATCACTATCATGTTTTAGTCAACACCATATTGCATTTTGTCTAAATTTAGGTGGGTGGTTCTTAATCATATTACGAAACAATAATTGTATCATCACTATCCCAATTTTAAAATTTATTAAACTAATTATGAGGCTAATTTAGATGTTAACAAAGTAAGATTTGTAGTGGCGATTCTGTTGTGTCCACGTTAAAATTTTAAATTCCTAAAAACGATCGCTCTCATTTCTTTGCGTTTAAAAAACCAATTCAAATCGCCATCTTTATTTTCAGTGTGTTTTGATTTTGGAACTGCTTGATAAATACTTATTACCTATTTATAACTATAATATTATAAATATTAAAGGTTGGGTGTTTGTTAACTGTTATCGATGAAAATTGCTATAAAAATCAGTTATTACCTGGATAAAACATATTTTTTTATAACTATAGATTTTTACACGGGTCCTTATCACTTACCTTTAATTTATTTTCCCAACATTTCGTCTATGTTACAATAGCCATGGTCGCGGGAGACTCTAAAAATCTATAGTTATCTCTAATAATCATGATAGTTTGAAAAATTACAGTACCACACAGGTAGATGTTAGTGCATTATATTTCAAGTACCAAAATGTAGATCGAATGTAGGATTTCTTAGTACGCAGATGATTATAAGACAGCATAGTATAGAGGCTGTCTTATCCAGGGTGGACTTCGCACATCCTTGCTGCATTGCCGCTGGATGCTCACCTGCAAACAATATTAAATTAGACTTTGTTAGATAGATAAAGCTTACTTAGGGCCTGCGCATAGTAAAATTTATCAATTGAATTTAATAGTTATCCAACCGCAATAGGGTATATATTTCAAAGCTCGGTGATCGGCCTCGAGAGCATCGAAGCGCAGTTTTATCGAGATTAAATTCAATAGATAAATTTTAAATCTTCTGCGCTCCTGTCCGCCAATGTGCGGTATCTATCAGTTTCTCAGTAGTTCCTTTATAAAGAGTCGTATTGAAATTAAATGGGACCATGACTGTAATCCCTAGTACGGTAGACATCTTCACAGATCTCCAAGCGCTCATTGAATATGCCTAAATAAAGGAGGCAGTTAAAGATGTGTCCAAACATTATCATTGACACAAGTCCACATATTTTTGCAGTACTTAATTTATAGTGGTCTATTCAAAATAAACCTTGATGAAAACATCGCTATGAACCAGTTAGTATTCTAATAAGCGACGATGCGCTTGCAAGCTGTCATGAATGGTATGATAGCTACTGCGAAACGTGGGAATGTGCCAAATGTTATATTTGGACGTGCACGAATGTGATAAGGGTGAATGTAGCAAAAGAGGTGTGTCAGAATCATCGACTACACAGCCTTAAGACTCCTCAATCCTCATGGAGGGCAAACACCAAACATAGCGCGGCATTTGAGCGCGGCCGCGCGCACATTTACGTCTTTACGTCGTCATCACCTTTACGTCTAAACTAGTCACGCGTTAAACTTGTGTTCTGCGAATGTGCGTCGCTGCCGCGCACCTTGCTCGCTGTGTGATTCACGACGCGCCCCGCGGTGGGCTGTGACATTGAATTGGCCAATCAGAATACGATTTTTTACCGCTCCCTCTCACACCTTAGTGGTTTGACAAAATTGATTGTTTACTGTATAGTTCCTATGACGACCTTGTGACATGGCGATCAAATGCCGCCAGTAAATAAGCATTCCCCTGATGCGGGGCAGCAGCCGTATCAGTACTGGCAGAAGGCCGAAGAATAGTTTTCCGGAAGGGTTTCTGACTGGATATTAGAGGACGGCACGCCGGACTCTGAACTGCGGTGCAGAAAGAAACGGGAACCTACTGCACAATAATTCCTACAAAAAGTAATGATGCAAGCACATAGGGAAAACAGATGTAGCTTACAATATTATAAGAAATTTAAATAGAAAACATAAAACAAAATCTACCGCTATTTTGGATGAAAACAATAAAATAATTATAAACAGTAAAGATGTCGTAGAAAGATGGAAAAGATACATTGAAGGTTTATATAGAGGAGAAGAACTGTCAAATACTGACATTGAAAACGAAACTGAAGTAGAACCAGATAGAATTGGACCTGATATAATTAGAAGTGAATTTGACGAGGCCTTGAGAAGTATAAAGAATGGTAAAGCAGCAGGAGATGATGGCTTATATATAGAATTAATAAAACATTCAAATGATGGCTTACTTAATAAAATATTTGAAATGACGCAAGTAATTTACATAACAGGAGAAATACCAAATGATTTTAAAACAACAAAGACAGTAACACTACCAAAAAAGGCCAATACACTAAAATGCGAAGAACATCGGACTATAAGTTTATTATCACAAGCCTCAAAAATAATATTAAAAATCATCCAAAATAGAATAAGATCTAAAATAGAATATCACTTAAGCGAGGATCAATATGGGTTCAGAAGAAATAAAGGTACGAGAGAAGCAATCCTAGCACTGAGAGTTATTATTGATAGAAGAATGGATTTAGGACTAAACACGCACATAGCATTTATAGATTTGGAAAAAGCTTTTGATAAAGTAGATTGGAAGAAAATGATGGTATCATTAAGAAATGTTGGCTTGGATTTTAGAGATAGAAGAATCATATATCAACTTTACAAATATCAAGAGACTATAATAGAGATAGGGAATGAAAGAGGAACAGCTAAGATCAGACAAGGGGTAAGACAAGGATGCTCACTCTCGCCACTCATATTTAACGTTTTTATAGAATCAGCAATACAGAAAATATCAGAAATAATAGACAAAGGAGTTAAATTCAACGGAAAAGTTATAAAATTTGTAAGATTTGCTGACGACATAGCAGCAATTGCAGAAACACAGAATGATTTACAGATATTATTAAACACCATGGACTCAATTTTTAAAGAATTTTCGTTAATAATTAATATAAATAAAACTAAAATTCTAACCACATCCAAAACAGAAGAATTTGCAAGAAACACTATAACATTAAATAACATTCCCTTAGAAAGAGTTAGCACATTTAAATATTTAGGCAGCATTATAACATCAGACTCTAGATGCACACCGGATATAAAATGCAGAATAGCGATTGCAAAAAAGGCGTTCCACAATAAAAAACATTTACTTACGTCCAGAATATCAAAAAATGTCAAAAAGAAATTTATTAAAACTATTTTCCAAAGTAAAATGTAAATAATGTTTTGTGAGCCACACAAAACATATTTTCATTTTTACTCAAAACTATGAATATAGCTGAACAGATCATTTGCATATAATTTATTAGATGATCATACTAGCTGCCTAAATTAAAAACTGTATCTTTTTAAGTTTGATGGTTTTCAAGATAATGCGGTTTTATCACTTTTTCCCTCTTGAGTCTACTCAGCCTAATACAAAAAAAGAAAAATTTCAAGTATCACCTCAAATAAAATCCTGAGAAGAAAAAATAAACAAAATATAAAAACGCAACAAAGTAGTCAATATAAGTTGATTAATACAATCCGTTGGCAGTAATAAAATGGAATGAGCGAAGCGATCAGGAAGCAAAGCTACTTAAATAAATTACAAATTTTACGATACAAATGTAACTTGAAAGATACGAGTAAATCAAATGCCGAGGTCCCACGGCCCGCGTTTTCACGCGCCAGACCGCGCCAAGGCGGGCGGACACGCCGTGGGAACGATGCATCCGTGGTGGCCCGTGCTTGGAACGCTCTGTACGCGACGCGCCGGACGCACACAGTCATCCGGCGCGGCCCGTCGTTTTACGCGCCGTGGGACCCCGGCTTTAGACACATCGAATATTGATAGAAAATATTTTGACATCGCGATTTTGTTTGAAGATATACAAAAAACCGGCCAAGTGCAAGTCGGATCAGAGGAGTTCCGTATCATCTACAAAAAACGGCAAAAAAGTAGTATTTTTTGTTATAGCGGCAACAGAAATAAATAATCTGTGAAAATTTCAACTCTCTAGATATTACGGTTCATGATATACAGCCTGGTGACAGACGGACAGAACAGACAGCGGAGTCTTAGTAATAGGGTCCCGTTTTACCCATTGCGTACGCAACCCTAAAAAGTAAGTGGAAACTGTGTTTGCTTTGTAGTTTTTCACTCAAGTGATATCAGAAAATATAAGTATATATTATAGTATATAATAATCATTCCTTATATAAAATACGGGTAATTTTATGGAAGGAATCATTTTTATAATCTATTTTGATTCCAAAGACGACGTGACCTACTTACTAAGTTCGAGTAGGTACCTAAAAGTATAAGTTTTAAAGCCTGCGACTGATTTAATTGAAGGGTTACCGAAACAATAAAATAATTTGAAACATTTCATACAGCACCATTTAGCTGATACCTAATATAATACACTAGCTTTCCGCCCGCGGCTTCGGCCGCGTGGTCAATACGATTTAAGGTGATAAGTGAAATTTTTGACATTTTGTATGGGCTGAGACTACCCGGATAAGACGGAAAAAGTGAAAATACTGCATTATCTCGAAAACCATCAAATTTAAAAATATCGTTTTTTTCAGTTCTGTTGGTATTACAAATTATTTAAACAAAGCTTTCCGCTCACATATTTGCTCGTGTAGACCACAAAATTTGCTTAACTTTATTAAGGCCCTGTATGTCGACGATTGCTCTTTTTCGAAACGAAAAAAGAAATACTTCTGAATAAGCTACATCTATAGTATATGTGAATAAAGATGTACCCATCTTTAATCACTTCGATAAAAAATCCTACCGACCGCTGCAATGACGACGAACACACGGGGCACCATGGGCGGCGCGTGGTCCGCCTTTGCTTTTCGACTTTGACTTTGACTTTCGACTTTGCATACGTCGACATACAGGGCCTTAATAACTAGCTTCCGCTCACGGCTTCGCCGGCATTATACCTGGATAGCCTAAAGCCTATGTGCTATTCTGATGTATAAGCTATATTACTGTAAAGTTTCGTCTAAATACGTTTACAAATTTTTGCGTGAAAGAGTAACATACACACACACACACACACTTACAAACTTTCGCATTTAAAATATTATTAGTAGGATTATATAATACATAAATACATTTACATTTTCTTGTAGATAAATAAACGGTGAAGGAAAACATCGTGAGGAAACCAGTTAGTGTTCTTATAAGCGGCGATGGGCTTGCAACCTGTCACGTATGGAATGCTAACTACTGCAAAATGTGGGCATGTGCCAAATATAATGTTTGGACGTGTCTCTGACTACCCCCACTAGACATCTTCAAAGGATCTAAGCGTCTGAAGATGTGAGAAGATGCCCACTGTACTTGTGGATTACAGTCGTGATCCTATTTTTTTTTTTTGTCCAGAAATGCTTGCTGAAATGCTGACATTTCTGGGCTAACCCTAATTGAGAGAACATTTTCGCCGGTTAAATAACATGTGAGATGAAATAAAACAAGAATAAAGTAAAGCGTGTAACATAAAAAGATAATGTATTTTTGTATGCTGGTCAAACAGCATCGTTAGCGAAGCCGGAAGGCAGTGAATGAGGCATCTTTAGGACCGGAAAGGATTTCTCGATAGGCATGCGTATGTTGAACATGCGAGCTGAGTACAGACTAATGGTGTTATATCTACAACCAATTCGCTTAAGGCGATGAGTTAAATTTTTGACGTTTTGTATGGGCTGAGCGGCTACCCGGGGGGGCTACCCGGATAAGACGGAAAAAGTGATAAAAGCGCATTATCTTGAAAACTATCAAATTAAAAAAAATTGGCATTAATTTAGGTAGCTTTTTTATGATTATCTAACGAATTATATAATAATGAACTATTTAGCTATTCGTAGTTTTGATTTAAAAACGAAACTACTGTTTTTAAAGAGCCAACTTTGGAAAATAAATCTATCGAAAAAAGTTTCACCAATCGTGTTTCTGTCTTTAATTTATTTAGATTAAATCCTTAAGTTATCTTTGTCATAATAAAAAAAAACTGTATGTTTTGCGGTTATTGACAAAAAACGATTCTGCATTCATCAAAAACATTTATTACTCGTCTTAAGGATCCCTGCCGAGTATTATTTCATGTTAGTTTATTTCTTCGATATCGCTTATATTGAATCTTTGATTTGATGACGCGGAATCGTTACAATATTATGTACCTATCTATTAGATTATTTTTCAGACAAAACAGGTATATAAGGCTAATGTTAATGGGAACATTGGAAGAGGAAGGCTTCGTCGTGTTTTCCCAGACCAAATTAGTAACGTTTTGAAAAAAGGCCAGGTCAAGAGTACTCTAAACCGACGAGCATGCATTAGGAATGTGATGAGAAAGAATGAAGCAAAAGAAGTAAGTCAGGATCGTAGCAAGTGGAAAGTGATCTCTGCCTACCCCTCTGGGAAACAGGCGTGATTTTATGTATTGTTATGTAGAAAAAAACTAATACATAATTTAAATTTCGATATAGATGAATGGTCCCGGGTGATACTTATACGTACATTATTACGTACCTAGGCATAAATAGCTATAGTTGTACTAAATGATTTGATTGGACTTTGATTTATGGTGAAATATTTACTAACGGCAAAACCACAACTTGGTATGTTCGACGAAAAATATTACTGTCAACTATGACACGTTGTCTGGTCCAAATTTCAAAAATCCCATATAACAAAATTTCATCTTTTAATATATCAATAAAACTTGTCTTAATAATTACGAACACAAACAAAATTGCTCGAGCTATTTTAATTTTTTTGCGAGACTAACATACAGCAATGATTTTAATATAAATAGATATGGTTTACCTATAATGCGTACAATATCTCTTACCTGAAAGCACATGTACTCTTGTTGTTGCCGGCGGCGCATTGTTCGGGCCACATTTATACAGCCCCGCATCAGTGCCTCTCGCCCGCTGAACTAGGAGTCGGCTTGTACTCTTCAATCCTTTCTCCGTCACAAGAGAGATCCCCCCGCGGGCCGAATCAAAGTTTATGACCTGCTATAATGAGGACAAAGTCAAAGTCAAGAAGTTTTTATTTCAAAAAAAATATAAGGGAACGAATTGGAATGTCTTAGAAACGGGTTAGTCCAGAAATAAATAAAATAAATAAATATTGGTGGACATTTTACACATCGCCATCTAGCCCCAAACTAAGCAAAGCTTGTACTATGGGAACTAGACTAGGAACTAGATAGAGATAGAATGCATATATACTTTTTTTTGTATATACATAAACATGATACATACTACCACCCAGACACAGAGCAAATATCTATGTTCATCACACAAATATTTGCTCTGGGTGGGGATCGAACCAACAACCTACAGCACTGAAGGCAGAGTTACTACCAACTAAGCTGTGAGGCCGTTGACAATTGTGATGGCTATTGACTATCCCCATCGATGGGGATTTCTGTACAGAAAGTCCAGTAATCCCCATCAATTGGGATTTTGAGACAAAAAGTCCAGTAATCCCCATCGGCAGTGTATTGAGTGTGTAATGGGCATTTCCCCCTACTAGTGACTATATTTATTCTAAATTATGATTATTTTAAAAATAAACTATGTGAAGCTACTCGAAGCTACAGCTGGTAGGTAGGTAGGTACTTTATCTTCACCTATACTAATATAAGAAGGGAAAATTTGTATTTTTGTTTGTAATGGAAAACTAAAAAACTACTAGACCAATTTTGAAAATTCTTTCACTAATCAAATGCTACATTATCAGCGAGTAACATAGGCTATATTTTATTTTCAAAAAATTTGAGGTCCTCATGAAAATTGCAATAATGTAACCTAAGGTGTCAAAAGTTGCCTATAACCTGCAAATCCAGAACAGCAGTGGCGGACTTACACATTTGCCGCCTGTAGGCTATTGAATATTGAATTGCACCCCCCCCCCCAGATTTATTATTTTTAAAATCCAAAGATTGAATTCCTGTAGGAGGGAGGCATCTGTCCTGCAGTGGGACGAAAGGCTAAAATAAATAGTGATGTTTGAAAAATCCCTAAAAACTGCCGCCCTAGGCCTAGTGGTAAATCCGCCACTGCAGAGCAGGCATCAGCTAGAAAGTGTATCTTTTCGTTGTTTGACAATGATTTAAAATTTTGAGAACGTAATCTGCCAAGGATTTGTTACCAGATTATGTAAGCAATGACGAAGTTATTTCAGCGTCGATTTTGTCGAAACTCTCACAAGAATTCCGCACGGAGTTGCGAATTTTTAATTAAATTCTTAGCAGGGAACAATATAAACAAGTTAGAATCTTTACGCAGCTGTAGCTTCCTCGTAGTGCAAATATTTTGCCGCAAAAATACAAATTCCCTGAGAAAATAAACTTGTAGCTTTTTTACACAAAAATAAATAATAATAAATAAATAAATATTTGTGGACATTATCACACAGCGCCATCCAGCCCCAAACTAAGCAATGCGATTGTACTATGAGAACTAGATAACTGATAGAATACTTATATACTTTTTTTTGTAAATACATACAACATACATATGATACATAATAACATTCAGACGCAGAACAAACATCTATGTTCATCACACAAATATTTGTCCTGGGTGGGGATCGAACCCACAACCTACAGCGCAGAAGGCAGAGCTACTACCAACTGAGCTGTGAGGCCAGTATATCGAATGCGTCCCAGTTGCGGTCGGTAGTTTTCATTGAACTGCACTATGTTTAGATAACCACTTGCTACTGAATATGTACAGCTGTCTTACCACGACTATGTAGACAGGTGTTTAGAACCTTGAAGATTTCTGATGTCATTTTTGACGGTTGAAACAGAAACCTTTTGTTGGGTATTATTATTAAAAGCTTTTATTTAACTTGCAATGTATGTATGTAACTATGTTTGTTAAGGTGGAATCATGAAGCAGTTATCTTCAACCGATTGAGCTGACATTTGGCATACTTATGTAACTTCGGTGACAGCGAGCTGATCTGATGATGGAGTCAGGAGCTGTTCAACAGAACTCCTCAGTAAATAATCTGATTGAGATAAAACTTTGCATATCTATCAATCTACAATGACAATATAAAATAATGGTACTAGCAAGCTGGTCTGATAATGGAGCTCGAATGTAGCCATAGGAACTGCCTAACTACACAACATAACCACGTCGTGTTTGGGCTCGTTGGATTTGTCTTGTCGAGTACTAGATTTTATAAAAGCTTGATTTTAAAATATATTTTAAAGAAACGTATTTTTTAAAGTAATTTTGTGGTCAAACGTGCATACGGCCCGCCTGATGGTAAGCGGTTACCGTTGTCTAATGACATCTGCAACACTGGGGTCATTGATGATGCATTGTCTGTCCTGGATGACTTTTTCTATGATGGTTGTTTCTAAGCAGTACAAGCATTAGCATGTAGGTACTTGCCTGTTCTCCGTGCGTCCAGGTGATTGAAGTCGGAGGTTCGGGCGTGTGTCGCACTGTACACGTCAGGTTAATGGTGGAGCCGGCTTGGATGAAAAGCTCTGGTCCACTGGATATAGTTGTTTCTGGTTCTATTGGACAAAATATACTGTTTTTACCCAGCTGCGCCAGAAGGAGGGTGATGTTTTTCGAGTGTGTATAATGTATGTTTATTTCTTTTCACGCTCTACAGCCCAAACGTTTTGACAGATTACAACATAATTTTTGAGTGTTATATAAATTTGAAGGATACCTACAAGTTGAATACAACAAGATGGAGTAACATGTTATCATAGGGCACAGTTGATCCAAAAGTTAACTTCGTTAATCGTTAATTCGTTACTTAAAAAGAAAACTTCGATAATAAGTAAAGAGAATTTTATTCTCGAAAATTTAACGCAAATTAACCGTTAACCAAAAGAAAAAAAAAGAAATAATACATTTTATTATTTAGGTAGCTTAAAAAAAGTTAGGTTAAAATTTGTTGTATTCACCGACAGTAGCACTGACACTGACACTTTAAACACTTTGTACTTCGCATATATCATTCACATTGTTCACCATTCGACTCGCCGTGTCGCTGACAGTTGCGTGGCGTGTAATTCAAACAAACACAATGACATCATGTCAACAAATAACTAATGTAACGGGCGAAAGTAACGGAAGTTAACAATAGCGTTAACGTTTTTTGAAGTTAACTAAAAAGTTAATTCGTTCAACAGATTATTAACTTCGTTGATTAACGATTAACGGATTGACGAGTTAATGCCCACCTTTGCTTACAGCAAAGAAATTTCTCTCCGGAAATTGACTTCTCGCAGAGGTATTTTATTATCATCTGCCGATTTATTCCTGTGGGAGATACTTGAAGAGTTAGGTATACATTATTACAACAACGGGAATTATTCACATAAATGATAAATTGTCAATGAGGACAATGTGTAGGTACAACTCACGAAAGTTTTGAAAGTGAAATACCTAGTTTGGTATACCTTAATAAACCAACGACAATACCCCAATTAAAACAAAATATCCACACAACAGTGAATTAAGTGTTTTTGTTACATTATCTATTTTCTTTGTGTGTAAAGAGTTTATCTATCGATTTTTTTTTCATATCGAGTTTATAATAATATATATTAATTTAAGAGATAATAACGATTTATTACAACTGTAATTTATCTTTTATTGATTTGGAGAGCATATTCGTAGCTTCAGTTGGAGTCAGAAATAAAATTGACCAAAAACAATTCTCACATCAAATAATTCAGAAATTTCTGAATATATTTCATTATAGCCTGAAGCCTGTCAATGTGAGTTCGGATTCAATTTCAGCCCATGTCGTGACTCGACTCGAGTCCATAGGGAGGGTTACCTGTCATCCCTCGTTACCAACTTGCCGAAATAAATCTTTAGCATTACTTAGCGACACTTCAGTGTGGCCATCACTCATGATAAACGAGTCGATAAGTGTTCCGTCCTTATTAAAATGCTGTTTTTTTTAATCACTCGATCAAGAAAAGTTTTTCTACCTTGAAGTTTAATTTCTTAGTTTTTTAATGAAACTTTGCGTTCCTGCCTAACAGACTTATTGACTAATTTCCGATATTCAACCATCGATGTTCGATGGGAGCCTAATTGACTTAGATGACGTAATTTGAGGCTTAGTCTGTAAAACCCATTTCAAGCTTAGTTTATCAAAACCACAAACATAGATCTAAATAGATGACGCGAGTGTATATTATATGTTTTGCATAAAAAGACATAAATATGTTATAAAAAGGCAGACAAATTATCTTTCTTCGATGCTTATTTAGTCTGCGCTCCCCCGATCGGTTATTAGCGCCGAATGTCAACCGATATTCAGAAAAAATATAGTTGTGCCATACTTTTAATCGATTTCTCGTGAACGGGGAATTCCCATCACTAAAGTGATATTGTGGCGTCACAAAAAAAGGATCATCTTGGTTTTCATACAGATGGAATAACTTGCGATATCCAATTTAGATCTATGTCTATAGTAAAGTGATAATTGTATATCTATCTAAAATCGCAATTTCACCACAGACAGCTGTTGTAAACCGATCGAGTGTATAGTTCTCTATGTAACTGGAACAAATACAATTGTCTAACAAATGATCGAGGTTCGATTGCCGGGCTTACGGATAAACGTTATCAATTTCGTTGAAAATCGAGGAACATCAGAAATTAGACAATGAGCCTGCTGATCGGAAAATTTCTAGAAGATCCGACAAAATAATGACAGTCACGGTTACAACAATGAATATCGTTTGACTAAGATTATGCCAAAATCCAGAGAGAACTTGACAGACTTTACTTGATATGTTGTACGTTTTTATAACTTACAGTTAGAACACAGTGAGCTATAGCGTACATTGAATCTGGAGAATATGCTATACGTTAAGTAATATTATTGTTTCCGATAGGCACCTTCTATGTTGCAGAAGACAGCGAAGATAGGCGTGATGGAGATTTGGTACTCTTTACGAGTGCCCAAAGGCCAGCACACACACACACACAACACATAGAGTTCCAGTATTCAATTCGTTATTTTTTTATTGAAACTTTAAGTTACTTAATTTTTTTCTTTCAATTACAGAACAATTTTGTGTCTAAAAAGTGGACGCTGTGGCTGCTACAGTGTTTTTATACATTTTGCAGTTCACATCGTTCATTTTGTTATCTCTGTCCTGAGCACGAACCACTATCGTATCGACAACGTATCATCCGAATGTCAAAACTGACACTTTTTGTATAGTAAAAATGTCAGCTAACCATGCTGGCTCATGCAAACTCCCCTGTTTCCTGTGTAGGTATCTACTTTGTTTTGAATAAATGAATTATGAATTATTCTAGAGTTTACATACCTACGATGTTGAGGAAGACTGCGTGACCAATAGGTGGCGTGGTGGAGATCTGGCACTCGTACTGACCGGAGTCGCGGCGCTGCGGGCTGCGTATGCGCAGCGCCCACTCCTCGGAGCGCGGCTTGTGCGCCGCCTCGAATCTCTGATCGGACGTGTACGTGTAGCGGCCCACTGTCAGTAAGTGAATGTCGCGGTGACGGACCCATGATACCTGGACATGGACAATAAACTTTTTATTAACCTACTTATAAGAAAGAGAGTTTTAGAAAAACTTAGTATTTATAATCGACAAAAAAGGAGGAAGTTCGATATGTTTTATATTTATTGTTGCGTTTTTATGTATCGCCTACATCTTTTTATCTGGTGGCCCAATTTCGATGGTTTTTCAATTGTGTAGAGAAATTTGAGAAATTTGCCAGTCAAACTCGCGCACGAAGGGTTCTGTACCCATTATCTATGAAAAACGGTAAAAAATCACGTTTGTTGTATGGGAGCCCCTTTCAAATATATTTTTTTCTTTTTTTAGTATATGTCTAGCTATCACGGTTCATGAGATACAGCCTTGTGACAGACAGACGGACAGACGGACATACAGACAGCGAAGTCTTAGTAATAGGGTTCCGTTTTTACCTTTTGGGTACGGAACCCTAAAAACGAATATCATCCCTCGATTTTCGATTGGTCGAAACATTTTCATCGGTTTTCTTTTAAGTTTTTTAAACGTAACTAATAATATAGTACAACACAGTCTAGACAAAAAATCTAATAATTTATTCAGAACAGAATATACAAATGTGTACTTTACAAAATGTATTTACCTACGTTGAAAGCACCGATACACAATTAATGTAAAGAACTGTGTAGCATTGTTATAAAAACTGGCCAAGTGTGAGTCGGACACGCGCACGAAGGGTCCTGTACCATTATATATGAAAAATGCCAAAAAAACAAGCTTGTTGTATGGAAGTCTTATTTAAATATTTATTTTATTCTGTTTTTAGTATTTGTTGTTATAGCGGCAAAAGAAATATATAATCTGTGAAAATTAAAACTGTCTAGCTATCACGGTTCATGAAATACAGCCCTGTGACAGACAGACGGACAGCGAAGTCTTAGTAATAGGGTCCCGTTTTTACCCTTTGGGTACGGAACCCAAAAAACTGTGTTTCTTAATAATTTACATAATAAAACTGTAAGATAAGTTCTGCAAGATAAATAAAACTGTGTGATGTTGTATGTGTATATTGTGTTTGCGTAAGTGTAAACGTATACTTGTGTGTGTAGGAAGTGTTTTCCTTATAGGTGTGACCAGACATTGCGCGGCAATTGATTGCGGCAAGTATGCTGTGCGAACGAACAATAACACCGTTTGAGCGCAGCATGTAGCTCGCGTCGTCCAAACAAAGCGCGGCTGCCGCGCTCGATTGCCGCGCAATATCTAGTCACACCTTAAGAGGTTCTCCTAATAACACCAGTCTCTAAAGAGTTCGTGTTTCTATACGACCACGAGTCAATCATAAGCAAAGATGTCAAAAGACGATTGAAGCGATTCAACTTGAACCATTTCAAATTGACAACAATAATAAAAAATAGGTTCACGACTGTAATCCCCAAGTACGGTAGACATCCTCTCAGATCACCAGACGCTTAGATCCTTTGAAGATGTCTAGTGGGGGTAGTCAGAGACACGTCCAAACATTATATTTGGCACATGCCCACATTTTGCAGTTGTTAGCATTCCATACGTGACAGGTTGCAAGCTCATCGCTGCTTATAAGAATACTAACTGGTTTCCTCACGATGTTTTCCTTCACCGTTGTGAGCACGTTTTTTTGATGCGCATATAATTTTTTCGAACATAAAAATACATTGATGCACCTCTGGATTCGAACCCACGACCTTCAGATTAAAAGTCGAGGTACCACTCGGCCAACACGGCAAAAAAATACATCGACAACATTACATGTAAAATAAATACAAAGTGAAGCTAGGTAAAAATTAAAGTTATTAGAATGAAACTCTACTAGAAACAGAGTTACACCCGTATTCATGAACGACACTAAGAGAGCGCACAGTAATATCCGACCCAGAGTGAACAAAATCTTGTTATAAAAACATCACTTGTGCGACACTTTACAACACACTACCGTGTGAATCTAGCCAAAGCTGCGCTAGAGGCACACGTGTGTATGTGTGTTGCACAACGCTCAAGTGATGTTTATAAAACAAGATTTTGTCCACTGTGGGTCGGAGCCTACTGTGCGTTCTCATACCCTCGTATTCAAGAACGACACTATGAGAACACGCACCCACAGTGGACGAAATCTTTTTTCATAAACATCACTTTATGTGTTGAGCGGCGCTATGGCGCACGCTACCGTGTGCCTTTAGAGCTCAACTTTGGCTAGAGGCACACGACAATGTGCCTCTAGTCAAACTATGCAGTGTCGCACAACACATAAAGTGATTTTTATGAAAAAAGATTTCGTCCACTGTGGGTGCGTGATCTCATATTGTCGTTCCTGAATACGAGGGTTAGTGTCGTTCATGAATACGGGTGTGAGTAAGGTACTGTCGGCGCTAAGAATGCCAACTCTAAGAATGCAAATGCTGATGGAAATGCTAATGAGCTGGGGAAAGTGGGGATTGGAGAAGCGCTAAACTTGCTGCAGATTGTGAGCTTCAATTGGATTTCATAAATAAAGTAGAAGTATTTCCACTTCAGCTTTGATGAATGTAGCGCTGAAAACCGCTTGAGTTATTTATTGAATACTAGCGACCCGCCCCGGCTTCGCACGGGTTTAATACATATAAACATTCCTCCTGAATCACTCTATCTATTAAAAAAAAACGCATCAAAATCCGTTGTGTAGTTTTAAAGATATAAGCAAACATACATACAGACGCGGGAAGCGGAAAGCGACTTTGCTTTATACTATATAGTGACTATAAATATATGGTAGACATTCTTTCGGATCTCCAGGCACTTAGATCCCTAAAGATGTTTAATAGGGTAGTCAGAGGTACGTCCAAACATGACATTTGGCACATGGCCACATTTATCAGTAGTTAGTAATCTATAAGTATTTTATAAGCTCAAAGTATACTAACACTTAAATGTTTAGGGTTCCGTTCCCAAAAAATAAAAACAAGACCCTTTTACTAAGACTTCGCTGTCCGTCTGTCTGTCACAGGGCTGTAGGTTTCTCATGAACCGTGATAGCTAGACAGTTGAAATTTTCACAGATTATGTATTTCCGTTGCTGCTATAACAACAAATACTAAAAACAGAATAAAATAAATATTTAAGTGGGGCTCCAATACAACGAACGTGTTTTTTTGTCGTTTCTATAAAAATGAAGGTACCCAGTGTACTCAGGTGGCCAGTTTTATTATGTTTGGACTTGTCTCTGATTTCCCTTTTTAAACACCTTAAAGGATTTAAGCGCCTGATCTGAGAGCAGATCTACCAGGCTTAGGGATTAATGTCGTATATTTCTATTTATTTTTATTTTTCTCTAAAACAATAATTGCAAGGGCATCATTTATATGGGTTGTATGACTAAATGTAACAGAATATCTAGCTAATTTAATTACTGAATTAGATCACTCCAGACTAACTTCGACTGCTCAAAACAGATAACCAGTAATTCACTAAGGAATAAGACCTTTCCCTGATAGGGTCAAAGACCCGGTTGTGCACACCCCGGTTTTGGGATGTTCATTTTCAATACTGGCAGTCAATAACTAACCATAGCAAACAAACTTGTTTAGAATCTATGGTTAATACAATTATTTGTTTATACCTCTAGACTTGATTGACCAACTAAATTATTCCCGTTTTGTCTATTTAAATATGAATAATTAATAAATGAATATCGCCTGTTACAAAATATAGCTTAACGACTCTATTCAATGTTGTTCCAAAATCGTCGTTTTAATATTTTTTTTAATATAAACAGTTTATTTGTTTGCATGTTATTAAAATGCCCACAACCAGCGCTTTTACCTTATCTAGGATTTGTAATGAGTAACAAGTTACTGCAAGTAACTGACTAATTAATTAGTATAATTGGATAGATAGGTATAATGATAGGTCATATTAGAATAATTATGATAATTTTATTAATTGTAGCATGAGCTAGCATGAGAGCTAATCACGAACTAATAATTAGACGAGATATGGTTAAGAAATATATACCCTTATTCTATTAAGGTAATAAATGAAATTTTTGTCTTTTTGTATGGGCTGAGTCTACCCGGATAAGACGGAAAAAGTGATAAAACTGCATTATCTTGAAAACCATCAAATTTAAAAAGAAACTGTCTGTAATTTACTTAGCTGGTATGATTATCTAACGAATTATATAAAAATGAACTGTTTAGCTATTCATAGTTATGATTAAAAATAAACTAGTGTTTTTGAAGAGCCAACTTTGGAAAATAAATTTATCGAGAAAAGTTTTACCAATCTTGTTTTTGTCTGTAATTTATCTAGATTATATCCTTAAGTTATCTTTGTCATAAAAAACAAAACTGTATGTTTTGCGGTTATTGAGAATAACGATTCTGCATTCATCTAAAACATTTATTACTCGTTGTAGGATATGAATTGAAACCACCGCGTTTAAGTTGAACGTCAGAATAAAGTTGGGAGTGCAAGCAGAGTGGATTGAGTCAATTTTCGAAAACCTTTTTATAAATTAAAATACGTAGCTGCGTCGTGTCACAGTAATGTTCGCAACCAACTACTGACTACACGAAGTTACAAGAAAAAATAATTATTGTAGTACTGCTTCCACCCTCAAAGTTAATCTTTTTTATTGTTATAAAAAGCTGCTAACAGATGGCGTTACATGTATAAATGCACAAACAAAATCTATATAAAGGTGAAATTGTAGATATCATAAGCTGTAAATAGGTACACAAAATAAATGTAAATCGTATGTTACGTGTGTCGTCTACAATCCACCCTCTTAGTGCTGAAACTGAGCTGATAAAAAACTAATAAGCAAACAAACAAACAAATTGAAGTTCAGCTAAAGCACTAATATTCCGTTGGTTCAAGTAGTGCGACACGCGTTACCGGGCGGCGCACCAAACCAGTGCGGGTGCGCACGTCCACTACTCGCACGCGACCATCGTCCGCAGCATGGGTCGCACTCACCACACCGTGCCGCCAACATCCACGATCCAAATTAGGTTCCACTATCAGAACATAATCCCCATCTCGCAATGCTCTCTCGTCCCTACACCACTTCTGTCTAGGAATTAAAGTAGGGAGATATTCTTTAAGCCACCGTACCCAAAACATATCAGCTAACCTTTGCGCTATACGCCACTGTTTACGTAGGCATAGGTCGTCATTGTCATACCTACCAAATATGGGACCGTTCGATGACGTACCTAGCAAAAAATGATTAGGTGTTAAAGCTTCAGGGTAGTTAGGATCACATGAAACATGTGTTATAGGGCGACTATTAACTAACGCTTCTACTTCAGCGAATAAAGTAGAAAGTGTCTCAGGGTGTGGAGCGCGTTCCTTCAGTACGGCTTTCAAGGCCGTTTTAACCGTGCGAATCATCCGTTCCCAAGCACCACCCTTCTCGGGGGCACCGGTGGGTATGAATCTCCATTCGATACCTCTTATGGTACCATCTTCACGGAGTTTACTCTCATTGAGTTCCGATAGACTCCGTTTCAACTCATTGTCTGCCCCGTGCAGGTTCGTCCCGTTATCCGAATAGATAACACTAGGCGTACCGCGGCGAGCGATCATTCGTCTAAGTGACATGATAGTGGAGTCTGTACTCAGACTCTCACTTATTTCTAAATGAATAGCTCGCACCGTTAAACACGTAAACATTACTCCGTACCTTTTGAGTCTTTTTCGGCCGACGGTAACTTCCATCGGACCAAAAAAGTCCACCCCCGTAAAGGTGAAAGGTCGACGATTATGCTGCAGACGGGCAGCGGGCAGGTCTGCCATACGCTGCGGTTGCGGCGCGGCGCGGCGATGCCGGCAAAACAGGCAGCGTGCGGCAACTGCGCGAACAGTTGGCCGCAGCTTCAAGATCCAATAGCGTTGTCGTAATTCATTTACGACCAGTTCGTGAGCACCGTGCATAGCTCTTCTGTGATGGTAGTCAACTAGTAGACGAGTTATTTGGTGATGACCATCGAGTATGGCGGGTCTGGTAGTCGAGTGGGCGACACCCGCGACTTTGTCGATTCGACCGGCCACTCGTAACACATTAGTACCGTCCAAGTAGGGCGTCAATGTTAGCAAACGACTGTTCGATAACAAAGGCTTGTTTTGCTTGACAAGTTCAATATCCGACGCAAACGAATCCTGCTGAGACTTCTTAATTAGAAGAATTTCGGCTTCGTTCATGAGATCGACATTGATACGAGCGTCTATTCGTTGACATCGTTTGACAAAAAGTAAAACTCGAGCAGTGACTCGTACGAGTCGTAGCCATGACGAATAGCTATCCTCGTTAGGTAAGGAGTATTCGACGATTTCTGTCGTTACCATATTTAGGTTCCTTTCTTCACAGACTACGTCTGGCGACGGCTTCTTGGTGGACTTACAATCTTTAGGCCAGGTATCCTCAGGTTGCCGTAAATATTGTGGTCCTCGAAACCATACATTATCGTATGTCAGAGGTGGCGTTTCATCTTTGGTAGCCAAGTCAGCTACATTCAACTTAGTAGGGACATATCGCCATTCTGATATATTTGTCAGTTCATCAATTTCACCTAAGCGGTGAGCTACGTATGGCTTATAGCTTCTAGGGTCACTGCGGATCCACTGTAGGACCGTCTGTGAATCTGTCCAGAAGTAGCGCTTGTCAGGTTTGACTTCTTTATGTTCTCTCTGGAGCGTATCAGCTAGACGTGACGCTGTTAGTGCGCCTTGCAGTTCTAGTCGGGGAACTGACACGGGTCGAAGCGGCGTCACTCTACACTTACTAGCAGCGAAACAAACTAAAACCTTTCCGTCGGCCCTAGTAAAACGCCAATAAATAACTGCGGCGTACGCTTTGATTGAAGCGTCACAAAAGATGTGCAGTTGTGTATTTATAATAGACTCGGCACTGCTACCTATATCTATAGATGTTGGATAGCACTGAGTCCAACTATCAGCATTGTTATACCACCTAGGTATGCGTAGGGATTCTAAAAGTTTTAATTCATCAAGCCACTTTATCCACTTGGTGTGCTCACCGGAATGGATGCGGCACTTCCAATCAACTTTTGATCGGTGTACATCTTGAAATATTATTTTACTTTTTATAACAAATGGCGATAAAAAACCGTGTATATCATAAACAGACATAATAATGCTAAGCATTTTTGCTTTCGTTGGTGGCGTAGAACCATTTAAAATATCAATAGGTATTCTATCAAGTGAAATCTGAAACCCAAAAGAATCATCCGCTGGATGCCATATCAAACCTAAAGTGCGCTCACTTATATTCGTAGCTCCATGTTTGAACTGCACAGCTGTGCGCGCGAGCGCATCGTTCGGAATTGAATCTAAAACCGGTTTGCTATTACTCGACCATCCTCTTATCTCAAAGCCACCTTTCGCATGAATTGCAGTTATGTCCTGTACTAATTTTATTGCCGTGTTTTCGTTACTCGTAGAATACAAACAGTCGTCCATATAGTGGTTATTTATAATAACATCTACAGCCTCGGGGTTCAAATCCTCATATTTGAGTGCATTTTTATTTTTCACGTATTGAGCAATGAAAGGCGAGCATGTAGCACCGAAAATTAGGCTTTGCATCGAACAAACCTTAATCGGGCTATCTGCCGACTCTTGCCATAAGAACCTAAGCACATGCTGGTCGATAGGACGAATTTTAATTCTAAGAAACATATCACGAATGTCCCCAATAATTACTATTTTACTTTCACGAAACCTAAGCATAATTCCGTACAATGAATTATACAAGTCCGGCCCAGTTAGTAAGAAATCATTTAGGCAAACAGTTTCATTTTTAGCGGCGGCATCGAATACTAACCGTAACTTATTAGGCTTATTAGGATTTTGAACACCAAAATGTGGTAAATACCAAACATGATCAGCTGAGAGTTTGTTATCGGTTAGTTCTCGAGCGTAACCATTATCTAACAATTTAGATATCTCTTTCTTATACCTATAAGCGTAGTTAGCATTTTTATCGAACTTGCGCAACAATAACTGCTGACGCGAGTAGGCATTATCGTATGAGTCCGGCATTATAAAATTATCTTTTCTAAAAGGTAATCCTACCTCCCATTGGCTACCTACTTGACGTGCTGTGCTGTCTAGAATTTCAACAGCACGAATATGATCTGTATTCTCACGAGATACGGGTGAGATTCCTATGAGATCAAAATTAAAGGATTTTTTAATTAGGTCATTAAGTTCGCTAATTTCAGGCATATCGTTATCGAGAGAGTGAGCGAGATGGAAGACATTTTGTTCACTTACTTGGGGCTTGGATGAGTGAGTGCGTCCACGGTGGAAGCCATGGATGGTCCATCCCAATCGACAGCGTGATGCGTACAGCGAGTCCCTGTCTCCGTGTATAACCTCGATTGGAGCTATCAGGAAATAGTTATCCTCACCAATTAATAACCGCGGCTTTACACTGGAATCTGTGCAAATCATATGCTTGATATGCGATAGGTGCGTACTATTTACGCCATTCAAAATAGACAAATTTTGAGAACACAACTTTAACTGAGAACATTTACGTAACTTACAGTCATAGGTAACGTTATCGTGTCCCGTTATTTCGACCTTTACACTAGGCACTTCCGACTGGTACACTGATAAACCGAACGCATCTGTAAACCTTATAGGGCGCGCATTAACACACTCTAAACCTAGGGTATCTGCTAGCTCGGCGTCTATGACTGATACTTGAGCACCATCGTCCAGGAGTGCGTAGGTGTTTACAACACCTTTAGGGCCTCGTAGTCGAACCGCGATCACTTTCAACAGCGCAAATTTCTCCGGGGCAGTGCTTGCGTCATCACTATCTCGAGCGAAGTGCATCATAGATGCCTCTGGTGAAGTAGTATGTACTACAGGTTCCGGGTTCACGGTCACCTTATCAGCTGATTGTGACGTCGTCTCGGGTTTCGCCCAGTGCAGCAGGCGGTGATGTGCCATGCCACAGTTATCGACATCACACACAGGTGCGGGGCACGCATCATTATTGTGTCGAGTTAGTAGACAACAATAACATAGTCCGCGCATTTTGATGAATCTCCATCTATCTCTGCGCATTGCACGTCTGAACATGCGACACTCTGGCAAGGCATGACCGCCCTTTTTGCAGAATCGACATAGATTATTTTCAACTGCAGCGACAGAGGATGTGTAGACAGTACGATGACGATACTTATCTTCAGTGCGCTTTGTAGGAGCGTCCATTAGCTTCTTGTCTCGCTGCTGCGGTTGAGTACATCCGACGACTGATAACATTTCAGCCTCCACCTTCAAAAATGTAGCCAATAGTTCCAGTCTTGATTTGCCTTCACGTAGACGATTGTAGGCAAACTCTGTCCATCTTCCAATCAGGGTGCTCGGCAATTTAGATACGATCGCTGCAGCGAGCTCTGGGCTTCGAAGATAGTCGTGCTGGTCTAGTGCGCGTATTGTGGCCACGCAATTATTGACTTTTATAGACAAATTAATCAAGTCTTGTTGATAATAAGTAGGTAACGATGGTAGCTTCCTCAATTGCATCGTTATGTTGCTAATAATAATATCAGCACGACCAAATCTAAGTTCAAGTGCTTCCATGACTTCTGACGGCGGAGTGTTGCCGATCAGCAAGTCAGTCACAGCTTCCTTGGCCTCACCTCGTAGAGATTTTCGTAGTCTCCACAGGTTCTCACTGTCACTGAATTTGCAAACGCGTGACGAATCATCATACGCACTTTTAAAATGTAGCCACTCAATACTGTCACCACTGAAAATAGGTAGCTCACGTGGCGTGGCAAGGCGGCTTAGGAGTTTATCTTCGTGCTTAGATGTAGATGAATGAGTCATCAGATCCTTCAACGTATGGGCTAGTTGTTGGATACTGTTATCGTGCTGAACAGGTGATGTACAGCTCATGTCCAGCCACTTCTCCACATTTTTCTTTACATTCGTCTCGCTAGGAAGTGACGAAAAATAAGAGCCACCAGTTTCTTTATCAGGAGCGACATCAGTGCCGACGTGATGAGCTTTCTCACTTTCTCGGTCGACTATGGCAAGGTCTGCTTGAAGCTTCTTGTCAATTAACTCCATCTGAATCCTGGCTTTCGCTTCCGCCGCTTCTAATTCGAGTTGTTTACGACGTGCAACAGACGACGTAGTGGATTTCTTTGTTTGAATTGTGGTTTTCGAAGCACATGTTGACTGCTGCGTAGTGCCACGCGGCGACATCTTGGCCGGCATTGGCGTTGATACGTAGCCTTTTCGCGACGATATGGGTAAATCGGTGCCACGAGAAAGACCAATATTCTTGAACTCCTTCTTCATAGGTGCACATTCCAACTTATTGGTTTCCAAAAGTTCCTGGCGTTGACGGCGCGTGAGAACTTTCGATGGCGTCGTATCCGACATGACGCGCAGTTCACTGATTTCAGATTCGGCTCGTAGGACCAATTGTAGGATATGAATTGAAACCACCGCGTTTAAGTTGAACGTCAGAATAAAGTTGGGAGTGCAAGCAGAGTGGATTGAGTCAATTTTCGAAAACCTTTTTATAAATTAAAATACGTAGCTGCGTCGTGTCACAGTAATGTTCGCAACCAACTACTGACTACCCGAAGTTACAAGAAAAAATAATTATTATAGTACTGCTTCCACCCTCAAAGTTAATCTTTTTTATTGTTATAAAAAGCTGCTAACAGATGGCGTTACATGTATAAATGCACAAACAAAATCTATATAAAGGTGAAATTGTAGATATCATAAGCTGTAAATAGGTACACAAAATAAATGTAAATCGTATGTTACGTGTGTCGTCTACACTCGTCTTAATATATGATTATGACATAGATTTTAGATTCGGCATATTATTTTATATTATTATAATGTACATTAATATATTAAAATTGTGTGTGTCAGCTCCGACGCACGACTGGAGTTTACCAGATCGTGCGTAGAGCGTACCCCCACTATAAGATGTTTTGCCATCAGTAAGAGTGAGAGAAAGCATTATAAAGTATAGGCAAAGTAAGGGTACACACTACCCATGATCTAGCTGCACTGCTCCTACCAAATTAGAAAGTTGCGCACCAAAAACGTAACGAGGTCATTCGTTCAGTAGATTTTACACCTCACATTTTTCTCATACCGGGCGCCTTATATCAAAAACCGATTCTTAAGGAGTAAACTCCAAAAATAATATACATTATAATAAAAAATATGTAATAGATATAAATATATATAAATCATCGTTCTATTTTAACCTGTCTCATGTGTACTTTGTTCTAAATATATTTCTAGTAAAATGATGTATGTATTCGCCGATTTACTATTGATCGCGGTCGTGGTCGTTGCTTATGATGACGCATCTATATTGTCTCGAACATCGACTAAGTCGATGGTCTCGAAACGTCAGCAATACAAGAAAATATTTAGTAGTATTTATATTTTAAATATAGGCTTTACACTTTTGATCAACTTCACCGATTTGTTATTGATGAAAATCGAGAGAATATTACATAAAAATTAAAAAAATAATGTACTTGACATAATATTATCTTTGTCATACATAATTATATAATAGATGAGGGTATATTTAACCGTATCTTAGAATATAACTTACCAATATTTATTGTGGTAGCGCTGTACGATATCTCGTACGATTCGCTGAATGTTAACAATACACATTCGAATACGATACGATACATTATGATATATGTGCCCACGGTAATACTTTTACTTTTCTGTCTGTGATAAAGTCGCTTTATGTTAAAAACCATTTTGGTAGGTGTCTACCATTGATGTCTACTAATTTTTTTTTTAAATTATCTGTTATAAGGTTTTGGATTCGGGGCCAAAACAAAAAACGACCAAAATTATGGTGGTTTTTAGGAGCCATGTTCGAATAAAAAAACTATCGAGTATGTCTCCCTGAGTGTGTAACCCGAGTATGTCTCGGGTAACCTAAAGGTTTTATTTATCCAAATTAATATATAATAGACAGTTTTTTTTATCAAAGCTGAAACTTATAAAATAGAGAATAACTGAATAATTTAACCCTCTTAAATCAGTCTTCTTTAGAGAAGCATAATAAAATAGCTTTAGAACTCTTAAAAAACTTCTATATGTACCACATGTGATAAACCTCTATTGAGTATTTTTACTGAGTCATCAGGAATAAACGTTAAAGCGCAAATAGCGCATTTGGAAACTTTTATCTGTAGCAAAGTTTCAAATGGCACTTGAACTTTTATGGCTACCAACAGGGCCGAATTGAGGCCTTGATACTTAAAAATAATTAATAAACACTATAAAGAAAACCGATTAAAATGTTTAGATCAATCGAAGTCAAGAGGCGATATTTGTTTTAAGGGTTCCGTACCCATAGGGTAAAAACGGGACCCTATTACAAAGACTCCGCTTAGGGACGCTAGATAGTTGAAATTTTCACAGATGATGTATGGCTCCCATAAAACACACATATTTTTTTTGGCGTTTTTTATAGATATTGTTAAGAAACCTTTCGTGCGCGAGTCCTACTCGCACTTGGCATGTATTTTAAGTTTAATGAACGAACAATTACACTAATTATTTATTACCTACTACTTCAAAAGCCGCTTATAAAAATACTCAATATTATCACAATGTTTTTTAGGGTTCCGTACCCAAAGGGTAAAAACGGGACCCTATTACTAAGACTTCGCTGTCCGTCTGTCCGTCTGTCCGTCTGTCTGTCACAGGGCTGTATCTCATGAACTGTGATATCTAGACAGTTGAAATTTTCACAGATGATGTATTTTTGTTGCCGCTATAATAACAAATACTAAAAACAAAATAAAATATATATCTAAATGGGGCTCCCATACAAGAAACGTGTTTTTTTTAGATAAGAGTACGGAACCCTTCGTGCGCGAGTCCGACTCGCACTTGTCTTCTATTATTTTGCAATCAAAAATTGCCGCATATACCTACTTACAGTGATAGTTCTTTCTTGGACACAATTTTTCACAAAGAACTCTTCTTCCAAAGCTTTGTTATAAATAATTTGTAAAACTGGTGTACACAGACCACGTCACGGGTCCTTCTTTATTTAGTCCTTTTATCCTTTAGAATACAAAAGATAACTGTAGGAAAGTCCATTGAGACCTTGGTAAGGCTTTCTAAAGATACAGGCTATTTAAATAAACTTCCCCAGCGGTTATAGTTAGGACATCTTTTTGAGCTTAAGTAACCCGTTTAACGAATCCTAATAATATTATAAATGCGAATGTTTCCGAAATCCTTAACGACCAAACCGATTAAGATGAAATTTACTGTAGTATGTAGATAATCCGAAAAAGCACCCCTATATGATAAAAAAATGCATAAGTTATGATTTTGGTATATCTACCAAAATTTGATTTATGGTTTATAGCGAAAAAATTGGAGATTTCCTGCAAGTGCTTTTTTCTATGCGATTATTGAGATTTGGGTAGGACAAAGTCCTCTTAAAGTAGATAAATGCTGCTTTTTCATAATTCTAATATTAAATCCGAAACCATGTGGAGGCCATTTTATAAATCTTTATAAAAATGTATCATAAAAAACATAACAATCTTTACAAAAATAATATTGTATAACATCAGATACATCAAAGCTGTTTTACCGGTTTAATATCAAATATCTTGTTTAGGAACATAATAATAGAAATAACTAAGGCTTGGTGCAAACGGGCCACCGACCACAGCCACTAGACAGCGACTTACACACTTTTTCATATATTTCGTATAGACGCGCGCACACGCACATTATTATGTATACAAATATATAAAAACATATAATTAAGACCAAATACACTATTTTATTTATACTATGCAAATATATCGTATAATAAGATTTGATACGTAACTTTATGAAATATAAAATAAGAACTTGTCGCACACTTATCGAACGTAAGCACTCTGCATCGGTTTTAATGGCATCACATCGACGAAAGAGACTATCTACCCACAACACAGGATATACCTAGGGTGGGAGTTAGTGTAACATGTAGATAGGTAACTTAGCATAACACAAACAATTTTATGTAACATTTAGTTCCGTAATCTTTGGATACAATAAATGCCGGTGGCGGCCACTCGCTACGACTACAAAATATATAAGCGTTGAAAAATGGCTGTATTGGCCACTAATAGCTGTGGTTGTTGGCCCGTTTGCGCCGAACCTTAGTACTGTTAGTATTATGGCGTCTATGACCTAAGTTACGAAACTAAGTTAGTTGACTAAGATCGATAGTTGGTTTAGCTTAGTAACCTTGTACTAAAACATTTGTAAGTTGTACGAGTAGGTACATGTTACCTTATTAATTAATACTAGCTGCCCCGGCTTGTTCTGATGTTTAGGCTATATAACTGTAAAGTTTCATTTTAATCCGTTTAGTAGTTTTTGCGTGAAAGAGAAAACACACACCCACTCACTCACTCACAAACTTTCGCATTTAAATGACGGCCTCACAGCTCAGTTGGTAGTAGCTCTACCTTCAGCGCTGTAGGTTGTGGGTTCGATCCCCACCCAGAGCAAATATTTGTGTGATGAACATAGATGTTTGCTCTGTGTCTGGGTGTTAGTATGTATCATATGTATGTATTTACAAAATAAGTATATAAGTATTCTATCAGTTATCTAGTTCACATAGTACAAGCTTTGCTTAGTTTGGGGCTAGATAGCGATGTGTAAAATGTCCACCAATATTTATTTTATTTATTTATATATTTAATATTAGTAGGATGTGATTATTTGATTTTATTTTTATACTAAACAAATTGTTTTATTCCTCACATAACCTGTTGCCTATCAAAGTCAAGCTGGTCGTCACCCAAAAGATTGTATCAAAAGACAAAGGAATCCCAAATTCACAATATCTCGATATTACACATTTTATATACAACATTTTACCAATACAGTAAACCTCTTGAGGTAAAACGATCGTTCTTAGCACAGCTAATCATAAAACCTTTAGTAGCAATAATAATACCGGAATTTTATGTTCGCCTAGTAAACACGGGAACGATTTACTGGGGCAGAATGAAAAATAAACTTTTTTCAATAAAGATATGAAAGGTTTCGGCAGCAGGGGGGACTTGAGAATAATCCGTCGACACGATAAAGAGACGGATACGACTCGGAAGAGGAGACCTCTCAAATACGAGTAGCTTCCATTTTGTAGAATCCATGCATGCCGTATTCAAAATGTTTTCGGAGTGTTGGCCGAGTGGGAGGTACCTTGACTTTCAATCTGAAGCTCGTGGGTTCGAATCTCGGCGTGCATCAATGAATTTTTCTTTTCAAAAAATGTATATGCGCATCAAAAAAAAACACGTGCTCAAAACGGTGACGGAAAACATCGTAAGGAAACCAGCAACCTGTCACGTATGGAATGCTAACTACTGCAAAATGTGGGCATGTGCTAAATATAATGTTTGGACGTGCCTCTGACTACACCCACTAGACATCTTCAAAGGATCTAAGCGATTTCAGTCGTGATTCTATTTATTTATTTTTATTTTTATTTGCTTTTATTTAACTTGCAATGTACATATGTATGTAATTATGTAACTATGTTTGTTAAGGTGGAATCTTGCAACTCAATTTCGAAGCAGTTATCTTCAATCGATTGAGCTGAAATTGGCATACTTATGTAACTACGGTGACAATGCAATAATATGGTAAGAGCGAGCTGATCTGATGATGGAGTCAGGAGCTGTTCAACGGAACTCCTCAGTAAATAGTCTGATTGAGATAAAACTTTGCATACCTATCAATCTCCAATGACAATATTAAATTATGGTACTAGCGTGATGGTCTGATGATGGACCTCGAATGTAGCAATAGGAACTGCCTAGCTATACAACATAACCACGTCGTGTTTGGGCTCGTTTGATTTGTTTAAACGAGTACTAGAGCACTAGAATTTATAAAAGCTTGACTTTAAAAATATATTTAAAATAAACCTTGTTTCATTTCATTTCACTGCCGAACATAGGCCTTCCGTAGATTTAAAGAGTGAATGGTCTCGTGCAGTCATGTTTAGTTTGTAAGTAAGATTAGCAATCTGGTCGTCTTTTCATCTAGATCATCGCTTTTCTATGCGACGCTGCCTTTACGGCAGTGAAAATAGATTAAATAGCACAAAAGATACATCCAGGAAAAATAATGTTAAATAACAATTACTTAAAGCTAAGTGAATGTACTACTTTTATCCTACTCACTCCTACTCCCGATTTGCGTAAGCCATAAGGGTGCAGTCTGAGCTTAAATACCGCTGCAAAAACATTAACATAATTATAATATGCATCAGTTCTGGATTGACCTCTGGCAGTTAGTTCAACTTGCTAATCCTCTGAGCTATGATATGCTATGACTATGCTCTGCATATTCCCTAGCATATTTTGAATATAATATCCTACGTTCCGTGTCGTACCCGTCCCGTCGCGGCTTGCGATACTGTGAGCAATGTTAAAAATATTGAGATTTTTTTGGACCGTAAATGGTTTATTCCGTTTCTTTTGAATGGTTGTGAATTATTGTTTGGAGTTAGATGTTTTGTTGATTAAAATCCCTGTTAACTGCAGAAGTTTCAAACAGTAAATTAAAATAAATTTATCGTGGTGTAATTTATGGGACCGCCATTTGCGGTTTGTTGTACGGATAGGCTTGGTTTGTGTACATTTTGATGGTACTTTGTTTGATAAGTTAAAATATATAGAGCCGTTTGAGATCTCTAAAGTTATCAATAGTGACAAAGGAGGATTTCTTGCCAAAAATAATTTTACGTATCATTTTAATCAATGACGATGTTTTATCGTGAGGAATCCAGTTAGTATTTCTTATAAGCGGCGATGGGCTTGCAACCTGTCACGTATGGAATGCTAACTACTGAAAAATGTGGGCATGTGCCAAATATAATGTTTGGACGTGCCTCTGACTACTCCCACTAGACATCTTCAAAGGATCTGAGCGTCTGGAGAACTGAGAGGATGTCTACCGTACTTGGGGATTACAGTCGTGATCCTATTTATTTAGTTTTTTAATACTTCATATTTAAATAGTTTTTTTATGTGCAGAATAAGCAGTTTAGAACTGAAATTAGTATAAAAGCTTATTAGTTGGCGGTCGACGCCATGGGCAGAAGCGAATGAAATTTAAATTGAGCGTATTCTATAGGCTTATAAACAGAAAAAAAAAAAAATAGGAAAAAGGCAACGTAAAATAGTTTTTATGTATAGCCGCAGGTATAAGATTTTTTAAATGTATCACGTTTGTTAGGTATTACAAACGTAATACATTTAAAAAAATCTTCTTTATCTGCGCGGCTGCGCAATTTTACGTTGCCTTTTTCCGTAATTTTGTTACTAGAAAATCAAAAATTGTTACGAAGTTTAGACAATGATACGAGTAATATTGGGTGTGCCTTTAGAAAAATGAAAGCGCTAACTATAAAAGATGACTGGCAAGTATTCTAGGTTTGTGAAGCAGTATTAGCATCAAAATTATTAGCAATAGAAAAACGAAATATTAAATATTGGTAGCGAGGTAGACGGGTGCTCGGCTGAGTAGCGAGAGGTGAGATCGAACCCCTGTGGGAAAAATGTATGCCCGATCTGCAAAATCTTTTTATACTGGCTCGGTTTTGTGGTACTATGGTTTTTGTAGTTTCTGGTACGACACATTATATTTAACTCAAAAATTCATAACCATGTATGTACCATAAAACATAAAATACGATTACCATGCCATATATTGATATCCTAATCCTAATAATATTATATATGCGAAAGTTTGTGATAAGGCTGCTATGTTTATTCCCTGATCAAAAATAAACGACAGAACGGATTAAGATGAAATTTGCTGTAGTATGTAGGTAAAAATCAGAATAAACAAAGGGTGAACTTATAATCCGAAAAACAACCCCTAAATGATAAAAAAACATGATATTAGTATAGATGGCGTTGGTGTGCAAAAAATGACATCACAGACTAAAAAAATTTAGTCGTCATACCAACGCCGTTTTAACTAATGAATGATACGCATTCTACCAAAATTCGTAATTTATTTTATCAGTACAAGGTTTGTGGGAAAAAAAATGGAAGCTGCCTGAAATAGCTTTTTCTATGCAATTATTGAAATTTAGGCGTGACAAAGTCTGTCTCGGGTCGGCTTGTATTTTTATAATATAATCTACATTAATAAAAACGAATATACAATATTACTTACATCCATACTAATTTTCGTTCTCTATTTTGGAACTTATTACACTTCTTACTCGTAAATACGTACATTTTAGTAATATAGGTAGGTACTAGGTACTCATATCGTTTATAAAGGAAATGAAACAGGAGTCTAAGCCTGTGGGAATAAATGGAGCCATTTCAATGCAGCACATTGCCTTTATGGCATATTCGAAGTAGTACATCAGCCTTGGTTATTGGAAAAAGTTTGAATTCAAATTGGATTGTTAAGGTGATAAGTAAATTTTTTGACATTTTGTATGGGCTGAGTCTACCCGAATAAGACGGAAAAAGTGATAAAACTGCATTATCTCGAAAACCATCAAATTTAAAAAGAAACTGTCTGTAATTTATTTAGCTAGTATGATTATCTAACGAATTATATAAAAATTAACTGTTTAGCTATTCATAGTTTTGATTAAAAACGAAACTAGTGTTTTTGAAGAGTCAACTTTGGAAAATAAATCTATCGAGAAAAGTTTCACCAATCGTGATTCTGTCTGTAATTTATTTAGATTATATCCTTAAGTTATCTTTGTCATTAAAAACAAAACTGTATGTTTTACGGTTATTGAGACAAAACGATTCTGCATTCATCAAACACATTATTTACTCGCCTTAATGGTCGATCGTGACGGTGTATAATATCTTTATTCTTTCAAACACAAAGAATATTCAGTGTTTTGTATAGTTCTCGATCTAATCAGAAAACTATATTCCTAATATTGTCAACATTAGCTATAAGTATAATAAGTATGTATTTAAAACAAGTATATAAGTATTCTATCAGTTATCTGGTTCCCATAGTATAAGCTTTGCTTAGTTTGGGGCTAGATGGCGCTGTGTGTAAAGTCCGCCAGTATTTATTATTAAGTATATATAATACCTATTTGTTTTGGTAGTTTTCGACAAAAGCTGAAAATCTTATTTGCATGATCTGCGTATAATGATGGTATCATAGTAAGAAAAATACTTCTTACATAATTGATAAAATCTATAGGATTACTAAAAGAAATATCTATTTTTAGGGTTCCGTATCCAGAGGATAAAAACGGGACTCTATTACTAAGACTTCGCTGTCCGTCTGTCTATCCGTCTGTCTGTCACAGGGCTGTATCTCAAGAACCGTGATAGCTAGACAGTTGAAATTTTCACAGATTATGTATTTCTGTAGCTGCTCTAACAGGAAATACCATACAACAAACATGATTTTTTTGTCGCTTTTATAGATAATAGTACGGAACCCTTCGTGCGCGAGTCCAACTCGCACTTGGCCGGTTTTTTTATTTTATACTACCTACATCACTTTGATATTAGCAACTTGAACAAATTCAGCTGATACGACTGAAGAAACGCTGGGTTTCGGACATAATATAAATGATGCGTAATAACGATTATTGATCAGACAACGTGTTGACATAATGATGTTTATGATAAATGATTCTCGAGCCATCAAGCCGTGTCAGAATCAGGCAACAAGCCTGATTCTAGGCTTGCTCGCGAGAAACAGATGAGAAACCTAGCTTCTAAGTTCGTCCACACTGCCGAGCATAGCGCGGCCTTTGCGTCCACAAAGCATGATGGCGCGTTTCATATATTTGACAAATTGCGCCCGTCGCCGCCACCGCGCCAGGCTCGCAGTGTAAACGCTAAGACGTTTTAAAGTGATCCTTCTGATTTTATTGAAAAAATCCTTTTGACTTTGATTTTGACTCACCGTTCTGTTTTGTAAATTCTTCACACGACACAAAAGCCTGACCGGATGGCCCACTAGTCCTGTGATGTTTCTCGGAGTGCTCGGGTCGAAGTAGGGCGCGTCCGGTGACCCGTGCCACTCCTGAAGGAACTCCGCTCGGAACCGGCGCGAGGAGATATCCATTGTTGTGTTGTCTGGTGTTTCGGTGCCGGAATCAGCTGCGGAACACAAGTTTTTAATTAAAAGGTTGCCTAAGCGGTCACTCTTGGATCTGGAACTTGGAATCTTGGAACAAGATGACTTATCGAGCCAAATATGAACATAGATTCAGCACTTTTCTACACACACTTTTCAATAAAAAATGAGATCACGACTGTAATTCGCAAGTATGGTAGACATCCTCTCAGATCTTCAGGCGCTTAAATCCTTGAAGATGTCTTAAGGGAGTAGTCAAAAGCACGTAATGCACAAAATATTATAATTGGCACACGCCTACATTTTGCAATCATAGAATAGAATATAATTATCTTTATTGTACACCAAAAATTATAAAAAATACATCAATAAGAGGAAACAGAATCTATTAATAAATTAGTATGACAATGGGCAACCTCATCGCTATAGCTCTAAACTTATAGCTTATCTAATAGATGTTAAAAGCCCTTACTTTATGCACCATGTAAAAATACTGCAGCGATGGATTTCTGCTTCCTATACTGTACGGTTTTATATCTGTATCAAGCCTCCTTTGTCTTTTTAAAATATTTCCTTAGGTAAAGAGCTGGATTTACTGAGTCTCATAAATCACATGTTCCTTCCGCTCTTCTAGATGTTTATCCGAAGCGACGCCTTGAGAGAAAGTGTTTTGGCATAAACTGTTTGATGGTGTTTTATGGGAAACTTGTATCCAGTGTCTAGTCTAGGATCAATGACTTAAATATCAGTTATAGTGAGCTTAGCGAGCTTGGTGGGTTTTTTTTAGATTACTTTGATCAAAGTAATTATATAAGTACGGTTATATTTTAGTTAGTTTCAAATTGGCGCTCGCTCACGTGATTAGAAGAAATTTACACTGACCAGAAAATCACCAAAAATGGTTTAATTTTATTAATTGAAAAATAATGTACGTATATTTTATGTTCGTCAACACAGTCGTGCTCAGGAAAATAAAACATCGTGAGGAAATCATTTAGTATTCCTATAGCAGCGATGGGTTTGCAACCTGTTACGTATGGATAGTAACTTCTGCAAAATGTGAGCATGTGGTATATTTGAAAGTGCCCCTGACTACCCCTAATAAATATCTTCAAGTATACATGTCTGATTCAGGTAAAAAGTGTGGTATTGACCAAAAAAAGTAAAGTAAGCTCATATGAGTTAATGGCCAACTTGCCAGATGGAGTTTTAAGGTGACCTGAAGACCTTCATAACGACTTTGGTATATTGACATACTAGTTTTCACCCGCGGCTTCGATCGCGTACCTGGACAAAAAGTATTCATATCGACTCGACTGGCCTCACAGCTCAGTTGGTAGTAGTCCTGCCTTCTGCGCTGTAGATTCGATTCCCACCAGGCTTTCATTTGTGTGACGAACAAAATGTTTGTTCTGTGTCTGGGTGATTATAATGTATTTTAAGTATGTATTTACTTTAAAAAGTGCCTATATAAGTATTATATCAGTATTCTGTTTCTGTATAAAACAAGCTTTGTTAATTTTGGCGCAAGGAAAAAAAAATATTATTAAAATTTGTTTGGTCGTTTGGGTGTGATTGTGACACACACATTCAAACATAAATATAAACTCATAGACTTTCGGATTTATAATATTAGGATAATTGATATATTGACTAATGATTTCGATGATTCTTGGGAGTGTTAATAGCCACTAACGCTATTAGCACTCCGATAGTTAGCCCACTATTGATTTCTACTAACATCAGTTACTCGGTTAGATTGATTTGTTAGCGGTACAAGGCTGGGTTCGTAAGATGTGCATTATAAATGTGAAGCTTCTGGCTACCTAAAGCGTAGTATCCATTGAATGAATATTTGAGAAAGTAACAAATACCCTTTTACAAACTACTCGTTGCAAAGATATCTTGAATTGAATGCTCTAAAATGGTAAGTGGGTATGTAATAAATAAATAACTAGATAACTGATAGAATATTAATATACTTTTTTTTTGTTTGTAAATACATACTTATTATACATATTAACACCAAGACACAGAACAAACATTTATGTTCATCACACAAATGTTTATCCCGGGTGAAGATCGAAACCACAACCACAAAACCACGAAACCACAAACCAAGAAGGCAGAGCTACTACAAACTGAGCTGTGAGACCAGACAATCCTTAGCGCGCTCACTCTCGACTCTCACAGCACGCTTAGTCCCTACCACATTCGCGTCTCAAACTTGACTTTATCTTTGGTTTATTCTGAGCCCAAAGCGAAGTACGAGTACATACTACAGGGTACAACAGCATTTATTGATAAATGGAGAGCGGTGTGAAAGTTTAAATTAGTTTCCCACAGGCGCCACACAGTGCTAACTTTCAACCCTCATTACTGAGGCCTATTTATATATAATGCTTGAACGTTTCTAGTAAATCGGGTTTTATCGTTGAAATAAATTAGTTACTGGGTTTACTGGAGATTTATTGGCTTCCTATTTTTCTTTACGTTTTTGTACAATTAGCTGTATTTACTAAAGATCTGCGCTGTAGGCAAATTTTTGGTTTATTATGAACATCAAAAAAAGTTAATGTAGGTATCATTGAATTGAAGGCTTAGTAGGGCTCGCAGTTCAGTTGGTTCTAGACTGTAGGTTCGATTTCCACCTAGGATAAACATTTGAGTGATGATCGAGCATAAACGTTAGATTTGTATCCTAATGTTATTATACATTACTAGCCGTCCGCCCCGGCTTAGCATGGGTGTACTAATGAAGATTAGAGGCAATTTAGATTACATTATTGCATTTTTGGAGTTTACTCCTTAAGAATCGGTTTTTGATATAAGGCGCCCGGTATGAAAAAAAATGTGAGTAGTAAAATCTACTGAACGCATGACCTCGTTATGTTTTTGGTGCGCAACTTTCTAATTTGGTGTGAGCAGTGCAGCTAGATCGTGAGTAGTGTGTACCCTTACTTTGCCTATACTTTATAATGCTTTCTCTCACTCTTACTGATGGCAAAACATCTTATAGTGGGGGTACGCTCTACGCACGATCTGGTAAACTCCAGTCGTGCGTCGGAGCTGACACACACAATTTTTTTGTTACAATCTTAATTTTTTTCGACAATAAAATATAATCATTGTGACTCGCTGATAATGATGCTTTTAATAGATTTTAAAAATTGATCCAGCTGTTATTTAGTTTATCCATTACAATCAAAAATATTAATCTAACCTCTTTATAATAGTAATGTCAATAAAGATGTATTTTGAAAAACCAGCCGACTGCGAGTCGGACTCGCGCACGAAGGGTTTCGTATCATTATTAATAAAAAACGGCGAAAAAATGCGTTTGTTGTATGGGAGCCCCACTTAAATATTTATTTTATTCTGTTTTTAGTATTTGTTGTTATAGCGGCAACAGAAATAAATCATCTGTGAAAATTTCAACTGTCTTGCTATCACGGTTCATGAGATACAGCTCTGTGACAGACAGACGGGTAGCGAAGTCTTAGTAATAGGTTCCCGTTTCTACTCTTTGAGTACGGAACCCTAAAAAGTATATAAAGTATTCTGTCATTTATTTCGTTCTCATAATACAATCGTTGCTTAGTTTGGTTCAAGGTGGCGCTCTGTATTATC
The DNA here is from genome assembly GCA_912999785.1 of Hydriomena furcata. Lineage (NCBI taxonomy): Eukaryota > Metazoa > Arthropoda > Insecta > Lepidoptera > Geometridae > Hydriomena > Hydriomena furcata. The sequence continues at coordinate 11,846,872 of OU538829.1, forward strand.
TATATATATAAAAATCAATTGCTGTTCGTTAGTCTCGCTAAAACTCGAGTACGGCTGAACGGATTTATCTTATCTTGGTCTTGAAATGTTTATGGTGGTCTAGGGAAGATTTGAAAGATGAGAAAAATTCGAATAATTGCCGTAAATACCCTAAAAACAGCCCTTTTCTTTTTCCCATATAAACGTTTTCTAAATAAAATTTAGAGTTAATTTGAGCTTTATTTTAGAACGGGAACGGGAACGGGAACGGGAACTTAACATAGCATTTGTTAATTCTAAAGCGATACGAATTTCGCAGGGTCAGCTTGTGTCTAATATTTTCTTTCAATAAAGTTCAGTCAGGAATTAAATTTGTTTTTGTTCGTCTTGTTGAACATTGAACCATGCATAGTGAGGTTGGCATTGAATAAATCTACCAGTGACCACTGAACGGCTGAAAGGAATTTATGAATTTTCGATTACTTCAGCAGAGAGTCAGCAAGTGAATATTTAGGACTTAAATTTACATTGTTCTCTATGAATGGAAATGACTAAATAAAAGCTTGTTATAATATCGTTTGTTTGAATTCTATTGTACGCGAAAAAATTGCTTCCAGATAACAATCCAGCTTACTATTTAATTATATAATCAGCATACGAATAAGGTATTTTTGAGAGATTCTTTTCTTTGATTGTAAATAAATAAATCTTATATTTGGGAGTCTATTTTTTTTTGTTGAATATTCGAAAATTCCGTCGTTCTCGCTCGCGAATTCAATTCTTAGCCGAATTCAATTTGCATTTTAGATTTTAAATTTACATATTGTATACATCTTGAATTTTCCTAGAAACGTCAATGTACACCCTTTGGGATTACAGTCGTGAGCAAATAATTTTTTTTATCTCCGAGGTAGAATATGTATAATTGTATATGTATTTTTTTACAAGCAATATATATACCTACTTTTTAGGGTTCCGTACCCGAAGGGTAAAAACGGGACCCTATTACTAAGACTTCGCTGTACGTCTGTCCGTCTGTCTGTCACAGGGCTGCATCTCATGAACCGTGGTAGTTAGACAGTTGAATTTTTTACAAAGATGTATTTCTGTTGCTGCTATAACAACAAATACTAAAAACAGAATAAAATTTAATATCTAAATGGGGCTCCCATACAACAAACATGTTTTTTTTGTAGTTTTTTTATAGATAATGGTACGGAACCCATCGTGCGCGAGTCTGACTCGCAGTTGGCCAGTTTTTTAATATACCGTTTTAACTAAAAAATATTTAGGAGCGCTGGTTGTGGGCATTTTAACAACATTTTAATTTTCAAATAAAAGGTATATATTAATTAAATATTTAAACGACGATTTTGAAACAACGTACAATAGAATAAATATCTATCTCTTAAGTTAAGTAAAGGTTTTGTGAGAGGAGATATTTAATTATTAATTATATAAATAGACAAAACGGGAAATAATAAGTTGTGGTCAATCAAGTCTAGAGGTATAACTTATAGGTATAACGTAATTACTATAGATATAGATTATAATATATAGATTTTAAATAAGTTTGTTTGCTATGCTTAGTTGTTGACTGTAAATTGAAAATGACCAAAACCGTGATAGGCACCACAACCGGGTCTTTGACCCTACATAATATGCAAAAATTAGTATGCTAGTGACAAAAATCGTTATTAAGTAGATTTGCTTAGTTGTTTGATTATTTTGAATTGAACAGGTGTATAATATATAAGGTTAGGTAAGTCTAGATATAAATTGATATGGTAACATAGAATCAATCGTCCAATACTTTGCATCATAATATTAGTAAAAAAAAAAGATTAATCAGTTGTGGCCAAAAGGACAACTTATACTTAAGACGAGTAATAAATGTTTTTGATGAATGCAGAATCGTTTTTTCTCAATAACCGCAAAACATACAGTTTTGTTTTTTATGACAAAAATAACCTAAGGATATAATCTAGATAAATTACAGACAGAAACACGATTGGTGAAACTTTTCTCAGTAGATTTATTTTCCAAAGTTGGCTCTTCAAAAACACGAGTTTCGTTTCGTTCAAAGCTATGAATAGCTAAACAGTTTATTTTTATATAATTCGTAAGATAATCATATTAGCTAAATAAATTACAGACAGTTTCTTTTTAAATTTTATGGTTTTCAAGATAATGCAGTTTTATCACTTTTTTCGTCTTATCCGGGTAGACTCAGCCCCATACAAAACGTCAAAAATTTCACTTATCACCTTAAATATGTGGGCATGTGCCAAAGTAATGTACGTGCCTCTGACTACCTTCTCAAGACATCTTGAAGGGTCTGAAAGATCTTTATCGTACTTGGAGATTCATTTGGATGTACGAGTAACATATACCTAGTACCGAGAACATAACACAGGTAAGAAAATTAATAGGCAAGATCCTTGCATGCATAAAGGGGACAAAGCCACGTCCAAACATTACATTTGACACATGTCTACGTTTTACAGTAATTATCATTCCATACGTGACAGGTTGCATACAACTACTACAAAATATAATGTACGGACGTGCCTCTGACGCCTTGAGATCTGAGATCTGAGATCCTATATATATTTTTTTATTTATTAGAAAGAGTATACTATATAAGCTGAGTGGCTCAGGCTCTCAGGCTCAGTGGCGCGTCTTGGGAGATACCTATGTCCAGCATTGGACTACTATAAGTTGATGATGATGATGATGATGATGATTTTTTGAGAGTCGTGCAATTTTCAAAAGGTCTAGAGATGAACAATAAAACTTCCAGCCCTCTTTAGTCAAGTCGCTTTTACGCTGAAAGGCATGCGCGCACATTCTTTTATTCGACATACTCAGGGTTGCTGTAGAACGAATAAACTGGATTTAAAATGCACAAACCATATCGTCTGCTTACTGGTAAAAGTGAGTACGTGCAGTTTTTGAAAGTTTGAGTTATTTAACCAAGTTAAAACTCAATAATTAAAAAACTGCTAACTACAGTATTGAAATTATTATTTTTTGGGGATATTAACCAAAATATAGCCTATTTTGTTTAATATAACCTGTTTTACGTGTAGTTTTTTTTTACTTATCATAGAATAAATAACCAGTGATTTCAACGGCCAGTGATTAAAATTATGTTTTCTTCAATCTTATTACAAAGGGGTCAAATTTTTATATTTATTTGTCCTTGATAAACTAAAAACTACTGGATCGGTTTTGAAAATTCCTTCACCAACCAAAAGCTTCATTATCAGAGTAACATCTATATACAAAAAATCAATGCCACTTTTCGTTGTAATTTTATAACAAAAGAACGGGCTTACCTATCCAAACCAAATGCTTAGGCTTTGTTCGGACTATTTAGTAGATGGTTTATGTAAAGTTTGCCCAAAATCAGTAGAGCGGTTTAATTTTTTTTGTGTAGTAGCCGCTAGTAGGCTAAATTTAATTTAAAAAAAAAAATTAGATTCCTACGATAATTGGAATAATGTAACATAAGGTATAGATCGGAGCGGACAGCTAGCACGGTATAATTTCGAGATGAACAGCTGACTGTACCGTCCTATAAAATGCCCCCGAATTTGTTTGGTCAGTCTAACTAAACCCTATAGAACACGGTTTCTCAAAGTAGGGTACGCGTAATACTCACGGTACAACGTTTTATCTAACTCAAATGCCTAAAGTCTAAAAAAAAAAAATAGGATCACGACTGTAATCCCCTAGTACGGTAGACATCCTCTCAGATCTCCAGACGCTTAGATCTTTTGAAGATGTCTAGTGGGGGTGGTCAGAGGCACGTCCAAACATTATATTTGGCACATGCCCACATTTTGCAGTAGTTAGCATTCCATACGTGACAGGTTGCAAGCCCATCGCCGCTAAAGTCTATATTATGTCTGCTTATAGTCTATAGATAAAATCTATAGTCTTTATCACTACATAGTATAAAGCAAAGTCGCTTCCCGCTTCCCGCGTCTGTATGTATGCTTATATCTTTAAAACTACACAACGGATTTTGATGCGGTTTTTTTTTAATAGATAGAGTGATTCAGGAGGAAGGTTTATATGTATCGCTAGTTTTTTATAAAAGGGTTTTTTCGGTTCGTCTTAAATGTCTAATGTCTACGTGGAACTATAAGTTTGAGAAACCCTGCTCTAGAACCACGGGTTTTGATAGAGCGAAAGATTTTCTTCTAGTTTGTATTCATTGGGAAGTTAGGAAATTATTACCAGGGCCGACGGTGACATCTGTCGGCAAAGTTAGGGAATGGACATGATAGATACTATCATGTTCAGGAAAACGTTACTAGTTTGAAGAAAGTGGATTAAACAGATGTACAGGCTTGTATAGGAATGTTGATAGGTATAAGGGAAAAGGTACACTAAAGAAAAGATGGATGGATTTTGTGAAAGATGATATAGGAGTAACGGCGGATAGAAATAAGTCTAATTATCTGATTTGAATATATGTTTATTGTGTAGAGAATAGTCCTAAGTTGGTTCCCCACCCAGGGCAAATATTTGTGTGATGAACATAGATGTTTGTTCTGTGTCTGGGTGTTGATATGTATATTATGTATGTATTTACAAAAAGTATATAAGTATTCCATCAGTTATCTGGTTCCCAAAGTACAAGCTCAGCTTAGTTTGGGGCTAGATGGCTCTGTGTGTAAAGTCCGTAAAATATATATTTATTTATTTATATATACCTAATTCTTGTACATCGCCATCATTGGTATATTTTTAAGTACATTGAACTTGTAAGTAAGTAAGCAAACTTTGTAATCTGACCTGCGTAATTGAAAGTCAATATCACTTTTCGTCAAAAACTCCCCAAGAATCATTTAGTCTTTGTACAAGTTTAGTCTGCAGATTATTGAAACTAATGTCTTGCCTAGCTTTAAATTTGTTATTTTTTATTATAATACATTACTCATTATATTACGAATAAATACGTTATAGAAACAAAAAAAACCGACGAAAAGTCTAGTAACGATATTTGTTTTTTAATAGAAGAATAAGAATTATTAGTATTAGTCCTACATTAATATATTTTGAATTGTCAAATTGAAACAATTCTCTACACAATAGAAAAAAAAAACACCGAAATCGAATAATGAGGTACGAATGCGCAGTCCTACAAAAAAATAGCAACAGAAAAAAATACATGTCGACTTGATAACTAATTTTTGTGTCGGTTTAAAAATCAAGAAGTTTTAGACACGAATACAGCATCAAATATAATATAAAATTCCATATTTCCTCCCACCAATCTAAAGTTGTGAACGTTTGTCGCATGATTTACTGGACATGCCCCAGCTACTGAACCCTATACTTTCCCATCCGGTAACTGCGAACATTTTGAAAATCGTTTTGTCCTTCTGACAGGGGTCTTCAACGATGGTAACCCCATGACACATGAGTGTGTGTGTGTATGTTACTCTTTTACGCAAAAACTACTGAACATCAAAATGAAACTACAGTATTATAGCTTATACATCAGAATAACACATAGGCTACTTTTTATCTAGGTAGGCGAGCAGCTAGTAAATTAATATAGAACTTCTATACTAATATAATAGATATGTATTTTCGTATGTTTGTAACGAATAAACTCAAAAAAACAAACAAACTTCTTACATCATTAGAATGCTAAATTATCTCCAAGAAACATAAGCTATATTTATTACAAGAAAAAATTAGGGATCCCTACTAAAACTTAATTAATATAAACCATAAAAATTTTAACAAAATGTGGACATGTGCAAATGTAACGTTTGAACGTGTCTGCTGTCTGTGACTAAAAACATTATCCTTCCTCTAGCGCGGATAGAAAGTCCAAAATGGCACTTACGCCTTTATCGATACACACGAATGACTGCAAAATAAAAGCGTTACTCACCGATGACGAACAGCAGTCCATGTAGAAGTGATAGCCATAAAGCGGATTTTGCGGCCGCTTCCGCCATTACTGACGCCGCTCACGCCGCTCGGATCACTGAAATGTGTCATAGCCTCAGTAAAGCGAAGTATCGAACTTTTTTTGGTATGGAATTTAAGCAAATGAGTATTTTATCTTGTACTTTTTAAATGCTTCACAGAATGTTCGTATGATACTCACTACGTTGGCAACGAATTTATAACAAAAATAATTACTTTGATTGTTTTAATGAAATTAAGAAAATAAAAATGACTGGCTTCACTGCTTAGTTGGTATTAGCTCTACCTTCTGCGCTGTAGGTTGTGGGTTCGATCCCCACCCGGGATAAACATTTTGTGTGATGAACATTGATGTTTGTTCTGTGTCTGGGTGTTGTTATGTATAAAATGTATGTATATACAAAAAAAAGTATATAAGTATTCTATCAGTTATCTAATTCCCGTAGTACAAGCTTTGCGTGATTTGGGGCCAGATAGCCCACCAATATCCACCAATGTCCACCAATATTTATTATTTATTTATTATTTGGTTTATATAACTAAATAAATAACAAATAAATAAATATTGGTGGACATTTTACCTAGCCATCTAGCCCCAGACTAAGCAAAGCTTGTACTATGGGTATCAGATAACTGATATACATTACTTATATACATACAGACTTATAAACATTTTTTTTATGTAAATACATACTTAAAGATATTAACACCCAATCTGTCTGCCTGTCACAAGGCTGTATATAATGAACCGTGATATCTAGAAAGTTGAAATTTTCACTGATGAAGTATTTTTGTTGCCGATATAACAACAAATACTAAAAACAGAATAAAATAAATATTTATGCTCCCATATAACAAACGTGATTTTTTTGCCGTTTTTTTGGTAATTGTACGAAACCCTTCATGCGCGAGTCCGACTCGCACTGGGTTCGTTTTTTTTTATATTATTGCAATGGAACTAGTGGTTTATTAATTTAGAAACTAGTGCTTGGCTCTGATTTATTTTAGGTCGAATCTAATTAGAGTCTCATTCTGATGAGTTCTAGCTTTTGAATTCTGCGCGCCGCCGCAATTCATTTGTGCTTTCTGATTCTACATTCCGAAGATAACACGATAAAGCTATAGGCTTGCTTGACTAGCAAGAGTCAGATTGTTAACCTAACTCTACGAAGAGCTACGCACGTAGCACCTCTGCTACGTGCGTAGCGCTTCGTAGGAGAGTACCTTTATGAGCTTCAAATATGCCCAACATAATTATAGCGTAAAAAAGTTGCAGTCTAAAATTAAATAATGACTAGCAGACCCGCTACAAAAGTTGTCCTGTCCCAATTTCAATAATCGTTACTGCACGTTGAAATGACGATTGATGTCAACAATGATACCAGTTTTTTGGCACACCAGCGCAATCTCTACCAAAATCATTAACTTTTGGATTTTTTTACATTTCGGGTGTTTTTCGTATTTTATAGTAGTAGTAATAGTCTTTATTTTATTAGGACATTATATCTACATCTATAGCAAATTTCAATTCAATCCGTTTTGTCGTTTATGCCTGATTGAGGCACAAACATATATACAAACTCACAAACTTTTGCATTTATAATATTACCAGAGCTCGCCCCACTTTTGCACGGGTGGTACCTGGATAAAAAGTAGCATGTGTCTTATTCTAATGTATAAGCTATATTACTGTTAAGTTTCATTTTAATCCGTTCAGTAGTTTTTGCGGGAAAGGGTAACAAACACACACACACACTTACACACTCTCACTTACTCACAAACTTTCGCATTACTTCTTTCATTACAACTTTCGCTAGTACTTAGTATACGCTTTTATTTAAACGATTAGGATTAGGATTAGGATAATCGATTTATTCTCGGAAAGATCTTTTATTTCTCAACCAATGTGTTTAACAGTGTTCTTCAAGAATACAATAAAAGCTACCTAATTATTGTGTAGTTCCCATGAGCATTACAATACGTGGCAAACAGCCAAAGGATTCCATTTCAGCTCGTTAAGGGGAGGGTCTGGTCATAATGATAATCCTAATAATATTATAAATGCGAAAGTTTGTGAGTTTGTTTGTATGTTTGTGCTTCAATCAGGCCTTAATGACAAAACGGATTACGATGAAATTTGATGTAGATATAATGCTCGAATAAAACATAGATTACTTTACGAAAAACGTCCTTAAAATGATTAAACAACGCAAAAGGCATGATTTCGGTTAGGTGGCGCTGATGTGAATGTGAATTGAATTGACATCAGTCGTCATAGCAACATGAGTTACTCTATACGATTATTGAAATTTGGACAGGACGTCTGTCGCGGGTCTGCTAGTTAATACAATTCTGTGGAAATCTTTTACTACGAGAATTCTACTAAACGGAAACAATTGAAGTTGTCTCTATCAAAGTTGTAATCAACTACTTTAACGACAAAGCGGAGATTTTTAATTACAAAGTTTTATAATATACACCCTAAGGGAGCATTTCCACTAAAGCGGAGCCAACTCTTATTCAAGAACATCCCTTAGTTAAGTGTTACAGTTCTCACTGCAAAGTTTCCGATTTCTCACAGTGTCGGATATGTCCATACATTCGTTTCATGAACAACACTTATACTAGATTTACACTCGCGTACGAGTCGCCAGACGCGGTGCGAGGCGAACCACGAGACGTGAGTGTGAATAGACGCTCGTGGCTAGTCTCGCGCCTCTCTCCTTTACTATCGATCACGCGAGGTGCGAGCCGAGGCACGAGATGAGACACGAGGCGAGGTACGAGGCGAGAGTGTAATCCTAGTATTAAGTATTCCCTAGCTCAGTGAACGCATCTAGTCGGATTCAGCGTTGTAATTGGTGGTTGGTTATGGACCTAACTTCAAGCAATGGTAAACGTCATCAATATCTATCAATAAAACAAACCACAGAGTATTTTGTATAGACAAACAAATGCCATGTCGGCTCATCGGCTCACAAGCTTAAAAGTAACATCAAAACATTATTATATACGGTGCGAATTTCACACTAATATAGTTCTAATATTACTTTCGGACCTTGTAGTATAATATGGCGCCTGTTATCTGTTGGATTGATAACTTAACATTTTCTTGTATGTGTTTTCTTGTGCTATTCACAGCATCGTTTTTTCGACGAATAAAATAATCATCAAATTCATCCTCATTTTAATAATTTTTAAGTTGAATTTTACTTTCAGGTTATATGTTTGAAAACACAACCAACAATGCGTTCGGTGAAGTAGCTATTGAGGAACTTTGGTTAGAGGCACGTTGTAGTGTGCGCATGCGCATAGTGTCGCACAACACTCAAGTGATGTTTATGAAACTAATTTTGCTCACTGTGGGTCGGAAGCTACTGTGCGTGCTCATAGTATCGTTTATGAACAAATTCAAATTCAAATTAAAAAAATCATTTATTTCAATAAAATCACAAGGATCACTCTGAAACGTCTTAGGAACTAGGTGAAGCAACGCCGATTCCACGCGACCAAGCCTAGAAGAATCAGGCAACAAACACGGCTTGGGGTCTACCTTTTTTTTAATGATCCTTGATGATCAAGGACGGGTGTCACTTAAACACGCGTGTAAGAATAGTTCCTCTCCACTCCTAGTAAAACGCACCCTTACAATTGAATATCTTAATCAGCACGTAGACATTTCTTTCACGCTTACTTCAAGAACTAGTCTAAAGACGTGATCCCTATCTATTCCTTTAGGAATCAGGCGTGATGTTGTATGAACTACAAGTACTAAAAATCGATAGTAAAAATTGAGCTATAAAGTTGTATAATTTGTTTTTATGGTAACCTTTTTTGTTTAGTAAAAAAATTGCCTGATAGAGTTAAAACTATCGTGGTTATTAATCATTTTAAATATAAATACGGCTAATTATCACGTTTTTTAGGGTTCCGTACCCAAAGGGTAAAAACGGGACCCTATTAATAAGACTTCGCTGTCCGTCTGTCTGTCTGTCTGTCTGTGTGTCCGTCCGTCTGTCTGTTACAGGGCTGTATCTCATGGACCATGATAGCTAGACAGTTGAAATTTTCACAGATTATGTATTTCTGTTGCTGCTATAACAACAAATACTAAAACAGAATAAAATAAATAAATGAGGGGGGCTCCAATACAACAAACGTGATTTTTTTGCCGTTTTTATAGATAATGGTACGGAACCCTTCGTGCGCGAGTCCGACTCGCACTTGGCCGGTTTTTCTTGTATTGCTGACGTTTCGAGACAATTCAGATGCTTTTCATCATGAATATTCGTCGATCTACCGTTGATCGCGGTCGCTGACGATGCTCATGATGAAGAGCATCTGAATTGTATCGAAACGTTAGCAATACAAGAAAAAACGTGGTTTAATTTACCAGATGTTTTATAAGAGTATCAAGTCTTTAAAACTAAGATGTTGAGACTAAGAGGAAGAACAAACGAAGGAAAATAAATATAAATTTTCAGTCTTTCATTCATTGAAGCGTATTAAATACATGAAACTATAAGCCGCAGTTTCACTAAAAGACATTTGTCCAGCGACAATATCGCCTGACGTATTCATCGTTTCGGGCGACGTCGCGCGATACATCGACAGAATCGCGAGTCATTGCAACGGATCGGGCATCATCAGCAGTCGCCCGACTAGAACTCTACGTGTCGGGCGACATCGCCTGATATCATCGACGTATCCCCTAGTGAAAATGCGGTTTTATGTTATTTCAAACTAGCATTGTATCATACTGTAAAAACGTTTTGATAATATGTATGATGCTCATTATGTCAAAGTCAACGCAGTGTAGAGCTATGAAAAAAGCGCTTTTTGTCAGCGACTATCGTATTACACTACGTTTATATATACGATTTCAATGTTTTTTTCTATTGTGTATAGAATAGTCTTAAATTGGTCACATTATAATACATAAATGTAGAACAAGTAGTTCTTTTTAAAAAACCAATATCTTCCCTTGACTTTCGTAGGTTTTCTTTTTAATTTTTTAAACGTAGGTAATAATTATTAGTTCAATAATGGAAAAAGGAGTGCCCTTTACATAGATATAATGTCAGTAGTTTTTCTATAAAACTTGAAAAAGCACATAATATTTTACAATAAAAATGTGTAATGAATTTAACATAATTTTATTTTGATTTATTTGAAGATACGAAAAGATATTCAGGTTTTTTATAGCTTTAAAAAAATATATGATTACGACTGTAATCTCCAAACATGGTAAACCTACTCTCAGATCTTAAGGTGCTTAGATCCTTGAAGATATCTAAAGGAGATAGTCAAAGGCACGTCTCAACATTACATTTGGTGCAATGCCTACAGTTTGAAACTATATAATGTACCTACCTAACTACTAAGTACCTATAACAGAGTGGGTTATGATTATTTGCCTGAGCTTTGTGTTTTTTTGTGACCATGAGTTGAAAGAACAAGTGTGGTGAAAGGATCTAAGGATAAGGTAAAAAAGACGCTCAAGCATTGGTTTCGTGGACTCATTTTACGGGTGGCGGTAATACGTACACACATGTGATAAAAACACATGCTTTTATGGCTCGTAAACGAAATTGCCTTGTAATGTCAGACGACCACGGTACAGGGTGATATTGAACAAGAGTATAAGATAAGGTATCTCTATATAAATGCTCCATAACGTTCAAGGTAAATTAGATTTTGCCGCCATTTTTGATATCTAATTATTTCGGTCTATAGAGAACCTTCTCTTAGATTTTAGTACGGACAAAGTAGTTTTACCAACCTTGGATTTAAGACGAGTAATATTTTTTTTGATGAATGCAGAATCGTTTTTTCTTTAACCGTAAACATACAGTTTTGTTTTTATGACAAAGATAACTTAAGGATTTAATATATGTAGATAAATTATAGACTGAAACACGATTGGTGAAACTTTTCTCGATAGATTTATTTTCCAAAGTTGGCTCTTCAAAAACACTAGTTTCGTTTTACTCAAAACTATGAATAACTAAACAGTTCATTTTTATATAATTCGTTAAATAATCATACTAGTTACAGACAGTTTCTTTTTAAGTTTGATGGTTTTCAAGATAATGTGGTTTTATCACTTTTTCCGACTTATCCGGGTAGACTCATCCCATACAACAAACAAAAATTAGAAGCATCACCTCAACAACATTTTGCACCATATTTTTATACGAGTGTCTGGCCCGCGACCATGGCAATTGTAAATAGTCGAAACTTTGGGAAAATAAATTCAAGGTAATTACGTGATAAATACCCTTGTAAAAAACTATAGTCTTTGTTTAAACAAAAATGTTTTTGCTATGATACACTATTCAGCTAATGAAAAAAAAAACACATCACTAAATCACTCGTATGTATCTTATCATAAATTTAAAACTACAAAAATCTCTGAATACATTATGCGGTGATTTATGTATATATAAGGAGACTCTACTGTATAATTACTTGATATTATTTTTGGAACGTCCTGTATATATTAAATGACATGATGTATGGTAACACAGTGATAAACAATACTTGTCCGCATTCCCCGTGTACAGGTATTACAATATTAATAATTAAGTAGACATACTCACTTAGGTTATGTTATTTTATATTTGTGGTATGTACTGTTTAATCAAATAGTACCTGATTCAAAGTTAGTTGCTAAGCCATGAAGGAGGCCTTTTAGCGGCCTAAAACCTTCTATTGGCCACTCAAAAAAACTCATACCTTCAATATTTATTTTTATTTTTTACTAGCCGACCCGTGACATATGTTGTCCTCTCAAATTTCAGTAATCGAATACTGAATGTCTGATTGTTTTTAATCTGTGATGTCAGGTTAGTTGCACACCAACGCCATCTTTACATAAATCATCCATTTTGCGTTTTTTTATCGTTTTGGGGATGTTTTTCATTTTATAAAGTAGTCTATTATTTATTCGGGCATTATATCTACATCTACAGAAAATTTCAACTTAATCCGTTTTGACGTTAAAGCCTGATTGAGGCACAAACATACATACAATCTCACAAACTTTCGCAATTATAATATTATTATGATAGGATTTAATAATTTTATAACTAAGTAAAATAATACATTATTACAACAACGGGAAATTACTCACGTAGATGAGTTAATCACGTAATGAAATTGTCAGTGCGAGACGGCAATGCGAGCAGGGTAGCGCGCGCGTTATGGTCCACTCACCCTGAAGAAGATTCTCTAGATGAATCGAAACATTGTCGGTGTCCTCATTGACAATTTATCATTTACGTGAGTAATTTCCTGTTGTTGTAATAATGTGTAGTAAAACTCACGAAAGTTTTGAAAGTGAAAAAGTAAAATAATGTATGTACTTACCTACTTTATTTTTTATCTTGTTTTGGGTACCTAAGTTAAGTCAACACTATACCTAGTAATCCTACAAACATTATAAGATAGCTGTTATTGGAATCGCAACTTTGTTAACGTGATGTAATTTTCAAACAGACTTCAACTTTCACTGCACTTTATTAGGGGTTTAATTTAGGGAATTTATTTCTTATTGGGGTGCCATAAGAAATAAATTCACAAATATAATACACAACAATACATAAATTTAAAGTTTCTAGTGTTCGAGTTTGATATATCAGTCAGTCAGTAAGTAACGCAAGAGTTTTACATATAACGTGAAAGGTAAATTCTCCAAGTTCGTGTTTGGCAATTTTTCATAAATATCTTTAGGCAAACACGTTGCCAATAGAGAGATATTGCTATTGGTTCTATACCGTCTGTTGCTCTCAACTTGGCAAACGACACAGATTATTTGAACTTTATATATTTTAGATGCTTTCGAGCAGAAGAAAAAATGTTTCAGTTCTCGTTTAAAATAAATTTCTGAGAAAATGTTTTATATAATAACAGAGTAATAAAGTGAATTTACATTTTAGTATGATTGGAATATGAATATTTTTCGACGTGCATTTGACACCATTACTCTGATTTGAAGGGTATTTTAGATAATATCTATATAAATAAAAATGAATCGCCGAAATGTATGTACGCACATAACTTCGGAACGACTGCACCAGATTAGATAATTCTATTCAGTTTTATTGTGTTCGTTATTATCAGGACTGTATTCAAGAAAAAATTTAAAAATCCACCATTAATTTGTAAAATTCGGGAAAAACTGAAAGTGATTTTGGAACGAAGTTCCTTATCGCGCGTTGTGAAAGGAGGCTAGACGGAAAAAATTCTTACGAAAAGTTGTCACGAAAAGTTGTCACGACACTTTTTTGCTATAGTATATGTATTAATATAAATATCTATTAATTGTGTCGAGGTCGAGGTGGAAGTGGAGGTCGAGATGGAGGTCGAGGTCGAGGTCGAGGTCGAGGTCGAGGTCGAGGTCGAGGTCGAGGTCGAGGTCGAGGTCGAGGTCGAGGTCGAGGTCGAGGTCGAGGTCGAGGTGGAGGTCGAGGTGGAGGTCGAGGTCGAGGTCGAGGTGGAAGTGGAGGTCGAGATGGAGGTCGAGGTCGAGGTGGAGGTCGAGGTCGAGGTCGAGGTCGAGGTCGAGGTCGAGGTCGAGGTCGAGGTCGAGGTCGAGGTCGAGGTGGAGGTCGAGGTCGAGGTCGAGGTCGAGGTCGAGGTCGAGGTCGAGGTCGAGGTGGAGGTCGAGGTCGAGGTCGAGGTCGAGGTCGAGGTCGAGGTCGAGGTCGAGATGGAGGTCGAGGTCGAGGTCGAGGTGGAGGTCGAGGTCGAGGTCGAGGTCGAGGTCGAGGTCGAGGTCGAGGTCGAGGGCGAGGTCGAGGTCGAGGACGAGGTCGAGGTCGAGGTCGAAGTCGAAGTCGAAGTCAAAGTCAAAGTTGATTCCCCTTCCCTTGTCCCACGTTATTTTGTGTTCAGTACAATATAACTGTAAACTAATAAACGACTTATTGTGCAAGTAGGAGATTACCAAAACATCATTAGTTGGTAGGTGGTATCTACTTAGGAAGGTAGGTATTTATTTATTTGCTTTGCGTTTGTTTCTCATCTAACTAGCTAGATTAACAAAAATTGAGCCTACTGATTAAGTTTATATTACATTATATTTGATAATAATAAAAAACATATTATTTTAACTTAAAAGAAATAAAATTTTATTACAATTCCTTCACTAATTAATCGAAAAGAACTTCGTTCCATCCGGGTGTCCCTTGACACCTCTCAAGTTTTTTTTCTATGGAATTTACGCAATTTGACAGGACAACGTCTGTCGGGACAGCTAGTTTTATTTATAAATCGAAGAGAATGTCACCATGCTTGTGGTTTACAGTTATGTTTACGGTATACAGCTCAGCTGGTAGTAACTCTGCCTTCAGCTCTTGTAGGTTGTGGGTTTTGATCGACTCAGGGCGAATATTTGTGTGTTGAACATAGTTGTTTTGTTTGTACTCGTCTTTGTGTTAGTATGTATCATAATTTTGAATTTATAAAAAAGTCCCATATGACAAACTTTGCTAAGTTTGGAGCTAGATGACGATGTGTAAAATGTCTGAAAATATTTATTTATTAATTTATGATGATAATCCTATTTTTCAATCGACGAAAAAAGGAAATTCTTAAGGCCCGGCTCACACTCACACACGTATTTCAATGATTTTCAGGTACCGATTTAAAAACCAGGAATCACAATTGTGAGGATATAATGATACAAAATTACTGATAATATATTCATCTTTAATAGTAGATAATAAAAACTGGCCAGTTCTATACAATATTTTCAAAAAAATACGTTTTTACCGTCGCAACAACCGCTGAAAATGTCGAAAAATGGGGTCTGGTTAGGTACCAATATCTTTAGACCCACAGCATATTTTTATTTTAAAATAATATGAAATTGTAGATTTTATATTTCTCTATTCCGCGTGGCATTATCTTGTTTTCAAATAATTTACTTTTTCATTTATGAACAATATAAAATGCAATAAAACTTCTCCATACATTTTTTCCATACAAAACTCACATTCACCTCAAGTCGGCACGTCAGTTAGCGCTCAGACGCGCTCGGGGAAGCACGTCCACGTCACATTTTTCTTCGAATTTAGAGGAGGTCTTACATAATGGTATACCGGGGTAAAATACTGGACATGCAAAACTAATGATAACATTTGTATAATATATTGCCTTGAAGAATTTAGTGCAAGCCACACAGATGAAGGTTAGGTACAATGCATGATTTGTTGAAAGAGTTGGATGGTTTTTTTGTAGAAGATGCGTTTCATCGAGTTTGGTTTCTGTAGTATATGTGGGTAGGTCCGAACAAAACGGGTGGGTACCGCACCTTGGAAATAAATCAGTTCATTGTCACGATTCACAATCTTTTATTTTACTCCGTATAAATCCTGCATATAAACCATTGGCGACGACGGTAAATTACCAATTGTGCGTGCAAATACTCAACAAGAAACATACAGTAATTGGAAATAATGGGTATCGGCAAAATAAAAGAATTTGACATGAATTCAGGGAACTGGACTTTGTACTGTGGACGCGTCGACATGTACTTTCGTGCGAATGGTATCAAAGAAGATCTCAAGTTGCCGACCTTAATCTCATTGGTTGGTGAGGAAGTGTTCGAGTTAATGGTGAACTTGACTAACCCAAAAAAACCTACGGAGCTCAGTTATGATCAACTGGTTACGCTTGTACAAGAACATTTGCAACCCAAACCGTCCATTATGGCGGAACGATACAGATTTCGACAAAGGCGGCAGGCGATCGGAGAGAGCATAGTTCAGTATTTGGCTGCATTGAAGAAGTTAGCAAAAGACTGTGAATTCAAGGATATCTTGACAGAAAATCTTCGCGACCAGTTCGTATGCGGAATTAGCAGTGACTTGATACGACAGAGGTTATTTTCGGAACCGGATCTAACTTATGCCAAGGCATTATCACTGGCAACGTCGTTGGAAGCAGCGGAAAGAGATGCGGCAGCCGTAGACTCATCGGCGGCATCAAACAGCGCGGCGGCGGCGGGTGGCGTCACAAGTGCGGTGCACGCGCTTCGGGCCACGCCGACGCGCGCGGCGGGTGGCGTGCGGTTCAACAGCTCAGCGAGGAACACCGGTGCGGGTTCAACGGCAGGACTAGCTGGATGTAAGGCGTGTGGCGGGCAACATCAGACAGATGGTTGTAGGTTTCAGAACTACGTATGCAGCAGTTGTAGAAACAAAGGCCATTTGAAGCGGGTGTGTCCCTATAAGGACGCTTCTAAACCGAACGGCGACAAAGCGCATGCGGACAAAAGGCTCGGGACCAGGCGAGATGGTGGCGGCGGCAGATGGAACCAAGGAACGCACTTCGTGCAGCCAGCTGATCACAGCAGCGAGGGGTCAGACTCGGAGCGAGAGATTGAGGAATCGATGTTTCAAATGGCATTAGGCCATTACACACCGGTGAGTCTCGACTTGATGAAATTTTCGTTGAATCTCGAGTTGATGAAACAATATGATAATAGTATACGGTTTTACCTTTTTGCATACGTCGCGTCGGACCAAAATCGAAATAAGCCGATGTTTCGTATTTGATTGTTATTTTAATAAAAATATTAAATTTCAGGAAAATGTGAACCTGGTTGTGTCCCTAATTAATAATAAATATTAAAAGCTTTTATTTCCTTGCACAATATAAAAGTAACTTAAATATGTATCTATGCATAGGTATATAAAATTATGTGTAAGGACCGCTTTCAGCGGTAAAAGCCTCCTCCAGCTCTATCCATTTTTCCCGATCTCTAGCGGCTCTGCTCCATGTTTTGCCTGCTACTTTCACGATGTCATCATCCCATCGCATAGCAGGCCTTCCTCTTCTTCGTTTTTTATGTATTGGGTCCCAATTCATAATTGTAGATCACCTCTCATTTTGTAATCTTTGGATGTGCCCGGCCTATTTCCATTTTAGTGATAATACTTTCTGGACAACGTCTTTTGCTGTGGTTTTTGAAGTGTCCCTAATTAGTCCTATTAAATAAATATAAATGTTGATTTGATACATTTCTGTTTTGAAATGAAAGTTCTAAGGTACCATGATCCTTACCAGTATCGTTTAGACCCGATCTACCCTATATTACCAAGCGTGTTTTTTTATACATGGATGGAAAAAAATGATACTTTATCTATAATTGGATTTAGAAAAATTACATAAATTTCAGATTATGAATATAATTTATAATTATTATTTATCTACCTTTAATATTATAAATCTTAAAGTTTGTGCGGATGTTAAGTATGTTTGGATGTTTGTACCTCAATCAGACCTAAACGACTAAACGGATGAAATTGAAATTTGCTGTCGATGTAAATATACCTCTAGCTTATAAATAGGCTATTTTTAATTAAAAAACACCCTCAAAACTATAAAAAGACTCCGAGTGCTGGTGTGCAACAAATCTAGCATTAATCAATTTTGACGACTGATGAATGACTGACGAATGATACGATACGCATTGAACCAAAAATGTTGAACCTTCTAAAAAGGTCGGTATTTGTTATTATCAAAGCAAGGTTTATCTGGGGGCACGGCAGTGCCCCCGCCAAGTCAAGCAAAAAAGCGGCACAGTCGTACCATCCTTTTCTCGAAGCAGTTCAGGCCATTTTTGGACAGACAGACAGACATTGAAATCTCACAACTTTTTACGATAGAAGAACTGATGGGTTTTTGGTTAAATTATACACGATCTGGGTGATGTATATGGATTCTTTATTGTAGAGATATAGAACACGACCAGCCGTAACAAGCGAACAGGGAAGAGAGACTGACATCGACAGATTATCTCTGGTCATCTTAGGCTACTTATACAATATCTCAAAAGTTAAGTTTACACACACGAGCATAGTTCCAACAAAAAAAGACAAAAAAAGAAACTGAGTTGCGTTGCGAGAATTGACTTTTTATTTTTATTTTTACAAGTTGTTTTTGATGGCATATACTTAAGTTTAAGTACATGACGCAAATAATTAAATATTTAAAAAAATAATAAAGTGTCCTGAAAAATTGTTTAATTCGAAATACTGAAAGTGCTCTTTAGTGTTTCGTAGTTTACAAAAAACCCTTATAGTTTTGCCATTTTCGTCCATTCGTCCGCAGCTTAGCTCAGATACTCTTAGTACTAGAAAGTTGTAATTTGGCATGAATATACATTAGTCACGCCGACAATGTGGTAGAAATAAATACATATTTTCAGATGTTTTTTTTTCTCGCATAGTCTCCATGTCTTTGGATAGGTCTTAAAAAGTATTGCAGGTTTGTGATGTCATTTAGTACAAATACAATGGAAATAAGAATTTTTAAAAAGAGCTGGTCATCTCTTTTTACAAATTCATATTTAATTTTTCTGGAAAGAAAATATTATGGAGGGTTAATTAGTAAAGTTTTACAATAACTGTTTAATTCCAGAACTTGTTGACCCTCGCTACGCGCGGTCTATGGGTCTTCGAGATCATAGCTCGCACACAATATTCAAAAGCATACCTACATATTTTATCAGTATTTCACTTTCAAAACTTTCTGTGAGTGGTACTCGAAACGTTGACGGTGCCGTCATCGATTTTAGATGACAAAAAGTTTTTTTATTAAAAATATATTTTTTAAATCAAGCTTTTGTAATGTCTAGTGCTCTAGTTCTCGTCAAGATAAAAATAACGAGCCCAAACGCGACGTGGTTATGTTGTGTAGTTGAGGAGTTCCGATGGCTACATCCGACCTCCATCATCAGACCAGCTCTCTAGTACCATAATTTTACATTGTCATTGAGATTGATAGGTATGCAAAGTTTTGCCTCAATTCGACTATTTAGTGAAGAGTTCCGTTGAACAGCTCCTGACTCCATCATCAGATCAGCTCGCTGTCACCATATTATGTATGCAAAATTTCAGCTCAATCGATTGGGGATAACTGCTTAAAATTAAGTTGCAAGATTCCACCTTATCAAACATACATACATAAATATGTACATAAACTGCAAGTTAAATAAGAGCTTGTAAAAAAACGATACTTACCGTTTTGTCATAATGTATTTTATTAGTAGGTACCTAACAAATATTTTTTGCACAGTCAAATATTAGTAACTGTGTAGTAGCACTTTACGATTTGTAACATGTCTTATAATATATATTAATTTTTTCTATATTTATTTTCTTTTTGTCAAGTGCAACCTATAAAATTAT
The DNA here is from genome assembly GCA_912999785.1 of Hydriomena furcata. Lineage (NCBI taxonomy): Eukaryota > Metazoa > Arthropoda > Insecta > Lepidoptera > Geometridae > Hydriomena > Hydriomena furcata. The sequence goes on from OU538829.1 coordinate 11,867,010, forward strand.
TAAGTACATACCTACCTATACAAATATGACATACCTATTGCACCAAATATTTTCAAGTATCAAGACTAGTTATTTAGTCTTGGTAAATGAAGTGTGAAGTAGCTTCAATGTGTGCGTTTGCACTATTCTTAGTGTGCGGCCACAGAATACGACCGAGTACAAAAAATGCGAGCTGTCATAAATTTAACAGCCACCTTAATTCGATGCGTATATCTTTAACATCCTAATAATATTATAAATCTGAAAGTTTGTAATAAGGCTGTTAAATGTTTGTTCCCTAATCAAAAATAAACGACGAAATGGATTAAGATGAAATTCGCTGTAGTATGTAGATAAAAACTCAGAATAAATAAAGGGGGAACTTATAATCAGAAAAACAACCCATAAATGATAAAAAAACTAAAAAAAAGATGATTTTGGTATACGGCATCACAGACTAAAAACATTTAGTCGTCGTAATGAATGATACGCATTCTACCAAAATTCGTAATTTATTTAATCAGTACAAGGTTTGTGTGGCAAAAATTGGGAGCTGCCTGAAATAGTGTTTTCCTAGCTGATTATAACAAAAAAAATTGACAGAACAACGTTTGTCACGGGTCTTCTAGTATTATATATTTTTTATGTATGACTTCTCTAATCTTTTTACCCGGTGATCTGATTTTATGACTTTTCTTCTATTATTGTGTAGCGTAGAGAAATAGTTTAGAGTTGGTCCCATTTAAATTGTATTTACGTAAGACTAATAGTTTCTTCATACAATTTTAAAAGCTTTACCATCTCTTGGCTTTTCAATTGTTTGAAATATTTTTGTCGGTTTTATTTTTATTTTTTAAACGTAATACGATTTTAACGAAGTGCGATGTAGTGTTGCCAGTTGATGTAGCAAAATGAGCTTTATTGCGTTTAATTTCGATTCATTGCCTCGTGACGGTATCTTCTGCAATTTACGGCCAGCAGTCTGCAGCTGTGTACCATAAAAGTGATTGTTACAATCTTCTCTTTGTACTTGTACGATGTTTCCTAATGAATTAAAGATTAACAATAAAAGTGTACATACATATATTTTGTTTGTAAATAGAACCGTTTTGGCCGAATGGGTGGCACCTTGTCTTTCAATTCGAAAGACGTGGGTTGGAATCTTGGCCGTGAATCAATGGATTTTCTATTTGAAAAATGTATACGTGCATTAATACGTGCTCAAAACGGTAAAAAATAGTCATTATTATAAGCGGCAATGGGTTTGCAACCTGCCACGTATAGAATGCCATCTACTGCAAAATATGGGCATATGGCAAATGTAATATTTGAACGTGATTCAAACTGCCCTATTAGACATTTTAAAGGATCTAAGCGTCTGAAGATCTGTGAGGATGTCTTAGATACTTGTCTGTGATATTATTGAAAATATTTTTATGCCGATTTTACTTGTTAGAGTATTTTATGTACAATTTCATGAAAGAAAATTCAAAATGATAAAGTCAAAATGATCAATTAATCAATTAATATGAATCATTAGACATTGTTATTACTATAAAGTAACTTGTTTAGATATTTAGATAAGCATGTTCGATATATATTTGATACTATCTGACCCGTGCCCGATTCGCTGGGCGACAGATAGTTTCACATCTGGTATTCTAATCTTCAAAGTAAATTATAGCCTATATGTTGCCGAGGATTAATAGCTACATAACAAAAAAAGTTTCATCAGACAGACAGACAGACAAAAATTTCAAAATGTTTTTTTTTGGCTTGTGTTACATGTATAAGGCCCCTAGGAGTATTTTTTTTTAGTTTTTATTTAATGTACAGAATTGAACTCTTCTTCAGTTTTATTATAAGTATAGATTAGGCTTATACCTACAATCAATAGTATATAGAAAGTATTAAGGTGATAAGTGACATTTTTGACGTTTTGTATAGGCTGAGTCTACCCAGGTAAGACGGAAAAAGTGATAAAAGTGATGTCTTTAATTTAGGTAGCTAGCTATGATTATCTAACGAATGATATAAAAATGAACTATTTAGCTATTCATAGTTTTGATTAAAAACAAAACTACTGTTTTTGCAGAGCCAACTTTGGAAAATAAATCTATCGAGAAAAGTACACCAATCGTGTTTCTGTCTTTAATTTATCTAGATTAAATCCTTAAGTTATCTTTGTCATAGAAAACAAAACTGTATGTTTTGCGGTTATTGAGAAAACCCGATTCTGCATTCAACAAAAACATTTATTACTCGTCTTAAGGTGGAATCAGTAAGACTTAAACATTTTCAGCTAGCCTCGCAGAAGTCTAGAAGCTCGTTTATTATCAGCAGTTTTCAAACTCCAACAGAGCAATTCCAATTCCAATTTAACTAAAACCCATCTCGAAGAGTGATTCTACGAGCATGCATCAGAGATCAACAAATGGAAATCAGATCAGATTGTTGAGATATGCAAAAGCACGATCGATGGAGCCTGACGGCATTATTTAGTCTGTGGTGGGTTACGTCAAGCTTTCAATAAGCAACATTGTTTGGTAGTTTAAGCTTTAAACTTAAGGTTTGTACTGTTATTGTGATTCGCTGCCAAATATTGCAATGCTATTTCTTGATAGAATAGTTTATCACTACATAGTATAAAGCAAAGTCGCTTTCCGCTTCCCGCGTCTTATGTATGTATGTTTGCTTATATCTTTAAAACTACACAACGGATTTTGATGCGGTTTTTTTTTAATAGATAGAGTGATTTAGGAGGAAGGTTTATATGTATAATAACATGCTAGCCGTGCGAAGCCGGGGCGGGTCGCTAGTACTGAATAAAATCCTAATAATATTATAAATGCGAAAGTTTGTGATAAGGCTGCTATGTTTGTTCCCTAATCAAAAATAAACGACAAAACAGATTAAGATGAAATTTACTGATAGATAAAAAATCAGAATAAATAAACGGGGAACTTATAAACCGAAAAACAACCCCTAAATGATAGAAAAACGCAAAAAGGATGATTTTGATATAGATGGCGTTGGTGTGCAACAAATCTGACATCACAGACAAAAAACGCAGTTTTGACTAATGAATGATACGCATTCTACCAAAATTCGTTATTTATTTTATCAGTACAAGGTTTGTAGGGAAAAAATTTGAAGCTGCCTGAAATAGCTTTTTCCTATGTGATTTTTATAAAAAAAATTTGACAGAACAACGTTTGTCACCAGTCGGCTAGTAAATAAATAAAGCAAAATTAAAATTAAGCAAATCTTATAGGGTGAAAGCGCTTGTTTGTGGTCATTTTAATTCAAATAAACGGTTTATATATAAAAAAATATTAAAACCACGATTTTAAACAACATAGTTTAGAATATTTATCTATATCTTAGGTCAAGCAAAGGCTGTTTATTTATTAATTATTCATATTGAAATAGACAAAACAGGAAATTATTGATCGTGGTCAAAACAATTTAGAAGTACAATACGCACCACAAATGTCAATAACCGCAAAACATACAGTATTGTTTTATATGACAAAAATAACTTAAGAATATAATCTAAATAAATTATAGACAGAAACACGATTGGTAAAACTTTTCTTGATAGATTTATTTTCCAAAGTTGGCTCTTTAAAAACACTAGTTTCGTTTTTAATCAAAACTATGATTAGCTAAAGTTCATTTTTATATAATTCGTTAGATAATCATATTAAATAAGTAAATTATAGACAGTTTCTTTTTAAGTTTGATGGTTTTCAAGATAACGTAGTTTTATCTTATTTCCGTCTTATCCGGGTAGACTCAACCCATACAAAAAAACAAAACATTTCACATATCAACTACAGTTAAAAATGCTCAAAGCCGGGTAGGCATCACAACCAGATCTCAGACTTTTTAAACCCCGCATACTTTTGCGTTATTCCTATAAACAGCACTTGTGACACGACCTCGACGCCAGAAGTTACAAAAGTAAAAACAAAACACCAATTTCTTAACAAATGTAGCACATAATATAATATGACAGGCCGAATCCTCCCAATAAACGAAAAACATTTCGATCGACCAGTACAGTTGCGTCACCAATCATTATTACAGTTGATAACGCAATGAACCAGGGATGAACCTTAGTATTATATTTTCCCTGTCATAAAAATGTCATGTTACAGAAAGGAAATGGTTGGTGTATCGTGCGATGGACATATTACCATAAAAGATTCATTTACGTTTATACCGTTTACCTGAAATGTAGGGGTTTTAAGTAATATCTTTATACAGGGTTAATTGAAAGAGTATGTCGTTACTGATTTAATAATAATTAATATTGGTGGACATTATCACACAGCGCCATCTAGCCCCAAACTACGCAAAGATTGTACTATGAGAACTAGATAACTGATAGAATACTTATATACTTTTTTCACAGAACAAACATCCATGTTCATCACACAAATATTTGTCCTGGGTGGGGATCGAACCCACAACTTACAGCGCAGAAGGCAGAGCTACTACCAACTGAGCTGTGAGGCCAGTCATTATTTAAAGCACGGTTTTCACTCAAACATTTGATCATTATTTAATTAAATTTTATAAAAATTGCGATACGTATTTGGTTTGAAGTTAGTATGAGTTTGGGAAAAAAATAGATATATTGAAAATACTTTATTGCACACATAAACAGAACAAATAAATATTATGTATACAAAACATAAATCTATGCTGAACAATGCGCGGTCTTATCTATCAGACAACCTTTGAATGGAGATGGAACTGATGAAAATTACATAGTACATTGATGATGCACTTGAAAGTAAATAAAAAAATATAATACGACTATTTATGAATATAATAAATAAAACGTAATAAAAATAAATTGACTACATACGAGTATACCTATTTATGGAAATTAGTAACAACTTAGGTTTTCTTCAGAGAAGTTTGAGGCGAAATTTCAAAAAAATAATTTTAAATTTAGTACCCCTATTTAGGTTGAAAGTTGAGGTACCTTCCGCTCGGCCAACACAGTCATGAATTTATTACAGTAATAAAATAACATTTTAGACCCAGCTTTGTGAATAAGTTCCTCGATTATCCATAATTAGTGCTTTATAGCTATTGTTTAGCGGCATTTACAATTTGCTATTGAAATGAACTCGCAGGGTAATTAGGTAATCATCTTTCTATTATATTGAGACAATGACGTTAAAATTAATGTAATAGACTGACGAATTTTTTATCAAATTCCTATTTAGTCTAATCATCATCATTTTCTTCTCCTTTTCTCACTTAATGTGGGATCGGCACAACATGTTGCGAAGAGGATTTAGCTAATGTTTTACAAGCGGCCGCCTGCCTAACATCAACACTCTTTGGGAATACTTGTTGGTGCACTTCGTCGTAATCCGCGCTGGACATCTCTATTTAGTCTTATACTAGCATAAAATAGATAAAAATAAAACCGGCCAAATACAAGTCGGACTCGTGCACGAATGGTTCCATACCATCTATAAAAAACGGCAAAAAAACACGTTTGTTGTATGGGAGCCCCCCTTAAATATTTATTTTATTCTGTTTTTAGTATTTGTTGTTATAGCAGCAACATAAAAACATAATCTGTGAAAATTTCAACTGGATAGCTATCACGGTTCATGAGATACAGCCCTGTGACAGACGGACAGACGGACAGCGAAGTCTTAGTAATAGGATCCCGTTTTTACCCTTTGGATACGGAACCCTAAAAAATAGACTAGATCTACTAATAACTGAGATCTACTCAGTAGATTAGATGACAAATTTTATCAATATAAACAAAAATTTTTAAATTCGGGTGTATTTTAACTACTTTAGAAAACTGAAGATGAAGTACAACTATACTCCGCCCAATACTAATAAGTATCAACCAATGCTCTCGACAAAAACGAAATTGCTTCATCATGAAGGATGTTCATTGTTCAATCTATGACTGTTTTTCTAGCGGTGGGACGGAAAATATTATTTTCAGAAATCCTATGATAATAGTAATGCTACAATGGCGAAGACAATAGTGTCCGCTGATGACCTAAATCGAAAGTGATAAACTATTGTCTTCATTGGGGTATATACATTTTGAAAAAAGGCCAAATTATGAAGTCGCCAAATTATCGACTTTATTTCGATTTGTTTGTTATAATCGATTGATGCATGCTCTAAGATGCATGCAAGTTTTTAGGAGTTTTTTCTACCTGTATTTATAAATGCCAAAACATAACTTGTAAAAAAAGCATGTAATAGGTACCAAGTCGGTTAATTTATTCAGTCCCTATGAGTCCTTCTGTCTTAAGTTATTACGTAATTAAATAACCTTACATCTTATAGTGACCATATCAATATTAAAAATATTTTATGTTTTTAATAAATAGATTGACTTAGCCATCGCATTAAAATACAATTTATCTCACAAGTAATACATACCGACCCGTGACAAACGTTGTTCTGTGATTTTTTTTTTGTAATAATCACATAGGAAAAAGCAATTTCAGGCAGCTTCCAATTTTTTCCCTACAAACCTTGTACTGATAAAATACATTACGAATTTTGGTAGAATGCGTACAATTCATTAGTCAAAACTGCGTTGCTATGACGACTAAATGTTTTAAGTCTGTGATGTCAGATTTGTTGCACACCAACGCTATCTATACCAAAATCATCCTTTTTGCGTTTTTTAATAATTTAAGGGTTGTTTTTCGGATTATAAGTTCCCCCTTTATTTATTCTGATTTTTTATCTACATACTACAGTAAATTAAGATGAAAATCCGTTTTGTCGTTTATTTTTGATTAGGGAACAAACATAGCAGCCTTATCGCAAACTTTCGCATTTTATTAGGATATGATTTGATTTTTTTCACTTTCAAAACTTTCGTGAGTTGTACTACACATTATTACAACGACGGGAATTACTCACGTAAATGATAAATTGTCAATGAGGACACCGACAATGTTTCGATTCATCTAGAGACTCTTCTTCAGGGTGAGTGGAGTCTCGCGCGAGACGGCAATGCGAGCAGGGTAGCGCGCGCGTTTAATGGTTGTCGGTGTCCTCATTGACAATTTATCATTTACGTGAGTAATTCCCGTTGTTGTAATAATGTGTATGATTTGATTGCCAAGATATATTTTATATTTTACCCTGTATAATCGCGTGTAGGTATACTTATTTATAATAATATGTTTTATTCTCCGCTTTATTACGAGGGTATGGCGCGTCCAACCAGCTATGTTAAAACACTCTCTAGACTCTAGAGAGTGTTTTAACTTAGCTGGTTGGACGCGCCATACCCTAGAGTCTCTACTCTAGAGTCTAGAGCTAACAATATCCGGTTATAAAGAACCACTCAGCCAAAAATACTCTGATTATGCTGAGATGCCAATCAAGTTGCGAGGTCCTACGTATATTGTGGTTAGGTTCGAACACATTGTTGTGTGCTAACAAAGCTGGTATTATTCAGTTTGAGTTTATCGAATAAGAAATCTGAGCTTATTATGTCAGCTTATTGTAATGTGCCACGACTTTATCCAAGTCTGTAAAGGACATAGAGTATATTGAGCAACTTCAAAAAAATAGGCAAACGTACTTATTTATTTCGGTTGATGGGATAAGTTATAAGATACTTAGATCGCGAAAATACTAGGCGTAGAGAATAAGAGGATCGTGTAACACGATCTTCTTATTTCTATTACGTTAAAGTCTCAATTCGCGTAACCTCACGATGACAGTTTTTAAACGTTAAGTAATTTAACGGTTTTTTACGTAAATTTAGTCAGCATATAAAAAGGTGCTGACTAAAGTGAAATTTTGAATTTTTATTTTTTTTAGCACATCCGTTAATATTCTTAATTTAAGAATTCTTCCATTATAGGTTACTCTAATTTAGACTTTAACGTAAAGGAATAAGAGCGAAATTATTTTAATTTTATTTTAGGAAATTTTAGTATTAGCTCGGTGCCAACTGAATCGACACCAGTACTAGACTAAAAAGCAATTGTAAGTTTGGTGTCCGTGCTATTAGCCGCTGAGGAGTTCCCTCGTGAGAAACTGTTCTTGGCTGCATCATCAGGTTGTTATCATGTTTTATTGTCATCAGAACTACATACAACTGCCTTGTGATAATTATCCATTAACTAGATGTTGGTAAAATTCGATTTCCAAGATTTTCTTATATAGTTTGTTACAATTAAGCGTGTTAATAAGAGGAACACAAAATTGTAATACATCGGTTACACGCTAATTATGGCGTCAGTTCAATCCATCATTCGATTGGAGTTTTGACTGATGCCAGAATGATGGAATATGTAAACTGTTTTAAATTCTCATCAGTTCAAACCATCAGTTCATCAGTTTCTCCCGTCATTCTGACCAGAATGATAGATTGAACTGACGCCATAATTAGCGTGTAACCGATGTCTATGAGGTGTTGTCAAATTTAGATTCAAAAGTAGGTACTACGCTTGCGCAACATCGTTCACGTGGAATAAAGACATTTTCTATCGTAAATTGATTTCTATATACGTCACAAACCGATTTCAAAGTAACTACCCTGTCACTGTTCTCTATCCTAATAATATTATAAATGTGAAAGTTTGTGCCTCAATCAGGCCTAAACGACAAAACGACTTAAGATGAAATTTGATGTAGTTACAATGCCAGAATAAAACAAAGACTACTTTAAAATACGAAAAAAAATTCAACAAAATGCAAAAGGGGGGATTTTGGTATAGATGGCGCTGGTGTGCAAAAAATCTGATATCAGTTTTGACTACACAGGACAGGACAAAGTCTGTCACGAGCCGGCTAGTAGAAACTAAACAAAAAATAAACCAAACGTCATTTTGACAAATTGCGAGGTGAAGAAGGTCCTACTCCGATATTGATATGAAATTTATATAACAGTTGAGACCCTTAAATACCTTGGAACTAGTTTATACAATGATAGCGATAAAAACATTAAATTCTCACTAACCGTTGCTAAGTAACCAGTGTACATAAAGGAAAATACGAAGCCGTTGATTTGAGAAAATCCTCGTTTTTTGAGGACTGCTAAAAATAGATTATCCTTCACACTCTTTGGGCCCTAAACTATTAGATGTTTAATTTAGTAGTTTTTGCGAATACTCCGAACAAAATAGTCTAAAAAATAAGAAAGGGTATATTTTTTTAGACTTCTTTTGTGTGATATTGGTGGCGATTCTGTTGTGTCCAAGCTAAACATAAAATTTCGGAAAAAAACGATCGATCTTATTCCTTTTACATTAGAGTCTAAATTAGAGTCACATCAAAATGACAGTCCTAAAACTTGGGATATTTTAGCCGTTTCTCTATTTTATTTCGCATATTTGACACAATCAAGTGTCATCTTAGTCAACACCAATTTACATGTCGATTAAATTTAGCTTGACGTTTCTAAATCTATTACGAAAATCGTAAATTTATTCAAAACTTTTCTAAGTTTTAGAACTGTCACTTTAAGGTTACGCTATTTTAAACTTTAACTTAAAAGAAATAAGATCGATAGTTTTTAGGAATTTTAACTTAAGCGTGGACACAACAGAATCGCCACCATTATTGTTTAAGGTGCCTGTTAAATTTATGACAGCTCGCATTTTTTGTACTCGGTCGTATTCTGTGGCCGCACACTAAGAATAGTGCAAACGCACACATTGAAGCTACTTCACACTTCATTTACCAAGACTAAATAACTAGTCTTGATACTTGAAAATATTTGGTGCAATAGGTATGTCATATTTGTATAGGTAGGTATGTACTTAATAATTTTATAGGTTGCACTTGACAAAAAGAAAATAAATATAGAAAAAAATAATATATATTATAAGACAGGTTACAAATCGTAAAGTGCTACTACACAGTTACTAATATTTGACTGTGCAAAAAATATTTGTTAGGTACCTACTAATAAAATACATTATGACAAAACGGTAAGTATCGTTTTTTTACAAGCTCTTATTTAACTTGCAGTTTATGTACATATTTATGTATGTATGTTTGATAAGGTGGAATCTTGCAACTTAATTTTAAGCAGTTATCCCCAATCGATTGAGCTGAAATTTTGCATACATAATATGGTGACAGCGAGTTGATCTGATGATGGAGTCAGGAGCTGTTCAACGGAACCCTTCACTAAATAGTCGAATTGAGGCAAAACTTTGCATACCTATCAATCTCAATGACAATGTAAAATTATGGTACTAGCGATCTGGTCTGATGATGGAGGTCGGATGTAGCCATCGGAACTCCTCAACTACACAACATAACCACGTCGCGTTTGGGCTCGTTATTTTTATCTTGACGAGAATTAGAGCACTAGACATTACAAAAGCTTGATTTAAAAAATATATTTTTAATAAAAAAACTTATTGTCATCTAAAATCGATGACGGCACCGTCAACGTTTCGAGTACCACTCACAGAAAGTTTTGAAAGTGAAATACTGATAAAATATGTAGGTATGCTTTTGAATATTGTGTGCGAGCTATGATCTCGAAGATCCATAGACCGCGCGTAGCGAGGGTCAACAAGTTCTGGAATTAAACAGTTATTGTAAAACTTTACTAAATAACCCTCCATAATATTTTCTTTCCAGAAAAATCAAATATGAATTTGTAAAAAGAGATGACCAGCTCTTTTTAAAAATTCATATTTTCCATTGTATTTGTACTAAATGACATCACAAACCTGCAATACTTTTTAAGACCTATCCAAAGACATGGAGAGTATGCGAGAAAAAAAAAACATCTGAAAATATGTATTTATTTCTACCACATTGTCGGCGTGACTAATGTATATTCATGCCAAATTACAGCTTTCTAGTACTAAGAGTATCTGAGCTAAGCTGCGGACGAATGGACGAAAATGGCAAAACTATAAGGGTTTTTTGTAAACTACGAAACACTAAAGAGCACTTTCAGTATTTAGAATTAAACAATTTTTCAAGACACTTTATTTTTCTTAAGTATATGCCATCAAAAACAACTTGTAAAAATAAAAATAAAAAGCCAATTCTCGCAACGCAACTCAGTTTATTTTTTTGTCTTTTTTTTGTTGGAACTATGCTCGTGTGTAGTAAACTTAACTTGTGAGATATTGTATAAGTAGCCTAAGATGACCAGAGATAATCTGTCGATGTCAGTCTCTCTTCCCTGTTCGCTTGTTACGGCTGGTCGTGTTCTATATCTCTACAATAAAGAATCCATATATATCACCCAGATCGTGTATAATTTAACCAAAAACCCATCAGTTCTCTCTCTCTATCGTAAAAAGTTGTGAGATTTCAATGTCTGTCTGTCTGTCTAAAAAATGGCCTGAACTGCTTCGAGAAAAGGATAGTACGACTGTGCCGCATTTTTGCTTGACTTGGCGGGGGCACTACCGTGCCCCCAGATAAACCTTGCTTTGATAATAACAAATACCGACCTTTTTAGAAGGTTCAACATTTTTGGTTCAATGCGTATCGTATCATTCGTCAGTCATTCATCAGTCGTCAAAATTGATTAATGCTAGATTTGTTGCACACCAGCACTCGGAGTCTTTTTATAGTTTTGAGGGTGTTTTTTATTTAAAAATAGCCTATTTATAAGCTAGAGGTATATTTACATCGACAGCAAATTTCAATTTCATCCGTTTAGTCGTTTAGGTCTGATTGAGGTACAAACATCCAAACATACTTAACATCCGCACAAACTTTAAGATTTATAATATTAAAGGTAGATAAATAATAATTATAAATTATATTCATAATCTGAAATTTATGTAATTTTTCTAAATCCAATTATAGATAAAGTATCATTTTTTTCCATCCATGTATAAAAAAACACGCTTGGTAATATAGGGTAGATCGGGTCTAAACGATACTGGTAAGGATCATGGTACCTTAGAACTTTCATTTCAACAGAAATGTATCAAATCAATATTTATATTTATTTAATAGGACTAATTAGGGACACTTCAAAAACCACAGCAAAAGACGTTGTCCAGAAAGTATTATCACTAAAATGGAAATAGGCCGGGCACATCCAAAGATTACAAAATGAAAGGTGATCTAAAACAATTATGAATTGGGACCCAATACATAAAAAACGAAGAAGAGGAAGGCCTGCTATGCGATGGGATGATGACATCGTGAAAGTAGCAGGCAAAACATGGAGCAGAGCCGCTAGAGATCGGGAAAAATGGATAGAGCTGGCGGAGGCTTTTACCGCTGAAAGCGGTCCTTACACATAATTTTATATACCTATGCATAGATACATATTTAAGTTAATTTTATATTGTGCAAGGAAATAAAAGCTTTTTTTATTTATTATTAATTAGGGACACAACCAGGTTCACATTTTCCTGAAATTTAATATTTTTATTAAAATAACAATCAAATACGAAACATCGGCTTATTTCGATTTTGCTCCGACGCGACGTATGCAAAAAGGTAAAACCGTATACTATTATCATATTGTTTCGAAACCAAACTCGATGAAACGCATCTTCTACAAAAAAAACCATCCAACTCTTTCAACAAATCATGCATTGTACCTAACCTTCATCTGTGTGGCTTGCACTAAATTCTTCAAGGCAATATATTATACAAATGTTATCATTAGTTTTGCATGTCCAGTATTTTACCCCGGTATTCCATTATGTAAGACCTCCTCTAAATTCGAAGAAAAATGTGACGTGGACGTGCTTCCCCGAGCGCGTCTGAGCGCTAACTGACGTGCCGACTTGAGGTGAATATGAGTTTTGTATGGAAAAAATGTATGGAGAAGTTTTATTGCATTTTATATTGTTCATAAATGAAAAAGTAAATTATTTGAAAACAAGATAATGCCACGCGGTATAGAGAAATATAAAATCTACAATTTCGTATTATTTTCAAATAAAAATATGCTGTGGGTCTAAAGATATTGGTACCTAACCAGACCCCATTTTTCGACATTTTCAGCGGTTCTTGCGACGGTAAAAACGTATTTTTTTGAAAATATTGTATAGAACTGGCCAGTTTTTATTATCTACTATTAAAGATGAATATATTATCAGTAATTTTGTATCATTATATCCTCACAATTGTGATTCCTGGTTTTTAAATCGGTACCTGAAAATCATTGAAATACGTGTGTAAGTGTGAGCCGGGCCTTAAACTATAGTGATTAGTAAGACATAACTATAGATTTTGACACGAGTCTTTTATTTTGTGTGTTTTTTGTTTCGGTGTTTTCTGTTATTTAGTTTCTGTTTAGTAATAATAATTAATAATGTATTTATAGTTTTGATTCTATTGGTGCCAGATTAAACTAAAACTAATACGAGATACGCATCTATTCCGTTCTGTTTAGTATAGAGCAAAAGAGACAGTAATAATTTTAGATATTAAATAAATATATTTTTTGTTGTTTTTTTTTAAGTTTTGTTACCTACATTATCGACACCATAAACATGTTTAAAATCATGGTTATATTTCAATTCAAGTTTTTGTTCCCCAAAAACTTGAGCCACAAATCAATGAGAAGTTCGAAAACGATTCATCATCCGACAACAAATACCGAACAGCACGAGACACGTCATAAATCATGTGGATTTATCTCACGGAATCTAGAACTATACTTACGATGGATAAAGCCTTTTATTCTAAAAACCAGTGACGATTATCGACGGCCGTAAGTATTAAATAGCACGCAAGTATTAAATAGCATTGAACATAATATATTCAAATTCAATTATTTTTCTCTGGCTGCTGTGACTGATTGTCATCATTCTAGTTTGTAAACCTTAATGGAGATAGTGTTTAAAAAATATGGCTTTTTATATAATAATACTAGCCGACCCGTGACAGACGTTATCCTGTCAAATTTCAATAATCGAATAGAAAAGACTGATTGTCTTTGGTCATGTCAGATTTGTTGCACACCAGTGCATCTATACCAAAATCACACCTTTTGCGTTATTTTATCATTTGGGGATGTTTTATTCGGGCATTAGATTTATATCTACAGCAAATTTTAACTTAATCCGTTTTGTTGTTTAGGCCTGATTGAGGCACAAACATACATACAAACTCACACACTTTCAGATTTATAATATTATTAGGATGACCGGTACTTTGGAAAATCAACCATATAATGCAGGTATATCCAAGCGTATTAAATTCATACAAGTTGTCCCAAGAGACGTTGTCCTGTAATATTAGCACTTTCCGTTTTTCAAAAACTATACAATTTAACACTAAATTATTTAAATATTTTCTAAAGAACCCTCTGACACTTACAAATACCTACAACGAAAAAGAACTAGTAAAATCGGTTCTGCCGTTTACGCGTTACCAAGGAAAATTGAGATACATTTTTATTAAAAGATAGATAAGATAAGATTCATTTATTTATTGTTTCAGTTGGTCTTATACAATATGACATGTGTGTTTCAACATAGACACTACAATGTATACCTACTACTAGCCGACCCTTGATAGACTTTGTTCTGTCCTGTGTAGTCAAAACTGATGTCAGATTTTTAGCACACATCTATACCAAATTCATCCCTTTTGCATTTTGGTAATGTTTTTCGGATTATTAACTACCCTATGTTATATCTACATCTACAGCAAATTTAATCTTAATCCGTTCTGTCGTTTAGGCCTGATTGATTTTCAAACATACAAACATCCTCACAAACTTTCACATTTATAATATTACTACCCGTGACAGACGTTGTACTGTCAAATTTCAATAATCGAATAGAAAAGACTGAATGTTTTTAGTCTGCGATGTCAGATTGGTTGCACACCAGCGCCATCTATACCAAAAACATCCCTTAATTAGGATAAGGTTATATATACTTGTCATGTACATTTATTGTGACCATTATGTGAGAAGACACTTATATCCATAATACTAGTCATTTGTTAAACCTACTCATTATTATCTTTTTTTTTTTTTTCTTACCTTTTAAGTTTGTTAAATTTCTTCACTTGAAATTAGTGTTAATAAGGATGGAAGAGGAACTTGATTTCTGAATCACAGGTTATATATTACCTAGCTCAGAGATCAAGGGCTTTAAAAACTACATGTATATCTTGTGAGTGAAATAAATAAAGTTATTAATATTATTATTATTATTATTACTAGTCCTCGTAATACGAGCTCAGGAGTACGTTCAAATGTCAAAAACGCACACTTTTTGCGTAGTAAATTGTGTCTGTTTTGGCATTTGGACGATACGTTGTCGATACGATAGTGGTTCGTGCTCAGGCCACAGGAGTCAATAAATAATACGACAATAAACATATTACATAAAAAACCGGACAAGTGTGAGTAGACTCGCGCACCGATGTTTCCGTTGAAATTTCTTATAGACTTTCCTGTAATCTAAAGAACTAATAACTGTATTTAAAAATAGGATTAGTAGATTAGTTGATGAAATGGAGGAACGGAAGGACAGATACACGAGTGATCTTATAAGGATTCCGTTTTATTCTTTTGCGATACGGAACCCTAAAAATACAATTTTGGTGTTTCTTATCTTTTGGGGAAAAACCCAAACTCGCCGTCGCGCGTCCCCTGCGTGTATTAAGTTTCATGTACCGCGTGTTGCATTATATAATTTTGCAAAAAAAGTCAGAAAAAATAAACGAGAATAGAGGAAGAAAAGATAGGATCCCGACACACATCCTCTTAGATCTCCAGGCGATCAGATACTTGTATATTACTAAAGGGTGTAGGTACATTCAAACATTATATTTGGCACAATACCTAGCAGTAGTAAGATAGTTTATAAAAAAAAAAATAGGATCGCGAATGTAATCCCCAATGTAATAAATTAAAGGTAATTACGTGATAAACACCCGTGTTAAAATCTATAGTTATGTAATACCCAAGTCCGGTAGACATCCTCTCAGATCTCCAGACGCTTAGATCCTTTGAGGATGTCTAGTGGGGGTAGTCAGAGGCACGTCCAAACATTATATTTGGCACGTGCCCACATTTTGCAGTAGTTAGCATTCCATACGTGACAGGTTGTAAGCCAATCGCCGCTTATAAGAATACTAACTGGTTTCCTCACGATGTTCTCCTTATATATAAATATGATTTTTTTTAAAGAATAAATTTTTCTTTGATCATAGTACCTATCAAAGGTAAACGGTTAAACCGATATTGCTAATTCTTTTTTTTTGTTGTGTTTGTTATTGTCAGGAGAAGGTTCCTAAGAAAAAAATGAATTTGACAGGACAACGTCAGTCGGGATAGCTAGTCAGTACATAGTATAAAGCAAAGTCGCTTTCCGCTTCCCGCGTCTGTATGTATGTTTGCTTATATCTTTAAAACTACACAACGGATTTTGATGCGGTTTTTTTAAATAGATAGAGTGATTCAGGAGGATGGTTTATATGTATAATAACATGCTACCCGTGCGAAGCCGGGGCGGGTCGCTAGTCACTACATAGTATAAAGCAAAGTCGCTTTCCGCTTCCCGCGTCTGTATGTATGTTTGCTTATATCTTTAAAACTACACAACGGATTTTGATGCGGTTTTTTTAAATAGATAGAGTGATTCAGGAGGATGGTTTATATGTATAATAACATGCTACCCGTGCGAAGCCGGGGCGGGTCGCTAGTCACTACATAGTATAAAGCAAAGTCGCTTTCCGCTTCCCGCGTCTGTATGTATGTTTGCTTATATCTTTAAAACTACACAACGGATTTTGATGCGGTTTTTTTAAATAGATAGAGTGATTCAGGAGAATGGTTTATATGTATAATAACATGCTACCCGTGCGAAGCCGGGGCGGGTCGCTAGTCACTACATAGTATAAAGCAAAGTCGCTTTCCGCTTCCCGCGTCTGTATGTATGTTTGCTTATATCTTTAAAACTACACAACGGATTTTGATGCGGTTTTTTTTAATAGATAGAGTGATTCAGGAGGAAGGTTTATATGTATAAAAACATGCTACCCGTGCGAAGCCGGGGCAGATCGCTAGTATGTTATAAATGGGTTAACTAGAGTATACCTACATTCATCATATAACGGCAACTGCAAACTTCAAGAACCATAGACGTAAGTGTCTTGTTTTTGATCTCGTTTAATGATTGATCTGTGTTCTATTTTGGTATGTTCTAGTAAGCTTTCTGGAGCATCATATTTACGAAACAGTTTTTGTTTACCTCTTAAGGCGCTCCCAGTCGACGATTGTTTTTGTTCGAAACGAAAAAATAAATACTTGGTGAACAAGCCACATCTCCTATCTTATAATGTATAGTATATGTGAATAAAGATGTTCCCATCTTTAATCACTTCAATAAATAATCCTACCGACCGCTGCAATGACGACAAACACACGTCGGCGCGTGGTCCGCCTTAGCTTTTCGAATAAATTAATGATATAAATTATGTACAATTACTTATCAAAAATCTATTCTAATAAAAATCTAGATCTACATATTACCTATCTTTAACAATAAATCACAAGTTTATTTTAATAGTAGGTATATAAAATATTTCGATCATAAATTCTAAAACGTATCATTTTGAAATAATGTCTTTATCGTGAAAAGTTTCTGCTATTATATTTTCAGCTTAATAGAAATCTAGGTAGGAACCTGAAGTAATCACTACATAGTATAAAGCAAAGTCGCTTTCCGCTTCCCGCGTCTGTATGTATGTATGTATGTTTGCTTATATCTTTAAAACTACACAACGGATTTTGATGCGGTTTTTTTTAATAGATAGAGTGATTCAGGAGGAAGTTTTATATGTATAATAACATGCTACCCGTGCGAAGCCGGGGCGGGTCGCTAGTGTTTTATATAATTCGTTAGATAATCATACTAGCTAAGTAAATTATAGATTGTTGGTTTCCAATGCAGTTTTATTTATATGACTGTTTAGCTATTCGTAGTTTTGATTAAAAACGAAACTTGTGTTTTTGAAGAGCCAACTTTTGAAAATAAATTGTATTCCAGACGTGACAGGTTGCAAGCCCATCGCCGCTTATAAGAATACTAACTGGTTTCACGATTTTTTCCTTCACCGTTTTGAGCACGTGTTTTTGATGCGCATATAACTTGAGGTATACAGGTGTTAAGTTTAATTGTGCCTGTAATTTTACTTGACTCTTAAACTAGGATAAAATTAATTACATAAACAAATAATTACCAGTGGACATTTTACACAGCGCCTTCTAGCCCCAAACTAAGCGAATCCTATACTATAGGAACCAGTTTACTGATAAAATACTGAAACACTATTTTCATAAATATACACCCAGACACACGACAAACATCGAATAAATGTTTGTCCTTGGTGAGAATCGAACCTTTTTATATTTCAATTTTATTTTAATAAAGTCTATGAGTATAGTTTATATATAAAAATAAATAAATATGTAAGTAAAACTTAATAGGATTTTTTTGATTTCATTAGTAGTTAACTTTGTCAACATTCTGATCGCCTGTTATTGGTTTTTGTATGGGAATTGTTTACATAATACATAACCTTAAATATGTATATGTATAGATATAAAGGCTGTTGGCAGACCATATTAATAAATAAATAACCCACACCCTACAGCGCAAGAGTCTAAATTACTACCAAATTAGCTAAGGCCAGGCAATGAATGGTATGTATGGATATGGTGGTAGTATTGCCTGAAAAGACACAAACTATACATAAATTCCTTTGAATATAAACTTCAGCTTCAGTGCCTAACAACCAGACAAATCTGCAGAATCAAAGCACAGCCATTCCCATTCAATGTTGGTGTTTGGTACAACATTTATCCCATTTTCCCATTTCAATAAAGTTGTTTCAGGATGTAGAAAAATAAAAGGAACCCACGCTCGAAACTCATTTCTATTTAAAGCTATTCACACGTTGCGTCTATTGGGTAAACTTTGTCGGGGCTGTGAAGAATGTTTACATTAGCCAACTGTATCTACACAGGAACAAGTATCTTACCTACTAATATTATATAATAAAAATAAAATAGAAAACTATAAAGAAAACCGACGAAAATGTTTCGACCATTAAAAAAATATGACCAACAATTATCCCTTGTTTTCCTAACCTTTGTATTAGATTTTTTTTTCAAATTTATACGGAACTAACGTCGACGTCTCTTTAAAATAAAAAAATAATGATCAAAATCGAACTACTATGTAAAAAGTTATGCGTTCAATTCAATTCAATTCAATTCATTTATTCATCCATAGACATATTTTATGCACTTAGATAGGTCATTATGGCACACACAATAAAATAACTTTATCCTAAGAACTAAATATAATAATACAATTATGTTG
The DNA here is from genome assembly GCA_912999785.1 of Hydriomena furcata. Classification (NCBI taxonomy): domain Eukaryota; kingdom Metazoa; phylum Arthropoda; class Insecta; order Lepidoptera; family Geometridae; genus Hydriomena; species Hydriomena furcata. The sequence continues at coordinate 11,886,314 of OU538829.1, forward strand.
ACAAAACTGACTGCGTGGTCATACATTATGCAAAGGTTTTGTAAGAGGCGATATTTATTTATTAATTATTCACATCTAAATAGACAAAACGGGAAATATTTAGTTGTGGTCAATTAAGTCTAGAGGTAAACGTATCACAACCGTCACTAATCAAAACGGACCAACGACAGAATTGTATTAACTAGATTTTAAACAAGTTTGTTTACTATGCTTAGTTATTGCTTAGTTATTGACCAAAACCGGGGTAGGCATTACAATCGGGTCTTTGACTCTAGTTGCTTTGATGAAAAATTGTGTCGGTAACTTTAAAAATACCCCTATACGGCAGTTGGCAAACATTACTACTTGTAGGCAAACTTTTTTACTAAACGGTACTTATTAGGTACTATAGCGCGCTCATTATGTGAGATTATTTCTTTGATGAAAACTTTTTTATTGTTGCGTAAGACGTACATAATTATTTTGTTTTGCGAAAACTTGTACAGTCTTTGGTTGAAGGTTTTAATAATTTGCGCATAAAGAAGCCTCAGGAGCCTTTTATCCTCTGCCCCTTGTTCTGTCAACATTGGAAAAGGCTTTTTTCAGCCTATTATTATGTACTTACTCGAACTCCAATCTGGTAAGGTCACCAATATCGCTACCAATATCTTCTAAAAATCACGTTACTCTAGACATTTTAAATTTGGAGTTTTTTTAGCAGGAAAAAAAATAAATTTCAAATTTGGAATTTATTAATTTTGGTGCAGAATGCCCGAATTTCAACCCCTTGGGTGTTGAAGTCTGTTTGAAAATAACTTTACGTGAACAAATTCGCAAGGGTTTCCACAGTTCATTATAATATCGAATATCCAGTATACGATATATATAATACGACCTTATTTATAAGAAAGGTTATTAAATTAAGTTATTATTCATCAATTTCAACACGTGCTCGAAACAATGACGGACACCATCGAAATATATACTTGTAAAAAAAATCCGCGAAAAAACTTTAGGTAACTGCACTCGTCATTTGTTTTTAATTGAATGAACACTCGTTCGATTCAACTGTGCCAGTATTCGCTTTGTATCAGAACTTTTTTAAATAAAACTTTTTTTGGCAATAGACAAACGAAGTTTACAACAGAAGTACCAACATCGCGCAGGTAATGCTGGAAGCAAACAGTCTCCTTTGTCCCCAATTTCTAAATCAAACAGAACATTGTGCAAACAATTGTAGAGACATAGCTTTGTTGTTGTAAATTAGTCACTTGTTTCACAATTTACGTTTGGTTTCGTACAATTTATCTTAAGATCGGCTGCCATTTTTTTAAGGAGCTACAAGTATAATTTTAATACTTTGTAATTTTTTGCTTATTTAAAAAAATTTCAAAAAATCAACCATTATGAGGGAAAAATCCAAACCAATATGAGGGATAGCTAGTGTGGACGTGCCTCTGACTATCCCCTTTAGACATATTTAAATATCTGAGCGCTTGGAGATCTGAGAGGATGTCTACCGTACTTGGAAATTACAGTCGTGATCTTTTATTTCATTTTATTTTATTGGAATATAATGAGGATTTGGTTGCTCTTTAATTTGATAGATGATGATAGGTGACAAATGCTTTGACGATGAAGTGAGTAAGAGCTGTCATCTCGTCACTGAATTTACAAATAAAACAGGCACTACACTACACTTTTGCAGCTAGTCTCTTCGGTCGTATAAATAAACCTAACCTTACCTAAAAACTATACCGCTAAACTTAGCGACTCTTGTACACCGTACAAACTTACTATTACCAGAGATAATTATGTATTCACTTACTATATATAGTAACCTTATTTGTCCCTCCCCCCCCCCACCATAAAGTCGAGCGGGGGAAGCCAAAGGGTACATTTTCTCGTAGCAACTCAGGGACTTTTCAGGCCTCTATGATTATGTTGCGGCTTACAGCAACGTGCTGAAAATTGTTTTAGGAAGTTTTCACAATACCTACCCACAAAGATACCGAATTCATGTTTGTAGCTGTAATAGTTTTTAAGATATTTATCTAAAAAGTTACTTTAATTTTCCACTCATTTACTCATCATCATGTAGGATCGTACAATAGGATCATAAAACATAAGTATGGTAGATAATTATCCTTTCAGATCTCCAGGTGCTCAGACCTTGAAGACTACGAAGGACGCACTTACGTGGGTTTTTTGAATTTGTGCTGAAGCTCTTTAGTTATTTTTTTTATTGTTGTGCGTGCTTGAGTAGTACTTTTAATTATTATTCTTGTTTGAGCCTTTACCTTGTTCGATTGGCACCACACTGGAACTCTACATAGCATTAAGGAAAGGATCATTAAAAAAAAGGTAGACCCTAAGCCGTGTTTATTGCCTGATTCTTCTAGGCTTGGTCGCGTGGAATCGGCGCAGCTTCTCCTAGTTCCTAAGACGTATCAAAGTTATCCTTGTGATTTTATTGAAATAAATGATTATTTAATTTGAATTTGAATAATCTTTCTAACATCATTTTTTTACCAGGTGATCCAATTTCGATGTATAAATTCTATTGCGTAGTCCTACATTAGTCCTAATTACTTAAAAAATAGAGTCCCAATAGAGTCCCTTCACTTTTTGGTCGGAACATTTTCGGATTTTTAAGCTATTGCATAGCTTCTATCGCGGGCCTTGAGCGTGGAGACCGAATCCAGAAATTTCGTAACGAAAATTTACGAGACACTCACACTCACGCAATATGCGTGAGTGTGAGTGTTAGAGATTTCTCTTAATGGATTTCAAAAAATGGATTTTTAAAAAATCGATTATGTAAATTACACATATAAATCGATTTTTGTAAACTAAGTTTTCCGAACGCGAACCGAATCGTTCGTTGGCCATTTTCCCGGACGTGAACCTACATATAGTCGCCTCCCAAACGGAAACCGACTCATCGGTCTTGTCTCCGAACGCAAACCGAACCATTGATCGTTTTTCCGAACGTGATCCGACCAATAGTCGCTTCACAAACGGGAACCGACCCATCGATCGTCTCTCCGAAAGCGATCCGAACCATATAATTCGATTTTTTGGAAAATCGATTTATTTGTAGGGACAAAAAATCGATTATTAATTAATAGATTTTTTTCAATCAATATTACATCCCTATGACTCATGTCATGCCTGCTTAGAGTCCTCGCCACCACTCATGTCCTGCGACGAAAACCAAAACTAAATTTGACAGCAACGCCATTTTATCTCATGTCAGAGTGCTCGATGAAATTAGCGTCCATGGTTTTTCCCAATATTTTCTTGAAATCTGCGTGAATATGTCGCGTAAAGTGGTGAAAAGTGCAGCTCGTGAAATGATTCATAAAGTAAAAGAGTTTTGTGAGTTAGAGCAGAGGAATAAAGACGTTTTGATCCCTTTATATAATATACAAAAAAGAGTCGCTGCCATGACAGGTAAATTTTAGGGATACCAGAGTATAAGTTTTTTTCTAACAATAGGTAAAATATGACTAAATTAAAACACTAATTAAATTATTTTGTATTTTAGGTGTTTCAGAGAAAACGGTATCTCGAATTACGAAAGAAGGAAGAGTGGCAGCAAGCACTTCAAAAAGAATTGTAATATTTCAAAAATGATGGACTGGTAGATGAAGAAATAGAAAGATTCATAATTCATAATATCAACAGCCAGTGATAGCGACACTGATTCTGATCATGGCAGTGAATTTCAAGAGACAAGTGACAGCGATATGTCTGGAATGCAAGTAATAAATGATGAAGACCATAATTATTGTATAAAAATAATTTAATAAAATTTACCTATATCGTGAAACTAGGTTGATTTCATTGTTTTCCTACATAACTACACTACTATTACAAAGAGATAAAATTTCTAGTTTTATATTTTTGTTTGTACCGGATAAACTGAAAAAATATAGGACCAATTTAAAAAAATATTTAATCTATCAAAAGCTTCATTAGGAGCGAATAACATCACTACATAGTATAACACAAAGTCTCTTCCGTTGTCTGTCTAAAATTATAATCGTAAGTACAATAAATAAAAATAAATAGAGATCCCACGAAAATAGCAATAATATAACCAAAGAAATAAAAAAATACGGACTCTAGAGTGATTTTCGCATTCCAGCGCCATCTAGTTTCATTTGATGATACTACGTTATTATAGGTGCTTTTCGCGGTCTCATGCGAAAGCTCGGGGTTTGAGAGGTTCGCAATTCCGCTGGCAGGTGGCGCTATTTTACCACTATCGGTAAATAGGTGGTACTTCACAGACATGATCGACTAAAAAGTTTGAAATTGAATTATTGAATTCATGTAGTTAGGTAAATATCGAATCCTGGCCGTGCATCAATGGATATTTCTGTTCGAAAAATGTATATGCGCGTTACACGTGCTTATAACGGTGAAGGAAAACATCGTGAGGAAACCTGTTAGTATTCTTGAAAGCGACGACGGGCTTGCAACCTGTTACGTGTGGAATGCTAACTACGTAGTTAAATAGGTAGGTTAAAGATTTTGACATCTATCGATGAATAGCAGAACTTTTAATGACTTTTTGAAATATCACGCTTGTTTCTTTAGTTTAGCAACTCGCCAATAGGTGGCATTGGTTGTATCGGCGTTACTGCGCATGCCTAATCCCCCTCTTCCCCCGCAATCTAGGGATGTAAAAAAAAAAAAAAAAATTTTTTTTTTTTCTTTTTCTTTTCTTATCGGTCACCACGCTCAAAAAGTTGAATATCAAAGAAAAACAAAGGAAAAAAGGATAAATAAAATAAATAAATAAATAATTATAAATACATAAGTTGATAAAAAATGTTATGCAATAGCTTTACCGCGGCAGTCTCCGAGTGCCACACGTCTTTTTTTTTAGTTTTTTTTCTATTGTAAAACTATTTATTGTTTTTTTAAACAGAGCAGATGTTAGATTTATTTAATCATTTAATGTAACAGTAATAACAGATTTGAATAAAGTCATCTTCTTTCTGTGCCATGTTAGTCATGTACCTACAAGTGTAGTAGTAAATTGAATAAAAGGTGTCTATTATGACATACAAACGGACATTCTTTGTTAACCCAAACTCGCCGCGAATGTCTGACAATAGACTCGTTTGCAATGACGAGGTAATTTGCTCGGTGATTGCGAGTCAGAGGTCAAATGGGGATGTTGATGTGACAAATGGGATCATTCGTTTCTACCAATTAAATAAATAAAAATAAATTGGATCACGACTGTAATCCCCAAGTACGGTAGACATCCTCTCAGATCTCCAGACGCTTAGATCATTTGAAGATGTTTAGTGGGGGTAGTCAGAGGCACGTCCTTATATTATATTTGGCACACACCTACATTTTGCATTTCTACCAATTATTACTGTAAAATCAATGATACATAAAACCAGATAACATCAATAAGGGTTAAGAACGAAATTTCTTAGAATTGGAGACCATCTCTTAATTTAATTTGTGTTGATTGATTAGTATCGTTCGTATAGTTTTTGACCTAATTTTCTTAGAATTGAAGAGAAAAATAAAACAAAATTGAATCACGACTGTAATCCCCAAGTACGGTATACATCGTCTCAGATCTCCAGACGCTTAGATCCTTTGAAGATGTCTAGTGGGGGTTTAGAGGCACGTCCAAATACATTATATTTGTCCACATTTTGCAATAGTTCCATACGTGACAGGTTGCAAGCCCATCGCCGCTTATTAGAATACTAACTGGTTTCCTCACGATGTTTTTCTTCACCGTTTTGAACACGTGTTTTTGATGCGCATGTAATTTTTTCGAACAGAAAAATCCATTGATACATTTTAAGCAAAAATGTTGACGCGAAAAGTTTGTACCTTTAATAATATCGCGTGTTATTTTTTGCGACCAAAATGTCTTAATATACATTTGAGATTGGTTTTATGCTTGTGTGCAAAGATCTTAATGGCTTTTTTGAGTTCTTCTGATCAATGTTACTGCCACAATATCAATCATACGTCAGCTTAATGGTAATCTTTCCTTAAGGCCCTGTATGTCGACGATTGCTCTTTTTCGAAACGAAAAAAGAAATACTTCTGAACAAGCCACATCTCCTATTTTATAATGTATAGTAGGTATATGTGAATAAAGATGTACCTATCTTTAATCACTTCGATAAATAATCCTACCGACTTATATAATATATAATAATAATATATAAGTATACTTAATATTAAGTATACTTACGTGCCGTTCTGTGAAAATAAACTATAATGACTATTAACTAATTATTTTTATTTTTTATTTTAGTTTTTAAAACGTCATTATTGTTTAGGTTTTTGTGATTATAATAGGCTCATAATTATTATTGTTATCTATAAGCTAGGTAGACATCCTCTAGCTATCTTTCTCAGACGATAGAAGCTCTTAAGGCCCTGTATGTCGACGATTGCTCTTTTTCGAAACGAAAAAAGAAATACTTCTGAACAAGCCACATCTCCTATTTTTATAAATATAATACTTTAGGTTCCTACCTAGATTTCTATTAAGCTGAATATACAATAGCAGAAACTATAAATAATGATATTACGATAAAGATATTATTTCAAAATGATACGTTTTAAAATTTATGATCGAAATACTTTGATACCTACTATTAAGATCAACTTGTGATTTATTGTTAAAGATAGGTAATATGTAGATCTAGATTTCTACTAGAATAGTTTTTTGATAAGTAATTATACATAATTTATATCATTAATTTATTCGAAAAGCAAAGGTGGACCACGCGCCGCCCATGGTGCCCCGTGTGTTTGTCGTCATTGCAGCGGTCGGTAGGATTATTTATAATGTAAATCCATCATTTTTAAAATATGTCGAAAAAACCAATCGAAAAGTCAAGAGACGATAAATAAACAAAATAGATGCGTAAACAAAATATAAATGGTGGTTCACTTTGAGACTATTCTCTGAGTAGGTATACAATAAAAAATATATTATCGATTTATTTTACAATAAAACATTTTCATTCATTCATTAATTCATTCAAAATTGGGTTACCATCATTTTATTTACACAGACAATATTATTTGAACAAACACTGTACCAATAATGATTGGAGGAATATAGGTTAGTTTGTGTTTGGTGAACTATTTACATATCTAATAGTTCTCCGGATGCTTAGTTTGAGGCACGATAGAGCTGCGCATATTATTATACATTTTCGAAGAGGAAAATCCATTCATGCAATTCAAGTTTCCAGGCAAGGGTCTACTCGGTAACCGAAAACGGAATTACATGACAATATTTTGTTTTAACATTACATTGGTGTATATTCTGTTGGCAACATATTAAAATTAGAATTACCTAAAAATAAATTAAACAATTTCGCTCTTATTCCTTTACGTTAAAGTCTCATCAAGTCAAATTTAAAAAGAAACTGTCTGTAATTTACTTAGCGAGTATAATTATCTAACGAATTATATAAAAACTGTTTAGCTATTCATAGTTTTGATTAAAAACGAAACTAGTGTATTTGAAGAGCCAATTTTGGAAAACAAATGTATCGAGAAAAAATTTACCAATCGTGTTTCTGTTCTTTTATTAATCTAGATTAAATCCTTAACTTATCTTTGTCATAAAAAACAAAACTGTATGTTTTGCGGTTATTGAAAAAAAAATTGCATTCATCAAAAACATTTATTACTCGTTCTAAGCGGCAATGGGCTTGCGACCTGGCACGTATGCAATGCTAACTAATGCAAATGTGGGCATGTGCCAAATATAATGTTTGAACGTGCCTCTAACTGCCTCATTTTGACATCTTCAATGGATCTAAACGCCTGGAGATCTGAGAGGATGTCTACCGTACTTGGGGATTACTAACGCTTTTTTTATTTTATTATTTTAGAATAAAAACTAACAGATTAAGATAGGACATAATAGGTAGGGAGGTGACAATACCTACTTATGTTTTAAGAGAAGTAACATTTTTAGTTACACCCTGATGTAATATTATGTAGACTACGAATTTCCCTTGAGAGTCGTTTGGCCTACGTAAACGCAATCATGGATGGCAATTTGAGAGCCTAGATCTGTAGACCACAGCTCTAGACGTAGCTTGGTGTCCCTCAAGTATCAAACCAACGCCTGACTAGGCCTGTATTTAGGGTTATTTGTTATTCAACCTATTCCTCCTGGGAGGTTGTAGGGGAGGTTATTTCCGTTGAATGAAACCTTAATGTTGTCGTGCGAAAGTTATCCATTTCTGATAAAAAAAATATTTTTCAACAACACTTTACAAAAAAACCGGCCAAGTGCGAGTCGGACTCGCGCACGTAGGGTTCCGTACCAATAACTATAAAAAACGGCAAAAAACTTGAATATTTATTTTAATCTATTTTAGTATTCGTTGTTATAAGCGGCAACAGAAATACATCATCTGTCAAAATTTGAAATGTCAGCTATCACGGCTCATGAGATACAGCCCTGTGACAGACAGACGGACAGCGAAGTCTTAGCAATAGGGTCCCGTTTTTACCCTTTGGATACGAAACCCTAAAAACTACAAAATGTAGAAAATACTAGACGAAAACATTATGAATTTACAAGTAGTTGGCAAGTTGGCCTCATTTCAATAATATTCATGTAGTTCCTTCAAAAAAAAACAATATTTTCCCTTGACTTTTTGATTCGTCGAAACATTTACATCGGTTTTATTTTTAGTTTTTTAAAGTAATTATTAGTTTTTTAGGGTTCCGTATCCAAAGGGTAAAATAGGAACCCTATTACTAAGACTTCGCTGTCCGTCTGTCTGTCTGTCCGTCCGTCCGTCCTTCTGTCATAGGGCTGTATCTCATGAACCGTGATAGCTAGACAGTTGAAATTTTCACAGATTATGTATTTCTGTTGCTGCTATAACAACAAATACTAAAAACAGAATAAAATAAATATTTAAGGAGGGCTCCCATACAACAAACGTGTTTTTTTTGCCGTTTTTATAGATAATGGTACGGAACCCTTCGTGCGCGAGTCCGACTCGCACTTGGCCGGTTTTTTAATTAAATAAACTGATTTCGTATAAAACAAATTGCGTCATAGTTGTCTTTTGGTAGATCTCTTACTTCTTACCGCATCTAACTAAACAACTTGTCTGGAGGGGGCAGAGGTCTAATGAACAGTCTCTGTAGGGAGAGGGAATTGACAGTAATTTATTCTAGCACGATTTAGACATAAAATGTTGTAAGTCGCGCACGAGGTGTTACATTTACAATTAACTGCAACAATACTAAAATGATGCTCTAGTTTAGTGGAGATACTACCTTTTAATACGAGTAATAAATGTTTTTGATGAATGCATAATCGTTTTTTTCTCAATAACCGCTAAACATACAGTTTTGTTTTTTATGACAAAGATAACTTAAGGATATAATCTGGATAAATCACAGACAGAAACACGATTGGTGAAACTTTTCTCGGTAGATTTATTTCCAAAGTTGGCTCTTCAAAAACACTAGTTTTGTTGTTAATCAAAACTATGAATAGCTAAACAGTTCATTTTTATGTAATTCGTTAGATAATCATACTAGCTAAGAAAATTACTGGCAGTTTTTTTTTTAAATTTGATGGTTTAAAGTTTTTTCACTTTTTTCGTCTCATCCGGGTAGACTCAGCCCATACAAAAAGTCAGAAATTTCACATTTCACCTTAAACCACTGCACTGCCTAGATAAACAACAGGTCGATTGAACAGAATTTTTGACTTCTTCCCCGTCCTTGTCACAATTGATCATAATTGTGAAACCCTCCCCTCCCTAGTGACGTCACATATTTAGCAATTTTACATATACCTAGATATTTTTAAATTTCAGCTCAGCAGATACGAAATTAGTTTTTTATCCATTAAAATTTATTTGAAATCGACACGAAACATAGGACCACACCCACCCTTTGACACAAAAAGTCACATTTCGTCGACCCTCTCCCTCCCTAAACGTGTGACGTACTTTAAGTATGATCTCCTAGAAAAACGAAATTTTGTTCTATATTTCCGTAGATCTTTATTAAATCTTTACCAAAACAAACTCTCCTCCGGTAAACAACATCAAACAAACGTAAATAAGTAAATATAATCACCAAAAGTAATATAAACAAGAAGTAAACGGGGAAGCTTATTATGACGTGATCGTAATAACTAAAAGTATTTAATTTAAAAAAATTAGCATTGTGCTGAAATATATTATTCGAATAATCCTACTAATATCACAAATGCGAAAGTTTGTGAGTGTTTGTGTGTGTTTGTTCCTCTTTCACGCAAAAACTACTGAACGGATTAAAATAAAACTTTACAGTTATAAAGCTTTATACATCAGAATAACACATAGGCTACTTTTTATCCAGGTATCACGAGGGCGAAGGCGGGGTGACCATCTATTACATAAATATTTGTGGATATTTTACACAGTACCATGTAGCCTCAAAATAAGCTTGTACTATCTACTATACAGTTTGTACTATCGGAACTAAATAACTGATAGAATACTTATATACTCTATATTTTTTAAATACAGAATACCATTAAAACAACCAGATAAAACAAACGTCTATGTTCATCACACAAGCGTTTGTCCTGTAGAGGTGGTACGAATTTACACGACCAGGTTTCAAAACCAAGATGAGGCGTCTACAAATACTTACCAGGTATGATGTCATGGGTGCAAACGGCTAGTTACGGCACTGTCTTTTAAAAATCTCAAATACTTTAAAGTAATACCTGGTTTATCAACCTGATATTCAAAGAGGGTGGCATTTGTGAGATCTGGTGCTTGAAAACACGAGTATACCCTCCTCACATGGTAAGGTATCACTACTTTAAGCTGAAGTAGGTAACTATACTGACTGCATGACTGCCCTTACAGCTTAGTTTGTAGTAACTCTGGCTTCTGTGCTGTTAATAGTGGGTCCGATTCCTACCCGGGACAAAATATTGTATGATGAATACGGATGTTTATTCTGTATATGGGTGTTCTGTGTATCATAAGTATATTATTTACAAAAAGTACCTTTTTAAGTAAGTATTCTATCAGTTATCTAGTTCCCATAGTACAAGCTTTGCGTAGTTTGGGGCTAAACAGCCATGTGTGAAATGTTCACCATTATTTATTTATTTATTAGAGTCAGCAATTAAAATTGTACCTCTTTCTTATTACTCTGTGATAGGTAAGGTATCACCACTTTTTGCTGAAATAGCACACTATATCACTGACAAGTGAGGCGGGTCTTTATCTACAGAAAAGAACATAATCTTTTGCTACAGTTCGCTTGAGTCAGTGGATAAGCTCTCTTTTCTCTATCTTTTAAAAGATGAAAACTCTCAAGCCGTTCCGAGATAAAAGTTGTATCGTTTTGAAGTGATGATATTATAGATTCAAATCCATTGGAACTTACAATAAACTAAGTTATTTTTACAAGAAAGCGATATTTTAAATCAAATTTAAAATACATTCTGAATTGATTTTAATTAAATTTGGTATTCGGTACCACGTGAGCGAAGCCACGTATTTTTATATATAAATACATAGTTTTCCACGATTGTGCGACACGGATAAAAAGTACCTTTTCTTGTAAATAATATATTTTGCTATGTAAACATTATTTTAATTTTATTAGTAAATAATAATAAATTTTTGACAGGCCTAATAGCTCAGTTGGTAGTAACTTTGCTCTCTGTGCTGTAGGTTCTGGTCAAACGGGACAAACATTTAATTTAGTGTGATGAACATGGATGTTTGTCTGGGTGTTATAATCTATATCTATACTAATATATATATATATATGTATATATAATATTATAAAGAGGAAAGATTTGATTGTTTGTTTGTTTGTTTGTATCGAATAGGCACCGAAACTACAGAACCGATTTGAAAAATTCTTTCACCATTAGTATCCTACATTATCCCTGATGAACATAGGCTATAGAATATTTTCAAAAATATTAGGGATCCGTATGAAAACTTCGATAATGTAATCCAAAGTGTGAAAAAAATTAAAAAAAAATCCTTATATTGCGTTTGCTGCGGAAATTATTGACAATAGAGCAAAGTGATGTACTACACTTTTAAAGAAGACATCAATATCTACAAAAATGTATGTAATACCATATGTCTAACTATTAGGAATCTGTATGAAAACTTCAATTATGTAACCCAACGTGTAAAAAAAATCCAAAAAAAATTTTATATCGCGTACTCTGCGGAAATTGTTGACAATAGAGCAAAGTAATGTACTACAGTTTTAAAGAGGACATCAATATCTACAAAAAAAGTCTGCGATACTTAATGTTTTATTAGGGATCCTTATGAAAAATTCGATAATGTAACCCAAGGTGAAAAAAAATTACCTATAATATCATTTTTACACCCGTGCGACGCCGGGGCGGACTGCTAGTGTATAATAAGTAGGTATTTATGAATAAAAAGTCTATCTAAAAGTATTATATCAGTAAACAGGTTCTCATAGTACAATCTTTTAGTTTGGAGCTATATGGCGATGTGTGAGATGTCCGCCAATATTTATTTATTTTTTGAAAATATTAAAAAAAGCTCTCAAACTAAAAGATTGTACCATGAGAACGAGATTACTGATATAATAGGTACTTATAGATAGACTTTATATTCGTAAATACTAAATACCTACTTAAGATACATTATAACACCCAGACAAACATCCATGTTCTTCACACTAAATTAAATGTTTGTCTCGGGTAGGAACCAGAACCATTATGGGCCACCTTGTGTGTATAGTAAATATAGACGTACTAGTATATAAAGAACATAACGCCTAAATGAGGCATAAAAACAGTAATCCTTCAAAAATCGAGTGCGAGTTATTAAAAATATTGAAGAGTGATTCTTGTCATTCATATACAAGCAAGCCTGATTGATTGCCGAGCTTTTGAACGGGATGAAAGAGTTTGATTGATGTGTCTTTCAGTCTCTGGTGTTTTACATAATGCATTTTGGTTTTACAAGAGCTGCGCTAGAATGGAGCTGAAGAAATTCAAAGTTTATTCAATCATTTCGTTTTAAAAATGATTCACGTGAAAGTTTGGTTGTTAATCACTACATAGTATAAAGCAAAGTCGCTTCCCGCTTCCCGCGTCTGTATGTATGCTTATATCTTTTAAACTACACAACGGATTTTGATGTAGTTTTTTTTAATAGATAGAGTGATTCGGGAGTAAAGTTTATATGTATTAAATCCGTGCAAAGCCGGGGCGGAACACTAGTATAAATTATAATGAGCATTATAAAAAGAAAGCTATGTTGGCCGAGTGGGAGGTACCTCGACTTTCAATCCGAAGGTCGTGGGTTGATCCCGGCGTGCATCAATGGATTTTTCTGTTCGAAAAATTGATATGTGCATCAAAAACACGTGCTCACAACGTTGAAGGAAAACATCGTGCGGAAACCAATTAGTATTCTTATAGATGGCTTGCAACCTGTCACGTATGGAATGCTAACTACTGCAACATGTGGGCATGTGCCAAATATAATGTTTGGACGTGCCTCTGACTACCCCTCTAGACATCTACAAAGGATCTAAACGTCTGGGGATCTGAGAGGATGTCTACCGTACTTGGGGATTACAGTCGTGATTTTATTTTAAAGACTTGCTGCCCATCCCGACTTACACGGGTGTACTAATGAAGAATATAAGCAAATTTTTGATACTTCTTATAATATAAACTCACTAGCTGACCCGTGCCCGCTTCGCTGTGCGTAAGACATTTCTAATACCATCGTGGACTTTTTTGTAGACGTTTTTAAGGTGTACAATACTGTAGTACATTATTTTGATATATCTCGTGGGGTTCAGCCAGCATTTGCAATGTAAGCGCAAAAAAATGTGTTTATTTACGACATCACATTATAAACCTCTAAAATTATTAGTGTTTTTCTACTATATTATGCATGTATTATACATATAAACCTTCCTCCTGAATCACTCTATCTATTAAAAAAACCGCATCAAAATCCGTTGTGTAGTTTTAAAGATATAAGCAAACATACATACATACATACGCGGGAAGCGGAAAGCGACTTTGCTTTATACTATGTAGTGATTACTGATATCTCCAAGTACGGTAGTCATCCTTCCTCCGCTCTTACTACAAGCTCGAAAGTAATATTAAAACAGTACTACTCGAAAAGCGAAAGTGACAGTCAACGTCATACAAGTTTGTATCACGTTGTCGATTTCACACGCGATTAATTATTAATACTGTTTTAAAATTACTTTAAGAGCTTGTGGTAAGTCCCCAGATATCCAGACACTCAGATCCTTGAAGATGGCTAAAGGGGTTTGTCAGAGACACGACTAAACATTGCATAATGTGCTCATATTTTGCAGTAGTTCGAATTCTTTGCGTGACAGGCTGCAAACCCATCGCCGTTTATAAGAATACTCACTGATTTCCGTTACACAATTTTGAGTCGAGGTAAAATAAAAAAAAACATAAAAAAAAATATTGACGGAATTTACACACAGCGCCATCTAGCCCCAAACTAAGCAAAGCTTGTACTATGGGAACCAGATAACTGATAGAATACTTATATACTTTTTTTTTTGTAAATACATACTTATTATACATATTAACACCCAGACACAGAACAAACATCTATGTTCATCACACAAATATTTGCCCTGGGTGGGGATTGAACCCACAACCTACAGCGCAGAAGGCAGAGTTACTACTAACTGAGCTGTGAGGCCAGTCCTCACTCAGTCAATACAGCTTAGCTGCTGTTACTAGCTGTTTTTTTAAATAAAACAGTAAATAAGTACGTTAAAATATGTCATAAAATCCCATTTAAGACGAGTAATAAATGTTTTTGATGCAAAATTGTTTTTCTCAATAACCGCATACCATATAGTTTTGTTTATATGACAAAAATAACTTATGGATATAATCTAGATAAATTATAGACAGAAACACAATTTGTGAAACTTTTCTCAATAAATTTATTTTCCAAAGTTGGCTCTTCAAAAACACTAGTTTCGTGTTTAATCAAAACTATGAATAGCTAAGCAGTACATTTTTATATAATTCGTTAAATAATAATAATAGCTAAGTATTAAGTAAGTTATAGACAGTTTTTTTTTAAGTTTAATAGTTTTCAAGATAATGCAGTTTTATTATTTTTTCCGTCATATCCGGGTAGACTCAGCCATAACTAAAGATTTTGACATATCACCTTAAGACATCCACTTTATTGACCTTTGGAGGGGAGAATGATTGCTGTGTCTATATTTAGAACATCATAATAACTAACTGGGTCGCCCTGATAACCTCGGTGCCAATAGAGACATACATAATGGAATGTTTTTATGACCTATAAAAAAAAAAATAGGATCACGACTGTAATCCCCAAGTACGGTAGACATCCTCTCAGATCTCCAGACGCTTAGATCCTCTGAAGATGTCTAGTGGGGATAGTCAGAGGCACGTCCAAACATTATATTTGGCACATGCACACATTTTGCAGTAGTTAGCATTCTATACATGACAGGTTGCAAGCCCATCGCCGCTTATAAAAATACTAACTGGTTTTCTCACGATATTTTCCTTCACCGTGTTTTTTGATGCGCATATAATTTTTACGACAGAAAAATCCATTGATACAAGCCGCGATTCGAACCTACGATCTTCAGATTGAAAGTCGAGGCACCTCCTACTCGGCCAACACGGCTAAATAAATAAATAAATATGAATGCAGCTCAATGCTGAGACGGGGCCCTATTTGCCACATGGCACAATCTGCTGTATTGTCCCTGTTATTGTTTTCTTTTAATCATTGCGTTGTGCTTAGTGTGTGCTCATAAATGTATTTTCTTACTTTTGTTTCACACAGTGGCGAAGCAAATCTACTTTGGAAACTAAATAATTGATACAATACTTATTTACTTTTTTTTTGTAAATCACTACATAGTATAAAGCAAAGTCGCTTTCCGCTTCCCGCGTCTGTATGTATGTATGTTTGCTTATATCTTTAAAACTACACAACGGATTTTGATGCGGTTTTTTTTAATAGATAGAGTGATTCAGGAGGAAGGTTTATATGTATAATAACATGCTACCCGTGCGAAGCCGGGGCGGGTCGCTAGTATACTTATAATAAGCACCAGACAGAACAAACATTGTTCATCAAAAATATTTATCTTGGGTGGGAATCGAACAGACGACCTACAGCGTAGAAGGCAGAGTTACTACCGACTGTGGTGTGAGGCCAGTCAGTGAAAATAATTTTCCTAATCTTTTAGAAACTTACTCATTGTTTCTGATACTTAATATAACAGGATATCCTCGTTTGGGGTCAAGAATATACGAAGGTTGGGTGCGTTTTATTTAGTAGAGAATGTTTTAACTGAAATAGCAAAGAAAAATAAGTAAATTCGATGTTTCTATTGGCTAAGATTTTTTATGAAAGACATTATGACTTTGCAAAACCTAGGTGGCATGATCAAAAGAAATATATGGAAAAATATACTCGTAATATTTTTCGTCTATTTATTATCATAAATTTCAAACATAGCTAAATCATGCGATAATTTAGGTGTGTCTGCAAAAGTTTAATGTATTTTGTAGGGTATACAAAATCCCACAAAAAAACCTATTGTGTAACTAACTCATACTGCCGTAAACCGTGGCCTAATTAAATAAATGCATTAACACAAAATTAAATAAAGTCGCACCCAAATACTAATATATTCAGCAAGTCTAATTTAATTTTGTTAATGAAAGAAAGCGGCGACGGTACTGTCAGCTGCAAAAGTGGTTTAGAAGAGTTAATGAATGATCCCTATCTAAAGCTCAGGCACTCGAGACTTGACGACTCAAGCGTAGCCAGATTATTATTTTGAAGAATACTTTTAATATTCAAATGTTGTGTAGCTGATTGTACCACTGAATCTGTATAATTAGGGCGTACCGTCACGAAATGTTTTAGGCTTTTTGTAGTCAAAAGGCGAGACCCAGCTACATTTTTGATTGTACAAGGCTGAACATAGCTTAATATCTGCCTAAATAAAATAAAAACTAAACTAGTTTGATTGTCAAAAACTGATTTTATTCACTGTGTTTTATTGTATGTATACAATCATGTATGTTTATTATTTCACAAAATAAAAAACTAGGTGTGAGAAAAACGTCAAAATTTAACACGGCTGACCGACTAGTTATTGAAAAATAACAGACTAATTGGAAAACTTTCATCTTGTTTACAATACAAACACGCCGCGGAAAAATACCGCTGAAATTCCAGGCTATTATCACGCGATACAATAATTTAGCACAGCGCTTTGTCACCATGATCCAACCAAAATAAAGTTATATTTACCATCATTTATCCATTGTCACTTCACGATTATCGCGAACTTTGCCACCAAACTTTTACACGGACATTAATTATTTAAAGTGAATAAAAGTACCGAGAAAGTTTGGTTACGCAAAATTTAGTTAAGCGGGGTGCGGGGGTTTGGCACGTGTTGGCGCGAGTTGCCGCGAGTTGGCGCGTGGGCGCGGGGCGGCGTGAGGCTCTCGGTAGGCGCCTTGGCGGTGACTGCGGCTCGCCTCCCGATTCCCCCCTTTCACTTCTCCGCGCAAGCGTACACCATTCGCCCGCTACGCTCCATAGCCGTAACCGCGCCGCCATAACCGCAAATTTTTCCCATCCGAGTAAATTGCAAAACCACCGACCGCTGAAGGTACAAAACGCGTCGGGGGATTCGCCGGCAATGTAATCACCCAAGAACAACAAGGCGGGATAACGAGCCAGTCTTTTCTTAGACGCTAGTTACTCAGCCTTAACTCGATCTTATAATCGAGGTTCGCACGTTTCGCCGGAAATCTCGAAATGCTTTTTTTTCGTGATTTTCCGCCGTAAGGTTACTTTGGGAATAAGTGGTGAATTATAGCTGTATTTCCTCTTCATTACTTAAAAACATTTTTTTGGTAAAGTCACGTTCCTACCCAATCTACACTAATATTAAGAGGTAAAAAATATTTTTGTTTGTACCTAATAAACTAAAAAAACCGGCAAAATTCAAGTTGGACTCGCGCGCAGAGGGTTCGATACCATTATCATTAAAAAACGGCAAAAAAATCACGTGTTGTATGGGAGCCCCACTTAAATATTTATTTTATTCTGTTTTTAGTATTCGTTGTTTTAGCGGCAACAGAAATACATAATCTGTGAAAATTTCAACTGTCTAGCTATCATGGTTCATGAGATACAGCCGGTGTGACAGACAGACGGAGAGACGGACAGCGAAGTCTTAGTAATAGGGTCCCGTTTTTACTCTTTGGGTACCAAACCCTAAAAACTAGGTACCTAACGGACAAATTTTAAGCATTATTTCACTTATTAAAAGCAAAATTATTTATTTAAAAAAACATAGAGATTCTCGCGAAAATGTAATAATGTAACCAAAGGTATAAAAATTTATCTATAACCTTCATTATCGTACACAAGTGAGAAGACGGAGTGGATTGCTAGTCTATACTAATATTATAAAGAGGAAAGATTTGATTGTTTGTTTGTTTGCATCGAATAGGCTCCGAAAATATTGAACCGATTTGAACAATTCTTTTACCATTAGAATCCTACATTATCCCTGATGAACATAGGCTATAGAATATTTTCAAAAACGTTAGGGATCCGTATGAAAACTTCGATAAGGTAACCCAACGTGTAGTAACATCACTACATAGTATAAAGCAAAGTCGCTTCCCGCTTCCCGCGTCTATATGTATGCTTATATCTTTAAAAATACACAACGGATTTTGATGCGGTTTTTTTTAATAGATAGATTGATTCAGGAGGAAGGTTTATATGTATTAAACTCGTGCGAAGCCGGGGCGGAACGCTAGTATATTATATGGTATTGTAGACTTTTTTGTAGATATTGATGTCTTCTTTAAAACTGTAGTATATAATTTTGCTCTACTGTCAATACTTTCCGCAGCATACGCGATATAAAGATTTTTTTGGATTTTTTCACACGTTGGGTTACCTTATCGAAGTTTGTTTGTATGTCTAACTATTAGGGATCCGTATGAAAACTTCGATAATGTAACCCAAGGTGTAAAAAATTACCCATAATCATTATTACACCCGTGCGACGCCGGGGCGGACTGCTAGTTATGAAATAAATAGGTTTTAACAAAACGTTAACTACCAATTAAAAAATTGTTTACATACGAAAACTGTTTGAGTTCATTTATTTCAGCGAAATAAACAAAGGTACATACTGGATCACGTTTTCAATTAGTTTTCTCGTTATATACCGGTTTCGACCCCTTTTACCCCGATTAAAAAATCTACAACAAAAGTAGGTAGGGTAAGAGCGCTGGTTGTGGGCATTTGAACGTTTTAATTTTCAAATGAACGGCTTATATTGAAAAATATATTAAAATGACGAATTTTAAACAATATAGAATAGAGTTTCACTTTCAAAACTTTCGTGAGTTGTACTACACATTATTACAACAACGCGAATTACTGACATGAACAATTTATCATTTACGTGAGTAATTCCCGTTGTTGTAATAATGTATAGAATAGAGTATTTATCTATCTCCTAGGTTAGGCAAAGGTTTTGTTACAGGCGATATTTATATATTAATTATTCAATTATTCATATTTAAATAGGCAAAAATATTTAGTAATAGGCAATCAAGACTAGAGGTATAACGCATAGACAAATATTTGTTTTAACTATAGATTTTGAACAAGTTTGTTTGCTATGCTTAGTTATTGATTGTCAAAATTGAAAATGACCAAAACCGAGGCACCACAACCGGGTCTTTGACCCTACGTGTGTTAGCTGCTGAGTGAACTGACCCATGTTGAAGATTGAACTCTACCTCACAGAGTTGGGTATTTTTCAATACCTTTATTCATTTTACTAAAAGATGGGGATGATTTCACGGAAAATTAATTACACACGCAAAAATTTTATTATTCAGAAACTCGTAGTTCCAAAAAATGTTTTATTTTCAACCGACGATAAGAGGAGGTTATCAATGCATATATATATTATTTTTATTTATTGATGTGAAACATCAATACCTAGCGGCGGTGGGTCAGAGCGGCTTGGCTTGGCGATGGCGACGCATCGCCACGGCATGCGTCTGTCACACTCTTTTGTATTAAAATAATTTCGATGTTTCACATCTCCCAGGCGTCCTGCAACTGCTCAGTTTTTAACATGTTTTTTTAATTCTAGTTTATATTTTGAAGTTTACCTTGATACTAAAACTGTTTGTTGAAAAGAGGTTAAGGTCGCGTCTATAAATGTACTTACACATGTTATGTAGGTGAAATATCTATTCGTAACAGTCAGGAACATACACATTACACAAGGTTATTCGTTCGATTGCTAAAAAGTAGCCACCGCTATAAAATAACGGACGTGATACCGAAACGTCACTCATTTACTTAAACGCAACAATACAAATATACCATAATATTCTAACAAATTACTATAATATATATATATATATAAGCTAAGCAAAGCTTTGCATCTAGTACCAAACTAAGCAAAGCTTGTACTATGGGAACTTATTATTTTTTCTAAATACATACTAATTATCCATTATAACACCCAGATTAAGAACAAACATCCATGTTCATCATACAAATGTTTGTCCGGGGTGGGTATCGAACCCATAACCTACAGAGCAAAAGACAGAGTTTTTACCAACTGAGCTGTGAGGCCGACTATCAATAATAATAATAATAATAATAATAATTTATTTCGTACCAGACGTCTGTTACACAGAAATAATAATGACTAAGTAGTATAAGTAAGTAATAAAATAGGTTCTTATAAGATAGTGGCCAACTCTGACGGAGTTTTAAGGCCGTAAGTAGGATGTCAGTTACTTATACAAATGAAACGAGTTACATACTCACTGATAACATAAAGAGGTCGCATCAAAAACCAAGCTAGGTTTAAAATAAACCTGTGTTATGGTCATTGATACCTTCCTTCGGCGGCTTATTTACACAATGTTTAAATTTTGTCATTATTTGTCATCGTTGTCTCTTCAATTTACAATGTCTAGGTTAAGTATAAGCTTGAAAGTTTTAAATTTAGTAATAGTTAGTAGTTTAAGTACAAATATGTTTCGATTGCGAATATGAAATATGATTAGGTAGGTAAGTACACAAAAACACAAAGAAACCAACAACTAGTAGAAATGCAGGTAAAATGAGGGTAGTTAAAAAATAGTCAGACTCATGTGTGTGTGACTGGCTCACTCGATGCACTGTGCGGAGCCTATGGAATAAGTTGGTGTGTGAGTGGCGGCTAGCTAATTTTGTTATAGTGTTTGTAAGGTTGTATAAAGGTGTGTAAAGTGTTATAGTTCAGGAGATAGTGTTTGTTATGTTATTAAAACATTTTAATTAATCTAGTAGTGAAATTAACATTTTGTTTAATTATTTGGAGTAATTAAAAATTATTACAGCTATAGAGGTATATATCTACAAAAAAAAAAATATATACCTCACGTATTTCTTACTAAGATATAGAGATAAATATACATGTGAACCATTATTTCAAAGTCACTAAGAATGATTCAGTTGTTTCATAATTTTGTTGCAGTAGCCAACTGCGAACCGTTTTTAGCATTACGTGTCGATTTAGATTATAAATGTCTAGGATCCTATTTAACTTGTTATATACAAAGGGGCCTAAATAATAAGGATGTCTTTTGGCGAATGATGTGTTAACTTTTTGAGTCTTGCATACATTAGATGTTTTACGTTTATTCATTTGTATTTCAGGATTAAATAATGTGGACGAATGTTGGTGGTCAGTTAGTTTTTGTAGAAATAGTTGACGTATGGATAAAACCTCACATTCGTTGAATAAGAGATGAGTCGGATGTCTATATGATTTATAGGTCATTACCTTCAGTAATGATCTTTGCGCGCGTTCCAATTTAATAAGTTTCGTCTTACAAGCAGATCCCCATATCAAAATGCAATAGCTCATGACCGATTGCGCTAGGGCGAAATAAACCGTTTTTAGTAGTTTCGGTGTAGCTACGTGACGTAGTTTTTTAAAAGTAAATATGAGTTGTCTAGTTCTACTTGAAAGTGCCTCTATATGGGGTCCCCAGTTTAGTTGGCTATCTAAAGTCACGCCTAAGTATTTAATGATTTGTGTATTGTCGAGAGTGATGCATGAGCAGGTAAGTGAAGTACAGTTGTTACATGTGTGCGCACGGATAGGCGTGGAAATTGCGCTTTGATGCTTTTTGATTGAAAATTTTATGCATTTGGTCTTTCCCATATTCAAAGAGAGTTGGTTTTTCTGTAGCCACACAATAACGGCACGTAGTCCTTTTTCAGCGCGTCTACTATCAATAAATACCAAGTCAATAAATATCAATAAATACCAATACCAATAAATAGTAAGAAATACAGGAGAGTCGTGTTGGCCGAGTGGGAGGTACCTTGTCTTTCAATCTGAAGGTCATGGGTTCGAATCCCGGTGTGCATCAATGGATTTTTCTGTTCGAAAAATGTATATGCGCATTAACACGTACTTATAACGGTGAAGGAAAACATCGCGAGGAAACCAAATTCCTAATCCTACTTCCTACTAATATTAGAAATGCGAAAGTTTGTGAGTGGTTGTGTGTGTTTGTTACTCTTTCACGCATAAACTACTGAACGTATTATAATGAAACTTTACAGTAATATAGCTTATACATCAGAATAGCACATAGGCTACTTTTTATCCAGGTATCACCCGTGCGAAGCCGGGGCGAAAAGCTAGTATACCATAATCTATATCTGTACTAATAATACTATTACTATATATATATATATATATATATATATCTATAATATTATAAAGAGGAAAGATTTGATTGTTTGTTTGTTTGTTTGTTTGTTTGTTTGTTTGTTTGTTTGTTTGTTTGTTTGTTTGTTTGTTTGTTTGCATCGAATAGGCTCCAAAACTACTGAACCGATTTGAAAAATTATTTCACCATTAGTATCCTACATTATCCCTGATGAACATAGACTATAGAATATTTTCAAAAATGTTAGGGATCCGTATGAAAACTTCGATAATGTAACCCAACGTGTGAAAAAAAATCCAAAAAAATCCTTTATATCGCTTACGCTGCGGAATTATTTACAATAGAGCAAAGTAATGTACAACAGTTTTATAGATGACATCAATATCTACAAAAAAGTCCATAATATCATTTGTCTTACTATTAGGGATCCGTATGAAACTTTGATAATGTAACCCAAAGTGTAAAAAAAATACCCATAAAATCACATTACGGGTGTACCGTGCGACGCCGGCGCCGGGGCGGACTGCTAGTATTATATCAAATTACATACTATTGATAAATACTCACGTACATGATTTATCTGCATCGCAAAACAACGGTGGTTAAATAACAGACGACGCTTTTTAAAAAACCAGTGTTTTACAGATATAAAATGTCTTTTTATTATAGTCTGCATTTATCTGAGAGTGGCAGCCATACGCCATTTAGAGGATCTAGGCTACCTATATTTCACGAGCTTTTATTTAGAGTTCTTTAGACGAGACGGTTTTGATTTGGTTTTACGTCGATTTGTGTATTGGTATCTACAGTCTACACCAATATTGTAAAGAGAAGAAAAAACCGGCCAAGTGCGAGTTGGACTCGCGCACGTACGTAAAAAACGGCAAATTAGAAGATTATTTCAAATCAAAATCTACAAAATAAATGTGGGAATGTGCCAAATGTAATGTTTGGACGTGCCTTTAAGTACCCCCTTTGGATATCTTCAAAGATCTAAACGCTTGGAGATCCGAGAGGATTTTTAATTTTTATTATAAAATTTATATTATTAGCGAGTAACATTAATTAAATTTTACTTTCAAAAAATTAAAAATCATACAAAAATTTCAATAGTGTAATCTAAGGTATCTAGCATTTGTATGTAATCTTCTTATACATATAAGTTTAGTAATTTATCCTAACAATATTATAAATGCGAAGGTTTGTGATAAGGCTGCTATATTTGTTCCCTAATAAATAAACGACAAAACGGATTAAGAGGAAATTTGCTGTAGTATGTAGATAACAAATCAGAATAAATAAAGGGGGAACTTATAATCCAAAAAACAACCCATAAATGATAAAAATACGCAAAAAGGATGATTTTGGTATAGATGGCGTTGGTGTGCAACAAATCTGACATCACAGACTAAAAACATTTAGTCGTCATAGCAACGCAGTTTTGACTAATGAATGATACGCATTCTATCAAAGTTCGTAATTTGTTTTATCAGTACTAGGTTTGTAGGGTATAAATTGGAAGCTGCCTGAAATAGATTTTTCTCAACTGATTAATACAAAAAAAAATTGACAGAACTACGTTTGTCACGGGTCGGCTAGTTACTATCCTAATAATATTAAAAATGCGAAAGTTTGTGAGTTTATATGTATGTTTGTTCATCAATCAGGCGTCAACGACAAAACAGATTAAGTTGAAATTTGCTGTAAATGTAGATATAATGCCTGAATAAATAATAGACTACTTTAAAATATGAAAAACATCCCCAAAACGATAAAAAAAACGCAAAATGGAAGATTTCGGTATAGATGGCGCTAGTGTGCAGCAAATCTGACATCACAGACTAAAAACATTCAATCTTTTCTATTTTATTATTGAAATTTGACAGAACATCGTCTGTCACGGGTCGGCTAGTATAATCCATAATCTTCATTACATCCGTGCAAAACCGGGGCGAGCTGCTCGTACGAAATACTCGACGTCTACGGTCTGTCAACATCCATGATTGATTGTATATCCAATTTTGGAATGATATTGACACAACACACTATTGAATTCTCTTCTATTCATCAGTCACTAGTAATATCCTGTTGCACGGTCAATCATAGTCACAGTAATTCAATAAAATGATGACTAAAAATATATAAATCTGTCACTCAATAACAATATTTATTGGTTGACATTTTACACTTTGACATATAACCTTAAATTAAGCAAAGCTTGTTATGGGAACCAGATTACTAATAGAATACACATATAGTACTAGCCGACCCGTGACAGACGTTGTCCTGTCAAAATTCAATAATCGAATTGAAACAACTGAATGTTTTTAGTCTGTGATGTCTTATTTGATGCACACCAGCGCAATCTATACAGAAATCATCTCTTTTGAGTTTTCTTATCGTTTTTGGGATGTTTTAAATTTTTTAAAGTAGTCTATTATTTATTCGGGCATTATATCTACATCTACAGCAAATTTCAACTTAATCCGTTTTGTCGTTTAGGCCTGATTGAGGAACAAACATACATACAAACTCACAAACTTTCGCATTTATAATATTATTAGGATACCTTTTTTTGTAACATACTTAAGATACATTTAAACACCCAGACACAGAACAACAGATCCACATTCCAGAGTTACTACCAACTGAGCTGTGGGGCCAGTCAAATCATATTATATGCATATCATACACTACATATTAATATGATACAGAATATTTACAAAATACACGAGAAACAGTTGAGATATCTAAAGATCGTTGCAAATAATCTATAGGTAGCTCACCTGATCTACATAGATCACTTCCAGTCAGTAGCATCGACAAGATGCTGGCAACATTAATAATAATAAAAATATTTATTTTTCAAAAAGGCTTACATACTAAGTTTACATTTATTTATGGCTTAAATACTAGGTAGGTCAGGTTCTAGATAATTTCATTTTGTGAGGAAGGTTTTGACAAATACAATGTGCAATAATTTTTAGGGTAATAAGAGTAAAAATAAATAAATAAATAAATAGGATCACGACTGTAGGACACGACTCACGACCCCAAATACGGTAGACATCCTCTCAGATCTCCAGACGCTTCAATCCTTTGAAGATGTCTAGTGGGGGTAGTCAGAGGTACGTCCAAACATTATATTTGGCACATGCCCACATTTTGCAGTAGTTAGGGTTCCATACGTGACAGGTTGCAAGCCCATCGCAGCTTATAAGAATACTAACTGTTTTCCTTCACCGTTTTGAGCACGTGTTTTTGATGCGTATATAAATTTTTCGATCAGAATCCATTGTTGCACGCCGGGATTCGAACCCACGACCTTCAGATTGAAAGTCGAGGTCTCCTCTAATAAAAGTAGTAACACCTTAATTACCTACCTAGGTAAAAACCTTGTGAAAATGTGGCGTAGACACTCTACTTTGCATCAAGCCTTGTAGAGTCAATAAGATTGACTCCTCGCTCTAACTAAGTTTACACTTGTATATAGACGCGAGGGATCCTTGCTTCGGCATTTTTCGGTAACATTACTATGTATGTCATGACACAATCATGTCACTGACATCAGTTAATCAATCATCACAAATTACATGATATCTACGTCTGATTGAGTGTGTGTAATGTAGGCATCCTTTTAAAACATTGCTAGAAAACGAATAATGATGTTTTTTATAGTAATAAAAGTTGTATGATTTCAAGTCCCAGGACTCCTTGAGACAAAAATTAAAAAAAATTAACATTCTTACAGTAATCTCACAATATGTATATGAAAACGTATTGTATACTCATAAGAATATGGCTTTATCGCAGAAAAAAGTTATGTACATAGTATTAAAACAAGAAATAAGAACAAATTATACATTGGGTATGTGGTATGTGGTAATTTAGATTAAAAAAAGTAAAGGAGTCGTAATTGTATACGATTTTATAATAAACTGAAAACTGCGGGGAAGCTAGTCTACTTATATCGTATGTAAAAAACCTTATACTCGTAGATCTGCGCTGATTCACCTGCAGTTCCGACAGCTTTGAATATTTCCATTTGAATATCTCGCCTATTCAAATAGATTTAGATGACAAAGTCACTTTCGCTCCCTAATACATTAATTCATCACCCAAGGCTCTTTTTTACGCCTCGCGACTAAGCCTACCCGCACACGGGCCACAAGCGATAACCATAAAAAGCCGCTACTTACTGGCATATTTCCTGTAGTTTTCATACATTACAAGCTGACCCCGCGAACTTCGTATCGCTTTAGAATTAACAAATGTTGTCTTCCGTTCCCGTTCCCGTTCCCGTTCCCGTTCCCGTTCCCGTTCCCGTTCCCGTTCCCGTTCCCGTTCCCGTTCCCGTATTTTTTTTTGTTGCTTCTACATTCTCGTAGCGGCGTTTGTGGCTGTCGCGTGTTGCCCGTATGCGGCGACACTTATTCATGAAGTTCCGAGTTCATTTATGCTCGCAACTCTGGAATTCAGCAATTACAATAAGTTGGGGCAGTTAGTTTGTGGATAAAGATCAAGATAAATACGAAAGAGGAAAGCGATGATAATAATAGCCGGGGGATCTACTCCGCAAAACTGGCCGCGTAATGTAGGGTTTCGTAGACAGACGGACAGACGGACAGACGGACAGACGGACAGACGGACAGACGGACAGACGGACAGACGGACAGACGGACAGACGGACAGACGGACAGACGGACAGACGGACAGACGGACAGACGGACAGACGGACAGACGGACAGACGGACAGACGGACAGACGGACAGACGGACAGACGGACAGACGGACAGACGGACAGACGGACAGACGGACAGACGGACAGACGGCAGACGACTGAATTGAGTCTACTTTTTTGAAGTCAGTAAAAGAGTGAGTCAGTAGAGTGTTGTTTGGTTTTGAGGTATTTTATTCCCAAAGGAGACGCCCGCGCTTTTTTTCGCATGGAGTGATTTCCTTACGAACTTCAACCTTTATGGAGGATACAGTGTTTTCTTTTCAAATTGCAGGGCAAAAGAAATATGGCCCCTATTTCAAATTCCAGATTGCGCATACAAGAAACTGATTGAGTAATAAACCCCTGGCTGGCTACAAGGCGATGGTCATGACGATACTCTAATAGCGGCGATTGGCTTGCAACCTGTCACGTATGCTAACTACTGCAATATGTGGACATCTGGCAAATATAATATTTTGACGTACCTCTTGACTACCCCCATTAGACATCTTTAAAGGATCTAAGCATCTGGAGATCTGAGATCTACCGTACTTGGGGATTGCAGTCGTGGTCATTTTATGTTTATTATATTTTTATCCGAAACTAAAATATTTACATATTAGATTACACAAAGGTTAGCTAGAAGAAAATGCTGACTAGCATTAAGTGAACCTACAAAATGTATTGTGTAATAAAGTATTTTCTATCTATAAATTCATTGTGTATTAAAGTTCTTTGTGTAAGACTTTGCCTATTACTTAGAACTAAGTAACAAACGTTCCAAATAGGCCTCAAGGGACAAAGAATTTAAAATAAAAGAAAAGGTCGTTACATCGAACACATAAATAGAACACCTCTTTTGTTCTAGCTTACTGGTAGTGAGATATCGCGGGCCATATAAAACAAAGTGTGATAAAAAGGAGGTCGCATGGCAGACATTTAAAAAAAATCCGGCCAAGTGCGATTCGGACTCGCGCACGAAGGGTTCCGTACCATTATCTATAACAAACGGCAAAAAAACAAGTTTGTTGTATGGGAGCCCCACTTAAATATTTATTTTATTCTATTTTTAGTATTTGTTGTTATTGCGTCAATGGAAATACATAATCTGTGAAAATTTCAACAGTCTAGCTATCACGGTTCATGAGATACAGCCCTGTGACAGACAGACGGACAGACGGACAGACGGACAGACGGACAGCGAAGTCTTAGTAATAGGGTCCCGTTTTTACCCTTTGGGTACGGAACCCTAAAAATGAAGGTCGCATGGCAGACATTTAAAAAGGCAGTGAGACAGACGACCCAATTTATCGGACGATCTGTTGTAACCTAACCTGAATTTGGAATAAGATTGCATTTTAAAGACAGTGTGGGTTTTCGTCATCATCATCATTTAAGCCACATGACGTCCACTGCTGAACATTACCCTCCCCCATAGATTTCTAGAACGACCGATCTTGTGCAGCCTGCACCCAACGGCTCCCAGCGACCTTTATCTATTAGTATGTATCATAAGTATGTATTTACAAAAAAAAAAAAACGTATATAAGTATTCTATCAGTTATCTAGTTCCCATAGTACAAGCTTTGCTTAGTTTGGGGCTGGATGGCGATGTGTAAAATGTCCACCAGTATTTATTTATTTATTTATATTTATCAGATCGTCTTGCCATCTAGTGGGGTGCCGTCCTCCACTGCGATTTCCGGTGCGTGGCCTCCACTCGAGAACTTTTATGCCCCAACGGCCGTCAGTTATTCGAGCTATGTGCCCTGCCCACTGCCACTTCAACTTGCTAATCCTAGTGTGGTTTTTAGGTAACAGAAAATAAGTTAACTACTAAATAATAAATGAAATAAATAAATATTAGTGGACATTCACACAACGATAGGCACGGGCTAGATACCCCAAAATAAGTAAATCTTATGCTATGAGAACTAGCTAACTGATACTACATTTATATAATTCGTTACATAATCATACTAGCTAAGTAAATTATAGACAGTTTGTTTTTAAGTTTGATGGTTTTCAAGATATTGCAGTTTTATCACTTTTTCCGTCTTATCTGGGTAGACTCAGCACATGCAAAAAACCAAATATTTCACATATCACCTTAAACATAATAAGTTTTTAAAATATATTTTTAAAACATTTATAAATTACTAGCGACCCGCCCCGGCTTCGCACGGGTTTAATACATATAAACCTTCCTCCTGAATCACTATATCTATTAACAAAAACCGCATCAAAATCCGTTGTGTAGTTTTAAAGATATAAGCAAACATACATACAGACGCGGGAAGCGGAAAGCGACTTTGCTTTATACTATGTAGTGATAGAGCTCTAGCACTCGTCAAGACAAATCTAACGAGCCCAAACACAACGTAGTTATGTTTCTATGGCTACATCCGAGCTCCATCATCTGACCAGCTCGCTAGTACCATAATATTACATTGTCATTGGAGATCGATAGGCATGCAAAGTTTTATCGCAATCCGACTATTAACTAAGGAGTTCCGTTAAACACCTCCTGACTTCATCATCAGATCAGCTCGCTGTCACCATATTATTGCATTGTCACTGAAGTTACATAATTATGCAAAATTTCAGCTCAATTGGTTGGGGATAACTGCATCAAAATTGAGTTGAAGATTCCACCTTAACAAACATAGTTACATACATACATTGCAAGTTAAATAAAAGCTTGTAATTATGATACACCTGATAATTATTTAGCTGTCATCTCTGCATCTGAACATTCAAATAAACGTCAATATTCAACTGAACACTCTCATCTCACGGCGATGAATAGTACAAATATTTTTAGGAAAGAGAGCGTCACGTACTCTTGGAGGTTCAGGGAATGCCGACGCGCACCCGACGCGATATGAAATGCTTCTGATGATTAAGGTTGCATAGAAGTGATTCATCCAATTTTAAAATACAAAAGTAAAATGGTGTGACGAAGATAATATAAGTAATGAGTGAAGAGAGCGGCTATAGACTCTCTACTTCATGGAATCCTGTGGTCATTATGTATGAGCATCGCGACAGATTTCAATACGTGGTGAGCAAATGTTTGGTTTTTTGTATGAGGGCTGAGTGTACCCGGATAAGACGGAAGAAGTGATAAAACTGCGCTATCTTGAAAACCATCGAACTTAAAAAGAAACTGTCTTATAATTTACTTAGCTAGTATGATTATCTAACGATTTATATAAAAATGAACTGTTAGCTATTCATAGTTTTAATTAAAAACGAAACGTGTTTTTGAAGCCAACTTTGAAAAATCTATCTAGAAAAGTTTTACCAATTGTGTTTCTGTCTATAATTTATCTAGATTATTTCCTTAAGTTATCCCTGTCATAATAAACAAAACTGTATGTTATGCGGTTATTGAGAAAAATCGATTCTGCATTCATCAAAAACATTTATTTCTCGTCTTAAAAAACGAATATTGTCCCTTGACTTTGTGATTGGTCGATACATTTTCGTAGGTATTCTTTTTAGTTTTTTAAACTTAATTATTATAAATAAAATCCAAGTTTTATCCTTCTTTATCATTCTTAAGTACTGTGAAGTAGGGAGGTGCTTTGAAAACTAAATAAACTTGTCTAGCGTTTGCACGGATCTAGAAATCTACAAACTTTATTTATTCTTTAGAGTAGATAAAATATCCCTAAATTATTTTTCTTCCTAAAATATTGTTGAAGGAGTTTACCAAAATAAGTATTTGGCACATTAAAAAAAAAAATACTAAAAGCTGATTGCGATGCTTTTTTTTCTATATATTTTTTTATATAGTTT
This sequence comes from Hydriomena furcata, assembly GCA_912999785.1. Taxonomy (NCBI): domain Eukaryota; kingdom Metazoa; phylum Arthropoda; class Insecta; order Lepidoptera; family Geometridae; genus Hydriomena; species Hydriomena furcata. Next base: position 11,917,696 of record OU538829.1, read on the forward strand.
TTTAAACTGCTCTCATTTGAATAATATTATTCTTGTAGGACTAATATTACCTTCATAAAACTTAAAAAAAAAAACAATATCGTCCAATGACTTTTTGATTAGTCGCAACATTTTTATTATATTTTATGTTTAGTTTTAAAATTCAATAAAAAAATAAATAGGCTCACGACTATAACCCCCAAGTACGGTAGACATTTTCTCAGATCTCCAGGCGCTTTGATCCTTTGAAGATGTCTAATGGGGGTAGTCAGAGGCACCTCCAAACATTATGTTTAGCACATGCCCATATTTTGCAGGTTTCCTCACGACGTTTTCCTTCACCGTTTTAAGCACGTGTTTCGATGCGCATATAAATTGATGCATTGATGCACGCCGGGATTTAAACCCACGACCTTCAGATTGAAAGTCGAGGTACCTTCCACACTTACTTTCCAAACGTAATTATTTTTTTCTGCGCTGTCTCTTCCAGCAACATTTTCTAAATCAATCGAACAGGTATTATGGGCGAGTGTCACGGAACACATTGAAGCGTACGATTTTAACGGAGTCCTTCTGATGTCGAAGAGGGGTCATTCAGCTTTTGAAATATTTTGTTATATTTACGAATGAAGCTTGTATTTCAAAGTAAAACTTCGGTGTTATTCGGTGCTCTTATTTTTTATTTTTCAAAGAATATTTAAACTAAAATGAACTGAAATGAAATACATTTATTTGATACACACACAAATGAATAAGGAAGGTACTTAAAAAACACAATAAATACCTGGAAAGAATTTATTTCATTTGTAAAATGATGATTATATAGATACTCTACTTTTAATATGCAATACACGCCATATGCAGTACTAATAATATTTTTATCTAGGGTCAATAATCATGAGAATGATGTCGGGATCATAACATTAAGGGGAGCTCCTTCAAACAATGCGAGGCACTTGTAAGTTGATTATTATTTAAAGATACTATACTTTTAATATGCAATACACGCCATATGCAGTACTAATAATATTTCTATCCAGGGTCAAAAGAATTTGTACCTACAATAAGAATTATGCCAGGATCATAACATTAAGAGGAGCTCCTTCCAAAAATGCGAGGCATTTGTAAGATGATGATTATATCGGCGCGATGGAAACGACAAACGAGGGTCTTATTTATGAAGGTCCGGTTCCAATAAAGTACCCGAAATCTGTAAGAACATTGTCATAGTAAATTTTAACAAGTTTATCTTATGAGATCGATGCTCAGATTTTATGGAGATAACTTGTGGTGTTTACTTACTGGGCCCTGTATCTTATAATTCAAACTTTCTTCATTTGAAAGAAAAACAATGGTAACACGGCGAGTGTGAATAGGAACGTTGAAAGAGGAAGACCTCAGCGTATTTTCCTGGATCAAATTGGTGACGTTTTGATAAAAGGTCAAGTCAAGAGTACTATAAACCAACGAGCATGCATGAGGAATGTGATGTAGCAAGAGGAAAGCCGTCTCTGCCTACCCCTATGGGAAACAGGCGTGATTTTATGAATGTATGTGTACAATGGTACAAAAACACTGAAAACTTATAACAGCCGCAGTAGTTATGAAAACTTTGATGTTAACGTCCTCCTTCGAAATTAAATTTAAGTTTTTCTAGAGAGGTACAAATAAATGTATATAAGTAGTTCTAATTTAATTATGCAGGAACTAGCGAACGGATAGTCTAGGGAACATTGTCTCGCAACACTCAATGTAGGTACGTGATACTGCAACATGTCTCGCAACATTTTACGAGACGCGGGACACCTTCCCGGGCGAAATTTATATAAACAAACACTCTCGTGATTGTCTTGGGGACAATGTTGTGGAACTTTGTCCCCAAGACATTCACGTAGTTGTTGAGCAACGTATCGTTCCATTTGTCTCTTATTGTATCCGTGGCTTTATATCATCGACTACATAGCCCAGAAGACACCGCATGCAAGGCGAACACTGTCATCCAAAACATCAGGCTTATACGGCCGATAAAAAATAACGCGCGTCAAACCTGCAGTAGTACCGACCACTTCCTTGACCCGTGCACATCTCGTCTGTTTATGCTAAAAAACCATTACCACAAGCTCAAGTTACACTGGTTATTTTCCTTGTCGATAGTCAATAGTGTTGTACCACTACTCAATAATTGATGATCGATAAACCTACATAGTAGTAACAACAACAGTTGGACCTAACTAGTAAAACTACTTATTGCCCGATCCCGATCCCGATCCCGATCCCGATCCCGATCCCGATCCCGATCCCGATCCCGATCCCGATCCCGATCCCGATCCCGATCCCGATCCCGATCCCGATCCCGATCCCGATCCCGATCCCGATCCCGATCCCGATCCCGATCCCGATCCCGATCCCGATCCCGATCCCGATCCCGATCCCGATCCCGATCCCGATCCCGATCCCGATCCCGATCCCGATCCCGATCCCGATCCCGATCCCGATCCCGATCCCGATCCCGATCCCGATCCCGATCCCGATCCCGATCCCGATCCCGATCCCGATCCCGATCCCGATCCCGATCCCGATCCCGATCCCGATCCCGATCCCGATCCCGATCCCGATCCCGATCCCGATCCCGATCCCGATCCCGATCCCGATCCCGATCCCGACCCCGACCCCGACCCCGACCCCGACCCCGACCCCGATCCCGATCCCGATCCCGATCCCGATCCCGACCCCGATCCCGATCCCGATTGTTATAAGCGGCGATGGGCTTGCAACCTGTCACGTATGGACTGCTAACTACTGCAAAATGTGGGTATGTGCCGAATATAATATTTGGACGTGCCTCTGACTGCTATCGACAACTCATGACAACACTTCCCATCCCTAGTGAATCACGTCATCTTGAACCGGCCAATCAGAATGCATTTTTTCCCACTCCCCCCGTACCTCATACCTCACTGACTTGACAGAGTTGTTTGTTTGAAGAAATGAAGCCATTAGGCGTCTATTAGGCTATGTAGTCGATGCTTTATATTATAAACATTATAATAAAAACACGTGTCATTCCTACTATGAAAATCTGTTAACTATAATAATAATGAATTTTTCAAGCGGTCAAACCTGCTGTTTTCCAATATTTCCGTCACATGAATTTGATAATTTAACAATTAAATTAAATATATTGACTCACAGACTGACTAGTTTGCATGCGACCATGATTGTTGAAACACAATCGAAACGTCAATTTTAATAAAATAAGGGCAATAAAATAATAACGACACGTGTCAAATTAACAGTTAGGGCTGTCGCGCACTAGGCAGCCTGGCTGCGCACTGCGCAGCCATATGACGTTGTATGGAAGCCCGCGCACTAGGCAGCTACGAATTCCCTGCTTTTTTGGCTGCGCAATTGGCTGCTATAACTGGCTGCCTAGTGCGCGAGTGCCCTTAGTTAAAATGGATTCGCATATTTTTATAACGGCTTCACATAAATATTATGCATACAGAATGTCCAAAAAAAATATGCCACGCGGAAGCTTAAAAAAATAGAGGTAACCAAGCTCGCAATTTTTTGTAGTTTTAGGGTTATTATTCAATAACTCCACTAAAACAACTAAAAATCGTAGAACATGGAGTGGTTCGTTTGACACTATTTTCGAGAATAACCTATAAACACTGGCTGACCCGTGCCCGTTTCGCTGGTCGACAGATACCTTCAAATCTGGTATTCCAATCATCAAAATAAATTATAGCCTATATGTTGCCGAGGACTAATAGCTACATCAAAAAAAAGTTTCATCAAAATCCGTCTAGTAGTTTTTGCTTGAAAGTCGGACAACAAACAGACACAAAAATTTCAAAATGTTTTTTTTTGGCTTGTGTTACTTGTATACTTGTATTAGGCCCCTAGGAGTTTTTTTTTTGTTTTTATTTAATGTACAGAATCGAACTCTTTTACAGTTTTATTATATGTATAGATATTCTCTTGTTCGACGTATGTTGCTATCAAAGTTGAAAAAACATATTCTTGCTCTTATATAACTATTGGGGCATATAAATAGAAAAATAGGGTTAATCCGAAAATACCCATTCATTGTCTATCCCCATCAATGGGAATTTCTGGACTTTTTCTCTAGAAATCCCCATTGGTAACTCATTTAGTTTGTAATGGACATTTCTGGACTTTTTGTCTAGAAATCCCCATTAATGTACTAAAAGGTGGGCATTTGTCAAATATAATGTTAAGACGTGCCTCTTATTTACCCCTTTAGACCTCTAAAAGATCTGAGCGCCTGGAGATCTTAGAGGAAGTGCACCGTTGGGGAATACAGTCGTGATTTTGTGGTCCTATTTTTTTCATAAATAGATTATAGCTTTAAATAAAATAAAATCAATATTGGCGTACTTTACACACAGCACTATCTTGCCCCAAATTAAGCAAATCTACTATGGGAACCAGATAACTGATGAATATTTAATATACTTCTTATTTTTCTTGTAAATTCATACTTAATATATATATTACCACCCAGATACAGAACAAACATCTATATGTTCATCACACAAATGTTTGCCCTGGGTGGGGATCGAACTACAACCTACAGCGCAGAAGGCAGAGTTACTACCAACTGAGCTGTGAGGCCAGTAATTCAAATTCAAATTCAATAATCATTTAATTCAATATAGGAACTAGGTGAAGGTACGCCGATTCCACGCGACCAAGCCTAGAAGAATCAGGCAACAAACACGGCTTGGGGTCTACCTTTTTTTTAATGATCCTTTCCTTAATCCTCCAGTGTGGTGCCAATCGAACAAGGTGAAGGTGCAAACAAGAATTATAATTAAAAGTACCTACTACTCAAGTACGTATAATAATAAAAAAATAACTAAAGAGCTTCAGCACAAATTCAAAAAGCAACACACGCTACACTTGATTTAGAATTAAAACTTAAAGAAAAAATAAAATAACTATTAGTAGCTCATAGTATAGGGCCCAAATAAATTTGCAAGGGTTTTTGGGTATCTCAAAGAGTACCTATAGTATTTTGAAGGGTCCGGATGGTGACTGAAATTGGTTTTGGCTTATGGCTTAGCTAGAAAATGCTCGTTTTTGTCGATGCCGGTTTTTGTACGCCAGTTCCAATAATGACATTATATTTAAGCCATTTCGGTCTGTGATAGGATATAGGCAATTGTTTCAAATGGGCTTAATTTTTTTGTGTTTTTAGTCCTAATTTTTAGGGTTCCGTAGCCGAAGGGTAAAATCGGAACCCTATTACTAAGACTTCGCTGTCCGTCTGTCTGTCTGTCCGTCCGTCCGTCTGTCTGTCACAGGGCTGTATCTTATGAACCGTAATAGCTAGACAGTTGAAATTTTCACAGATTATGTAATTCTGTTGCTGCTCTAACAACAAATACTAAAAATATAATAAAATAAATATTTAATTTTTTTAAAAACAACAAATATGAATTTTTTGTCGTTTTTATAGATAATGGTACGGAACCCTTTGTGCCTGACTCGCACTTGGCCGGTTTTTTATCATTCTTGTCTTTGTGTCTTGACTTTAGCTTAATGTATGGCACAAAAAACTTTAAGACTGATCTAGCTATTGCTTGGATGTTTCAGGTACTGAATTTGTTCGCGGACGGTTCATGTATTCAAAGGCGTTGGTTTTATTAATTTTATTTGGTGCCATTTGCCTCATTTTGTCCCCAGAGTTTGAATGGGTTGGTGTTTTTGATGGTGACCGCTTCCTTTTCTCATTTGCTTTAGTTGTTGTACTTTTAATAATTAGTTTGTCATAGCGAATGATAGCTTGTATTCCTTTATTTAGTTCTTCTTGTTGTTTAATTTTTAGATCCTTCCTAATTTGTAGGATTTCTTTAGGAAAATCATCCGTGGCATATGTGTTTTCTGGAAACTTTTTGTTATTCCTAAGGATCTCTATTTTCCTCCAAGCTAGCGTAAGTTTTATAAGTATGGGTCTGTGTTTATTGGCAATTTTGATCCCCAGTCTGCTATGTCGAGGTACAAACCTTTAAAAGTTACCTGACCCAATTAGGATGAAATAAAACAATTTGTAAAGAAAAATTTAGTGCCCTAAAAAAGTTTTCGAGAGACGTTCTTTTGAGTTTATTAGGTGGGAGGTAGAATTTTTAACAGAAACCGTATTTTTAAACTTTTTGTTTTTGTGGGGAAAGTGACAGTATAGATTGTCACCAATCACCGCGGATTGTGATACACTTTTAGACTTCACTTCTACAATCAAAATCGTAGTTATCGTAATCAACCGTGACTTTACTGTCGTTCATTTCAGTTTTTAGGGTTTCTTACCCAAAGTGTAAATCGGGACCCTATTACTAAGACTCCGCTGTTTGTCTGTCCGTCTGTCTGTCACAGGGCTGTATCTCATGAACCGTGATTGCTAGACAGTTGGAATTTTCATAGATTATGTATTACTGTTGACGCTTTAACAAAAAATACAAATAACAAAACAGAAAAATACAAAAAATAAAAACAGAATAATATATATATTTAAGTGGGGCTCCCATACAACAAACGTGATTTTTTGTCGATTTTATAATCATCACCGGTTTCAACTTTTAATGTTCTACTGTGTATCTTTTAATTATTCCTTTTAAATTATGGTTATAAATTATGAAGGTACCTTTTAAAAAAATGTAAACTCTCCACAGTTTCACCTTGCAATTTAAAATTGCTTAAATATCTGTACAAAGGATAAAATCAATCAAGAGGCATACCACAAGCTAAAAAGTAATATTAAAAGAATACTATTCATAATGCGAAAGTGACAACACAATACGAACTAATATAGCGTTGTTACATTTGCACCGCGAGTAATAAATAAATAAATTGTTCAGCTGAACCGATTTCGCTAATTCTTTTTTTGTTGTATTCGTTATTATCAGGAGAAGGAAAAATGAATTTGACAGGACAACTTCTGTCGGAACAGCTAGTAAATAATAAATATATATTGGCGGATTTTACTAAGCAAAGCTATGTGAACCACATAACTGATAAAATATTTATGATACAGTTTTTGTTAATGGGTGGGGATCGAACTCACACCCCACAGCGCAGAAGGCAGAGTTACTACCAACTGAGCTGTGAGGCCAGTCGTATTACTATAGGAGTTTGTGGTATGGCCCCAGTCCTACTTGTGAGTTGGCATTGTAAGAATTGTTAAGGCGAGTAATAAATGTTTTTAATGAATGCAGAATCGTTTTTTCTCAATAACCGCAAAACATACTGTTTTGTTTTTCATGACAAAAATAACTTAAAGATATAATCTAGATAAATTACAGACAGAAACACGATTGGTGGAACTTTTCTCGATAGATTTATTTTCCAAAGGTTCAAAAACACGAGTTTCGTTTTTAATCAAAGCTATGAATAGCTAAACAGTTTATTTTTATATAATTCGTAAGATAATTATACTAGCTAAATAAATTACAGACAGTTGATTTTTAAATTTGATGGTTTTCGAGATAATGCAGTTTTATCACTTTTTGATTTAGATAAAGATAAAGATAAAGATAAAGATCATTTATTTGCTTGAACACAATGTAGGTTACACAGATGATAATAAATAATATTTTAGATTCAATTATGTTCTACTAAAATTAGCATGCAAATGTTATAGTAAGATATAGACAATATTATATTATAATTAATGTCAAAAAAATTAAAAGTAATAATAGTAACAGGCTCAATAGAAATATGGTAATGTCAAAATTTATCTGTCATAAAATCGTTAATATTATAATAGCATTTGTTGATTAATAATAGTTTGAATTTAGTTCTAAATATATTATCGTCAAGATCTTTTAATGATTTAGGTATTTTGTTGTAGATTTTACGTGTCATATAGACTACACTGTTTTGTAGGAAAGCTGTTTTAGTTTTAGGCATTTGGAGTTTACTGCTATCACGTCTATTTCGCACTACAAAATCAGCTTTTCGTGGGAAAAGATGGGGATGTTTTCTAACAAATAATGCCATTTCAAATATATATAACGACGGAAGCGTTAGAATCTTGTGCTCAATGAACAAAGGTCTGCAACTGTCGGTAACGTGCAGGTTAAACATCGATCTAATGCATCTTTTTTGTCTAGTAAATATGAAGTCTTTATTAGTAGAGTTAGCCCAGAAAATTATACCAAACCTTAGGATAGACTCTACTGTTCCATAATAAGCTGTAAGTAGTGTTTCTAAGTTAACAATAGAGGATAATTTATAGAGTGCGTAGGTGGAGCTACTTACTCTCTTACTTAGAAGTTCAACATGGGTTTTCCAATTTAATTTGCTGTCTATTTGAATTCCCAGAAATCTTGTTGATTCTACCACGTCTACCTTACTACCATTAAACTGTAGGTCAATTTGATGATCATTTTTAATTCTTTGACTAAAATGCATTATGTTTGTTTTATTTATATTTATTTTCAGATTATTATTGTCAAGCCATTTTATTATTGAATTTATTGAATTATTAATGTCAGAATTATAAGTATTTATGTCATCACATTTTATTGTTATCGTACTATCGTCAGCAAATAAGGTCATTGGTTGATTTACTGACCTGGGTAGGTCGTTTATATAAATAATAAATAGCAAAGGCCCCAGGACACTCCCCTGTGGAACGCCGAACTGGATTACGCGTTCTAAAGAACGAAACGATTTTTCACATTTGGTCTTGGTCACTAGGTCTTTAGCCCATACAAAACGTTAAAAAAATCACTTATCACCTTAAACCTTTTTGAATACTTTTAACTAAAAGGTTTTGACCAAGAGGATTCAATTACAAAGGCTCTTATTTTACAGATATTTATTTAAGTTAATTGAAAAGCTGTTTTGGCCGAGTGCGAGGTACGTCGACTTTCAATCTGAAGGTCGTAGGTTCGAATGCCGGCGTGCCTCAATGGATCGAAAAATGTGAATGCGCATTAAAACACGTGCTTAGAACGATGAAGGAAAATATCGTGAGGAAACCAGTTAGTATTCTTGTAAGCGGCGATGGGCTTGCAACCGGTCACGTACGGAACGCTAACAACTGAAAAATGTGGGCATGTGACAAATATAATGTTTGGACGTGCCTCTGACTACCCCCATTAGACATGTACTAAAGGATCTAAGCGCCTGGAGATCTGATAGAATGTCTACCGTACTTGGGGATTACAGTCGTGATCTTATTTATTTCGTTTTTAATTGTTTACAAATATTTTTTTTTTGTTAATCAAACTAACTTATTTTTCGAGTATATATTGAAATGAAACTTCTTTATAGACTAGGTATTAGGATTTTTTCTGTCACGAAAAAGCGTTACGGTCGATTGGAGGGGATAGACGATATATCGCGTGGTGAGAGGGTTTATGTGTCCTAGCACACATTTTGTGATTATTTACCTAAAACTGACATCAAACTGACTTTTATATCCCAATTAAAATGCTGAAAAATTTACATTTCGGAAAAAAAAAATGCCATATATATTGCATGCATATGACTTCTAAAAAGTACTTCTTGACATTTAAAACCTCAGAGGATAATATTTAGATGTGGCTCTGCCTGCCCCTTTAGACAATTAGACATGCAATATTATACTTTTTATTCAGGCACTTACACGAGCGAAAACACACACAAGAATTAGTATGGTTAAAAAACTTGATAGAAATTTACCAAGGTTACTAAGATAATCCTAACTTTTAAGTATTTTTCAACTTGAAAAATACTTAAAAGTTAGGATTATCTTAGCCGGTATTGTATAGTTTTCAACTTTACCAACTACCCTCAGTTTTAGTGCGTACTCTACTTAAAAAGTTAGTGTTCAAGTCCGTTTATTAAAGTTTACCGTAATGATTTAATTTTTAGCCAACGAAAAAGAGGAAGTTCCCAATTCGACGTGTAAGTATATTTTTTTGTCGCTTTTTAGGGTTCCGTACCGAAAGGGTTAAAACGGTACCCTATTACTATAAGACTTGCTGTCCGTCTGTCCGTCTGTCCGTCTGTCTGTCACAGGGATGTATCTCATGAACCGTGATAGCTAGACAGTTGAAATTTTCACAGATGATGTATTTCTGTTGCCACTATAACAACAAATACTAAAAACAGAATAAAATAAATATTATAGGATGCACCCTATAATAACCCTATAATAATATGCAACCCTTTGGGTACGGAACCCCAAAAAACCAATATCGTCCCTTGACTTTTCGGTTGATCAATTGGCATTTTCGTCGGTTTTCTATATAGTTTTTTTAAAAATACCTAACTATGTGGAAAATCGTTGAGTTTCCATTCAGATTTTATTGAATTTCACATTCTCATTTTTTTTCTCGACTTGGCGTGCTCGCAGATAAACTACGTTTACGGCCGTATTATTGCTCACCACGTCTTAGGAATCCAAAACTTTACAATAGCCTATACAAATAGGATTACTCAAGCGATAGTTATGGGTGGTATTACCATATTATAAGTCATGGGATACCCTGACCAATAAAGCTAAGTTTATGTGGAACTAGCCCGTGAGACAGTGTTGGCTTATTTACATCATACTCCAGAATGACCGGTAGCAGGACGCAGCCGAACAGAGACATACATAAGAAGAAAATGACAATAAAATAAGATTTCTGTTGAAAAATATTTTTTAATGACAAGCTTTTGTAAAATAATTTAAACCATCGAGCACCAGCGCGCTATTTGTCACATCATATAACATTGTCATCAGAACTTGACAATTATGCAAAGTTTTTACTCAATCGAGGTATTAACGGAGGAGTTCCATTGTGAGTGTATGTTGAACAGCTCCTGACTCCATCATCAGATCAGCTCGCTGTTACCATTTTATTGCATTGTCACCAAAGTGCGCATACTTATGTAATGCGAAATTTCAGCTCAATCGGTTGGGGATAACTGCTTCAAAATTGTGTTGCAAAATTCCACCCTAACAAACTTAGTTACATAGACACATTGCAAGTAAAATATTATGTTGCAGGCATCACACCATATACCTATTTGTAAACCACAGTAACGTGTAATAATAATAAAAATCATTCAATTATCTTGGCTGGAGCTTACGCGAAATTAAACATTAGATTTAGACTTAAAGTCAAAACTTTATGCAGTGAGAAATAATCATTTTTGTTGTCACACGGCTTTACTTAAGCAAAGATTCACCGACCGTACTGTAATTTTCATATACAACGTATTACAAAATACCCCGTAAAAATATAATTAATTATAATTTTGTCAACCCTAGAAAGCTGTCATGTCAGGGAACCAGATTATTTAACAGAAAGGCCTACGTACCTTTTTTACCTAATAATTGACTACTTTAATAGTTTTTCTGTTTTTCTTTTTTTATTTCATAAATGTTTTTTTTTTCGGTTCTTAAATATTGTGAATGGACTCGTTATAAGGTCCCATTTAACCTCCTTTCGGCTTTACGGGTAGTTTTGTAACACCCTTTATAGATTTATTTCAAATGTAATAATGAGTAATTATGATGTAAATTAAATTACCACTGGCTCCCACACAACATAATATCGCTTGGTTGGGCTCGAAGACGGAACTATGCATAGTAAACGAGATTAATTTTATGATATTCAAACATCGTTAAATACTCGAGTTGCCTGTAACTCATGAATAATTTAACAAAATGGAGTCATGTATTAAAATTGACCTCCTATTAGCAATTAAATTTATATTTCCAGGAAAAGATTTCTAGTTGGTACGCTTGATCGATTAACAGGTTCACTGTCCACAGACCACAGATGGTCTGCGTCTGACCCTCGTATTCAAGAACGACACTATGAGAACACGCACACACAGTGGACGAAATCTTTTTTCATAAAAAAATATGTGATGTGCGACACTGCATAGTGTGATTAGAGGCACATTGTCATGTGCTTCGAGCCAAAGTTGAGCTCTAAAGGCATACGGTAGCGTGCGCCATAGTGCCGCTCAACACATAAAGTGATGTTTATGAAAAAAGATTTCGTCCACTGTGGGTGCGTGTTCTCATAGTGTCGTTCTTGAATACGAGGGTCAGTATTTTTAATAATACTAAGATGAAAAGGCATATTTAACGCATAAACGTCTTTCCTTCTTATGATAAATCAGAAATGTCTTTTCTATCTATAATCAAGTAAAAACTTTGTAGACAAATAAGACGCTTCTACGTATATACGTTTTTTTAACGTAGTAAAAGTCTAAACAGCCTTTTTTAGTATCCTTCAAGACTTATTACAGTTAAGTCTAACAAGTGAAAATAATAAGGTTGTGGTTATTTTAGGAAGATAATTGAAGTACCAGTAGATGCGTCAAAGTCAAAGTCAGAAGATGTTCATTTATAAATATATTACCAATGTACTCTGCCTATGAAGGCATGCAATATCAAATTTACAACATATCAAAAAAAAATAACAATAATAATAATAAAAATTGTAATAATTGTAATTTGTCATGATAAATTCTTGATGTCATTAAAAAAAAATAATAATAATAATAATAGTAATAATGTCAAAATACAGTCAAACACGGAAATAATTAAGTACATTAAAAATAAATAAAAGAAATAATAAATGAAAATAAATTGTGAATTAATTAATTGAGATTTTTATCATTCATGAAATCGTCTATGGAATAGTAACATTTGCTTACTAATAACTTCCTAAGCTTCCCCCGAAACAACAAACATGGCATATCTCTCATTAATTACGGGAGTTTATTATAAATGAAAGGAGCCATGCGTCTTTTATTGTTGAATCCGAATATGTATTTAAGGGGCAGTATGTCGACGATTGTTCTTTTAGATGCGTCCTTCTTTCTTATGGCGGCAGTGTAGACTAAAAGCACTACCAGTCCACAGTACATATGTGGTCAGTTTTCCAATACAATTTCCCAGCTTTTTATAACAGTGGACGTGGGGAGAACGTCGTATATTTGACGTAAACTTGACATGAGAACATCCTAATCCTAATAATATTATAAATGCGAAAGTTTCTGAAAAGAAATGTATGTTTGTTCCACAATCAGGCCTAAACGACAAAACGGATTAAGATGAAACTTGCTGTAGTATGTAGATAAAAAATCAGAATAAATAATAGGGTATCTTAAAATCCGAAAAACAACCCCTAAATGATAAAAAAACGCAAAAGGGATGATTTTGGCATAGATGGTGCTGGTGTGCAACAAATATGACATCACAGACTAAAAACAATCAGTCAATAATCGAATACTGTATTCGATTATTGAAATTTGACAGGACAAAGTCTGTCACGGGTCGGCTAGTAATATTATAAATGTGAAAGTTTGTGAGTTTGTATCTATGTTTGTTCCTCAATCAGGCCTAAACGACAAAACGGATTAAGTTGAAATTTGCTGTAGATGTAGATATAATGCCCGAATAAATAATAGACTACTTTAAAATATGAAAAACATCCCCAAAATGATAAAGTACGCAAAAGGGATGATCTCCATACGGAGATCATCATTGTTGCACACCAGTGCCATCTATACAGATGGCACTGGTGTGCAACAAATATGACAACACACGACTAAAAACATTATGTCTATTCTATTTGATTATTGAAATTTGACAGGACAACGTCTGTCACGGGTCAGCTAGTAACCTATATATTATTTATACCCATAAGATACCAATTTTCACAAAAACATAACTGGACTTCTGAGCAATTTTCACTCTATAACCTGAACAGTGAACCTGTCAATAATTGACAGCTACCTAGTTTGATATATTTATTCATTCGCTTATAGCGGTGAAGGAAAATATAGTGAGGAATTCAGTATTGCAAAGGCGTCAAAGGGCATGCAACCTGTCACGTGTGGAATGCCAACCACTGCAAAATGTGGGCACGTGCCAGATGTAATGTTTGGACGTGCCTCTGACTAACCCCTATAGACATCATCAAGGATCTGAGTGTCTAGAGATCTGAGAGGATGTCTACCGTACTTGAGGATGTCTACCGTACAGTCTATCACGTGTGGAATGCCAACTACTGCAAAATGTGGGCATGTGCCAGATGTAATGTTCGGACGTGCCTCTGACTAACCCCTATAGACATCATCAAGGATCTGAGTGTCAAGATATCTAGGAGGATGTCCACCGTACTTGGGGATTATAGTCGAGAAACTACTCGTAATTTTTTTATTATCTTGTCAAGATCAAAATCTTCTAAAGAGCTAAACAATATTCTGAACGACGTTAAATATACAGGGTGTCCAAGAACCTGGCGTCCAACTGGATTCCCACGATGCCCCAAGTTCTAACAGTACTCAGAAAAATATTTTAAAAAATCCACCCCATGTACTTACAGAATTATACTGATTTCAAAAAAAAAGGGGAAATGAGAACCCTGTGACATACTTTTGAATGCTGTGACTGCTAATGCTGATAATTTCGATATTTCTTGGAGGTTTTGTAATCTAGGGTATTGCTGTGTCTAAATAGAATGTAAAAATAAAGTACTTATTGTACCATTTTAAAATAAAATATTATTTTAACTAAAGGTGATATGGAAAATTATTGAATTTCGCAACTTTGACCGACTGTAGTGTAAAAAAAATGTACCAAAATAGTATGGCAAGTGACGTCAAATTTTGACGCGTTTATTCCTCTTTTTAAAAAGGTATAATACTTACACATTAATTTGAAAAAAAAAAATTTGATAATATTTTTACTCAACAACCCAATTTTTACGAAGTGCCTACCTACTAACGGTAACTGTCGGACCCTTTCTTATCTTAGAAACTGTTATGTTACTACTATTATTTACTTCGGTTCCAAGAGTGAGCAAGAAGGAAATACACACAGGTAGATGGGTTCCCAGTAGAATAAAAGCAAAGAATGTTAGTTTAAAGATATTTTATTACAATAAATGTTCAAAATGTTGACCACCCGCGGCAATACAAGCTCTCACTCTCCTTAAAAAGGACCGCTTTATGTTTCGCGAGTAACTTTTTTGACGTATCACCTGCACTGCTTGTGTTATCTTCTCACGAAGGTCAGCGATGTCATTAATGGGCTTCGCATAAACGAGCTCCTTCATAGTTCCCCAGAAAAAAAAATCCAGCGGATTTAAGTCAGGTGAGCGTTTTATAGAGAGTTTTTGGACGAGCAATACCCGAACAGGTGGATTGGGCGATCAGGAACAATCCCGTGGCCAGCCCGCTCACCTGACTTAAATCCGCTGGATTTTTTTTTCTGGGGAACTATGAAGGAGCTCGTTTATGCGAAGCCCATTAATGACATCGCTGACCTTCGTGAGAAGATAACACAAGCAGTGCAGGTGATACGTCAAAAAAGTTACTCGCGAAACATAAAGCGGTCCTTTTTAAGGAGAGTGAGAGCTTGTATTGCCGCGGGTGGTCAACATTTTGAACATTTATTGTAATAAAATATCTTTAAACTAACATTCTTTGCTTTTATTCTACTGGGAACCCATCTACCTGTGTGTATTTCCTTCTTGCTCACTCTTGGAACCGAAGTAAATAATAGTAGTAACATAACAGTTTCTAAGATAAGAAAGGGTCCGACAGTTACCGTTAGTAGGTAGGCACTTCGTAAAAATTGGGTTGTTGAGTAAAAATATTATCAAAATTTTTTTTTTCAAATTAATGTGTAAGTATTATACCTTTTTAAAAAGAGGAATAAACGCGTCAAAATTTGACGTCACTTGCCATACTATTTTGGTACATTTTTTTTACACTACAGTCGGTCAAAGTTGCGAAATTCAATAATTTTCCATATCACCTTTAGTTAAAATAATATTTTATTTTAAAATGGTACAATAAGTACTTTATTTTTACATTCTATTTAGACACAGCAATACCCTAGATTACAAAACCTCCAAGAAATATCGAAATTATCAGCATTAGCAGTCACAGCATTCAAAAGTATGTCACAGGGTGCTCATTTCCCCTTTTTTTTTGAAATCAGTATAATTCTGTAAGTACATGGGGTGGATTTTTTAAAATATTTTTCTGAGTACTGTTAGAACTTGGGGCATCGTGGGAATCCAGTTGGACGCCAGGTTCTTGGACACCCTGTATAAAACCCTTGCGTTACTGACTGCTTGACTGATCTATCTATCTAGACACTTGAAATTTGAAGATTGCTGTTCGTTTTAGTTTAAGGGGTGCATTAAGATATGGCTATGGCTCTACTGAAAATCAGCGCTGCATCAACTCTCGCTTTTGCAGCATATAGCTGAGTGGTTAGCAATTTTGTTGTCAATGTTGCCAATATGTATGTTTTTTGTTTAGTTTTAAGAGATTATGTTGACACAAAATAAATTTATGCTTTCTTTCTTTTCTTTCTTTCTTTCTTTCTAAGAAATGAATTTCCGAAATTCAACCCTTAAGAGGATGCAGCGTGAGTTGAAGCATATTTGAAAATAAGCTTACTTAAACGAAGTCGCCAGGGTTTCTGTTAGAATAAAATCATCTATAGTCTTAGATCAAAGCACGATGAATGACATGACAGTATCTAAGAATATTTACCATAAAACTCAAAAGCGAGTATTCAGTCTACCAAAACATACTCGTAAAATCCAAGTACCAAGTAAAATGTGTTATTCTTTTCGACACGTTGATAACCACGGTTTCTTGGACTCGGTTAACGTATTAAAACGGCCGTAAGTAATGGTAAAAGTGATAGTCACGTGGATAAAATTTGATGCTCTCGTCAGTACGTGATGGACAGTCTTTGTCACACAAAACTTAATGATAGTGTGAAAATAGTACCTGTAGATCTATTAAAAGTTTACTAAATCTACACTCGCGATGGTTATTCCCAACTAGGCTAGCTAAATGTCAAAACCCACTTTTACAATACAAAACGTGACAGTTTTGACATTTGGGTCGCGATGAAGCTTAGGCGCATCGACTCTAGGTCGTGTGGGCGAACCTTTTACCTGCGACTAACATGAAACATTGAAATTCCAGAAAATCAATGTTTTTTTTTTAAGTAGCCTATGTCAGTTCTAAGCCTTTGAGCTATCAATATATGAAATTTTATTACAATTCGGCCAGCGGTTTGGCTGTGATAACGTCACAGATAGACAGATGCCATCGTGACGAACTCGGGTGAAGGCTATCATCATCTTTTACGTGCTAGCCAGAATAGTAAAATGACGATCACCGTTTATGAGGAAACTAAAGCCTTATTGAACTGTCTACTGTCTACTTCCATTCATTTTATTTATATTGTCATTTTTATACGTTGGTTTTGTAGGTGTTGAAGCTTTTCATCGAATATAATGTACGAATTGCTAAGTGTGTTACTAGAAATACTCGTATTTTCAGGAAAATATTTATTGTTCTGCTAAAATATTACACAAGAATGTGATATTTTATTGTGTTATTATTGTATCTTGTGGCCTGGGCACAAACCACTATCGTATTAACAACTTATCATATAAATGTCAAAAATGACACTTTTTGTATAGTTAAAGTGTCAGTTTTGGTATTTGTACGATATGTTGTCAAAACTGACAGTTCCTTTACTAAAAACGTGTTTTTTTGTCGTTTTTTATAGATAATAAGGAATACTTCGGGTGCGAGTCTGACTCGCACTTGGCCTGTTTTTTTTATGAGTGACATTCATTTTTAATTCAACCTTGAAATGAACGAGTATGATGGAAGGTTGACGAGCCCTGAATATAGTCAGCCTACAGGCTGAAATAAATATTATATTGCTATAGCCACTGAAAGCGTGAAAAGGCCCCAGTGGTCATACCACACGCTCTAAAATTAAGATTAAAACAGTATTACTCACGGTGCAAAACTGACAACGCTATACAAACTCGTATCGTTGCTGTCAGTACAAAAAGTCGTATGTCAAAATTTTGCTAGTTTTTTTAATGGCTCTATGTATAGTTTAAAACGTTATCTACCTGCTTGCAAAATATCAAGTGTCGTTATGTTCTACGATATTAGAGTTTATTACGTTTATCAAAAGGTTCTATTGTCACTTACGCAACACGAGTAATACTATTTTAGGCTTACTTTATGAGCTTGTGATACGGCCCCAGCATTCGCAAACCATATTACGAGTAGCTATATCGAGAGGTCACATTGCATTATATACATTTTGCATTCATGAGCACTATAACGCTTCAAAAATGACAGTGATTGATGTAAATATTTATATTCAAAAAGATGAGCATACGTTTTCAAAATACTAGTACATTTTCAAAGAAGCAAATGTTACTATGTCATAGACGATTTCGTGAATGATAAATACTATACCATAGACGATTTCGTGTTATTTATTGATCAAACTATGAAATCCTAATAATATTATAATTGCGAAAGTTTGTGATAAGGCTGCTATGGTTGTTCCTTAATCAAAAATAAACGACAAAACGGATTAAAACGAAATTTGCTGTAATATAGAATACAGAATAAATAAAAGGGGAACAAATATTCCGAAAAACAACCCCTAAATAATAAAAAAACGCAAAAAGGATGACTTTGGTATAGGTGGCGCTGGTGTGCAACAAATCTGACATCACAGACTGAAAACATTTAGTCGTCATAACAACGCTGTTTTGACTAATGAATGATACGCATTCTACCAAAATTTTTAATTTATTTTATCAGTACAAGTGTTTTATTTGTAGGGAAAAAATTAGAAGCTGCCTGAAGTCCTTTTTCCTATGAGATTATTACAAAAAACAAATTAATAGAACAACGTTTGTCACGGGTCGGCTAGTAAAACATATTTATTTTATGAAAACGAAGTCGCGCCCGACACTGCTTCCAAATTTACTACGTCTGTCTAGAATTCTGCATTCAGAAACAAAAATGTCACCTAGAATCTTCCACTGTCAAATTAGCTGAGTAGAGTAGCCGTTGAAATAACGAAAGGAAGTGCCTTGAATATTAAACGTGTTTATAATACCTCTGGAGAAAATGTAATGGAAAAGTTTCATTCCAGCGTAACTCGGAGTTTTTTCTTTAAATAATTAAAACTGTAACTTTTGCTGCGTCAGATGTTACGGCGTAGCTAAGCTATGGCATGGTGTCAAGCATCGATCACATAGCCCAATAGACGCCTAATGGCTTCATTTCTTCCAACAAACAATTCTGTCAAACCGTTGAGGTGTGCGGGTTACGGGCAGCGGTAAAAATGCATTCTATTTGGCCGGTTCAATGTCACAGCCCGCCGTGGGCGCGTCATGAATCGCACTCATCAGCAGTATAAGCCTGTTGTGTTGTGAGAAAGTGTCCGCTTTGTCTGATAAGTCTATTGGCTGTGTGGTCAATGGTGTCAAGATACTGCTTATGTCGTTACGAAATTATATAATATGTATCTTATGTTTAAAGCTAAAAACAAAAAGGCTAAAGTAATTAAAAACAAGTGGTTTTAAAAAAAGTAAAAATAGGATCACAACTGTAATTCCCAAATACGGTAGACATGCTTCTCGGATCTCAAGGCGCTTAGATCTTTGAAGATGTCTAAAGGGGTTAGTCAGAGACATGTCCAAACATTACGTTTTTGGCATAATACCCACATTTTGCAGTAGATAGCATTCTATACGTGGCAGGTTTCAAGCCTATCGCCGCTTATAAGAATACTAACTGGTTTTCCTTCACCATTTTTCGAACAGAAAAATCTATTGATGTACTTTGAAGATTCGAACCCACGACCATCAGATTGAAAGTCGATGTATCCTCTACTCGGCTAACACGGCTTTTCCTTTTTTAAGTTTCTCATTTAAAGTAAAGTCAAAATGAGGCAATGAAAAAAAAATTCTCCACCAAAGATAAAATCTCTCGACAGGAGGTAAATTCCTTGTAAGATAAGATTATTTTCATAAAATAAAGTTTATGTATGCAAATCATCGAAAACAAGAAAATAATATTCCACATTTCAGAACAAAACGCCGATAGAGCTTACATCTATAATTCTATACTAATATTATAAAGAGGAAAGATTTGATTGTTTGTTTGTTTTTTTGCATCGAATAGGCTCAGAAACTACTGGACCGATTTGAAAAATTCTTTCACCATTAGAATCCTTACTATCCCTGATGAACAAACATAGGCTATAGAATATTTTTAAAAATGTTAGAGATCAATATGAAAACTTCGATAATGTAAACCGACGTATGAAAAAAAAATCCAATAAAAATCCTTATATCGCGTTTACTGCGGAAATTAATGACAATAGAGTCAAAGTCAAAGTCAAAGTATATTTATTGCTGAATCACATGTACAAAGATGTTAATAATTATAATTTTGTGGTATCAATGTATTCTACCCTATTAAGGGTGTGCAATATTTATGTTTACAATGGGTGATAAGGTAATTGGTACTTATTACAAAATAAAATAATATAATATAATACAAAAAAAAAAAAAAAAAAAAATCAATAGAATAATATAAAAAATCATAGAAAATCATAAAAATTGTTATCCTGAAAATGAAACTAAATAAGTAGTAAAATGCAGATGTCAAAGCAAAAAGTAATACAATGTCAAAGCACAACAAATACCTAATCAAGTTAATATGTCTGTAAAGAATTCATTTATTTTGTAATAGCATTTATTAGTCAATATAATTCTCAGCTTTCTCTGAAACAACGTAGTTGATAATTCTCGCAATGGTAGCGGTAGCTTATTGTAGATCAAAGGAGCCATACAGAAGACACTTTTGTGCATCAGTGAAGTCTTGGAGTTGCGGACACAAACTTTATATTGGTCTCGTCGGCTACGAGGAACGACATTAGACAGCCGACAAAACAGATCAGGGTTATGTCTGACAAACATTGCCGTTTCAAAAATATACAGTGAAGGAATAGTGAGAATTTTATATTTATTGAAGTATGGTTTGCATGTATCCGTTACTTTAAGATGAAACATAGCTCTTACACACCTTTTTTGGTGTTTAAAGATTTTATCAACGTATGTGGAGTTACCCCAAAACATTATACCGTACCTAATATTGGAAGCAATCAAGCCGTGATACGCGATGAGCAGAGTTTCCATATTAACTATTGGGGACAGTTTATACAAAACATAAACAATGCTGTTTATTTTTTTACAAAGACTTTCTACCTGTGGTTTCCAGTTTAGTTTATTGTCAATTTGAATCCCTAAGAATTTTGTAGTGTCAACCTCCTCTACTGTACTACAGTTTTCAAGAAAACATCAATATCTACAAAAAAAAGTATGTGATACCATATGTCTAACTATTAGGGATCCGTATGAAAACTTCGATAATGTAACCCAAGGAATAAAAAAATTACCCATACAATCATTATTACACCCGTGCGACGCCAGGGCGGACTGCTAGTACGTAAATAAAGCCGCTAGATTTCGTCCCCAAATCGGAATACAATGGGATTTCTTTTGGAAAATTTCAGAAGAATACGTTTCATTTTCCAAATGTAACATTTGACTCGAGGCCAAGGAAAACAGGCGTCACCGTCTGCTCGCTTCATTGTCTATCTGACCTTAATCCAGCGATTTTTTCCTGCGAGTTTGTAAGCAATGAAAACACACGGAGACTAAGTTACAACGAAAACTCTCCATAGACTTTCCAGCCTAACAAATCTTGATTTGCTTCTTTGTACCGTGATAGCTAGACAGTTCAAGTTTTCACAGATGACGTATTTCTGTTGCCGCTATAACAACAAATACTAAAAACAGAATAAAATAAATATTTAAGTAGAGCTCCCATACAACAAACGTGTTTTTTTTTCGTTTTTTATAGATAATGGTACGGAACCCTTCGTGCGCGAGTCCTACTCGCACTTGGCCGGTTTTTTATACCACTTGAAGACAAAACAAGCAAATGACCATGCAGTATGTAGCATGTAACATCGCCTATAACAAAATACTAACTCGTTAATCGCGAATACGTGAATCGCACACTACGGTGCACTGCTTTAAAGTGGTAAGTGAAATTTTTGACTTTTTGTATGGGCTGAGTCTACCCGGTTATGACGGAAAAAGTGATAAAACTGCATTATCTTGAAGACCATCAAATTTAAAAAGAAACTGTCCGTAATTTACTTAGCTAGTAAGATTATCTAACAAATTATATAATAAAAACCGGCCAAGTGCGAGTCGGACTCGCGCACGAAGGGTTCCGTACTATTATCAAAACGGCAAAAAAATCACGTTTGTTGTACGGGAGTCTCACTTAATTATTTATTTTATGCTGATTTTAGAGAAATACATCATCTGTGAAAATTTCAACTGTCTAGCTATCACGGTTCACGAGATACAGCCTGGTAACAGACAGACGGACAGCGGTGTCTTAGTAGTCCCGTTTTTTACCCTTTAGATACGGAACCCTAAAAACATAAAAAATAATTCATAATATCTCGTAACCTACCTATTTACCTAACTACGTAGTTAGCATTCCACACGTGAAAGGTTGCAATCCCGTCGCCGCTTTCAAGAATACTAACAGGTTTCCTCTCGATGTTTTCCTTCACTGTTATAAACACGTGTAACGCGCATATAGGTACATTTTTCGAACAGAAATATCCATTGATGCACGGCCAGGATTCGAACTCGAAATTAATTGGAAATTAATAATATTTACCTTGGAACCTATTTACCTAACTACATGAATTCAATAATTCAATTTCAAACTTTTTATTCGATCATGTGAAGTACCACCTATTTACCGACTTACTTTACCGATAGTGGTAAAATAGCGCCACCTGCCAGCGGAATCGCAAACCTCTTTCATCTTACCTCTCAAACCCCGAGCGGTCGCATGAGACCGCGAAAAGTACCTATAATACGTAGTAACATCAAATGAAACTAGATGGCGCTGGAATGCAAAAATCAAGTTTGTTGTATGCGAGCCCCCCTTAAATATTTATTTTATTCTGTTTTTAGTATTTGTTGTTCGAGCAGCAATAGAAATACATAATCTGTGAAAATTTCAACTGTCTAGCTATCATGGTTTATGAGATACAGCCCTGTGACAGACAGACAGACAGACAGACGGACAGACGGACAGACGGACAGACGGACAGACGGACAGACGTACAGACGGACAGACGGACAGCGAAGTCTTGTTAATAGGGTTCCGATTTTACCCTTTGGGTACGGAACCCTAAAAATGAACTGTTTAGCTATTCATAGTTTTGTTTAAAAACGAAACTAGTGTTTTTGAAGAGCCAACTTTGGAAAATAAATCTATCGAGAATAGTTTTACCAATCGTGTTTCTGTCTGTAATTTATCTAGTTATCTTTGTCATAAAAAACAACACTGTATGTTTTGTGGATATTGACAAAACACGATTCTGCATTCATCAAAAACATTTAATTACTCGTATGATTGTAAAAGAACGATGGGCTAGCTCCGCATATTGGAAAACTACAGTTTATTAAAGTTTTGTTTCATTGTATTTTTTTTTAGACTTTTTTTGAATTTTACTTATTTTCCAAGGTATTATTAGTATATTTATAATATAATAATACAGAACAACTTCTAAATGTCAATATCAACTGAGAGAAATGAAATTTTTATTTTAATACCCTGATATTGCGACCCTTCCATTTGATAATTTTTATTTTATTTAATAACACCAACACTGCCCTTACACAAATCGACTGAATAAAATTTAAGCGTTACTTTATTGAACAGCTGCGTTTTATCTGTGAGTTTTAAACTCTGTATTTCTATTGTAAAGGTGTGACCAAACACAGCGCAGCATTCGAGCACGGCATGTGCGCTATGATTGGGCGATGGCCGCGCGCACATTTACCTTTATGTTTAAACTGTGACGCTGCAAACTTGTGTCCTGCGAATGCCGTGCTCAAATGTCGCGCTGTGTCTGCTCACACCTTTACCTACGTGACAATAGGCGGCTCGGCTGACACCTGACGTGCCCGTGACGAAGAAGATTATTGGTACTGTAAATCAAGCAGATTGGACCCGTTCGTTTACCAATATATCACGAAGGGCCAAATTTTCCCGTTTAACTCTGGTCGCTCTGGGGTCGAAAGTGGCAATTTTTCGGACACTGCCTTTAGATATTCGACCTCTGTGTCCGAAAGTGTTTATAAATCACGCCGGTTTGAGATTGAAGCGAAATAGATGACGTTAAAATATGATGTACCGAAATAGTGAAGCCCCCGCGACTTCGTTCGCGTATTGCGCGTACATGCTTGAAACCTGTCACTTTTGGACTGCAGAAAAAAGTTAAGTCTTTCCTATTCACTTGATGAGCTCTGACTGAAACCTCTTTTGTTTTTATATTGATCACTCGTCTTAATCATCGCATTCTGGTATATTTTTTCAAACTACTGAAAAATGTTGACACGTATCTAATGAAATATTTAGATTAGACGTGCCTCTGTAACCCTTTTTAGTCATCTTCAATGATCTGAGTGGATTTCTACCGTAGTTGGGGATTACAATAATACAGTTACAGTTACAGTTACAGTTGTGATATCAATAATAGGATCACGACTGAAATCCCCAAGTACAGTAGACATCCTCTCAGATCTCCAGGCAATTAGATCCTTTGAAGATGTCTAGAGGGTGTAGTCAGAGGCACGTCCAAACACTATATTTGGCACATGTCTACATTTTGTAGTTAGCATTACAATCACTTGACAGGTTGCAAGCCTATCGCCGCTATTTATTTATTTTAAAAGATATTTGCGCACATTTATATACACTGCGTCTAACGGCTGTCACATTAGACCATTCTTTCAGAGCAAGAAGAAGTTAGTTTATGATATTAAAGTAAGAAAAGAAACAAAATCTAATAATAATATTTAACCTTAATAAAAATACCAAAAGGTGTTTATGATGACGCTGTTTTCCTTCTAGCATTATGAAATGATATTATTTAATAATAAATTATAACGAGCTTTGGCGATACCCATTTGAGAGATATTAAAGATTCTTTTTACCTTTGGACATTTTCCCGGGTCTTTCGTGGCGGCACATTTATTAAGAAATTTAGAAGAAGTTTTAGAGAAATTCGGTGTTGCTATTTGTAAAAAGTTTTGGCTCCCATAGATTATTTGGCCATTGATTATTGATTATTTGGCCATTGGCCCATGGATTATTTGGCTCCCATAGACGGGGAAGTTTATTTTAGACCGGGGGGTCTAAAATAAACTTCCCCGTCGATTTATTAAGTTCGGCTTTTATTTGTTTGTTAGCCACCTTAATAATCACCTTTATTATTTTTATGGAAAATAACTGGAACTGAAAATCTAATTGAGGAAGAAAAATATTTCCTACTTTTGAATTAAATACCAGGATCGACCGACCACTGGTCTCGAATATCCTAATATCCTATCCTAATAATATTATAAACGTTAAAGTTTGTGAGTTTTTATGTATGTTTGTGCCTCAATCAGGCCTAAACGACAAAACGGATTAAGATGAAATTTGCTGTAGATGTAGATATAATGCCCGAATAAAACATACTTTAAAATATGAAAAACATCCTCAAATAGATAAAAAACGCAAAAGGGATAATTTCGGTATAGATGGCGCTGGTGTGCAGTTTTTTCTATTCTATTATTGAATTTTGACAGGTTAACGTCTGTCACAGGTCGGCTAGTTCAAAATAATTAGATATTCTACGATCGACTGTAAGCACCGCTCTCGTCTTCAAGACGCTTGATCTCGTACATATGATATACCTAGTAACTTATTCAGAACAATAATGATACTGCTCCGATTTCTCAGAAGAAATCAAAAGTCAAACGGGCTTTCAATCAATTTCTTTATTTGCTTATTTTAATATTACTTCTTGGTAATGTATATAAAAGGAACGAGTATCTACAATATTGTTTTTTGGTTTTTAGGGTTCAGTACCCAAAGGGTAAAAACGGGACCCTATTATTAGCACTTCGTTGTCCGTCTGTCTGTAACAAGGCGTATTTCATAAACCGTGATAGCTAGGCAGTCGAAATTTTCACAGATCATGTATTCTGTATATACAACAAATACTAAAAACAGAATATTTTTTTTTATAGATAATGGTACGGAACCCTTCGTGCGCGAGTCCGATTCGCAGTTGGCCGGTTTTTTATTGTATTTGAGTATAATATAAAAGGTTATAGCGATTTATAGATTGCTGAAATGAATACTTAATCGTGTTGACTACAACTACTAACTACTGCAAAAATTTTGGCATTGTGCCAAACATAATGTTCGGACGTGCCTTTAACTACCCCTAACTTCAAGGATCTGAGGTCTGTTCCAAATGACTACCGTGCATAGATTACGATCGTGATACTATTTTATTTAATTTCATATCTGAAGTAAATTGTTGAATAACATACATGCTCATAATAAAATACAATATGCAGCATAATTGGTCCTTTTGTATGCACCATTGTATGTATGTAGTAATTCGGGCGCCCTGGGTAATTATGCTTGTAGCCTTGTGTATACGGCGTGTAGAGGATGTAGTCTTGGTTTTCTAAAAAGCGGCGATCGACTTATCTTCTTAGCCTAATAATATTATAATTGCAAAAGTTTGTGAGTTTGTATATATGTTTGTTCCCTAATCAGTCCTAAACGACAAAACGGATTATGATAAAATTAACTGTGGATGTAGATATAATGCCCGAATAAATAATAGGCTACTTTAAAATATGAAACACATCCCAAAACCTATAAAAAAACGCAAAAGGTATGATTTCTGTATAGATGGTGCTGGTGTGCAACAAATTTGACATCACAGACTAAAAACATTCAGTCTTTTCTATTCGATTTTTTTAATTTGACAGGACAACGTCTGTCACGGGTCGGCTAGTATATAAAATTCTCGTGTCACAGTGTTTGTAACCAATCGCCTCCGAAATGGCTTGACTACTTCCGTGAACCGTCACTTTGAACCCGCATACATCAACAATTTGTTTGAAAAAATTAAGCTATCAAGCGTCTATGGGCTCTTAGAGCAACACGGGCTTCCTACGGAAGGGAGTAGCCATGACAGTCCCCACTGTCAAAGTACAAGCCCAAGTGAGCATACACATTTTATAAAACTGTCAATGTGTGAGTCATATGTACACGAATTATTAACGTATTGTTGGATTGTTTATGTGTTAACGTCATCAATCATCATGTTGGCAGTTTTGTTTTTGCATGTAAGTGTGCGGAACTGCACTTGTGTGCACATTTCCCCCCGCAACAAACGCTAGAACTATTTTAATAGGAATCTATCGTTAAGACCTTCCGTAGGAAGCCCGTGTTGCTCTAAGATTGAGCTGTGTTCGATGGGCGTAGAGTATTGAACAAATGAAACGCGCCTTTTTGTCCATAGTGTAGTGATGGCGCGTTTCATATTGTATGACCCATCGCGCCCGTCGTTGCAACCGCGCTAGACTTGTAATGTGGAACGCACACACCGTATTGTCCTAATTCAGTCAAGGACTGCCATTTGTTCAAGCCAGGTACTCACTAGCCGTAACTGTTATCAAAAACATTCGTACGTGGCGAGCATGTTGTGAGCGGCTCGCAGCGAGCAGACGAGAATGCTCGGTGAGACGTTGAGAGTGAAGATCGTGTAACTGTATCTGTTTGGTTACATTTACAATTTTGTGAGTACCTCGCTTTTTACAAAGTTTGATTAATTAGTAGTAGGTATATAGTTTTATTTATTTATATAAAGTAGGTTAACTATATTAGTGATATAATGAGGACAGCGGTTGCAGCGCAGCAGTCAAGCGGCAACCGTATTTATAGAACCCCGTCCTTAATTGACTACAATCAAAGGCTGTGGGGTGGGTGCGTGCAATGTGTACGGACGAGTGTGTGTCCTAAGATATACAACTAAGCGATTAAAACGGGGAAATATATACAATTTGCAATTTTTCATTTATTTATTTATACTTTATGGCTATTTACTATTGTATTTTATTAATTAGGATGGAGTATTTGTGATAAGTGAAATTTTTGACTTTTTGCATGGGCTCTACCCGGATAAGACGGAAAAAGTGATAAAACTGCATTATCTTGAAAACCATCCAATTTAAAAAGAAACTGTCTGTTATCCTACTAATATTATAAATGCAAAAGTTTGTGAGCGAGTGAGTGGGTGGGTGTGTGTGTGTTTGTTATTCTTTCACACAAAAATTACTGAACAGAATAAAATGAAACTTTACAGTAATATAGTTTATACATCAGCCTAACACATAGGCTACTTTTTATCCAGGCACCACCCGTGCGAAGCTGGGGCGAGCAGCTAGTGTTATCATAAAGATTCTATCTACATAAAACGTAAAATCCCCATGACTTTTGGCAAAGAAAACAGTCGTGGTCCAAGTTTGCTATGATATACATTTATGTATATTATATAGGCGTTTGGTTAGCCTGGATCGGAGTGACAGCCAGCAGTTTCTCATTAAACGCAGGAAGCTAGACCATGGTTATAACCATCGACCACATGGCCCAATAGACGCTGAATGCCGAATTTCTTCAAACAAACAATTCCGTTAAAGCGTTGAGGTATAGGTAAAAACGTATTCTGATTGGTCTGTTCCAGGTCATAGGTAGAAGTCGGTATGTCGGTAATATTATTAGGATATTCTAATAATATTATAAATGTAAAAGTTTGTGAGTTTTTATGTATGTTTATGTCTCAATCAAGCCTAAGCGACAAAACGGATTAAGTTGAAATTTACTGTAGATGTAGATATAATGCCCAAATAAAACATAGGTTACCTTAAAATATGAAAAACATCCCCAAAATGACGAAAAAAACACAAAATGTCGCTGGTGCTGGTGTGCAACAAATCAAACATCACAGACTAAAAACATTGTCTTTTCTATTAGATTATTGAAATTTTACTGGACACGTCTGTCACTTGTCAGCTAGTATGTCAATAGTCTAAACTCACGTGATGTTCTCGGGTCACGAAAGTGGTCGGCACTAAAGTTTTTTGTATTGTATTTAATAGTACCTACCAATTATTATTTTACACCTAGCAATATTTATAAGTACTTACTGTTTTTTAAGTTTTGGTTCTTTAATAAACTTATTATTATTATTATTAAAGTAAATTTCGCGTTCGGTGTCTTATATCAGCAGTATAAGCCTAATGCGTTGTGTGAAAGTGTTTTCCTTGCATGAAGAGTCTATAGGCTGTGTGGTCGATGTTATAGACAGAGGGTCGGACCCAAAACCTACTACCAAGTTGGGAGGCCAGTCAAATCAATTTCCTTTTATATTTTGTTCAAATAAATAGGGTGTGTATGTGTAATCAGGCTACTGAAAACTAAAACATTGCATGGTTGCGAAAATATATAAATCTGAAAAAAAATGGTCAAGTGCGAGTCCGATTCGTGCATCGAGGGTTCCGTACAAACTTCTTATAGGTTTTGCTAAAATCTATAAGTAAAGAACTATTTTATGTATTTATATCAAAATTATAGGCGCATTAGATTCGAAAATAAGGGGAATCAAGGAAGAGACGACACACAAGTGATTCTATTTATGAGAGTTTTGTTTTTTAACCGACTAAAAAAGGGGAGGTTATCAATTCGACATGTATAATGTATATATTTTCGCGACCGCGTATCTTCGTAAGTACTTGGTGATGATTTTTTTTTCTATCGTGTAGAGATTAGTCCATTTAATTTTAAATTATGTACCTGTAAGACAAATAGTTCCTTCATTCAACTTAAAAAAATTATATCGTCTCTTGACTTTACGATTGGTCGGAACATTTTTCTTCTTAGTTTTTTAAACGTTCGTTTTGAGATACGAAACCCTAAAAACACATAAATTTTCTTTAGTGAATCGAATTTTAGCGTATATAGTATTTTTACTTAATTATGTTATCCTGGTACCTGCGAGTAATCTCTTAAACCTACTGTCACCCCACTTAAAACAGGGTGTTTCACCTGCATGATCAATCATGGACTAGACCTGTGTTCATTAGTGGAGGGTTAATACCACTAATGCTTGAATCACCCTTATTCGGAAGTGCGAGTATTACGATTTCCGCTAAAACAAATCGTGATGAAAACGTAAAGATATCGCGCATTGTGTCAATATATAAAAAACCGGCCAAGTGCGAGTTGGACTCGCGCACGATGGGTTCTTTACCATTATCTAAAAAACCTAAAAACGGAAAAAACACGTTTTTTTTGTATGGGAAAATATATACTTAAATATTTATTCTGTTTTTAGTTGTTGATATAGCGGCCACAGAAATACATAATCTGTGAAAATTTCAATTGTTCATGAGATACAGCCCTGTGACAGGCAGATGGACAGCGAAGTCTTAGTAATAGGGTCCCATTTTTATCCTTTGGGTACGGAACCTTAAAAACACGATTTGATGATATAGTTGTTTTTAAGTTTTTAAGAAGTTGAATTTGTCATAATTGGACGTGGACTAACGTCTTCAAACAGCTTCAAGGATCTGTGCGCCTGAATATCTGAGAGGATGTCTACTGTACTGATCCTATTTAAATAAAAATTGTGTGTGTCAGCTCCGACGTAACGGGAGTGACATAGTCAATGTATGACAAAACTCCTACTTATTTAATTAATAAAGATTAAAAAAAAAAAAAAAAAGCTCCGACGCACGACTGGAGTTTACCAGATCGTGCGTAGAACGTACCCCCACTATAAGATGTTTTGCCATCAGTAAGAGTGAGAGAAAGCATTATAAAGTATAGGCAAAGTAAGGGTACACACTACCCACGATCTAGCTGCACTGCTCACACCAAATTAGAAAGTTGCGCACCAAAAATGTAACGAGGTCATGCGTTCAGTAGATTTTACTACTCACATTTTTTTCATACCGGGCGCCTTATATCAAAAACCGATTCTTAAGGAGTAAACTCCTAAAATAATAATAAATATGACAGCAGGCTAAAGCTTAAAAAGTGACATAAATTTGTGGTTGGTGTATGCAATAATAGCAACTTTGTTGTAATTTTAAAAATTGACTTAAATTAAGTAAAACATAATCGGTTTTATTCCTACATTATAGTATAAATTTTTACGAAACTACAAAGTGACAGTTCTTACATAATATAGTTCAATAATCTGTAGACACTTTTAATTCGTTTATTTTACTCATCTAAGTATTATTTATACAACACCAATTTACATTTTGACTAAAATTTAGGTTGATATTTCTAATTCACATTACGAAAATCGTTAATATAGTTTTATCTTAAATTTTAGAACTATCACTTTAAGGTTACGCTAACTTTGACTTTATCCGTAACGCAATAAGATCGTATGGTACTAAATTTTAGTCAGTTTTAATAATAATTGCTACCTGTCTTTTGAAAGATTTTAGCCTGGCGCGATCACGATTTCAGTTTGTCACTGACGCTTCTCACTGAATAACGGGAGGGCCGGATTCATTAAGTAGAGGTAATCCATTGCGCATCGACCACATAGTCCAATAGACGCCTAATGACTTCATTTTGGCACATTGAGGTGAGGCGGGGAGCTGTAAAAAATGCATTCTGATTGGCCGGTTCAATGTCACAGCTCGCCGCGTGGCGCGTCGTGAACCGCGCTCGGTGGTTTACTAAGGATCTGTAGCCCATATGCTTTGGCTGACTGTGTTCGTCATGCATGAAGAGTCTAGGCAGTGTGGTTGATTCCATTGCGCCACCGCAACACCGGCCTACAATACAAATTAAAGTTACGTGTGGTACCATTTGTCTGAAGCAGTGGACATCATTAGCTGGAATGTCTTTGTCATATGCAAAGTCTTGGTTTTTGTTTAAGTTTTCTATAGTTTATTATATTTTATTATAAAATTATTAAAAGCCTATACGCATTCCAAGCACTTACATTCTTAAAGAGGAATAAAGGGAGTAGTTACTATTACATACCTAACTGGTTGCAAGCCTGTCGCTGCTTATAGCAATTTAAATATTTTTATTAATAAACAAAAAGCTGTGCGTTATCACCTTATTTTACTACATTATACAAAATGATATATAAATAGATAGATAGATTTTAACTTTATTGTATACCATATCAAAAGTACAATTAAAAAAAACCGACCAAGTGCGAGTCGGACTTGCGCACGAAGGGTTCCGTACCATTATCTATAAAAACGGGGAAAAAATCACGTTTGTTGTATAGAAGCCCCTCCTAAATATTTATTTTATTCTGTTTTTAGTATTTGTTGTGAATTTTCAACTGTCTAGCTATCACGGTTTAAGAGATACAACCCTGTGACAGACAGACGGACAGCGAAGTCTTAGTAATGGGGTCCCGTTTGGGTACGGAACCCTAAAAAAGGTTAAATTATGTAGATTGTCACATGCACACGTTTTGTAAATAAATTCAGAGCTCACTAATATGATTGTATATTAAACAAGCGTTCTGTTTTGTACTAACACCAACAAACAAACCAGCACCGAATGTGTGTTGAGCATTTAATAATACATAAATAGACTGCCGTGGTTTAACTGGGACGAATAATGCAGTTAATCCCCGGTTTTAGAAGGGAAATATTTAGTAGGGATACTTTCAGTTTAGTACGACTGTTTCTTGCTTACATTAGTAGGAGATACTGTTAAGGTGATATGTGGAATGTTTGGTTTTTTGTATGGGCTGAGTCTACCCGGATAAGACAGAAAAAGTGATAAAACTGCATTATCTTGAAAATCATCAAACTTAAAAAGATTCTGTCTATAATTTACTTAGCTAGTATGATTATCTAACGAATTATATTAAAACTAGCAGTCCGCCCCGGCGTCGCACGGGTATAATAATGATATTATGGGTAATTTTTTCACACGTTGGGTTACATTATCGAAGTTTTCATACGAATCCCTAATAGTTAGACATATGGTATTACACATTTTTTTGTAGATATTGATGTCCTCTATAAAACTGTAGTACATCACTTTGCTCTAATGTCAATAATTTCCGCAGCGTAAGCGATATAAGGATTTGTTTTGGATTTTTTTTTCACACTTCAAAAACAAACAATCAAATCTTTCCTCTTTATAATATTAGTATAGATGAACTGTTTAGGTATTCACAGTTTTGATTAAAAACGAAACTAGTGTTTTTGAAGAGCCAACTTTGGAAAATAAATTTATAGAGAAAGGTTTAACCAATCGTGTTTCTGTCTATAATTTATCTAGATTATATCCATAAGTTATCTTTGTCGTGAAAAACAAAACTGCATGTTTTGCGGTTATTGAGAAAAAACGATTCTGCATTCATCAAAAACATTTATTACTCGTGTTAAGAAATATACAGTATACACCCTCATTTGTTATTAATGACAAAGATTATTACCTGTAGTAGGTATTTGGCATTATGCTCACAATTTGCAGTACTTAGCATTCCATACATGACAGGCTGCAAGCTTTTCGCCGCTTATAAGAATACTTACTGGTTTACTCACGATGTTTTCCTTCAACGTTTGAGCACGTGTTTGATGCGCATATACATTTTTCGAACAGAAAAATCCATTGATGCACGCCGGGATTTATTTTGAACCCACGACGAAAGTCGTGGTACCTTCCATTCGGCCACATATGGTAATAAAACTGCAGCATTATTAATACCGTTATTTAAACAAGGGAATACAACTTATTATATTACTCCCACAACCAATCCCAAACTCAATGTTCATATTAGATCAGCCAGCACAAATACAATAAAATAAATGCATTAATATGTTAATGTACGGTCCAAAACTGCTTTCAATATTGACATTGGGATAACACACGCCAATTATTGTATTGGCTTGGATTTCCATGCACATAGCTATGTTTGATTTGGTGATAAATGCGCGGATGTAACAGCATATCAAACTACTTTAGGCACATACGGCCATTTACAATATACAACTCACAATATAAATAAGTTATCGGTTGAAAAATAAATCATTCAAACTACAGAGCACCAGCGCGCTATCACCTATCACATCATATAACATTGTCATCGGAACTTGACCAGTATGCAAAGTTTTTACTAAATAAAAGTACTTACTAAAAAGTTTCGTTGTGAGTGACTGTAGAACAGCTCCTGACTCCATCATCAGATCAGCTCGTCTACATATTATTGCATTGTCACCGAAGCTATACAAGTATACCAAATTTCAGCTGAATCGGTTGGGATATCTGCTTCAAATTTAAGTTGCAAGATTCCACCTTAACAAACAGAGAGTTCCGTTGTGAGTGACAGTTGAACAGCTCCCGATTCCATCATCGGATCAGCTCACTGTCACCATATTATTGCATTGTCATCGAAGTCACATAAGTATGCCAAATTTCAGCTCAATCGGTTGGAGATAACTGCTTCAAAATTGAGTTGTAAGATTCCACCTTAAAAAACATTGTTACATACATACATTGCAAGTTAAATAAAAGCTTGTAAAAATACTATTAATTTCGAGAAATCCTTTCTTTGTGCACTCTTACATACTAAAAGGAATACCGAACACTAAGACCAGTAGTTTAGGCCGTGCCTTGATAGATCAGTATGTCAGTCAGTCAGTCAGTATCGAAAAAAAATTATATATTTAGATGACACCTAGGCATAATACATTATTCTACTTGTTATAACCGTGTTGGCCGAGTGGGAGGTACCTACTTTCAATCTGAAGGTCGTGGGTTGAATCCCGGCGTGCATCAATGGATTTTTCTGTTCGAAAAATTCATATGCGCATCAAAAACACGTGCTCACAACGGTGAAGGAAAACATCGTGGAAACCAGTTAGTATTCTTATAAGCGGCAATGGGCTTGCAACCTGTCACGTATGGAATGCTAACTACTGAAAAATGTAGGCATTTGCCAAATATGTTTTGACGTGCCTCTGACTACCATTTTCTACTAGACATTTTCAAAGGATCTTAGCGTCTGGAGATCTGATACTTGGTCTATTTTTTTTTTTTGCTATAGGTTACCTAAATCGGTCCAATTTTCTCCTACATCTAAACTCACAAACTCACTCTTTCTAATGTTAGTATAGATGAACTTTGTTTAAAGCATATAAAACAAGCCTTCTAGCCATTCATAACGAGCTTTGGCAACAACTTTTCAAAATACTGTTTAATTTGTGTCATCACAATATCTTAAGGCGTAGGCTGTATTTACTGTTTCTATACTTAAAAACTGATAAAATACCGACTAAAACTTTTTCGGCTTTTCTTAGATTTTTTCGGCATAATCATTTTTTTTCGGCATACACACATAAAAGGAACTTGACATAAGAAAACATAATATTGCAATCTTAGCAATGCTTTATGAACCTACTTCACACATTTTTGCTATCCATTGTACTTTTATTCTAAGAGCATGTCGGATTGTATCACAAGGTACTTTCTGAACTTGTTCATGGAATGAATCACTGAATAACTTTACAGTTTCGGGTATTCAAGTTTCGGCCTCTGCCAATAACGCCGAAATAAAGCCGAAGCTTGCCCATAATAGTTTTCAAAGTATCCGGCTGGCAAGCGAATTACTCAT
The DNA here is from genome assembly GCA_912999785.1 of Hydriomena furcata. Taxonomy (NCBI): domain Eukaryota; kingdom Metazoa; phylum Arthropoda; class Insecta; order Lepidoptera; family Geometridae; genus Hydriomena; species Hydriomena furcata. The sequence goes on from OU538829.1 coordinate 11,953,127, forward strand.
TATTAAAATACTGGCGTCGCCTCGAATTTTACAAGCCCGTAGATTGTTCTTGCCATTAATTCCATGGAGCCCGAAACTTGATTCTCGACAAAGGAAATCTTTGGTATCATTCAAACATTTCAAGGACTTCTAGGCTAGGCTGATTCTTTTAATTATAAATAGAAAATCTAGTAGGCGGTGAAATATTTTTTACGAAGTACTTTTGGTACGAGATACTGTTATTTTCCATGAATTAAATACATCCTTCCCTTACGACCCTATTAGGAATATATCGAAAACTAACTTATAAGCACGATTACATCTGCCTCAATCAGGCCCAAACGGATTAAGATGAAATTTTTTGTAGATGTAGATATAGTACCCGAATAAAACATAGTCTACTTAAGAGCACAAAAACATCCCCAAAATGATAAAAAAACACAAAATGGATGATTATGGCATAGATAGCGCTGGTGTGCAAAAAATCTGACATACGTGTTGACATCAGTCGTCATAGCATCGTGAATTACTCTATGCGATTATCGAAATTTGGACAGGACAATGTCTGTCGCGGGTTTGCTAGTTGCTAATAAATTTATTATTTTATTAAAATTACGTAAAAGACGTATTTTGGAAATTGATAATTTAAAGTAGTTTAATATATACCTACTTATAACTAGGTCGGCATCCAAACAATATTATAAATGTGAAAGTTTGTGAGTTTGTATGTATGTTTGTTCCTCAATCAGGCCTAAACGACAAAACGGATTAAGTTTAAATTTGCTGTAGATGTAGATATAATGCCCGAATAAATAATAGACTAATAGATATGAAAAACATCGAAAAAAACGATAGAAAAACGCAAAAGGGATGATTTCAGTATAGATGGCGCTGCTTTGCAACAAATCTGACATCACAGACTAAAAACATTCAGTCTTTTCAATTCGATTATTAAAATTTGACAGGACAACGTCTGTCACGGATCGGCTAGTTCTACTAATAAATAAATGAAATAGGATCACGACTGTAGGTAATCCCCAACTACAATAGAGCTAAAACTTTAAAGTTGTCTATTAAGAGTCATATTAGGAGTCATTATTATTATTTTGATATGTTGTAAATTTGATATTGCATGCCGTCATAGGCTGAGAACATTGGTAATATATTCATAAATTAACATCTTCTGTACATGTATTTCAAGCAATCAAGAAACTTTAACTTTGACTTTGACTTTAGGCACGTCCTAAATTTTACCCTAAATTGTCTAAATGAACTGTCGGCTTGCTTTCAGCGCTGTGTGTCCCACGAAGTACATTGAAATAGTCAACGGGCGAATAGGGGCTGACAAATGACGTCCGAATATGAGGCCGGTGGCGGAGAATGATAATGTCACCAGTAACAAATGGTGGCCTGCTGCAGCGAATGGCGGTCGCCGTGATTTGAGGATTACGATATATGATTGCCCAACACTATCGTAGTGGGCGACGTGCTTGACACAGTAAGTAAAAGTTGCATTGATTAGGAACATAAAATAAATAGGATCACGACTGTAATCCCCAAGTACGGTAGACATCATCTCAGATCTCCAGACGCTTAGATCCTTTGAAGATGGATAGTGGGGGTAGTCAGAGGCACGTCCAAACATTATATTTGACAAATGCCCACATTCAGTAGGCATTTTTCCATTTTTCAGTAGTTAGCGTTCCATGCGTGACAGGTTGCAAGCCCATCGCCGCTTATAAGAATACAACTGGTTTCCTCACGATGTTTTCCTTCAACGTTTTGAGCACGTGTTTTTGATGCGCATATAAATTTTTCGAACAGAAAAATTCATTGATGCACGCCAGGATTCGAACCCACGACCTTCAGATTAAAAGTCGAGGTACCTCCCACTCGGGCAACAAGGCTTTTTCGAACTTTAAGGCTGTTTGCGAACTGTTTTGCTACCTATGCAAATGCTTGTTTATTTTATTTGAGCGTGAATATGACTTCCGCTGGCATGTGTTTCCGGTTATAACATAAACTAATATATATGGCTTTGGAAATATAGTTATTTTTATTTTCGATAGTATCAACTAGATATTATAGCAGAGGATTATTTCGTAAAAATCTATGATTTCTATGATTATAATTCGAATTTCGAGAAAACTTATTTCATAATAACTATTATAGAATCAATGTACCTAATCTATTCCCATGGCTATGGCAAAGAAAATCATATATTTTAGAGAAAAAGTACCAATTTTATAGTAAAGATTACAGAATCTGTTCTTATAATCAATATAATAATTATAAAAATTAAATAAATAGGATCACGACTGTAATCCCTAAGTACGTTAGATATCTTATCAAATATCCAGACGCTTAGATTCTTAGATGTCTAGTGGGGGTAGTCAGAGGCACGTCCATACATTATGTTTGGCACATGCCCGCATTTTGCAGTAGTCAGCATTCCATACGTGACAGGTTGCAAGCCCATCGCCGCGTATAAGAATACTAACTGGTTTCCTCACGATGTTTTCTTTCACCGTTTTAAGCACGCGTCCTAATAATAAATATTCTAATAATAATATAAATGTGAAAGTTTGTGAGTTTGTATGTATGTATGTGACTCAATCAGGCCTAAATGGCAAAACTGATAAAGTTGAAATTTGCTGTAGATGTAGATATAATGCTCAAATAAAACATAGATTACTCTAAAATATGAAAAACATCTCCGAAATAATCATAATGTCAATTTATCGTCTATTTATTAAAGTTGCAAAGTTGTTTTTTAATAAGCTAACAAACAATACCGATGCAAATCAGATCCATTCTATTTGAGATGTAGCTAAGCTCAAAGAGCTTTTGTCTGGGAAACAGTTTCAGTAATCGCAGAGATAGGGTGGCTCGGGTAAATCAATGGCTATTCAACTCTTTTAATCTTACATGGACTACATTTTGCACAATAAGTTGCCGCAACAGAACAGAGGTAGGCCAAAGAAAATATGGATGGACTGTGTGAAAGATGATATGTAAGAAAGGAGTGAGTGAGAGAGATGACGGCTGATAGAGGGAAACGGAAGATTACACATATTGTGCCGAAACCACTTGATAGGAATAAAGGCAGAAGGAATGATGGAGTTGCATGATATAGCAGGAACAAGTTGGGCGAATGTGAGTTATAATTTGTAGGTAAGCGTAAATCAATTGATTATTATTTTGTCGATTATAATATCCCTTTTAGTTATGACAGTATACAGGATATTTTATTATTGACGAATTATACTGGAAATACAGATTCTACAAAAAAGAATAAGATTTTAGGGTAGGTTTTTGTATTTTATAAAAGCTCAGAGAAAATTAAAAAGTTAATTGAAAAATTTCAAAAGAGAGACTACAAGCAAATTAAGCGCAATTTAAATAAATTTCAAAATATTTTTGTCAACAATGTAGGAACAAATTTTCAGAAAAAACTTTAAAAAATAATCAATAATGCTAGCTATTTTTATGAAAATAAAGTAAGTCTTTAATTTAGAATGATTCCCAAAACGGTTATCGTGTTTGAAACCAAACTTGTTGGCAAAGCCGTGTTAGCCGAGTGGGATGTACCTCGACTTTCAATCTGAAGGTCATGGGTTCGAATCCCGGCGTGCATCAATTGATTTTTCTGTTCAAAAAATGTATATGCGCATCAAAAACACGTGCTTACAACGGTGAAGGAAATCATAGTAAGGAAACCAGTTAGTGTTCTTATGTTCGTGTCACGTATGAAATGCTAACTACTGCAATATGTAGGCACGTGCCAAATATCTGGAGAGAGTCTGGAGATCTGAGAGGATGTCTACCGTACTTGGGGATTACAGTCGTGATCCTATTTATTTTATTTATAAAGCCAAACTTACTAAAAGTGAACATTAAGTTGCTCGTATAAGAGGCGTATTTAATAGAATACTTCAGATTAAAACCAGACAGAGAAAACGAGACAATAGTTTGTTAGTTCGTTCTATCTTTAGTATTAAATCTGTTCCGGAAATCAAAACAAAAAAGCACTTCGCCGAGCTAGCTCTCTGCGAAGAGAGTTCTCTCTCTCTACTTTCTTTTTGAAGAGAGCTAGTGCTTTGTTTTAAATTCTTATATTAAAATTTCTTTATTTTTTAAGCCATTTCAGTAAAGAAGGATTTTATCGGTTCTCTGTTGTTCCTTTATATCTACGTACCTAAATCGAGTGCCATTATTCGGTATAGTACTTTGAGTTTTTTATGCATATTTTGTTTTTTAGGGTTCCGTACCTAAAGGGTAAAAACGGTACCCTATTACTAAGACATCGCTGTCCGTCTGTCTGTTACAAGGCTGTATCTTATGAACCGTGATAGCTAGACAGTTGAAATTTTCACTTATGATGTATTTCTGTATAACAACAAATAAAAAACAATAAAATAAATATTTAAATGGGATTTTCATACAACAAACGTGATTTTATTGCCGTTTTTTAAAGATGGTACGGAACTCTTTAAAGTTCGACTCGCAATTGGTTGGTTTTTTATTTTGAAATAATATACCAGTTCCATATAATAAAAAAAACTGATAAATGAATGTGTATTTTGTGAATATTCTGTAATATTAGATGTTATTTGTTTCTGTTTTAAACATTATTTATTTAATTAATGTTATATTTTAACTACGTTGATATATCTTTACAATAACATTGAATTTAAATTAAATAATTATGTTTAAAACTGTTGTAAAATTTTATAAGTAGGTCTACTAATACAATTTAAAAGTCGTTTTAAATTTTAAATATATTATCTATGTGTCATTAGGTAGTATCTACTAAAACAAGTTTAAACGTTTGCTCATTCCAAAATGATTAAAGCTAAGAATCAATTTATTTTTAAATTAAATTTTGTGACGATATATTTTCTATTAAAATATTCATGATTTTTCATAGCCTAAATGTTTCTTAACAAGTCATTGAAGTAATAGCTTCCTCAATAGCGGTTGACCGTTATAGTTGTTATAATCTCACGAAGGCAAATTGATCTTAAATGTATGTGTAGATGCACGTAGCATATTGTTTCTGTGTGCGTAAGGTTAGGAACGCTCAGTTTCACGCACACAACGCGAGTCTAATAATCACAACTACAGTACAGTCTATAAGTACATCTCACTCGGCTATACAATACAACTATACAATAATAACCGACCCGTGGTAGACGTTGTTCTGTCAAATTTAAATAATTGCATAGGTAAAAGCAATTTCAGGAAACTTCCAATTGTTCCCGACAAATCTTGTACTGATAAAATAAATTAAGGATTTTGGTAGAATCATTAGTCAAAACTGCGTTGCTATGACGACTAAATGTTTTTAGTCTGTGATGTCAGATTTTTTCCACACCAACGCCATTTATACAAAAATCATCATTTTTGCGCTTTTTTTATCATTTGGGGGTTGTTTTTCGAATCATAAGTTCCCTCTTTATTTATTCTGATTTTGTATATCTACATACCACAGTAATTTTATCTTAATCTGTTATGTCGTTTATTTTTGATAAGGGAACAAACATTATCAGCCTTATCACAAACTTTCGCTTATTACTAGCAGATCCGCCGACGTTGTCCTGTCTAAATTTTAATAATCGCATAGAGTACCTAACTCACGTTGCTATGACGACAAAGTCAACACTGATGTCAGATTTTTTGCACACCAGCGTCATCTATACCAAAATCATCCCTTTTGTGTTTTTTTATGATTTTGGGGATGTTTATCTTATTTTAAAGTAGTCTATTTTTTATTCAGGCATCATATCTAAATCTACAGCAAATTTCATCTTAATCCGTTTTCACGTTTAAGCCTGATTGAGGCACAAACATACATACAAACTTACAAACTTTCACATTTATAATATTACACAAAAAAACCAAAAAACAAAAAATCTAAACTTTTCTCTTTATAATATTAGTATAGATTAGGATTATTATGCCTAAGATGCTGCAGACGCTAAATCATCGGTTATCAAAAGCAAATTACGTTCAGCACAAAGCGGTAACGTTTTTCAGGAAACACAGACTTTGGAAGAGAATAAATCAGCTGGCGACATTTTATTAAGGCATTCATGAGCGTGCCGAAAAAACATCGTGCAAAATTAAAAATAGCGTCTCAAAGGATCCACGGACTGTCATAAAAATGCGCGAAATATTCTCGGGAAAGTTAAAACATTTTACGCTGAGCAGATAGTCCACTGATGAGGCAGGGTTTATCGACTATTGTTTAAATAAATAAATAGTCAGGGGCACGTTCAATCATTATATTTGGCACATGCCCACATTTTGCAGTAGTTAGCATTCTATACGTAACAGGTTGCAAGCCCGTTGCCGCTTTCAAGAATACTAACAGGTTTCCTCACGATGTTTTCCTTCACCGTTATAAACACGTGTAACGCGCATATACATTTTTCGAACAGAAATATCCATTGATGCACGGCCAGGATTTGAACAAGTAATTAATTTGAAATTAAGTACCTATTTACCTAACTACATGAATTCAATCATTCAATTTCAAACTTTTTAGTCGATCATGTGAAGTACCACCTATTAACCGACTTACTTTACCGATAGTGGTAAAATAGCGCCACCTGCCAGCGGAATTGCAAACATCTTTCATCTTACCTCTCAAACTCCGAGCGGTCGCATCGCATGAGACCGCGAAAAGTAGGTACTTATAATAACGTAATAACATCAAATTAAACTAGATGGCGCTGGAATGCGAAAATCACTCTAACACTCACACTCACGCAATACGTCGTAAAATTTTCGTTACGAAATTTCTGGATTCGGTCTCCACGCTCAAGGCCCGCGATAGAAGCTATGCAATAGCTTAATAAATAGGATCACGACTGTAATCCCCAAGTACGGTTGACATCCTCCCAGATCTCCAGGCGCTTAGATCCTTTGAAGATGTCTAGTGGCGGTAATCAGAGGCACGTCTAAACATTATATTTGGCACATGCCCACATTTTGCAGTAGTTAGCATTCCATACGTGACAGGCTGCAAGCCCATCGCCACTTATAAGAATACTAACTGGTTTCCTCACGATGTTTTCCTTCACCGTTTTGAGCACGTGTTTTTGATGCGCATATAAATTTTTCGAACAGAAAAATCCATTGATGCACGCCAGGACTCTAACCCACGACCTTCAGATTGAAAGTCGAGGTACCTCCCACTCGGCCAACACGGCTTTACTTATGTTTATCTTCATAAATTAACATTTTCTTTGAAAAAAAAGCTGCTACTTACAAACAGTGCTACGCTATAGTGTAAAGTGTGCCTTAAGAAGATAAGTTTGTTTTAAAACGATATATTTTGTCGCTGTTGAGTAACGACGTACCGTTTCCAGATAATTAACTTCCAACTACGTAAATTGTGGAGTTCAGCGCTGCGGTGCGGCGGGTGCACAAATAGCCAAGCTACCTATTTAAAATGTTGGTTTTAATAGTTGAAAAAATATTTATATTGTTAGCAACACCTACTCTGACATCAATATGGCGACTAACCGGGGATATGAAGCGTCGCGCGGAAAGCGCTCTCTCTTTCTTCTTTAATTTACTTAATTTTATTTTGTGTAACATCTGTCTACTTTAATTATTTTTAAGCAAATAGTTATTTTATCTCTAAGTTTTAATTCTAAAACAAGTGTGTAGCGTGTGCTGCTTTTTAAAAAAAATAAAAAAATAAAAATAGTTTATTTCAGTAGCCAAATATTACAGATAAATAAACAAAGTTGGAACCTTCTTTTAAGTACAGAGTACTTGTGCCAGAAAGTTCCGCTCTTCCATAGCCATATTAATGGTTACAAAGTCGAACTATTACAATTATTAATATTATTATTTCTTTTGTGATTTTTTTTTTTTTTATATTTAAACATTTACAAATCTCTCTTTTTGAATTTGTGCTGAGGCTCTTTAGTTATTTTTTTATTGTTTACGTATTTGAGTAGTACTTTTAATTATTATTCTTGTTTGAGCCTTCACCTTGTTCGATTAGCATCACACTGGAGCTCTACATAGCATTAAGGAAAGGATCATTAAAAAAAAGGTAGACCCCAAGCCGTGTTTGTCGCCTGATTCTGCTAGGCTTGGTCGCGTGGAATCGGCGTAGCTTCACCTAGTTCCTAAGACGTTTCAAAGTGATCCATGTGATTTTATTGAAATAAATGATTTTTGAATTTGAATTTGAATTTCTCTTGTCTTCTCTTCTCAAGTCTTTGCGTTGTGCAGACATTTTACGTTTTGCTGTCTAATAAATCTTTTTTATCTTAATGTACTTCTTGTTGTTACTTTGCTTGTAATAATTTAAATATAAATCATTGGACTTATTGCGAATTGATTTACTAAAAACTTTTACGTCAGATTCTTAATAATATAATCACGACTTCAATCCTCAACTTTCTACGAATACCACCCGGGCGCTCCCAGTCTTAAATTATGTCTAAAGGCGTGTCTAAACATTAAATCTACCACATGCCCACATTTTGCAGTTACCATCACAGTAACACTACTGTCACGTAGACATTTCTCACAGCGCCATCTCGCGCCAAACTGAACAAAAAATGTATTATAGTAACCAGATAAATCTTGTATATAAAAATGAATCTCTGAAATGAATCTGTGTCGGTCATGGCATCACGCGTAAACTGCTGGACCGATTTTGATAATTATTTTTTTGTTGTAATCGTTAGTGTCAAGAGAAGGTCCTTATGTAAATAAATAATTTGACAGGACAACGTCTGTCGGGACAGCTAACAGACTAGCGGAACAGACATCTATGATCATCACACAAATGTTTATCCTGGGTAGGGATCTGAACCTAGCCTATAGCGCAGAGATACTACCAACTATAGTAATACTTCCAACGCAAGTCATCAATAAAAATGGAAAGGTCCTTTGAACGTCCTACGTCCTTCCCTTACCTTCGGATTTGCCAATAATAGGTAAAAAGCATCACCTATAACGTAATGGCGCTCAAATATAATTTATCAAGCTTACCGCGAAGATGTCAAGTCGTATTTCCTTGCGGGTGATACTATGTCACCGAATGAGATTTATAGAAAAACTATCTAGCGTGACGTCATCCACGCATTTCTAGGCGGCTATTTTGTAAAAAACTATGATTATCATGTTATGATATTCATAGTAACATTATTGGTATTGAATGCCATATTATCACGCTTTTTAGTTTAGGCACCTACTGGCATTGAAAGCGTATAAGGTATAAGTGCTTAAATTGCATAAAAAGCGTATAAAAGCGTTATAAAAACATAAATATATCATGTTATGATGTTGAAAGCAATACCTAATGTTAGAGAATACATAATCTGTACAGTTTTCATAGTAACTCATTGCTTCTGAGAGGTATTGTATTAGACGCGTAGTTATAGGTGCCTAAACAGCATAAAAAGCGTAGATGTTATGGCATTCAGTACCAATAAATATTGGTATGAATATCATAACATGATAGTCATCACTACATAGTATAAAGCAAAGTCGCTTTCCGCTTCCCGCGTATGTATGTTTGCTTATATCTTTAAAACTACACAACGGATTTTGATGCGGTTTTTTTTAATAGATAGAGTGATTCAGGAGGAAGGTTTATATGTATAATAATATGCTACCCGTGCGAAGCCGGGGCGGGTCGCTAGTGTTTTTATAAAATAGCCCTACAGGTTGGTTTTTGCACGCGATATTATACAACGATGATTGCAATGCTTAAACATGGAGTAAGTACAATATAAAGTATAAATAAGTAGTGTTATTTGTGAAGAAGCTTATGAAGTACTATCACTATATTCTTATCAATTTAATACCAATATCTATTCAATATCGATATCATTTTAATATCGATGTCAATTAAATATCGATATCAATTTATTATCAATATCAATTTATAAAATATTAAGGTCAAAAGTAGCTCGAAATGGTTTGTGATATTATAACATAAACCATGTGTAACTTAGACACGCTGTATGTATTTACAAAAAAAAGTATATAAGTATTTTATCAGTATCTAGTTCACATGTACCTACGAGGATGTCGTCACTTACTTTTATTCAGCATAACTGTTGGTATACATAACACATGACACATCTACACGCAGGGCCTACGCACGTTAGCTTCGTGGGTCACTGTCAGGCCGCGTGTATCTTACATGAAACACGCAGGGCACGGTCATCGACCCACGCCAACAATAAAATTAATTCAAAACTTTCAACCGAAATAAACAATTTCTAAATTCCGAAAGAGATATCATCTTCTGCGGTCGACTGTAATTTTACAGTTTGCTTTTCTAAAATAAGCTAGATTTGCTTAATTATGGTATTCCTGAAAACTTTCTCAGTATTTCAAAGTAATTTGTTATGATATAATCAAAGTTTCCCTTTCAATTATCTAAGTTGAAACAATAACATTCTCGAAGTAGGGTTATAGACCTGGTTGTGGTGCCTACACAGACTTTTAGGTCATTTTCAATTTTGGCAGACAAAAAACACAAAAAAAATAGTATCACGACTGTAATCCCCAAGTATGGTAGACATCCTTTCGGATCTCCAGACACTTAGATCTTTAAAGATATCTAGTGAGGATAGTCAGAGGCACGTCAAAACATTATAATTAGGCACGTGCCCACATTTTGCAGTAGTTTGCGTAACTAAGAAGCATAGCAAACAAACTTGTTTAGAATCTATAGTTAATAATTTTTTTTGTCTATGGTCCGTTTTGATGACATTTGTAATGTGTTGTTGTTAATTGATAAATATCGCCTGTTACAAAACCTTTGATTAACCTAAGAGATAGACAAATACTCTATTTTTTGTTGTTTAAAAATCGTCGTTTTAATCAATATATTAGTTTTTTTTTAATTAAAATGTTGTTGAAGTGCCTACAACCAGCGCTCTTGCCCTAGATAAATTGATCTGTAAAATTTAAAACAAGCAAGCGATTAACACCCTTCCATTTCCAAGCCGTGTTGGCAATGTGGGTTCTAATCCCGGTCGTGCATTAATGAATTTTTCTGTTCGAAATTTTTTTATGCGCATTAACACAATGCTTATAACGATAAAGGAAAACATGGAGAGGAAACCAGTTAGTATTCTTGTGAGCGGCGATGGGCTTGCAACCTATCACGTATGGAATGCTGACTAATGAAAAATGTGGGCAGGTGCCAAATGTAATGTATGGACGTGCCTCTGACTGAAAAAAATGATAATTTCAGTTGAAGAAACAATCTGAAAAGAAAAAATCTTTTATAAAAATGTCGAATAGCGGTAGTCAGAGGCACATACAAATATAATATGCTCAAATTTGCAGTAGTTAGAATCACATACGTAGCAGGTTGCAAACCCATCGCCGCTTCTAAGAACACAAACTGGCTTCCTTATGATGTTTTCCTTTACCGTTTAGAGTACGATAACGTAATAATAAATAGTGATATTATAATAACATTATCATATTCCATAAATATCGCATACGAGAATCGTCCCCCATAACGTTCGCTATCAAAGTATCACATTTTTATAAGAAAACCGGCCAAGTGCGAGTCGAACTAGCGCACGAAGGGTTCCGTGTAAAATGTATCGACCAATCGCAAAGTCAAGGGACGATGTTAGTTTTTTAAGTTTTTGAAGGAACTGGGACTAATCTCTACAGAATAAAAAAAAAATCATCGAAATCGGATCAACAGGTTAATAGATATGCGTATATTATATATACGCGTCGACTTGAAAACCTCCTCTGTTTTTCGTCTGTTAAGACGAGTAATAAATGTTTTTGCTGAATGCAGAATAGTTTTTTCTCAATAACCGCAAAACATAAAGTTTTGTTTTTTATGACAAAGATAACATAAGGATATAATCTAGATAAATTACAGACAGAATCACGATTGGTGAAACTTTTCTCGATAGATTTATTTTCCAAAGTTGGTTCTTCAAAAACACTAGTTTCGTTTTTATTCAAAACTATGAATAGCTTTACAGTTAATTTATATATAATTCGTTAGATAATCATACTAGCTAAATACATTAGTGGCACAGTACATTAGTTGAGTGGCCTCACAGCTCATTTGGTAGTAGCTCTGCCTTATGTGCTGTAGGTTGTGGGTTCGATCCCCACCCAGGGCAAATATTTGTGTGATGAACATAGATGTTTGTTCTGTGTCTGGGTGTTAATATGTATAATAAGTATGTATTTGCAAAAAAAAAAGTATTTATAAGTATTCTATCAGTTATCTGGTTCCCATAGTACAAGCTTTGCTTAGTTTGGGGCTAGATGGCGCTGTGTGTATAGTCCGCCAATATTTATTTATTTATTTATTTATTACAGACAGTTTCTTTTTAAATTTGATGGTTTTAGAGATAATGCAGTTTTATCACTTTTTCCGTCTTATCCGGGTAGACTCAGCCCATACAAAATGTCAAAAATATACTTATCACCTTAAGTATTTGAAGGAACTGTCAGTCCAACATTAATATAATTAATTGGATCACCTTGAGAACCTCCTCTATTTTTCGTCGGTTAAAAACAGAAAGTGGTCTCGTACTTGATGTTCAGACCATACAATTAGGAAACAAAAGTGGTAAATTTATCAACTTTAGTATTTGGCTCTTTTCCAAAATCTCGATGCTTAAATGAAGATAATGTTTTGGGTACAGTTTATTATGCACCTATTATTGCCTTCTCTATTACTTGTAGCACGATTGTTGTAGGCGTAAGCGTGTCCCCGCGCCGCTTGCTCGCCTCGCCTCCACTCCGAGACGCCTCCACCTCACCTGTGCCGCGACTTCGCTTCGAATCTAACTCGTGTAAGTGATGCGCCTTATATTATACTACCATTGTCATAGTAAAGCCGTGTAAGCAAGCCATGTTGGCTGAGTAGGAAGTACCTCTTCATTTCGAAGGTCGTGGGTTCGGATCCCAGCGTGCATCAATCTTTTGATCATTGTGCATCAGATTTTTCTATTCGAAAAATGTATATGCGCATCAAAAATACGTGCTCACAGCAGTGAAGGCAAACATCGTGAGGAAACTAGTTAGTATTCTTATAAAGCGGTTATGGGCTTGCAATCTGTTTGGACGTGCCTCTAACTACCCCCTCTAGACATGTTCAAAGGATCTAAGCGCCTGTAGATTTGGGGATTACAGTCGTGATCCTATTTATTTTTATTTTTTTTAGAAATTCCAAAAATTAATTTTTGTTATTTTTTTGTAAATTGAACATCCCTCAAGATGAAGCAATTTGATTTTCACTAGGGGCATTCGTAGAGGTAGGTTTATCTATATATGTAGGTATTTATATATGTAGGTAGGATTCTCTAACGAATTTTATAAAAATAAACTGTACAACTATTCATAGTTTTGATTAAAAAAGAAACTAGTGTTTTTGAAGAGCCAACTTTGGAAAATAAATTTATCGAGAAAAGTTTTAAAATTGTGTTTCTGTCTATAATTTATCTAGGTTGAATCCTTAAGTTATCTTTATCATAAAAAATAAAACTGTATGTTTTGCGGTTATTGAGAAATAAATATTCTAAATTCATCAAAAATATATATACCTCGTCTTAATACAGCCTGAATAGTTGACGTCTATTGCCCCAGTTTATATATTCGAGTGCTACCTCTGAATTTTTGCTTGACAGTATTATTTGATACATTCTGTACAAGCTGCCAAAATAAATTCGCACGAAATGCAAACTGCAACTGTTATTTTACCGATACCGGTCGGTAGAAACCAAGCGTAAATGGGTCAGGTAACAAGACTCAGAGAGACGAGATTTAAGCTGTGAGCTTAAAACGTTCTGCTTAGTCAAGCAAGTGCACAAGTCATTGGTTTGAAAGTATTTATTTTTGTAACGTCTTTCTTAGGATCTCTTCAGAAAGCCAAGCTGGTCTGATTAATATTAAGCAAAGAAGAAAATAAATAAAGAAAACACATTTCTTTGTCCCTAATAAACTAATATAAGTACATAAAATATACCTATAATACATAAATATATTATATACTAGCCGACCCGTGACAGACGTTGTCCTGTCAAATTTCAATAATCGAATAGAAAAGACTGATTGTTTTTAGTCTGTAATGTCATATTTGTTGCACACCGCGCCATCTATACAGAAATCATCCCTTTTGCGTTTTTTTATCGTTTTGGGGAATGTTTCATATTTAATTTTTTAAAGTAGTATTATTATTTATTCGGGCATTATATATCTATATCTACAGCAAATATCAACTTAATCCGTTTTGTCATTTAGGCCTGATTGAGGAACAAACATACATACAAAGTCACAAACTTTCGCATTTATAATATTATTAGGATAATTAGTATAAATATACCATAAAATATAACATTTCAGAAGATAATTTTTTTCAGACGTCTAGTCGGAGTGCTCCTGTTTTTCCTACATAGCTATCCTAATTCACGAGCTACAATTTTTTGGATGACGACATCTAATTCTATAATTAGAAACTAAATTCACGGTTTTGTTAGAATTGAATCCAAGAGAAGATCTCTCCAACCAGACACACGTAAATAAATAAATAAAAGAAATAGGATCACGACTGTAATCCCCAAGTACTGTAGACATCCTTTCAAATCTTCAGGCGCTTAGATCATTGAAGTTGTCTAAGGGGGTAGTCAGGGCCACGTTCAAACATTATATTTGGCACAATACACACATTTTGCAGTAGTTGATATTCCCGTAATTAGCAGGATGCATAAAAATACTAAATGGTTTCTTTACGAAAAAATATAAGAAAAAAAAGTAGATTAATTTTTTACTTTTTATAAATGATATCGACCGGTTAACAGAAAACAAGGTAAGGTTTTCTAAGGCTTTTCACTTAAAAAAAGAATTCCCATAAGTTTTCCGTGCAATAATGAAGCCTTTGTAACTAAACGAAATTAGGTTTTTATTTATAGCCGTGGTGGTACTGATAAACGATGCGAAACAGGAGGGTATCACTACGTAGTATGTATATTGTTAGAAACAGAAGAGATACTAATAATACAGAGCCGTTCTAACCGACAGAACTACACATTACAATAAATATAACTCTCATCAACAAAACTAACAAAACTGCACTCATTATTGATATTGCCATTCCAAACACGCACAACGTACAGAAAACAATTGCAGAAAAATTATCAAAGTACATAGATTTAAAAGACGAAATAACCAGGATGTGGCGCTTGGAAAAGGTGTCTATAATCCCGATTGTCTTATCAACAACAGGTATATTATTCAACCAGTTATTTCAATCCCTCAATCTACTAGATTTGCCTAGACACACATTTGCCTTACTGCAAAAAGCAGTCATTTTAAATACTTGTACAATTGTTAGGAAGTTTCTACAAACTGATTTGCCATCTGAAATGCATCCATCTATTACAGATGTTCAAAACACTGAGCTGCACTCGGCTTAGGCCGTGCTCTTCAGTAAATTCCCGGTTCTCTGGAGCCGAGTTGATGCAAATCATATTATAATAATAATAATCTTTATTTGGAACATTAAACAAAGGTGTATTACAGTAAAAAAATGGATACGATGATACCTGCATGAGTTAAAAACTGTGTTGCATATAGCAACGACCTCCGCGTCAAAGAGACAGAGTTCCTGTGGAGGTAGAAATATACTGATAATAATTTGCCACTATTTATTCACTATCCACCATCACTTTATCTTTACTAATATTATAAATACAAAAGTAACTCTATCTGTCTGGTTGTGTCGTTATACTGTGACGAATATTATCTATAAAACTATAATGAATTTGAAGGTTTTTAAGGTTTTGTTTTTTTAAGAGATATGACGGTCAATGTTAAAATTATAGAATTTTAAAAAAATATCAAATCATGTTTCTATTTTTATTTTGGGTAAATAAAACATCAGGAAAGAAGAAGAATATATAAAACAGCTTCATTTTGATATTGTAACGAGATAAGCCGGTTACTACTACCAAATCAGATTCAAATATAAGTCAGTTATCACGCTGTATTATTTTGCTTGGTTCATTACTTCTTAGACTGTGTGATCTGTAGCCAGTTGCAGACGTGTGTGTGTGTCTGGAAAGTAAGTGTGCTCACCTGAAAAAGATATCAGCAGCATGAGTATTAGAACTGCTTGCGTTAAGTTTATTTTTACTGTGCATGAGGGTATCGCCGACGAGGAAAAATATTTGGAATAGGCGGTAGAAAATGGCACATATAAAACACCTATATTGCATGAAAATGTTTTTCCTTGGCTTGCAAATAAATAACAATTTTTTTCTCTTAAATTATTTAGCAGATTTTTGTTGAAATTGCGTTACCTGCATCTTCAAAATAACGGTACACATAATAAAATTATATAAAAAATAAATAAATAAATGGATGTTTGACCAAAGACCAAACGGATTTTGATGAATCTTGAAATATACATAGCTTATATTCTGGAATAACATATAGGATAAGAAGAGAATATTTAAAAGAGATCGTTTTTAGCTATAAGACTACCAAGCTCTTTGTACAGTTTAAATCTAGTTTAAATTTTTGTCATTGTTTCTTTTTAAAAGAAGGCCCTAACCTAGTGATAGATTTATGTAATTTTGGGTACAGATATAAATAATTTTGATTTTTAGATTTTTCTTCAAAAATTTTATTCAATCATTCATTCAGTCATTCATTCATATGGTACTTTTTATTCAGTTATCAGAGGATTTACTTGAGGCATCAGAGAGAGCCATAATTTCTATGACAGAAGTGGCAACTTACTGGAAATAATCTATTTAATGAGTTTGAAAATGAATTAGCACATTGACTCGATGAATGAATGAAATTATCACAAAGCTAGCTTTATCATTATGGTTTAGTGTGGTTCGTTTAATGACTGCTACTGTTATGCTATTTTTTTATTAAATGCGAATCATTAACAAAGAAATTGAAAAGTACAGATCTCATCAGGGACTGATCTGATGCGGGTTTGACGAAGGTGAATCAAATTATGCTTCGGATTAAGTGATCAGGCGCTCGGGGGGTTTGTTTGCGAAAGTTCAAGTTCCGAGGAAGCGCGTTGCGGGATCTTACAGATTATATTTTTTGTTTTTGTGGAACTTGGAGTGGTGTTAGATCTTTCTCAGTAAGAATTATTTAAAGCACTTTAATTAATTAAATTTTTAGACATGCCTCTGACTACTTTATTTAGTCATCTTCACTATATAGTATAAAGCAAAGTCGCTTACCGCTTCCCGCGTCTGTATGTATGTTTGCTTATATCTTTAAAACTACACAACGGATTTTGATGCGGTTTTTTTTAATAGATAGAGTGATTCAGGAGGAAGGTTTATATGTATAATAACATGCTACCCGTGCGAAGACGGGGCGGGTCGCTAGTAAAGAATAAAAGCGTTTGAGATCTTGATGGTTTTACGTCAATCAAAGAGAGAGAGACGAAGAAGTGACAGTTTTAAATGAGACGTAAAGTGTGAGACAGAACATAATGTCTTTCTTTACGTCACAAAGTTGGCATATTATTTTAGAGTTGATTTAATACGTAAGTAGGTAAGGTCCAATAGATAGTAATTGAGGTTTATAGTCGTGATCTTCATTTTTGAAATACTAGCTATTATCCGCGATTTGGTCCGCGTCGATTCAGGAAATCGATTTTTGACTACTTAATCGTAAAACATTAAAATTTTCCAGAAAATCAATATAATTTTTTTTGGAATAAAAGTAACTTAGGTCCATTCCAAGACGTTTAACTATCTCTATGCGAAATTTCATCACAATTGGCCAAGCTATTGGGCTGTGATAAACTCACAGACAGACGGACAGACAGACAGATAGAGATACTTTCGCATTTATAATTATGTACTATTATAGGTAGATGAAATAAAATAGGATAACGATAATAGGATCCCCATTTCCCCAAATACGATAGACATCCTCTGAGATCTCCAAGCGGTTAGATCCTTAAAGATGTTTAATGGTCGTAGTCATTGGTACGTCCGAAGATTACAAATGACACATACCCAAATACCGCAGTATTAATTAATTTATATTTTCATTTATTTTTATTCATTTATTTCATTTTCATTCTTATAAGCAACATAAACTTTTACGCACTGCCATATTGCAAGATTAATGATGATATACTGTTTTTGCCCATCTCCTAGTGCGAATGACAAATGAATGTTTTCCGCAGTCTGATGACCACAATGCTATCCCCTTATTCACTAAGAACGTAAAGGCTCTCTAAGGGGCAAGTCAGACAGAAAAGACGTAACATGAGGACGCGTCGCAAAACGGCGCAGACTTAAACGCGTCGCGTCTCTCTATATATATTGCGTTGCGACGCTTCTATACTTTTTTTTATAAAAGTTCATCAAAGAGACGTAGCGTTCACAAAACGTGCTCGTTTTACGTCTTATCTGTCTGGCTTGCCCCTAAGTAAGGGTGAGTGATGCGACGTCGCTTTGTCGAAATACGTAGGTATTCAGTAGACGTAGAATTCTTACAACTGCTAAATGTGAGCATGTACCAAACACGTTTGGACGTGCCTTAGCTGACCCCTTTAGTAATTTTTAAGTATTTAAACGCCTGGGCGTTTAGATACTTAAAAAATCTCTCTCAAATCTCTGGAGATTATTGATAGTATATCTACCGTACTTGGGGATTACAGCCGTGACCTTATTTCAGTAATAATATTCGGCGTTGCGAATTTACATCGCGTTGATTTGTTGTTTTATGTTCAGGCCCTAACAACGCAAAGACATCGTCATGTGTTTTATTTTGTTTCTTGACTCTTTGTAAAGCATTTCAAATGGAACAACGATATAACGATTTGTGGAGAAATTATATTATTCCACAATGCTCAACTTTTTGTCCGCGTCGTGTTCAATTCAATTGTTTTACTCACATGTATTCTTCTTATGAAATAGAAAACCGACAATTTCGACACGTCGCGCGTCATTTTAAGCGTATCTTCTTAGTGAATAAAGGCACAGGAGATAACAGGAAGGACTGTTTCCTTAGCACTGATGTCTTATTTAACGTATCTACGGGCATACATCCCCTGACGATAATTGAATAGGCGCAATCAATAAACTACCCTATACAATGGGGACTGATAATTAACTGCACAAAATGATAGGGATGATGTATGTATATCGTAGATGATGAAGTAAATTATTTTCGTTGATAAAATAAATAGGATCACGACTGAAATCCCCAAGTACGGTAGACATTCTTTCAGATCTCCAGGCGCTTGAATCCTTTGAAGATGTTATAATAAAACAACGTTATTTGCAAAGGATAGACAAAGATACTAGCCTTATATTGTAGATATTATTAAAACAGATGTCTAGTGGGGGTAGTCAGAGGTACGTCCAAACATTGTATTTGGCACATGCCTACATTTTGCAGTAGTTAGTATTCCACACGTGACAGGTACACAATAATAACTAATAACAATAATAACACATCTCTAATCACTACATAGTATTTATAAAGCAAAGTCGCTTTCCGCTTCCCGCGTCTGTATGTAATATGTATGTATGTATGTTTGCTTATATCTTTAAAACTACACAACGGATTTTGATGCGGTTTTTTTTAATAGATAGAGTGATTCAGGAGGAAGGCTTATATGTATAATAACATACTACCCGTGCGAAGCCGGGTCGGGTCGCTAGTAATATTATAAATGCGCAAGTTTGTGAGGATGTTTGTATGTTTGAAAATCAATCAGGCCTAAACGACATAACGGATTACAATGAAATTTGCTGTAGATGTAGATATAATGCCCGAATAAAACATAGGGTGGTTAATAACCCGAAAAACATTCCCAAAATACAAAAAGGATGATTTTGGTATAGATGGCGCTTGTGTGCAAAAAATCTGATATCAGTTTTGACTACACAGGATAGAACAGTCTGTCACGGGTCGGCTAGTGTTTAATATAAGTTTGATGCCATTTTTAGTGACGGAGTCTTAACGTGAAAGGCTTCCGTCATGGCTTAATAACTTTTTAAAGCCAAGAACTCAGTTACTAATCGCGGTCACCCATCTATTTTGCGACCGCACTGTAGGTAGCTTAACTTAGACGATCCCAGATACGCCGCGAGCCAACATCTGCGAAGAATATAGTAAATATTATTTTTCAAAATATCGTGATAAGTAGACATAACTATACATTTTAACACGGGTGTTTATCACGTAATTACCTTTAATTTATTTTCCTGACATTTCGGCTATGTTACAATAGCCATGATCGCGGGCAGACACTCTCAGTCTCAGTCTCAGTCTCAGTCTGATACTGAGACGACGTGATAAACAAAAAAATCTATAAATTATATCTATAGTTATGTATAGTAAATATTAAGTTTAAACTCCTAAAGTATTATCATCCCTACTTTTTCTGTGGAAACTAGCGACAGAGTATTCGCTAAATATTTTGCATCACATTTTGTGCTCACATGGATATAATAGTGCACAAAAGATCTCACCTACAAGGCGAGAGTAATTGTAAACAGAGACACAACTCTATTTAAAACTAGTGGAAACCCTTATGACTGGGGTTGAATTTTGGGAATCCCTCCTTTAATATAGACCCCTACACACCAAAAATATATTTTCTAATAAATTTCCGTGTCTAGCCGAGGTAGGAAGCAAGTATAAAAGTATTTGAAGATGTATAACAAACAGACCTATAAAGCCCTTGGTTCAGAAACTTAATATTTTTTGTGTTTGACTCTTTACGCTTAATAATAGAGAAAAGAAGTAAATGAAGTGAAATGATATGTAATTTATTGTAACACAATATACGTATACGCATTACAAATATGTATGTTACAATAGGCGGTCTTATGGATTAATATTGATTCCAGACCTTTAAGACCAAAACATAATTTATCTTTTCTGTAGGTACAACATCTACTCGTGTGTTGAAATGTTACACCCTCGACGAGACAACGAGCGCTGCATAACCGTTGATATTATGTAAGGGAGATGTTCCAAGGTAGCTTCGTTATAAATAAGGATGTGTTCTAGCCGTGATATGACTATGAAGCCTTTGTGAGAGCGCTAAACATTTCAAATTAGATATTCTTTCTAAAATTATGATTAACTAGCCGACCCGCGACAGACGTTGTCCTGGCAAATATGAATAATTGAATAGAAAAGACTGAATGTTTTTTCTGTGATGTCAGATTTGTTGCACACCGGCGCCATCTATGCCAAAAATCATTCCTTTTGTGTCCTTTTGATGTTTTTCATATTGTAGTCTATGTTATATTCGGGCATTATATCTACATCTACACTAAATTTCAATTTAATGCGTTTTGTCGTTTAGGCCTGATTTAGCCACAAACCATACATACAAACTCACAAACTTTCACATTTGTAAAATTATTAGGATATCCTTTTAAGGTACAACTATGCTGGATAAACTATACTGAATGTAACAATATTAGATGTAGAGAGAATAAAAAATGAAGAAAGATTGACAAAACTGGTACAAAAGGCGAGTGATGATGGTAACGTTGGAAGAGGACGACCTCGGCGTATTTTCTTGGACCAATTTGGTGACGTTATGAAAAAAGGCCAGGCCAAGATCTAAACCGAAGAGCATGCATGAGGAAAGTGATGAGAGTGAATGAAACAAAAGAAGTATATCAGGATCGTAGCAAGTGGGCTTGCGTCTCTTGACTTCTCGATTGATCGAATCGGTTTTCTATTTTTTACAATGCAATTATTCAATCATTTAGAAGTAGAAAAGCTAAAGGTAGAAAATTTTTTTTACATCTTGGGGTACATTATCGAAGTTTTAATAGAGATCCCTAATAGTTAGACTAATAGTATTAAATACTTTTTGTAGATATTGATGTTTTCTATAAAACTGTAGATCATCACTTTGCTCTATTGTTAATAATTTCCGCAGCAAACGCGATATAAGATTTTTTTTTTTTTTAATCATGGGGGGTTACATTATCGAAGTTTACATACGGATCCCTAAAGGTTTTGAAAATATTCTATAGCCTATGTTCATCAGGGATAATGTAGAATTTTAATGGTGAAAGAATTTTTCAAATCGGGCTAGTAGTTTTAGAGCCTATTTGATGAAAACAAAGAAACAAACAATCAAATATTTCCTCTTCATAATATTAGTATAGATAAATACCTACCTTTAGACTTTGACTTTGAGTTGCAAGTCCGCATCCTCAGAACGCGCCCTACTTTTATACTTGCCTTGCATCCTCCAACTTAATGTTAAGCCAGGTGTTATGCCTGTGTCTGTAATTTCACCAGCAACCATTGCCTTCAAATGGCAACACATTAATGATGCTTGGCAGCAGAAAAGATATACCCAAGATAAAATAAAACAAAATCAGGTTTTTATAATGTTAGTTGTAAGTTTTTGCCAGTAAGAATCATGTTCATAAAAATCAAATGTCTATTTCCGACTTTAATCATCCTACTCCTAATAATATTATAAATGCGAAAGTTTGTGAGTGGGTGTGTTTGTTACTCTTTCACGCAAAAACTACTGAACGGATTTAGATAAATATAAGATGATATAATATAATATATAAGATGAAACTTTACAGTAATATAGCTTAAACATCAGAATAACCACGTACCACGTGGGCAAAGCCGCTGGCAGAAGCTTGTAATAATAAATAGGAGAAAATGAATAAAATGTCAATATTATTTCAGAAAAAAAATACTCTCAAAAAAGTAGGACAATCAAAATGGTTTAAAGTATTCTCTGAACCCAAATAAACATTGATGAACAAGAACGATTAAATTCTGGGGCAATAGCTACGACTACAATATGAATAGAGCCTTTGTGATGCAAAAACGAGCAATTCGAACTTTAGTGCGGATACCTCCATGGGAATCATATGTAAGGAGCACTTTGTTAAATTAAAAATTCTAACCCTTCCTAGTTTATATATATTGGTAGTTCTCATGGATATTGTTAATCATCCGTTTAAGTATGAAACGGCTAAACAAAGGAAGGTAAGACTCGGAACAAGGAGAAAGAATATCGAGGTCCCGTTATGCCCAAGGTTAAATGTTGTTAGGCATGACTCTAGGTATCAGGCTGTCGCGCTGTACAACTCTCTTCCCGTGAACATGAAATTTATAGATATAGACAGGCCTAATACATTTAAAACGATGCTAAGAAAACTTTTGCTGGAAGGATGTTTTTACTCAGTAGATGAATTTAAGGAGAGAATATGACATTGTGTAAAGTGAATGTGTAATTGTTTGTGTGTATTTCTTCCTTAGTGAATGTTAATTGTTTTAATTCTAAATTTATTTATTTACTTTTTTAACCTGATTGAATAAGATATTAATATAAGTAGGTAATATTGTAGCATTTTGATTAATTTATAATAAGTATTTTAAGTTTTTTAGGTATTGTGTTTTAGCTTTAAGTTATTATTTCAGATACAATTTAAATTGTTATTGAATAAATGAATATGAATATGAATATGAACGCATAAAGACAATAATAATTTATCTATTATCTTATACAAATAACAAAAGGCGTTTTCCCACATTACCGTCCAAGGAAAACCTGAATGATATTTCAATCAAATAAATAAAGGTATCAATTTGTACAACATTACTTTCTCCCCACGGAAATGCTTTCACTGTAATAAATAAAATATTCTGATGCTTAGGCTTCGGTACGGAGAAAAGAGAAAAAAATCCCTAGAGAGTACACTCGGATCGTAAGCAAGTTTTGTATGAACAATTGTCCCTAGATAGTGGCAAAAAAGCAGTTGAAAACATTGTGAGAAAACTACTTAGTATTCCTATTACAAGCGATAGGTTTGCAACCTGTGTGTGTGTCTACTGCAAAAATAGGCTGGCCCCTTAGGTAATGTATTATTTAAATATCTCTCTTCTGCTCTGACTACCTCTCATTATCTTTATAGGTCCGAGTGCCTGGAGATCTGAGAAGATTGTCTACAATGCTCATTGATTTACAGTGGTAAGCCTATTTGTTTATTTTTATTGCAAACACGCAGTCCTCGTTCATTTTTGAAGGACTGCGTAGCTTGATTAAGTTTTAATGGATATTATCTGAGATCTACTCACGTTATGTGCTAATCACAGAAACTGTGATGTCTTCTAACTGACAAAGAAATGAAAAAAAGTTTTTTAGGTAACAAGTAAGTCTTCAAATTATACCGAACTAAATATCCCTAAGAAGCGCGATCCCTCAATCCTACAACAAAATCTCAAAAAAGAAATAACAAATAAAGAAACGAGTTGTTTGAAACTTCCTAAAATTATGAACACAAAATGTCGTCATAATGTGCAAACTTTTTGTTAATTTTATTCAAAGTTGTGTCTCAACAAAAATCGCATGCTGCTACAAAGTCGTTTTGCTTCTTTTAACATTATTAAAATGCCTTTATGCTCGTAAATAAAATTCCTGGGTCCGTACTACAAGCTCCAATAGTAATATCCAAACAATATGACTCGTGGTGTGAAAATGACAACGCTATAAGAGTTCATATTGCGTTGTCACTTTCACACCGCGATCAGAACAAGCTTTTATTTAACTTGCAATGTATGTATGTAACTATGTTTGTTCGGGTGGAATCTTGCAACTTTATTTTGAAGCAGTTATTCCCAACCGATAGAGCTCAAATTTTGCATAATTATGTAACTTCGGTGATAATGCAATAATATAGTGAAAGCGAGCTGATTTGAAGATGGATTCAGGAGCTGTTCAACAGAACGGAACCTAGTAAATAGTCAGATTGAGGTCAAACTTTGCATACATATCAATCTCCAATGACAATGTAAAATTATGGTATAAGCAAGCTGGTCTGATGATGAAGCTCGTACACAACATAACCACGTCGTGTTTGGGCTCGTTGGATTTGTCTTGACGAGTACTAGAGCTCTTAAATTAAAAAAGCTTGATCTTCAAAAAATATTTTTATTTAAAAAACTTATTTGGATATTACTTTTGAGCTTATGGTACGGCCCCTGGACGCAGTCATGAAATCCCGTTAAGTAAGTCCATAATTTAAGTAGCGAATGCTTGGGTGCTTAACTTAGCCGCAAACTAACGCGGTGATCGTAAACATGTAACTCGACGCTTAAAACAGCTATTAATATTAATGCATTGTAATTTTAATTATTTTATTAAAATACTTTATAATTTTCATTGGTCGCAGAGTGGCGAAACGACGCAACACTTTAAAATATTAGTATTAATATCAAAGGGTTGCATATATTTGACACATATTTCTAGTTGAAAATGAATATCTAAGCAGTCCTCCCCAGGTTTGCACAGCACAACACAAATGAAAATAAAAAGCCTAAGCAAATTTTTGATACCTTAGATTTGAGTAGATTTCTACATTTTTGAATAAAATATAGCCCATGCTACTCGCCGATAATGAAGCTATTGATTAGTGAAATATTTTTTAAAATTCGCGCAGTTTTTTGTTTATCACTACATAGTATAAAGCAAAGTCGCTTTCCGCTTCCCGCGTCTGTATGTATGTTTGCTTATATCTTTAAAACTACACAACGGATTTTGATGCGGTTTTTTTTAATAGATAGAGTGATTCAGGAGGAAGGTTTATATGTATAATAACATGCTACCCGTGCGAAGCCGGGGCGGGTCGCTAGTTAATTACAAATAGAAACACAACTTTAACTCTTTATAATAGTGCTAATGTACTAATATCTACCCATTTTAAATTATACCCGAATGATGCGTATTACGCATCATCAATCGTCGAAATAAAACAAATCAAAAGTAAGTAGATCCTAAGAAAATTATAAATGCGAAAGTTTGTGAGTTTGTATGTATGTTTGTTCCTCAATCAGGCATAAACGACAAAACGGATGAAGTTGAAAATAAATTTGATGTAGATGTAGATATAATGCCCGTCTCTACGTACTAGTATAATTTTTGCAATTTCTGCGCCTATCTTATACGCCAACGTTGCATGCTGGAAGCTATTTCTGCATAATACACTTTTTAGACTTTTATATAAGGCAATAATTAAAGGCTCGGTAACCGATAAACCTTTCATTATATAATGGGGTCTAAGTTATTGTTGAAAAGGTTCTGTGAGGAAATTTATTTTATTAAAAAGTAATAAAGGGGCTTTTAAACGGCAAGTGTTATTTTAGAGAGATATGTACCTACATTATATTGCTCGTATAATGGTTAAGAAAGAAATAGATTTAGATACAAACTGTTGTGGCCATCCTAATATTTAGGATTCCTAAACCACGATCGCTCTTATTCTTTTTACGTTAAAGTCTAAATTCGCGGCACTTCAAAATTAAAGTTCCAAATTTAGTATTTATTTTCGAACCTATATTTCGGAAGTGCTAAAAAACTAAAAAAATACAACATTTTAGTTAGATTTATTGTAAAATTACGTAAAAACGCGTTAAATTACTTAAATTTAAAATTTTTATTTATTAATATTGACATAATATATAGTGAACATAATTAAATGAATCCATAGGCTCCCGAACTAGTGAAAACTGTGTTTCAGGAGCCATACATAACAGAATCGGCACCGGTGCCGATTATTAATCAAGTATTTTGCTTTGGCAATGATTGTAGTTTATAACAATTCAAGGTTAAAAAATTGTGTTGGTATAAATGTTTTTAATTCATTTTCTCATCGGTAATAGGCCTCCAACCTAATACTAATGAAATTTACACATACCTAAATGTTTTGATAGCTTATTCTATTTTATAGCGGCGATGGGTTTGGAACCTGTCACGTATGGAATACTAACTGTTGCAAAATGTGGGAATGTGCCAAAGTGTAATGCGTCTGGAGATCGGAATGTCTACCCTACTTAGGGATAACAGTCGTAATACTTTTTGTTTTTTTTTATTATAAGGTCTTTAGAGTGAATAAAATATAATAAAATACCTTTGAACACGAATAAAAAAAGATGGTCTAACGAAGTGTAAAAGCAAAAAGGTATGCTTAGCAATAAATAATGACAAAGAAAACAGTCCTAGCAAACAACATAATGTTTTCCGCGGAACCCGGCCTTAATAGTCTTTTTGGATAATTAACTTTCATAAATTTTAAATTAGGAGAAATTAAGGAAGGACTTTCTTTCCCTCAACATTTATTTTTCGCCGCAGAAGGCAAGGTTGTTCTTGTTCTTTCAAATTAAATTATTAACTTTAGATCAGATTTCATTTAATTTCTCGATTAATTTATTGAAATGAGAAGAATTATAGGATCTTAATTTCGTTCAGAATTGTTTTTATTGAGTTTAG
This sequence comes from Hydriomena furcata, assembly GCA_912999785.1. NCBI lineage: Eukaryota > Metazoa > Arthropoda > Insecta > Lepidoptera > Geometridae > Hydriomena > Hydriomena furcata. Next base: position 11,980,404 of record OU538829.1, read on the forward strand.
ATAAATATATTAGGTTCGTAAAATGTTCTTGTGATATGAGATTATAATAATTTGTGTAGGTAGGCATATATATTTTACCAGATATCCGCCCCGTCTTTGAACGTTGTACCAATGAAGATTAAAGGAAAATTTTTGATACCTTAGGTTACATAATAGCAATTTTTGTAGGGATCTCCAATTATTTAAAAAATTAAATATATTCTATGTTACTTGCTGATAATGTAGCTTTTGATAAGTGAAAGGATTTTTAAAATTGGTCTAGTAGTTTTTAAGTGTATTAAAATTTGCCGTTTATTTATAGATAATAGCAAGGAACCCTTCGAGCTCAAGTCCGACTCGTACTTGGCCGGTTTTTTGTTTATTCGCTTCAAATTAAAATACAAATTTCGCTTCTTTAAAATAGTAATGTAGAAAAGTTGCACAATAAATTTAGCAATAAAGTTTAATATTATAACCACGAATTCACTGAAATTGGATTCAACGTGAATAGGAAGTGAATGCGGGAAAATAATGCGATTTCTGTCCATCTATTCATTCGGACAAAGACATTCTACAATGCAGATCGCGTGGAATGCACACAGACACAGAACATTTACGGACAATATCTTGGTACAAGAAAACCTAGCACAAGTGTGTGCTAACGTTTTAAGAATAAAATCAGTCAAGTGAATAAACATGACCTCCTTGGTATGAGGGTGTTCTACTGTAACTATGATAGATAGAAAATTATTCATTGTACAAGACAAAAACGTGTACCTACCTATAGATGATCTTTAGTTATTTTTTTTATTTTTGTACGTACTTGAGTAAAAATTAATGATTATTCTTGCTTGAGCCTTCACCTTGTTCGATCGGCACCACACTGGAGCTCTACATAGCATTAAGGAAAGGATCATTGAAAAAAAAGGTAGACCCCAAGCCGTGTTTGTTGGCTGATTCTTCTAGGCTTGGTCGCGAGGAATCGGCGTAGATTCACCTAGTTCCTAAGACGTTTCAAAGTGATCCTTGTAATTTTATTGAAATAAATGATATTTTAATTTGAATTTGAACTATTTTCTATAACCTTTGTGTGATGTAATTCTAATATATTACAGAATATTTACAAAATACACAAGAACTAGTTGAACTTTCTAAAGACTGGCAAACAGTCTATAGGTAGCTCAACTGTTTCAGATCACTACCAGTCGGAATGTAATTTTGACCTACTGTGACTATGACGTAAGAAAGATAGATAGAAAATTATTCATTGCACAAGACAAAAAATAGTATGTACTTGGTAACCCATTTTCATAAAAATAAATTATATGTACACAAACACACTAAAAAATATATAAACTTACATACATAGACAGTACATATCTGCATAATATACAAACAAATAAAAAAAAAATCACTGCTCCAAACCTACTCTAGTGATTGATTGGGGTCAGATTTAATGTGAAGTGATTTTCCTTTACCATTCGACAGCATGTTACGAACATATGATTTAAAATATTGGTGCTTTTTAACTAGGTCGAGATACCTATCACTCAACCAATACGACAAATACGAAATGGCACTAGAATAAATAGGTTGCTACGAAGCGCTACGAGTGCTACAAGTGCTACGCGGTGCTACGCCGTGTCACCGCAAATAATGATTAAACCACTGGACTCGCAACTGCAGTGCTTATTGTGGATTTACTGAATTTATTTCTATTGTGGAAGGAAACCTGCTTCTAACTAAAAATATTCCATCTCATTATCATACAATAACGGATTTTACGCTGTAATATTTATTTTTCAAGATAATGCGGTAATGCCCATAGTGAACATTTTCCACGTTGCAGTATTTTTTTCTCTATTTATCGGCTCAGATTCTAACACTCAGATCTATACTGGCCTGGAATTCAGATAAGGCACTTCATAAACCGAACGAGTGCAACAAACGCAGAAAAAAAAAATATATATTATTACGACTTTTATCCTCAAGTACTTTAGACATTCTTTAAGATCTCCAGACGCTTAAATCCTTTGAAGGTTTCTAGTGGAGGTAGTCAACGGCACGTCCAAACATGATATTTGGCACATGTCCATATATTTAGCATTCCATACGTAACAGGTTAACTGGTTTTCTCACGATGTTTTTCTTCACCGTTTTCAGCACGTTTGATGCGCATATATTTTTAAGAACCGAAAAATCCATTGATGTGCGCCGAATCTCGAACTCGAACCTACGACCTTCGAAATAAAGTCGAGGTACTACCCACTCGGCCAATACGGCGGATAAAAAGCCATAAATAAATTAACCAAATAACATTTTTTATTTTTTGTGTCTACTTCTACTTTGTATCTCCGTCTACGTAGGGTCAAAGACCCGGTTGTGGTGCCTACTCCGGTTTTGGTAATTTTTAATTTTTGCAGTCAATAACTTAGCATAGCAAACAAACTTGTTTAAAAGCTGTAGTTAATATAATTCTTTCTCTATGGTCCGTTTTGATTACTGACAGTTGTTATGCGTTATACCTCTAGACTTGATTTACCACAACTAAATATTTTCCGTTTTGTCTATTTAAATATGAATATTTAATTAATAAATATAGCTTGTTACAAAAAAAAAACCTTTGCTTAACCTAATAGATAGATAAACAATATATTCTATGTTGTTTAAAAAACATAGTTTTAATCATTTTTTCAAGATAAACCGTTTATTTTAATATAATGTTAAAATGTCCACAACCACTGCTCTCACCCTATACCACGTTACTCTGGCCATCGATAAAAGTAATAAGTTACTGCTGCAAATTCGTGCCGCACTGCAATTTGTCACCTTGTTGCCACGTAGTGACTAACCTCGCCGGGTTGAACATAGAACGTGCTCAAGTTAGTTGAAGTTTACTGAGTACTTTGCATCGAATATTTTAATGATGAGAAAAACTTGAATGTTACAGTGAAAGTGTCATGAAAATAAATATAATGTTTGGCCGTGCCTCTGACTAATCCCACTAGACATCTGAGAAGACGTCTACTTTAGATATTTGAAGTATAAAGTCGTGATCATTTCTTACGCTTTATCCTTAAATATTTCTAATGACTAGGTCATATAATGCAAAATCACTGCATAATAATAGGTATGTGTAATTGTGTAACGTTTGGACGTGTCTCTGGCTAACGTCGTTAGATATCTTAAAGGATCTGAGTTGAGGATTTTTTTTTTTATTGTTAAAATTTTTTGGTTATAAGAATTTTGTTTAGCGATTTTTTTTCCAACACTATTATATACATCCTAATAATATTATAAATGCGAAAGTGTGTTAGGCTGCTATGTTTGTTACCTAATCAAAAATATACGACAAAACGGATTCGATGAAATTTGCTGTAGTATGTAGATAAAAAAATAGAATAAATAAAGGGGAAACTTATAATCCGAAAAACAACCCCTAAATGATAAAAAAACGCAAAAAGAATGATTTTGGTATAGATGGCGTTGGTGTGCACCAAATTAGACATCACAGACTAAAAACATTCAGTCTTTTCTATTCGATTATTGAAATATAAATATGACAGGACAATGTCTGTCACGGATTGGCTAGTAGTTACATAAAATGGTAGTTTTGTAATACATAAGACAGTGAATAATCTCATGTGTGTATAGGGCATTCTGAAATACACCATTGAGCCCAATTATTCATGTTGATAAATGCGCTCAAACTTGAGTGATAAGACATACTGTTGTGGTCTGTTCAGGCTTTGATCAAACGTATGATGACCACAAATCAGTATTCTGTTGGACTAAAGGTGTGTTCAGACATTGCGCGGCAATCGAGCGCGGCAGCCGCGCTATGTTTGGACATCAACCACATAGCCTAATAGACGCCTAATGGCTTTATTTCCTAAAACAAATAATTCAGTCAAATCGTTAAGATGTGCGGGTCAGGGAGAGCTGTAAAAAATGCATTCTAATTGGCCGGTTCAATGTCACAGCCCGCTGCGGGGCGCGTCGTGTCTTATATCAGCAGTATAAGCCTTATGTGTTGATTGAAAGTTTTCGCATTGCATGAGGAGTCTATAAGCTGTGTGGGCGATGTGTTTGGACGACAGCCGCGCGCGGCAGCCGCGATCTACCTGCCGCGCTCAAACAGTGTTATTGTTCGTTCACCATATTAGCCGTACGCGACTGCCTCGCTCGATTGCCGCGCAATGTCTGGTCACACCTTTATAGTATGCACAGCGTAAATATTAGAGAATTTCTGGTAATCGAAACTCCTACCAATCCTCATTATTTAAGGGTATGACTAACTAAGCAATATGCATGTGACGTTTTGCAGTATTTAACATTGCAAACGTAAACGGTGGCAAGCCCATCACAACTGTCAATAACATAACTTGGTACGAACTATCTTAGAAGATGGAGTCAGGCTAGTAATAAAAATAAGTAAAATAAATATTGGAGGATATTATCACACAGCACCATCTAGCCCCAAACTAAGCTATGGGAACTAAATAACTATTAGGATACTTATATACTTTTTTCGTAATAAAAATACCTAGACACAGAACAAACATCTATGTCCATCACACAAATATTTGTCCTGGGTGGGGATCGAACCCACAACCTACAGGGACATAGAAGAGCTGTAAGGTCAGTCTGATGATGAATAAACTAGATTTTTAATTCTATTATTATAAGTTGGTAGCATTATAACGCGCTCCAAAACTCAAGGTACCTCTTTAGTCGGATCGTGATAGAAAACGAGGTCACCCTACTTCAGAGAACATAATCGGAAATTTCCGGATATTATTTTGGCTCGTTTCAACGTAGCGACTAGTTAGCTAGTGGCTTGTAATTTATGTTTAAAATTAGTTTGCTTAAAGTTTGAGATACTCGTAGTTCGTGACTGAGTTGCTAAAGGCTCTAAAGTTATTTTTTTATTGTTGTACGTACTTGAGTAGTAGGTACTTTTAATTATTATTTTTTGAGAATATTAGTCTTGTAGAGATTTTCAAAGGATCTAAGCGCCTGGAGATCTGTTAGGATGACTACCGTATTTGTGGATTAAAGTCGTGATCCTATTGTTTAGGGTTCCGTACCCAAAGGGTAAAAACGGAACCCTATTACTAAGACTTCGCTGTCCGTCTGTATGTCTGTCTGTCACAGGGCTGTATCTCATGAACTGTGATAGCTAGACAGTTGAAATTTTCACAGATGATGTAATTCTGTTGTCGCTATAACAACAAATACTAAAAACAGAATAAAATAAATATGTAAATGGGTCTGCCATACAACAAAAGTGTTTTTTTTGTGCTTTTTGTACGGAACCTTCGTGCGCAAATCCGGCTCAGACTTGTCTGGTTTTTATAAAACAAAAGCTGTCTGTAGTATTTTGTGGATAGCTTGAGTTTCACAAAAATAAAAGTGACACTATTTTATCTTCTTATTCGTAATATCATTTTGTATCCTGAAATTGGGAGATTTCAGCTGCTACTATTTCCATAAAAATATTTTGCCAAAATACAGGTTGTATTAAAATACACCTTAAATTTGAAACTGAATATTAATTATGACTATAAGAATCTAGATCGACTATCGAAAAAAACTAAACAAGTGATAAAATATCTAACTTTATAGTTTTAATTTTATTTTATTTTCATCCATGCCATCATACCATCTCAGTATTACCATTATCTTAGAGTTTTGACCAAACACAGCGCGGCATTTAAGCATGGCAGCCGCGCTTTTATTAGACGATGGTCGCGCTTATATTCCCTTTTATGTTTAAACTCACGCGACAAATTTGTGTCTCGCGAATGCTCGAGCGTATCTTGCGCGCTGTGTTTGGACACGCCTTAAAGATATCTATAAAAAAGCTTTATCGACGATTCGGATCGATTTTAAACAGTCATAAGTTCATAATCAACGAAAAAAATCTAACAAAAGTAGTGAAATTTCTAACTTTATAGTTGAAATTTTATTTTCATTTTATTAGCGGCCATTATACTACCTCAGTATTGCCATTATCTTAAGATATCTATAAAAACGCTTTATAAGCGATTCGGATCGCTTCAAACAGTCATGATTCGGAATAATTTGAATCCATATCAGAGAAAAAAATCAAACAAAAGTTTTGAAATTTTGAACTTTATACTAGTTTGAATTTTATTTTCATTTTATTAGCAGCCATTATACTACCTTAGTACTGCCATTACCTTAAGATATCTATAAAAATGCTTTATAGACGATTGGGATCGATTCAAAACAGTCATGATTCGGAATAATTTGAATATGGATTCAACGAAAAAATCTAACAAATTTCGAACGTTATAGTTTGAATTTTATTAGCGACCATTTAAACAACCTTAGTAGTGCCATTATCTTAAGATATCTATAGAAACGATTTGGATCGATTTAAAACAGTCAAAGTCTTTAATCCTTCAAAATAAAGCAATTTAGCTTTCACCTGAGTAATTGATAAGGTAAGGGGAGGAAACCAGTTAGTATGCTTATAAGTGGCGACGAGCTTGCAACCTGTCACGTGTGAAATGTAATGTTTGAACGTGCCTCTGGCTTACCCCTTTTAGACATCTTCAAGGATCTGAGTGCCTGGAGATCTGAGAGGATTTCTTTGGTACTTGGGGATTACAGTCATGATCCTATTAGTTTTTAGGGTTCCGTACCCAAAAGGTAAAAACGGGTTATTACTAAGACTCCGTTGTCCGTCTGTCAGTCTGTCTGTCTATCACCAGGCTGTATCTCATTCTAGACAGCTAGCTAGCTGGACAGTTGAAATTTTCGTTTTTTATAGATACGGGAACCCTTCGTGCGCGAGATTGACTCGCACTTATCTAGTTTTTTGTTGTTGTTTTCAGTTTTCGGGATTGGTTTCAATACACCCTTTACACCAAAAACATTATCTTTAATACACAAAGCTACACTACATTCGTCGAAATGTTTTACGCGTTCAGGGGCCGTACTACAATCTCTAAAATAAGACTAAAGAAGTATCACTCGCTGTGCGAAAGTGACAACGCCATACGTGTTCGTATAGCGTTGTCACTTTCGCTCTAAAATAATACTGCTTTAGTCTTACTTAAGAGATTGAAGTACGGCCCAGAAGTTGGATGGATGACTGAAGTTGAAAGTTATGCGATTTGGTTTCATGCGTCAATTTACTTTGTTTTGTTTACAGCCTAGAATTGGTGGAAGCAAGTTTTTTAGGTAAAAAGTTGTTACAACTCATCTCGTCAATGAAACAAAACTTAATTTACACCAAAATGTCTGTACAACAGTTTCATTCCAAATAAAAGGAATGTGAAAACTCTTACAAAACCGAGCTAAAGAAATGCGATGCGACACACTACCAGGGGCCATACCACAAGGTCCTTAACTAATATCAAAACAATATTACTCGTATGAAAGTGACAACGGTATACGAGTTCGTATTGCATTGTTTTTAATACTAGCCGACCCGTGACAGACTTTGTCTTGCCCAAATTTTATTATCCGGGTAGAAAACAGCACTTCCAGACAACTCCAATTTTATCCCTATTAAACCAAGTCTTGATAAAATAAATCCCACCAAAAACATTCTGTAAAAAATTAGCCAAGTCTCGATGGAGCTGCTTGTTTATCTCTAAAAAGTAATGAAATCTAGACAAAGTAGTGTCAAGTCTGAGGTTCTTTACTGCGATTCCTTTATTATTATAGAATGTTGTGTGACTTGGCCGTTGAACATTCTTTATACGTTAGTAGGTACAAGTCAATTTTGTTTACACGTAATGTTATATCTGTTGTAACTACCTATGTTTGTTAAGCGAGATAATAATAGCCAATACTGGTATTGGTAATTGGACGCTAGTGTCTTATTTTAGGCTGTTGTTGATCGTTCAACACATGCATTCAGCATTGACAATGCTGACTTCTGCTCTCTTCTTTTTGGAGCGTCAAATCGACCACCGATCTAACATAAAATAGACGTATTTTTTATACTGTTTGTTTCAGGCTCGCCTTTACATAAGAAATACGCAGCATAATTATTGAAATACGCAGCTTTATCAAGCCTACAATTGACTGGTTATTGAATCAACGTTTTCTAAGTGGCAATTTTCCATCGTTAATGGGTAGCGGTTCTGGCGACAGATTGGTGCAATGGTGTCATGGAGCACCTGGTTTTGTACCCTTGTGTACTATTCAACGGCCAAGTCACATAACATTCTATAATAATAAAGGAATCGCAGTAAAGAACCTCAGACTTGACACGACTTTGTCTAGATTTCATTACTTTTTAGAGATAAACAAGCAGCTCCATCGAGACTTGGCTAATTTTTTACAGAATGTTTTTGGTGGGATTTCACTTCTTTTTGTAGAAACGTGGGCTTATTGATTTATTTTATTAGATTTTCTTATTTGACAAATTTTTATTTTCTTTTTAGGGGTAGTTTTTTTATTATAAAAACAAATCGTAAGCGCGTTTAAATACAGTCAGCGCCATCTAGCGACGTGTGCGGGTATCACTATCACCGCCACTCTTAGTCCAATGCATTATGTTTTGATCAAATTTTGAGCGAAATTAATATTTTCGTTTATTTAATTTGTTAATTTGTTTATTCAATTTGTGTAATGTTCGAGTAGAATAAAGTTAATCGTTCGACTTTTTCTTCTTGTAAACTTGTAAGTATAAGTAGGTATAAAAGCCAGTCTAGTCTTATCCAGAGTTTTCCTTTAATTTTATTACGTACTAGCAGTCCGCCCCGGCGCCGGCGTCGCACGGATGTAATAATGATATTATAGGTATTTTTTTTACACCTTGGGTTATATTATCGAATTTTTCATAAGGATCCCTAATAAAACATTTAGTATCGCAGACTTTTTTTGTAGATATTGTTGTCCTCTTTAAAACTGTAGTACATCACTTTGCTCTATTGTCAACAATTTCAGCAGCGTACGCGATATAAGGATTTTTTTCACACGTTGGGTTACATTATCGAAGTTTTCATACGGATCCCTAATAGTTAGACATATGGTATTGCATACTATCTTATAGATATTGATGTCCTCTTTAAAACTGTAGTACATTACTTTGCTCTATTGTCAATAATTTCCGCAGCAAACGCAATATAAGGATTTTTTTTAAATTTTTTTCACACTTTGGATTACATTATCGAAGTTTTCATACGGATCCCTAATATTTTTGAAAATATTATATAGCCTATGTTCATCAAGGATAATGTAGGATTTTAATGGTGAAAGAATTTTTCAAATCAGTCCAGTAGTTGAATATTTTTTGTAAAGGCGGTATGTCGATCTCTAATAGTTTGGTTAGGCTCTTGTGTTTTCTTATCAGGGTCACCAGGTACTCCAGATCTTCGATTATCCTAGTTTTTATGGTTTTCCCTTTATGTGGCCATTAAACCCTAAATCTGTACCAAATTTCAGCTCTCTGAGTTTATGGGAAGTACTAGTTCTATTCTGATGATCATGAGTGAGTGAGTGAGTGAGTGTCTAAAATGCGAAACTTTGATTTCGCTTAACTTCGGAACTAAATGACCTACAGACTTGAAATTTTGGGTTTTAAGTATGTGAATATAGCTTACTAGATGACGAAAATTTCTGCGTTCTGGGCTTATCCAGAGGTTCTCAAATAGGGGCCTGAAAATGCGGCGAAATGGTTCCAGTAAAGGATGGTACGGCAGTGTTTGCTTCGCGCTCGACTTGGCGGGGGCACTGCCGTGCCCCCAAATAAGGAATACTGGTTGAATGCGTTTCAGTAGTCAAAACTAATGTCAGATTTTTTGATAAAATAAATTACGAGTATCAATCGACCTTAGTAGGTTCAACCTTTTTGGAAGAATGCGTTGCTATGACAAATGAATGTTTTCAACTGAATGTGTCAAACTGACATGTCAGATTTATTGCACATCAGCGACATATATGTTATACCAAAATTAGGTTGTTTTGCGGATTATAAGTACCCCAAATCTTTATTATGTATTATTATTTTAAATCTTTATTTTTATCTCATACTACAGCAAATTTCACCTTAATCCGTTTTGTCATTAAAGCTTGATTGAAGCACAAACATACATGTCTTTGCACAAACTTTCTAATTTATAATATTACTAGCTGCTCGCCCTGACTTCGCACGGTAAGTATCTAAATAAAAAGTAGTTCTAATTCTGATGTATATGCTATATTACTGTAAAGTTTTAATCCGTTCAGTAGTTTTTGCGTGAAAGAGTAACAAACACACACACTACTCACAAACTTTCGCATTTATAATATTAGTAGGAAGTAGCATTAGGATTGTTTTGATATTACTTTAAAGCTTGTGGTACGGCCGCAGTACGTTCTTGACATTTCTTGTCGTCGTACTTTTTGCACCGAACGCGGCCTGCACCACTCCTAAACTTCCTTTATTTTTTTTATTTTAGAAAAAGTAATTGAAGAAAGTTATTTTAATTTCAGCCTTAGAAATTGGAGTTTAAATCAAAACGGTTTACGCAGCGATTACGTAAATTCTACGTGAAACAAAACAACAACAAACAACAAACATTTTGTTTTGTAAACACAAGTTTATATACGAGATAGTATTCTTATAAGCGGCAATGGGCTTGCAACCTGTCATGTATTGAATGCTAACTACTGCAAAATGTGGGCATGTGCAAAATATAATGTTTGGACGTGCATCTGACTACCCCAACTACAATAAATATCTTCAAAGAATCTTATCGCCTGAAGATCTGAGAGGATGTCTACCGTACTTGGGGATTACAGGCGTGATCCTATTTTTTAATGATATACTTATACAATGAAAATAATACTGTATTTGTCTTTATATTTATTTCATAAAGCCTATTATAATCTGATTCCTGGTTTTAAATTAGTTTTTAGGGTTTTTAGGTAAGTATTATGTTTGTCACAAGGCTGTATCTCATGAACCGTGATAGCTAGACAGTTGAAATTTTTACAGTTGATGTATTTCTGTTGCCGCTATAACAGCAAATACTAAAAACAGAATAAAATATATTTATGTGGGGCTCCCATATAACAAATATCTACCCCAGAGATGGCAGGGGAAGTAGAGGACGTCAACAAACCAATACCATTTAAGATTAAGCAAAGCTGGAGTGAAAGGAAGATTTGAGTACTATTGCATTATCAGTTATATAGTAAATAGCCCAAAACCTTGGCGGTTAGAATAGGCTTTTACATCGCGGATATCTTAGAGGTTTCATTCAAAAACACTTTAAGCGGTTTGGGGGACTCCTCGACTTTCAATGGAGTATATAAATTTATTTATGTGCGACCCTACTCGGCTTGGTGATAAATCTTTCATTTTACACAGATCTCGTTATGTTTTTATTGAAACTGTGAGAATCTAATCTTGTTGGATACGTGAGTTCAATACAAATGATGGAAAGGCCTTAGGGTGTTTGATGAAGTATGAATGTATTTCTACTCGAATCTGCACTACTATTTATAAAGAGGTAAAACTCATTATAAACAAAAATATGGCTAGTTATCACGTTTTTTAGGATTCCGTACCTATAGGGTAAAAACGGGACCTTATTACAAAGACTTCGCTGTCCGTCTGTCTGTCGGTCTGTCTGTTCGTCTGTCTGTCACAGGGCTGTATCTCATGATTGAAATTTTCCAGATTAAATTAGTATTTCTGTTGCTGCTCTAACAACAAATACTAAAAACAGAATTAAATAATAAATATTTAAGGGGGGCTTCCCATACAACAAACATTATTTTTTTGCCGTTTTTATAGATAATGGTACGGAACCCTTCGTGCGCGAGGTCGACTCGCACTTGGGCGGTTTTTTCTTGTATTGCTGACGTTTCGAGACAATTCAGATGCTCTTTGACTTTATAATCCATCATTCATGATGCGAGTATTCGACGATCTGTCGTTGATCGCAGTCGCGCACTATGTAATATGACTATGCACAGATATCACTCGTCACTGTGAATGAAAGACACGATTTTTTTATGAATAATGGCCATTTTGACATGATTTTAAAATCATTTTTGATTATTCACTAGTGACTATGGAACCCATAAGACAATATTATTTGAAAGTCTGATAAGTATTGGCCCTAAAAATTTAAATTAAATATCGTCAATTTATATAAAAACGCAAAAACGCTTCTTTATGCAAATGGCGTCGCACTAGTTTCTGTGACGTCACATGTTTGTCAACAAGTAATTAAACGTCAAGTTTTTCAAGGCAGGCGAAGACATATTGACAAGCATGCTACGTCATCGTCGATTCGACCACCGTTTACCAGCATCCTGACCGTTTTGTGTCACGTGACTGGCGTTGAAAAATGTATGATTTTAATTATGGGTTTTAGAATAAATTATTGTTTATTTTCAAGTTATTTGACTCTATAAAGCTTTTCGAAAGCATAATTTACATAGATTTCTATCAACAACACTTTAATTTTTATACAGTCAAATAGCCTATTATGGTTCTTGAAGTTACCGCTTCATGCACTTATAGTAACTTCATCACTACATAGTATAAAGCAAAGTCGCTTTCCGCTTCCCGCGTCTGTATGTATGTATGTTTGCTTATATCTTTAAAACTACACAACGGATTATAATGCGGTTTTTTTTAATAGATAGAGTGATTCAGGAGGAAGGTTTATATGTATAATAACATGCTACCCGTGCGAAGCCCGGGCGGGTCGCTAGTAATTATATAAAATTGGTTCTACCATCCACTGCCATATAAGCTATTATCATCTACTTGGCTCTTTTGTTTTTACAAACATTTTCCTATTTACCTTGCTCTATAAAATACAAAGCAACCACTTTAGATACGGCTGTAAGGTGATGCTTATATTTTTGTTTTTTCGTATGTGAGTATACCGGATAAGACGGAAAAAGTGATAAAACTGCATTATCTTGAAAACCATTAAACTTAAAAATAAACTGTCTTTTATTTATGTAGCTTGTATGATTATCTAACGAATTATATAAAAGTGAACTGTTTAGCTAATCATAGTTTTGATTTAAAACGAAACTAGTGTTTTGAAGAGCCAACTTTGGAAAATAAATCTATCGAGAAAAGTTTCACAATCGTGTTTCTGTCTGTAATTTATCTAGATTAAATCCTTAAATTATCTTTGTCACAAAAAACAAAACTGTATATTTTGCGGTTATTGAGAAAAACGATACTGCATTCATCAATTTTTTTTATTACTCGTCTTAAAAGATTGCTAATATTTTCTAGGCTCATAACTTTAACCACAAAAGTAATCTACTTAAAACATCAAACGACAACTACGGCTAAAACGGCTTAATGGCCCAAAACGGGACCTTCTAAATCTCTATGAAACGTAAAACTCGAATAATACCGTCCCATGCGGTCAAAAGCACACTGTACACTGAAGCTCTGCAAGTGCAATTCTACGCTAGCGTACTAGCGTGCCCAGCCATTTAGTTTTACGTTCAGTGCAGCCACCAAAAGGGATTGAATGTTTTTCGTTTTAGTTTTAGAGATAACAAAACACGCTTAATCACCATTCTCGTATGCAATTCTGAGAGAGTATCTAGGGTTTAGATTCGGAACCGTTGTTTACAAACTTAAATGACTTTTTATCATTCATTCATTCATTCTAAAAAATAAGGCTAATGATCTAACTGACAACTGAATGATTATAGACAATTTTCTTGATTCTCTTTTTTGCATTATTCTCAACTGAAAATGCAGCTGGCTCTTTTTTAAAGGGTAAAAACGGAACCCTATTACTAAGACTTCGCTGTCCGTCTGTCCGTCTGTCTGTCACAGGGCTGTATCTCATGAACCGTGATAGCTAGACAGTTGAAATTTTCACAGATTATGTATTTCTGTGGCTGCTCTAAGAACAAATACTAAAAAGAGAATAAAATAAATATTTAAGGGGAGCTCTCATACAACAAACATGATTTTTTTTCCGTTTTTATAGATAATGGTACGGAACCCTTCGTGCGCGAGTCCGACTCGCACTTGGCCAGTTTTTATAAATCAAAACAACAAGGACAGCTATACTTTTATTAAAATGCAACAACAGAATTTGACATAACATTTGTGCTATTATCGTCTGAGATAAGCAACAGAAAAAAAAAACTAAAAATAAGTTAGACGTTGCTTGCTTCTGATGAAATTATACTATTTAAAATAAATATATATATACTATTTTACTAGTACTATTTTAGATAAATAATAAATATTAGCGGACTTTACACACAGCGCCAACTAGCCCCAAACTAAGCAAATCTTGTTCTATGGGAATCAGATAACTGATAGAATACTTAATATACATTTTTTTTGTAAATATATACTTATTATACATATTAACACCCAGACACAGAACAAACATCTATGTTCATCACACAAATATTTGCCCTGAGTGGGGATCGAAACCACAACCTACAGCGCAGAAGGCAGAGTTCTGAGCTGTGTCACCAACTGAGCTGTGAGGCACGGTAGTGCCTCCGCCAAGTCATTCTAATTTTCTTGCAGTAGGATTGGTGGACAGTGTCCTTAAAACCCGTTACAATCCCACGTGGTCTTAGCACCGGGTCTGCCACTTAATAACACGACTAGTGTCTGAATTATTAAGTCGCTTCACATTATTAAGGGACGGACGTGATGGTTAGTTATCTTGAGACCCTTTGAAGGTAAAAACTTATAACCCACCTAATACTAGGAGGGTCATAAGTTTTAAGCTGAGCTTATGATTCTAATTAGACTAAACAAAAGGTTTAGACTTGCACAGTCACAGCACAACAGTCACGGTGGATGACACGATTTTTGTTTAACGAATTATGGTAACATAAAAAAAAATAGGATCACAACTGTAATACCCGAGTACGGAGAACATCCAGATCTCCAGACGCTCAGAGCTTTGAAGATGTCTCAAGGGGTTAGTTAGAGGCACGTCCAAACATCCGTGTCTAATAACATAATATGCTACTCGAGAACAGTTGTTCTAATATAGCTTGAATGAAATGGAACTAAAAAGCTTTAAAAATGAAATTGCTTTTTTTAGCAAAATTAATTTTAAATACAAGATAATTGCAAATCAGGAGAGAACTCCAGAGATTGTATTCTGTTGAATGTTTCTCACAAATTTACTACAATATGTTCCACTTCATTTAACAATGTTAATAAAATGTTTCAAAATTTCGAATGGAATAAAAAGTTGAAAACACTATTGTATGCTTTTAAAACCAGGCCTTCTAAAAGACGTGCCCGCAATTATACTTTAGATCAGTGTATATCAGAATTTGACATTTTCAACTTAACGTCAAAGACATATAAGTAAAAAAAAATAATTTAAATAAAGGATTTTTGTTGAGCTAGTAGGTCAATAAGCAATGACTAGTAATAAATGTTTTTGATGAATGCAGAATCGTTTATTCTCAATAACCGCAAAACATATAGTTTTTTTTTATGATAAAGATAGCTTATGAATATAATTTAGATAAATTATAGACAGAAACACGATTTGTAAAACTTTATCGATAGATTTATTTTCCATAGTTGGCTTTTCAAAAACACTAGTTTCGTTTATAATGAAAACTGTGAATAGCTAAACAGTTCATTTTTATATAATTCGTTAGATAATCATACTAGCTAAGTAAATTATAGAAAGTTTTTTTTAAGTTGATGGTTTTCAAGATTATGCAGTTTTATCACTTTTTCCCTCTTATCTGGGTAGACTCAGCCCATACAAAAAACCAAACATTCCACCTAAAAGCGAGTCTACTTTGACTGAACTACTTACTGAACAGATAATCATACTGACTGACGGCCTGATAGACTTTTTGTTTATTTGTTATTTTAACAAATCAAAAAATTCGACTTTAATTTAAGAAACAATTATTGAGCTACAAAAATAAATATATTTTTTTATACTGATTCTAATTACTTTTTTAACGTTTTTTGGGGCAAAGACAAACACAACACATCAAAAATCATGAAAATAGGCGTTACATAAAATGTTGGTTTTCTTTTCGCCTATTTTGTCCACATCTAAGCTCGTTTAGTACCAATCAATACACATGGCTACTAACGGTCGTACTATGACGGTATCTCCACCTTCAATACCAGAACTTTCGCTATGAATGTCATCCAGTTGACAAACGAACCTGTGACGTGGGCGTGACGAAGATAACGTCCGGCGAACGAATGAGCCACGTCTAGAATACAGTTTGAAGATAATCGCACGGGATATACGGGCCGGGATTACGTGCTGTGACGCGCCGATAAACAGGCAGCCGGCTAGCAATCAATTGGAGGCAATGTCTGATGAATTGCAGCCAAAACGCTTACGTAAAAGATGTATTGGTTGAACTGAAGTGGATGGCATGATGATTATTATATTGATTGCATGTTCAAATTGCGCAGAATAAAAAAAAATGTTTTTTTTTGCTGCCTGCTAAGAGTGCGAAAATAATAATATTAGGTATGGTTCGTATCCGAATTAAAGTTTATTGTGTTTATGTAACATTTAAGGTGATATGTGAAATGTTTGGTTTTTTGTATGGGCTGAGTCTACCCGGATAAGACGGAAAAAGTGATAAAACTGCATTAACTTGAAAACCATCAAACTTAAAAAGAAACGGTCTATAATTTACTTAGCTAGTATGATTATCTGACGAATTATATCAAAATTAACTGTTAAGCTATTCATAATTTTGACTAAAAACGAAACTAGTGTTTTTGAATAGCCAAATTTGGAAGATAAATCTATCAAGAAAAGTTTCACCAATCGTGTTTCTGTCTATAATTTATTTAGGTTATATCCTTATGTTATCTTTGTCATAAAAAACAAAACTGTATGTTTTGCGGTTATTGAGAAAAAACGATTCTGCATTCATCAAAAACATTTATTACTCTCACTACCTTGTTAATATTTTCTTGTTTGAGCCGTCACCTTATTCGATCGGTTCCACTCTACATAGCTTACAAAATTAACTTAAATACCATAATCATAAATAGGCGTAGCTTTACCTAGCCCCTATAACGTTTCAAAGTAATCCTTGTGATTATTGAAATAAATATCTTTTGACTTTACCTTTGATTGTAAATAAAATAAATAAATAAATAGGATCTGGATTGTACCTAATTCCAAATTACGGTAGACATCCTATCAGATCTCCAGGCGCTCAGATCCTTGAAGATGTTCAAATGGGTTAGTCAGAAGCACGTCCACTCATTACGTTTGCATAATACCTTCGATTGAATATCATGAATCCAAAAAATCGCACTTATACCAAGGTCTTGTACCATTTTAGTGAGAGTTCAAAAAATTCCCGCTACGCTCCCGTCCTTAATAATTCCCAGAATGTTTCGGCAACTCACTTAGACATTCGCCGGCATTGCTCGCTCGCACGGAAAGCCCCGCGGAGTCATATCGTTTCGCAATGAAAACCATTCGGCTGAAGGGAAAAAAATGTCCGAGATTATTGAAAATTGGAGTTTGAGGGGCTTTGATCGAAAGCCAGTGAAATATAGCACGCTCATTTTTGATGCGGCTAATATTTGGCATCTACTTTGCTTGAAGTTTGCAAAGTGTAATTCAAGATTGAGGAAGTGCTAGCTTTGTGATGTTTGCGTTCGGTGGCGGATTTGTAAAAATCGAATTTTGCGTTCAAGATTTACGGTGATATCTGTAAAAGTTGTGTAGAGTTTGATATATCGTGTCATGTTGCTTATATGTTGTTTGAGTTGAGCTACATAATATACTGTTTGCAACGGTCTTCATATATTCGTAGCTCAATTGTTCCTGAATCAAAGTCGAGTTTGTTACAGTAGTTATAACTCGAGAACTTCTAGACCGTTTTTCATGATTTTTTGATTGGTTGGATTTGTCTTTGCCACAAAAACATCAAAACTTTAAAACATTATGTACAAGCTTCTACCGCGACTTTGCTTGCGTGGTACCTAGATAAAAAGTAGCCTTTTTGCTGTTCCTGGGCATAGGCTTTGTATATTCCAAGTTTCATTCAAATCTGTTTGGTCGTTCGGGCGTGGTTGAGGCACAAACATCCTCCTTGATTATTACCTCTATAAACAAAAATAGTTACCGCTTTTTAACTTCGTCCTAATTATTCATCTATTTATATTTATTTACTATTTTTCCCAAACAAGGTTGACGTCAGGCCGGATGGAAAAACACTAAGCCAAATCCTTTTGCAATCCTTTTTTTTACATCTTATGCCGATCCCACATGAAGGGACAAGAAGATGATGATGATCTATTTATGTGTCAATTTATCGCGGTTTCGTAAAAATATAAAAAAAAGCTTACATTAGTATTTAAATTATAGAGAATAGAGTGTTTTTTTGTAACAAAACTATCCTTTTCTTAATGAGCGTTGTTTCGGTTTCCAAAGTATTTAACAAAAAGCCATTAAAAAGTATCAGTCGCTGCAGTTGAGGGCACACGAACTTTTGCCATCGTAAAACGTTAGTTATTTCTTTAGCATAAGGTTGAAAGTAGCTTACACTAGTATTATACGGCCGAATTAAGATGTTCTTTATGAGAACTATGTTCAACTTATGAAATTGCATAGTTAAAATAAATGCATACTGAATTTTAATTTGAATTTGATTGAAAGAATCAGTGTGTACCCTTTAATACTTAGACTCCGCTGTCCGTCTGTCTGTCACCAGGCTGTATCTCATGAACCGTGATAGCTAGACAGTTGAAATATTCACAGATGATGTATTTCTGTTGCCGCTATAATTTAAATAATTTGTTTATAATGACAACGTAAATAAATTTTACTAACAAGTTTTTTAATCTGTCATTACTGTTAAAGTATGACCAGACATCGCGCGGCATCCGAGCGCGGCATCTGCACGCGATCAGCCGCGCTATGATTTGACGACATCCGCGCACACATTTACCTTTATGTTTAAACTAGTCACAAACTTGTGTCCTTCGAATGCCGCGCTCGATTGCCGCTCAATGTCTGGTCACACCTTAATGACAACTTAAATAAGTTTATACTAACAATTTTTTTAGTCTAACATTACTGTTATTACTCTTGTAATCAAAAACACATTCGGTTTTACCGATGAACGATATAAGGGGCCTTATCGTTAATGTCTTCTCTCTGTGATAAAATTATCTCGGATGTCCAGGCACTTGGTTCTTAAAGATGTCTAAAAGGAGTACTCAGACGCCCAAACATTTGGCACAAACAAACATCTTGCAGTAGTTAGTATTCCATAAATGGAAGATTGCTAACACGTTGCAGCTTCTTAGATATTAGATTATTGTTTGTAAATTGTATACTGCAGAAAGTTACACAGACTCTGATATTTTTATTTAGTGCATTACTCATTTTAAGCCGTGTAGGCCGAGGGGGAGGTACCTAGACTTTCATTTCGAAGGTGGCGGGTTTGAATCCCAGCGGGCATCAATGGATTTTTCAGTTCGAAAAAATTATATGCGCATCAAAACACGTGCTCAAAATGGTGATGGAAAACATCGTGAGGAAACCAGTTAGTATTTTTATAAGTGGCGCTGGGCTTCTGAAAAATGTAGGCATGTGACAATTGTAATGTTTGGACGTGCCTCTGTCTACCTCCTCTAGGCATCTTTTAATGAACTAAGCGCCTGGAAATCTGAGAAGATGTGTACCGTGATTGGGGATTGCAGTCGTGATCCTATTTATTTATTTAAGTTAATACGCCTTATGATGTTCAACGGATAAATGTTCGAAATCCAAACATGACAAAATGCAAAACATTTAAATCTCTTCCACTCAACTGAAAATCGTTTAATAGCAAAAAGGCAAGGCAAACTTCAGATTACGCGGATCTTGGGAAGATTTACGATCGTCTATGTCGTTCCTTTATAAGGCGATTGAAATGGGGTGTCTGAGAGACTTACAGGGGCGCTGAGCGATTACCTACTCTAGATAGTTCCTTTCGAATGTATTGAGATACTGCGCGTCGTGATAAGAGGAGCCGCTAAGATATATTAGGAGATATTGGTGCCGATTCTGTTGTGTCCTAGCTAAAGCTAAGATTTCGTAAAATACCATCACTTTTATTCCTTTCGCGTTAAAGTCTTAATAAGCGTAATCTTCGAATCTCACCGAATCGGATAATCACCGAATGGTGGTTCTTAAATTTCGAATATTTTAGACATATCTTTTTTTGTAAGTATATTTTGAATGTGCAAGTCAAAATTTCATTTAACCCAACACCTTTTTACATGCTGACGCAAAATTATGTAAAAAATAGTTTAATGATTCAAAATTACCCTATGTCTTTAGAACTGCCATCCTGAATTTACGCGAATTAAATAAGAACGAGCTGAATCGCCACTAGTCCTTCTATCCTACTAACATTATAAATGTGAAAGTTTGTGAGTGTATGTGTTTGTTTACAACAAACCATTTTTTTAAATTAATTAGCTTGAAAAAGACTGTAGATACGAACACTTTTTCCATTTTAATTAATGATTTAGAAAAAAATTGACAATCCTTAGCACTAAATGTTTGAGCTACTAATTTGACAACACTTGTAAAACCTCACAAACATCTCAGGGTACCCACCTAGATTGTACTAGGTCTGAAGTAATAAAAATATCTTGAACATTTTTTAGCATAGCATAGCAAAGTAGGACAACGCACATGTTCACTTCACACTATCTGAGAACGTATCGCAGTATTTCGCTCACGTAAAGCAAATAATGCCGATTGGGATGTGTGAATTGCAGCCGGAATGGAGAGATTTTGCGGTTCGAGTGCACAAGAAATACCTATTTTACTAGTACTTATTTGTACAGAACAAACACATTTGATATATATTAATAGTTGGTACTTCCTACTAATCTATATATTACTAGCCGACCCGTGATAGACTTTGTCCTGACCTGTGTAGTCAAAACGGATGTGTTTTGTTTTTTAATTTGTGCTGAAGCTCTTTAGTTATTTTTTTTATTGTTGTACGTACTTGAGTAGTGCTATTAATTATTATTCTTGTTTGAGCCTTCACCTTGTACGATCGGCACCACACTGGAGCTCTACATAGCATTAAGGAAAGGATAATTTAAAAAATAGGTAGATCCCAAGCCGTGTTTGTTGCCTGATTCTTTTAGGCTTGGTCGCGAGGAATCGGCGTAGCTTCATCTATTTCCTAGACGTTTCAAAGTGATCCTTGTGATTATATTGAAATAAATTATTTTTGAATTTGAATTTGAATTAGGATGTCAGATTTGCACACCAGCGCCATCTCTACCAAAATCAATAGTTATCAGACTTTTATTATGACGGTAAAAATCTATTCAAACTAAAACCCGTCAGACGTGATTTTGACTATATCTCAGACGACTAATAAAAACGATCAACGATATATTAGGATAAACGGCGCATCATTTTCGTCTTTATTTTGAACTAGCTGACCCGTGCCCGCTTCGCTGTGCGTAAGACATTTCTAATACCATCGTTGACTTTTTTGTAGACGTTTTTAAGGTGTACAATACTGTAGTACATTATTTTCATATATCTCGTGGGGTTCAGCCAGCATTTGCAATGTAAGCGCAATAAAATGTGTTTATTTACGACATCACATTAGAAACCTCTAAAATTATCAGTGTTTCTCTACTATATTATGCATGTATTATACATATAAACCTTTCTCTTAAATCACTCTATTTATTAAAAAAAACCGCATCAAAATCCGTTGTGTAGTTTTAAAGATATAAGCAAACATACATACAGACATACAGACGCGGGAAGCGGAAAGCGACTTTGCTTTATACTATGTAGTGAAGATAGTCGAATTCGACATTACTTCTGACAATTGACATCACAATCTACTACGAAAGACGACGATTTCTAAGAGTGCGGCATCTTTCCGCGCGTCGCCGCGCCTTCTGATGGCGCGGCGTCACACTTTTTTATGGTGGAGGGCGCCACACCGCAGACATGGGCCCACGGCCTTAGGGAGAGTCTACCATACTTGGGTTTCAGATTTATAAGCTCTTTTTTATTTCTCTTATGAACCAAAATATAAATTGAAAAGCTGCGGGTTACGCTGGTGGTTTAACGGTCGTAAGAAAGTTTACCCACAGCCCCAAGCACGAAAAACGAATTAAATAATTTAATTTAAGTAAGTAAATTAGGTTTATTTCAGCCGGCGGCCTATTGACTACGTGTTAAGATTACCAGATAGATTTTGCAGTAAAATATGTTATTAGCCAACTTGAAAAATAAAGGAGTTTATCAATTCGGCGGCCATTTTATTATTTTATATCATAAGCTGGTCTCAATTTTTAAAAGTCTAAAAATTAATTAAGTTATATTGATATCGGTCAAATGGATTTAAAAAGAAAAAAATCACGACCGTAATCCCCAAGTACGGTAGAAATCCTTTCAGATCTCCAGACGCTTAGATCCTTTGAAGATGTCTAGTGGGGGTAGTCAGAGGCACGTTCAAACATTATATTTGGCACATGCCTACATTTTGCAGTAGTTAGCATTCCATACGTGACTGGTTGCAAGCCCATCGCCGCTTACAAGAATAATAACTGGTTTCCTCACGATGTTTTCCTTCACCGTTTTGAGCACGTGTTTTTTCATATAAGAAATTAAATGTTTAATATTCAAAATGTATCGGAACATTTTAGTTGTTAACATTTTAAATGTTTTATTCCATGGGCTTATAATGTTTGGAACTTCAGTTCGGAGTTGTTTTGTTTTGAGTGCTTTGTTTTGTTGTTTTTTAATATCCAAAAAAAATATACGCTCGCAAGGAATGCTCATGATGTAGAGCATCTTAATTGTCTTGAAACGTCCGCAATACAAAGAAAAACGTAGTAATAATATTATAAATATAAACGACAAAATGGAATAAAATGAAATTTGCTGTAGATAAAAAATCTAAATAAATAAAGGGGGAACTTATAATCCGAGAAAAAACCCCTAAATGATAAAATAATGCAAAAATTATGATTTTGGTATTATAGATGGCGCTAATGTGCAAAAAATTAGACATCTCAGACCAAAACATAGAGTTGTCATAGCAACGCATTCTACCAAAAAGGTTAAATCCTACTAAGGTCGGTATTGGTTTTTTTTTTCTTACATCTGACAATTTGACTTCCAAATGTTACGAATTCTACCAAAATTCGTATTTTATTTTATAAGGACAAGGTTTATTAGGAAAAAAACTGAAAGTTTCCTGAAAGTGCTTTTCTATGCGATAACTGAAATTTGGGAAGGATAAAGTCTGTCACGGGTCGGCTAGTTAAAATGATTAACAAACACGATAGTTTTAATTCTATAAAGTAAGTTTGTATGAGTTAGTGGCCAATTCTCTGGTAAGGAATATTTTGAAATTAAATAAAAAATGAGTTAGGATCACTACTGTAATTCCCAAGTACGATAGACAATCAACTACTCAGATCTCCAGGCACTCAGATTCATTAATATTAAAGGGGGTATTCAGAGGCACGTCCAAAGGCCTCTGTTATAGCTTAACTTTTTAAAGCCGTAGGACCGTATCCTAAGTACCCTCTGAAGTAAGAAGCGTTTTGCTGGCGGTCATTGACCTCACTGAAGGTTACGCACTGTCAGACACGTTGGCTAGATTACAACAAAGAGCTTATGATACTACCTTCCGCCCTCGGCTTCGCTCGCGTGGTACCTGTATAATACATAGTAAATAATAAATATTGGCGGACTTTACACACAGCGCCATCTAGCCCCAAACTAAGCAAAACTTGTACTATGAGAACCAGACAACTGATAGAATACTTATATACTTTTTTTATGTAAATACATACTTATTATACATATTAACATCCAGACACAGAACAAACATCTATGTTTATAACACAAATATTTGCCCTGGGTGGGGATCGAACCCACAACCTACAGCGCAGAAGGCAGAGTTACTACCAACTGAGCTATGAGGTCAGTCGAAGTCCATCTATTTGAGAATATAAGCTATGTATTTTTCAAGTTTCATCTAAATACGTACAGTCGTTCGATTGTGATTTAGGCCAAACTGTTTTCTGGGATTTAATATTTCTGAGCAACTTTTCCAATTGTACTTTTCCTAAAAAAGTTAAGCCGTGTTGGCCGAGTAGGAGGTACCTCGACTTTCAATCTGAAGGTCGTGGGTTCGAATACTGTGCATCAATGGATTTTTCTGTCCGAAAAATTTATATGCGCATCAAAAACGCGTGCTCAAAACGGTGAAGGAAAACATCGTGAGGAAACCAGTTAGTAATATTATATGTGACGATGGGCTTGCTAACTACTGCAAAATGTGGGCATGTGCCAAATATAATGTTTGGACGTGCCTCTGACTACCTCCTCTATACATCTTCAAAGGACCCAAGCGTCTGGTGATCTGAGAGGATGTCTACCGTACTTGGGGATAACTACTTCTACTTTATATTCATGTTTAAGGTTTTGTAGTATTTAAACAATTCCGATACAAAAACCAATTACAGGCGATCAGTTGGCTATATATTGAGCTCAGTTGGTAGTAACTCTGCCTTCAGCGCTGTAGGTTGTGGGTTCGATCCCCACCCAGGGCAAATATTTGTGTGATGAACATAGATGTTTGTTCTGTGTCTGGGTGTAAGTATTTATTATATGTATGTATTTACAAATAAAAAGTATATAAGTATACTATCAGTTTTCTAGTTCCCATATTACAAGCTTTGCTTAGTTTGGGGCTAGATGGCGCTGTGTAAAAATGTCCACTAATATATATATATGTAATCTAGGTCCCATAGTACAAGATTTGCTTAGTTTAGGGTTAAATAGCGCTAAAGTCCGCCAACATTTACTATTATTTAAAAAAAATTTATATATCCAGCCTTTTTCAAGAGATGCACTTATATGCTATAAAATATAATAATCATTTAATTGTTTTAATTTATTTGTTTCTAAATCAAGCAAATATCTGATTATTTAGACGACAAAAAAGCTTGGGACTGCTCCAACTCGCTCTATCAATAATAATTATGATTAATTTTGTATTAAAAACTAGACTAAAAAAAACCGGCCAAGTGCGAGTAGGACTTGTGCACGAAGGGTACCATTATCTATAAAAACGGCAAAAAAATCATGTTTGTTGTATGGGAGCCCCCCTTAAATATTTATTTTATTCTGTTTTGTTGTTAGAGCAGCAACAGAAATACATTATCTGTGAAAATTTCAACTGTCTAGCTATCACGGTTCATGAGATACAGCCCTGTGACGGACAAACGGACAGCAAAGTCTTAGTAATAGGGTTCCGTTTTTACCCTTTGGGCACGGAACCCTTAAAACACATACAATGAATGAAATGAAATTAAACTTAACTAAATTTGACGATTCTAAATGATCCAAGTGATTTTACTGAATAAAGGCTTTGATTTTGATTTTGATAAACAAACAGTATTTTATTTTTGTTTCTGAAGATTGTATCATCATAGCTCAATAACTCAATTTAGGCTTCCTTTGATCAATAAGAAGGCGTGTCTAATCTTAGACTATTCTGTTACAATAATTCAATAACATATCTGTTTCTTAAGCACGGGTTTCTAACGTTATTAAAATGATATGTCTGATTTTCAGACAATTTTATACATCAAAATAAATAAATAAATATTGTTGGACATTTTACATATCGCTATCTAGCTGCAAACTAAGCAAAGGCTTTACTATGAGAACCCGATAACTGATAGAACACTTACCCTCGTATTCAGGAACGACACTGTGAGAACACGCACCCACAGTGGACGAAATCTTTTTTCATAAACATCACTTATGTGTAGTGCGACACTATGGCGCACACTATCGTGTGCCTCTAGAGCTTAACTTTGGTTATAGGCACACGATAGTGTGTCTCTAGTCACACTATGCAATGTCGCACAACACATGAAGCGATGTTTATGAAAAAAGATTTCGTCCAATGTGGGTGCGTGTTCTCACAGTGTCGTTCCTGAATACGGGGGTTAATTATGCTTCTTTTTTATAAATACATACATATGAACACCCAGACATAAAACAAACATCTATGTTCATCACACAAAAATGTTTATGCTAGGCGGGAATCACCTACAGCGCAAAAGTCAGAGCCACCAAAATACTTAAAAGATATGGTGATTTTAGTAACAAAGTATGAAATTGTTTTTTTTTCGTTGAAATCGAGTGTCAGCTGCTTATAGTTTAAAAATGTGCGCTTTACAAAGAACATATAAAATGTAAACATAATATTTATTAAATGTTAGCATAATGCAAATAACTTTTACGTTAGATTTATAAAGTAAATACTGTCATAAATATATATTTTATTAAAAGACTCATAAAGGCGATAAACAACCTGCAGAGTTACTCAATCCGAATACTATGTTGTAATGTACTAGACTGTGTTTAGATATATTAATTTGTATTATTTTATGTTCAATAAAGACCTTTTCAAACAAACAAACAGAGTGTCAGCTGCAGATTTTTTAAATTATCAGCTGTTTTCTAGTTACACGACTCGCTGACCAGATTCTAATGCTTTGATTGCCCTAAATACAAACCAACATTCTGATCACGACTTTTGAAGAAGTCTTTCTGACAGGTCCATTTTCCTAATCCTAATAATATTATAAATGCTAAAGTTTGTAAGTTTGTATGTATGTTTGTTCCTCAATCAGGCCTAAACGACAGAACGGATTAAGTTGAAATTTGCTGCAGATGTAAATATAATGCCCGAATAAGTAATAGACTACTTTAAAAAATGAAAAACATCCCAAAAACGATAAAAAATCGCAAAAGGGATGAATTCTGTATAGATGGCGCTGGTGTGCAACAAATCTGACATTACAGACTAAAAACATTCAGTCTTTTTTATTTGATTATATTGAAATTTGACAAGACAACGTCTGTCACGGGTCGGCTAGTAATATATAAAACTCACTGACTGACTGACCATCATCGGACAGCATAAACCACTGATGAGTGTATTCCTTTTAGTGTGTAGGGGTGCACTAAGAAAGAGTTTCCAAAATTCAACCCCTAAAAATACAGCAGGGGTTGAAGTATATTTGAAAGTAACTTTAAGTCTATGATATTAAGAGCCTATATCTATAGCCTATGTTCATCTGGGATAATGTAGGATTCTAATAGTATACAAGAATTTTTCAAATCGGTCCAGTAGTTTCGGAGCCTATTCGATACAAACAAACAATATATGACGGCCTCACAGCTCAGTTGCTAGTAACTCTGCCTTCAGTGCTGTAGGTTGTGGGTTCGATCCCCACCCAGGGCAAATATTTGTGTGATGATCATGAACATAGATGTTTTTTCTGTGTCTGGGTGTTAGTATTTATCATAATGTATGTACTTACAAAAAAAAGTATATAAGTATTCTATCAGTTATCCAGTTCACATAGTACAAGCTTTGCTTTGTTTGGGGCTAGATGGCGCTGTGTAAAAATGTCCACTAATTTTTATTTATTTATTTATATTATGTATAGATTGACTGATCATTGAATTGGTAGAAAATCATACTACAAAGTCGATGGCGTTCAAAACTCGTGCCAAAAGTCTTGATAAAATATGTTTGATACACTATAATAGGCAAACGCGGAATTTCGCAACATTAATCTATCTTATGACAGTAGATACCAAAATCAGATTGTTTTGAATTTAGGGTCAAAGACCCGGTTGTAGTGCCTACCGGATTTAGTTATTTTTAATTTGATATGTCTTTAACTAAGCATAGCAAACAAACTTGTTTAAAATTATAAATAATACAATTCTTTGTCTATGGTCCGTTTTGATTAGTGATAGTTGTGATGTGTTATAACTCTAAACGATTGGCCACAACTACATATTTCCCGTTTTGTCTATATTAATTATGAATTAATAAATAAATATCGCCTGTTACAAAACCTTTACGTAACCTAAGAGATAGATAATTACTATATACTATGTTGTATAAAAATCGTCGTTTTAATCATTTTTTCAATATAAACCTATAAAAATATATTGAATATTTAAATGTTGTTAAAATGCCCACAATCAGCGCTCTCACCCTACCTACACCAAACTTTTTCGTATAAAATAAAATATTAAAAAAAACAATGTTTTTGATTGCATGATGATGCATGGTCTCACAGCTCAGTTGGTCACAACTCTACCTTCTGCGCTGTAGGTTGTGGGTTCGATCCCCACTCAGGACAAACATTTGTGTGTTCTGAGTCTGGGTTTTATATTGTATCAATGTATGTATGTATTTACCAAAAAACGTATTCTATCGGTTACAAACCCATTGTACAAACTTTGCTTAGTTTGGAGCTAGATAGCGCTGTGTTGTATTATCCACCATTTTTTTATTTATTAAATTGCATAGTTATTGAACTGAAAATGTGTTAGTAACCAGATTGTTACTCTGCAAAAAATATTTCCACGTGAAAAAGTTCGACTTCAAAAGTCAGTTTTTACAGTAAAAACTTTTTCATACCAAAAACGTCAGATACACCAAACTTGTTTTTTAAAAGGTTTGGCAAAACTGCTCGCAGCGCAACTGCTACGAAAATCCGTAGCGGTCGTAGCTGCGTAGCTGTGTAGCAATCATGAACCCTTGACCAAGCTAAAAATAAAGCGTGAAAAATATTGCACTTTTCACGGTACTAGGACCTACTTGTATAGTATGTAATGGATGGTACTCCTTACTCGTACATTCACTTGGAAAATTGGTTTCATAATATTTTCAATGTAGGCGTAGTTTTTATCATGCTATTTTTGTAATATTCTTCACGACTATGATCCCCAAGTACGGTAGACGTACCTTGAGATTTTCAGTTACTCAAATTATTGACGAAGTTTGAAGGGGGTAGTCAGAGGCACGTCCAATTATTACATTTGCTTGCACTTGCCACATGTTGCAGTAGTTTTAGCACTACATACGTGACAAACTGCAAGTCCGTCGCTGCTTATAACTATACTAACTGATTTCCTTCACTGTTGTTAATAAGTTTATGCAAATTTCATCTTAATCAGTTTAGTCATTTAGGCCTGATTAGGGCACAAACTTATAAGTCCTTTCACAAAATTTCGCATTTATAATATTACTAGCTTCAGCCAGCGGCTTCGCTCGCGTGTTACCTAGATAAAAAGTAGCCTATATGTTATTCTGTTGTATATGCTATATTATTGTAAAGTTTCATCTAAATCCGTTAAGTAGTTTTTGCGTGAAAAAGTAAGAAACACACACATAAACCCACTCACAGACTTTCGCATTTATAATTTTGGATTATGATTTTAAGAGAAAAATGCACGGTCAAAAAACATTTATTTTTTAGCATATTATCTAGAACAAGTTTTGATACACCTAATTCAAAAATGTCATAAAAGTCACAGTTGTGAATTGAAAGACACACCTTTCGAAAGAACGATTTTGTCGCTGATTAATTTTTTTAAAAGAACCAGTGCTTTTAGACATATTAGCAGCTAAAAGCAATCTTACAAGTCAGCTTTACAGTTTGACATAAATCGAAGCAACGTTGTTTTAGCTCAAGAAGTAGCACTCCAATACCTATCCACTCTGTTCTTTATAGCTATTGGTAAGGTGATCAGGGAGTAGCTACAGACGTCAGTTCCTTTGCAAGACATAAAGATGCTTGGTTTTATACTTTTTCCCAGTTTTTATTACTACGAGCATTATGGAGGTATTTTTTTTTTGTTTTTACTGGATAAACTAAAAAATTACACGAATAAATAAAAAAATAAAAACAACTAATAAAATCTACATCATCAGATAATAACATCAGCTACATTTATTTTTAAAAATAATAAGAAATTACTAAAAAAATTGCAAAAATGTAGCATGAAGTACCAAATTTTTAAACGAAAAATAAAAAAAAACAGTCTTGTTGAATTTTTTTTGTAAGCCAACTTAGTTATAAAGTTTTTTAGGGTTCCGTACCCAAAGGGTAAAAACGGGACCCTATTACTAAGACTTTGCTGTCCGTTCATCCGTATGTCTGTCTCAGGGCTGTATCTCATGAACCGTGATAGCTAGACAGTTGACATTTTCACAGATGATGTATTTCTGTTGCCGCTATAACAACAATTAAACGTGTTTTTTGTACCGTATTTTATAGATAGCACGGAACCCTTCGTGCGCGAGTCCGACTCGCACTTGGCCGGTTTTTATTCTTTAACCTACGGTTTCAAAATAATTGCAATAACTCGCTAAACAAGTTATAAAATAAACCTTTATGTTAAAATCAGCGTGTTTATTGAAAACCGTAATTCAATTCAAACCGGCAACATATTTAGAACAATACGGGTTCATTATTTATTCATCACACAACTAACGTTTCGCAACATCAAATTGCAAATTTATAAAATTGCCCAATTTAGATTGGCGTCGTAAACAATGGCCCATTTGTTAGGTGTATTGACGTGCATGCATCAGATTATATCGTTGTATTGGCAATGAATCAAAATGTACGTTATTTGAGCACTAAATTCAATTGAGTTACAGAGTACAACGATCATCAATAATCACATCAGCTTTAATAATGAAACAAACTATTTGGACGTATTTTTAGACTAGATTTGTTATAGACTAGCGTTTATGTGACTTTGCTCGCGTGGCTTTTAGATCAAAAACCGGCCAAGTGCAAATCAGACTTGCGCACAAAGGATTTCGCACCATTATCTATAAAAAACGGCCAAAAAACACATTTTTTGTATTAGAGCGTAATCTCAAAATGACTGTCCTAAACCTTAGGATATTTTAGACATTTCTTTTATCTCGCATATTTTACACATCTGTGTCATCTTAGTCATCACCAATTTAAATGTTGATTAAATTTAGCTTGAAGTTTCTAAACCACACAAAAATCCTAAATTTAATCAAAACTATCCAGTTTTAGAATTATCACTTTGAAGCTACGCTTATTTAGACTTTAACTTAAGGGGCTGCCAGTCGACGATTGCTCTTTTTCGGAATGAAAAAAGTAATACTTCTGAACAAGCCACATCTCCTATTTTTATAAGTATATTACTTCAGGTTCCTACCTAGATTTCTATTAAGCTGAAAACATAATAGCAGAAACTTTTATATAAATATTATTTCAAAATGATACGTTTTAGAATTTATGATTGAAATATTTTATATACCTACTATTAAAATCAACTTGTGATTTATTGTTAAAGATAGGTAATATGTAGATCTAGATTTCTATTAGGATAGATTTTTGATAAGTAATTATACATAATTTATATCATTAATTTATTCGAAAAGCTAAGGCGGACCACGCGCGGACGTGTGTTTGTCATCATTGCAGCGGTCGGTAGGATTAAAGATGGGTACATCTTTATTCACATATACTATACATTATAAAATAGGAGATGTGGCTTGTTCACAAGTATTTCTTTTTTAGTTTCGAACAAAAATAATCGTCGACTGGCAGCGTCTTAAAAGGAATTTTAGTTTTAGCGTGAATATAACAGAATCGCTATCATTTTATACGACTTTACTACTTCAAGTTATGATTTGTGTTTACAAACTACCGTAATTTAGACTTAACTCTATTCATTTTAAAAAGGGTTTCCTACCGAGATGATGCCTACCGTACTTGAGGATTACAGTCACGATCCTATTTATTTTATTTTTTTATGAACCCACTAGCCGACCCGTGACAGACGTTGTCCTGTCAAATTTCTATAATCGAATAGAAAAGACTGAATGTTTTTAGTCTGTGATGTCAGATTTGATGCACAGCAGCGCCATCTATACCAAAATCATCGTTTTTCAGTTTTTTATCGTTTTGGGGATGTTTTTCATATTTTAAAGTAGTCTATTATTTATTCGGGCATTATATCTACATCTACAGCAAATTTCAACCTAATCTGTTTTGTCGTTTAGGTCTGATTGAGGAACAAACATACATACAAACTCACAAACTTTCACATTTATAATATTATTAGGATTGAGGAACAAACATACATACAAACTCACAAACTTTCACATTTATAATATTATTAGGATGGTCATGTTGGCAGACAGTACCTGAGACTTTTATCCGATTACTACGCAAACGAAGCCTTGGTATGGAAACTAGTGATTCATATGTGTGAGTGTATCTGACCTGTTAGTGACTCGGTATCGTCAAAACGTGCTTACCCCAGGGACATAGATAGTTCCGAAACGTGTCAATCTTTCCTTCTATCAAGTATAAGGTCGCGGCCCCACTGCTAGCCTCGTTTAGTTTAGTAGTATTTCAGATAAGTGTTTAAAATGTTGCAATTTTTATACCATTTTTGAAAGATATTCGTTGCACGCAAGCTTAGAATAGGTATATTTGAATAGCTTATGTTCTGGAATAGCAATAGTTTTATCTCACGTATGTCAGTGAGCAAGATTTGTAGTTGTGATGTGATCTATATACATCACAACTACATCGCTTGGACAATAATGAGCGCTACAGACACCTCTTAGACCAAACCGTCTTCGACAACCAAATCATCAAAGACGCGGGCATAAGCTAGTTCTACATATATAATGATTTGCATGTGCCGGTATGGTAACGTTTAGACTATGAAATATCGCAGCTAGCAGAAAGCTTTAGTAAGCAAGTCAATGAAGCGTCCATCAGACATACATTCTATTTCCGTTTGAGTTCCAACGAATCCGGAATAGTTCGATCGGTGTCAGTAACATATTATTCCTGGAAGGGATGTAACAATATCGGAAAGTCTAAAATTGCTGTCCAGCTGCTTGGTATTTCCGCCAGTATATTAGGAACGCTTTCTACTGGTCGTGATCTGGATTAGTTGAGCTACCTATAGACTGTTTGCTACGTATTTAGTTGGCTCAATGTTTTTTGTAAATTTTCTGTAATAATTAGTATTAGATGTATTTATTTTTGCAATAATGGTAAGTTTTTCCGAATAATAATCAGAATTATTTATTTATTGGAAGAAACTATAACAACTCGCGAAACTGGTAATTTTATGTATGTACTATGACAATTCAGATCTACACAACTTTTATAATGAGGTAAAATTTATATTTTTGTTTGTAATAAACAAACTAAAAAAAACTATTAAAACTATTTTCAACATTCTTTAACCTGATATAAGCTACATTATCAGCAAATACATATTATTTAAAAAAAAAATAGTTGTCATCGCGAAAAATGGAATAATGTAACCTAAGGTATCAAAAATATGCCTATAATTTTCATTAGTAAACTTGTGCGAAACCGAGTGGACTGCTTGTCTAAAATATATACCATTTTGAGTAGAACATGTACCGCAATCGTTACGTCTACAGCAAAGCCTTAGAAATGTAGAGTACATTAGTTTAATACGCTTTGCTATTGATTTCTCAGTGTTGTATTTAAATTTGTATCTAATATCTGTTAAAAAAGTTAATAGTAATTTCTTAGTATACGTAGTTGTGATATGAATTAGAACTCACTTATTATCATCACACAGTTTATAGACACCTCATGGAAGGCAAACACTGTCTGAAAAGACACCGCGCGTCAAATCTGAAGTAGCACCGACCACTCCATTAACCGTCAATTTGAACCCATACAAGCACTTTTGTGTGCGTGACTGTTACTAAGCTTACGCACACATAAACAGTATGCCTGATGCATTAACACACACTTAATACCAACCCGCCTACGTGAAATAGAACAACTACGAGTATACCTAATCTACCATACATACCAAAATTAATCGAAATCTGATCAGTTCTGTACGAGGAAATTAAGTATATAGATAATTTCTATTGAATATAGATTGATGTAATAGTATGACCAGATATAGCGCGGCAATCAAGCGCGGCATTCGCAGGACACAAGTTTGCCGCGTGACTAGTTTAAACATAGAGGTAAATGTGTTGCGACTGCCGTCCAAACATAGCGCGGCAAGTTGCGAATGCCGCGCAATGTCTGTTGGATTGAAACAAAAATATTTATTATCGCAGTACCACGTACAGCCGCACACGGTACCTAGTTATGGCATAAAACTAAAAATAATATTCAACTAATCTGGAACGAAAATAGCCTCATATATTTTTATGCGGCGCATCAGTGCTCTCGGTAAAGTGCAGTGGAAAGATCAGTACTTCAACGAAGGGTAGTTGGAACTTTACATACTCAGAGATAAAACTAAAACATCCACCTGAATTGCCGTTTTAAGTGGCACTTGCCGTTCGCAGTCCACACCTCAAAAACTTGCACCATGTTGAGTATCGATCAACTGTTGAGAGGCTTCACCGGGTCATTGGAACTAACAGAACAGTCTGTTCATTCATACTACGCACATTGTAGGACGTAGTTATGCAAACTAGAACCAACCCACACTTTGAGTGAAATTGAGTTACATAGCTAGATGAGATCCCAATAACGTCTTCTACATCCAAAAAAAATATCCTGGCAATACACCTAACCAAAACAAAAAAAAAACAAAATCGCCTTGGGTACCAAACCTCATTTAGTCATTTTTAAAAAGCTAAGCAGAACCATGCTGTTAGTTTTCCTTAAAACAGAGATTTTTAAAACGCCAAATGGAACCATGCCGTATGGTACCTATAAATCTACAGCATTTTCATTACGCAAACTAGAACCAAACCACATGGTTCTTGTTAGCAAAAGTAAAATATAAATTATGTAGGTACTCTTTTTGATTGATTAATGGAACCATGTTGTTTGGTACTAGTTTGCATTTCCAAAATAAAGTGGAAAATATGATTTCAAGGGAACAAAAGTTAGATGAATTTCAGAAAATGTATTCTTTAGAAACATATGATGCCCAGAACATGTTCCTTGCAGCTTGTATAAAAGAATACCCAATGACACGGATTTTGGAAGAATTGAATGTGCTCTTAAATTGCAACAAAGGTTATACACGCCCAGAAGACTATTTGACTACTCTATAGAGACCTAGATGAAGACTTTGAGGAAGGTAATTTGAAAAAAAAAACGCGTTCCTACTACCCAAAGAAACGATGGAATCACTTTGGCCTACTGGAAAACCTATTTCTGAGGCCAAATTGAATGACCTAAAAAGTTTACTGCCCCTTATACCAGAAGATGCACAAGACTTTTATAAAAAACTAACAGGAATTGAAAGTGTTCAAGATGACATCGATGGAACCGATAACCGGCTATTGAGCATGCATGACAATCTGATGTCGTTCACGTACAGTCAAAGATTTTGAGATAAGTAAAGCCAACTTTAATTGTCTACCTACATTTTCCTATTAAGTATGGTAGCTAGGAAGATTGTGATTTGATGAAGAAAGCTATACAATTTAGTGTGAATTAAAATCTAAATGTACTTAATTAGATAACTTCAAAGCCTGTGGCTGTGCCTGGAGATCTGAGATGATGTTTAATATGTCTTCCATTTTTGAGGAGGACTTCAGTATGTGTTATTTTAAATGAAAGATAATCTTCTTAATATAAATAAATTACGCGTCACGTTGTTTATCCGCGATGGACTCCTAAACTACTTAACCGATTTTAATCAAACTTTGCACACAGTGTGCAGTTTGATCCAACTTGAAGATAGGATAACTTATTAGCATCTCAATTTATAGTCTCAATATTATTTTATTGCATACTGTTGACACAGCAACGCGTGGCCGGGTCTGCTAGTAACGTAATAAAAATTAATAGTTCATTAAAGTGTTCTAGCTTTTTTCTTTCTTCTATGGCTGAATGTGGTTCGTTAGGTCTGTTAGTCTCGAGTGGTGGAACCGTGCGTGCTTCTGTTTCTTCACACTTGCGCAGGTAATATTGAATCAAATAATATTTGATTAGGGCGCCAGATGTGAAACTTTGTTTTGTTAACGCGAAGTCGACGTCTTGTTCTTTGTTTTTGATGTTAATTTGGTTAGGAAACCTGAAGTGTGTTTGTTTTGTGTCGTCGGTGAGATCTTGAGGTGTTTGATGATTTTGCATAGTTTCCTAAGAAGTGGATAGAGAAGTATTATTGTAGTAAGGTAGGGCAATTTTACAATTTTATAAAAAAAAATATTTACGGCATGATCATATTGATGTGACGTTTAGATTTTTTTATTGACATTGTAAAATTGTTTTCTAATTTTACTCGACTTTAAATTTGTTAGATAATACGTGTGCTACTAAAACCTTTTTTTTATTGTTTCTTATTTTTTTTTTTATCGAAAATGATATTTCCACACTTATATAATTTGAAACGTAATTGAATTATCCTTTTCACTTTCTAATTGCTGATTATTCTCTTAATAATAAAGTTTAAAATACTTGAGTTATTAAAACTACGCAAAATTGTATTAATTTATTTATTATTATTTAAAAACCTTGATAAGGTTAATAAATATTTTAAGAATGTCTTCGTTCACCGATGTTAGTAATTCAAAAATCATTTAGTAAATAAAAAAAAACGTAATGCATGCACGTTGTGTAATTTTGTCACCACCATTAAAAATGATTTAGACTGCAGCGAGAATTCGTCAAAATATTCTACACCTAAATAAAAAAAAATTGTCAATTCAGAACGGCAATAAAAAAAAACATAATACTTACGTGTTGTGAAATTTTGTCACCACTATTAAAAAATGATTTTGACTGCAGCGAGCATTCGTCAAAATATTCTTAACAAAAATAAAAAGAATCGGTCAATTCAAAACGGCGGCCATTCAAAACTTTACGCTCGGATAAACGTTTTCAATAGTTTTTAAAGAAACTTTTGCTTTTGATCATTTTTTGTACGTGTAATAAAAAAATTACCACAACCCGCAGCGTCACGTTTTTTTCAATATTTTTTTACCAACTCTTTCCTCTAAAAATGTAAATAGGTAATGTATAAAAGAATGACAAAAGTCTTGGGGATTACAGTCGTAATCCCCAAGTACGGGAGACATCCTATCAGATCCTTGAAGATGTCTTAAGGGGTTAGTAAGAAGCACGTCAAAATATAACATTATATTATACAACTCTTAAATATCCGATAAAATCCATACATATTTGGCTGTACTAAGACTATTTCCGAAAACAAAAACTGGAGGAACTAATTATGCATAATGCATTACATACTCAAGTGGTAAATTTTTTAACTTCATATTTTGACCCTTTTTCGAAATCGTAAAGAAGAATACTCGTATATTTTTTTATTATTTTATAGGTCATTATTACTTAGCATTGATGATTTTTGGATTTGTGAAAAATATTTTTCATTATTTCATATTAAAACAAAAACAGTCTAATTTATATGAATACAAGCTGACAAGGCGAACTTCGTATCGCTTTAGAATTAACAAATGCTAAGTTTCCACGATAGTACGCCCAGTAGCTAAATGCTAAAAATTAGCAATATCAATTATAGTATTTATTTATAGTTTTCCCTGTTTTATTATCTATTATTGCATCAAACTATTATGATTTCAGATTTATTATGAAGAAGAAATTTAATCATGGAACAACAAAACGAAAAACTGTAAAAATTACCGAAGACAAGGGGACAGAGGAAACAGATAAAAAACCAAAAGTGACAAGTTTGGATGACGAGGAACAAGGCTTCGGGGGTTGTCTCAAGTAATCGTAGTTTAACTATATAGTATAGATATATATAGTAGTAAGTTTGTGATAAGACATCTATGTTTGTTCCCTATTCAAAAATAAACGACAAAACGGATTAAGATGAAATTTGCTGTAGTATGTAGATAAAAAAACAGAATAAATAAAGGGGAACTTATAATCCAAAAAACCACCTTTAAATGATAAGAAAACGCAAAAGGGGATGATCTTCGTATAGAAGGCGCTGGTGTGCGACAAATCTAACATCACAGACAAAAAAAAAACAGACTTTTCTATTCGATTATTGAAATTTGACAGGACAACGTCTGTCACGGGTCGGCTAGTATCTACTCTAATCTGTACTAATATTATAACGAGGAAAGATTTGATTGTTTGTTTGTTTGTTTACATTGAATAGGTTAATAATAATATTCAATCTAATAAACTACAAATAGTTTATTAGATTGAATACCTTGAAACCGTGTTGGCCGAGTGGGACGTACCTCGACTTTCTATCTGAAGGTCATAGGTTCGAATCTTGGCCAGCATAAATAGATTTTTCTGTTCGAAAAATGTATATGCACTTCAAAAACACGTACTCAAAACGGTGAAGGAAAACATCGTGAGGAAACTAGTTAGTATTCTTATAAGCGGCGATGGGCTTGCAACCTGTCACGTATGGAATGCTAACTACTGCAAATTGTGGGCATGTGCCAAATTTAATGTTTAGACGTGCCTGTGACTACAAACAAACATTTTCAAATTTCTAAGCGTCTGGAGATCTGAGAGGATGTCTACCGTACTTGGGGATTACAGTCGTGATCCTATTTTTTTTTATTTAGATTGAATACCTGCATAATTGTTCCAATACATTTTGGTAGAGATCTAATTAAGATATTCAGAGATATATATTAAAATTCCAAAAAGTAGGGATACAAATTTGTTTTATTATCAATTCCTTAAGGCCCGGCTCACACCCACACACGTATTTCAATGATTTTCAGGTACCGATTTAAAAACCAGGAATCACAGTTGTGAGGATATAATGATACAAAATTACTGATAATATATTCATCTTTAATAGTAGATAATAAAAACTGGCCAGTTCTATACAACATTTTCAAAAAAATACGTTTTTACCGTCGCAAGAACCGCTGAAAATGTCGAAAAATGGGGTCTGGTTAGGTACCAATATCTTTAGACCCACAGCATATTTTTATTTGAAAATAATACGAAATTGTAGATTTTATATTTCTCTATACCGCGTGGCATTATCTTGTTTTCAAATAATTTACTTTTTCATTTATGAACAATATAAAATGCAATAAAACTTCTCCATACATTTTTTCCATACAAAACTCACATTCACCTCAAGTCGGCACGTCAGTTAGCGCTCAGACGCGCTCGGGGAAGCACGTCCACGTCACATTTTTCTTCGAATTTAGAGGAGGTCTTACATAATGGTATACCGGGGTAAAATACTGGACATGCAAAACTAATGATAACATTTGTATAATATATTGCCTTGAAGAATTTAGTGCAAGCCACACAGATGAAGGTTAGGTACAATGCATGGTTTGTTGAAAGAGTTGGATGGTTTTATTTTGTAGAAGATGCGTTTCATCGAGTTTGGTTTCGAAACAATATGATAATAGTATACGGTTTTACCTTTTTGCATACGTCGCGTCGGAGCAAAATCGAAATAAGCCGATGTTTCGTATTTGATTGTTATTTTAATAAAAATATTAAATTTCAGGAAAATGTGAACCTGGTTGTGTCCCAAATTAATAATAAATAATAAAAGCTTTTATTTCCTTGCACAATATAAAATTAACTTAAATATGTATCTATGCATAGGTATATAAAATTATGTGTAAGGACCGCTTTCAGCGGTAAAAGCCTCCTCCAGCTCTATCCATTTTTCCCGACTGCTCCATGTTTTGCCTGCTACTTTCACGATGTCATCATCCCATCGCATAGCAGGCCTTCCTCTTCTTCGTTTTTTATGTATTGGGTCCCAATTCATAATTGTTTTAGATCACCTCTCATTTTGTAATCTTTGTATGTGCCCGGCCTATTTCCATTTTAGTGATAATACTTTCTGGACAACGTCTTTTGCTGTGGTTTTTGAAGTGTCCCTAATTAGTCCTATTAAATAAATATAAATGTTGATTTGATACATTTCTGTTTTGAAATGAAAGTTCTAAGGTACCATGATCCTTACCTGTATCGCTTAGACCCAATCTACCCTATATTACCAAGCGTGTTTTTTTATACATGGATGGAAAAAAATGATACTTTATCTATAATTGGATTTAGAAAAATTACATAAATTTCAGATTATGAATATAATTTATAATTATTATTTATCTACCTTTAATATTATAAATCTAAAAGTTTGTGCGGATGTTAAGTATGTTTGGATGTTTGTACCTCAATCAGACCTAAACGACTAAACGGATGAAATTGAAATTTGCTGTCGATGTAAATATACCTCTAGCTTATAAATAGGCTATTTTTAATTAAAAAACATCCTCAAAACTATAAAAAGACTCCGAGTGCTGGTGTGCAACAAATCTAGCATTAATCAATTTTGACGACTGATGAATGACTGACGAATGATACGATACGCATTGAACCAAAAATGTTGAACCTTCTAAAAAGGTCGGTATTTGTTATTATCAAAGCAAGGTTTATCTGGGGGCACGGTAGTGCCCCCGCCAAGTCAAGCAAAAAAGCGGCACAGTCGTACCATCCTTTTCTCGAAGCAGTTCAGGCCATTTTTTGGACAGACAGACAGACATTGAAATCTCACAACTTTTTACGATAGAATGGGTTTTTGGGTAAATTATACACGATCTGGGTGATATATATGGATTCTTTATTGTAGAGATATAGAACACGACCAGCCGTAACAAGCGAACAGGGAAGAGAGACTGATATCGACAGATTATCTCTGGTCATCTTAGGCTACTTATACAATATCTCACAAGTTAAGTTTACTACACACGAGCATAGTTCCAACAAAAAAAAGACAAAAAAAGAAACTGAGTTGCGTTGCGAGAATTGGCTTTTTATTTTTATTTTTACAAGTTGTTTTTGATGGCATATACTTAAGTTTAAGTACATGATGCAAATAATTAAATAGTTAAAAAAAAATAAAGTGTCCTGAAAAATTGTTTAATTCTAAATACTGAAAGTGCTCTTTAGTGTTTCGTAGTTCACAAAAAACCCTTATAGTTTTGCCATTTTCGTCCATTCGTCCGCAGCTTAGCTCAGATATTCTTAGTACTGGAAAGCTGTAATTTGGCATGAATATACGTTAGTCACGCCGACAATGTGGTAGAAATAAATACATATTTTCAGATGTTTTTTTTTCTCGCATACTCCTCATGTCTTTGGATAGGTCTTAAAAAGTATTGCAGGTTTGTGATGTCATTTAGTACAAATACAATGGAAAATATGAATTTTTAAAAAGAGTTGGTCATCTCTTTTTACAAATTCATATTTGATTTTTCTGGAAAGAAAATATTATGGAGGGTTATTTAGTAAAGTTTTACAATAACTGTTTAATTCCAGAACTTGTTGACCCTCGCTACGCGCGGTCTATGGATCTTCGAGATCATAGCTCGCACACAATATTCAAAAGCATACATATTTTATCAGTATTTCACTTTCAAAACTTTCTGTGAGTGGTACTCGAAACGTTGACGGTGCCGTCATCGATTTTAGATGACAATAAGTTATTTTATTAAAAATATATTTTTTAAATCAAGCTTTTGTAATGTCTTCTGCTCTAGTTCTCGTCAAGATAAAAATAACGAGCCCAAACGCGACGTGGTTATGTTGTGTAGTTGAGGAGTTCCAATGGCTACATCCGACCTCCATCATCAGACCAGCTCGCTAGTACCATAATTTTACATTGTCATTGAGATTGATAGGTATGCAAAGTTTTGCCTCAATTCGACTATTTTGTGAAGGGTTCCGTTGAACAGCTCCTAACTCCATCATCAGATCAACTCGCTGTCACCATATTATGTATGCAAAATTTCAGCTCAATCGATTGGGGATAACTGCTTAAAATTAAGTTGCAAGATTCCACCTTATCAAACATACATACATAAATATGTACATAAACTGCAAGTTAAATAAGAGCTTGTAAAAAAACGATACTTACCGTTTTGTCATAATGTATTTTATTAGTAGGTAACTAACAAATATTTTTTGCACAGTCAAATATTAGTAACTGTGTAGTAGCACTTTACGATTTGTAACCTGTCTTATAATATATATTAATTTTTTCTATATTTATTTTCTTTTTGTCAAGTGCAACCTATAAAATTATTAAGTACATACCTACCTATACAAATATGACATACCTATTGCACCAAATATTTTCAAGTATCAAGACTAGTTATTTAGTCTTGGTAAATGAAGTGTGAAGTAGCTTCAATGTGTGCGTTTGCACTATTCTTAGTGTGCGGCCACAGAATACGACCGAGTACAAAAAATGCGAGCTGTCATAAATTTAACAGTCACCTTAAAAGTTTCTTGTTTTTCAGATCCCCAGACGGTTTTGAGACTATGAAACTGTTCATCATAGCTAATAGTATCGTGATGCTAACAACGATCGTGTACCCACACATACAGAACGTGTACGGGATCTTATCTGATATGTTTTACGGGGACGATGTTTTAGAATGAGGTTGAAGCTATTTGAAGCGTTGCAATATGAAGATGCATTACTATCGCATTTACATATACTGTGTACCTTTTATAACGTGTTAAAACTTTACAATACAAATAAAGAGTAGGTATTTGATATTCCAGCAGGATTTTTGGTGTATTACATATTCCAGCAGGATTTTTGGTTGATAAATAGAATTGTTTTGTTTTGATAATCGATATTTTCACAATGTTTGGTTTATTTATTCGCTTGGTATTTTCAATAGGCGTGCTGGTGTGGTATTCAGTTAACGTTTGGAATATGATAACAGATTACTTTAATAGGGAATTCCAGAAACTAATAACTAACGAAACGGAATATGGGGAATTTTCGGAATAATAAATCTATATATTAATACTCGTTTCATTTTATTATTGGTACGCATGCTATGTTTCGTAGTCCTAGTAGAATAAATAAATAAATATACAGAACGTAAAAAAACTGAAATTGCTTTTTTCTGTGGGATTATTGAAATTTGACAGGACAACGTCTCTGTCGGGGCAGCTAGTATTTTTTTATAATTGCATTGTAAAAAAATAAAATAAATAGGATCACGACTGTAATCCCCAAGTACGGTAGACATTCTCTCAGATCTCCAGACGTTTAGATCCTTTGAAAATGTCTAGTGGGGGTAGTCAGAGGCACGTCCAATCATTATATTTGGCACATGCCCACATTTTGCAGTAGTTAGCATTCTAACTGTGACAGGTTGCAAGCCCATCGCCGCATATAAGAACACTAACTGGTTTCCTCAAGATGTTTTCCTTCGCCGTTTTGAGCACGTGTTTTTGATGCGCATACAAATTGTTCGAACAGAAAAATCCATTGATGTACGCCGGGATTCAGACCTACGACCTTCAGATTGAAAGTCTAGGTATATCCCACTCGGCCAACACGGCACGCTTAAAAACATAGTTCAAATGAAGTTACTGACTATAATAGCCAGGAAAGATGCCAGTTATAGATTAATTAATATATGTAGATCAAAAAACACAAAATTATTTATTCATAGTAGTCGCTTCCACTGTACGAGTAGAGTTAATCCCCATTACCCGACTTACTCATATAAAGTAAGTACTCGGCTTAAACTTTGTTGAAGTACATTGTTTCCTGACTGAAATATTCAAATAATTATATTTCAAAAGTAGGTATTTAAGTAGATAGATTGAAAATTCTTTATTGCACAATACAAGATCATGTACATAGGCAAACTTAATGCTAGTTATCATTTTCTTCCGCTAACGTTTGTGTAATTTGGAAAGGGAATGGTAGTGCTTTAAAAGAGAGAGATTTTTTATTTATTTTTTTTATATTTATCCACATACTTACTAAAAAATAAATAAATACATAAACTTATATATTATACCATAATACTATCCACAAAAAAAAATGTATATAGGTGCTCAAATTAGATCAGTATTTTGCAGTGAGAGATAATGTTGGTATAATTATGTCACCCTACTTCATGTTAAAATTGTAATCAAAAGCTTATAAGTAACACCTATAGTAGAGTGTGAGTTCAAAACTGCTTTACTTACACTGTCATCGCAAAATATATTATTATTAAAACTTACATTCATGAACCCAAAGTTTGGTGCATAGTTTATCATACATGTCAAAACTTACTGCACTAATAAATTAGGTTTATTTTTAGCGTTTTCTAGATATTTCATGGTCACCCTACTTCATGTTAAAATTGTAACCAATTTCCCTAGTTACTCCATGGTCACCCTACTTCACGTTAAAACCATAGACAAAAGCTCATAAGTAACACCTATACGTAGGGTGAGTACAAAACGGCTTTAGTTACACATGCGGGAGAAATTATGTGACACTTCCGCGACCTGATTATTTCCACTCTATTCGCGAGGACCTAAGATTACGGAGGGTCGTATGAAATTTCCTCCCGAATTAAGTATGCAAAACGATATAACGAGACTGGGTGCCGGAGAGTAATTTGGTTTTCTTCGTGCTGGTTATTTTAATTTTAGTTGGAAAAGATTTTACAAAAGTCTTCGTCTTTTGTAACCAGCCGACCGGTACTGTCACTGTCACTAGACTTGTTATTATTCGTCAACTTTGAGAATTTTATCCCTCGTATTTAAGAACGACACTATGTGAATACGCACCCACAGTGGACGAATTTTTTTTTCATAAACATTACTTTATGTGTTAAGCGGCACTATGGCGCACGCTACCTTGTGCCTTTAGAGCTCAACTTTGGCTAGAGGCACACGAAAATGTACCTCTAGTCACACTATGTAGTGTCGCACAACACATAAAGTGATTTTTATGAAGAAATATTTCGTCCACTGTGGGTGCGTGTTTTCAAAGTGTCGTTCTTGAATACGAGGGTTAATGTCTTTTATGCATTTTTTTACATTGCCTGGTGTGGTTTTCGGTATATGAGGTACAAATTTATAAAGATA
Source organism: Hydriomena furcata (assembly GCA_912999785.1). Taxonomy (NCBI): domain Eukaryota; kingdom Metazoa; phylum Arthropoda; class Insecta; order Lepidoptera; family Geometridae; genus Hydriomena; species Hydriomena furcata. Next base: position 12,025,078 of record OU538829.1, read on the forward strand.
CTCTAAGCGACTATAGTTTGGAAATCTTAATAGAGCTACAGTTCTATTAACTCGACGGAGTTGGAACTTTGGATAACTTGGATACCTGTCAAATTCCCATGGCAATACAATAATATTATGCAATCACAATACATAATGAAGATGCCTTGATCTTATGATATCTCTATTATTAATATTATAAAAACTAAAATATGTTTTCATAAGATTATTACAGTAATTTAGGCTATTAAATTAAGCAAAGTCAATAAGCATTAATTCATAAAATAGCTTAACTTCTTATCCAAATATATAATACTCAGTTTTACACCCTTTTTGAAAATCTACATTGACTTAATCTTCTAACATATAATTCTAATTCTTGTGTCACAGAGTTTGTAACTGAACTCCTCTGAAACGGCGGGAAAAGCTGAAAATGCATTTTTCTGTGGGATTATTGAAATTTGTCAAGACAACGACTATAGGGACTAGTGATAAGACTTTATACATTTCCAAAATGGGTATTCTTGTATGTCCTACATACAGCGGTTTCCAGCAATCGATTTCCGGTCGACATTCCAGTTTGTGGGGAAATGATATACACAGCGCATTTCTTGATCTCAACTCTGTTACCCTGCCCCAACAACCGCCTGTTCTCAGAGCTATCCTAATCCTAATCACTACATAGTATAAAGCAAAGTCGCTTTCCGCTTCCCGCGTCTGTATGTATGTTTGCTTATATCTTTAAAACTACACAACGGATTTTGCTGCGGTTTTTTTTAATAGATAGAGTGATTCAGGAGGAATATGAGAATATGAGAATAGATATGTATAATAACATGCTACCCGTGCGAAGCCGGGGCGGGTCGCTAGTAATATTATAAATGCGAGAGTTTGTGAGGATGATTTGTATTTTTGAAAATCAATCAGGCCAAAAAAAGTCAGGTCAAGAGTACCTACTCTAAACCGACTCTAAACGATGAGGAGTATGATGAGAGTAAATGAAGCTAAAGAAGTATATTAGGATCGTAGCAAGTGGAAAGCCGTGATATCTGCCTACCCCTCTGGGAAACAGGCGTGATTTTATATATGTATGCAATCAGGCCTAAACGACAGAACGGCTTATGATATTTTTTTTGTAAATGTAGATAAAAAATCAGATTAAAAAATAGATGTACTACGAATCCAAAAAACCACACCTAAATGATAAAAAAATGCAAAAAGGATGCTTCTGGTAAAGATGGCGATGATGTGCAACAAATTTGACATCATTCTGAAAACATTCAGTCGCTAAAGCAACGCAATTTTGACTAATGAATGATGCGCATTCCACCAAAATTTGTAGTTTATTTTATTAATACAAAGTTCATATGGTAAAATTCTGAAATTGCTTTTTTTAATTCGATTATTAAAATTTGGGCAGATCAAAGTCTGTCGCGGGTCGGCTAGTGTGCTTATACATAAAAACATTCAGTCATAGTAGACACCTGTATCCCATTAATCCTAATTACTTTCTTGGTTACCTAGATCTTGGCAGCATCAGACATTAACGTGTTAATTTTGATAGCAACTAGGTTGTAAGTCAGGCTTATGCTAACGAGATTGCGTCGTGGTAGGTATAACTGTTATTATAGGCCCGTGTTGACACTAGCCTGCTTTAATTTCACCTATACTGAGGTCATACATAACTGTTTATATAAACACATTAACAAAAGGTCATAGTATAAGCAAGCGGGTTTTAGCATCTACCATATTCCAATAATGCCTTCATTTCTTCAAACAAACAATTTTGTCAAAACGTTGAGTTGTGCGGATCAAAAAGCGGTAAAAAATGCATTCTATTGGCCGGTTCAATGACACAGCCCGCCGCGGAGGCGTCGTGAATTGCGCTGGGTTTACACAGGATCTGTAACTCATATGTGATGCCTGACAGTGTTCGCTTTACATGAGAAGTCTAGCCTAGACTGTGCGGTTGATTATTATATGCGTCGGAAACGTTGCAATATCAACTACAACCTAAACGTACTCAAAACGGTGAAGGAAAACATCGTGAGGAAACCAACCTATTATGTATTGAATGCTACTACAGAATGTGGGCATGTGCAGTTCTATCTTATGATGGCAAGTGAGAATTATTTATAACAAGCTGCTCGCCCCGGCTTCGCACGTGTATTACCTTAATAAAAAGTAGCCTGTCGGGCCGTGAGACCCCGGCATATTACTGTAAAGATTCATCTAAATCCGTTTAGTAGATTTTGCGTGAAAGAGTAAAAAAAAACATGCATTTATGTGTGCGTGTTTAAGTTGTGGTGTGTCTGACACACGTTTTTTTAGGGTTCCGTACCCAAAGGGGAAAAACGGGACCCTATTATTAAGACTTCGCTGTCTGTCTGTCCGTCTGTCTGTCACAGGGCTGTATCTCATGAACTATGAGAGCTAGACAATTGAAATTTTTACAGGTGATGTATTTCTGTTGCCGCTATAGCAACAAATACTAAAAACAGAATATTTTTTTTTAAGTGGGGCTCCCATATAACAAACTTGTTTTTTTGCCGTTTTTTATAGAGAATGGTACGGAACCCTTCGTGCGCGAGACCGAATCGCACTTGGCCGATTTTTATTTTTATTCGATGATCCTATATATTTTTTAATGCATTTTGAAATACTGAACCCACAACTTATAGCATAGAAGGCAGACTGCAACAAACAAATGACGGTTAAATGAAAGCCCCAAATGAAAAGATCTTCGTACTACAAAAGGTAAAAAATAAAACTCAAGAAGTACAAAAAAACCGGCCAAGTGCGAGTCACACTCGCGCACGAAGGGTTATGTACCATTATTTATAAAATAACGGCAAAAAAAAACATTGTATGGGAGCAAACGTTTATTGTATGGGAGCCCCACTTTAATATTTATTTTATTTTGTTTTTAATATTTGTTGTTATAGCGGCAACCGAAATACATCATCTGCGAAAATTTCAACTGTCTAGCCATCACGGTTCATGATACAGCCTTGTGACAGACAGACGGACAGCGAAGTCTTAGTAATAGGGTCCCGTTTTTATCCTTTGGGTACGGAACCCTAAAAAGTACCGCCCATCTTCTGGGTTTCTAAAGCTAACATTTTGGTAGTATTATCGTTAGCAGAGTAAGTAGTCGAGAATTTCAAGGAAGCAGCATTTCTCAATATTATGATGGTAACTAAATGAAAGTGATTTTAGTTCTGGTACGGAGCCCTGATTTTGCAAGTACGGTTCGCACTTGGCTAACAATTTCCATTGAATATGATAATAGTTCCATATTTTAGTTACGATAAAGCATTAGATTTTTTTCTAGACTGCAAAGAGGCCAGTTTACATTCAACCCGTCACGTATTATGTGTTTATTACTGCAAAATGTGTTATCTAGCCCCAAACTAAGCAAAGCTTGTTCTATGGAAACCAGATAACTGATAGAATACTTATTATACATTTTTTTTGTAAACACTTACTTATTTTACATATTAACACCCAGACAGAACAAACGTCTACGTTCATCACACAAATGTTTGCCCTGGGTGAGGATCGAACCCACAATCAACAGCTCAGAAGGCAGAGTTACTACCAACTGAGCTGTGAGGCCAGTCTATGTAATGTTTGAACGTGCCCCTCGCTAACCCAAGCTGATCTGATAATGAAGTCAGGAGCTATTCAACGAGCACTCACAACGAAACTTCTTAGTAATAAGTTCGATGAGACTTTTCAAATGACAATGTAATATTATGTGACAGGTGATAGCGCGCTGCTTCGATTTAGTTTGAAGGAGGATTCTTTATCACTAACCACAGACGCCAAAACAAAAACAAAAAACGGCCGCGAGTCGGACTCGGATTATCTATAAAAACGCCAATGAAACACGTTTGTAAGTGGGGCTCCTGTGGAGCTATATTGTTTTTTTTCTGTTATTAGTATTTGTTGTTATAGCGACAACAGAAATACATAATTTGTGAAAATTTCAACTGTCTATTTATCACGGTTCATGAGATACAGCCCTGTGACAGACAGACGGACGCACAGCGATGTCTTAGTAATAGGGTCCCGTTTTTACCCTTTGGGTACGGAACCCTAAAAAAGAAGCAGGAGGATTCTTCGAAAGCTTGTCTTGGAAAAATATTTTTTAACAGATTTTCTCTTTATTTTTCTTTGTAAACTTTCCATACAAATCCATACAATGGGTTTCATAATCTAATCAGTGCAACCAGCACATAAACTTAAATCAAACATACGAATTTGATAGTTGAAACCACTGAACTGTGATCAAAATCACTATTCTACATCAACTAAATTGGGTTTCCGAAAGTCAGACATTCTAGCGAACTTTCAATTCAGTTCAAAACTAATATCGGGTGTATTTAGACTACTCTCGAAACTAAACACACAAGTATAGCTATCCCTACCATTGCCTCTAGTGTAAACATAATTGCTTTATCCTGGAGGATGGTCAACTTATAATTATTATTTGCTCTGTGCACATAGGGTCAAAGACCCGTTTGTGGTGCCTACCTACATAATTTAAATTTTGGCAGTCAATAACTAACAATAACAAATTATGTTTAATTATTTTTCAAACTATCGTGATTAGTAGTCGCTATGTGTGGGTGTCGCGATAGAACATCTCAGTGCGTGGATACAGTCAGTGTGGTGTGTCGTAATGTGAACATGGACATTTCTATTTCTGAAGACCAAGTGAGAGTAGTTTCTTCAACTGCCTCCGCTTCTCGACGGTAGCTCCGAGTACTCCAGTCTGCCCGCGACCATGGTTATTGTAACATAGTCAAAACGTCGGGAAAAAAAATTACGTGATTTTACGTAGTTAAATTTTGTTTAAAATCTTTAGTAAATAAAATTTTTTGCCTATAGTCCGTTTTGATTAGTGACATTTGTGGTGCGTTGAACCTCTAGATCGTTTTGACCACAACCAAATATTTCCCGTTTTGTCTATATAATATGAATAATTAATAAATAAATATCGCCTGTAACAAAACTTTTGCTTAACTGAAGAGATAGATAAATACTCTATTCGATGAGGTTTAAAAATCGTCGTTTTAATCTTTTTTTAAATAAAAACCATTTGTTTGAATCCTAATAATATTATAAATATGAAAGTTTGTGAGTTTGTATGTATGTTTGTTCCTCAATCAGGCCTAAACGACAAAATGGCTTAAGTTGAAATTTACTGTAGATGTAGATATAATACCTGAATAAATAATAGACTACTTTAAAATAATGAAAAACATCCCCAAAATGATAATAAAACGCAAAAGGAATGATTTTAGTATAGATGGCGCTGGTGTGCAAAAAATCTGTCATACGTGTTGACATCAGTCGTCATAGCAACGTGTGCTACTCTATGCGATTATCTAAATTTAGACAGGACAACGTCTGTCGCGGGTTTGCTAGTATTCAAATATTTTTAAAATGCCCACAGCTAAAGAGGTTGCGTTAAAAGCCATTATCATATATTTATATATTTTTAACGTTTTTTTTAACGTTTTTTTTTACTTTTTTTTTGGTGATGATCGATCAAAAATTATACAATGCGAATTCAACATTAGTTTAATTTTTTTGAAGCAGTCTTAATACACCCTATATAAGATATTATTCACAAAAACATTTAGTGCAAAACATATATAAATAATTATTATCTCATTTTAACAACACACGAGTAACTTGTGAATCCACTAACCAGAATAATTGTTTTGCCAATAGTATAAACTAGTATAGAGAACCATTATACCTACGCTGTATATTTAATAAATATTGGTGCATGAAAAATGGACTTACCTCTGACTACCCTTTTAACATATTTAAAGATCTGTGTACCAGGTGATCTAAGAAAATGTCTACCATAATTTGGATTACAGTAATACGAAATCTACATTGTTTAGATGTTTTCTTTACGTTGTCGGTCGATTTTCTAAATAATAAAAAATTCTTGATGTGTGCACTAACAAAAAATAAAACCAGCCAAGTGCGAGTCGGACTCGTGCATGAAGAGTTTCGTACCATTATCTATAAAAAACGGCAAAAAAACACGTTTGTTGTATGGGAGCACTACCTACATATTTATTTTATTCTGTTTTTAGTATTTGTTGTTATAGCAGCAACAGAAATACATCATCTGTGAAATTCCAACTGTCTAGCTATCACGGTTCATAAGATGCAGCCTTGTAACAGACGGACGGAGTGTAGTCTTAGTAATAGGGTCCCGTTTTTACCGGAAACGGAAAAAACGGTACGGAACCCTAAAAACCTGAAATTTAATAAATTTCAGTGGCGGTTGAACTCTCTTTGAAGACAACTTCACGTTAATAAAGTCGCAATAATTTCCACTTATACTACCATAAGAACAAATGCATTACTTTTGGCGAACAATCAACTTAAATAAACCTCAAATTGCAAAAGCTGAATTTTAACTACAGTTTAATTAAAAAACAGCTAGTAGTGAGACCAATTTAGTTGAATGAGACCGTCTCAAAAGACTGGCTTTTTGTTATAACAAGTCCTTAAGTCTTTAATACCTGAGAGGAATGTTAACGAGTGTTCTTTGACCTGAAAAGATATAAAGAAACTAGTTTATATTTCGTAGGTGCATAATGATAAAACTTAATTATCATGGCTATATGAACAAATATATAAAAATAGGATCACGCCTGTAATTCAAAGGGTAAAAACGGGCCCCAGACTTCGCTGTCCGTCTGTTTGTCACAGGGCTGTATCTCATGAACCGTGATAGCTAGACAGTTGATTGTCACAGATGATGTATTTTTGTTGCCGCTATAACAACAAATACTAAAAACAGAATAAAATTAATATTTTAGTGAGACAACAATTTTGTTTTTTTTTGCCGTTTTTATAGATAGCGAACCTTTCGTGCGTGAGACTCGCACTTGGCCGGTTTTTTTCTATTGTGTAGAGAATAGTCCTAAATTGATTCAATTTAAATTATATTACTATCGGACTACTAGTTCCTTCATAAAACTTAATTAACTAATATCGTCTTTTACTTTTCGATTGGTCGATACATTTTGTCGGTTTTTAATCATAATTTAACTATTTATTTTTATCTATACTAATCTATACTAATATTATAATGAGAAAAGTTTTGATTTTTTGTTTTTTGTTATTTTGTTTTTTTGTTTTTTTGTATGTTTGTAATGGATAAACTCAAAAACTACTGAACCGATTTCAAAAATTCTTTCACCATTACCAAGCTACATTATCCCTGAGTAACATCGGCTATTTTTTATTGTGAAAAAGTAATAAATTCTTTATAAGAATGACGATAGTTTGAAGCAAGGTGTAAAAATTTGCCAAAAGTTTTGCTTTCTTCGTGTGCGCTACAAAAACTATTGAACGGGAATTGTAACGGGAACGGGAACGGGAACGGGAACGGAAGACAACATTTGTTAATTCTAAAGCGATACGAAGTTCGCGGGGTCAGCTTGTGAGAAATAAATCTCTTTCGTGACCCACGACCCGCTTTTAGTGATTTATGGGGATTATTATGAGATGCTACGGCGGGAGGGAGTGAGCGCGCTATCATTCTCACCTTAATGAAGATTCTGTAGGGACATTTTGTCCCGCATCATAACGCGTACCGTTCAATATCCGTGACGCTGCAACATTGCACAGTGTCTCGCATTTTACATAGCGCGGGATATCTTCTCTAGCGATATGTCTATAAGCACTGAGTAGTGTGCCCTGTATAAAGTACTACAACATTATCCCCAAAACATTCACGTACTTTTTGAAGGACATGTTATAAAACATTTAATTTGTTTTCTAGTGTATTGTGTGGCCGTGACTTAAACAGTGTTGGTGCCTAGTGCCTACATCAATAATCAATTTTTACGAGATAAATTTCCGTGTATTGAGATTTCTTTTTATTTATAAAATTATCGTGTCACAGTGTTATAATATAAAATTATCGTGTCAAATACGAGCAAAACTGAAAGTGTTTTTTCTGTGGGATTATTGAAATTTGACAGGACATCTGTAAATTTATATAAACCTAACAATATCTGATTTTTATCAGGATAAGAGAACTTGAAAAATTTTAGTCTGTGTCCCCAATTTGATTCCAACAGCTTCATCTCAAATTGGCCTCTACCCAGCAATCACTACGGCTTGTAAAGCATATTTTACAAGGCCAATAAATAACCCACAATAAAATCTGAGTTTCTTAAAAAACGCCAATCGTTACAAAGCGCCCGTAGTTGCACCTCAGACCTCTGACGTGAGGTTGGCAACTACGACTGTTATATGACGGTATGGCACGTACATCTTAGAAACCATAATTTAAATATAAGCGGCTGTTACTATGGCACATTATCTTGCACCTCTTTAAACCAACAACAAAATATAGTTAAGATAAAATTCATAAAAAATAATATCTATAGGTTCTATTTCATTCTAAAAGTTATCTGAGTTTATAATCTTCAATTTTACAAACAATGTGCGATATCTAAAATTTATTTCAAAATAATCATTCACCAAATAAAATAAATTTTTAGGTTATCTTTGAGGGGCGAGCGATAACATTGAGTTATAATTAATGTGTAACTTTTAATTGATTTTATTCAGTAAACATTTATAATAACTTATCGAACAGCATCTGAATGAACAAAAAAAATATATAATATATAGTATCACGACTGTTATCCCCAAGTACGGTAGACATCCTCTCAGATCTCCAGGCGCTTAGATCCTTTGAAGTATCTAGTGGTGGTAGTCAGAGACACGTCCAAACATTATATTTGGCACATGCTCACATTTTGCAGTAGTTAGCGTTCCATACGTGACAGGTTGCATGCCCATCGCCGCTTATAAGAATACTTACTGGTTTCCTGTGTTCCTTCACCGTTTTGAGCAAGTGTTTTTGATGCGCTTATATTTTTTTCCAAAATCCATTGATGCACGCCGGGATACGAACCCACGATCTTCAGATTAAAAGTCAAGGTACTCGGCCAACACGGCTTTTTTGAACGAATTAACGAATTAAAAATGATTTTTTATGCGGCTTCAGGTGAAAGTTCAGTATAATGTTTTATTTCTCTAATTTAATCGTGCAAACACGATTTCATGGACCGCACCAAACGCCGTTAACTGTACGCTGTTTATGCTTGCCAAATGTTAGCCTTTACGGGACGCTCGCTAGCTAGATCGATTCCCACAGGTTTTCTTACTAGCCCTGGACTAGAGCCAAGTGCATTTTGTTTTTGCTCGGGTCACGCTTTGAACGGGGCACAATGAGTGCAAACTTTAGCCAAATCGAACGACAAAGTTTTATTAAATTTTCATTTGACCTAAAAAAGGTGTTTATTTATTCGGCAGTTCTTAGTTCCTAATAGTAGAGTAGAGAATAGTCCCAAGTTTGTCCCACTTAAATAGTATAAACTAATATTTGTCTCTTGACTTTTCAATTGGTCAAAACATTTTTGACAATATTCTTTTTAGTTTTTAAAATGTATAATTGATTTTGTGTCCTTATAAATATTGGCAGGTGTGTGGTAAACGGTAAAGATTACTTAAAGTTATAATGCAACAGAATCGAGATTTTTGATCACTAATATAATTTAGGCTTTGTCAACTACATTACTAAGTTTCTTGAACTTGACATCTGACACATACTTTTGACAATATACATCCCAAATTGTATGAAAAATTATATTTACAAAGTTTTTAACCGACTTCAAAGAGAAAGAGGTTATCAATTCGCCTGAATGTTTTTTTTTTGTGTGTATGTTACGCGATTATTCCGGCGTTTGTGGACGGATTTACAAAATTATTTTTTATTTTATTTGAAAGAATTTTTTTTATACTTCCGAGGTGGTCCAATTACCACCAAGTCAGCATCTGATGATGGGATCCTAAGGAAATCGAGAGAAACCTTCAAAATTTAAGATCTTGTGAAGGGGGGAGTCCCCCCCCGCTACAATTTTTATTTATAAACATGAAGTCGGTTTAGTTTTTATTTTTAATTATTACTTATTTTCTTATAAGTTGAAATAAATACGCAATAAAGCAAATTAAACAAAACATCCTAAAGGTTTTCCAAAATGACACTTATTAGTTATTTACAAGGTGTAAAAGTTTAAACGTACAAAGCTAATAATTATAAATCTAGACAACCTCTTCATACTTTTTGGGCAAAACTTTAAGTAAATAAATAAATATTGGCAGACTTTACACACAACGCCATCTAGCCCTAAACTAAGCAAAGCTTGTACTATGGGAACCAAATAACTAGTAGAATACTTATATACATTTTTTTTTGTAAATACATACTTATTATACAAAGTAACACCCAGACACAGAACAAACATCTATGTTCATCACACAAATATTTGCCCTGGGTGGGGATCGAACCCACAACCTACAGCGCAGAAGGCAGAGTTACTACCAACTGAGCTTGAGCGAAGTATACCTACTCAGAGTTCAAACAGGATAGGTACCCGAAGTTTGAGCCTAGAATTAACTGCTAAGTTGTAGATAACTAAAAATTTGCTCTCAGTGTGTCTCATCCCAGCCTGGCCCGTTTGCAACAATAAATTAGCGTTCATAAGTTAACAGTTGTGACTAATTATGTCGCTACTTCTAAATGCTGTAATTAAGGGGCTGTATGTCGACGACTGCTCTTTTTCGAAACGAAAAAAGAAATACTTCTGAACAAGCCACATCTCCTATTTTTATAAATATATTACTTCAGGTTCCTACCTAGATTTCTATTAAGCTGAAAACATAATAGCAGACCCTTTCACTCTAAAGATATTATTTCAAAATGATACGTTTTAGAATTTATGATCGAAATACTATGATACCTCCTCAACTTGAACCATTAAGATCAACTTGTGATTTATTGTTAAAGATAGGTAATATGTAGATCTAGATTTCTACTAGAATAGGTTTTTGATAAGTAATTATACATAATTTATATCATTAATTTATTTGAAAAGCAAAGGCGGACCACGGAAAATGGTTATGAGGGGTGGGTAAAGCTACCCCTATTACCTGCCTACGTAGGTACCAGCAACGCGATCTCATAAAAACTGTCGATAATATTTACGATACGCATACGCCATCTAGAGCTTGCCGTTGTTAACTGTCTTAGTCGTTTCTACCGCGGTTTTAGGAACTGGCAGCGCCTTAACAGTTGTGACTAATTATGTCGCTACTACTAAATGCTGTAATTAAACGATATCACCACTAAAGTTACAGCTATTTTCACTACCTATTTCTTAGTACTTACGCTTTTATGTTCAGCGAGGGGTGAAAAGCAATCACGGTATGAATAGGGCACTGACTAAACAAATACAAGTGTGTTACGGCTACGTGCTCAGCGTAAATGCAAGGGTTAGTTTCCGCCGCAGAACTAAAGTTTGCATGGTGTGTAAGTACAGGATGTATAGACATGGCCTCACAGCTTAGTTGGTAGTAACTCTGCCTTATACGCTTGTGGGTTTCCCACCCAAGGCAAACATTTGTGTGATGAACATAGATGTTTGTTCTGTGTCTGGGTGTTACTATGTATAATAGGAATGTATTTACAAAAAAAAAGGTATATAAGGATTCTATCAGTTATCTGGTTCCCATAGTACAAGCTTCGCTTAGTTTGGGGCTAGATGGTGTTGTGTGTAAATTCCGCCAACATTTATTTATTTATAAACAACTTCTGAAAGCTGAAGGCACAAGCACACCTACCCCAATGTTCTTAATAAAAAGCAAACTACCGTGTTGGCCGAGTAGGTACCTATAAAATATATAGATCTATAAAAGAAACTTCATTTAAATTGCTTTTAATTTTTTTTTAATGATTTTTTTAGTTTTTTTTTTCTATTTTTTTTTATTTATTACCATATTTATTTTTTATACTCTAAATTGCATTTATAGATAAGTTTGTTGAAAATTTTACGGAAAATCCAAAAATATATAGATGTATATACCTTTTCATGCAAAATAACGAGATATAGGTGAAATAGTGCATGTAGGGCGCCCAAAAACCGCCAAAAAAACGGCGGCAAAAAAACCTGTCAAGACCGAGGGGTAAGGGAAACATCGTGAGGAAACCATTTAGTATTCTTATAAGTGATGGGCTTGCAACCTGTCACGTATGGAATGCTAAATACTGCAAAATGTCATGCCATACTGCAAACATGTTAACAAATAAATATGAGCATAAATTGACTGCAAAAGATGCGCAGAACGTACTTACAGAAACTTTTGATATTTCTTATCAAAAGTTTCTGTAGGTACGTTTAATTTTTAGTATAGTTTAGATTTGTTCCTGTGAATAGTGGCAGTAAGCCCCTAAATTACAAAACCGTTTAAATAGCCGCAGCTTCAATGAAATGTACACAAGATGCACTGCAAGGGCCGTCAATCGAATCAATAGTCACGTATGTTTGGCGATAAGCCAACGCCATTTGCTTTCGATCAACGGGTAGAGTCTGTATTCTATTGCATTAGCTTCGGGCAAACGCTTCGCCAGTTTGTAAGCAATCTTTGAGTGTAGATTTCAAAACGAAAATCGTCTTCGAATTATTTTTCTGTTCGTTGAAATTGACTATTGGAAGTTTGTTCTTCTTTCAAATGTTGCTCTTCTACAATTTCTTTTCCTTTTCCTACTTCATGTGGCTTGAAAAATATTTTGCGAAAGGATTTTGCTTCTAAAGTTCTTGTACAATATTACAAGGAGGTAAATTTTTTATTTTATTTGTAATGGATAAACTAAAAAACCGACCAAGTGCGAGTCGGACTCGCGCACGAAGGGTTCCGTACCATTATCTATAAAAAACGGCAAAAAACACGTTTGTTGTATGGGAGCCACACTTAAATATTAATTTTATTATGTTTTTAGTATTTGTTGTTATAGCGGCAACAGGAATACATCATCTGTGAAAATTGTAATTGTCTAGCTATCACGGTTCATGAGACAGCCCTGTGACAGACAGACGGACAGCGAAGTCTCAGTAATCGGGTCCCATTTTTACCTTTTTGGGTACGGGACCCTAAAAACTACTGAACTGATTTTAAAAGTTTCCTTTTTTTTTCCTTTGACCTATCAAAACCTTCTAATCAGCGAGTAACAAAGGCCATATTAAAAAAAAAACTGAAATAATGTAACCTAAGGTATCAAAAATTGCCTTAAATCTTCATACAACCGTACGAATCCAGTCAGCTAGTATAAATCTATACATATAATAAAACTGTAGAAGAGTTCAATTCTGTACATTGAATAGAAACTAAAAAAAATACTCCTAGGGGTCTTCATACAAGTAACACAAGCCAAAAAATTACATTTTGAAATTTTTGTCTGTCTGTCTGTCTGTCTGTCTGTCTGTCTGTTGTCTGGCTTTCACGCAAAAACTACTGGACGGATTTTGATGAAACTTTTTTGTTATGTAGCTATTAGTCCTCGGCAACATATAGGCTATAATTTATTTTGAAGATGGGAATACCAGATGTGAAACTATCTGTCGACCAGCGAAGCGGGCACTGGTCAGCTAGTAATGGAAATAAAAAAAAACTTGAGAGGTGTCAAGGGACACCCGGATGGAACGAAGTTCTCACAAAATAACTTGGGACAAGGGAAGGGGAATCAACTTTGACTTCGACCTCGACCTCGACCTCGACCTCGACCTCGACCTCGACCTCGACCTCGACCTCGACCTCGACCTCGATCTCCACCTCCATCTCGACCTCGACCTCGACCTCGACCTCCACCTCCATCTCGACCTCCACTTCCACCTCGACCTCGACCTCGACACAATTAATAGATATATATATTAATAGATATACTATAGCAAAAAAGTGTCGTGACAACTTTTCGTGACAACTTTTCGTAAGAATTTTTTCCGTCTAGCCCCCTTTCACAACGCGCGATAAGGAACTTCGTTCCAAAACGTTTAAATTAAAAGGCATCTCTACACAGAACAATCTAGTGGGTAGTCAGGCCACAAGCCCCGCCCACTGACAGCAGCTTGCCTTGACGTCGCATGCAAATGCACTAAATAATTGTCGGCTTCTAACCATGATGTATGCTGGTTTGAGCATGTTATTTGCATAATAGAGTTTGTTATGAAACTAACTATAATGTCAATCAAAGGTTTGTAAAACAATTAACTGGAATCTGGAATACATTGGAACATAATTCCTCAGAATTTAAAATCAGATTTTTAATTTATGGACGAGTAATAAATGTTTTTGATAAATGCAGAATCGTTTTTTGTTCAATAACCGCAAAACATACAGTTTTGTTTTTTACGATAAAAATAACTTAAGGATTTAATCTAGATAAATTAAAGACAGAAACACGATTGGTGAAACTATTCTCGATAGATTTATTTTCCAAAGTTGGCCTTTCAAAAACACTAGTTTCGTTTTTAATTAAAACTATGAATAGCTAAATAGTTCATTTTTATATAATTCGTTAGATAATTAGATAATATTAGATAGTTAATACTAGCAACCTAAATTAAAGACAATTTTTTTTTAAATTTAATGGTTTTGAAGATAATGCAGTTTTATCACTTTTTCTGTCTTATCCGGGTAGACTCAGCCCATACAAAACGTCAAAAATTACACTCATCACCTTAAACATATTTTTTACCTGCTTTTGCCCGCGATTTCGTACGCGTAGATTCAGGAATACCTGAAAATCAGAAAAAAAGCATTTGGGGGAAATGTAACCTATGACCGTTTCAAGACTTTAAACTATATCTGTATCAAATTTCATCCCAATCGGCCTAGCGGTTTGGCCGTGATAACCTCACAAACAGACAGAGAAGAGTTCCTTCAAAGAAAACCCTTATTTTATCTAGACTATTACCCAATATTTTTAATATCAAATCAATGATCAAACAACGTATCGTACATTTCTTTGTTCGAAACCTACCGAAATTCAACTGATACATCATTACAGAATGAGCGAAATTTCGAAGCATAGCGTGAGACGTACTTGTAGTTTTTATATGTGTTTAAACACAATCTGTTTGTATGCGTAACTAATATTGAAGTGATTATGTGAAATGTTTGGTTTTTTGTATGGGCTGAGTCTACCCAGATAAGACGGAAAAAGGGATAAAACTGCATTATCTTGAAAACCATAATACTTAAAAAGAAACTGTCTATAATAATTTACTTAGCTAGTATGATTATCTAACGAATTATATAAAAATAAAATTTATAGCTATTCACAGTTTTGATTAAAAACGATACTAGTGTTTTTGAAGAGCCAACTTTGGAAAATAAATCTATCGAGAAAAGTTTCACCAATCGTGATTCTGTCTATAATTTATCTAGATTATCTTTGTCATAAAAAACAGAGAGAAAGAACGATTCTGCATCCATCAAAAACATTTATTACTCGTCATAAGGCGCTCCCAGTCGACGATTGTCTTTGTTCGAAACGAAAAAATAAATACTTGTGAACAAGCCACATCTCCTATTTTATAATGTATAGCATATGTGAATAAAGATGTACCCATCTTTAATCACTTCGATAAATAATCCTATCGACCGCTGCAATGACGACAAACACACGTCGGCGCGTGGGCCGCCTTAGCTTTTCGAATAAATTAATGATATAAATTATGTATAATTACTTATCAAAAATCTATTCTAATAGAAATCTAGATCTACATATTACCTATCTTTAACAATGACGACAAACACACGTCGGCGCGTGGTCCGCCTTTGATTTTCGAATAAATTAATGATCTAAATTATGTATAATTACTTATCAAAAATCTATTCTAATAGAAATCTAGATTTACATATTACCTATCTTTAACAATAAATCACAAGTTGATTTTAATAGTAGGTATATAAAATATTTCGATCATAAATTCTAAAACGTATCATTTTGAAATAATATCTTTATCGTGAAAAGTTTCTGCTATTATGTTTTCAGCTTTATAGAAATCTAGGTAGGAACCTGAAGTAATATACTTATAAAAATAGGAGATGTGGCTTGTTCAGAAGTATTACTTTTTTCGTTTCGAAAAAGAGCAATCAGCGACTGGGAGCCCCTTAAGCTAGCTTATACATACAGAAACAATGTGCCACGTGTATTTTTTTACGTGCATTTATGTTTGTCGTTATTTGCCATTTCTTTTATCTGTGTGCAATAAAGAGTTTATCTATCTATCTATCTATCTAAATGTCGTTTTGAGAACCTCCTATTCGTCGGTCAAAAACCCACCCAATCTGTAAAACGGTGCCGAACAAAACAGGAGCCACATTCCATTCCGTGTACGGATGTCGTTCGCTCAATCGTCTCTCCAGCGCTCGTTGATAATGGAAATGCGGCCTCGGCATCTCACTTCATTAACGAGTTTGGAATACAGGATCCCACGTCACACTGTAACGAGCAAGGTATTTGGTAATGCAACCTGGACTGTAGAGGTGGTGCGTATTTTTACTCGACCAGGTATGGAAACCAGGTGATAAGTGAAATTTTTGACGTTTTGTATGGGCTGAGTCTACCCGGATAAGACGGAAAAAGTGATAAAACTGCATTACCTTGAGAAGCATAAAATAAAATAAAAAATCTCATTAATTTAGGTATGATATGGATATGGTATGATTATCTAAAGAATTATATAAAAATGAACTATTTAGCTATTCATAGTTTTGATTAAAAACGAAAATAGTGTTTTTAAAGGGCCAACTTTGGAAAATTAATCTATCGAGAAAAGTTTCGATAATCGTGTTTCTATTCATAATTTATCTTGATTAAATCCTTAAGGGGCTGTATGTCGACGATTGCTCTTTTTCGAAACGAAAAAAGAAATACTTCTGAACAAGCCACATCTCTTATTTTTATAAATATATTACTTCAGGTTCCTACCTAGATTTATATTAAGCTAAAAACATAATAGCAGAAACTTTTCACGATAAAGATATTATTTCAAAATGACACGTTTTAGAATTAATTATCGAAATATTTTGATACCTACTATTAAAATCAACTTGTGATTTATTGTTAAAGATAGGTAATATGTAAATCTAGATTTCTATTAGAATAGATTTTTGATAAGTAATTATACATAATTTAGATCATTAATTTATTCGAAAATCAAAGGCGGACCACGCGCCGACGTGTGTTTGTCGTCATTGCAGCGGTCGGTAGGATTATTTATCGAAGTGATTAAAGATGGGTACATCTTTATTCACATATACTATTACATTATAAAATAGGAGATGTGGCTTGTTCAGAAGTATTTCTTTTTTCGTTTCGAACAAAAACAATCGTCGTCGACAGGGAGCGCCTTAAGTTATTTTTGTCATAAAAACAAAACTGTATGTTTTGCGGTTATTGAGAAAAAACGATTCTGCATTCATCTAAACCATTTATTACTCGTCTTAAGGTTAAAAAAAAACACGTACCACGTACCGTTTGTTGTATGGGAGCCTCCCTTAAGGTGGCTGTTTCAAATATGACAGCTCGCATTTTTTGTACTTTTCCGTATTCTGTGGCCGCACACTACGAATAGTGCAAACGCACACATTGAAGCTACTTCACACTTCATTTACCAAGACTAAATAACTAGTCTTGATACTTGAAAATATTTGGTGCAATAGGTATGTCATATTTGTATAGGTAGGTATGTACTTAATAATTTTATAGGTTGCACTTGACAAAAAGAAAATAAATATAGAAAAAAATTATATATATTATAAGACAGGTTACAAATCGTAAAGTGCTACTACACAGTTACTAATATTTGACTGTGCAAAAAATATTTGTTAGGTACCTACTAATAAAATACATTATGACAAAACGGTAAGTATCGTTTTTTTATAAGCTCTTATTTAACTTGCAGTTTATGTACATATTTATGTATCTATGTTTGATAAGGTGTAATCTTGCAACTTAATTTTAAGCAGATATCCCCAATCGATTGAGCTGAAATTTTGCATACATAATATGGTGACAGCGAGCTGATCTGATGATGGAGTCAGGAGCTGTTCAACGGAACTCTTCACTAAATAGTCGAATTGAGGCAAAACTTTGCATACCTATCAATCTCAATGACAATGTAAAATTATGGTACTAGCGAGCTGGTCTGATGATGGAGGTCGGATGTAGCCATCGGAACTCCTCAACTACACAACATAACCACGTCGCGTTTGGGCTCGTTATTTTTATCTTGACGAGAACTAGAGCACTAGAATTTACAAAAGCTTGATTTAAAAAATATATTTTTAATAAAAAAACTTATTGTCATCTAAAATCGATGACGGCACCGTCAACGTTTCGAGTACCACTCACAGAAAGTTTTGAAAGTGAAATACTGATAAAATATGTAGGTATGCTTTTGAATATTGTGTGCGAGCTATGATCTCGAAGATCCATAGACCGCGCGTAGCGAGGGTCAACAAGTTCTGGAATTAAACAGTTATTGTAAAATTTTACTAAATAATCTTCCATAATATTTTCTTTCCAGAAAAAGAGATGACCAGCTCTTTTTACAAATTCATATTTTCCATTGTATTTATACTAAATGACATCACAAACCCGCAATACTTTTTAAGACCTATCCAAAGACATGGAGAGAGTATGCGAGAAAAAAAAACATCTGAAAATATATATTTATTTCTACCACATTGTCGGCGTGACTAGTATATTCATGCCAAATTACAGCTTTCTAGTATTAAGAGTATCTGAGCTAAGCTGCGGACGAATGGACGGAAATGGCAAAACTATAAGGGTTTTTTGTAAACTACGAAACACTAAAGAGCACTTTCAGTATTTCGAATTAAACAATTTTTCAGGACACTTTATTATTTTTTTAATATTTAATTATTTGCATCATGTACAACTTAAGTATATGCCATCAAAAACAACTTGTAAAAATTAAAATAAAAAGCCAATTCTCGCAACGCAACTCAGTTCTTCTATCGTAAAAAGTTGTGAGATTTCAATGTCTGTCTGTCTGTCCAAAACATGACCTGAACTGTTTCGAGAAAAGGATGGTACGACTGTGCCGCTTTTTTGCTTAAATTGGCGGGGGCACTACCGTGCCCCAGATAAACCTTGCCTTGATAATAACAAATACCGACCTTTTTAGAAGGTTCAACATTTTTGGTTCAATGCGTATCGTATCATTCGTCAGTCATTCATCAGTCGTCAAAATTGATTAATGCTAGATTTGTTGCAAACCAGCACTCGGAGTCTTTTTATAGTTTTGGGGATGTTTTTAAATTAAAAATAGCATATTTATAAGCTAGGGGTATATTTACATCGACAGCAAACTTCAATTTCATCCGTTTAGTCGTTTAAGTCTGATTGAGGTACAAACATCCAAACATACCTAACATCCGCACAAACAAATCAGATTTATAATATTAAACGTAGATAGATAATAAATATAAATTATATTCGTAATCGAAAATTCAGGTAATTTTTCTAAATCCAATGATGATAATAAGTATGGAGATACTTTCTCGCATTTTGTTCAGATAAAGTATCAATTTTTTCCATCCATGTATAAAAAAACACGCTTGGTAATATAGGGGAGGCCGGGTTAAAACCGTACTAAGGGTCATGGTACCTTTTTAGAACTTGCATTTCAAAACAGAAATGTATCAAATCATTATTTATATTTATTTAGTAGGACTAATTAGGGACACAAACAGGTTCACATTTTTCTGAAATTTAATATTTTTATTAAAATAACAATCAAATACGAAACATCTGCTTATTTCGATTTTGCTCCAACGCGACGTATACAAAAAGGTAAAACCGTAAACTATTATCATACTGTTTCGAAACGTAACTCGATGTAACGCATCTTCTACAAAAAAATCATCCAACTCTTTCATAGTCTGTACAGTGTACATGAGCCCAGCCCTTACAACTCATGCATTGTACCTAACCTTCATCTGTGTGGCTTGCACCAAATTCGTCAAGGCAATATATTATACAAATGTTATCATTAGTTTTGCATGTCCACTATTTTACCCCAGTATCCGGTTATGCCAGACCTCCCCTAAATTCGAAGAAAAATGTGACGTGGACGTGCTACCCCGAGCGCGTCTGAGCGCTGACTGACGTGCCGACTTGAGGTGAATGTGAGTTTTGTATGGAAAAAATGTATGGAGAAGTTTTATTGCATTTTATATTGTTCATAAATGAAAAAGTAAATTATTTGAAAACAAGATAATGCCACGCGGTATAGAGAAATATAAAATCTACAATTTCGTATTATTTTCAAATAAAAATATGCTGTGGGTCTAAAGATATTGGTACCTAACCAGACCCCATTTTTCGACATTTTCAGCGGTTCTTGCGACGGTAAAAACGTATTTTTTTGAAAATGTTGTATAGACCTGGCCAGTTTTTATTATCTACTATTAAAGATGAATATATTATCAGTAATTTTGTATTATTATATCCTCACAATTGTGATTCCTGGTTTTTAAATCGGTACCTGAAAATCATTGAAATACGTGTGTGAGTGTGAGCCGGGCCTTAAATATTTATTAAAATTTGTTTTTAGTATTTGTTGTTATAGCGGCAACAGAATTACATAATCTGTGAAAATTTCAACTATCTAGCTATCACAGTTCATGAGATACAGCCCCTCTATCAGCTATTCAAAATTCAAATTCAAAATACATTTATTTCAATAAAATCACAAGGATCACTTTGAAACGTCTTAGGAACTAGGTGAAGCTACGCCGATTCCACGCGACCAAGCCTAGAAGAATCAGGCAACAAACACGGCTTGGGGTCTACCATTTTTTTAATGATCCTTTCCTTAAAGCTATGTAGAGCTCTAATCGAACAAGGTGAAGGCTCAAACAAGAATAATAATTAAAAGTACTACTCAAGTACTACTGAGTACTACTGAGTACTACTGAGTACTACTGAGTATACTACTGTACTACTGAGCCCCTTAAGTTATCTTTGTCATTAAAAACAAAACTGATTTTTTGCGGTTATCAAAAGCCGTGTTGGCCGAGTAGGACGTACCTCGACTTTCAATCTGAAGGTCGTGGGTTCGAATCCCGCCATGCATCAAAAAAAACGTGCTTAAAACGGTGAAGGAAAGCATCGTGCGGAAACCAGTTAGTATTCTTATAAGCGGCGATGGGCTTGCAACCTGTCACGTAAGGAATGCTAACTACTGCAAAATGTGGGCATGTGCCAAATATTATGTTTGGACGTGCCTCTGACTACCCTCACTAGACATCTTCAAAGGATCTAAGCGTCTGGAGATCTAAGAGGATGTCTACCGTACTTGGGGATTACTGTCGTGATCCTATATTTTTTTTTTTTTTTTAACTATTGTCGTGATTGTTTTGTTGTTCACATAGGTAGGAAGATGTTTTTCAAATTCACCAAGATCGGAAGTACAACGTTGCGAGTGAGTAATAACAGTTTTAATCTCATATTCAAGAACGACACTATGAGAACACGCACCCACAGTGGACGAAACCTTTTTTCATAAACATCACTTTATGTGTTGAGCGGCACTATGGCGCACGCTACCGTGTGCCTTTAGAGCTCAACTTTGGCTAGAGGCACACGACAATGTGCCTCTAGTCACACTATGCAGTGTCGCACAACACATAAAGTGATTTTTATGACAAAAGATTTCGTCCGCTGTTGGTGCGTGTTCTCATAGTGTCGTTCTTGAATACGAGGGTTAAACTATTGTGATTTTTTGTTGTTTACATAGGTAGGAAGATGTTTTTCAAATTCACCAAGATCGGAAGTACAACGTTGCCTCAACTCTAACAAACAAGTGAGTAATAACAGCTTTAATCTCGGTTTTAAAAGCTTTGCCACTTACAAAGGCAGATTGGAAAACTTTTTTCTTGTGAGAGTCCAATTAAAGTTGATAAAGCAATTTCCGACGGTTCAGTGTGTGCATGTACTTTAGCGATTGCAATCCTAGAAAAAAATAGTATTTTGCGCTTTAAGGCGCTCCCAGTCGACGATTGTTTTTGTTCGAAACGAAAAAATAAATACTTGTGAACAAGCCACATCTCCTATTTTATAATGTATAGTATATGTGAATAAAGATGTAACAATCTTTAATCACTTCGATAAATAATCCTACCGACCGCTGTAATGACGACAAACACACGTCGGCGCGTGGTCCGCCTTAGCTTTTCGAATAAATTAATGATATAAATTATGTATAATTACTTATAAAAAATCTATTCTAATAAAAATCTAGATCTACATATTACCTATCTTTAACAATAAATCACAAGTTGATTTTAATATTAGGTATATAAAATATTTCGATCATAAATTCTAAAACGTATCATTTTGAAATAATATCTTTTTCGTGAAAAGTTTCTGCTATTATGTTTTCAGCTTAATATAAATCTAGGTAGGAACCTGAATTTATATACTTATAAAAATAGGAGATGTGGCTTGTTCAGAAGTATTTTTTTTTCGTTTCGTAAAAGAGCAATCGTCGACTGGGAGCCCCTTAAGTAGTTTATAGATAAAAGATCAGTATGTCAGACGAGTAATCATTTTTTTTTATGAATGCTGAATCGTTTTTTGTTAATAGCCGCAATACATACTGTTTTGCGTATATGAAAAAGATAACTAATTAAGTGAGAGAGCCGAGTGGGAGGTACCTCGACTTTCAATCTGAAGGTCGTGGGTTCGACTCCCGGCGTGCGTCAATGGATTTTTCTGTTCGAGAAAAATTTATATGCGCATAAAAACACGTGCTTAAAACGGTGATGGAAAACATCGTGAGGAAACCAGTTAGTATTCTTATAAGCGGCGATCGGCTTGCAACCTGTCACGTAAGGAATGCTAACTACTGCAAAATGTGGGCATGTGCCAAATATAATGTTTGGACGTGCCTCTGACTACCCCCACTAGACATCAGGATCTAAGCGTCTGGAGATCTGAGAGGATGTCTACCGTACTTGGGGATTACAGTCGTGATCCTATTTATTTTTATTATTTTTATTTATTATACAGTAGATTTCATGTGAATGCCTTACATAAAGAATAAACAAATCTTTTTATACTTTTCCTGCCTAATTGAAAGTTTTCGAAGGTATAAAACAGGGGAAACTCTCTCACCTTTACACATCATTTAACACGATCCCTTACTAAAAGTAGGTTAAGTAGAATATGGACAACCTTACCTATATGGTGCAATTTATCTGAACAACCTCGTTTACGTAACACATACTTATATGAAAAGACTAGCTTCTGCCAGCGACTTCGCCCGCGTAGTACCAGTATTATAAGTATTTTTTATTTATTAAAGTCTACCAACAATTGTTACAACGATACATGAAAAGAAAAACCTTATAAATTAGGTACAATAAAGTACTGTCTTACGCTAATTGCACAATCACTTAAAGGTAAACACTGCATGCTTTTAATATCTTTATGAAGAAGTAACAAATTACAGTAAGAGAATAAATAATAATAGCGTTTAAATATTATAATATATTATGAACTATTATGAAAATAAAACTAGGCATAATAAAACTAGAGAGGTATGACTAAGTAGCTTATATGTTATTCTGATGTATAAGCTTTATTACTGTAAAATTTCATCTAAATCCGTTCAGTAGTTTTTGCGTGAAAGAGTAACAAACACACAAACTTTCACATTTATAATATTAGTAGGATGAACAATAAATTTAAAATTTGTAAACTACATACTAATTTAAAATTAGTTCACAAATTTTAAAAAGACCTCTGTTTAGAAAAAAAATATCTGATTATGAAACGTACTTTATGTACTTCTTTTACGTAAGATATACATTGTTATGAAAACATGAATTATGTTCTGTAATTTACATACATGAAAAACTTATCAGACTTCCAAACATTACATTTGTAAAATGCCCACATTTTGTAGTAGTTAGCATTCTATACGCGACAGGTTGCAAGCCCATAACCGCGAATAGATTTTCACAAAAGTCAATTACATACTAAACGACTCGGTAATTTGAAATATAATTTGGGAGCTTCATAAAACACGGACGAGGGTCGGTACTACTCAATTACTGAGTGGAATTCATCTTCATATCTCAGGCGGTCGCTCGAGCAGTCACTCCTATTTATGGATTGGTCTTTTGCGTGTCCAATGTTTGACGTAACGATCCACTTAAATTACATCAAGTGGCTGGAAAGGCCGGATTGTTATGACGAGCAATTGCTACGAGTATTGTGGTATCCTTACCTGATTCAACACCTATAATCCTCCACTTTGAAAGACCGTAAACTTAGTTAAAAGAAAAATAAAAAAAATAAATTGGAACTCGACTTTTATAAAAAAATAAGGTCACGACTGTAGTAATACCCAAGTACGGTAGACATTCTCTCAGATCTCCAGACGTTTAGATCCTTTGAAGATGTCTAGTGGAGGTAGTCAGAGGCACGTCCAAACATTTATATTTGGTACATGCCCACATTCGCATTCCATACGTGACAGGCTGCAAGCCTATCGCCGCTTTTAGAATAGTAACTGCTTTCCTTACAATGTTTTTCTTCACCGTTGTGAGCACGTGTTTTTGATGCGCATATAAATTTTTCGAACAGAAAAATTCTTTGCTGCACGCCGGGATTCGAACCCACGACCTTCAAATTGAAAGTCGAGGTAACTCCCACTCAGCCAACACTTTTATTCTCAAGCACAGTATATCCACTTAGATCTGAAAGTGCTCAGATTTTTAAAGATTTTTTAATAGTAAGAGGCACGTTGCATATTTGGCACATTCCCACTTTTTGCTGTCGTTAGTCACCATTTTGAGCTAGTTTTTATGCGCATATCAGTTTTTTAACAAAAAATCCATTCATTCACGGCCAGAATTCTAATTTATGACGTTCGATTTTTAAAACAAGATAACTCAACCAATAACACTTTTTAGAGTTTTAAATCTGATTAAACTATCTAAGCATTTAGAAGAGCATTATTTAAACTACTACAAACAACATAAACACACACAAACAAACCATGAACGTGAACGGAATGCAGTGGCTACCCAGCAGACAGCAACATAGCAGAACTATAGGAACAACATCAAAGTTGTGTCCCAAGAAATTCGATGTTTGCTGCCAAGACCATTCCTTGGAGAATGCCTGGGGCACTAGTGATGTAGGCTGCTGCTTTTTGATTTTGTGCTGAAGCTCTTTAGTTATATCTTTTATTGTTGTACATACTTGAGTAGTACTTTTAATTATTATTCTTGTTTGAGTCTACCTTGTTCGAATGGCACCTTACTGGAGCTCTACAAAGCATTAAGGAAAGGCTCATTAAAAAAAAGGTAGACCTCAAGTTGTGTTTGTTGCCTGATTCTTCTAGGCTTGGTCGCGTGGAATCGGCGTAGCTTCACCAAGTTCCTAAGAGGTTTCAAAGCGATCCTTGTGATTTTATTAAAATAAATGATTTTTGAATTTGAATTTGAATACGATCTTACATCTCAGGCGGTAGTCTGTGTGTGTTCTGGGTATTACCATGTTACTCATAGTTTCTGACGCCAGCAGACTTAACTTTTCAGACCAATAAGTCTGAAAAGTTGATTTG
Organism: Hydriomena furcata; assembly: GCA_912999785.1. Taxonomy (NCBI): domain Eukaryota; kingdom Metazoa; phylum Arthropoda; class Insecta; order Lepidoptera; family Geometridae; genus Hydriomena; species Hydriomena furcata. Next base: position 12,050,625 of record OU538829.1, read on the forward strand.
TCTACTAAAGAATAAAAAAAAATTCAATTTGGTCGTAGCTTAAAGCACCGTAGAACTAAAATATTGATCGAGGCAAGTTTTGAAATGCCTTTTTCGTTTATTCCTGCGATTGCTATGCTCATAAAGTAAAAAAATTGCTGCTTTTAACACAAAAATGTCTTTGTCTTTACTGTAGGATAGACAAAAACATTTTTTAGCCGTGTTAGCCGAGTGGGAGGTACCTCGACTTTCAATCTAAAGGTCGTGGGATTGAATCTCGGCGTGCATAAATAAAAAATAAAATAAAATTGAATTATTTATATGCGCATCAAAACACTTGTTTAAACGGTGTTATTAATTTTATTCTTGTAATCGGCGATGGGCTTGTAACCTGTCTCGTATGGAATGCTAACTACTGCAAAATGTGGGCATGTGCCAAATATAATGTTTGGACGTACATCTGACTACCCCCACTAGACAATCATATTCAAAGGATATAAGCGCATCGCCCATACGAGTTAGAGTCGAGAAGGCGTCGAGGCGCGGGCATGACCCCGCGCCGCTTGCTCGGTCTCGCCTCGACACCTGTCCGCACTGTCGAACAAGAGGCGCCGTGCCGTGTGCGACTCGACGCCTCGCCTCCGCCGCTACTCCGCCTCGACGGACGCCCCGCCTCGACTCTAGTTTAAAGGTATTTATACGTAAAACCCACACAAACAGTACAACAGTGGAAATATTATTTAAACAACCAATACGTACCATTTAAGTCCTCTAATCAGCTGCTAATTGTGGAGTACAATGCGGTCAGGCGCCACAACTCATAATGCATTGGCAATTCAGGTTAAATCGCTTGAATTTGGTTTTATCAGATATTGCGCTGTTTATATCATGTGTATTCGATTGGGCGGTTTTAGGGTTAGTGCTTGCTTAACAATTATGACATTACAAAGAACAGATAACGTCAAACTTAACCCTTAAAAAGTTTTCTACCAGCAAATCTTTGAAGCCTTTGGCCTCCTCTGTAGGTAGATATTTTTGTGAATCTCTGTGTACCTTTGGAAGTATCATAATAATATCCTAGATAAAGAATGCTTCCAGAGAAACACAGAACAATTCAATGTAATTATTTATACAAATATATAACAAAAACGCTGAGCTTATGGGACTTTTAGGGTCAGTTTCCACTGACGCGGAGCTGGGCAGAGCGGACCGTGAGTGGCCCAATCACAGTGTTCGAAAAGTTGACTCAAAAATTTTGAGCACTGTGATTGGTCAGATATTTTTTACGATCCGCTCCGCTCCACGCATAGCTCCGCGTTAGTAAAAACGCACCCTTGAACTTAGAGTCATTTTAAAAGTATATAAATTAATAGTTTGTGTTCCAAAATAGTAGGTAGGTATCTAAAATTTACTATAAATGTCCCATCTCTAAAATGGTAGAGTCAATAAAAGTTTTTCGACAAAGGGCAGACCCGTGCGTGAAATAAACCGGTAAGTATTTGAACTTGTTCTTATGAGACTTAATGTAGTTATTGCCAATTTTTCGGACATAAAATAATCATCAACATCATCATTCTCTGAAAAACAACACACTTCACTGATCACCAAAGTAACTTCCACCTGCAACATTGCCCACGAGAAATTATTTTCAAAAAGATTTTAAACCCCTTTAAGGGTTAAATTTAGTAAATTCCTTTCTAAGTGCGCCCTTACACACCAAAAGGAATACCACCGTCCATAATTCAATTTTCTATGACCAGTGATTTAGGCTGTGCGTTGATAGATAGTCAGTCAGTCAGTCAGTCAGTCAGTAACGCAAGAGTTTTATATATCTAGATATTAAATATAGCCAGCTAATAATATTTCATTATCATGTTTTTAAACAGATTAAACAAAATAATAAAATATAATAAATAAATAGGATCACGACTGTAATCCCCAAGTACGGTAGACATTCTCTCAGATCTCCAGACGCTTAGATCCTTTGAAAATGTCTAGTGGGGGTAGTCAGAGGCACGTCCAAACATTATATTTGGCACACGCCCACATTTTGCAGTAGTCAGCATTCCGTACGTGACAGGTTGAAAGAACATCGCCGCTTATAAGAATACTAACTGGTTTCCTCACGATGTTTTCCTTTACCGTTGTGAGCACGTGTTTTTGATGCGCATATACATTTTTCGAACAGAAAAATCCATTGATGCACGCCGGTATTCGAACCCACGACCTTCAGATTGAAAGTCGAGGTACCTCTTACTCCTAAACAAAATAATGATTTAATTTGTTATTTTGTATAATTAAAACTTATCCAGTTAGTCCGATTCGCACCTGATTAAATTAGTTTCTCACACCCTCAATTCAGCGCAAAGCAAACAAAATGTTCCTTTGGCAAAACGACAAGAAAAGCAACTTAGAGACAATTACAACTCATCCGGACTGAACCAAGTACCTTGTAATTAGCTAGAGTTGGCGCAGTGTGATATAACTAATACCTACATGGTGTTCTGAATTAGCGGCCGAAATATAACGGCGACAGCCTTCATAAACAAATTCTAATTATTTATTCGATAAAAATTGCAATAGGACTCGCGAACGATGGAAAAAAATCACGTTTGTCGTATGGGAGCTTCACTTAAATATTTATTTAATTCTGTTTTTAGTTTTTGTTGTTATAGCGGCAACAGAAATACATCATCTGTGAAAATTTCAATTATCGAGCTATCACGGTTCTTATGATACACGGTTCTTATGCCTGGTGACAGGCAGACAGATAGCGGAGTATTTAGGGTCTCGTTTTTACCCTTTGGGTACACATTCCGAAAAATGTACCAAAAATGTGAAGTTCGTATCAAATAGAAAAAGTCTGATAACGTAACTGAACGAAAGAATTTATGGCTTTTAAAAGTCCTTTCGTACTACAATGTTTCACATTTCTGGGCATTTGGACCCCGTATCCTTTGCAGCTCGCTTATTTATTATCCCAAGCATATTCTTAGAAGCAAGAACAATGAATGGGTAAAACGAGGTAGTTTTTAGGTCCATTACCAGTGTTTTATTATGTTTTCAGAAGATGCTTTTGTGATAACAGCGCGGTGGACTATTGTGTTCATAACCAGATAGGTGATTGTAACTGTTATAGATAGCGCTGGTTACAAAACTAAATAAATAGTTGTCATTTTTACACAGCTTCATCTAGCCTCTAAGCAAAGCTATGCGAACCAGATAATTGACATATTACATTTTTTTTTAATTAACACATTTATTTAGTAAATACACACCTAAAACATATTAACAGCCAGACACAGAACAAACAAACGAAAGAAACCTACCAGAATATGTTTGCTAATATTAAACTGACTAACTCTAAACCGTTCTTGTTTTAGTTGATTCAGAACAATATTTTTTTTATATTACTAGCAGACTCGGCCACGCGTTGCTGTGTCAACAGATATCGCAACTATAAATTGAGATGTTAGCTATCCAATCTTTCAAGTTGGATCAAACTCTACACGGTGTGCAAAGCGGACAAACAACTCGACGTGTAATTTATATATATTAAGATTAAATGAGCTTATAATGATTATAAGCACTAAAGCCTCAATTACCAAAATATAATCAAAAGAAATGAATAACAACGTCATCTGTCTTTTCATTAAATTCTGGATCTGAATAGAAGCGAAAGAGATATACAATTACATAACAATAAGCTGTCTCGACTTTTTTGTTACATGTCAGTTATCGACGCCTAACCCTCGTATTCAAGAACGACACTATGAGAACACGCACCCACAGTGTCCGAAATCTTTTTTCATAAACATCACTTTGTGTATTGAGCGGCACTATGGCGCACGCTACCGTGTGCCTTTAGAGCTCAACTTTGGCTAGAGGTACACGACAATGTGCCTCTAGTCACACTATGCAATGTCGCTCAACACATAAAGTGATGTTTATGAAAACAGATTTCGTCCACTGTGGGTGCGTGTTCTCATAGTGTCGTTCTTGAATACGAGGGTTAGTCTATGTTCAAAGACAATACCCATCTCCACCACTTACAATACCTAGCAATACCTAGTCACAATATCTAGCGATCTAGACTATTATTATTGTATACTGTACAGTCGATGGAAGATTTCTGCCTACGTGAATTTATCCGTTTGTCTGCAGACCATTTTCGACCTTATTCGGACCATTGTCGGTCCGACACAATCCATTTTTGCTGGCTGTACTGTCGGTATTATCGTAAAAAATATTGAAATTTCCAAATTGTCTTTAATCTGAGAGTACCACCTGTACCTATAAAACTCATCTAAAATGTTCATACAGACTCTCAACTTATCTAGATGCTTCATAAACTTTAAGTTTTAGTAAGCACCGCACTTGTTTAATCAAATGCTTGAATATTTTTTAAAAGAAATTTCAAATTTTCACACCTTGTCTAAACGGAGCAGGTGACGTAATCTACGGTTTATCTTAAGTTGATTTAATAGTAGTTTAGAAGTTATTCACTATTAATAAACATTTTATGTAAAATTAACTTTGTCCTGTGGACTTCAAATCTCAAAAATACCAGTTAGTGGCTTTGAGTATAACGTGAAACTGTGCCCTAGGATAGTTTTGTAGGAAAGTCTAGCATAATTTGTGCTGTCAAGCCTAGAATGTTCTATGACACGCGATTCCAGATTAAATATAAACAAATAACATCCACCAGTCATCCTCATTCCACCACAATAGATCACTGTGTTATGGATGTCAGAAACTAGTTAGTAGTGCGACAAGTTCCAGACCAAAAAAAAAATTACACACAGCGTCATCTATCTGCACCTACTATCCATACTAATATTATAAATGCAAAAGTAACTGTCTGTGACTCTCGTCTACTCGTTATCACGGCCAAACCGCTGGGCCGCTATGCAACCATATTAAGTGTAAATTTTCAGGGGGGTTAGCATGAACCACTATCGTATCGACAACGTATCGTCCAAATGTCCACTTTTACCATACAAAAAGTGACAGTTTTGGAAAAACAAAACATTTGGAAAAAATATACACTTAATATGATTGCATAGCGGCAAACTAGTTGAGCCCTGACGCAAAGCTGCGTAGGTCTGATTGGTTGGTAAAACGAAGCGTGAAATATTAAATTTTTCCATAAAATCGATTATTGACGACTTTATTAAAACATTAAAATTCCTGAAAATTAAAAGAAAATTTAGAGAAAAATATAGTCTATGTTTTTCTTATAACTTTAATCTATCTATATATTAAATTTCATTATAATCGGCCCAGCGGTTGGACCGTGATAACGTCACATTCAGATCAAGGCAACGTGTTAGCGAAAATTGTTACTCCTATTTCTTCTGTGGTATTATTAGATTGACGGCGCTGTCTTTGTAAGCACAATTTTCATTATATGTATCATAAAGTTCAAAGAGATACCTACCTTCTTTAGCTTTCAAACTTGTTATGTGAAGATCATAAAACATTGTGCTTTTGCACTTTCAAATGATGATCCGCACAATATTTTTTAACCGAGTACAAAAAATGAGGTTCTCAATTCGGTTGGTTTTAGGGTTCCGTACCCAAAGGGTAAAAACGGACCCTATTAGTAAGACTTCGCTGTCCATTTGTCCGTGTATTCGACCTATCTATATATCACAAGACTGTATCTCATAAACTGTGATAGCTAGACAGTTGTTCAAAGATCTCAACTTTTTTTAACTCCGTCATTTATAAACCGAATCGGAAAATACTTACAGTTTTGTCCTATTTAAATTTAAGCAAAGAATACAAAAAAAAAAGATATGAAATTTTGCATTGGACTTATAACAACATGAATTCGGTTGTGTTTTTATTTTTTTAACATTAATTATTTTGTAGAACTTGGCTCTTCTTTCCTACACTAAAATCGAACAAATGATTAAACATAACTATAGATTTTAACACGGGTGTTTATCACGTTACCTTTAATTTATTTTCCCGACGTTTCGGCTATGTTACAATAGCCATGGTCGCGGGCGGACTAGAGATCACGGTGCTACCGTCGAGAAGCGGGGGTAGTTGACGAAACTACCCTCACTTGGTCTTCAGAAATAGAAATAGAAAATTATGTCTACTAATCACGATAGTTTGAAAAATAATAAATGATTAAACAACACTGTACTACTGTTTGTAAACCTCAAGCGTGGTAGACATCATTTCTCAATGCTCAGATCCTTGAAAATATCTAAACATTAGAAGCGCATTTGAAAACTATGCACATTACAAAAACCTCTAGCCCAAATTTCAAATTTCTGCATAATAAGATACCTATGCATAATAAAATGCATAGTTTTCAAGCGCAATGCCAGTGACAGACATACGCAAGGAATGATTTTATGAGGACAAAAACAAATGCAATTTAAAAACTCATAAATGACGTTTAGTTGAATCATAAGCCGGCAGCCCATTCAGTCTAGAAATATGAATAAAAATATCAAGACATAAATATCTTGGCAGATTGAGGGCGCGGTTGACGCAAATGCAACACTTTTGCTTTTCCGATAAAAAATATATCACGCTTTAAAACTAGGTTAGATAAGTGGTCTAGGGCCGTACCATAAGCTCAAAAGTAATATCAAAACAATATTACTTACGGTGCGAAAGTGAAAATACAATACAAACTCTTATAGCGTAGTCACTTTCGCATCGCGAGTAATATTGATTTGATATTACTTTGGTACTTTGTGGTATGGCACCTGAGCACGAACCACTGTTGTATCGACATCGTATAATCAAATGTCAAAACTGACACTTTTTGTATAGTGAAAGTGTCATTTCTGACATTTGGACAAAATTGATCTAAAGTTTATTATGTACTCGTATAATCAGTTAGTTATAGGAAGTTCATGAGGGCGTTACATTCTATAAGGGGTCATTCACCTCCGTGTTTTCATATAGATCTTTTCGGGACTAAAAAACTTTCTAATTAGAATGAGCGTAGTCATGAACAACAACAGTATTCAATATTAATAAAAAGAAAACCGACTAAAATGTCTCGACTAAGTCGACCAAAAAAACATCAAAATCATCATCAAATAAAAATATATACGCGGTATACAGCATACACACGAAAAAAGCAAAAAAAAAAAATGTTAGTGGTCAGTACACACAGCGCCATTTAGCCCCAAACTAAGCAAAGATTGTACCATGGGAACCAGACAACTGATAGAATACTTATATACTTTTTTTTGTAAATACATACTTATTATACATATTAACACCGAAATGTAATGTCGAAAAAAAGCCATATATTTTTCATCGTTAAAAAATGCGAAGTTATTCGGATTTTCAAACGATTTCATTTATACCATCAGGGTTAAGTCTCAACTTCTAAGAACCCAAACATGTTCAAGCAACCGAAACTAAACAAGACATGCTCATCAAACTCAGTTCTAATTCGTTGAGAATCTTTTGGCTCATAGTAATTGGACTCGTTCAATTGTGATTGGAATAAATTCACTTGATTAGGCGAGGTTAACCAAATTCACTTCCACCAAAAGTTTTATTCGGGGTTTTACATATCTTTTTTATTAACCTATTAGCCGACCCATGACAGACTTTGTCCTGCCCAAAATGCAATAGTCGCATAGAAAAAAACACTTTCAAGAAACTACAAATGTTTTCCCTATTAACCTTGTCCTCATAAAATAAATTACGAATTTTGGTAGAATGCGGTAATCATTCGGTAGTCAAATTAAAGTCAGATTTTTTTGACAACATAATTTCCAATACCGACCTTGGTAGAATTCAACCTTTTTGGTAGAATGCGTTGCTATGACAACTCAATGTTATCGGTCTAAGATGTCTAATTTTTTGCATATCAGCGCCATCTATACTAAAATCATCTTATTTGCGTTTTTTTATCATTTAGGGGTTGTTTTTCGGATTATAAGTTACCCCCTTTATTTATTCTGATTTTATATCTACAGCAAATTTTAATCCTCTTTGTCGTTTATTTTTAGTTTCGTTTTAGCCTTATCACAAACTTTCGAATTTATTAATATTATTAGGATACAGGGTTATTGGTTATTCAACATATTCCTGCTAAGAGGTTGTAGGGGAGGTTTTTTCCGTTGAATGAGACCTTAATGTTCTAGTGCAAAAGTTAACCATATATCTGAGAAAAAAACATATTTTTTAACAACACTTAAACTACAAATGTATGTCCCAATTAGGAAATACTAGACGGAAACATCATACAATAAAATAACCGGCCAAGTGCGAGTCGGACTTGCGCACTAAGGATTCCGTACCATTATCTATAAAAATGGCAAAAAAATCACGTTGGTTGTATGGGAGCCCCCATTAAATATTTATTTTATTCTGTTTTTAGTTTTTGTTATTATAGCAGCAACCAAAATACATAATCATGAGATAGGTTCATGAGATATAGCCCTGTGACAAACAGACGGACGGACGGACGGACAGACAGACAGACGGACAGCGAAGTCTTAGTAATAGGGTTCCGATTTTACCCTTTGGGTACGGAACCCTAAAAATCATGATGTTTCTGTCTATTATTTCCTACATTTGTATTTTTGTGTTGTTATATAATATATTTTTCCTGTTAAAATTCTTTTTCACTTTTGGTTTTGGGCACTAGTGTTATTTTTTTGTTGTATAAATGAAATAAAATTAAAAAAAAACACTTTCTTTAAAGATACGGAGATAATATCTCCGTATATTTAAAGAAAGTTGTTTTTTTTTTGCATAGAAACTTCTGAGATATTATCTCAGAAGTTTCTATGCAAAATATCTAAAATAATAATAGTCTATAAAAATATACGAGTATCTAAATACCATAGAAAAATAAATAAAATACCTAACTAGAAGCACGGTTTTTTTTTTCAAAAACTCATTATTATGAAGAGAAAAACTCATTAAACGGTTGGTAAAGTTTAAAAGGGGCTACTGGGTCAAGTAGGGTGTCATTTGAAAGGGCTTGATTTGTTTCAATTTATATTTATGTCGCAAAGGTTTCGAATTTTATTGAAAATTTACCCCATTTAGAGCCGAAGGCCGAAGAGGTGTCACTGAAACCTCGGTCGATAGGTCTGTAAATGTACATTATAGTTTTAGTACGGAACCCGGAACCCTCGGTGCGTAAGTCGATTCGCTCTTGACAATCATGTTTTTTTTGATCACAGTATTTCACTTTCAAAACTTTCGTGAGTTGTACGTAAATGATAAATTGTCAATGAGGACACCGACAATGTTTCGATTCATCTAGAGAATCTAGAGAATTGTCGGTGTCCTCATTGACAATTTATCATTTACGTAAGTAATTTCCCGTTGTTGTAATAATGTGTTGATCACAGTACTTAAGTTATTGAACACTAGTGAACCTATGGACCGACTTTTTAATTTATTTTTCGTAACCAGTAATGTAAGAGATTTTTTATTCCTACTAGTTAACCAGTTATTAAACTCGGTTTTTTTCTGGGAATAATACTTCTTTCGCTTGGTTTTTCATGCAAATTACGTATATTTTTAAGAATACAAAGTAATTTTTTGTACCCAGGTCATACAAAAAATAAATAGGATCACGACTGTAATCTCCAAGTACGGTAGACATCCTCTCAGATCTTCAGACGCTTAGATCCTATGACGATGTCTAGTGGGGTTAGTCAGAGGCACGTCCAAACATTATATTTGGCACATGCCCAAATTTTGCAGTAGTTAGCATTCCATACGTGACAGGTTGCAAGCCCATCGCCGCCTATAAGAACACTAACTGGTTTCCTCACGATGTTTTCCTTCACCGTTGTAAGCACGTGTTTTTGATGCGCATTAAAATTTTTCGAACAGAAAAATCCATTGATGCACACCGGGATTCAAACCCACGACCTTCAGATTGAAAGTCGAGGTACATCCCACTCGGCCAACACGGCCATAATATACTTTTGTTATTTATATATATTTTAATAGAAATCGGTTCAGCTATTACGTAGGGATTAGGTAACAAACAAACAACCAATCTCTCGCATTTACAGCATTGCCTACACGTAGTGTGATTAATTATGATTGATGTCAACGGCAACAGAAATGCTTGTGTGTTTGTTTGCATTGAATAGGCTTCGAAACTACTTGACCGATTTAAAAATGTATTTTACTATTACAATTCTACATTATCTCTGATAAACATAGGCTATATGAATTACTAGAAAAAAACAGGGATCCTAATTAAAACTTAATAATGTAACTCAAGGTGGAAAAAAATTGCCCTAAAACATTAGAACACCCGTACGACGACGCCAGGGCGGACTGCTAGTTGATTTGTATATAAGGCGAGTGTGAATAACAACCTTGGAAGAGGAAGACCTCGGCGTATTTTCCTGGACCAAATTGGTGACGTTTAAGAAAAAGGCCAGGTCAAGAGTACTCTAAACCGACGAGCATGCATAAGGAATGTGATGAGAGTGAATGAAGCAAAATATGTACTGATCTATGGGCTTCGCGTAGTCCGCCTTTGCTTTTCGAATAAATTAATGATATAAATTATGTATAATTACTTATCAAGAATCTATTCTAATAGAAATCTAGATCTACATATTACCTATCTTTAACAATAAATCACAAGTTGATTTTAATAGTAGGTATCAAAATATTACGATCATAAATTCAAAAACGTATCATTTTGAAATAATATCTTTATCGTGAAAACTTTCTGCTATTATGTTTTCAGCTTAATAGAAATCTAGGTAGGAACCTGAAGTAATAATATATTTATAAAAATAGAAGATGTGGCTTGTTCAGAAGTATTTCTTTTTTCTTTTCTAAAAAGAGCAATCGTCGACATACAGGGCCTTAAGTCTACTAATCACGATAGTTTGAAAAATAATAAAATATGTATGTCAGGATCGTAGCAAGTGGAACGCAGTCTCTGGCTACCCCTCTAGGAAACAAGCGTGGTTTTATGTATGTATGTATGTACTTAATTGTATTTTAATAAAATGTGGTGCATGTGGGTTTCAGACGTGTATGAACTGTTGCGGATAATTTGATCAAAGATAAAATTATACAGTGGCAAATTTTGATACAGTCGGAAAATTACTTATCCGTTTCAACTCAAATTATCTCTGATTTTGTTGATTATTTGATCAAGCATCGGAGTAAATGAGTAATTTAGTTCTGATTGGATTGTTATTCATCATCATCATCATTTCAGTCGTAGCATATCGTCCTCTTCTGAACATGGATGGATGACTGACGATGATACTTGAAATTTTTGGTTTTTTGGGCCGAGTCTTCCCGGATAAGACGGAAAAAACTAGCCAAGTGCGAGTCGGACTCGCGCACGAAGGGTTCCGTACCATTAGCTATAAAAAAGGCAAAAAATCACGTTTGTTTTATGAAAGCCCTACTTAAATATTTACTTTATACTATTTTTAGTATTTGTTGTTATAGCGACAACAGAAATACTTAATTTGTAAAAATTTAAACTGTCTCTAGCTATCATGGTTCATGAGTTACAGCCTTGTGATAGACAATCGGATGGACGAACAGACAGACGCACAGTGAAGTCTAAGTAATAAAGTTCTGTATTTACCCTTTAGGTACGGGTACACGTTTGTATTAAGGGAGCACCCTTACAACAAACGTGTTTTATAGATAATGGTACGGAACCTTTCGTGTGCGAGTCCAACTCGCACTTGGCCGGTTTTATTCTAATAAATTAAGACGTGTGAATACGTTCGTGTCGATTGTACCTACGGACCTTTTTATAATCGGGCTCTAGAGACGAAGAAAGTCAGCGATTCTGGCGCTACCTGGTATATATGCTACTGGGAAATGTTCGGAAAAATTGTGCAAAATGTGGACATGCCAAGTGTATTGTTTGGTCGTGCCTCTGACTACCCTTTACATATTCAAATGGCGGAAATTTACGAGGATGTCTATCGTACTTAGGGATTACGTAGTCATCCTATTTTTATTTTTTTTATTATTTTCGAAATACATATATTAAATACAGGTGTCTCAAAAGTAAGTTCACATTTGCCTATCTTATTACGCGAAAGCAACTATTCTGAGGGGCGCGGGGGGTATGTCATTCGGTAGTCTGGCTCTTGGGAATTTAGTCGCTATGGAGCGTTTCTCTGGTGCGGACCGTGCGTTGTGCGTACGTGAGTTTTACAAAAACGGTAATTCGGCGACTGTAGCGCGTAGAAAATTCTGCAGTATTCGACATATTCGTCACTTAAATGATGCGCCTAGCACTCGACTCATTGCAAAATGGGTTGAGAAGTTTGAAGAGACTGGGTCAACTCTGGAGAAACCAAAATCTAGGCGGCCAAGAACATCAAGAACAGCCGAAAACGTTGATCCAAAGCTGTCGATTCGGAAGCGTGCTGTTGCTTTAAATGTGCACAGATCTTCATTATGCCGCATTTTACACAAAGACTTAAAGTTGCACCCGTACAAAATTCAGTTGGTGCAAGAACTGAAGCCTCAAGATGCTGGTCAGAGGCTTGACTTTGTAAATCAGATGATTGAGCGCTTTCCAACGTTCACCAACATCTTGTTTTCCGATGAAGCCCGTTTTCACCTGAATGGGCATGTAAACAAGCAAAATTGTCGTTACTGGAGTGCAACCAATCCAAAACAAAAACATCAGAAACCGCTACATTCACCCAAAGTCACCGTATGGGCAGCGATGTCAGCGCGAGGAATTATCGGCCCTTACTTTTTTGAAGATGGAAGGGGACGCACGCTCACAGTGAATTCAGAGCGTTATGTGGAGATGTTAGACGAGTTTTTCGTGCCCCAACTGCAAAACTTTCCTGGTTACAACCAAAAAACATGGTTCCAGCAGGATGGAGCAACTTCACACACGTCCAACAGATCTCTGCCTCGAGTTCGAGAAATTTTTCCGAACAAATTAATCTCTAGGCGAGGTGACATAAATTGGCCTCCACGGAGTCCCGATTTAACACCTATGGATTTTTTCCTTTGGGGTTATGTCAAATCAAAAGTTTACGCTAATAAACCGACTTCCCTGGCACAATTAAAAGAAAATATCCGTCATGAAATGGCAGCCATCACGGAGACTACCTGCCGAGCTGTCATAGGCAATTTTAGTGCCCGACTAAATGAATGCCGAGAGCGCAACGGTTTACATTTGGACGATGTTATTTTTAAAAATAAATTCCCAAACAGTGTACTTCAATTAATAAACATTTTTTCAATAAAGCTAAGACTTTTCTTTTAAAAAAAGATTTAAATGTGAACTTTCTTTTGAGACACCTTGTATAAATGCAGGTGATGCGAGTGTGAGAATTGTTTTGTTTAAGAACTTTCTATATATTATCTTTTTTAGGGTTCCGTACCCAAAGGGTAAAAACGGGACCCTATTACTAAGACTTCGCTGTCCTTCTATCTGCCTGTCAGTCTGTCTGTCTGTGCGTCCGTCTGCTTGTCAAAGGGCTGTATCTCATGAACCGTGATAGCTAGATAGTTGAAATTTTCACAGATTACGTATTTCTGTTGCTGCTCTAACAACAAATACTTAAAACAGAATAAAATAAATATTTTAGGGGGGCTCCCATACAACAAACATGATTTTATTGGCGTTTTTATAGATAATGGTACGGAACCCTTCATGCGCGAGTCCTACTCGCACTTGGCCGCTTTTTTGATATTTAAATAGAGTTACTTACAGTATTAGATTACTTCAAACAAATTGTGATTTTTCATATAATCTGTTCGCTGTTTAAATGTTAAAATAAAATTAGAAGTAAATAAAATATAAATATACAGCAATTTATATTGGCCTCGACGCGTAAACAGACAGTCACTTCGTGTTATATTTTATTATGTATAAGTAATAAGTATAAGTATACAAGCGGGGTCTGGGTCAGTGAGAGATTGCACGGCCATTTTTATTACGGAACGAATAACAACAATAAAATATTCCGTATCTCAAAAAAAGGGCTCGTTTTGTCCTAGTCCCTTACAGGCTCTGATAAAGAATTACTGGATGTAGTTTGGTGAGTTTTCTTCTTAGAAAATGATCTTACGTTGTTGATAAAATTGTTTGTTTTGGTTTAATTTTAGTTTTATTTTAAGAACACATTATTATTTTAATAATTATAACATCTTATAAGTAGCGATGGGTTTGTAACCTGTCACGTATGGAATGCTAACTACTGCAAAAAGTGGGCATATGCCAAATATAATGTTTGGACGTGCCTTTGACTACCCCCACTAGACATCTTCAAAGGATCTAAGCGCCTGGAAATCTGAGAGAATATTTTCCGTACTTGGAGACTACTGTAGTGACCCTTTTTTTTTTTTTTTTATTAATATTTGCTACTTCGTTCACATTAAATTATTTTCACTTATATAACTTTAATATTGCATCACTTTAGGGGTAGAATTTTGAGAATTACTTTCTGAGTGCACCCTTACACATCAAAAGGACCTTCAAACCACTCCAACCTACAAATTTCAAGTTTCTATGATCCGTGGCCATACCACAATGTCCAATGACAAAGCTATGAGTTCGTATTGTGCTGTCACTTTCGCACGAGTAATATTGTTTTAATATTACTTTTGAGCTTGTGTTACGAGCCCATTGGCTTAGACTGCGTATATCAGTCAGTCAGTAACGCAATAGTTTTATACATTTAGATTTTCTGTTCGGAAATTTATATGCGCATCAAAAACACGTGCTTACAACGGTGAAGGAAAGCATCGTGAGGAAACCAGTTAGTGTTCTTATAAGCTGCGATGGGCTTGCAACCTGTGTGCAACTGCAAAATGTGGGCATGTGCCAAATATAATGTTTAAACTTGCCTCTGGCTACCCCCACTAGACATCTTCAAAGGATCTACGCGCCTTAAGATCTGAGAGGATGTCTACCGTACTTGGGGATTACAATCGTGATCCTATATTTATTTTAGATTGTCCAGCCATGGGGATAGAAGCTACATTTCTCACGTCACGTACCTATAGACTGTCGAACTCGTAAAATTGGTTAAGTCTACTTCTTTACGTCCTATCGTGAAAGTTATTAAGAAGGTGCCACAACCTTTGCATTTTATTAGGTGACAACTAAATCATTTGAGTATCAAGTTTTACGATTAAATAGTCATAAATGAGAGAAGAAAGGTATCAGACTGCCATTAAAATCCTTTATCTATCTATAATCCTAATAATATTATAAATGCGAAAGTTTGTGAGTATGTATGTATGTTTGTTCCTCAATCAGGCCTAAACGACTAGAAACGGAATAAGTTGAAATTTGCTGTTGTTGTAGATATAATGCCCGAATAAATAATAGACTACTTTAAAATATGAAAACATCCCTAAAACGATAAATAAACGCAAAAGGGATCATTTCTGTATAGATGGCGCTGGTGTGCAACAAATCTGACATCACAGACTAAAAACCTTCAGTCTTTTCTATTCGTTTATTGAAATTTGACAGGACAACGTCTGTCACGGGTCGGCTAGTAATATTATAAATGCGAAAGTAACTCTGCCTGTCTGTATGTGACATTATCACGACTAAGCCGCTGGCCGATTGTAATGTATTTTATATAGAGACAGTTTAAAGTCTTAGGACGGACTTAGCTACTATTTTTTGATTTTTAGGTATTTCAATATTTTACGATAAAGTCGTTAAAAATCTATTTCCTTAAACTATGCGTACGAAGTCGCGGGCAAAAGTTAGTATATGATGAATGAAGAATGAAGAATGTAGAGGAGAAGGGATATAAAAAGTTATGACTATCTCATATAACATAGGTACACATGCGAAAATTTTGAATTTAGTTTCATCAATTATTCATTACAGCTGAATCGATTTTGATGATATCTTAAATAAAGGTGGATTGAAACTGAATATTTTCAATGCGGAAACCATGTGAAACCGCAGTAAGTTATGAGACAAATACTACAAATATTGGAACTTGTAATAAATATTACAAAAGTTCTTAAAACGGCAACTCAGTAATAATCTAAATATATAAAACTATTGTGTTACTGACTGAGTGATATACGCAGTCTTAGCCACTGGGGCCGTAACACAAGCTCAAAAGTAATATTAAAACAATATTACTCGTGCGAAAGAGACAGCACAATACGAACTTATAGCATTGTCGTTTTAAGACAACTTTAGTAAATATATTCTTTATTACTGAAAACTTTTAGTTAATTACAGTAAAATTTGTTTATTTACTAACATTTTCATATCCGTATCAAATATAAAAACTAAACTCATTAAACTATTTTATCTCTTAACTTTTTAATACTTTTAGTACTTATGCACATATTTATAACCACCGCTTGTATTTGTAGGTATTTGTAATGTACTTATGCTTACTCTTAACACTTAACACTAGCTCCGCCTTCGCACGGGTGGTACCTGGATAAAAAGTAGCATATGTATTATTCTGATATATAAACTGTATCACTGTAAAGTTTCATTTTAATCCGTTCAGTAGTTTTTGCGTGAAAGAGAAACAAACACACACACACACCTACTCACTCACTCACAAACTTTCGCATTCATAATATTAGTAGGATTTATTATGCGGCGACCTGTCTCGTGTGGAATGCTAACTACCTGCAAAATTTGAGCATGTACTAAATTTAATGTTTGGACTAACCTCTATAAACATCATAAAGAATCTGAGCGCCTGGAGATCTGAAAGGATGTCTACTGTTCTTGAGGATTACGGTCATGATACTTCGTGTGTTACGTTCGTCGTGTTACTTTTCTTAAGCTATTGTTATGTCGTGTGCAATAAAGTGTATGTATCTACATTTTAAGGCAACGTTAAATAGCGATAAACTCTGTCCATAAAACACACAGTATAAATTCAAATTCAAATTAAAAAATCATTTTTGTCAATAAAATCACAAGGATCACTTTGAAACGTCTTAGGAACTAGGTGAAGCTACGCCGATTCCACGCAACCAAGCCTAGAAGAATCAGGCAACAAGCACGGCTTGGGGTCTACCTTTTTTTTAATGATCCTTTCCTTAACCTACCATAAAGTATATAGTTCAATATGAGACTGGCCACTCACAAATTCAATATAAGACTGATATACACAGATTTTCAAATTAAAAACAAACAACTCAACAAAAAGTTTTAAAACGAAACTACACGGTGGCCTAATGATGCCGATAATCGCCCGAAACATTACAGTAAATTAACCCTTATCGTGCAATAGAATACTGACCACGGGTCTAATCTTTACTGCGCGAATTAAGCTAACAACTGTCTGACAACCAAATTAAGTTAATCAAGTTACTGAACCCTACTGATTCACGGTTAGCTTTAGTAACATCCATTAACCTTCGTATAACAGCGAGTGTTTGTAGCAGGCGCATGTCACTTTGAATCAGCTTGCACTGTAAAATGAGCTTTATTTTGCTTAGTTTACTTGAACTTTTTTTTGCTTAGTTTACTTTTAGCTACTTGAAGCCCGCCTTACGTAGTACAATAAATAAATTTTCTGTTGAAACATATTTTTAATTAAAAGCTTTGTAAACCCAACCAGCGCGCTATCACATCATATAACATTGTCATTCGAAGTTGACAAGAATGCTAAGTTTTTATTCACTCTAAAAATTTACTAAGGACTTCCGTTGTGAGTAAACAGCTCCTGACTCCATCTTCAGATCAGCTCGCTGTCACCATATTATTGCAGTATCACCGAAGTTACATAAGTATGCGAAATTTTAGCTCAATCGGTTGGGGATAACTGCTCCAAATTTGACATAATCTAAAAAAAATGGCCTATGTTACTCACTGATAGTGTCTTCATAGGTTAAAATTAATCCAGTAGTTTTTTTAGTTTATCGATTGTAATAAAAAAAGTACCTCATTATAAATATTATCTCAGTGATGTATCTGGCAACTTTTTTGCTCAAGCTTTTGTTATTTCAGTCAACCGCTGGATTTAGGAGAAGGGTTTAATTGTTTTTGACATTTTGATCGTGTTTTTCTCATTATTTGCAAATGGTATAGCTTTGATTAATTTTAGGATTTTACATGATAAAGGATATAAACATGAACGATACAACTTTTATAGATTAGATTAAACAAATGGCTCCTAAAATCACCATAATTTTGACGTAATTATGTAATGCTTACCTAAAATTGTTGTCTACTTTGAAATTTATAATTATTTTTTATTTTCATTAATGAAGATATAGGCTTATTTATGATACCTTAGGATACATTATAGAAATTTTCTTAGGGAACTCCAACTTTTTTGTAAAAAAAAAAAAAAAAAAAAGTTTTCAAAGTAGTTTTAGTAGTTTTTTTAGTTTATCTATTGAAAACAAACATACAAAAGTATATATTTTTTTTCTATTAAAAATATTAGTGTAGATTTTCTGTTTTATCCGGGTATGCCCATACAAAACCGAAAATATGAAGAAGATCGCTCTGCACGCATAAAATATAAATTTGACAAAGTGTGGATCCATGTAGAATGTGTTCAAGCCATTTTGTAGCACCAAGACCTTTGTAATTTAGTGGCACACATTCCGCGAACAGATGATTCTTTCCTACATGTTGTCAAAATAAAATAAGTTTTCTGTTAAAAATATTTTTAATGACAAGCTTTTGTAAATTCGTCATTTGCCTTAGAAAATCTTCAAGAATCTAAGCGCCTGATGATCTCAGAGGATGTCTACCGTACTTGGGGATTACAGTTTTTATTTTATTATTTATTTTGTCGGAGTGAGAGTTGTTCATAGATACTATAATTTCTTCTATGGTTTAAGCTCTTAGCAACATGAATACTTAAGTGGAATAAAGTGATGCAATCAAAATTCATGACAGGCATATGCCGTGGTACAGGGACATGGTGAATCTGATAGCTAGTCTTTTAGGGTACCGCAATGTGGCAGAAAATTGTAAACATAACCAATCTCATACCCTGAAAAAAATATGAAAAGCTGGCCAAGTGCAAGTCGGCCTCTCGCACGAGATCTATGAAAAACAGCAAAAACATCACGTTTATTGTACCTATAGGAGCTTCACTTAAATATTTATTGTAGTATATTTTGTTGTTATAGCGACAACAGAAATACATAATCTGTGAAAATTTCAACTGTCTAGCTATCACGGTTCTTGGGCTGAGTCTTGGTTATAGGGTCCCGCTTTTACCCTTTGGGTACGAAACCATAAAAATAAATAGTTTTACTGCTGCCCAAGTTCTGATCTCTCTGATTATCAAAGATAGTAGTCAAAGGTTCTAAAGATAGTCAGAGGCACGTCCAAATAAAACAGGCCATTGCTGCGAAGAAGCCGCGAAAAAAAATAATACGATTTTTTTTCGGAATAAACTCATAATTTTTCCATTCACTTTTTCACACACAAATCATACTAGTTAGTTGACGTAATTATCAACAAAGTAAATTAGTAATTAGTTATCATCAAACGAATCAACATTCCCTTTATAAAGATAGCTGCATAAAAGTTCTATATTTTGCTTGATACACTATTTTTAATTAAATAAATAAATATTGGTGGACATTTTACACAGCGCCATCTAGCCCCAAACTAAGCAAAGCTTGTACTATGGGAACCAGATAACTGATAGAATACTTATATATTTTTTTGTTGTAAATACATACATATTATACATATTGACACCCAGAACAGAACAAATGTTTACATATCACACAAATGTTTTTCCCGAGTGGGGATCGAACACACAACCTACAGCGCAGAAGGCAGAGCTACTACCAACTGAGCTGTGAGGCCAGTCTAAATTCGTTGCTGTCGGTACAAAAAGTCGTATGTAAAAACGTTAGGTTTTCAGAAGACACAAAAAATAAATTATTATTTTATCTATGAAGTTTCTTTACAATATTTAAATGTAAATAGCTTTAGTTTTATAGCTTACATACGTTTATTATTCTCCTGCAAATCGATTTACTACACATAGAGCCAATAAAAAAATTGCAAAATTATGACATACGACTTTTTGTACTGACAGCAACGAATTGTGTCTGTCATTCCCAGAGAGGGTTGACGTCAGGCAAGCGGCCGGTTGTAAAACATAAGCCAAATACTCATCGCAACATGGTGTGCCGTCACATTAAGTGGGATAAGGAGAAGGATATGATGATGATGTCGGCAGTATGTAGGCTATTTTTATTTATTATTCCATTTGATAAAGAACTTGCCGTATGCTTACTTATAACAAAAACTAGTAGATCACGAATACACAAATCGCGCCCTATGATTTGTCTGTGTGTTCTGTATGTTATGTATTAACAATTATTATGGAAACTAAATAGTTATTTTGTACGAATTTGCTCAGTTTGAGGATAGATGGCACTGTGTGATAATGTCCACCAATATTTATTTATTTATGATGCACTGCTGACAAATCATTATCGTAACTATTTTTGTAACATTTTTTTTCATTCTTTATTATAAAACAATATTTAATATACTACTTCACTGTATACCTAAATAAAATAATATATGCCTATGTTTATTAAATTTTCTTAGCATCTACATAAATAAGCTTCAAAAGGGGAAATGGTACAAAACAGCCATTAAAAGTCACCGGCTGCGATATACGAATTCCGTCCTTCCAAATCGTGGACCTTTAACTCATTCAAATCTGCTGACCGGTTTAAGCTACCAGGAGCGCAACACTCGTAGTAGGTGTAATTGAGTACAGAAGCCGGAAATAATTGAAGCAGAAATTTATCAGGAGTTTAGAGAAATTTTCTAAGAATCTACATAAAAAAGTTTGCTTCAAAAGGGAAAATTGTATAAAATAGAAATTATAAGTCACCGGCTGCGAGATATCGCGAAATCCGTCCGTCCAAATCGCGGGAACCTTTAATGCATTTGTTTCAATATCTGCTGACCAGTTTAAGCTACCAGGAGCGCAACACTCGTAGGTGTAATTGAGTACAGAGCCGGGATTAATTGAAGCAGAAATGTATCAGGAGTGTAGAGTCGGCTATGGCGCACACCTACGCAGGCGCGGTGCGTGTTCAACATCGCAGTGGCAACTACACAGACGTAACGGACACTCGTACCTTCTCGGAAATAGGACGTGTTTTCGAACGAAAAAGTATCACGCTCCTTCGAATTCTTTTTTCGCCTTTTTGGTGATTACTATCAAAAAAACAAAGCGTTCTAAGTTTGAAAAGGGCGAGGGAAAGGCAGGAAAAGTTTTCTGTTCGGAAATTTGTGTTGTTGTTTGAAAGTTTGTGTATTGAATAATTTATATTTACTGTGATAATGAATGAGAACTTATCAGCTGTGCTTTATATGAACGGATAATGGTTGTGCGATTAATTTGCAAGAAAACGGATTTATCTTCGACAATCTATAAATAAAATTCGTCTGAACTAATGGTAAGTACTATTCTGTTTTTTAAAAGAAAACAAAATCGAATCGTAAATTTAAAACAATTTTAATTTTATATTTGTGTAATATTGTGGTGACCGTTGACTAATAAAACTGTATCTTCTATTAAATTAAAATGAATCCCTATTTCCCTTGGTCACGGCATCATGAACGGCTGGATTTTGTTAATATTTTTTTTTTTGTATTCGTTATTATCAGAAGGTAAAAGAAAACTTTGGAAAATTGTAATTTGACAGGACTACGTCTGTCGGGACAGCTAGTATCTAATAAATTGCAGTCAAGCGTTGCCACCAGAATAATGGAGTTCGACTGGAGCAGAGTGAATTTACCAATTTAAGCTATTTATATAAACTGGTGGCTTAGGTATACGTATATATAGATAGCCTAGCTAATTCTTGGGTATTTTATAGGTAAATATTGGTAGAAGACAGACAGAAGGTATATTCCTTCTATTTTCAATAAGAAAGTTCTAGACAGGATGACCAGTGATATATAATATTCATATTCATATTCATTTATTTATTGCTCCAGTCTTATATTATATTTTGTAATTCTTTGTTCATTTTAGTTGGTAGAATCTAAACTACTTTCGCAATCTCAACACATAATATCGGTAGATTAATAAGACAAGGTATATTATTCTTTCTATTTTCAATAAGAAAGTTCTAGACAGAAATACCAATGGTTTTTTTTTGTAATTTTTTGTTCCTTTTAGTTGGTAGAATCTAAACTACTTTCGCAAAAAACACATATAAATTAATATTTCAAAGATATTCGTTGTGTAATTATCTATTTATGTATCCCAACGTTTTAACCGTGTTACAATAATCAGTTCGCGACTATGTTTTCTGCGATTTGTTTCTTGTCTTGTATTACAAACCATTGGTAAAAATAATTTGTTATGTAATTCTTCGTAACATTGTGGTTGGTAGAATTAACTTACGAACTCGTATCTTGGCATATTTTTGACTACTAAAAAAGCATAATAATTTACAAGAGTTACGAGTTAAGCAGCCTATGCACGAGTATGTATATGACTCAGATAGGTCTCAGAGACCAACAGTCCTACCCTCTAGCAGTCATGGCGTCGCACGGGTGTAATAATGATTTTATGGTAATTTTTTTACACCTTGGGTTACACTTAGAAGTTTTAGTAGGGATCACTAATTTTTTCTAGTAATAAATATACCCTATGTTACTCGGAAAGAATGAAGCATCCTGAAAGTGAAATAATTTTTGTTGGTCCAGTAGTTTTTGAGTTTGTTAGTTACAAACATATAAAAATACACAAATACAAATGTTTCCTTTGTAGGGTTCCGTACCCGATGGATAATAGTTTCTAGATCTGAAGATTGAGAAAATTGTGCCAATAATTAACGACTTCTGCTCATAACTGGATTGTTTACAGACGAAGAAGATAATTTTAAACCATTTTATAATTGGACCATTGATCTATTTGCCGCAATAGTTCATTATTGGTAACAAGACCGAGAAAAAAATATAATTAACTGAAATAGGATCCCGACTGTAATCCCTAAGTACAGAAACATCTACTTAGATCTCCAGGCGCTCAGATCCTAGAGGATAACTAAAGAGTGTAGTCAGAGGCACGTTCAAACATTTTGAGTACTTAGCATTCCATACGTGACAGGCTGCAAGCCCATTGCTGCTTATAAGAATAACTGGTCCCCTCACGATGTTTTTCTTTACGTTTTCTAGTTAAATAGTCTCCATACTTAGATTTCCAAGCGCTCAGATCCTAGAGGATAACTAAATAGTGTAGTCAGAGGCACGTTCAAACATTTTGAGTACTTAGCATTCCATACGTGACAGGCTGCAAGCCCATTGCTGCTTATAAGAATAACTGGTCCCCTCACGATGTTTTTCTTTACGTTTTCTAGTTAAATAGTCTCCATACTTAGATTTCCAAGCGCTCAGATCCTAGAGGATAACTAAATAGTGTAGTCAGAGGCACGTTCAAACATTTTGAGTACTTAGCATTCCATACATGTCAGGCTGCAAGCCCATTGCTGCTTATAAGAATAACTGGTCCTTTCACGTAGTTTTTCTTTACGTTTTCTAGTTAAATAGTCTCCATACTTAGATCTCCAGGCGCTCAGATCCTAGAGGATAACTAAATAGTGTAGTCAGAGGCACGTTCAAACATTTTGAAGTAGTTAGCATTGATGTTGCACGATGTTTTTCTTTACCGTTTCTAAGTTAAATAGAATGTCATACCAGTGACACTACGAAATAGAAGCAGCTCAAAAATACAAAGTCGTTAACAGGCCGGCCGCGCTCCGTGATTGAATTGTCAACCCGCGGGTTGGGTTGGGTTTATCCCAAAGAGTTTTATTGTTTATCCAATAACGACATTAGATCGTAAACACCTCATAAAACAGATTGACGGACGATTTTTAAACTGCCACCACAGTAGGTACATATTAACTTGTATTATTTTTTAGTGTCTGGATTTTAGCTTTGTTCCGTATTTCGTTGCCTGAAAACACGAATAAAATTACGTTTTCTAAAAATCTGACTTAGCTTGATATATTTATATTATACTAGCCGACCCGTGACAGACGTTGTCCTGACAAATTTAAATAATCTAATAGAAAAGACTGAATGTTTTTAGTCTGTGATGTCAGATTTGTTGCATACCAGCGCCATCTATACAGAAATCATACCTTTTACGTTTTTTTATTGTTTTTGGGAGGTTTTTCATATTTCAAAGTAGTCTATTATTTATTTGGGCATTATATCTACATCTACAGCAAATTTCAACTTAATCCGTTTTGTTGTTAAGGCCTCATTGAGGAACAAACATACATACAAACTCACAAACTTTCGCATTTATAATATTATAGGATTTGCATACAAAATTATATGAAAACGTGGTACCTAGCTGTATTTCTTGTAATTAGCGGTATTATTATTGTAAAAGTGGTAATTAGCGGACTCGCGCACGAAGTGTTCCGCACCATTATCATAAAAAACGGCAAAAAAAAAATAACGTTTGTTGTATGGGACTTAAATATTTAGACTTAAATATAATCTGTTTTTAGTATTTGTTGTTATAGCGGCAACAAAAATACAACATCTATGAAAATTTCAATTGTCTAGCTATCACGGTTCATGGGTTACAGTCCTGTGACAGACAGACGGACAGCAAAGTCTTATTAATAGAGTCCCGTTTTTACGGAACATACGGAACCCTAAAAAAGATATTGATTAGACCAAACTATTAAATTAGAAGCTATATGATTAGAATTAAATTACACGAAATTTAATACGGTTTTGAAAATATAACTAGTTTTGGATTTTCTTCTTACTCAACAATAATTACTTTGGCGCTTTTTAATGGTAATTTATATGATTAGAGTCTGAAAATTCTGCAATATTACAATCATATTCTGACACTCCCCGCTAGAGGGCAGTCAGATCGATCGTTCAATATTCACGATTGATGTTCCTATTTCCACGGTAAGATTAATGTTCTAGAGTTTTTCATGTTTATGTTAGACTACATAGATAAAAATAAATAGAATCATGACTGTCATCCCTAAGTATATATCTTTCTTATATATAAAATTCTCGTGTCACAGTGTTTGTAACCAAACTCCTCCGAAAGGCTTGATCGATTTTTATGATTTTTTTGTGTAAATTTGGAAGGTATGAGAATTGGTTGTAGGGTATTTTTTATACTCTTAGGTGAGAAAGGTGGCGTAAAGTTCGGAAAAAACTGAAAGTGTTTTTTTCTGTAGGATTATTGAAATTTGATAGGACAACGTCTGTTGGGACAGCTATTATATACATGAATGTTCCAAATGTAATACTTGGATGTGCCTCTGTCTACTATATCTATATAAAACATTTATTGCCTACATTTTGCAGTATTTAACATTCCATACATACCTGAAGGAGCGTTCCAAAGAATGTTGGTAAAGACTTAATAAAGATGTTTTCATCGCACCATCTCGGAAAGAGTATTTTTGCTCTTCAATATCTGAGTGCAAAAGCCGTTTTTATTCTCTAGAGGATAAAGTAAATCGAATTTAGAACATCGTGTGCACTAAGTTTGTGAATTAAAAAAATCATTAAACCAATTTACTGCTACCTCTATGGTGCCGAATATATCATACAACTTTTTTTTCATTTGTTAAAAACTCAGACTCGGAACCTTCTTGGTGTTCTTTTTTCAATTTGCTTTGTACGCGGTTCTTTATGCGGCATTTTTTCACGTTTTTATTAAGATTATTCTGTAATACTTACCTGTCATAATGTAGTAGTTAATACCTAAACTGAAATAAAAGTACCTGTCTTGTGATTGTAAACGTTTTTTTTTTTGCATTTAGTCATTTCCTCGCTGAGGTGGAATGAAAAGTTACGTGTTGCACTCGAGTGCAAAGATTTTTCACCTCGTGCTCTTTTGATTCCCTCGCTAACGCTCAGATTTCTAATTTTGAATCACTCGCTGCGCTCGTGATTCAATTTTGGAATCCTTCGCTTGCTCGGTCATCAAAATTGAACACGCGGTTAAAAAGAAACTTTGCACTCTTGTATAACAAATAACTATTATCCAGTGATACGCGATCTCTTTAGAATCGTTGCTTTAATTCTTATGAATTAAGTTTTTTTTTATTTTCTCGCATTTGGAGTATTTAATCTAATCTTGGAATGTTTCAAATATAGAATACACCCTTTAATAAGTTGGCTAAGTAGGTACAATTATGACAATAGTCTTGTCATTCATTTTAAATGTCAACTGTCAGATATAAGTTACTGTCAAGTTTTCCTCCACAAATTTATCGTTTAGCAAAAAGTGATAATTACATTCAGAAAAAAAATGGTATCACGACTGTAATCCCCAAGTACGGTAAACATACTCTCAGATTTCCAGGCACTTAGGTCCTTTGAAGATGTCTAGAGGGGGTAACCAGAAGCACGTTCAAACATTATATTTGGCACATGCACACAATTTGCAGTAGTTAGCATTCCATACGTGACATACGTGACAGGTTGCAAGCCCATCGCCGCTAATACTAACTGGTAACTGGTTGGAATACTACTAATTTGATGCGTGTACCATCAAAACCCCATATTAAGGCGTAGCACGTCTATGATTGTTTTATTTCCTCGAAAACGCGAAGTAAGCTGCCACAGTTGTCATTTTATGTGCAAATATAAAAAAAAAAAAAAAAAAAAAAAAAAAAAAAATGGCGGACTTTTACACACAACGCCATCTAGCCTCAAACTAAGCAAAGCTTGTACTATGGGAACCAGATAACTAGAAGAATACTTAAATACTTTTTTTTTTGTAAATACATACTTATTATACATAGTAACACCCAGACACAGAACAAACATCTATGTTCATAATAATATCGTAATATCATAGTGGTCATGGAGTAAGAAAGAGAAATTGATGCTAATATAAATCATGCTGTTTTTGGTGATATAAATAGCAACGTTTCTTAAATGTTTTGTTTAGTTCTGTGTTTATGTTGGTCTTGGTGACCACCGAGCACTGTTTTAGTGATTATGACAAGACTATGCGACATAAAACATTTTTTTGACAGATTAATATTTATCACAAATTATTATGTATCATATGTAATTACAAAATAAAAGTTTATAAGTATTCTATCAGTTATCTAGTTCTCATAGTACAAGCTTTGCTTAGTTTGGGGCTGGATGGCGCTGTGTGATAATGTCCACCAATTTTTTTTTATTATTTATTTATATTATGTACCTACTACAATTTCATCGTCTTTTTTAGGGTTCCGTACCCAAAGGGTAAAATCGGAACCCTATTACTAAGACTTCGCTGTCCGTCTGTCTGTCCGTCTATCTGTCTGTCCGTCTGTCTGTCTGTCACAGGGCTGTATCTCATGAACCATGATAGCTAGACAGTTGAATTTTTCACAGATTATGTATTTCTATCGCTGCTCGAACAACAAATACTAAAAACAGAATAAAATAAATATTTAAGGGGGGCTCCCATACAACAAACTTGATTTTTGCATTCCAGCGCCATCTAGTTTCATTTGATGTTACTACGTATTATAGGTACTTTTCGCGGTCTCATGCGACCGCTCGGGGTTTGAGAGGTAAGATGAAAGAGGTTTGCGATTCCGCTGGCAGGTGGCGCTATTTTACCACTATCGGTAAAGTAAGTCGGTAAATAGGTGGTACTTCACATGATCGAATAAAAAGTTTAAAATTGAATTATTGAATTCATGTAGTTAGGTAAATAGGTACCTAGGTAGATATTATTAATTTCAAATTAATTTCGAGTTCGAATCCTGGCCGTGCATCAATGGATATTTCTGTTCGAAAAATGTACCTATATGCGCGTTACACGTGTTTATAACAGTGAAGGAAAACATCGTGAGGAAACCTGTTAGTATTCTTGAAAGCGGCGACGGGCTTGCAACCTGTCACGTGTGGAATGCTAACTACGTAGTTAGGTAAATACGGTAGGTTACGAGATATTACGAATATTTTTTTATGTTTCTAGGGTTCCGTATCTAAAGGGTAAAAAACGGGACTACTAAGACACCACTGTCCGTCTGTCTGTTACCAGGCTGTATCTCGTGAACCGTGATAGCTAGACAGTTGAAATTTTCACAGATGATGTATTTCTCTAAAATCAGCATAAAATAAATATTTAAGTGAGACTCCCGTACAACAAACGTGATTTTTTTGCCGTTTTGATAATAGTACGGAACCCTTCGTGCGCGAGTCCGACTCGCACTTGGCCGGTTTTTTATTTTCATAGTATTGAAAAATCAATAGGTGACGCCACGGGATGCACAAAGTCCTCTTAACTTAATCATGCTACTATAATTTTTTTTGCTTGTTTTACCTTAAATATTATAATAAAATATATTTTTTTTGAACTTGAATGGGATTTAAAATACACAGCTTGATAAATACATTTTGCAAATTAAAACTTTAATAGAGTCAAATGTACGTACATAAAAACATAGGTATATTTAAAAAAAAAACTGGCCAAGTGCAAGTCGGACTCACGCACGAGGGGTTTCTTACCATTATGTATAAAAAAACGGCAAAATAACACGTTTGTTGTATACTTATTTTATACTGTTTTTTTGTATTTGTTGTTATAGCGGCAATAGAAATACATCATCTGCAAAAGTTTCACAGTCTAGCGATCACGGTTCATGAGATACATCCCTGTGACAGACAGACAGACAGACAGACAGACGGACAGCGAAGTCTTAGTAATAGGGTCCCGTTTTTACCCTGTAGGTACGGAACCGTAAAAATAATCGTACGCCTCCGTGGCTTTTTATAGTGGACTGTAACTATATTGTTTGAGTTTTTTATGAAGCAGAATTAATAATACACCTATTTTGTTCAAACATGCACATGTTTATTTGTGCAAGTTTCAATTTGATAGTGATAAAACAAAAAAATACCTAAATTAAATTTTAATTGACTAAATTGAATGAACCAATTACCTATCTGAGACCAAGCATAATCCTACTATATTTGCTATTTAATATTTTGTTAGTGAAATTTACTAAAAAAAAAATACTAAACTTGGAAGACAAGATCATGTATCAGGGAGTCAGAAGTAGATTTTTCAGCAGCCTATCGCAAACGAAGTGTTGAAGCTATAAGAAATTTGAGCTAAAATGTAGACAGCGCTTAAAACTGAAACAACAAACTCGTCTAAATTCCCACGGCGCATCGCAAATCGGAAGTAAGTACGCGACTTCAGTGCACACGAATTTTAAAAATGTTTGATAGTACAAAAAGAATCGACCTGTCAGGTCTCTATAGTTCGTTAACGGGGAATTCAATCGTTGTATTGCGAACCGCTTGCGGAACAGCTAGCAAACTATGCGCAAAATTCAGCGCTAACACTTTACCGACCGTAATAACTGTCGGAAATCTATGCGCGATACTTTTTCATATGTCGTCACTTCGTATTTTTAGGATATCCCTTTGTGCCGTGTGCTGCAGTTATGATTTCTGAAATGAAAAATGAAATAGTACCACGACTGTAATTCCCAAGTATGGTAGACATCCTCTCAGATCTCCAGGCGCTCAGACCCTTGAAGATGTCTAAAGGGGTTAAACAGAGGCACGTCCAAACATTACATTTGGCACATGCCCATATTTTGCAGTAGTTAGCATTCCTCAATGTTTACATTTTGTAACGTTTTAAGGACGTAAACGCATATAAACTTTTCGAACAGAAAAATTCATTGATGACCTTCGAATTAAAAGTAGGTAGGGAGGTAGGTACCTCCCACTCAGCCAACACTGCTAGTGTCTGAGTGCATCGCAGCTTCATTGTTATTCCATTTCGCTCTATCATAATATTTTGTTAGTACAATGCAATGTAAAACTTGTTGTTGAAACTGATTCTCTTCCTACTTTAGTGCCAGGTATAGGCCGCCTGATAACTTAGAATAACTTAGAAGTTATCAAAGTTAAGTTAATGCCTTCACTTCCAGAACAGTGAAGCAAATCTGCGTCGGACGTTTAAACAACCATGCATTTTATACTAAACTTAAAATGCCATAAAATACAATTATTATTTAAAAAAAAAGAGATGAATGCCTTATTGTATGTCTCGTGACAGCCCGATCTTTTATTTAACTTGCAATGTATGTAACAATGTAACCATGTTTGTTAAGGTGGAATCTTGCAACTCAATTTTGTAGCAGTTATCCCCAAACCGATTGTGCTGAAATTTCGCATACTTATGTTACTTCGGTGACAATTCAATAATATGGTGACTGTCAGCTGATCTGATGATGGAGTCAGGAGCTGTTCAATAGCCACTCATAACGGAACTTATATATACAACTTCGATTGAGTAAAAAATGTGCATACTTGTCAAGTTCCGATGACAATGTTATATGATGTGACAAGTTAGAATGTCATTGATAAATATTTTTCAACGGTAAACTTATTTTCACATTCGCGTGCACTGAATGAACTCGTACATTTCAAATCATTATTGAGTTAGGTTACGAGTCCAACACTATTCAACTGTGTAACCAACTAATAAGTTACCTACATACTCGTATGCGGTAGCGTAAACCATAATGAAAACCTATGAGCTAAACATGAAACTGCTCGTCACTTAAATCCTCTCTGACGCCAGCCAATATATAATCTACATCTGGCGTTTGACGGCGACCAAAGCCTCAGCCAGACAAAGCGAGTTCTCGTTTTGATTACAGGGCTCTCTGCAAAATACCAGTGCAAGTGACAGTGCTCCGATGTATTCGGCTAAACCACACTCTTAGAAATTGTCCATTGTAAGATGTATGATGTCAATTGTCAAGAGTAAATTCGGTCGTTCCATTCTTCAAAATGATAGTCGGAAACAATGTCACGTCTGTCCCGATATATCTTTGATCGTTTTCAAGAGTAGACCCCCAGATTTTCAGTTAATGAAATAACAACCTAACGAACATTTTTTACATTAATGAAATCGATTTTTGATCGCTGTATCGTAAAACATTGATATTCCTGAAAATTCAAAAAAAATGAGCAGACAAAAGTAGCCTATTTCCGTTCATAGACTTTAAACTATTTCTTTATGAAATTTTATTCCAATCGATCCAGCGGTTTGGCTGTGAAAACGTCACAGACAGACAGAGTTACTTTCGCATCTATAATATTGGTATAGATAAATCTCGTAGAACACTCTCTGTCTGAATGAGGCATAAAGTTGTGGTAAGTCGTGTATTACGCCATAGAACCAATCATGTTTACGGGTAGATTAGTGGTCGAGGCCACGGGAATTGCTAGTGAAAGATCAATTAGCTTCTAAAGACATCCGCTGATGTGGAAATGTTAACTAGATTTCAGTCTTCAGTAATTATCGTCCATCTTTGCATATCGAATTGATTTTTGTAGATGTTTGCTAGCTGTCCCGACGTTGTCTTGTCAAATATCAATAATCCTACAGAAAAAAACATTTTCAGTGGGTAGTTAAGGGTATAAAAATAACTATTCCTAGTAAATATACACAAAAAAAATCAAGATGACACAAGAATTTTATATATTAGGAGATAAGTCACTAGTAGTCCGCCCCGGGCGGCGTCGCACGGATGTTCAAATAATTTTATGGTTATTTTTTGTACACCTTGGATTACATTATTAAAGTTCTAGTATGGATCCCTTATATTTTTTAGTAATGAATATATCGTAGGTTACTCAGAGATAATTTAGCATTTTAATGGTAAAAGAATTTAAAAAATCGGTCTAATAATTTTTAGTTTATTCGTTACAAACATACAAAAACAAAATACAAATATTTCCTCTATTATTAGTATCTACGAGTATTAGTGTAGATATTATATTGTTGGTACCGGGATAATACAAGTATATCATTCAATTTGCTCATCCATTCAAACCGATTACGTATGTTTTTTAACAGTTGATATTATTATAAACCATTTATTTTAACCATTTTATTTAACCCATATATTTCTTTATTTTTTTATTGGTGGACATTTCACATTAGCCCCAAACTAAGCAAAGCTTGTACTATGGGAACCAGATAACTGATAAAATACTTAGATACATTTTTTTTATTAATAAATACAATTATGTAAAATAATTCTAGTTACAATCAAGCTTTGTTAGTTTAGTAAATAAATAATTCCACACAAAGCCGCCATATTTACCGGTTTCAAATAGAAACAGATTTAAATTGATTTCAATAAAACTCACATGAACAACAATGTCCAATTATAAAATAATATATAATTATAATTAAACAATTAACACGTAGGAGTGGGAGGTACCTCGACTTTCAATCTGAAGATCGTAGGATCGAATCTCGGCGTGCATTAATTAAAAGATAATATGCGCATCAAAAACACGTGCTCAAAGCGGTGAAGGAAAACTTCATGAGGAAACCAGTTAGTATTCTTATAAGCGGCGATGGGCTTGCAACCTGTCACGTATGGAATGCTAACTACTGCAAAATGTGGGCATGTACCAAATGTAATGTTTGGACGTGCCTCTGACTATCCCCTCTAAACATCTTCAACGATCTAAGTGCCTAGAGATCTCTACTGTACTTGGGGATTACAGGTCGTGACATATTTATTTATTTTATATAAATAAATGGAGTTTAAAAAACTTATGATAATATAAAAATGCGCCCCTTAAAATGTATCTCCCTTGCCTCAACATTTTGCAGAACAACCCACAGTAGAGCTATTACAAACAGAATAAAAAGGTCACGTAGGTCACGTAAGCAGTAAAGACATAATCTGACTGCAGCCTACATTTTTCCGAGGCCTTTGGGCCCGTTTGGGATTTTTAGGGATCGCTTTCATAATAACGAATAATTTAATAATTTTAATATTTTTAATAAAAAAAAATTATATTAATCATTTCATAATAACCATAATTGAAAAGTTTTTTGTTGATCGCATTAATGATAATAAGTCATGTAATCCTAATAATATTATAAATGCGAAAGTTTGTGAGTTTGTATGTATGTTTGTTCCTCAATCAGGCCTTAACTACAAAACGGATTAAGTTGAAATTCGCTGCAGATGTAGATATAATGCCCGAATAAATAATAGACTACTTTAAAATATAAAAAACATCTCCAAAACAATAAAAAACGCAAAAGAGATGATTTCTGTATAGATGGCGCTGGTGTTCAATAAATCTGACATCACAGACTAAAAACATTCAGTCTTTTCTATTTGATTATTGAAATTTGACAGGACAAAGTCTGTCCCGGGTTGGCTAGTGTTTTTATAAAAAAACCGAGCCGTTCGTTGGTGATACCTCAACTTTGAATCCGAAGGTCGAGGGTTCAAACCCCGGCTGTGTATCAATTTTTCTTCTCTACTTACAACGAAAAAGGAACACGTGAGAAAACCAGTTAGGTATTCTCGTGCTTACAACCAGTCACGTGTAGAATGCTACTCAAAACTACTGCAAAATGTAGGCATGTGCCGAATGTAATGTTTGAACGTGCCTCTTACTAACCTCTTTAGACATGGACCCATTCGGGGATTACAGTCGTGATCCTATTTCTTTTTATTTTTTAATGTTTTTACCATAATCATTTTCACTTACCGATTTCTATTACTCGAAGGTTTCTCTAGTCGATTGAACTCTCAAGATATTAAACGAAATCTTACACTTAGTCTAGGGACCTGATAAAATCAGGGCTTAGCGTCTTTCCCCAACTTCGATTGAGGTGTACGAAGTTTTACTAAGGTAAACTCAGTAATTACCTGGTCCTGGTGACAAGTTTGTTGGATTGCAAAAAGTGCCGACGAAGGAGTAGGAAAGTGTGCCAGAAAAAGTATTACCAGTGACATTTTAATTCCACTGGGTGACAAGTCCGGAATATATGAATATATTTCGGAAGAAAAAACATTATAGGTTAGTATGCTCTTTTTGTATTGTTCATTTTGTTATGTTATATGTAAATTATAATCTCTAAGGGCTTCCTTTGCTTTATGATCATAGAAAGGTTGGAATCTGCGCATGGAGAAGAAATGTTTATTTTGTTAGATTTGATATTTACAAACATATCATTGAAGTGAGGAGCAGGCTTAGGGTTAATATTTTATGAAACTACTCTCTACTTTTGCTGGACTGAAAAATTCTTCTATATTATTACATATATCTTTTTATTTAACTGCCTCCCACTCGTTATCCAAATATCGTATCTATTTGAATATTATAAATAATAGTTTATAAAACTTACATCTAATTATTTAAATATACCTACTCGTAGTCTAAAGATATATTTTTATTTAACTGCCTCCCACTCACTTGTTATCCAAATACTGTACCTATTTGAATATTATAAATAATAGTCAATAAAACTTACAGTTAATTATCTAAATATACTCGTAGTCCCAAGCGAATCGTCTACTAAAAATAGGTTATTTTGAAACATAAAAGCTATAATTGTATCTATATTTGAAATGGAGACAAATATTTCGCGGTTGTTGAAATAAAATTCTTCTCCTCTTAATTTGGTCATAATAACTAAACAACGCTCAAAACGGTGAAGGAAAACATCGTAAGGAAACCAGTTGGTATTCTTATAAGCGGCGATGAGCTATCACGTCTGTCACGAAAACCAGTTAGGTATTCTCGTGCTTACAACCAGTCACGTGTAGAATGCTACTCAAAACTACTGCAAATTTGGGCACGTGCCAACTGTAGGTTTGGACGTGCCTCTGACTACTCTCTTCAAACATCTTCGATAATCCCAGTGATGACAGACAAGAGATGACCTTAAAATACTAATCTTAAAAATATATAAATACTAGCTGTCCCGACAGACGTCCTGTCAAATGTCAATAATCCCACAGAAAAAAGCACTTTCCGTTTTTCCCAATCTTTACGCCATCTTTATGTAGTGATTGCCAACATATTTTTCCGTAGGACTTCTTTCCGTTCTACTTTATTTCGAAGTTGTAAGACAGTTTAGTTTTGTACTCATTGAAAGGCTTCCGCATTGAAATACTAAGAGCTAAAACTGGAGCAGGTCAAGCCCGAAAGCGTCGTTTTCCAAATTGTCCTTTTGTTGCAAAAGACCAATTTGTAACGGAGAGTGAAAAATACTTCCGAAAGGTGAAACAATCCAAACTGACTTTTTACGTTTTTAGGGTTTCGAGTCTACAAGAAACCCTTATAGTTTCGCCATGTTCGTCCGCCCGTCCGTCTGTCCGCAGCTTAGCTCAGAGACGCTTAGTGCTAGAAAGCTGTAATTTGACATGAATATACATAATTAGTAATGTCAACAAAGTCGTAGAATAAAATCATGGAAAACAATTTTTTTTAGAGTTAACCATCTACACCTAAATTGAAGATGTTTTTTTTTCTCCCGTACCCTATGGTGTGGGTTGTCGTTAGATAGGTCTTTATAAAGTATGGGTTTGTGAAAACAACTTTTCGATTAAGAGATCCGTTTGTGAAATATTAAGCTTTAAAGTGCCAATAATTTTTGTTAGAAACGAGTGCCCCCCCGCCTCTAAAATCTAAACTATTGGGTTTGGAGGCGTGAAAAAAATCACAGTAGTAGTACATAAGACGAACTTAAAAGGAAATCTATCACAGCTAAGAAGCCGTTACAAGTTTTCAAGTAATAGACGTAATAGTCAATCAACTTATAAAATGTATTCGAAGAAGAAATAATACATTTTTATAGTACAAACACTTGAAAATTACATAACACTAGCTGACCCGTGCCCGCTTCGCTGTGCGTAAGACATTTCTAATACCATCGTGGACTTTTTTGTAGACGTTTTTAAGGTGTACAATACTGTAGTACATTATTTTGATATATCTCGTGGGGTTCAGCCAGCATTTGCAATGTAAGCGCAAAAAAATGTGTTTATTTACGACATCACATTAGAAACCTCTAAAATTATCAGTGTTTTTCTACTATATTATGCACTAGCTGACCCGTGCCCGCTTCGCTG
This sequence comes from Hydriomena furcata, assembly GCA_912999785.1. Classification (NCBI taxonomy): domain Eukaryota; kingdom Metazoa; phylum Arthropoda; class Insecta; order Lepidoptera; family Geometridae; genus Hydriomena; species Hydriomena furcata. Next base: position 12,086,472 of record OU538829.1, read on the forward strand.
TGCGTAAGACATTTCTAATGCCATCGTGGACTTTTTTGTAGACGTTTTTAAGGTGTACAATACTGTAGTACATTATTTTGATATATCTCGTGGGGTTCAGCCAGCATTTGCAATGTAAGCGCAAAAAAATGTGTTTATTTACGACATCACATTAGAAACCTCTAAAATTATCAGTGTTTCTCTACAATATTATGCATGTATTATACATATAAACCTTCCTCTTGAATCACTCTATTTATTAAAAAAAACCACATCAAAATCCGTTGTGTAGTTTTAAAGATATAAGCAAACATACATACATACATACAGACGCGGGAAGCGGAAAGCGACTTTGCTTTATACTATGTAGTGATGTATTATACATATAAACCTTCCTCTTGAATCACTCTATTTATTAAAAAAACCGCATCAAAATCCGTTGTGTAGTTTTAAAGATATAAGCAAACATACATACATACATACATACATATTACATACAGACGCGGGAAGCGGAAAGCGACTTTGCTTTATACTATGTAGTGATAATACGTTGTTAAGGCGCGGTAAGTTCTGAAAACCGCGGCCGAAACGACACTGACAGTTGACAACGGCAAGCTCTAGATGGCGTATGCTTATCGTAAATATTATCGACAGTTTTTATGAGATCGCGTTTCTGGTACCTACGTAGGCTGGTAATAGGCTTTACTATCTGGTGGGGGTAGTTAGAGGCACGGCCAAACATTATATTTGGCACATGCCCACATTTTGCAGTAGTTACGCATTCCATACGTGACTACTCAACTCGCTAGGTCACTGACCTCTATTATACAATAGAGGTCAGTACGCTAGGTACATGCCGATTTGACAGATGAACTATAAAAACTTGGAATGTGTTATGTCAATGTCAGTTAATCAGGTGCGCGCCGCGGCAAATCAGGATGTTTTTTTATGGGTTTTCAAAGACAAAAACTTTGTGTACATGCAATCAATGAAATAACCAAATAAATACAGCAAATAAATGTTGTCTGGGCATCTCGTCCAACTCTATTTTCTATTTGCCAAGTCGGAACGGTAAATATGGTAACACTGACTACAGACTCCATAAAAAAAAAAGTAGAACAAATGTTTATGTAAACAGAGCCGGCATTTTATATGTACCTATGTCAAAGTCAGTGCAAAACGCAAATCCTTGGCGCGGCGGAGTCAACCAATGCCATACATACAACACCGGTCAGCATAAATAAATGACGCGAATATTGAGACCGTTTCACAAGCCAAGCGAGCAGAAGAAGAGTTACGCGCTGGGTGTCCCGCCAGCCTCAACTGTCTGCCGGTCGAGGGCAGCCCGTGGCTTGCAGAAGGTCGACGAAGGATTCCCTGTCGCGGAGAAGAAACTCGTAATCAGCGTGGTACTGCTCCACTGTCTTCTGGGTTCACTTTGCAGGCAGTGGAATTTACTTTATTGCGATTTATAATCATACAAACTTCAAGTCATATTATGTGCTCCGTGTCTATAGAAAGTTTATGGATGTATTCATCGGGCTTTTGAACAAAAATAGTCTACATAGGGAAGCACCAAGAAAAAAGAGCTCTGACTTTTTGTGTTTTTATAATATGTATGATATTGTTATATTATTGTGCTTCTATTATACTCTGAAACATAACTTAGATTGGATAAAAAAAACCCTACAACCTACATTGTCTCAATCCGGTATACCTACCTACTTAGCTGGCTGTAAAAAAACATGAGAAGCGATGATAACTTTATGTGATTAGAAAGGAAATGAAGTAATAAAGTGTTAATAATCAATATTCTGGTTTATTTTCATGTTTACAAACTAATTTCTATTATCCAGCTGTTCCACCAGGCTTGTTTTCATTGAATAGTTTCAGTTTTCCTTATAAGTAACACAGCTTTCTCCGGAGAATCTTTGGGAACATCCCAGAATGAAGTGAATATTGTAGTCACTCCTAAAATTTTTTAATTAATGGTCAGTATTCAATGCTATATTGGTTTTAAATTTATTTTAGATTGTTTCCTAAACAAAACCATATCTTCATGTTTTTACACCGGAACTCAAACAAAAATGAATTGTAAAACATGATAGGCGGTACCTATACTTATAACGACGAGAAGTTGAAGCCCTTTTTTAGGGTTCCGTACCCAAAGGGTAAAAACGGGACCCTATTACTAAGACTTCGCTGTCCGTCTGTCCGTCTGTCTGTCACAGGGCTGTATCTCATGAACCGTGATAGCTAGACAGTTGAAATTTTCACAGATTATGTATTTCGGTTGCCGCTATAACAACAAATACTAAAAACAGAATAAAATAAATATCTAAATGGGGCTCCCATACAACAAACGTGTTTATTTGCTGTTTTTTATAGATAATGGTACGGAACCCTTCGTGCGCGAGTCCGATTCGCACTTGGCCGGTTTTTGAATTTCTAAGATTAGCGCTTACACTATGACGTCACATCGTCACGACCGCGACCGCGACGCGGGTCACGGCGCTTAGTTTTGTGTCGATCGTAATATCTTCTGAATGGAATGTCCGATTTGAGTAATTCAAAAAGTTATAGGTATATTGGTATTGAAACAGTTTTCAATATGAAATGATTTATTTGGATAAGGATTTATACGAAGGTATGGTTATCATGTCTGATATTGGTCAGCTTTTTTATTAATCGGACATTCCATTCAGAAGATATTACGATCGAAACAAAACTGAAGTGAATTTCCTGTCTAGTTCCTCCCTTATAATTTCACGGATAATGTCAGCAGAGAGGCAGTGGCATTGGCTTCGGGGCTTCGCGCGTTGCGTGACGTTATCGTATTCTTGGCCAATGTCCATGCGAAAAGATGCAGGTGCTGAAGGTGCGGCTGTAACTGTCGCAGGCGCAGTGCGGGCGCTCGCAGCCCGGGTAGGCTCTATAGTATATAGTAGTATATATATATATATATATATATATATAGTAAATCTATAGTTAATACAATTCTTTGTATATGGCTTGTTTTGATTAGTGATAGTTGTGATGCGTTATACCTCTAGATTTGATTGATCACAACTAAATATTTCCCGTTTTGTCTATTTACTTAAATATGAATAATTAATAAATAAATATCGCTGTTAAAAAACCCTTGCTATTCTATGTTGTTTAAAAATCGTCGTTATAATCAGTTTTTCAATATAAACCGTTTATTTGAAATTCAAAATGTTGTTATAGTGCCCACAACCATCGCTCTCACCCTACGTTAAAAACTAAAAAAAAAACCGACACAAATGTATCGACCAATCGAAAAGTCAAGGGAAGTCAATTTTACGAAAATTGCATATATCCAGAAATCCCAATAACTGTCATAAGCTCTCTCCCGCTTGGAGAGCTGGCAACGTCGCCTGTAGCCGCGTGACGCAAAAGCACAGAGCGACAACGCCGCTTTGAAACATGTAGTCCACCGCTCGTAATAACTATTTTCCAATCTGTGTCGCAGCCCAAGCTCTAGCGTTTGAATAATTTTTAATATGATGGTAAAAATCCACAACTTATTTTTCCCAGAATAAAAACTGTCCTTTTGTACAAGTTTTATTATCGACTAGCACTGTTAGTATAATGTTTGTTTGTTTTTTTGTAACTTTCAATAATTGCAAGTTATTTTTCGACCATTTCCGATTGAGCTGAGATTTTGCATCTTTTAGTTCTGGTCACAATACAATAATATGGTGACAGCGAGCTGTTCTGATGATGAAGTCAGACGTTTTTGTAGACGTTTACAATTGTAGTACAGGTCGCTGCTTAAATACTAAAGTGTCACAAATCAAAAAATGTGAAAATCGTTTTTAGTGCAAAAACGTGATCTAAAATGGTCATTTTATATAATAAAAATTTGATCCTTTTAATTATAGCACTATAAATAACTAAAACATACAAGTGTCTGTTTAGCATTTTTGCACTTTGCAGGCAAACTTCAGAGCTAAACTGCCATTTTATCAATTGCGACTTGATTTTTGACAGAAGCGCACATAGCTTATATGCAAAAGGGCCACATTTCAAAAAACTACCGGTTTTTTAATTAAAATTTATATTCAAAAGTGCCATTTTTTAGAATGTGTCCGTATCGAGTATAAAATAAACGTATGTATAATACTATTTATTAAACAAAGGTGCCACATTTTAGAATGCGTCGGCTTTGAATATAAAATGTATATTAGTACAATATTGTTTTCTATACACATTTCAAATGCGTTTGTTTTGAATAATAATTTTAGTTCGTTAAAATATTGCTTTTTATACATAAGTACCACATTTCGAAATGCGTTTGCGTAGAATATTATTTTTACGTGAATTCTAATATAATTTATAAGACATAAATGCCATTTCTTGGTTATTATGTCAAAAAAATTAAACATGGCGACATTTTTGACTTGGAATCTCTTACTGTTGGAAATTACTGTACCTACTATTCAAGATAAAACAAATTTGAAATAATCAAAGAACTTATTAAGAAAATATTAACATAATTTAAAGCGATGTAATACGCTAAATTTATAAGCTTATTAATAGAGATAATAATCTATCTAATAATCGGTCGTTATGTTTAGCGTTTGTAGACTACGAAAAATAATTTAATTCAGTGGAAACCTGTGTAAAGCTATGGTTATTCCAGCGGTGCCGTATTGACTACCAATACATTGTAGTGTTGAAATGCTTGTACAACAACGCCACCGTGTCAGTCCGGGTGCAGGAGCAGTGTACGAAAGCGATTTCTTTGAAGAGAAGCGTTAGACGGAGATGTTATTATATCCGTATACGAACTAAAGTCACCGACATACCCAAGAGGAGTAGCTAGTTGACGCGGCTGTGAGCGGGGTAGGTACATGGCTTAAAGAACTGATGGTCGTTGGGTAGAATGAATGGAAAGATGACCTGATAAAGGTTGCTGGGAGGCATTGGGTGCACACTGCACGAAATAGATCATTAGAATTGATTTTACGAAGAAGGCTAATGTTTAGCAATGGAATGTTCTATGGCTGAAATTATAAAGATGACGAAGTGATTAATATGTTTGAGTTAATAACAACTGGGTTGTGATTTAGGTACTCATTGATTTTTAGAAAGACAGATTTAGCAGAAAATATATAGTTTTATTAATTATTAAACACTTATATACTTGTAGTTAAATAGATTTATGAAGCCTTTATAGTGACTTTATTATTATTTTTGTGTAGCTAGTAATAATGTTGAACTCAGTTTAGAGATCAACATTAAATTACCTCTTATTTTGCCCCAATAACTTTGTATAAAAATAGTTTTTGGTTTTTTAAATAAATAGCGAATTATTTTTAGTATTATCAAAAAAAAATATTAGCATGCTTTCGATATTGTATAATATTTGTTTTATTAATAGGTTTTTTACATCAGACGAAGAAGTGAAGGAAAAATCTAAAGAAAACTCTTATTTTTGTATAATATGTGGCCTTTTATCGATAACTTTAATTTACGTTTAAATATTTTTTTATATGCAAAAGGGACACATGTGGTATTTTACGCCAATAGGTTAAAGTTACAGCAAAACGAAAAATATAGATAGATACAGCTTAAAATTACGCTTCTAGTGATCCAAAACTCATAACTAATAAAAATAAAAATTTCTCAGAAATTAAAAAAATATTTTTTTAAAACTTTGATTGGCTCTTCTGAAAAAACAGAAATTTTGAAATATGACCGTTTAGTATTTAAGCAGCGACTGTGTAGGTACATTATTTTGATATATCTCGCGGGGTTCAGCCAGCGTTTGCAATGTAAGCGCAAAAAATGTGTTTATTTACGACATCACATTAGAAACCTCTAAAATTATCAGTATTTCTCTACTATATTAAGCATGTATTATACATAAAAACCTTCCTCATGAATCACTCTATCAATAAAAAAAAACCGCATCAAAATCCTTTGCGTAGTTTTAAAGATTTAAGCATACATAGGGATATAGGGACAGAGAAAGCGACTTTGTTTTATAGGTACTATGTAGTGATGAACTATCCCTACGTAATAAAGCAGGTGGCATTAATACTCCTTGGTAGAATAGGAAGTAAAAACTCTTTGTCTGTCAAAGTAATTTTTTTAAAAAACTTGCGTGTTCGGCGGTTGGCGGGACTATGCTCTGTGTCACAGAGTGGCGGGTAATAGGTAATATACCTATTAGAACACAATCAGCCACCAAAACGTAGTCTGTTATGTATGCGCCATGTTCTTTGAACATTATGTAACAAAAATGACAGGATCATTGAACCGATTCTTACTAAAATCTTGGGATTTATATAACCCGCTGAATATATTATTATTCATACGTACCTATTTTGTTCAACTGCGGGTTTTGCTATGGTTAGAAGTGTTAGTGATGATGCTGAACTATCATCCTTCGAGAAAGTTATACGAAAATCCGACTGGTCGTTCCAGATTTTTTCCAGAATTTTTCCCTACAATTTATCCAAGAAAACGTTGTGAAGTGAAAGAGGATTGAGAAAGGGATGATTAGATGGTTTGGGCATGTGGAGAGAATGAATGAAGAAAGATATTGACAAAACAGGTATATAAGGCGAGTGTGAAAGGGAGCGTTGGAAGAGGAAGACCTCGGCGTATTTTCCTGGACCATATTGGAAACGTTTTGAAAAAAAGCCGGGTCAAGAGTACTCTAAACCGACGAGCATGCATGAGGAATGTGATGAGAGTGAATGCTAAAGAAGTATGTCAGGATCGTAGCAAGTGAAAAGCCGTGATCTCTGCCTACCCCTTTGGGAAACAGGCGTGATTTTATGTATAAATGTATGTATGTATGATAAAGTATGTAGTTATGTAAGTACTTACTGTTTTCTTTGCCTAATATTTTTCACAAGATTATCAAAGATAACGTAGATAGGTAAAATTGATAAAATAGGAAGGTTTACTTACTGTTTTATTTCTCTTATATTTTTAGCATGTTTTCTTAGGGTACGTAACCATTATCTCTTTTTGTTTTTTTTTTTTTTTGAAATATTACCCATCTTTTTTCAATTCGTAAATAATCTTTCCGACCGCTGCAATGACGTCAAACACACGTCTGTCTCTGACAGTAGTCACAGGGGTACTGACTACTGACTAAGCCATGGGCGATGCGTGCTCCGCCTTAGCTTTTCGAATAAATTAATGATATAAATTATGTATAATTACTTATCAAAAATCTATTCTAATAGAATTGTAGATCTACATATTACCTATCTTTAACAATAAATCACAAGTTGATTTTAATAGTAGGTATATAAAATATTTCGATCATAAATTCTAAAACGTATCATTTAGAAATAATATTTTTATCGTGAAAAGTTTCTGCTATTATGTTTTCAGCTTAATAGAAATGTAGGTAGGAACCTGAAGTAATATACTTATAAAAATAGGAGATGTGGCTTGTTCAGAAGTATTTTATTTTTCGTTTGGAAAAAGAGCAATCGTCGACATACAGGGCCTTAACTGTGTAAACTACGAAACCCTACAAATCGCGTGACCCGACACGCGCTTGGCTGGTTTTTGTTTATTTAATGAGTGCCTCAATTTCTCAGAAGCTTGCATCCCCAGTTTGAATCTGATTATGAAACGTAATCTCTCTGAGGGTATTTCGAAAACAAGGTTATATTTAAATAATTCACTGTTTACAAAGAGTTGTACTTAAACTGCTTTGTTATATCATACTTCAAAATATTTAAGACCCTTGTTTTTGAAGTCTCTTATTTACTTGTGTTGGTACTTAAAACCTTTTGAAACAGCTTTCTCTATTTTCATGATTATATATAGGATCATAAAAACAGCAAGAAAATCATAAATTATGTCTTAATGCTGAATTTTACCACCAAAAGAAACAGCTTTCTGTACTCACCTCGCCCAGTATATTTTATTCAGAAAACGTTTGCCAAAGTAAGTACTGCTCAGAAGTGCTGGAACATAAATATTAACGTTAGTAGTGATAAATGGCTGGTGCTACTTAGGAGTCTAATCTCGCTGCAGACTCTCAAACAATGTGTGACCTTGTCACAAAGTTGTAGAGTCAGCTTGGACCGACAGTGGTTATGGCTCGAGTAGGCATGTTTTTACGTCACTACCAGAGAGGGTATGTTTTTTAAACGTCATGTTTGCTTAGTAATAAGTAATGAGTTATGTTCGCCTAGTAAGTACATAGTCGGCGGATCTAGGTAAACTTGAATCGCGCGGCAGACAATTTTCGACCTCATGCACAAACCTGTCTCTCCTGTAGATAAACTCGACTTAGCTTATATGATGATACTATGAGAGCCTACTCCATCAAAACTTATGCCCTAGGAACTATAGTTTCTCGTAATTTAGTTAAAAAAATAAAAATATATATACCCGTCGCGTCGACTTGAGAACCTTATCGTTTTTTCATCGGTTAAAAAAAGTAAATCTTTTTTTATATAAATTACGTATGATGTTCACCTCACTAATTAAATGCAATTTCGTTATTACTAAAATTTGACCAAATTGACACTAAATATGATCTATGGGCTAACACAAATCAATATAGTATCGTTAAAACGTCAAAACTTACACTTATACAATACTAGCGACCCGCCCCGGCTTCGCACGGATGCAAAGCTGATACCAAAATATATTACAGAATGTCTTTGTATACTCGTTAACAGCATTTAAAATTAAAAAAAGAAGTCGCGCTGAATTGATATCTTAAAATTATCAGTGGTTCTCTAATATATTAAGCATGTTATTATACATATAAACCTTTCTACTGAATCACTCCATCTATTAAAAAAAACCGCATCAAAATCCGTTGTGTAGTTTTAAAGATATAAGCAAACATACATACAGACGCGGGAAGCGGAAAGCGACTTTGCTTTATACTATGTAGTGACAAGTGTCATCTTTGACGTTTAGACGATACGATGACGATATATTATGAGACAATACGTTCTGGCCCTTCTGGTACTCCAAGTTTCATGGAAATTAGTTTAGTCGTGATTAAACAGCCGTGTTGACCGAGTGGGAGGTACCTCGACTTTCAATCTGAAGGTCATGTGTTCGAATCCTGGCGTGCAACAATGGATTTTTCTGTTCGAAAAATTTATATGCGCATCTAAAACACTTACTCAAAACGGTAAAGGAAACCAGTTAGTATTCTTATAAGCGGCGATGGACTTGAAACCTGTCACGTATGGTATGCTAACTAATGCAAAATGTGGGCATGTGCTAAATAAAATGTTTTGACGTGCCTCTAACTACCCTCACTAGACATTTTCAAAAGAACTAAGCGTCTGGAGATCTGAGAGGATGTCTACCGTACTTGGGAATTACAGTCGTGATCCTATTTATTTTATTTTTTACTAGCCGACCCGTGACAGACGTCCTTTCAAATTTCAATATTGGAATAGAAAAGACTGAATGTTTCTAGTCTGTAATGTCAGATTTCTTGCACACCAGCGCCATCTATACAGAAATCATCCCTTTTGCGTTTTTTTATCGTTTTAGGGATGTTTTTTTATATTCTAAAGTAGTCTATTATTTTTTCGGGCATTATATCTACATCTACAGCAAATTTCAATTTAATCCGTTTTGTCACACAAACATACATTTCTTTTCACAAACTTTCGCATTTATAATATTATTAGGATTAGGATTATAAACCACCAACGTCAAATATTTCGCTTTTGTAATAAGTTTTCTCGTTTACAATTTGGGTCGTTTCGTTTCTGGTTTTTTTTTGTTGATGGAACAACTTTATTCAGTACTAGCGACCCGCCCCGGCTTCGCACGGGTAGCATGTTATTATACATATAAACCTTCCTCCTGAATCACTCTATCTATTAAAAAAAACTGCATCAAAATCCGTTGTATAGTTTTAAAGATATAAGCAAACAGACATATACATACAGACATACAGACGCGGGAAGCGGAAAGCGACTTTGCTTTATACTATGTAGTGATGTTTGGAGTGTTCGTTATTTTATTATAATGATCTCGACATAGTCCGTACCAAAGTACCAAAAGTAAAATAAAAACCGGCCAAGTGCGAGTCGGAATCGCGCACAAAGGGTTCCTTCCGTACCAATAAAAAACGGCAAAGAACACATTTTTTGTATGGGACCCCACTTAAATATTTATTTGATTCTGTTTTTTTATATGTGTTGTAATAGCGGCAACAGAAATACTTCATCTGTGAAAATTTCAACTGTCTAGTTATCACGGTTCATGAGATACAGCCCTGTGACAGACAGAAGGACAGCGAAGTCTTAGTAATAGGGTTCCGTTTTTACCCTTTGGGTACGGAACCCTAAAAACTTTGTCTTTACTCACTCTTTCAACAAACAAAAAATGTTTTTTTATTATTTTAAGGTACAGATAACAGGGCCCCTGGGTTTATCATTATGTATTTTAAAACACTACAATTTTTTTTTATAAACATGAAGTCTGTTTTGTTTTTAGTTTCTCAACGTAATTATTACAAACCTTTTTAGGGTTCCGTATCCAAAAAGTAAAAACGGAACCCTATTACTATGAATTCGCTGTCTGTCTGTCTGTCCGTCCGTCCGTCCGTCTGTCTGTCACAGGGCTGTATCTTATGAACCGTGATAGCTAGTTGAAATTTTCACAGATTACGTATTTCTGTTGCTGCTAAAATCAGAATGAAATATTTTTTTAAGGGGGGCTCCCATACAACAAACGTGATTTTTTTGCCGTTTTTATAAATAATGGTACAGAACCCTTCGTGCGCGAGACCTTCGACTCGCACTTGGCCGGTTTTTTTTTTGTATTGGCAAACCAGTTCGTCTGTACGTGTTTACAAGCAGAAACACTCCCTCTATTAGAAATGTTACCAAACTAGTTACAATCTGTTCCGTTTACTGCAAACGACAAATTGTTTCATTTCTCTTGTGTTGCGGCAAAGTAATAGTTCCCATTGTTTTATGTACGATGAAGTATGCCAACCACTTTTACGGTTCTGCGCGCGACTGTATTTTTTCTTTGGCGTACTTGAGATGTTGCGTTCGTGTTACTTTTTGCTTAGTAACATTGTTGACTAGATTTGTTTGCCTCAGGTATCTAAATGTATGAAACTTTGACGTTACTAATTGACTGATCTATCAACGCAATGTCTAAACCACTGGTCTTAGAAACTTGAACCTTAGAAAATTATGGTAATGTACTTCATTTGGTAAATAAATAAATATTGATGGACTTTAACCACAACGCCATCTGGTTGATCTATTCCAAAGTTGGTCCCATTTCAATTGTTATTATGTCGGACTAATACTCCTTCATAAAATTTAAATATAAAATACCGGCCAAGTGCGAGTCGGACTCGCGCACAAAGGGTTCCGTACCATTATCTATATAGTACGGCAAAAAAAACACATTTTTTGTATGGGAGCCCCACTTAAATATTTATTTTATTCTGTTTTTAGTATTTGTCGTTATAGCGGCAACAGAAATACATCATCTGTGCAAAATTACAACTGTCTAGCTATCACGGTTCATGAGTTACAGCCCTGTGACAGATAGACGGACAGCGAAGTCTTAGTAATAGGGTACCGTTTTTACCCTTTGGGTAAGGAACCCTAAAAACGAATATCGTCTCTTAACTATTTGATTGGTCAAAACATTTTCGTCAATTTCATTGTAGTCTCAAAGCTGAATTATTAACTACTTCTCTCAAACTAGGACAGGATTAAATGGAATGCAGTAAGATTTTCCGCTGACTAACTACGAAATCACTTAATCGCGTCCGCGGTTACTAGCGTAATCGGCTTTTAATAGACTTATGCGAATTTAAGGCTTAAGTTTAGGTAGCTCTATTTATTTAGCTGCTTTTCGTTGTTGCTGTTTTTTTTTTACTTTTTTTTTATAAACATTGCGTCGGTTTTCGATTATGTCTGTTCCATCGTATCTTCTTAAGTACATACACAACTTCGCTAGTTTATAACATAACTTAAACAGACAAAAACTATGGCAAAGATAATGAATGAAGTAGGATCACGGCTGTAATCCCCAAGTACGGTAGACATCTTCTCAGATCTCCAGGCACTTAGATCCTTAAAGATGTCTAAAAGGAAGTCAGAGGCACGACTAAACATTACATCTGGTACAATACGCACAATTTGCAGTAGTTAGCATTCATTATACAAGGTAAAGTCAACGTTACAACTAAGAATATGGAGATAAGTGCACCCGATATCTTAACAAATTCGTGCGATAAAACGTCAAAAATAAATTGAGCCCCGGAGTATTCTAAATCGATCCACGCGACTGGTTTCCTCGAGGGTCGGCAAAGCTTCTGATTATTCCACTCTTTGTTCCAGGAGCAATGACCCTACCGGCCTGAGGGCTGAAGCGATGGCGCGTATGGGAGCTGTCTGCTTGTTCACAGTTCATTTCCTTTCGTGCTTTATCGGTGAGTGGCTTTTCACTTTATTCTGTGCCGTAGACACGCTAAAATGTTGGAGTGCTGTTATGTGCTCTTTGTGACCGGTTGTGTCACGTGTTTTGTATAACTTATGAAAGTGCAAGAATTTTGCATGTATCTTCACTACATAGTATAAAGCAAAGTCGCTTTCCGCTTCCCGTGTCTGTATGTATGTATGTATGTTTGCTTATATCTTTAAAACTACACAACGGATTTTGATGTGGTTTTTTTTAATAGATAGAGTGATTCAGGAGGAAGGTTAATATGTATAATAACATGCTACCCGTGCGAAGCCAGGGCGGGTCGCTAGTCGTGTATATAACTATGTCACAATGTTTGTTTTGGAATCTTGCTTATCAATTTTAATTTACTAAGAAGTTCCATTGTGAGTGTCTCTTGAACAGCTCCTGACTCCATCATCAGATCAGCTCACTGTCGCCATATCATTGCATTGTTATCAAAGTTTTATAGGTATGAAAAATTTCAGCTCAATAGATTAGGAATAACTGCTTCAAAATTGAGTTGCAAGATTCCACCCGGAAAAACATAGATACATTAAAAAATAAAAATTGTGCATACACACATACATTGCAAGTTAAATAAAAGCTTGTAAAAATGTTTCTGCCATTTGGTTTCCATTTACGTTCAGAAATTCATCATAACTAACATAAAATGTTTAATGTATAAGTCAACATAAGTGTTATGTTGACTTATATATTGATAGAAATTCTCAATAAAATATTTTAAAGATGGCAAGCGTACAGTCAAAGCAATAAATAACGGAACTTTCGCAATGAATTTGTACTCTTAAACTTTTCTCGCATAGTTTTCGAACTCACATTTATATTGCAAGCCGCAATCGTTTCTACCTCACAAAGAAACCAAACGTAGCTTGTAGCTTTACGAGTTACTCAATAAATCCGCGTCGTAAATTCTAACTCCCGGGATAAAAAAGGAGAAATTGAAACTGTAAGAAATAACTTTACTCTTTCACGCAATGCAGTACAATACTCGTAACCCACAGGTGTGTCTGTATAAACATTTCATGGCCATAATAAAAAATCGGCCAAGTGCGTGTCGGATTCGCGCACGAAGAGTTCCGTACTATCTATAAAAAACGTAAAAAAAACGCGTTTATTCAATTTCAAAAATCATTTATTTTAATAATATCACAAGGATTACTTTGAAACGTCTTAGGAACTAGGTGAAGCTACGCCGATTCCACGCGACCAAGCCTAGAAGAATCAGGCAACAAACACGGCTTGGGGTCTACCTTTTTTTTAATGATCCTTTCCTTAATGCTATGTAGAGCTCCAGTGTGATGCTAATCTAACAAGGTAAAGGCTAAAACAAGAATAATAATTAAAAGTACTACTCAACTCACTACTATTTTATGGGAGCCCCACTTAATTTTTTTTTATGTTTTTAGTATTTGTTGTAATAGCGGCAACAGAAATACATCATCTGTAAAAATTTCAACTGTATAGCTATAACGGTTGAGATGAGATGCAGCCTGGTGACAGACAGACGGACATCGAAGTCTCAGTAATAGGGTCCCGTTTTTACAGTTTGGGTACGGAACTCTGAAAAAGCAGGGTCGACTGTATCCTCATTACGGTACCCTAAAACAATTCGGGAAAAATAAGACCTTTTGTAATGATAAAACGATCTTTGCATACCAGATGTCGAGAGAAAACGAATTAGTATTCTTGAAAGCGGCGTTCGGCTCGCAACCTGTCACGTATGGAATTTTAACTACTGCAAACGGTATGCGCGAACTTGAGGCATACTGGTTTTAAGCCTGTAATTTCCGGAAGACCGGAACATAGCATGCTGCTTGGCGGCAGAAATAGGTATGGTTGTAGTTCTGTCCTAGACGAGCCCTTTCACAGTTACCTGTATGAGTTACCTAAACAAAAAAGTTTTGGTTTATTTTGCACACTATTTACTTAGTAGGTATTATAATATAATCGCACTTTAATCATAATATCCTATTAATATTATAAATGCGAAAGTTTGTAAGGATGTTTGTATGTTTGATAGTCAATCAGGCCTAAATGACAAAACGGCTTAGAATTAAATTTACTGTAATTGTTGAATGTTACCTGAAATAAATGAAAACCGGCAAAGTGCGAGTCGGACTCGCGCACAAAGGTGATAGCTAGACAGTTGAAATTTTCACAGATTATGTATTTCTGTTGCCGCTATAACAACAAATACTAAAAACAGATTAAATTAAATATTTTAGTTGGGCTCCCATACAACAAACGTGATTTTTTTGACGTATGGTACGAAACCCTTCGTGCGCGAGTCCGACTCGCACTTGGCCGGTTTTTCATAAAAAAAAATCACCTGTACCTTTAAAATAAGTCTTACAAACGCAGTCTAAAATTAGAGACACGACAAATGAATCAACAAAGCTGCGGATCATAATTTATTTAACACTCAATCAAGCTTCGACTGACAATTGGGGATTTACGAGTTCGTCTCACAGAAGACTTACATTTTCCAGTCCATTTATTTTTAGAGTAACACGATTAATTTTTAATCTGTTCTGTGGGAACATTAATCGAGAGTTTGGAGTGGCATCTAAAAAACCGGCCAAGTGCAAGTCGGACTTGCGCACCAAGGGTTCCGTACTATCCTAATCCTAATTATATTATAAATGCGAAAGTTTGTGAGTTTGTATGTATGTTTGTTCCTCAATCAGGCCTAAACGACAAAACGGATTCAGTTGAAATTTGCTGTAGATGTAGATATAATGCCCGAATAAATAATAGACTACTTTAAAAAATGATAAACATCCCCAAAACGATAAAAAAAACGCAAAAGAGATGATTTCTGTATAGATGGCGCTGGTGTGCAACAAATCTGACATCACAGACTAAAAACATTCAGTCTTTTCTATTCGATTATTGAAATTTGACAGGACAACGTCTGTCACAGGTCGGCTAGTTATCTATAAAAAAACGTAAAAAGAAAAACACTTTTGTTATATGGGAGCCCTACTTAAATATTTAATTTAATCTGTTTTTAGTATTTGTTGTTATAGCGGCAACAGAAATTCTGTGGGAAATCTGTGAAAATTTCAACTGTCTAACTATCACGGTTCATGAGATACAGCCCTGTGACAGACAGACGTACAGGCGGAGAGATGGACAGATGGACAGACGGACAGATGAACAGACAGACGGACAATGAAGTCCCGTTTTTACCCGTTGAGTACGGAACCCAAAAAATGGCACTTGAGTGAACCGTCAACACTTTTTTGCCGTTTTATCATCAAAATGTTTTTGTAAAACTTGATTAATTATGAAGGACCAAATCGATAATTTCATTAACATTGTTCTATTTCTTTGAAATTTGAGATTGGAGCGAATTGTTTATCAAATGTTTTAAACTCTTGAGTTACAGATTGACTGACTGGCTAATATATTAACGTTCAGCCTAAATCACTGCTCCTAAAAACTAAAAATTTGAAGGGTGTAATCCTTTTGGTGTTTAAGGGTGCACAAAGTAAGTAATTCTCAAAACTCAAGCCCTTAGGGAGTGCAGCGGTGATTGAAATAAATTTTAAGACGCCATAATGGGCTATTTGACAAGATTTTGATAGCCATTCTAGATTTTTCAGTAGTGACTGTGGAACCCATAAAAAAATATTATTTTCTACTCTGTTAAGTATTGGCCCTAAAAATGAAAATTAAATATCGACTATTTAAATAACCCGCAAAAACGCTTCTTATGCAAATGGCGTCGCACTAGTCGTGACGTCTGTGACGTTACATGCTTGTCAACAAATACACAAACGTCAAGTTTTTTAAGGCAGGCGATGAATATTGACGCATGTTTCGTCATCGTCGATTCGACCAATCCTGACCGTTTTGTGTCACGTGACTGGCGTTAAAGTAGATAATTTTTAGGTTTTTTAATAAATCATTGTTTATTTTCAAGTCATATTACTCTATAACAACGACGATATAAACAACACTTTATTTTTCATACTGTCAAATAGCATAATATGATATCAGTTTATCTTCAAGATGTTATTATATAACTTGTTTTTGATAAAATAAACAAAATATCAATCATTTTAGTAACATTGTTCTGTTTCTATAAAATTGAGATTGGACCAAATTGTTTAATATAAAATTACTCTTAATTGTGTCTAACAATAGGCGCCATTTATAGGGGTTAATATTTTACCATCAAGATAATTGTTTTTATTAAAGATGTTTTTTTAATTTGATTTAAATATAAATACTCTAGCTGTCCTGACAAACGTCTTGTCAAATATTAATAAATCTCACAGATAAAGCATTTTAAGTTTTTCCCGAACTTTACGCTGAATTTAAACTAATATCGCTATTAAAAAATGAGGGTTGGTGGTAGAAGGGTGAAAATGTATTTTTAAGTGATAAATCATAAAAAAATAACAAATAAAAATTTCTTCCAAAAAAAAATGTTTTTTTTTAATTTTTATGGTTGGGTATATTTAGTCTGTAAGCTTAGTCGTTAGTTTTCGTTAGGGTTCCGTACCCAAAGGGTAAAAACGGGACCCTATTACTAAGACTTCGCTGTCCGTCTGTCTGTTTGTCTGTCCGTCCGTCCGTCCGTCTGTCTGTCACAGAGCTGTATCTCATGAACCGTGATAGCTAGACAGTTAAAATTTTCACAGATTATGTATTTCTGTTGCTACTATAACAACAAATATTAAAAACAGAATAAAATCAATTATTAAGGGGGGCTCCCATACAATAAACGTGATTTTTTACCGTTTTTATAGATAATGGTACGGAACCCTTCGTGCGCGAGTCCGACTCGCACTTGGTCTGTTTTTAATTATTAAATGGCTATTTTATAGTACTCCCAACAAATTGCTATAATTTACGGTAACGATTTAAAACAAAGAGAGTTCCCTCAATTTTGTTACTGATTGCACAATGTAGGTACATGTTTTGTGCCTTGGTTTGTGGAATGGCAAAAATTTATTAACTTTTAGGAAGTTTCAAAGTTTGGATATAAATCACTTGTGCTCGCTGCTATTATTTAGAATCTAGGTAACTACGAGTCGGCTGTACAGTTTTCAATCGAAAGATATTTTTAGCCGACTTTAAATAAAAGGCTCTTTTGGGCTATGTACTTTTTGTTATATTAATAACTAGCCGACCCGTACAGACGTTGTCCTGTCAATTTTTAATAATCGCATTGGAAAAAGCAATTTCAGGCAACTTCCAATTTTGTACTGATAAAATAAATTACGAATTTGGTAGAATGCGTATCATTCATTAGTCAAAACTGCGTTGCTATGACGACTTTAGTGTGACGTTTTTAGTCAGTGATGTCAGATTTGTTGCACACCAACGCCATCTATAACAAAATCATCCCTTTTGCGTTTTTTTATCATTTAGGGTTTGTTTTTCTTATTATAATGTCCTCTTTATTTATTCTGATTTGTTATCTACATACTGCAGCAAATTTCATCTTAATCCGCTTTGTCGTTTATGTTTGATTTGAGAACCTTATCACAAACTTTCGCATTTATAATAATATTAAGATTACTAATTTGAAAGGGTTCCATATAAATAGAACTTACCTAAATAAATGATTTTTGATAAAATAAAAAGAAAACAAAAATCATCAGAGGACAAATAAAAATGTCACGTCATTTTCGCTGTTGAAATTAGCGTAGAACTTACTTGAAATTGGTATACTCGAGTTGTTTGTTTTGTAATAATATTTTTCACAAAAACTTATAAAAATTACTCCTGAACTCCCACGGGGTATTAAATTTTTTTTGAAATGAATAAAACCTTATTATCAAACCTCATAACTGCTATCCCGACCTCATTATTATAACATCCAACCTCATTTTTTTTATTATTATTTTGTTATTTTGCAAAATAAACATGTAAACAGACAAGCAGCATATTTTATTAACATAGCTATTTCGGGGTACGGGGTTAACCATTCGTTCTTATTTCAAATCAGAACAAAACGAAATACATTCACTCATACTTAACTTAGATTTTTTTTTATACTAAGCTCTCGATGTTTGCATTATCAGGACTTGCCATTGATAGTCCCCCTAAGATAGTCTTCTCTAAATGGCTAAATGTTAAAGAAAATATTCACCGCGCTTGACACAGTCGTGATTTTGTTTACGTTTTACGTTAGTAGTAGGTACCTACTTAACAAATCTCATAATTAGCGTGATTAATAAAATCAAATTTTATCTGGACTACAAAAACATTCAAATTAAGAAATAGGAGCTCATGTTATACTGGTGTTTTTTTTTCTTTCTTATACCTAGAAAACTTTGAAACCCAGAACAAATATATAATCGACATCTCCTAAATCTGTTTTATGTTCATACTTTTGTATAATAAAAGTTAACGCATATAAAATACTAGGGACCCGCCCCGGCTTCGCACGGGTAGCATGTTATTATACATATAAACCTTCCTCCTGAATCACTCTATCTATTAAAAAAAACCGCATCAAAATCCGTTGTGTAGTTTAAAAGATATAAGCAAACATACATACATACATACATACGCGGGAAGCGGAAAGCGACTTTGCTTTATACTATGTAGTGAAGACCACAAAAACTCTTGGCAGCAAAAGTGGCATTATATTTATTTTCTCAATATGTCTCAATGAATATTAATATATGTTTATAAACCATGGCACGCCATGAATTAATCTGTCTTTCAGTTATACATACAATGATTTTGGCAAGAGAGGCTTATCTAAGCTAGCGATTTTACTCAACGCATCTACTGTAGATACAGTTTGATTGGTGCTTTTATTATAAATTAAATTCCAAAAAAGTTCCAATAATTCATGTGTTATCACAATATTCCTGGGAATTTTTAAAAAATTGTTCCCGATAATTACAAACATAACAAAATATGGAACCCTATAAACTAGCCAATCGGTGAAGCCGTTATCAAAAGATGATCTTTCATACACGCTATCTACCATTTTTATAAATTTTATTTAACTTGCCTTATGTTTTTTAAATAAAAATATTATATCAATAAAATTTTAAAAGTACACTAGGACTGTTTCCATGACTGTGTCCATGGAGTCAGGAGCTGTTCAACGGCTTAGAGCAACACGGGCTTCCTACGGAAGGGAATAGCCATTCGCTGCGATCCCCTCTGTCAAAGTAAATAAATAAATAAATAATAAATAAATATTGGTGGACATTTTACACATCGCCATCTAGCCCCAAACTAAGCAAAGCTTGTACTATGGGAACCAGATAACTGATAGAATACTTATATACTTTTTTTTTGTAAATACATACATATGATACATACTAACACCCAGACACAGAGCAAACATCTATGTTCATCACACAAATATTTGCTCTGGGTGAAAATCGAACCCACAACCTACAGCGCTGAAGGCAGAGTTACTACCAACTGAGCTGTGAGGCTGTGGTAGTAGGTAGTAACACAAGTCCAAGTGGGCATACACATTTTATTAAACGTGTCAATGTGTGAGTCATCTGTACACGAATTATTAGTGTATTGTTGGATTGTTTATGTGTTAACGTCATCATTACATTCAGTTGTTTTTGCATGTAAGTGTGCAGAACTGCACTTGTGTGCACATTTCCCCTCGCAACAAACACCAGAACTAGTAATCCCTTCCGTAGGAAGCCCGTGTTGCTCTAAGTTCAACGGAAACTCGCAACGGAACTCCTTAGTAAATACTTCGATTGAGTGAATGTTATATGAGACAGATGATAGCGCAATGGTCTAAATGATTTTACAAAAAGCTTGTCATTAAAAAATATTTTTCAACAGAAAGCTTATCGATTTATCAAAACGCTTTCGTCGGTTTTCTTTTAAGGTTTTAAAACGCAATTATTTTACAGCATGCCGCCAAGACAGCAGCAACAACAAACCACGAGACCAAAGCACAGTATCGGAGTCCTCCAAGAGGTTCCGAGCTGAGTTCCTTGAAGACTGGCCACATCAAACCGGCTCCCCTTACTTTGATCCGACCACGCCAGACAACGTCACGGGATTGGTCGGCCACCCGGTTATATTGCTTTGTAAAGTGAAAAATCTCCAAAATAGAACCGTAAGTAACTGGTACATATTTTATCATTGTAAAGCTTTAGTTTTTTTACTCGCAAGTGTACCTATCAAGAATGTTTTTAAGGTGAAATTAGAAAAGCTTCTTACAAATAAAGCGTAGTATATGAATATTTCAATGAAAAAAAGCCGTGTTGGCCGAATGGGATGTACCTCAATTTTCAATCTGAAGGTCGTGGGTTCGAATCCCGGCGTGCATGAATGGATTTTTCTGTTCGAAAAACTTTATATGCGCATTCAAACACGTGCTCAAAACGGTGAAGGAAAACATCGCGAGGAAACCAGTTAGTGTTTTTATAAGCGGCGATGGGCTTGCAACCTGTCACGTATGGAATGCTAACTATAGTTTTTTTTTTAATTATAATAACTTTGATATTAAGCTATTCTGAATTATATTATTTGTTATTAATTATTTTATTAATTATAGTTTACCAACATTTAGATTATTGCATGCATGATGCGCTGATTATATGGCCGTACCATAACGGTATTATTAATTTTATTATTTGTTTTATACCCATATATCGCAATAAATAATTTGAGTTTACCTACACAACGTGTAATCTTTGTATCGAGATATACCATTTTTATTTACGAGTATATTTCTATTTTATTTTGAATTATAGAAAAAAAAAAATGGTAGATACTTTTTTTCGCGCTATTTTAACTTTGAACTAAGTAAAGCATTCACTATGGAAACTAGATAAACGATACAATAGATACTTAAATTTTTAAAAAAGCAGGAATTAATAAATTCTTTATAATATTAACGAAGATCGAGTTTCTCTTAGTAAAAATAGTGCATTGTTTGTTGTATGTCCTATACCTCCCCCGCCGCGCTGTGTCGCGGTTTCGGTTAAACTGTAATGTGTACTGCTTGTTGTCAGGTGTCATGGGTCCGTCACCGCGACATCCACTTACTGACAGTGGGCCGCTACACGTACACGTCCGATCAGAGATTCGAGGCGGCGCACAAGCCGCGCTCCGAGGAGTGGGCGCTGCGCATACGCAGCCCGCAGCGCCGCGACTCCGGACAGTACGAGTGCCAGATCTCCACCACACCACCTATTGGTCACGCTGTCCTTCTAAACATCGTAGGTATGTAATTTGTAGATTATAAATAATAAATATTGGCGGACTTTCCACACAGCGCCATCTAGCCTCAAAATAAGCAAAGCTTGTACAATGGGAACCAGATAACTGATAGGATACATAGATACTTTTTTTTTTAAACACATTAACACCCAAACACTGAACAAATACATATATGTTCATCACACAAATATTTGCCCTGGGAGAAGATGAAACCTACAATCTACAGCGCTGAAGGCAACTCTACTACCAACTGAACAGTGAGGCCGTCTAAGTAAATAATTCTATTGAATCATGGTTTTGCGAAGGGTTATTCTAGAAATTACCATTGACTTTCCCCATCAACAGGCATTTCTGGGCACGCTGCCCTCCTCAACATCGAGCATGTTTCTACGAGGGACTGCACTATGACGTTCCCTATCAATAGGCATTTCTGGAAAAAAACTCCTTTTATCCTAGCTGACTGCCCATTGAGTTTAAAATGGGCATTTCTGTACTTTTTGTTTACAAATGTCTATACGAGTACTAGAGTAACTGATGGTTTTGTCATTCTATAATCAGAAAGCCGTGTTGGCCGAGTGGGATATACCTCGACTTTCAATTTGAAGATCGAATCCCGGCGTGCGTCAATGGATTTTTCTGTTCGAAAATTTATATGCGCATCAAAAACACGTGCTTACAACGGTGAAGAAAAACATCGAGGAAACCAGTTAGTGTTCTTATAAGCGGCGATGGACTTGCAGCCTGTCTCGTATGGAATGCTAACTACTGGAAAATGTGCGAATGTGCCAAATATATTGTTTGGAGGTGCCCTACCCCCACTAGACATCTTCAAAGGATCTAAGCGTCTGGAGATCTGAGAGGATGTCTACCGTACTTGGGGATTACAGTCGTGATCCTATTTATTTTTTTATAATCGGAATACTACTCAAAAATGTACATCGAAAATGTGTAAAAATATACTCGTACCAACAACAAAACACTGTTTTGCATTCAAGTAATAATTAGACAATCATGGTACTAAAGCTACGGCGTAGCTCGCTACGAGATATTGTAGCATAATGTTCAGTAATTATCTAACAGTAGTTCATAGTTGCTTACAACCAAAGTTGTATAAGGTATGTAATAGTATGCTGCTGAAACTTTATTAACTTAAGTTCTAGAAATCGAAACATATCAGATTTTTGAACACTACATTTCTAGAAACCTTAAATTCCAAATGTCATTGTGCTCATTCTTGAAATTTATGTTTTTTTGTATAACTACACAGATAAGACGGAAAAAGTAATGAAACAGCATTATCTCAAAAACCATCATACTTTAAAAGAAACTATCTTTTATATATGTAGTATGATTATCTAACGAATTATATTAAGAGGCTGCCAGTCGCTGATTGCTCTTTTTCGAAACGAAAAAAGAAATACTTCTGAACAAGCCACATCTCCTATTTTTATAAGTATATTACTTCAGGTTCCTACCTAGATTTCTATTAAGCTGAAAACATAATAGCAGAAACTTTTCACGATAAAAATGTTATTTCAAAATGATACGTTTTAGAATTTATGATCGAAATATTTTATATACCTACTATTAAAATCAACTTGTGATTTATTGTTAAAGATAGGTAATATGTAGATCTAGATTTCTATTAGGATAGATTTTTGATAAGTAATTATACATAATTTATATCATTAATTTATTCGAAAAGCTAAGGCGGACCACGCGCTGACGTGTGTTTGTCATCATTGCAGCGGTCGGTAGGATTATTTATCGAAGTGATTAAAGATGGGTACTTATTATGGGTACTTTATTCACATATACTATACATTATAAAATAGGAGATGTGGCTTGTTCACAAGTATTTCTTTTTTCGTTTCGAACAAAAATAATCGTCGACTGGCAGCGTCTTAAAATGAACTGTTTAACTATTCATAGTTTGAGTAAAAACGAAATTAGTGTTTTGGAAGAGCCAACTTTAGAAAATAAATCTATTTAGAAAAGTCAATCGTGTTTCTGTTTATAATTTATCTAGATTAAATCCTTCAGTTATCTTTGTCATAAAAAACAAAACTGTATGATTTGCGGTTGAGAAATAACGATTCTGCATTCATCAAAAAAAAGTATTACTCGTCTTAAGCAACCCTCAATGCTAATAATAGATGTGTGACCGTTAGTGAGATTACTTATACTTTCGAGGGCAAGTTAAGATGTTAGTCCTGGCTATAAAAATGTCATTAAAACGCGATGAAGTCCTTCGGGCCGCCCAAAAATTTCTGTCGCTCAGTTGACCACTAGCTCATACCGACATACCACAAAACAACCCTGGATGGGTACAGTAGATTGTTGAAATTTTATAAGAAACTAGTGGAAACCATGGTGACTTTGTTCACGTGAAGTAATATCCAATCAGACTTCAACCCCCTTAGGGGTTTAATTTCGGGAATTCCTTTCTTACTGCACTCGCTTAGGGGTTTTATTTTAGAAATTTATTTCTTCCCTGACACACCAAAAGGAATACACCCTCCTAATTCGCTAGGACCAGTGGTTTAGGTTTGTTGATAGATCAGTCAGTCAATCAGTCAGTAACGTAAGAGTT
Organism: Hydriomena furcata; assembly: GCA_912999785.1. Lineage (NCBI taxonomy): Eukaryota > Metazoa > Arthropoda > Insecta > Lepidoptera > Geometridae > Hydriomena > Hydriomena furcata. The sequence goes on from OU538829.1 coordinate 12,110,707, forward strand.
TTATAAATTTAGATAGACAAAAATATATTCGCTGTAGCACACAAAGTCTGAAACATTCAACTTGTTATTTTCACTGAGTGAACCGAACAGTTCAGAAAGTTTGAGAATTTTTGATAATGAATTGAAAATTTTTAATGCGCATCAAAACTTGTTTAACAAGGTAAATAAACAGATTTCTATGCAAAACCTATCTTATAGTGAATGTAGAACTAATCTATTCAAATACCTGCTAACTCTAAACTATCATAAGACAGAAGAGCTGTTCTTCATTAATTCTTAAAACTCGCTATTTCATGCCAATACCCACATCCCTTACTTTGCAAGTATCAAATTCTACGCACACTTCTCACCTCACACACACATATAACACTACACACTACATAACACTTTTTAAATCAACTAAATCAACTAAACTAAAACACACCCTTCACACAATATAACACTAAAATTAAAAATATGTTGGAAGTTGGAACCCAAATAGGAAATAGGTTATAGTTAACAACATTATTGTCATCTTTTTTTATATAGCTACTAATATTAGTTTAAATAAATAACTCATGTTTTCATTCTAACTAACCATCATGTTAATCATTGGTAAAACTTTGAAATTTCTAGCCGAATCTGTGATCCCCGTTTCTACATACAAGCTATAGCTTAGTTAGAACGAGGTAAACAATATTCCTACAGGTAATTTTAAGTCTTCTCCTGTTATAATTCTATGAACACTGTCTGTAAATTAAGACTTTTATGAATAAACATTTTTATTATTATTATTATTATTATAAAAACACGTGCTCACAACGGTGAAGGAAAACATCGTGAGGAAACCAGTTAGTGTTCTTATAAGCGGCGATGGGCTTGCAACCTGTCACGTATGGAATTCTAATTACCGCAAAATGTGGGCATGTGCCAAATATAATGTTTGAACGTGCCTCTGACTCCACTAGACATCTTCAAGGGATCTAAGCGTCTGGAGATCTGAGAGAATGTCTACTGTACTTGGAGATTACAGTCGTGATCATATTTATTTATTTAATTTTTTAATTGTGGAGCACAAGAAATAGTCTTAAAAATGCAAAAACTGCAAATTATAAAGTTGTAAGATTGAGTTCGGAAGTTGGAAGGCGTGCGACGAGAACTTTGCTGTCATGAGACGACCACCGACATCGTTATGTAACCAATGAAACCAAGACCAAGATGCAAGGCCTCAGCATTGAAAGAGCCGTAGACGAAGAAAGATAAATCAAAGACTACAAAGTGATCATCCACTGGAACTTTTGAGTTTGAAACTAACTGAGTCATATATTGGAATATTAGGTAGAGTTGGAAATTTAAGAATAATTTCAGAAATGCCTTAACTTAATTTTAATAATAAATAATGATATTTAATAACTTATATATAAAATTCTCGTGTCACAATGTTAGTTGCCTTACTCCTCCGAAACGGCTTTTTACCAAATTTTGTATGCATATTCAGTAGGTCTGAGAATCGGCTACTGTCTATTTTTCATACCTCTAAGTGATAAGGATGGTGTAAAGATCGGGGAAAAACGGAAAGTGCATTTTTCTGTGGGATTATTGACATTTGACAGGAAAACGTCTGTCGGGACAGCTAGTTGTATCTAAAAAATCACGTTCCGTTTCCAATTATAGTTTAGGAGATGAGTGCTGAAAAATTTGTGTAGGTATTTTAAACCATCCATAATGATGAGTTTGCGCATTTCAAAAAACACTAAATCTAAATTGTTACTTGAAGAAAAATTTTGTTTTGTATAGACAACAGCGGACATCACTACATAGTATAAAGCAAAGTCGCTTTCCGCTTCCCGCGTATGTATGTATGTATGTTTGCTTATATCTTTAAAACTACATAACGGATTTTGATGCGGTTTTTTTTAATAGATAGAGTGATTCAGGAGGAAGGTTTATATGTATAATAACTTGCTACCCGTGCGAAGCCGGGACGGGACGCTAGTAAATGCTAAAGGTATAAACATTAAATAAGTGATAAAAAAAACCCGACTCACAGGATACTAAATTTTAAATCGATCTAACCAGTAAAGTTCTTCACATCGTTTTAACAACTAGAAAAGATTATTAGAAAATGATTAACAACCACGTTAGTTTTTCTTTAATTCATAAAATAACTAGAAAAGAGCTGATGATTATCATACAGTTGAACTGATTTTCTTTAGTTATAGTTACAAACACACTCGATCAAGTCACCTCTTATCAAAAAAAACTTAATCAAAATCGGATCATACGTTTACGAGCTACGATGCCACAGACAAACACAGAGATACACACACAAGTAAAACTTATAAAACCTCTTATACTTTTCTGTGTTCAAAATAAAGCAAAACCAATTACACCTTATTATAATACCGATCTTACTAAATGTAATCATACTCGTAATATCAAATGTTAATTCCTAAATGTAAAATCAAACATGAATCGTAAATCTGAATAAAAAGCAGCGAGTTTTTTTATAAATAGCTAATTCAGCGCTCCGTATTATTAGTACGAATAAGAATAAAACCGGTCAAGTGCGAGTCGACGAACGCACGAAGGGTTCCGTACCATTATCTATAAAAAACGGCAAAAATATCACTCATTCTGTTTTTATTATTTGTTGTTATAGCGGCAACACAAATACATCATCTGTGAACATTTCAACTATCTAGCTATCACGGTAGACAGACGGACAGCGAAGTGTTAGTAGTAGGGTCCTGGTTTTCCCTTTAGGTACGGAACCCTAAAAAAACAAAATCAAATCTCTTCTAGGTAAAGGTAAAACGTGTCTGAAGTGAATGTGCTCCTCATACCTTTTAGAATGAACAATACAAGAAACAGCTTCGCATCTTTTGTGAACACTCCCTTGCTATGTAATGAACTGAAAAGTATTGGGATTTCTGAGTAACAGAGTGTGAATGTAACTTCTTATCTGTCCTTAGCAGGGAACATGAGTCAAGTTCCTCAAGACGATCAATGGCAATTGGGCAATTGATAACAATAAAACATTGTACTTTACGTAATGAATGCATGGCACTAACAATTTTTGATAGTCACAACATAGTGTTGGTATAGGACTATTATTAAGTACATAATGTAAATATTGGGTGTAGTTTAATTATATCGTTTACGGAAGCAATTGAAGCTACACGATCAAAGATATATAATAGTTAAATTGACGGCATACGATGCAACTAATTGATGGTATAACTATGTTATTGACAATCGCCCGTTCGCTGAAACCCAACCTTGAAGTATCGATTGTAGGTTCTTTCGTCACCGTCAATTGCTTACCTATGATCAAGTAATCATTGTCAATTGCCAATGACCGTCAGGTGTTATTCAACACTATCGAGTTACATGAAAAAAGAAAACATTTGAAGCGTTTAAAATCAATGATCAGACGATGTGTGAATTTTAGTGTGTTCCAATTTTATTGTACAAAAAAAGTGATACCCATTTTCAAGTAAACAGCGTTAGCATAATCTACTTACTAGTATGCATCTAGACTTCTTTTAGGAAAAGCGTGGAACAGTTTAAAAAAACTGGCCAAGGGCGAGTCGAACTCACGCACGAAGGGTTCCTTACTATTATCAATACAAAACGGCAACAAAATCACGTTTGTTGTACGGGAGCCCCTCTTAAATATTAATTTTATGCAGTTTTTAGTATATGTTGTTATAGCGGCAACAGAAATCCATCATGTATGAAAATTTTGTAAAAACTTTGAAAAAACTGTTTAGCTATCACGGTTCATGAGATACAGCCCTATGAGAGACGGTGAAGTAAAACATCGTAAAAAATGTGGGCATATTATGCCAAACGTGGTTTGGACGTGCCTCTAAATACCCCAGATGAGATCTGAGATCCCTAAGTAGGCATCTACGCTATCGGGGATTACAGTCGTGATCCAATTAAATTTTTTACCAATCCCAGTAATATATCAAATTTAATCTGAGTTACTATGCTTCCCTGGTAAGCGCAAATCGGCACTTCCTCAACTTTACTCAGAGGGTGAAATTGATACTCGGAGGTTGTAGTACTTTGATTGGCTCAGAGCCAAATGGGTGTGAATGAACTTTCGCATTGCGCTTTTATACTAATGCTTACACTTTAGGACGTCACAGATGTTTCTTGTAATGCGACTCGAATTGTTTTAGTGCCAAGAATTTTTTTGCTCTTATCCGTATCTACCTGGAGGAAAATTACGAGAATAAAAGTAAATGTACGTAATAAGAGCCGTGTTGGCCGAGAAAGTACCCCGACTTTCAATATGAATATGAGTTCGAGTTCCAGCTGTCCATCAATGGAAATTTCTGTCGTAAAATGTATAAGCGCATCTAACTTGCTCAAGACGGTGAAGGAAAACATCGTGAGGAAACCAGTTAGTATTCTTATAAGCGGTGACGGGCTTGCAACTTGTCACGTTTGGAAACTACTACTGAAAAATGTGGGCATGTGTCAAATGGACGTGCCTCTGACTAAACCTTTTAGACCCTTTAGTTTTTTGCGTAATATCTATTACCGTTCTATTTGTGTCTATCTCGCTCGAAAAGCTCTCGGCACGCGTGGCCCATATTAAACAACTTTCGTTGCGGTCTCAAAATAAATGAATAATGGTAAAACTAAGCAACGCTTGCACTATTAGGACTAGATAACTGATATAATAACTATAGATTTATACACGGGTCATTATCACATATTAGACTGCCCGCGAAAAAAGCTTTTTCATCCCACCATCTCGGAAAGAGTATTTTTGCTCTTCAATATCTGAGTGCAAAAGCCGTTTTTATTCTCTAGAGGATAAAGTAAATTGAATTTAGAACATCGAGTGCACTAAGTTTGTGAATTAAAAAAATCATTAAACCTATTTACTGCTACCTTTATGGTTCCGAACAACTTTTTTTTAATTTGTTAAAAACTCAGACTCTGAACCTTCTTGGTGTTCTTTATTCAATTTGCTTTGTACGCGGTTCTTTACGCGGCATTTTTTCACGTCATTATCACTACATAGTATAAAGCAAAGTCGCTTTCCGATTCCCGCGTCTGTATGTCTGTATGTATGTTTGCTTATATCTTTAAAACTACACAACGGATTTTGATGCGGTTTTTTTTAATAGATAGAGTGATTCAGGAGGAAGGTTTATATGTATAATAACATGCTTAATATATTAGAAAACCACTGATAATTTTAAGATTTCAAATCAGCGCGACTTTTTTTTATATTTTAAATGCTGTTAACGAGTATACAAACACATTCTGTAATATATTTTGGTGTCAGCTTTGCACCCGTGCGAAGCCGGGGCGGGTCGCTTGTTAAGATTATTCTGTAATACTTACCTGTCATAATGTAGTAGTTAATACCTAAACTGAAATAAAAGTACCTATCTTGTGATTGTAAACGTTTTTTTTTGCATTTAGTCATTTCCTCGCTGAGGTGGAATGAAAAGTTACGTGTTGCACTCGAGTGCAAGGATTTTTCACCTCGTGCTCTTTTGATTCCCTCGCTAACGCTCAGGATTCTAATTTTGAATCACTCGCTGCGCTCGTGATTCAATTTTAGAATCCTTCGCTTCCTCGGTCATCAAAATTGAACACGCGGTTAAAAAGCAACTTTGCACTCTTGTATAACAAATAACTATTGTAGCATATCTACCACCTTACCTTGCGAACGAAGTCGCGAACGGGTCAGCTAGTAATTGATATATATCTCATCCGATAGTTTGAAATATAACTGATAGTGTACTTTAATAGGTACTATTTTTCGTAAGTATATTATCCTAATCACTACATAGTATAAAGCAAAGTCGCTTTCCGCTTCCCGCGTCTGTATGTCTGTATGTATGTATCTTTAAAACTACACAACGGATTTTGATGCGGTTTTTTTTAATAGATAGAGTGATTCAGGAGGAAGGTTTATATGTATTAAACCCGTGCGAAGCCGGGGCGGGTCGCTAGTAATATTATAAATGTGAAATTTTGTGAGTTTGTATGTATGTTTGTTCCTTCATCAGGCCTAAACGACATAACGGATTAAGTTGAAATTTGCTGTAGATGTAGATATAATGTCCGAATAAATAATAGACTACTTTTAAATATGGAAAACATCCCCAAAAGGATGAAAAACGCAAAAGGGATGATTTCTGTATAGATGGCGCTGGTGTGCAACAAATCTGACATCACAGACTAAAAACATTCAGTCTTTTTATTCGATTATTAAAATTTGACAGGACAACGTCTGTCACGGGTTGGCTAGTTAGACATAAAACACCCAGACACAGAACAAACTATCTATATTCAACACACAAATGTTTATCCTGAGTGGGGATCGAACCCACAAGCAACAGTGTAGAAGGCGGAGCTGCTACCAACTGAAAGTGAGGCTAGTAAATCGGATTGGTGACCACTTTGCTTCCGTGCTTTGGAAGGAAAGTTAAGATATCAGTCGTGGCTTTGGGACTTTAAGATTAAGGGGCTGTATGTCGACGATTGCTCTTTTTCGAAACGAAAAAAGAAATACTTCTGAACAAGCCACATCTCCTATTTTTATAAGTATATTACTTCAGGTTCCTACCTAGATTTCTATTAAGCTGAAAACATAATAGCAGAAAGTTTTCACGATAAAGATATTATTTCAAAATGATACGTTTTTGAATTTATGATCGAAATATTTTGATACCTACTATTAAAATCAACTTGTGATTTTATTGTTAAAGATAGGTAATATGTAGATCTAGATTTCTATTAGAATAGATTTTTGATAAGTAATTATACATAATTTATATCATTAATTTATTCGAAAAGCAAAGGCGGACCACGCGCCGACGTCGACAGGGAGCGCCTTAAACTAAGACGGTAGCTTACGAGCAGTCTTAAAACTCCCTCGCCAGAGCTGGGGGGCTATTTTGTAAAAACTATGATTGGCTTGCAAAATGTGGGCTTGTGGCACATATACTGTTTGGACGTACCTCTGACTACCCCTACTAGACATCTTCAAAGGATCTAAGCGTCTGGAGATCTGAGAGAATGTCTACCGTACTTGGGGATTACTGTCGTGATCCTATTTATTTATTTAGTTTTGTGATTATCATGCTATGATATTCATAATCAATATTTATTGGTACTGATACCTACGCTTTTTATGCTGTTCAGCAGGGCTATTTTGTAAAAACATGATTATCATATTATGATGTTGAATGAAATACCTAATGTTAGAGAATACCTAATCTGTACACTTTTCATAGTAACTATTCACTGTTTATGCACCTTTACCTACGCTTCTGCGTAGGTATTGTATTGAAAGCGTAGGTATTATGGCATTCAGTACCAATAACTATTGGTATGAATATCATAACATGATAATCATGTTTTTACAAATAGCCCCACAGGCACCTATATCTACGCTTCCAACACATATAGGTGCATAAACAGTGAATATTTACTATGAAAAGTGTACAGATTTGGTATTCTCTAACATTAGAGATATTGCATTTAACCTCATAACATGATAATCATGTTATAGCAAAATATCCCTACCGAACTGTATAAAAAGCGTAGGTTTTAAGTACCGATAATATTGGTATTTATCATAACATGATAATCATGGTTCACTTTCAAAACTTTCGTGAGTTGTACTACACATTATTACAACAACGGGAATTACTCACGTAAATGATAAAGTGCGAGACGGCAATGCGAGCAGGGTAGGGCGAGCGTTTAATGGTCCACTTACCCTGAAGAAGATTCTCTAGATGAATCGAAACATTGTCGGTGTCCTCATTGACAATTTATCATTTACGTGAGTAATTCCCGTTGTTGTAATAATATTGATAATCATAGTTTTTACAAAATAGCCCCTCTGGTCACTATCTTATACGAATATAACTTAGTAGTTGTTATTATCTACCGTACTGTTTCTGAAACAAAGCTAGCCAAATAATGAAGTTAGTAGTTACTCGTACACGAACAGAACGTAAAGTACAATAACTGAACTGCTTTTGTTTAAAGTGGAAGATAATAAAATTGGGCAAGTGCAAGACGGACTCGCGCATGAAGGGTTCCGATCCATTGTCTATACCAAACGGCAAAAAAACACGTTTGTTGTATGGGAGCCCCACTTAAATATTTATTTTATTCTGTTTTTAGTATTTGCTGTTATAGCGGCAACAGAAATACACCATCTGTGAAAAATTCAATTGTCTAGCTATCATGGTTCATGATATACAGCCCTGTGACAGACAAACGGACAGACGAACAGACGAACAGACGGACAGACGGACAGACGGACAGACGGACAGACGGACAGACGGACAGACGGACAGACGGACAGACGGACAGACGGACAGACGGACAGACGGACAGACGGACAGACGGACAGACGGACAGACGGACAGACGGACAGACGGACAGACGGACAGACGGACAGACGGACAGACGGACAGACGGACAGACGGACAGCGAAGTAATAGGGTCCCGTTTTTACCCTTTGGGTACGGAACCCTAATAAAATTACGTAATTGCAAACGCGATGAACTTGCAACTTTTATTTGTTTTTACAGGATTTTGATTGCCTTCTTATGCTAATGGGAGGTACGAGTATCTCTTTAATTATATTGTTGCATTGTCGTTTGTTAGTATCACAAACGCAAAAATTTGTTTAGAATATAAGAAAACCGAATTTAATAGTATGTTTTTTACATAAAAAAATAGGTTACAAGAAAATATTAATAAAAAATATAGGATCATGACTGTAATCCCGAAGTGCGGAAGACATCCTTTCAGATCTCCAGACGCTTAGATCCTTTGAATATGTCTAATGGCACGTCCTTCCAAACAATATATTTAGCACATACCTACATTTTGCAGTAGTTAGCATTTCATACGTGACATGTTGCAAGCCAATCAAGCGCGGATCCACCGTTGTGGGCACTATGGGCATGCCCAAAACCATAATAGACTTGTGACGTCACAATTTTATATTTGCAATTTTAAAAGTGTAATTTTTAGGGTTAGATAATGGTATGGAACTAAATAATAAGAATTATATCAGTTATCTGGTTCCCATAGTACAAGCTTTGCTTAGTTTGGAGCTAGATAGAGCTGTGTGTAAAGTCCGCTAATATGTAATATGTATATAATTTGTTTAGTACCACGAACAAAACTGCAAACGGAAGCTACTTTTAATAAAAATGCAATAATCCTTGAAACCTGGAAGGATTCTTTGTTAATATAGCTTTTATTTTATTTATACAGAAAGAGCAAATTAACTATCGCAAAATACTAGGAAATGCTACGCGGAGAACTAACCCCCGTATTCAGGAACGACACTATGAGAACACGCACCCACGATACCCGAGCTCATGTTGCTATATATTTAAATACCTATAAGACCTTATTTTACACACGTAAGCAATACAAACTTTAACTTTGTCTTTTTGTTCTCAGAACCCGAAACAGAGGTGCTTGGTGGACCGGATCTCTTCATCTACGCAGGGTCTACCATCAATCTGACGTGTATAGTCAGGCACACACCTGAACCACCGAATACCATCAACTGGACGCACAGGGGGAAGGTAAGAAGACCCTGAAAATTCTTGCCAATTCAACCTGATTTATTTGAGAGAGAATGTTTTTTTTTTCCTTGGGGATTACAAGTGATCCTGTTAAATTTAATTTTCAATGATGTTTATCGTGTTTGGGAATTTTAAGACAAGTTAATATTTATAGAATTAAAACTATCTATTCATTTTAATTATAAATACGGCCGCGATCAACGGCAGATCGGCGAATACTCATTATTCGCCGATCTGCCGTTGATCGCGGTCGCGGGCGATGCTCATGATGAAGAGCATCTAAATTGTCTTGAAACGTCAGCAATACAACAAGAAACGTGGTAATTAGCCGTATTTATAGTTAAAATAAGTAAATATTTTATTCTTTCATTTTTGTTTTTAAGGAAACCCCGAAAACAGGACCCATTGTTTTGCCAAGTTCGTTCATTTATCTGTCTTGACTTCTAGAGTCATAACGTGTTAGTCACAGATCATTAATACTTTCGCCTAATTATTTCAAAATTATAATAAAAAATTCTCATCGCAAATTTTTTGTTGTGCAGTTTTTAAAGAAACAAAATTTTAATGTATGCACTCCTAGTGCACCATAAGTTTGAACCATCGACTACATAGCCCAGAAGACACCGCATGCAAGGCGAACACTGTCATCCAAAACATCAGGCTTATACGGCCGATAAAAAATACCGCGCGTCAAACCTGCAGTAGTACCGACCACTTCCTTGACCCGTGCACATCTCGTCTGTTTATGCTAAAAAACCATTACCACAAGCTCAAGTTACACTGGTTATTTTCCTTGTCGATAGTCAATAGTGTTGTACTACTCACTACTCAATAATTGATGATCGATAAACCTACATAGTAGTAACAACAACAGTTGGACCTAACTAGTAAAACTACTTATTGCCAACTAGCTTCCGTCCGCGGCTTCGCTCGCGTTGTTCCTACATGGAAGTAACCTATTTGCTATTCGCATTTATAATATTATCGCTTTAGAATTAACAAATGTTGTCTTAAGTTCCCGTTCTCGTTCGCGTTCGCGTTCGCGTTCGCGTTCGCGTTCCCGATCCCGATCCCGATCCCGATCCCGATCCCGATCCCGATCCCGATCCCGATCCCGATCCCGATCCCGATCCCGATCCCGATCCCGATCCCGATCCCGATCCCGATCCCGATCCCGATCCCGATCCCGATCCCGATCCCGATCCCGATCCCGATCCCGATCCCGATCCCGATCCCGATCCCGATCCCGATCCCGATCCCGATCCCGATCCCGATCCCGATCCCGATCCCGATCCCGATCCCGATCCCGATCCCGATCCCGATCCCGATCCCGATCCCGATCCCGATCCCGATCCCGATCCCGATCCCGATCCCGATCCCGATCCCGATCCCGATCCCGATCCCGATCCCGATCCCGATCCCGATCCCGACCCCGATCCCGATCCCGTGTTTAAAACGGTGGAAACCAGTCGCATCGCATCGCATCGCGAGGAAACCAGTAGTTAGTATTGTTATAAGCGGCGATGGGCTTGCAACCTGTCACGTATGGACTGCTAACTACTGCAAAATGTGGGTATGTGCCGAATATAATATTTGGACGTGCCTCTGACTGCTATCGACAACTCATGACAACACTTCCCATCCCTAGTGAATCACGTCATCTTGAACCGGCCAATCAGAATGCATTTTTTCCCACTCCCCCCGTACCTCATACCTCACTGACTTGACAGAGTTGTTTGTTTGAAGAAATGAAGCCATTAGGCGTCTATTAGGCTATGTAGTCGATGGTTTGAACGCATAACCATCAACTTCAAGTGCACTTCAAGTGTCAAAACCAAGGCTATTGTATTCGGAGCTCTTAACCAGAATTGATCTATAAATCCATAATAGGTTCCTACATTCACCCGTCAAATTCGCATGCATTGTTCGTCCAAACCGAACAATAAACTCGACCCATAGGAAGGTAAGGTTAATATAAAAATTTTAGATTGATGCTTTTGTTTACGCACATACATTATTTTCAGATTAGGTTCAATAAAGTGCGCGGGTGGAATTGGGCTTAAATGTTTGAATGTTTTGAAATTACCATACCTATGTAGTAGGGTGGAGCGAAAAATCGATTTTTTGATTTTCGTAATGGGATAGTGCTTGGTTGATGTTCCTATCCAATGCGATTATAATAGTGTACAAAGTTTAGAAAAAAACAATTGGGAAGTACTGCCCCAAGACCAATATAAAAAAACAAAAAACCTGAAAAAGGCACAATTTTCTCCGAGTCGTTTTTATGTAAAAAAAACAATTTTTATTATAAAAGAAGCTTTAATATTAAACGAAACAGTTCTAAAAACACATTTAATACAGAAAAACTAATGATTTTTAACTTTATTTAAAGAAATATCAGAAAATAATTTATAATCAAATATGACAAAAATGTTGAAACTTCACTGAAGATTGTAGTACGTCCTATTATCGAAAACTGTATTTTTTACTCTCGATTGATTACTATTTTTGATGAATACATTTTTTCTAATATACCAGCAGACAGCAGCATAAGCTTTGGTGATAATTTTCACAGAGAGTTCTATAGTTCTAGGATAACAAGGGAAGACTTTTAGGAGAGGTAAAATTATATCGTCAATCAGCTCTAGTTTCATAATGCAGTTAAAAATCACATTATCACTGATGATTTTTAACCGAATAAGCATCTAGTCACAGTATATTAACCTCACTCTAATGTATTATATTGAAGTTCTCGTAATATTCCGTATCAAAGTTAAACTTCGTAACTAAAAATGTTCGTACCGAGGAGGTTGTCTTGTTTCGCGCTTTTAATATATTTCTCAACGCCAATATTTTTATACTGGTTCTTGCATTGATTAGCACAGCCAAATTTATATTTTGCTGGTGTCCAAAATAGCCATTGCATTATATATAACAGCATCAATTTTAGTTTTCAAACTTAGGAGAAGATATCTTGAGAACTCTGGTTTGGTGTAAGTGTCGCGGACCGTAGATGCGATGCGGACGTGTTTTTATGGCAAATCACATAGGCGCTACCCTTACTAGAGGAATTCTATCAAACATTAAGTGCTTAAACACGTTGACTCGCGGGCGCGGTGGCGGGCGCGGTCACGAAATATCAAACATATGACGTGATTTCCAAGTGTTCACGTTCAAAACGCACGTGCGGTCTAAGTAGCGAGCTAACTAGCTCATATGTTTGATATTTCGTGACCGCGCCCGCCACCGCGCCCGCGAGTCAACGTGAATAAGCACTCAGTTTTCCGAAGGTTCGTCAGACGAAAGGTAATCTCAAGATAAGATTTGCCATCGTCAGCCACCTGGAATACACGACTTGTCCCAGATAGATTTTTTTTGTAGCCAAGCTGTTGTATGATCCTCAATTGATTGATTAACAGATATCATACAGGTTTTTTTTTATAGTCGGTACCTGCTCAAGTCGTTATGTGGTCTAATACCTTAGGCAAGGAACACTTATCATTGTATTGCATTGAAATATATAGGTAACACGAAAATTTTCGACTTTTTTAAATCCTTCCCGGTTGGCCCTCTAAAGTTTCGAGTCCCACTAGTACTGGTACTGTCTATTTTGTTTAAATGTCAATTCGTAAGCTTGTAATTGAAAAAATAACAACTTTAAGTTTGTCTATTTCAAGCTCCAGGCACACCTCCTTTGAATATTGTATTGATAACACTCTCGTCATTACCAAAACACATCAAGATTTTCCCAACATTACGTCCTTTTCATCTATTTATTTTTTCAACTTCTTGGCGAACTTAAAACGTCAAATAAGCGCATGAAGTCTTAAAGAAAGATATTATCGCTAGAAATACAATCACTAGAAATCAATTTTACAATCTTTTTATTTAAATTATCACATTTTGAAGAATTTGTAACACATAGTGATAAATTGGTATTTTTTACGTTTTTTTTTCATAATTTTAAGCTTTTTGGGGCAGTGCTCAAACTAATTATTATTAAATGAAGATTTGCGTGCCTATTGAATACACTAGGAAGCATCTATCGCGCAGTACCCATTGTTTAAACACGTAAAAGTTTAAAAGTTATAGCCTTTCATAGGAAGGGCAAAAAATACCTTTTTTTCAGAACTTTGATCGCTTTGGGGCAGTACTTCTAGATATCATAATTAAATCAAATTTCGCATACGTAATGCATGGCTATAGGAACATCTACTGCGCACTATCCCGTAAGGAAAAATGAAAAAAAAAAAATCTCCATACAAGACCGCTCCACCCTACTATGTAGGCAGGGGTAACTTTAGCCACTCGTTTTAGCGTAACGGAATAATTTAAGTCCCATCTAATCAAATAACAACCCCATATAGGACTAATACGTTTCAAATATATTTTTAAATAAAGTTATTTGAGAAAATAGATGAAAATTTACCATTTTATCTCCTACTAAACCTCTCTTTCTCCTTATCTATATGAGCGCAATAAGCTTACTATTTCGTGTTGAAGTATCCTTACGTGCCGTACTGTGAAATAACTACAATGTTTCTAAAATTTTAAAGAAAACAAAATACAGAAAATCGTTCTTTACTTATAGAAGGAAAACTTTAAGAAGTCTATCAACATACGGAACCATCTCCCCGCTAATTCATCTAGCACTTGTCCAGTTGCCACATAAATTACAGTCAACCCATCACCCAACACGCTCGGCTAAGATTTTCAATTAACACTCGCAGACTACGCTCAATTAGTTTTAGACTCCAACTAAGCGTTCCAATCAGCACACGAGATAGCAAAATTATAACGCGCTAATACCACGAATTCACGTTTCACGTATGAATGCATTCGGCACGCGCTAATTGCGATTCGGGCATCGCTGAGGTACGAGTACATACGGAATATATGAATAGCACGTTGAGGTATGAACGGAACTAAACTACATACATGAAATATGCATTCCCTTGTGTCCTGCTGCTTGCGATAGGGTTTTGTTCGTGGGAAAGCTCTTTATTTGTCTGTAAAGCTATGTTTTTGGGAAAATATTTATGCGAGTGACTACTTATTCATACTTATCGCTGCTTGTATGAAAGTATACTAAAACATATTTGTTATTTTGTACAAGAATAATCTTAGATTGCATTAGATAATATATGACATACTAGCCGATCTGTGACAGACGTCCTGTCAAATTTTAATAGTCGCATAGGAAAAAGCAATTTCAGGCAACTTCAATTTTTTTCCCTACAAACTTTGTATTGATAAAATAAATTACGAATTTTGGTAGAATGCGTATCATTCATTAGTCAAAACTGCGTTGCTATGACGACTAAATGTTTTTAGTCTGTGATGTCTGATTTGTTGCACACCAGCGCCATCTATACCAAAATCATCCTTTTTGCGTTTGTTATCATTTAGGAGTTGTTTTTTGGATTATAAGTTTCCCCTTTATTTATTCTGATTTTTTATCTACATACTACAGCAAATTTCATCTTAATCCGTTTTGTCGTTTATTTTTGATTAGGGAACAAACATTGCAGCCTTATCACAAACTTTCGCTGTAATAATATTATTAGGATCACACACCTACTATTTATGCAAACCATATATAGGTAGCTCAAGTGATCCAGATCACTTTTATTCAGATTCTTCCTATGATGGATGGCAATGCTGATTCATAGTCGAACTCAACTTTTTCTTGTGTATATTCAAATATTAGAATAATATTCTATCTAAAAATAAAAATAGACAAGCAGTAACATAATTATTACTTCTTTGACTTTCCTCAAACTTAAGATTGGTGAAGGCGTTATCCTAATCCTAATAATATTATAAATGCGAAGGTTTGTGAGTTTGTATGTATGTTTGTTCCTCAATCAGGCCTAAATGACAAAACGGATCAAAGTGAAATTTGCTGTAGATATAATGTCCGAATAAATAATAGACTACTTTAAAATATGAATATATAATAAAAAAAACGCAAAAGGGATGATTTCTGTATAGATGGCGCTGCTGTGCAACAAATCTGACATCACAGACTAAAAACATTCAGTCTTTTCTATTCGATTATTGAAATTTGACAGGAAAACGTCTGTCACGGGTTGGCTAATTGATGATATTATAAATGCGAAAGTAACTCTGTCGGTTTGTCTATCTGTCTGTGACGTTATCACATCCAAACCGCTGGGCTAATTGTAATGAAATTCATATAAACATAGTTTAAAGTCTTGGGACGGACATAGGCTACTTGTTTTCCCATTTTTTTTATTCTTAGGCATTTCAATGTTTTACGACAAAATCGATTTCCTGAATCTACGTGAAAAAAAATGCTAGTTAAAGCTAGTATTTACTTTATCGATTATTAAAACACCATTACAACTACAAAACGGTCTTGGTTCGTGAAAAACTACAGTTTACATATGCTTCGACACGCGTTACAGTCTGTTACGAGTACAAGGCAGGTAGTACAGATTTATTTTACTAGACCAGGGTTTCTCAAAGTGGGATACGCGTACTACTGGGGATACGCGTACGTCACCATTGATTCTTAGGGTGTACGCGATAAAATATACGTAATGCCGGCGGCAGCGTAGCTGCAGAAAAAAATAAATATTTAAGTGGGGTAATACAACAAACGTGATTTTTTGCCGTTTTTAAAAGATATGGTACGAAACCCTCCGTGCGCGAGTCTGACTCGCACTTGGCCGGTTTTTTTAATTAAGAAAGATTTAGGTACATGTGCAGTAAACATAATTAAGTAAAAATCTAATCTTTTTTTTTTCTAAAATTCCTACCTTTTGTTTGTCTCAATTTTTAAAGGGGTTCGCCGTGGTGTTGAATTTCTGTAGGGGTACATGGAACAATAAGTTTGAGAAACCCTGTACTACTATTTAGTATCTTACTCCCGTATTCCGCGGTGCACAGTGTGAAATTGCAAAACGGTATTGTGTAGAATGGTAATCTTACAGCGCTGGGTTTTCAGCGCGCTAAACAACGTTTTGGTAAATAGGTGGTTTACTGTGATGAGGAGAAAGCGAAATTCGGTCGTTTTCATTATAAAATATAGAGTTTTTTTAATAGCTGCATGTGCCAAAATGTAATGTTGGAACGTGCCTCTGCCTACCCTCTTTACGCATGTTCAAAGATCTGAGAGCCTGGAGATCTGAAACGATTTCTACTGTACCCCGTGATTACAGTTAAGATCTTATTTTATTTTTTTAATTTGAAGCCTACATTTTTCCTCAGTAATATTTTATCTCTGTTTACATCTGAGATTACCCCACGAAGACATCTACGAAAGGATGTTAACCGTATTATTTTATTGCTAATAATATCGCGAGCGTAAATTTTCTGAATTAAAAATTCATTGGTTCATAACCAGGCCAACTGAACATTTAGCTCGTAAATCGGGATCACTACCACCGTGACACTAGCGCAATCAAAATTGAAAAACAGTTTGACATTCTGTGAACAAACAAGTTAAAATCTGAAAAGCTGATGAAACCAAAGGTTTTATCTACATAAATAAACAAAGTTTGTGAAGTGTTTATTCCTTGGAAGGTATTAGCAGTTAGTAAAAGAGACCTCGAAGTCTCAATAGCCTTCATTTAGTCATTGAACTCGTCATTAGCTGTCTGCTTCAGAGGATTTTGTCCGGACCGGGATTAAAACTTTGAACATTTTACTCTGATCTAGGATCCCTTCAGTCCCATTTTCTTCCACTATAATCTATGTTTATTTGTCTGGATTAAATACGAACATACCACACAGATGCGAGTATAACTCGTAATAGATAAAATGTTTTATTTTTTACTTGAAGGCAGAATACATACATGGCCATGCTGTAAAACGCATACTAAGTAAATAAATATTGGACATTTTATGTGTAAAATGTCATCTAACCCCAAACTAAGCAAAGCTTGTATTATGAGAACCAGATAACTGATATAATATTTTTATATACTTTTTTTGTAAATACATACTTATATTAACACCCATGTACAATTCAAATTCAAATTCAAAAATCATTTATTTCAATAAAATCACAAGGATCACTTTGAAACGTTTTAGGAACTACGTGAAGCTACGCCGATTCTACGCGACCAAGCCTTGAAGAATCAGGCAACAAACACGGCTTGGGGTCTATCTTTTTTTTATTGATACTTTCCTTAATGCTATCTAGCATCGCGTATACTAAAATACTAGCTCGAAAATAACTAACACAGAAATCATGCCAATTTGATGCATATGTGCTAACTTCATATGCGCAGGCATATGAATACAACGGACCTATGTGCAAGGAATCAAACTAATTATAAGCAACTAACTTTTACCCGCGACTTTGTTCGCGTAGATACTAAAAAACTACTTGTCTATCCGTACAAATACATTTTGGTTAGAATAGCATAGATTTTGGTTAGAACACGAACAATTTTTTTTTTCTTGGTTTAAAACCGGTTTACATTTTGGGTTGAAAGTCGAATAAAATATTTGTGGTGAGAAAACGCGGGTCGAAAACAGACTACACCTTACTACACCCTTTTAACGACTTTATCGTAAAATATTTAAATTTCGGAAAATCTAAAGAAACATTTAGAAACAAAAAGTAGTCTATTTCCGCCCCAAGTCTGTAAGATATCTCTAAATGAAATTTCATCAAAATCGACCGAGTGGTTTGGCCGTGATAACGTCACAGACAGAAAGAGCTACTTTGGCATTTGTAACATTAGTATAGATAACTAGCTGTCCCGACAGACGTTGTCCTGTCAAATGTCAATAATCCCACAGAAAAAAGCACTTTCCGTTTTTCCCGATCTTTACGCCACCCTTATCACTTAGGGGTATGAAAAATAGATGTTGGTCGATTCTCAGACCTACTCAATATGCTCACAAAATTTCATGAGAATCGGTCAAGCCGTTTCGGAGGAGTACGGTAACTAACATTCTGACATGGAAATTTTATATATTAGATAGATAAAGTTATCCGACAATGTGTAGAACTTTACTGGCGATCAAAATATCAACTCAATTTATTTTTCTTTGAAGCTCCGCGGTCGAGGAAACCTCTTTACCTTTCCATTTTCTAATCTTATCTTCAAACGTATCTGTAAAATTACTTGCAATCACAATTGCAATCACCATTCCTAAAAGACACCTTAGAAAAACTCCGTAGAATTTGCCTTTTAAAACGCAGCATTGCTAAATCGTCTAACTAAATCACAACTGAAAGAGCATTTAGGTATGAGTGTTCTATTCCGTCGGACCCGAGCGTTGCAGAGTCAACAATTTTCCTATCTCACGGAACAGAACTCATAGAAACAATTACTGAGACATTTTATTCGAATATTTTATAAAAATACGGGCATTTTCCGACTTGGAAGTCTTTCCCGTCTTATTTTAACATAATAAATGGTATCCGACTTGCGTTCGTTTCATTGTTTTAAATAAAAATAAAAATGTATGGAATCAACATAGAGGGATTTTCGTTTTGGGTATTTAGGTTACAGCTAGATAAATTTTCTCTACTTATGAAAATTTATTAATTTTAAACTTTTTACGAGCACACGTAACGTGCTACAGTTATTTAGATAATAGTGCCGATTCTGCAGGTCTATTTTGTTAGTACATGATTATCCCACTGGTTGGATTTAACTAAAACTTAACTTGACGGCATCCATCTTCTTCTATTTAGTAAAGAGTAAAAGAGACAGCAATCATTTTCTAAACGTTTTTATTTTAGTTTGGTGTCAAAAGAAACGACACTTGATAAACTATATTAATATAGTGTCTAAAATCTTAGCTTGATTCCTAAAGCAAAGTTTTAGAAAAGGCCTCTAGCACATTCACCACAATCTAAAAACATATTTTGGTCAGTTTCTCTGTGAACTAACCGTGTAAGTTTAAAAAATATATTAGGTTTTCTTTCTGAAATTTTTATACTTCAACAACTAAAGGAAAAGTAATTTTAACTTCACCTGTCTTATAAATGTCGCCTGGCTGCGCTGCGTAGCGGAAACGAATAAAAAACTTAACAAAGATTAATTAAAAAAAATATAAGTTCTCTCTAATCAGATTACTAAGCTAGAGGAACATCTACGCGTCTCTCTCTCTCTCTCTCTCTTTGTACGCTTGGAGTTACGAACTATAACCCTGTTGTCTTGTATAGAACTTTCTTTCCTTTCGTGTCTATGGGCTACGCTGTAGAAAGCTTATGATGATGATGATAACAACGATGATTTCATAAAATAGAGGAAATTTAAACAAAATTATTAAAACGCAGTGCTTTCTTTCATGCTAGCTTTAATAATAAAAATAAACCTATTATTTAGTTAGATATTTTTAAAGTTGTCATTCATAGATTATTAAGTTACTAGTTAAGTTACTAGTAGTTACGTTGTGTGGTTTTAAAGATATAAGCAAACATACATACATACATACATATTACATACAGACGCGGGAAGCGGAAAGCGACTTTGCTTTATACTATGTAGTGATTTACATTATGAGTACAGCCATGGTAATATAATCATAGAACGATACAGAGCGGTAAAGATCTAATAAACAAACATTTTATTAAGAAACCCCAACCTTTGACATCACGACCACTAAATCGAACGCCGAGACCAACAAAGTCAATATGTGAAAAGTTACCTAATGGGAGCGAGCCGGCTGCTTACACCAAGTGGGCATTTCGCCAAATGTGTCACGCATTCATTAATCTCGCATTTTCGCCCACAGACAATAAACTTTGACTCGACACGAGGGGGAATATCCCTGGTGACTGAGAAGGGCATCCACAGTAGCAGCAGACTGTTAGTACAATCAGCTCGCACGGCAGACGCGGGGGCTTATCAATGCGCGCCAGACAACGCGCAGTCGGTGACAGCAAGAGTTCACGTGCTTACTGGTAAGCTTTGTTATTGTAGAACTTGGTACCTGGTATTATTGAATAAAAATATAGGCCCCAAGTATTTATTGCCTCAATCAGGACTAATGACAAAACGGATTAAGATGAAATTTTCTGAAGATGAAGACATAATGACCGAATAAAACATAGGTTTATAATAGTCGTGTTGGCCGAGTGGGATGTACCTCGACTATCAATCTGAAGGTCGTGGATTCGAATCCCGGCGTGCATCAATGGATTTTTCTGTTCGAAAAATTTATATGCTCATCAAAAACACGTGCTTACAACGGTGAAGGAAAACATCGTGAGGAAACCAGTTAGTGTTCCGTTAAGCGGCGATGGGCTTGCAAC
This sequence comes from Hydriomena furcata, assembly GCA_912999785.1. Classification (NCBI taxonomy): domain Eukaryota; kingdom Metazoa; phylum Arthropoda; class Insecta; order Lepidoptera; family Geometridae; genus Hydriomena; species Hydriomena furcata. The sequence continues at coordinate 12,131,539 of OU538829.1, forward strand.
CTGTCACGTATGGAATGCTAACTACTGCAAAATGTGGGCATGTGCCAAATATAATGTTTGGACGTGCCTCTGTCTACCCCCACTAGACATCTTCAAAGGATCTAAACGTCTGAAGATCTGAGAGGATGTCTACCGTACTTGGGGATTACAGTCGTGGTCCTGTTTATTTATTTTTTTATAATCCGAAGCACATTCCCAAAATGATATAAATGCAAGAGGGATTATTTTGCAAAAATCTGACATCAGTTTTGACTACACAGGACAGAACAAAGTTTGTCACGGGTCAGCTAGTACACCATAAAAGAAAGATACCAAGTTTTATACTTCCAGCAGGGCTATTTTGTAAAAAACATAATTATCATGTTATGGTACTGAATGCCATAATACCTACGTTTTTTATGCTGTTAAGGCACCCATACCTACGCTTCCAATACAATACCTACGCTGAAGCGTAGGTATAGGTGCATAAACTGTGAATAGTTACTATGAAAAGTGTACAGATTAGGTATTTTCTAACATTAGGTATTGCATTCAACATCATAACATGATATTCATGTTTTTTACAAAATAGCCCTGCAGGACTTGTGGTTTAGGCTGAGCGGGCATCGACTACATATATAGTCGATGGTCACGGGTCAGCTAGTTCACCATTAAAAACCGGCCAAGTGCGAGTCGGACTCGCGCACGAAGGGTTCCGTACCATTATCTATAAAAACGGCAAAAAAATCCTGTTTGTTGTATGGGAGCCCCCCTTAAATATTTATTTTATTCTGTTTTTAGTATTTGTTGTTAGAGCAGCAACAGAAATACATAATCTGTAAAAATTTCAACTGTCTAGCTATCATGGTTCATGAGATACAGCCCTGTGACAGACAGACGGACAGACGGACAGCGAAGTCTTAGTAATAGGGTTCCGATTTTACCCTTTGGGTACGGAACCCTAAAAAAGATACCAAGTTTCATGCTTCCAAGACTGAGCGTTCACTGTACTACTGGCACACACTGTACTACTGTACTACACACTGGCTCTAATGTAATGCCGTCGTAACCTCCATCAAAGTCACGAAGCATCAGTCCACAGCAACCCAGTATCTAAATCACGCCTGAGTACTGATGACCCCAGATATGTCACATGACGCCGTACGTGTTGTGGCATAGGACTAATGTATTCATTACAGTTGATTCAAAGCGCTTACCTAACAATACTACAAATTGTAGGCACGTGCAGGCCATTACAATCTGTGTGTGGAAGCAGTAATGAACAGAATGGTATAAAACATTTGAGAAGTTCCTAAATTTATGGTCTCGTTGCAAGATTTAATTTGATTGTGTGAATGATATTGCTATTTTTGACTAGATTTCAATCAAACCAATCCAAAAAGTATCGCCAAAGATACATAGAAATAACGTACGAGTCTCTGTTATTTACAAAAAAAAGTTTAAGTATTGTATCAGTTAACTGGTTCCACAGTACAAGCTTTGCTTAGTTTGAGGCTAGATTGAGCTGTATGTAAAGTCCGCCAATGTTTATTTATTTTTTATTAAAGTAAATCTACTATATAAAAGAAAGTCGGGTTTGTTACAACACTTATAACTCAAGAACGGCTGAACCGATTTGGCTGAAAATTGGTTGGGAGGTAGCTTAGAACCAGGAGACGGACATAGAATACTTTTTATCCCGTTCCCGTGGGACGTAACATAAAAAAATGTGGTATAACAGGAAACGGGAACTTAACACAACATATTTGTTAATTCTAAAGCGATACGATGTTCGCCGGGTCAGCTTGTTATTCTATAAAACTGAAAATAAACATCGTAAATTTTAATAAATAAAGGGGAAACCATATTTAAAGGAAGGCTGGTTGTGCTAATAGCAACACCAAAAAGAATAATTACGGACATAAACATAATTATCACGAAAATGGCCGTTAAATTTATTTATTTTATGATCTGTAGTCACGAAAACCTCGTAATTATTGCTAAGGTTTCGCTGCGGAATGCTCTCTTTTGAGCTTATTAATGGTCGGGCATTCATTTAAAAGCAGAAGAGTACGCATATTTTATTAAATGAAGACGAACTATATTAAAAAGGAATCATGATAACTATGTACATTTATTTTTAGGGTTCCGTAACCAAGGGGTAAAAACGGGACCCTATTACTAAGACTCCGCTGTCCATCTGTCTGTCTCTATTGAGAACCAATACAACACATCAGTTATGTGACATTTTGACATGTAGTCGAAAGACATAATTTTTAATGAACTTAAAAAATAGGAGGAGATTCTCAGTTCGATTGTATTTTTTATTAGGGTTCCGTACCCAAAGGGTAAAAACGGGACACTATTACTAAGACTTCGCTGTCCGTCTGTCTGTCACAAGGTGTATTTCATGAAATTTTCACAGATTATGTATTTATGTTGCTGCTCCAACAAATACTAAAAACAGAATAAAATAAATATGTAAGGGGGACTCCCATACAACAAACTGGATTTTTTTGCCGTTTTTATAGATAATGGTACGGAACCCTACGTGCGCGAGTCCGACTCGCACTTGGCTTATTTTTTATGTTTGTTACCTTGAAACTCTGGCATTTTGGTTATCATTCTCATTTTATTTGGGAGGATATTTACTTCCCATTTGGTCTTTTATAAATTTGAGAAAAATACCATCTCAAGTGTAAAAAATAGAGCATGAAAAATATATTCGTTTTATACTCGTAACAACATAAAGTCGGTATCATTTTTTAAACGTAATTATTTAATATAACTAATGTACGAGAACGCTTGTACAAGTTGGAACTATTATACAGCTAAATTGCAGTGACACCTAAATTAAATAAATAAGAACGCATGTATGTACAAGTTAGAGCTATTACACAGCTAAATTGCAGTGACACCTTAATTAAATAAATAAATAACACCCAACAGTCCACATGCATCGTCCTGACCTCACTTAGATTCCCCGTGAAATTGCGAGAACAATAGCACCAAAATACCCAGACCCGGAATAAATATTTGTACACTATCTGACCCAACAGACGTAGTCTTCTTAAATAGAATTACGGCTAATTATCACGTTATTTTCTTGTATTTCTGATAACTGCCCGCGACTGCGATCAACGGTAGATCGGCGAATACTAGTAATACATATAGGTACGTAGTCTTGTCCAAATTGCAATATACCTAAAAAAAAGCAGGTTTAGTTTTTCCTGATTTTTCTATTTTTCGGACAACTTTTTTAAATTTTTTGTCTCTATAAACCTTGTCTACGATCAACGACCACAACAAAAAATAATAAGCCAAATCGGTCGAGCTATTTTCAAATTTTTGCGAGACAAACGTACAGTAGTTGATTTTTATGCCCTGAAAAAATTTTTATAATCACATAGAGAAAAGCTCAGTTTTTTCGAATTCACAAATTCCGGGCAACTTATGACATATTTATTTATTTCGAAACCTGTATTAAATCGATAAAAAATATAAATATAAATATTCGAATCGGTCAAGCCGTTTTTGAGTTTTAGCGAGACTAACGAACAGCAATTAATGTTTATATATAAGAGAAGATAATAAATTATATAGATTCAACATTTGTACAGCTGCAGAGTTCAAACCCACGTCCCAACACACCACTAAATGACACTCTTGAGAATTTCCGCAGGCCAACATTAAAGTATTTAATGATATTCGCAATCAGCGCTCCTTTTGCACTAACTAACGTACACATCTTAGTTCCACCTTTAGACCTCAGAAAATTAAGAGGCATTCACGGTGAGACCTCACGTGTCTTGTTTCCCAAACCGCTGAGCACTGAATAACTGAGCATCGCAATGCAATTACCATATAGGACCTCAGATTGAGGTTTCCTTCCAGATTTCTCTATTCATTCCAATTCTAATAACATACGTTGACCTTACCTGAATAATTTTACATACGTTTTAGGGGCTTTTTGTGGATATTTCTTTTGTATTTCGGTTGATAAGATTAATATGAAGTTCTGAGTAGCATGTTATTTCGTGAGTTATGTGGTATTAAAATTATAACTCATGATGAATGAACGGTTATAAATATGCCAGTTTATCAAACTTGACTCACCACCACACGCAACAGTCACACATAGTCTTGACCTAACAATAATATACTTATATCCCTGTCGGTAGTTTCATGTTACCACACTCAGACACGAAACAATTTGCGATGGAACCCGCACCTTTCCCGTCTCAGCCAGAGAGTATCACTACGCCGCCAAGGTCGTGTACATAAATTATATTTGATTGCAGCCATTAAATCAAAAGAAGCCAAACAAATTAATAAGCGAGAATTTAAACTTGCATAATCTAAAAAGTTTTGTTCAGACTTTTCGATGAGTTCAAAAACGTAATGAACGTAATTAAGGTGTCGCCAACCACCTTTGAACTGATGGTTATGTTGGAAAGAAAATGGCTACGCTCTACAATAAGCAATAAGTTGAGCGGAGCGGTGAGCGGGGCGGGGAAACGTAGACTAATGCTCCTCGGCAGGCACTCGAGACACTCTTTCGCGTTTGCATATACTCGTATGTTTAATATGAACGCCCCACGCTCTGCCTTGCTGAACACTCGACACGAGCGGCCACTTAAACCATACACTTAAACGAATTAAGAATAATAACATGTTTCATTGTTGCATTACAATATTTAATTTTGTATGATCCTAATAATATTATAAATGTGAAAGTTTGTGAGTTTGTATGTATGTTTGTTTCTCAATCAGGCCTCAACGACAAAACGGATTAAGTTGAAATTTGCAGTAGATGTAGAATAATAGACTACTTTAAAATATGAAAGAGATAGATTAAGGAAATAGATTTATGACAATTTAATCGCCCCAAAACTTTAAACTATCTCTATATGAAATTTCATTCTCATTTCGGTTTGGCCGTAATAACGTCACAGACTGACAGACAGACAGTTACTTTCCCATTTATAATACTAGCCGACCCGTGACAGACATTGTCTTGTCCAAATTTTGAAATTCGCATAGAGTGACGCATGTTGCTATGACGACTGATGTCAATACGGATGTCGGATATTTTGCACACCAGCGTCATCTATACAGAAATCATCCCTTTTGCGTTTTTTATCGTTTTTAGGATGTTTTTCATATTTTATAGTCTAATATTATTTATTCGGGTATTATATCTACATCTACAGCAACTTTCAACTTAATCCGTTTTGTCGTTTAGGCCTGATTGAGGAACAAACATACAAACAAAATCACAAACTTTCGCATTTATAATATTATTAGGAATAGTATAGATAAGTCTCAGACAGAATCGATCCCACAGCTTCCAGGCCAAGAAGCAAACCATTTGAACTATGAGGTCAGGTTAACCTACCCAGTATGATATTTCAAATATGTTTTTCTTTTCACAGGTGAAACACCGGCTGCTATGCAGGGCAGTGCTCAATGGGCGGGCAGTTTCGGACTGCCCACACTACTGTGTTACACGTGTACTCTTATATACATTAACATTTTTGTATAGTGTACTCGTACGAGTACGTACCAGTGATAATAAGTTATAGTTCAAAGTGAAGTTTTGCGAAGCTCAAAGTTTAAAGTGAAGTTTGAAAATTATATGCGATTTTGTTCGTGACATCGAAATAACATAGTTGAACAGAGATTTGTTAAACGTCAAAAGAAATCACATTAAATGTTGAACTGTAATTATTATTGTAAAATTCTAAAGTTTCAACAGAAATATAATATTATAATAATAATAATCAAACGTTAAGACCAAATAAACGAGAGTAAATGCCAGAAATAGTCATAGAAATACAGCACATTATTACAGATTCATATTTTGTACATTCAGGAATGCAAAATGGCTGAGCCAAATTCAATATTAGAAAATTAGAAAAATGCGTAGTTTTTTGTCTACATACATTTTGAAAATTTCGTTTATTCACTAGTTCTTTAGATCTATTCTAAACTAGCTAGAACTAGAATCAACATCTCGGCTTTATGAACTTGAAGTGCCTGTGGTATGTTTTTAGATTGAGTAGATTTGAGCAGCAGTATGATTGTCAGTCAAAATATTATTTTTTTATGACAGTTACACATTTGACAGGTGATAATGATAACCAGTTGAAAACGGTACCTAAGGCTGCAGTATCTGTAAAATCGCCTCGTTACAACAGCTACTATACTACACTAGTCTAGGGGACATTTTGTCCCGCAGCGCTCAATCTACATGATGCTGCAACGTAACACAGTGTCCCGCAACATTTTAAATGAAGGTCCTGCTCAATTTCCTCAATTTCCATAAAAATTTCATTTCTATAAACACTGAGTAGTGTGGCCTGTTAAAATTTCCACAATATTGTCCCCGAGACATTCACGTAGTTGTTGAAAGACATGTTGCAGAACATAGCGCTCTATTTGTCCCCTATCCCATAGCTTCAAGGTTCATTTAATATTAAACTTGGGCCATACCACAGGGTCATAAAGCAATATCAAAACAATACTACTGTATTAAAGTGACGACGCTTTCAAAATTCAAATTCAAAAATCATTTATTTCAATAAAATCACAAATATCACTTTGAAACGTCTTACGAACTAAGTGAAGCTACGCCGATTCCTCGCGACCAAGCCTGGAAGAATCAGGCAACAAACACGGCTTGGGGTCTACCTTTTTTTTATAATGATCCTTTCCTTAATGCTATGTAGAGAGCTCCAGTGTGGTGCCGATCGAACAAGGTGACTCAAACATGAATAATAATTAAAAGTGCTACCCAAGTACGTACAACAATAAAAAAAATAACTAAAGAGCTTCAGCACAAATTCAATATGCCGCACACGTTACATTAGATTTAAATACAACCTAAAGATGAAAGAACTGTATGAGTTTGTATAGCGTTGTCACTTTCGCACCGTGTATAATATTGTTTAGATATTACTCTTGAGCTTATGGTACGGCCCCTTGTATCTAGTTTCTAGTATGCGGCATTGTATCGCATTCCAATCCTATCGGGTGCGATCGACGGTCGTAATACGTGGTTTTACGGCACGCCAGTAAAGTTTGCTCGTTTATCACTAAACCACACTATTCTGTGTAACAACGAGTAACCGTACGAAGTGTTATGTTATGGCCTGCGCACAGTGGAGGACGGGTGCGCAGAGAATAAAAAAAATTGCATCACGACTATTATCCCCGAGTACATTAGACATCCTCTTAGATCTCCAGGTGCTTAGATCCTTTGAAGATGTCTCAGAGGCACGTCCAAACATTATATTTGGCACATGCCCACATTTTGCAGTAGTTAGGCATTCCATTTCCATTTCCAGGTTGCAAGCCCATCGCCGCTTATAAGAATACTAACTGGTTTCCTCACGATGTTTTCCTTCACCGTTTTGAGCACGGGTTTTTTGATGCGCATATAAACTATTCGAACAGAAAAATCCATTAATGCACGCCGCGATTCGAACCCACGACCTTCAGATTAAAAGTATCTCGGCCAACACGGCTAGAAAATTTAAAATTTATCAATTGAATTTAAAAGTTACCCAATCAAAATAAGGTATTATTTCAATGCTTGGTGATCGACCTCGGAGCATCGCAGTGCAGTTTTGCGATATGAAATTCAATTAATAAATTACAAATCCTCTGCGCTGCCGTCCAGCACTGTGCGGCGTCCTTAAAATACATATATTTGATACTAGTGGAAACCCTCGCGACTTCGTTCACGTGAAGTTATTTTCAAACAGACTTTGACCCCTTTTGAAACGTTTCAGGGGTCAAATTTCAGGAATTCCTTTTTTAGAAGTGCACACCAAAAAGAATACACCTTTTTATTTCAAGTTTTTAGGACTAGTAGTTCAGGCTGTGTGTTGATAGTACAGTCAGTCAGACAGTAACGCAAGAGTTTTATGTATTTAGATATTTGTTAGCAGCACGAAGCGCTTTCCTGTCAGTTTTACTGACTTTATCATAAAATATTTTACACGTAAGGTACGTATCAAAATTTTGCATGGTTAGGTATGCCGCATTGAAGAATAATGGTTTTTGTATAAATATCTTGTACCGGTTGAAATAGCAGCTAAAGTTATATCAAATATGGGCATGGGCACACCTAACCCCGTTAGACATCCTTAAAGATATTACGCCTGGAGATCTGAGAGGATGTCTACCGTACTTGGAGGTTACATTCGTGATCAGTTATATCCAAACAAAACCTTTAATGTTCGGAAGTTCACAGATATTATCAAATTGAAAGTTTTGTTTTTATATTTAATTAAAAGTATTTAACAATATCTATTACTATAGGAATTAAAATCCAGACTGACAGACAGGCTGTCTGATAACGCACAGCCTGAACCCTTGGACGTAGAGACTTGAAATTTGAAGGATATAATAAAGAGATGTAGTGGCGGGACTTCTTAAAATCTTCAACTATAAATATCATTAAATACATTTTAAACATGACTGTAGTGTAGATTCTGTGCCCGCAAATCACGTATCGCATTAGAAGATCGATCACACAGACTATATTCTTCTCATGCAAGACGATATCTTTCAAACAACACATTAGGCTTATACTGCTGATATAAGACATCGAGCGCGATTCATAACGCGCCCCGCGGCGAGCTGTGACATTGAACCGGCCAATCAGAATGCATTTTTTACTGCTCCCCCTGACCCGCACACTTTAACCATTTGATAGAATTGGTTATTTGAAGAAATGAAGCCATTAGACGTCTATTGAGCTATGTGGTCGATGCATTAGAACTATCATGATATAATATTGCACTGTTTTTGAAATGTCTAGTAGATATTGAATAATCAAAAATGATACAAAACGACACTGCGCCATCGTAATTTACCAAATCATAATTGAATAATGGTTTGTTTTGTACGTAAAATATTGTATGTATGTTATACAGGGTGACACAAAAAAAGAGTAAGCAACCTTAGGGTACGCACCCACCTAAGCACCTAAGCGGAGCTGTGCGGAGCCGCGCCAAGCTGTGTGATGCGGGACCAATGCCAGTGCTCAAATATTAAAGTTGAAAATGTCAAGAGCTGTGTTTGGTCTGCTTCGCACAGCTTAGCGCAGCTCCGCGTAGGGGAGAAAGGGGGGAAAATATTTGTTAGTTACTCAAGACAAATTACTAGAGATGTAAATACGTGTGGAAATAATTCGTTATTATAATAGAAAATTTATAAAGTGTCCTCGATTCCACACTACTTGACTGCTTGAAAGTTAAAATTAAGTATGAAATTCAGATTGTTTCTTAAAACTTTAAGGGTGATTTAAATATAAACGTCACTTTTTAAAAAATGAGGATTTTTCGGGTACTTCTATGGATCTTCTCCCTCTGGACCTCAGCTTGATACGATTTTGGAATACCCTGTATAATAGAAACATTAAAAAGATTGTTATGTTAAATTTATTGATTAATGTGCCATGAGTTAAGCTTCAGCCAAAACGACGCGTCCAAAGCGACGCGACATGAAAACGTCAATCGCGCGAAAATTTGGAGCGAACCGATCCGACAGCTTTTTAAAATCGGTGTCACGTCCCAGTCGCTTGGCCTCGTTGGTTTGAACGTAGCTTTATATTGTAAGCGAGGATGTACAAATGTAATTATTCGTATTAAAGTTTACTGACATACTCTGATGTTAAATTCCAATCTAATGTTAAAATGTTAAGAGTAGGTAGTTTGTAAAGATATAGGTGATAAAATCATTATCTAAATTGTTTTGAAAATTTCAGTTGGTTTAATAAATGAAAGTTTGGGTATATATTGGTGTTTTATTTAATTTCATATCACAAGTTTCAAAAAAAAACCTAGGGCCTATACTTGAAAGAATCATCCATTTGTAGTTATGAAAAAGGACATAAGGAATTATCTTGAAAAAAAAATGTCAACCGTCGCGGGACGCTTGGCAGATGTGAAACATCAAAGCTGTTCAAATTAAGTATTTTGAAAATTAAGAAAAAAATAGCGTTACAGCATATTTGTTACCGGATCGGCAGGCATCGCTGTTGGCAGTTCTTCGGCAGCAACTCATCTAGTTCGCGTAGCCATGTGTAGTTCCAAGGTAAATAAAATTCTTCATTTATTAATGTTAATTTAGGCTTTTCTCGAATCCTGATTATGATTTAAATAATTTTGGTTTGTACATTCAGCTTCAGTTTATGGAAGCAGTCATAAAAGTAAGACATGAAAAAAAATCTATAATTTTGATATCAGATAAAACTAAATAAATAATGCCTAAAAATAGAGTGCGTAATAAAAATTCCGGTATCCAAAAAGGTTATTTTTCGTATCCATTCGTATAAAAAGTATCTAATGTTTAAATTTAGCTAATAATCTATCTATGTAGGTAGAAATTTGCTGATGTGTTCACACCAGCGCCATCTATACCAAAATCATCCCTTTTGCGTTTTTATCATTTTGGGGATATTTTTAATATTTTAAAATGGTCTAGGTTTTATTTTGGCATTATATCTACATCTATAGCAAATTTCAACCTAAACCGTTTTGTCGTTGAGACAAGACGTCTGTCGCGGGTCTGCTGACTGCTAGTATCTACATACTAATGTAATGTATTTAATGGGAGCAAAATAAAAGATTATATTTTATTCAATTTATTTAGCAGCTATTGTTTTAATAATTGCACTTGTTTCCTTTGTCTATTCCTTATCTTCGTAGGTTATATTAAAAATGTATTCTTACAAGCTTGAATTCTTTCAGCTTTACAAACTCGGAAGCACGTAATACCCTCCTTTTCATTCGGACATCTCGAGAATACTCTTCACTTCAGTCTGTCTTTTCATTCCACGCCTATTCGGTGGCCTTATTATAACTCCTTTTATTCAAAACGGGCTAGTACGGTCAGCGTCAAAAGTGGATGATAAAGTTTAGAAACGGGTTTTAGAATTGTAAATTTATAACTTTGCTTTTGATGTCAAACATCTATAGCGGCGGGTGTGAACTATCCTTTTATGCATATTACTTGTACGGTAGACATAATCTCAGATCTGGAAGCCTTAGATCCTTGAAGATATTTAAAGGGGGTAGTCAGAGGCATATTTAGACATAACATTTGGAATTCCACAAGTGACAGATTGCAAGCCCATGTTCGCTTATAAGAATACTAACTGGTTTCCTCACGATGTTTTCTTTCATCGTTTTGAGCACGTGTTAAGTTATCATGCACGGCCAGGGTTCGATTTTTAGTTACTAACCGTCAAAATTTTGTAAATACTTTATCGTTATAATTAATAAAATTAATTAAAATCTATCATCAGCTTCTCAAATAAACTCAAAGAAACGGAATGAAAATTCCGAAAATACATTAACTTCTGCAGCTGACTGTACCTACTATCTCGAACACTTTTGAATTGTTAGGGCATTATTTTCAAGTGCCATTATCATATTTGGCGGAGACGAGCTTATTTTCAACATTTCAACGAAAGATGTGGGTTCGAATCCCGTTCGGAATTTTTACAACGGTTTTGGGCATAATTAAAAAAAACCGAATGGTGTCGGATAAGCCATTGAGCTCCTGAAATACAGTTTTTATAATCTATACTATAAATGCAAAAGTAACTCTGTCTGTCTGTGACGTAATCACGGCCGGTGGTCGCATTAGAAGAAATATATTAAAAAGATTATCTAATATGATCGTGATGAATTTGAAATCTGAATATAAAAAAATCCGGCCAAGTGGGAGTCGGACTCGCGCACTTAGGGTTCCATACCAATCTATAAAAAAATTGCAAAAAAACACGTTTGTTGTATGGGAGCCCCATTTAGATATTTATTTTATTGTTTTTAGTATTTGTTGTTATAACGGCAACAGAAATACATAATCTGTGAAAATATCAACTGTCTAGCTATCACGGTTCATGAGATACAGCCATGTGACAGACAGACGGACAGACGGACAGCGAAGTCTTAGTAATAGAGTCCCGTTTTTACCCTTTGGGAACGGAACCCTAAAAAGCATACAATAGTAGGCATTTAACAAGTTTTTCAATAACTGAAAAATAAACATCTATACTTACAGGATCTGTAACAACAGGAAAAGTTACACAATTTTTGAAGCATTACAATGCTCTTTTACAATAAATACCTATCATACTATTTACTGCTCTATTCAGGTCACCAAAAGCTAATCATAAAACACGACCTTACTATAGAAGGTGTAAAAAGAACCAACAAAAACTAGAAAATAGGGGCAGGTGATGTCGGGAAGGCAACGACAACCCGACACCTACCTGTCAGGGCAGGCCCAACTGGGTCCCCATACCCCCACGTCTTCACCGCTCTTAAGGCCCTGTATGTCGACGATTGCTCTCTTTCGAAACGAAAAAAGAAATACTTCTGAACAAGCCACATCTCCTATTTTATAATGTATAGTATATGTGAATAAAGATATACTCATCTTTAAGGCGCTCCCAGTCGACGATTGTTTTTGTTCGAAACGAAAAAATAAATACTTGTGAACAAGCCACATCTCCTATTTTATAATGCATAGTATATGTGAATAAAGATGTACCCATCTTTAATCACTTCGATAAATAATCTTACCGACCGCTGCAATGACGACAAACACACGTCGGCGAGTGGTCCGCCTTTGCTTTTCGGATAAATTAATGATATAAATTAAGTATAATTACTTATCAAAAATCTATTCTAATAGAAATCTAGATCTACATATTACCTATCTTTAACAATAAATCACAAGTTGATTTTAATAGTAGGTATATAAAATATTTCGATCATAAATTCTAAAACGTATCATTTTGAAATAATATCTTTACCGTGAAAAGTTTCTGCTATTATATTTTCAGCTTAATAGAAATCTAGGTAGGAACCTGAAGTAATATACTTATAAAAATAGGAGATGTGGCTTGTTCAGAAGTATTTCTTTTTTCGTTTCGAAAAAGAGCAATCAGCGACTGGGAGCCCCTTAAGAGAGCGGTGTTGGGCGGCTACGCAAGCCTGCCCACCATCCCGGCAGAGTAGGAACTCCTTTCCTCTGCCCGACTTCATCCACTGCTCCCTTTGCTCAGTCAAAGGGACGCGCGGAGAAGCCCTCCTTCCTTCAACCTCCCTATCTTCGTGTTTTGTCCGCGCCGGTGTGCCAATATCGCTCGCACGAGCGCTATTGGCACACCGGTTACCCCTATCCGCAACCCGGGGACGCGCCACGTCGCAGTGTCACCTCTGCGCCTGGTAGGAACTCCATTCCTAGCAGGTTCGTGGGCACTTACGAGACCTAACGTCACCTTACGTCCGACAACTTGAGGCATACATATGATATGATCCATGTAGCTATAATTTCACAGGCAACCATACACTTGAAACCGGAAATAAATGCGAAAGTTTGTGAGTTTGTTTGTATGTTTGTGCCTCAATCAGGCATAAACGATAAAACGGATCAAGTTTAAATTTTCTGTAGATGTAGATATAATACCCGAATAAAAAATAAATTACTTTAAAATACGAAAAGCCTCTCTAATTGATTAAAAACGCGAATAGGTTGACTTTGGTATCAATGGCGCTGGTGTGCAAAAAACTGACATCCGTGTTGACATCAGTCGTCATAGCAACGTGGGTTTTTCTTTTCGATTAGCAAATTTGGAAAGGACGTCTGTCGCGGGTCTGGTAGTGTTGATATATACATTAATTCTGTCCGGGTGTTTGTCACCGAACTCTACCTAAACAACTGGACCGATTTGGTTGAAATTTCGTATCTATATTTCAATGGATTCCTGGATGGTTTCAAAATATAATTAGATCCGGTAGGTGGCGCTGCTGTAGGTATAATTCAGCTAATAACTTAACTTTACAGTATGATCTGCGGATCTTGGCTTGCGTGAAGGTGCAGACAATTTTCGACCTTATATTTAGTGACACAAAACCATTTTTGCGGTGAAGAAGCTTACTTCACGGATGATCTACCATCCGTATTGTACTACTCTTGTAAAAGTATCGATATCCGTTTTTGGGAGCTATTTCAAGACACCCTATACGTACATCGCTTTATACCTTTCATTTGGTGCCGAGAGTTCGCCGCGGGCATAGACGGGTGAATGAAGCTAATCGAAGCCAAGTCCAATGGAAAAGCAGCGCGATTTTTAGCTCCATTGCTTTGTCAAATGGCCGAGCTATATTTTATACGGGAGCTGTGACCTGGGTCAATATTTTTTTGTATTGAAACGAGAATATAATCCTTCTTTAACAAAGTAAAAAAACATCTACCACAATTGCACCTTGCAATTGGGTGTAAATCTGACAATGTGACAAATAGCTACATTGTAGCAGGACTACGACCCGTGACAGATGTTGTCTTGTCAAATTTTAATAATCGCATAAGAAAAAGCAATTTCAGTAAACTTACAATTTATTACCTACATACCTCGTACTGTTTCAATCATAAGTCAAAACTGCGTTGCTATGACGACTAAATGTTTTTAGTCTGTGATGTCAGATTTGTTGCATACTACTATCTATACCAAAATCATCCTTTTTGAATTTTTTTACTATTCAGAGGTTGTTTTTCGGATTATTATTATGATTTTTTATCTACATACTACAGCAAATTTCATCTTAATCCGTTTTGTCGTTTATTTTTGGGAAAAAACATAGCAGCCTTTTCACAAACTTTCACATTTATTCTATTATAAGGATTACCGGTTATTCGACCTATTCCTAGTAGGTTGTTGTAGGGGGAGGTTATCTCCCTTAAAAGAGACCATAATGTTCTAGTTCGATACTTAGGTTTTCTTTAGGACCTCATTAAAAAAAATAGCGGCGATAGGCTTGCAACCTGTCACGTATGAAATCCTAACCACTGCAAAATGTGGGCATCAGCCAAATATAATGTTTGGACGTGCCTCTGACTACCCCCACTAGACAACTTCATAGGATCTAAGCGTCTATAAAGTCGTGATCCTATTTTTATTAATTTAAATATCGAAAATCTATACTTATAATAAATCTGTAGAGAGGTCAATTCTGTACATGAAATATATTTCCAAAATAACTATCAGGGGATGATTAGGGATCGATACTGATGCCAAAAATGCAATCAGTAAAATTTTTGTCTGTCTGTCTGTCTGTCCGTCTGTCTGTCTGTCTGTCTGTCTGTCTGTATAACCGTTATAGAAACAAAAACTACTGGACGGATTTTAATGAAACTTGGTACAATTATTTTTCATACTCCTGAGCTGGTTATAGTATACTTTTCATCACGCTACAATCAATAGGAGCAGAGCAGTGAAGGGAAATGTTGGGAAAACGGGAGTAGTTACTGCATTTTTTAAGCTTCCATCGCGTGTGCAACCTTCATGGTTAAAGCTACACAGAAATCATGTATGACAGAAATGTTCTCCTTAAAATTATATAAAAAATATCCCACGACAGCATATGTTTATCTTTTATGGTTGACTCACAATAACACGTGTAACTCCCGATAGCTTAGCAGTTCGAAGCTTTCTGATTATAGTTGTCTACTCTTACGTTTATAACACTCTTAGTCATCCCTAATTAAAAAAGTTTACATTATTAACTATTCCATAAAAAATAATCATAGAAATCGGTAAAGAAACACCAAAGTTATACATATTAACATTTTGACAGGATTATTTTTTTTTGTCGCGGGTCTGCTATAGGCAATACGCAAAAAAGTTCTTATTTCTTCAAGTTATACGCGAGTGAAACCGCGGGGTACAGCTAGTTCATAATATATTTGTAGTTTTTGTGTTGTTGAAGAATGCTTGTTATCCTCTTAATAAAACAAAAATATTTTTTATATTATATGTATAGTTTTTTTAGTAATTTATTGAAAAAATACTTTAATATTTGTTTTCTCGGAAAGGATTAACTTTCGGACTAGAACATTATGGTATCATTGAACGAAATAACCTCCCTTACAACCTTCTAGCAGGAATAGGAAGAATAACCTCTATATATTTGTAGATCGACACATTGTTAATATTTTGGTACATACGTATCGAATGGTTTACCAAACAGCTCTTAAACTTCCGAGCCCTTTGGCTTGGCCTCTAGCAAGGTCGCCATGTAATGTAGGGTTTCTTAAAATAAACAAACAACCGATATCAGTCACGTTGATACATTATTCTATATGAATTAAATAATACATTTATGAGAAATAAAATGCCTTAGCAATCAATTATAAAAATGCAAACACATTTTATATACAATTTATTTCCAAATTTTCTTTTATAAGAACCTTCTCCTGATAATAATGAATACAACAAAAAAAATAATTAACAAAATCGGTCCAGCCGTTCACGCGTGATGCCGTGACCTAGGAAAATAAGGATTTACATATAAGATTCAACACGACGCGGCGACGTGTCGCACAGTTGATTTAAACATTTTAATTTGTGTAGTATTGAACATTTTTTCGAACTGGGGAGTTAGCACGAGCACAAAGCACTATCAACAACGTATCATTCAAATGTCAAAACTGACACTAGTAGTATAAAAGATGTCGATACGATAGTGGTTCGTGCGCAGGGGGTCTACTTTTAAAAACAATCAACGATATATTGGGACAAACGTCACATTATTTCCGACTATATTTTGAAAGATGGAACAACCGACATTACTTTTTACAAGCTTTTATTTAACTTGCAAATGTATGTATGTAACTATGTTTGTTAAGGTGGAATCTTGCAACTCAATTCTGAAGTAGTTATCCCCAACCGAATGAGCTGAAATTTAGAATACGTAACATCGATGACAATGCAATAATATGGTGACAGTGAACTGATCTGATAATGGAGTCAGGAGCTGTTCAACAGACACACACAACGGAACTCCTTAGTAAATACTCTGTTTGAGTAAAAACTTTGCATTCTTGTCAAGTTTGAATGACAATGTTTTATTATGTGACAGGTGCTCGATGGTTTGAATGATTTTACAAAAACTTAGCATTGAAAATTATTTGATTGAAAACTTATGCCAATTGACATCACATATTCTGCTACACAGTGCAGTGTAGGCGCGTTTCATATGTTTGACAAATCGAGCCCGTCGCCTTTACCGCGCTAGGCTCGCAGTGAGGACATGGATTGGATACACGCTTTTGGCTGAATATATCGGAGCACTGTCACTGTAATCGATAATGTCGAAACCATTTTGCAGACTAAGGGCCCAGGGCTCACTGGTTTTTATTCTGTTGGTCTCAGAGACCTACAAGTACCTATGTCAGCGTTGCTGGACAATAGCTAAAAAAAGTTAGGTTGGAGCTAGCTGGCTGAAGGGCACTTAGTTATGAACCCGGACTTGGCGAAAGTGTTTTTTTGAGAAGGGTACACCCTAAGGCGTAAACAAAGGGACGACGTCCTTGGAACTGGAAGTGAAATCGGTCATGTATGGCTTCAAAGATCATGAATTAATTACTCCTCTATATAATGTTTATTATTACAGACACACTCTAAAAACGAGCGGTCTCTGTCATCACATGAGAATATAATTAAGTTTATAAAACTATAAAGAAAACCACCAAAAATGTTTAGACCATTCGAAAAGACAAAGGACGATATTTGTTTTGTAATTTTATGAATTAACTATTAGTCCTACATTAATATAATTTAAATGGGACCAACTTGGGACTATTCTCTAAACAAAAAGGATAAAAAAATCTTTTTTTGCAGTAATAAAAATGCGTAGTTTCACGCAATATCGCACGCAGCTGAATCAGATTTCAAACCCACAACCTTCGAATTAAAAATCGAGACAGCTTCCACTAGGCCGACACGGCTGCAATTAGCTAGGTGTGTTTTGTTTATATCTAGCATTTTTATTCCAAGCCAAGTGACACACAAACGCATGGCATACAAAATGGGTCGTTACGAACGTGCAAAAACTGCTCCGTAACAGCTGGTGCATACTAGGTGCTCTCATGCAAACATGGACGCAATATATCCATAGCTAGGACCATGGCATTAGCTAATATACGGTACTACCGAGTGAATGCATAGCTATGAATGCATTAATTATTATTAGCCGACGAAAAAGGAGGTTCTTAATTTGACATGTATGTATATTTATTTATTTTGCTTATTTTTTACGTTTGAGCGCATATATTTTTATCTGGTGATCCGATTTCGATAAAGTTTATTAGAATAAACATTATCGAAATTGGATCACCATAGATTGTGCAGAGAATAGTCATAAGTTATTATTCAAACTATCGTGATTAGTAGACATAACTATAGATTTTGAGACGGGTCATTATCACGTAATTAATTTTAATTTATTTTTGAAACTTAATTACGTGATAAAACCCCGTGTCAAAATCTATAGTTCTAAGTTGTTCCTAAGTTGTCCTATTGAAATTATATTCTTGTAGGACTAATAGTTCCTCCCTAAAACTTACAAAAACAAATATCGTTTATAGACTTTTCGATCAATTGAAACATTTTCTGTTTAGTTTTATAAATGAAAAAAACGAAATTCACACTTCAACTTATACAAAGTATACAAGGTCTACACCGCTTTCGAAACTAAAACTGTATGTTCAGACAATATTGTACAAGCATCGATTTTTGGATCGCGAACACTGGAAAGAACTGGAGGAGGCCTTTAATTATTTGAGAGGGGTCCTAACAAATACATAAATACTAAGAATATCTATGTACATACATACTTAATTTAAAGAATAAACAGGCTTTTTTATTTTTATTTTCGATTTTTGGGAAAAAATAGCAAGATTTTCAACTTCATAATACCTATGTCATTTTTCAAAAATTAGAAAATAAAATAAAATTTTCCAAAATTAGTCTATCTGAATGAAAATAGTAAAATAATCAGCACGAGGTTAAAAATCATAGTAACCGACTGAGATAGTACTGTTTTTAGTCTTCATATTCCAACAGAAATTAATTTTCCTTCCAGCTTGAAAAACTAAATCAAAGGAAGGGAATAAAAAAATGAATCGTTTAAAAATTGTATAACAGACGAACGGATTCCACTAATTAAAGAAACTCGTTTTTAGATAGAACTCCTAGTTTACCACATGAATACAAAATCAGGGCATCCTAAGATAAACTTTGCGAGTCTGAAGACGTTTGGAAGTTTGAAACCACAAACATATAAACTTTTAATTGTATAATATTAGTATTTTATATTTAAAAGTAACGGCCGGTCAAAAATTAACGTCATATTGAATTAAAAAAAACTTAAGAACACGCTATATTTTTTTTTGTATTGTCTTCAATCCTTAATAATAAGTATGCTAAGTTTCATAATCCGACGTTTTGAAGTAGGTCAAAATCGCGTTCAAATATTCCGTTACATACATACAACCCAAGCTTATAAAAGCGTGTTAAAACATTCTCACTTATCTTGTTCGAAGTCAATAATAATGAAAATACTGTAGTAAATATTAAAAGATCACCATCTAGCCCCAAATTCGGAGAAGCTTGTATAATGGGAATAGATAACTACTAGTAGAATACTTACACACATCTATGTTCATAACACAATTTTTGTTTTTTTTATAATAACTTTGTTTTTATATGATGAAAATCTTAAATAAACTTATTCTAATATATGTTTCTTAGCAGTTTTTTGTCCGTCGGCACAGGCCTCCTCCAACCTTTTCCACTCTGACCTTTCTTAGGCCACTCTGTTCCACATCACTCCCGCCACCTGCCTGATATCGTCATCCCATCTTTTCTGAGGTCTACCTCTCTTCCTTTTACCTTCTCTAGGGTACCATCTTGTCACTCTTTTACTCCATTTGTCTTGACCTCATATCATGTGCCCTCAGGATAACGCTGTTCCTTATTTATTACCCTCCATATAAGTATAACACAGAATAATAAGTTTTCTATTGAATAATATTTTTAAATGACAAGCTTTTGTAAAATCACCGAAGTTACATAAATATGCGAAATTTTAGCTCAAACGGTTGGAGATAACTGCTTCAAAATTGAGTTGCAAGATTCCACCTTAACAAACATAGTTACATACATACATACTTTACAAGTTAAATAAAAGCTTGTAAAAACTAGTCAGCGCCTGTAGCCTGCTTCCTGAATGAAAAAGTCCTCACGCTGAAATGAATCTTTGAACGTAAACTTAATCCTGAATTTATTGCTTTGTGTAATTGGAAAAGTGCATGGTAGCGGAAATTGTTCTTCAATTTTTATTGTTTGTCTAAGGCCCAGCTATTGAATGACGCTTTTTTGTACCATATTTTTTTTAAATGGTATTTTAATTATAAATTTACCGTCGCAAGAAGAGACGTACTGGACGATGCTATAGGGGTTCCTTGTAGAAATTCAGAACCCTAAAAAAATTAAAACAAGAGTTTAAAAAAATGTGGTTAACTGATAATAATAATCGTTATGAATAACACGTACCTACCAACAGTACCTAATCTAATACAACTAACGTTTAAAAGTAAAAATTAAAAAAGCTTGGAATTCTGTAAACTTTTAAACTATTACTATTTAGGGCTCACTTTTTAAAATGGGTTTATATACGAGTCCGAATTACTTTTTTGCCTCTGTTGCAACTTAATTATTATTACTAGAAAATCGATTATTGACGACTTTATTGTAAAAACAAATGAAAATTTTGAGGGAAAAAAGTGGCCTTGTTATGTGGCCATGTCCTTTTTAAGACTAAAATTTCATCACAATCGGCCTAGCGATTTGGACGTGTTCAAAGAGAGTACAAAGTTCGCTGGGTCAAATAGTTAAAAAAAAGTCTAATAGCTTAATGTTTACTGATGTTTTTTTTTTAATCCGTCAGCTTAGTGTAAAATTACATAGAGATAGGAACTATTCGTAATTTGGGGCTATTAAATTTAATCTATTTTCTAAGCCATTTAGGCTTACCACGGAGCGTTTGTTAAGGGTTTATCCTGGATTAAAACCGAGTGCTGCTAATTTAACCAGGGTTCGTTAGACAAGTGGCAGTCGGAGCCTAAATAAAAACCGCCCGATAAATTTGCGTTTTATATTTAGAAATTCTGATAATACAATTTTTAGATCATTTTAAAACTTCCCACTTAAAATTTGTATATTGTTATTGCATTAATTTATGAATGGATGGAAAATAATCAAAAATTTCTTAAATCAATTATTTAATATGAAACTAATTTAAAAATTATTTTCATTTTTAACTTAAAATTCCCAACATTATGAAAGCGATTGCCAAAATAAATGATTCAAGTCTTTTTCATAGAAAAAAGTTTAACATTAAAAGATGAAAGATAAGTGTGAATCTTTAGTTATACTGATTATACCACAAAATTTAACAATCATCAGCGCATCGATTGCCACTTGTTTAAGATGTAAGATCCTTAATTTGAAACTTTGACGTTGGTTGTGGATGTTATAATTATTATTATAATAATAATAGTCTTATCAATACATATAAAATGCTTTGTACTGAATGACTGACTGACGGATCAACGCACAGACTAAACCGTAGATCGTAGATACCTGAAACTTGGAGGGTATGTTCTTTGTCTGACGTAGGCAGATAAAAAATGATTTTTCTAAATTCTTAAAGGTTCTTGGGTGGTGGTCTCTAAGGGGGTGAAATAGGAAATAAAAGTTTGTATGAAACTCTTTTTTTTTTTATTTGCAAGGAATGAGATGATGTGGTAATTTCTAAACATATTTCATCCCTTAACGGGGTAAAATGAAAAATAAATGGATTAATAACAAAAGAAAAAAAAGACAAATGCGACCGGTTTCTATTTAGTTCATTCATTCTAATGTTCGTTTATTCATTCATCATTTAACCTAAAAATAACGGTGTTTTTAAAAAAAATCGAGTCAGAAAACAAGTCTTTTTATTTTGAAATAACTAAAAGAATACCTAAAAAACACCATACATGACTAAACTTAAGTAATTTTAGTTATAAACTTTAAAAACAAGCTTTTATTAGCTTATTTGTTTTCAAAAAGAAACTATAAAATTATATTATAGTTCCCCATAAAAACAACATAAACATACTACCTGTTAGTATGTTTATGTTGAATCGAAAGGTTCAATAAAAACTTGTGAAAACGTATTTTCAAATTCTCCTTCACTTTTATTTGTACCATTTATTTTTAAAAAAGTTAACCTAAAATTATTACTAGAACTCTAAACTACTTCAGTCTAGTCTTGACACTAGTCTTTTGATCCTCTAAGTTACTGAAAATTTAATGTCATTTTCTACAACAAATGGAATATTTGCCTTCACAAGCAATTGAACTACAAGTGGTCTTGAAGTTCTTGAATCATAAATTAAGTGACTTTATAAAAAGCAGTCTGAGATTTAATACAATAACAACTTAGAAGGCTGTGCATTATACTAGTATTTTTATCTTTCTAAAGAAATTGTCTACTAAAGCGTTACATAGAGTTGATGTGTGTATCAAAATATTTCCAATGACGTATACAACAAAAACCAGCCAAGTGCGAGTCGGACTCGCATACGAAGGGTAACGTACCATCACTACATAGTATAAAGCAAAGTCGCTTTCCGCTTCCCGCGTCTGTATGTATGTATGTATGTATGTTTGCTTATATCTTTAAAACTACACAACGGATTTTGATGCGGTTTTTTTAATAGATAGAGTGATTCAGGAGGAAGGTTTATATGTATAATAACATGCTACCCGTGCGAAGCCGGGGCGGGTCGCTAGTTATGTATAAAAACGGCAAAAAAACACATTTGTTGTATGGGAGCCCCGACTTAAATATTTATTTTATTCTGTTTTTTTAATTTGTTGTTAGAGCAGCAACAGAAACACATAATCTGTGAAAATTTCAACTGTCTAGCTATCACGGTTCATGAGATACAGCCCCGTGACAGACAGACGGACAGACGGACAGACGGACAGCGAAGTCTTAGTAATAGGGTCCCGTTTTAACCCTTTGGGTACGGAACCCTAAAAAATTACACACATACACTTTTATAGTACTTACAACACAGAATCGTATTAACCAAGATCTTGAAAGGTCTTGTGTTCGAATCCCATACCTGCTTCAGATTTTGCTATAAAAAAATATACTTGCATTAACATTGTGGTCAGAACGATGAAGGAAAACATCGAACCAACTGTATTCTTATAAGCGGCGATGGATTTGCAACATTTCTTACGATGAGTTTGGGGGCGTGAAAAAATTTACAGTAGTAGTACTTAAACTGAAGTTAAAAGCAAAACTATCACAGCTAAGTAAGCTATACAAATTTAAGAGTAACAGACGTAATAGTCGACCAACTTATAAAATTTACTTGAAGAAGAAATTGGATTTTTTTAGTACAAATATCATTTAAAATTACTTATTATAACTAAACTACTGTGTAAACTAGGAAACTCTACATTGCGCGTGGCTCCACACGCACTTTTCCAGTTTTTTTATGTAACAATACTTTCACGTGTAATTTCAATGATAAGCAATATTGTTTACTAGCTGACCCGTGCTCGCTTCGCTGGGCGACAGACATTTCTAAATTTTCAATCTTCCGAAATTATAGTCTTTAGGTTGCCGAGGACTAATAGCTATATAACAAAAAAAGTTTCATCAAAATCCATCCAGTAGTGTTTGCGTGAAAGCCGGACAAAAAACAGACAGACAGAGAGACAGACAAAAATTTCAATTTTTTTTTTTGGTTTGTGTTACTTGTGTGAAAACCCCTAGGAGTATTTTTTTTTTGTTTTTATTCAATGTACAGAATTGAACTCTTCTACAGTTTTATTATATGTATAGACTAGCGACCCGCCCCGGCTTCGCACGGGTAGCATGTTATTATACATATAAACCTTCCTCCTGAATCACTCTATCTATTAAAAAAACCGCATCAAAATCCGTTGTGTAGTTTTAAAGATATAAGCAAACATACATACATACATATTACATACAGACGCGGGAAGCGGAAAGCGACTTTGCTTTATACTATGTAGTTATTACGTGTATGAAAACCCCTAGGAGTATTTTTTTTTGTTTTTATTCAATGTACAGAATTGAACTCTTCTTCAGTTTTATTATATGTATAGATAGATTGCAAAATGTCCACTTCTTCAGTGTGCAGTGGACTTTAAGTAATAAAACTCTAATGTATTCCACAATATCTTCAAGTAGCTACGAGTACTTGTTACACGAAGCTTCTTTTAAGCAGATTAATTCAAGTGGACACATTAAGTGCTTTCTCTATTGTGTTAGTACTTAGGAACTTTCCAGATATAAGTTTCTAGAAAGTCGAGCTTCCAAGCAAATTGCGCAAAATTATAACTTAGCTGCAACTTAATGTTCTATCGTTTCGAGACATAAATACTTTACTGGTCCTTGTTCTTTTATCGTCATTCCGCGATAAGTTTTTAATCTGATTGCGGTATGGTGGTCTTCGAACCAGTTTATATAAATACTAGCAGTCCGCCCCGGCGTCGCACGAATGTAATAATGATATTATAGGTAATTTTTTTACACCTTGGGTTACATTATCTAATTTTTCATAAGGATCCCTAATAAAACATTTAGTATCGCAGACTTTTTTTGTAGATATTGATGTCCTCTTTATAACTGTAGTACATCACTTTGCTCTATTGTCAACAATTTCAGCAGCGTACGCGATATAAGGATTTTTTGGATTTTTTTTCACACGTTGGGTTACATTATTAAGTTTTCATACGGATCCCTAATAGTTAGACATATGGTATTGCATTTTTTTTTGTAGATATTGATGTCTTCTTTAAAACTGTAGTACATTACTTTGCTCTATTGTCAATAATGTCAGCAGCAAAAGCAAAATAAAGATTTTTTTTTTAAATTTCACTCTTTGGATTACATTATCGAAGTTTTCATACGGATCCCTAATATTTTTGAAAATATTCTATAGCCTATGTTCATCAGGGATAATGTATGATTATAATGGTGAAAGAGTTTTTCAAATCGGTCCAGTAGTTTCGGAGCCTATTCGATACAAACAAACAAACAAACAATTAAATCTTTCCTCTTTATAATATTATTATAGTAAATAGTAATAATAGTATAAAGTATAGATAATAAATGCGAAAGTAACTCTATCTGTCAGTCTGATATCTTACATTAAAATCCGACATTTTGAAGTATGTCAAAATCACGTTCAAAGTGACCACCAAAGTGAAACCAAGCTAATAAAACCATGTTAAAAAGATGTAAATCTTACTACTATATTTCTTACAAATAAATCTCCCTCAAATACATACATTATACAACTCGTACGTACCTAGTAGAGTTACGTAATTTTAGGTCTCCGAACAGTAGTTTTTAGGATTCCCTTGCGGTATACCAACAATTACCCTAACACACTTTTTTTAGCTAAAAAAGCTCTTTGTACTCATACATCTCAATATTACCTCGCCGGAGTTGGCGCTTACTATTCTGTCCGAGAGAGCGATTAACAAATTGCACTACATTTTATTTATGAGAGATTTGAGTTTTTTTCCGTAAAACTTAAAAAACTACATCAGTATTTGCTTTGTAGTTCCATTAAGACGAGTAATAAATGTTTTTGATGAATGCAGAATCGTTTTTAGGGTTCCGTACCCAAAGGGTAAAAACGGGACCCTATTACTAAGACTTCGCTGCCCGTCTGTCCGTCTGTCTGTCTGTCACAGGGCTGTATCTCATGAACCATGATAGTTAGACAGTTGAAATTTTCACAGATGATGTATTTATCTAAAAACAGCATAAAATAAATATTTAAGTGGGACTCCCGTACAACAAATGTGATTTTATTGCCGTTTTGATAATAGTACGGAGCCCTTCGTGCGCGAGTCCGACTCGCACTTGGCCGGTTTTTTTTCTCAATAACCGCAAAACATACAGTTTTGTTTTTTTATGACAAAGATAACTTAAGGATATCATCTAGATAAATTACAGACAGAAACACGATTGGTGAAAACTTTTCTCGATAGTTTTTTTTTCCAAAGTTGGCTCTTCAAAAACTCTAGTTTCGTTTTGAACCAAAGCTATGAATAGCCAAACAGTTTATTTTTATATAATTCGTAAGATAATCATACTAGCTAAATAAATTACAGACAGTTTCTTTCTAAATTTGATGGTTTTCGAGATAATACAGTTTTATCACTTTTTCCGTCTTATCCTATGTTAACTTATCTTATCATATGTTAACTTATCACCTTCTCAAAGAGAGTTGACAACAGGCGGCAGTGTTGTAGAACACCAAGCCAAATCATTTTGCAACATGTTTTTATACATGCTGTGCCGACTCCATATGAAGGATTAAGGAAAAGAAGATGACCATGATGTTCTGGTTGGAAGCTTCGCGAATGCGATTCTCAAATCAAAAAAGAAATAAATAAAATTCAATAATCAAAAAAGGTTTTCTACGTGCACACTGATGAAAGTAAAAAACAATCATGTAGGTACCTACCTACAATTTCCTTCTAAAATAAATAACCCTCAGTACTTTAAACGAGTAAATACGATATCGATATTGCTTTATTCACTCTCATCACATTCATGTATACTCGTCGATTTAGAGTACTCTTGACCTTTTACCAAAAAATCGCCGATTTGGTCTAAAATAAGTTTTTTGTTGAAAAATATTTTTCTGTGACAAGCTTATGTAAAATCATTTACAATCGAGCACCTGTCACATAATATAACGTTGTTTTTACTTAATCAGAGTATTTACTAAGGAGTTCCGTTGTGAGTGTCTGTTGAACAGCTCCTGACTCCATCATCAGATCAGCTCGCTGTCACCATATTATTGCATTGTCACGAAGTTACTTAAGTATGCAAAATTTCAGCTCAATCGGTTGGGGATAACTGCTTCAAAATTGAGTTGCAAGATTCCACCTAAACAAACATAGTTACATACATTGCAAAATATATAAAAGCTTGTAAAAATACACAAATTACTCACCTTATGTCAATCTTCCTTCGTTAATTCTCTATACACGCCAACACCAAAAACATACCTTCTCATAACTACGTCTATTTTATTCACTACCTTATTCTATTGTGTCAAACATATCCATTTAAATCATATCACTAACATTACCTTATCTAGCTCCCGAGACCCATATTGAAGT
Organism: Hydriomena furcata; assembly: GCA_912999785.1. Lineage (NCBI taxonomy): Eukaryota > Metazoa > Arthropoda > Insecta > Lepidoptera > Geometridae > Hydriomena > Hydriomena furcata. Next base: position 12,158,624 of record OU538829.1, read on the forward strand.
CCTTTCAAATTAGATCAGCCTATGTTTGTACTTCGTACCCTGATTATGTATGCAGTGCAATCCCCCGAGGCCGATCTGCTAACAACCTGGCAATTGTACGAACCGATCCGATATTCTTGTTTTGAATCTAATCTATACCAAGTACAATAAGGGATGTATGTATAATCGGCTTTTGTCAGTCGTATAAAACTGACGTGTTTTTTTTGCCTGTATGTTTTTTTTCGTACCTTAGTTGTGTAGAAGGGAACTAAAAGTACCCACGACACAACCAGTTGAGCGGAGGAGTGTGAGTCGGGAAGGTTTTTTTATGTTTTTTTTTTGTGTATGTTACGCGATTACTCCGGCGTTTGTGGACGGATTTACAAAATTATTTTTTTATTTGAAAGCCGTTACTTTCGAGGTGGTCCCATTAACACCAAGTCAGCATCTGATGATGGAAACCCAGGGAAATCGAGAGAAAACTATAGACCTTGCCGTTCTTTCATTGGCATACACCGAGTGGAGGGCTAGCCGGGGTAGGGATCTCGCGGAGAAGGGCCCCCCCCACTATCGTTAGAAAACCAGTTAGTATTCTTGTAAGTGGTGATAGACCTGTGATGACCTGTCATGAATAAAACGAGTGTGATGAGTTTCATGTTTGATATGCCTATAACTACTCACAAATAATAAAAGAAAATTACGACAAGTTGATGCGAGTAGGTATGTCTTAAAACATAAACCATGTCTAGAAATACGGAGCTTAGGTTAGCTCAGCTCTAAAACTTTAAGAACTGATAATAACTGTGAATAACTGGGCCATTTTTTATGAAAACGTACCAAGTACTTTCATAACTTGTTTTTTTAGGATTCCGTACCCAAAAGGGACCCTATTACTAAGACTTCGCTGTCCGTCTGTCCGTTGGTCCGTATGTCTATCACAGGCCTTATCTCATGAACCGTGATAGCTAGACAGTTTAAATTTTCAAAGATTATGTATTTAAAATCTGTTGCCGCTAAAACAACAAATACTAAAAACTGAATAAAATAAATATTTAAGTGTGGCTTTCCCAACGTGTTTTTGCCGTTTTCTTATAGATAATGGTACGGAACCTATCGTGCGCGAGTCCGACTTCTGCTTGGCCGGTTTCATTTTTTAAATCTAATAATATAAAACTTTTGCAATACTCACTGACTGATCCATCGACTGTCCTGACTTCTTTTAGTGTGTATGAGGGCACTAAGAAAGAAATCCGTGAAATTCAACCCCTAAGGGGGTGGAACGGGGGTTAAAGTCTGTTTAAAAATAACTTAACGTGAACAAAGTGGCATCACAGTAAGAGACTCGCCCACCACTCTCCAAGGTCGTGTTAATGTATCTTCTCGTTGGTGGTACAATCAAATTTATTTTCTTCCTTCTCTTAGAAATGATTTAAATTACTGCAGACATTAAATTTTATTTTTCTGTATATATAATACTAGCGACCCGCCCCGGCTTCGCACGGGTAGCATGTTATTATACATATAAACCTTCCTCCTGAATCACTCTATCTATTAAAAAAAACCGCATCAAAATCCGTTGTGTAGTTTTAAAGATATAAGCAAACATACATACAGACATACAGACGCGGGAAGCGGAAAGCGACTTTGCTTTATACTATGTAGTGATATACTCTACTATCTACTAACGCAGTAGCTGGGATAAAATGGACAGACGACGCACAAGATCGAGAAATTTGGCAAGATCAGGAGAAGGTCTTCGCCCAAAGAGGGGAACTCAACAACGACATTCCATAAACTATAAGAAAAATAAAATATAAAAGTTTTATAAATAATTAAAAAATAGAATAAAACTATACCACTTAATAATTCAAAAAATTAAAATATTGAATCAAATGTAAAATTAATTAGTTAATATGTAATGGAGGAAATAAAGGCTATTTTATTTTATTTTTATTTTTATATATAAATACTTTTGGGTTACTAACCTGGGTCGAGTTTACCCCTACGCGGAGCTTCGCGGAGCTATGCTGAGCGGACTAAATACAACTCTAGACTGGAAACTTGAATATTTGAGCTCTGTCATTGGTCCGGCTCGCATGGCTCCGCGTAGTAGGAAACACACCCCCTACTTGAAATTTGGAGGGTGTATTGATGTGTAGGGGTGCACTAAGAAAATAATGCCCAAAACTCCAAAACTCAACCCCTAGGAGTGCAATGGGGGTTGAAGTCTGTCTAAAAATACCTTTTGGTAAACAAAGTCGCGAGGTTTTCACTAGTCTTTCATATAACAGTAACTATGAAAATTGTTTTATTGGTATGACGAATTGGAGAAAAATATGAAAGCTCTAGAGATTAGATACTGAAACGTAGGTAACGTTTCAGTTGCGGTTAGTTGAACTCATTTCAAATAGCTTGTTTGTGAAAATATTTCTTTATCTCTTGGTATATTTTTTTACTATTATTATAAAGATTACTTCAAAAAACTGTGAATTGAAGTTACGAACACACTTCAAAATAAAATGTTATATTCTGCTATTATGGTGAAAATTGGAACTGTAGATAACCCTACCTACGAAAGAAGGCGTTGATGTCTGCACAGTTTTATACGTCTGCAAATGTCATCGTTTTGTACTGTTGTTCTTGGTATAAATAAAAAAATATGAAAAAAAAAAAAATTAAATGTTTGGCCGTGCCTCTGACTACATTAAGACATATTCAAGGGTCTGAGTGCCTGGAGATCTGAGAAAATATCTACCATGTTTGAGGATCACAGTCGTAGACCTTTTTTTTACGCACAACGCCATCTAGATTCAAACTAAGCAAAGCTTGTACGATGGGAACCAGATAACTGGTAGAATACTTTATACTTTTTTTGTTCTACTGACTTTTTTTTCTACTCTCTGTTTTTATCTTCTGACTCTACAGTCTACCCGGATAAGATAGAAAATGTTATAAAACGCAGTATCTTCTGTCTTTACTTTAGTTAGGTACTTTGATTTTAACTAATAAGGTTGAATTTGAAAATATAATTAACAAAATTGATAAAATATTTCTGTATTTCATTTGGGCTACATAATATAAAACTACACCTTTTGTAAATATTAATAAAAACACGATCAAAATCACAAAAAAATAAATCCTTGTATAATTAATAATTTTATGGGAAGAACTTATCAATCCTACACATCGAAAGCATATTTTTTTGCTTAGATCTTTCTTCTCAAAAATGCTCGTACTCGTTTTACGAGTATCATGGTATGTTATAACATGTTTAGTAGGAAAAATCTCTTATGTTTTATTTATAAACCTGAAAGACGGAGATAAAACTCGGCTTTGGTGGGTACAATATTAGTCCAATAAGGCTGGTAACAACCAACGTACCAACCTAGTTGCTAATCCCTCGAGAGGTCCGCTTTTCCGAATATGTCGACCTATTTTGTTACTGACAAAGGTACATAGATAAGGGACCGTACTACAATCTCTAAAAGAAAGACTAAAGCAGTACTACTTTGTAATTTTCTTCAGTCCATCTCCATCCAAAGGTTGTCTTGATCGCTGATTAGCGATAAGACCGCCCATTGTTCAGCATAGTTTTTTTTGTTGTGTATGGTTATTATTTATTTGTTTTTTTATTTATATGGTGTTCAATAAAGTGTTTTATATCTCTCTATCTATCTACTTTAAGAACTCAGTTGGTAGTAGCTCTGCCTTCTGCGCTGTAGATTGTGGATTCGATCCCCACCCGGGATAAACATTTGTGTGATGAACATAGATGTTTGTTCTGTGTCTTGGTGTTATATATAATAAGTATGTATTTACAACAAAAAAAACGTATTTAAGTATTCTATCAGTATTCCGGTTTCCATAGTCCAAGCTTTGCTTAGTTTGGGGCTAGATGGCGCTGTGTAAAATGTCCACCAATATTTATTTATACAAACACGTATGGCGTTGTCACTTTCGCACCGCTAGTAATACTGCTTTAGAATTACTCTAGAGATTGTAGTACGGCCTAAGGCCTTCATAATGGTATTATAGAAGTTGTATTCCCACTATTCGGTCACTGTGACAACTAATAAAATCTATTTAATTCAGTTGCGAACTATATTGTGTCAGCTAAAAGAAAGTTTTTGAAGTTTGGACTGTCGATTCCGACGACAAGTGGAAATAACCGGCCAAGTGCGAGTCGGCCTCGCGCACAAAGGGTTCCGTGCATTATCTATAAAAACCGCCAAAAAAAACATTTTTGTTGAATGGGAGCCCTACTTAAATATTTATTTTATTCTATTTTTAGTATTTGTTGTTATAGCGACAACAGAATTACATCATCTGTGAAAATTTCGACTGTCTAGCTATCACGGTTCATGAGATACAGCCCTGTGACAGACAAACAGACAGACAGACGGACAGACAGACGGACAGCGAAGTCTTAGTAATAGGGTCTCGTTTTTAACCTTTGGGTACGGAACCCTAAAAAAACTATTGAGTTCAAGTTGCGATTTGAAGCTAGTTTTAAAATTATCATCATCATGTCAGTTGTTTTATATTCACTGCCGAATATAGGTGTTATGCCGGGGTCCCAAGGCCCGGGTTTTCACGCGCCAGACCGCGCCAAGGCGGACGGACGCGCCGTGGGAACGATGCATCCGTGGTGGCCCGTGCTCGGAACGCTCTGTACGCGACGCGCCTGACGCACACAGGCGGAGCGTCATCCGGCGCGGCCCGTCGTTTTTTGAGATGTGCTAAGCTGTACGGTGCGGGACAAACACAGCGCTCGACGTTTTAAAACTCGAATATTTGAGCGCTGTCATTGGTCAACTCACCCTAAGGGCGAGTTTGGCTTTGCACAGCCCCGCGTAGATGGAAACTAACTTTAATAGTCATAGTTTTTAGTGCGTGGTCTCCACTCGAAAACCCTGCCAACTGCCTAAACTTAGCTTAGCAACTAGGTATGTTCTTACAGTCTGACTGTACAGTTTGTAATCGGTAGTGAAATATTTCACATTATTCTTTGGGCTGAGCGAAACCTAGGCCGAGTCGGAGCTGAGCCTAATCTTCAAGGTTATGTAAATGACTACTAACACTTTTTGCATATTACGTAACTATGGTTATTGTATGTTACTCTACTATTGTTATCCGAGCTACGCTCTACTGCAGCTTTATTGCATAAACTCATTTATAATCATAACCGGCTTCAACTTCATATTATTATCATTGACATGTGACAGTTAAACAATATATCGCAATAACGCCGCTGAACTACGACCATGATCATTGGGTTAAAGTCAAATTAAAATGTACATCAACGCAATTTTATGATTACAATCAAGTCTGTAATTATATAAATCATCTTTTAGAATTACCATCTGGACGTGACCAAGACTAACCGATGCCGGAATGGCCGACCCAAATACCCCAATCGTTTCATGTCGCAGGATATTAGGTTCGCAAAGTTCACGAGTTTTTATCATTCTGTAACAGAATAAGGTTTTTAGAATGTACTAGCAGTCCGCCCCGGCTCCGCACGGGAGTAACGTATTATAACGATTTTATGGGTATTTTTTTACCCAGGTTACATTATCGAAGTTTTAATAGGAATCCCTATTTTTTTCAAACAATAAATATGGCCTATGTTACTCAGAGATAATGTAGCATTCTAAAAGTAAACGATTTTTTGAAATATATCCAGTAGTTTTTGTATTTATTCCATACAAATATACAAATATACGCGATATAAAGATTTTTTTAGGATTTTTTTTCACACTTTGGGTTACATTTTCGAAGTTTTCATACGGATCCCTAACGTTTTTGAAAATACTATATAGCCTATGTCCATCAGGGATAATGTAGGATTCTAATGGTAAAATAATTTTTTGAATCGGTTCAGTAGTTTCGGAGCCTATTCGATACAAACAAACAAACAAACAAACAAACAAACAATCAAATCTTTCCTCTTTATAATATTAGTATAGATATAGATAACAATTTTTTGTTACTTTTTCGTTCGATTTCTGAAATCTTTTTATTCAAATTCAAAAACCATTTATTTCAATAAAATCACAAGGATCACTTTGAAACGTCTTAGGAGCTAGGTGAAGCTACGCCTGTTCCTCGCAACCAAACCTAGAAGAATCAGGCAACAAACACGGCTATCATTTTTCTTTCAATGATCCTTTCTTTAATGCTATGTAGAGCTCCAGTGTGGTGCCGATCGAACAAGGTGAAGGCTCAATTAAGATTAATAATTAAAAGTACTAACCAAGTACGTACGATAATAAACAATGAACTAAAGAGCTTCAGCACAAATTCTAAAAGCACCACACGCTACACTTGATTTAGAAACATCATCTAACACTTATTGAATTGTTAGTTTGGTTCTTGTTACCACTGACTAGTCTCACTGCTCAAAAGCTGGGTCCTTACTCTGCTAAAATATTTGAACATTATCGACGACAGTGACAGTGATCCGATATATTCGGCCAAACCGCACTCTTATAAAATCGTCTCTATCTTAGTAGAATGTTATGATGTCAATTGTCAAAAGTAATTTCAGTCGTTCCATCTCTCAAAATAATAGTCAAAAACGATGTGACGTTTGTTTCGATAAATCGTTGATCGTCGTTACAATTGTGTTACACAAGTGTCTGTTTTGACATCTAGACGATACGATAGTGATTCGTACTAGCCTCCTAGTTGGTCTGTCTTATGGGTTGTGGGTTCGATCCCCAGCCAAAACAAACATTTTTTTGATAATCTTCGGTGTAGTGGACTGAGACGCTAAAGGTGCAGGTTCGATCCTTAGGGTGAAACTGGTGTTCCGGGTTTGGGTGTTGTGGTACCATGGTACCAACGATACAAAAAACCTTTGTGTAATTTATTCATGATAATTTTGAAGTGGTCAGATTTTACAGCTTGGGTTTAAAATAAATTTCAATTAAACCTTATTTGCGGCACAGAGTTGCGATTGAAGTGAGTTCAGAGGCAATAAATTCGGATTTAACAAATTTACGTTTTCATTTTTACAACAGCTGTGTCCTGGGTTTTCTTTTGAGGTGTGAATGAACTTAATACGAGTACCTTGTATAATAAAATGTAGGTATACCTTGAAATAGCTACATTTGACATTCTTGTAAAGGTACAAAGTACCTTTAAGCAAATTAATTGTAAGTATTATAATTCTTAAACACGGAATTATAAAAAAATCAGTAGTATAAATAGTAGTATAAGTAGTTTTAGTAATATAAATGTATGTTTGGACTCTCTTGCCCTTTTTTTTGAACTCAAAAATGAGAAAGGTGAAGAGGTGATCTGTCTAGATTTATAGCAAGTTTTTCAGAAGGAATATGAGTATTCTGGAACTGCGTCAGAATCATACTCGTAATTACTAGATTAAAACGAGTAATAAATGTTGTTGATGAATGCATAATCGTTTTTTCTCAATAACTGATAAAAATACAGTTTTGTTTTTATGGCAAAGATAAATTATGGATATAATCTAGATAAATTACAGACAGAAACACGATTGGTGATACTTTTCACGATAGATTTTTCTAAAGTTTTCTCTTCAAAAACACTAGTTTCGTTTTTAATCAAAACTATGAATATCTAAGGAGTTCATTTATATAATTCGTTAGATAATACTAAGTAAATACTAGGTAAGTAAATTACAGACAGTTTCTTTTTAAGGTTGATGGTTTTCAAGAAGAGTTTTATCACTTTTTCTGTAAATTTCACATATCACCATAAATAAGTTTTTCTTTGATTTTTTTTCTAGTATGAAACCTAACGAGTATCGTGTCCGCTAGGTATACAAACAAAACCGTTGGAGCAAGTCTACCAAAATACCTCATTTATTACAGCAAGTCCACGTATGTTCCATAAAATACATGCAAAATCCTTTTCCCAGCAAAGAATACACAAAACTAACCGGCGACGCAGTGAAATGCACATGACGCCAAAATGGCGCGGGGGAAATGAAATTTCTAAATCGCGCTATAATATCATTCCGGCGAAATAATAAAGGATTTATACAGATTTTTACAGAGTGTAAATGTTTGCGATTTTAATTCGAGTTACTTTAGGTTTATCTCTTTTAGGGAGATTTACTGCTATTAGCGATTATTCATTTTTGTCTGCTCTTTAAGCATTTTCTTAAACAAAAAATAGAAATAGGTTAATGACTTTAATTTCCAGGGTAGTTAGAGGAACATTTTAATATTATATTCGACTTATACCCACTTTAAACCGTAGTTAGTATTTTATATAACATTTTGCAAGCTTGTGTTGAGTTTGGGTTTTGTGGTTTAGGTACTCATAGTTTCTGTAACCAAGATACAAAAGATTCTAGTGGGGGTTAGACTATCCTCAAGGCAGGCCACTTGCCAAATGGTCAGACGATATTGCGAAGACAGCGGAAGAGAAGGGGATTCAGCTGGCACAAGACCACCAAGAAAAATGTAATGAAGACCGGTAACCCACTGTTGAAATGTTTATTGGCTGATTAGAACCCTCATTAATGCATGAGAAATGAGAGTAAATTAAGCAAAATAGGTATGTCAGGATCGTAGCAAGTTGAAAGCCGTGGTTTCTGCCAACCTCTCTGAGAAACAGGTGTAATTTTATGTTTTCATATTTAAATGTATACTGTATAATATTTAATTTGCATTATGGTAACATGAGAATCATTATTCGAGTTATGTCTGTTATAGGGATAAAAAATATTACAGTGCCACAATAATAGCAGCAAACAAAGAATGGGTACAATCACCGCTTACAAATGAAGATCCTACCCTGCGGCTGCAAATTTTGTACTGTAATAAGGACCGGTTTGTAGTTGCGACTTGTCGCCATTTTTATTTAAAAACTTTTATGTTTTTTCCAATTAAAATCGTTAGTTGAGAGCCGTGTTGGCAGTGGGAGGTACATCGACTTTTGATCGGAATTTTGTAGTATCCCTAATGGTTTTTTTTTATTTTTTTAAATGTTTATGCTCAAACATGTATTAATATAAACTAGGAATAAAAATGGACCTAGAATTGAACCCTTGGGAACTCCCATTATAACAGATCTAAAAGACCGTTTACTACTATTTTTTACGCAAATAAAGAGTGAACTCCACCTGTTATTTGGATTCTTCCTGTTCAGCAAACAGACAGTCAAAGTAATGCCGCAACACCATTGGCTAATAATAATATCGAGGTCGTCTGATACGGTGATTAACTTGCTGGTGGGGTTACTACCAAAAGTTGTACAGAGAAATAAATCAACTACAGATCGATTGAGGAAATTTGCCATAAACCACGCCAAACTACAACAAAACAGATACGTTTTCTTTGAAACTACTGAAGTTTACTCATAAAAGGCACGTGTGTAATAACGAAAACAAAACGTGATACACGGAGTGACAATAAATATATCCAAACTGAACTAAATATGACTGCTTCTGTGGTGTGGTGACTGGCTGCTGAGACGACTGATGCTGGTTTGTTTTACGATATGATGACTTAACATAATACAACATACAGTCATAATCTAGTATCAACATACATTTGAAGTTGAAGTTCTTCAGAGTACGACAAGTTTAATTATCTCTGGGCCCTTACTCTGTAAAACGATTTCGACATTATCGAAACGATTTGTTTTTAGTATTTTTATAAGCGGTGATGGGCTTGCAACCTGTCACGTATGGAATGATAACTCAGTAGTTATCATTCCAAATAGTTATCATTTTGCAGTCAAAATGTGGGCATTATGCCAAATATAATGTTTGGACGTGCCTCTGACTACCCCTACAACACATCTTCAAAGGACCTAAGCGTCTGGAGATCTGAGAGGATTTCTACCGTACTTGGGGATTTACAGTCGTGATCAACTTTTTTTTTAATTAAACGCTTTGACAGTTCTTCGATATATTCGGCCAAACTGCACTCTTCATCGTCTGCCGTAGTAGAACGTACGATGTCAATTGTCAAAAGCAATGTCGGTAGATCCATCTATCAAAAATAGTCGGAAACGATATACGTTGTAACGTTGATCGTTTTCATCTACCCCCAGACTTAATTAAATCTTGGACTTTTCCTTGCTAACTACATGTTCCGTTGCCGTCTCGGGACCACAATTTTAGTAAAATGGTGCTACGCAACGCTTATTTCATCGCGTGCGTCACGAAATAAGTAGATCTGTTGTTATTACAGCAATTTCACTTGCAAATCAGAGTTATAATGGTTGATGACATAGGGACCCAGCAATCACACAAGTTTATTAGACCAGTCGTATAAATATTCATAGTAAAATAACCTTACCTTGTAGAGATAATTATAGAAATACCTAGTTATTCTGTCATAAATATGAAAACGAAATAAAACATGATCTTCAGATAGTCAGACACGTTCGAGCATTAGGTATAAGCACATGCCCACATTTTGCAGTAGTTAGTATTCAACATAATGACAGGATGCAAGTCTGTCGCCGCTTACAAGAATACTTATTGGTTTCCTCGCGATGTTTTCCTTCCCCGAAAATGATGATGCACAGCCGGGATTTGAACCCTAAACCTTCAGATTGAAAGTCGAGGTACCTACCACACGGCCAACATGGCTATATCCCTAATATCCTATCTCCTATGTTATTAATCGTTTGCTTGTTTTCGATTCTACGAATTGATTGCTAATGTCGGTGATCTCGGTAGCGTGACGGGAAACCCTCTTTAGATGTAAGGGTGCGGTTTCGGTTTCCAAGGCAGCCTTATTGCGTAAGCTCACTGGTAATCGTGTTCGGCATCAATAGTCCAACCAATTGTGTACCTGTCAAAAGATAACAATTGACTTTTACAGTTGAATATCAAATTATCTTGTTGTCTTTTGACAGTTAAAGTCGATATTTTTTTTATTAAGAACGAGTACATATTTATAGTTGCTAATTTTTAAAATTACAGATTTTTTACTTCAAATATTTTTAAAATTCGAATGAGCTAAAAACTTAATTTTCAGTCTTCATTTATAGCCGTGTTAGCCGAGTGGGAGGTACCTAAACTTTAAATCCGAAGGTCGTGGGTTCGAATCCCGACTGTGAAAAAACGGATTTTTCTATTTAAAAAATGTATATGCGCATTAACATGTACTTATAACGGTGAAGGAAAACATCGTGAGGAAACCAGTTAGCATTATTATAAGCGGCGACGGGGTTGCTACCTGTCACGTGTGGAATGCTAACTACTGCAAAATGTGGGCATGTGCCAAATGTAATGTTTGAACGTGCCTCTGACTGAACACTTTAAACATCTTCAAGAATCTAGGCGCCTGTAGATCTGAGAGGATTTCTATGGGGTTTAAAGTTTTTTTTTTAGTTTTTTGTTTTCTAGAACATGAAAATCAAAGCGACTTTTAGTCGCCCACGCGCATCCCCCTTTTCCCCTTTTTCATTATCACCATGAATATGTTAAGCGAAGAACGCATTTTGATAAATAGGATTCACTCGAAACTAGACAGATGTGTTATGGAATCCACAAATAACACGTTGAATATTCCGATTGGTGTTTTTGCATGCCTCGAATCGTTGAGGTCACATTTCCGATGATAATTACGCGTGAGAAAATAGTACTCGGGTATATCGAAAGCTTTTTGAATAGACAAAACAAGGAGGTTCTCAAATCGACGCATATTATATACTAGCTGACCCATGACCGCTTCGCTGGTGGACATCTGGTATTCCAATATTCTAAATAAATTATAGCTTATATTTATGTTGCCGAGGACTAATAACTACATAACAAAAAAAGTTTCATCAAAATCCGTTCAGTAGTTTTTGCGTGAAAGCCGGACAACAGACAGACAGACAGACAAACATTTTTAAATGTTTTTTTGGATTGTGTTACTTGTGTAAAGGCCCCTAGGAGTATTTTTTTTAGTTTTTATTCAATGTACAGAATTGAACTCTTCTACAGTTTTATTATATGTATAGATATATTTTTTGTTGCTCATTAGGGTTCCGTCCCCAAAGGGTAAAAACGGGACCATACTACTAAGACTTCGCTGTCCGACTGTTCGTCCGTCTGTCTATCACAAAGCTGTGTCTCATGAACCATGATAGCTAGTTGAAATTTTCATAGATTTTGTATTTCTGTTGCCGCTATAACAACAAATACAAAAAACAGAATAAAATAAATATTTAAGTGGGCTTCCATACAACAAACGTGATTGTTTTGCTGTTCTTATAAATGTGCGCGAATCCGACTCGCACTAGTTTTTTCATGTATAATCTTTTACCTGGTAATGCGATTTTTTTTTGTAGAGAATACTACGAAGTCTTTTTAGATTTAAATTATATTTTAGTATAACTAATAGTTTCTTCATAAATTTAAAAAAAAAACACTTAGGCTCGAATTCAAGAACGACACTAAGAGAACGCATAGTAGGCTCCGACCCACAGTGGACAATATCTTGTTTCATAAACATCACTTGAGTGTTGTGCGACACTATGCGTACACTTCAGTGTTCCTCTAGTCAAAGTACCTCAACAGCTACTTTACCGAACGCATAGTGTTGGTTGTATTGTCATACGTATAACCTCAAGTAAATTTAACTTAAAAATTAGTACAAATGAGGATGATTTTGATGATTATTTTATTCGGTCGACGAAAAAACGATACTATTTATATTTACTACATACAAGAAAATTTTATTGTAATTTATTAATCCAACAGATATCAGGGGTTATACCACAAGGTCCTAAAGTAATATCAGAAAAATTGCGTTGTCACTTTTGCACCGTAATTAATATTGTTTTGATATTCCTTTTTAACTTGTGGTACGGCCACAGCTGATGAGCCGACATGACATTTGTTTGTTTATACAAAATACTCTGTGGTTTGTTTCTTTGATTGATTGATATTAATGACGTTTACCATTGCTTGAAGTTAGGTCCAAAACCAACCACCAATCACAACGCCGAATCCACCCCTATGCGTTCACTGAGCTAAGGAATACTTAAGTGTTGTTCATGAAACGAATGTATGGACATATTCGACACTGTGAGAAATCGGAAACTTTGCAGTGAGAACACCTACACTTAGCTTAGTGATGTTCTTGAATACGAGCCTTATCGTCTTAACTATTCGATTATTCAAAACATTCTTATCAGTTTCCTTTTTAAATTTTATGACACGTAGTGTGCTGTCAAAAACGCTACGTGATCGCTAAACGGCGTGTTTTGCACTGAGACAGAGATACGTAGATAAAGTTACTGATAGGTAATTGGCGTTTTTCTTTCACTATCTGGCGTCAATTAAGGTAAGATTCGGCTCTCACGGGTTTCCGTGCTGTCACGGTTTGCATAATAAGTCAACGATCGGTGTCAGCGATTAGGTTCCATCAGCGTGAAACAGATGTAAGCGTTCCAGTAATCAAAGATACAGCTGTTCTATCTTACATAAGCGGGTTGGTCGTTAATTGTGTGTGCGTGTTAGATGCACGTGAACTATGTTTATGTGTGCGTGAGCTCGAGAGCGCTTAGTATAGAGTCACGCACACAATAGTGTGTCTATATCTGGGGGCACAGCAGTGTCCACCAAGTCGAGTAAAAAAGCGGCACGATCGTACAATCCTTTTTTCGAAGCAGTTCAGGCCATGGGTCTCATGGATCGCATCAACTGAGTTGCGAGCCTCGCGAGACTTAATTTTTAGGGTTCCGTACCCAAAGGGTAAAAACGGGACCCTATTACTAAAACATTGCTATCCGTCTGTCTGTCCGTCTGTCCGTCTGTGTGTCACAAGGCTATATCTCATGAACCGTGATAGCTAGACAGTTGAAATTTTCACAGATTATGTAATACACCAATGTGTTTTTTATTGCCGTTTTTTATAGATGCATGGTATTGCAATGGTACAGAACTCTTCGTGCGCGAGTCCGACTCGTACTTAGCTAGTTTTTTACAAGTTATGTTTATGATGGCATACATATTCACGACTACAAGTACTTCACACCCGCCTTCGTGGGATATTACGACATAATATAACAAGTGGATAACAGGGGTAATAACAGATGGATTATAGATATTTTATGTACTGATTTAGAATACGTAAATTGTTCAAAAAGTGTAACCAGACATCGCGCGGCATTCGAGCGCTGCATTTGCAGGACACAAGTTTGCCGTGCGAACGAACAATAACACCATTTGAGCGCGGCAGGTAGATCGCAGCTGCCGCGCGCGGCTGTCGTCCAAACATAGCGCAGCTTGCCGCACTCACCTTTAGAGTCCAATGTGCTCAAAATATCATAGCTTCTTATGATATTTTACATAGTTACATAGTTTCTTATGTGAAAATATTTTTATGTTTGTTATTCATCAATCATGACTACTGTAATCCCCAAATAGACATCATCTCTGATCTACTGGCACTCAAACTATTGTCTAAAGGGGGTCAGAGGCTCGTCCAATTATTATTATTGTGATCAAGGCATCTTAGACATTCAAAACCTTATTTCTGGTAAGTTCTAAACAGTGATTGTGTTTTTGTTTTCTGTTCAAACCAGACGGACTGATTACCTATCTTGTGTTAAAATGGAAAACTGCCAACTTTCTAACCGAAAATGCATACAGAAATGGGGTATTCCATCAAAACTGTAAAGTGAAATTCAATTTTGTTAAGTTTTTTGCAACGAAGCGAGCTTGCATATTCATTTCGGGCTAGTTTTTACTAACGCGTTAACCAGCGGTTATGCTAACCATCGGTTAGTGTGAGGATCAAAGAGCTCAACGGCCTTTTGATATGTGGTTCTAGCCTTAGGCAGGTATCATCTTTTACGTTGCATTTAGATCCTACACTTCTCTGAAGACTTTTACCAGAACTAGATTTTGACACGGGTCTTTATCACGTAATTACCTTTAATTTATTTTCCCGACGTTTCGACTATGTTACAATAGCCATGATCGCGGGCAGACTATAGGTACCCGTGAGGGACTTGGTTTACGAATACGTTTTTTTTACCACTATTTAAATAAAAAACCGGTCAAGTGCGAGTTGTACTCGCGCACGAAGGGTTCCGTGCCATTATCTACAAAATACGGCAAAAAACACGTTTGTTGTATGGGAGCTCCCCTTATATTTATTTTAGCCTGTTTGTTGTATTTGTTGAAGTGGCAACAGAAATACATCATCTGTGAAAATGTAAACTGTCTAGCTATCACGGTTCATGAGATACAGCCCTGTGATAGACTAGCAAAGTCTTAGTAATAGGGTCCCGTCTTTACCCTTTGGGTACGGAACCCTAAAAAAGTTAAAATTTGTGATTAGTATTTTTGTTTTTTTTTTATGTTTGTACCGAATGCCTAAAATATAAATAAATGAATAAAAGTTTGAAAATAAAATTTAGTCTATGATAATGTAGATTTGGATAAATTAAATAATATTTAAAACTGGTCTAGTACCTACTTTTTTAGTTTCAAGTATTGCCAAATAGAGTTGACGTCAGGCAGGCGTACGGTTGGAAAAAATAAGCAAAATCCTCTTCGCAATGTGTTTATTAACATGTTGTGCCGACCATAGAATAAGAAAGAGAAAAAAATGATGATGAATAACTATAGATTTTGACACGGATCTTTATCACGGTCTTTATCACGTAATTACCGAAACATCGGGTAAATAAATTAAAGGTAATTACGTGACAAAGACCTGTGGCAAAGTGTTTCAAAGTGATCCTTGTGATTTTATTGAAATAAATGATTTTTGAATTTGAATTTGAATTTGTTAAAATCTATAGTGATGTCTACTAATCACGATATGATGATGATAAATGTTGACTATTTAGTTTATTTAATACAAACAAAAACAAATAAATAGGATCACGACTGTATTCCCCAAGTACGGTAGACATCGTTTCAGATCTCCAGGCACTTAGATCGTTAAAGGTGTGTGAATATAATGTTTAGACGTACCTCTGACTAGAGGGTAGTCAAAGGCACGTCCAAACATTATATTTGGCACATGACCACATTTTGTAGTGGTAAGCATTCCATACGTTACAGGTTGCAAGCATATCGCCGCTTATAAGAATACTAACTGCACATTATTACAGCAACGGGAAATTACTCACGTACATGATAAATTGTCAATGAGGACACCGACAATGTTTCGATTCATCTAGAGAATCTTCTTCAGGGTGCGAGCAGGGTAGCGCGCGCGTTATGGTCCACTCACCCTGAAGAAGATTCTCTAGATGAATCGAAACATTGTCGGTGTCCTCATTGACAATTTATCATGTACGTGAGTAATTTCCCGTTGTTGTAATAATGTGTAGTACAACTCACGAAAGTTTTGAAAGTGAAATAGAATACTAACTGGTTTAATCACGATGTTTTCCTTCACCGTTATAAGCACGTGTTTTGATGCGCATATAATTTTTTCGAACAGTAAATTCCATTGATGTACGCCGGGTTTCAAACCCACCTTCGAAATGAAAGTCGAGGTACCCCGAAATACTTAAATACAAATTTTACCTCTATATTAGTAGTGTAGATGACGTAAATGTATCGGGTAAGGCATTGCAGGTTAATGGTTGGTGAAACCTAGTCTCAATCTCCGAAAGCTAATCATGTTTTTGGCGAATGTTCAAATAGCTTCAGCCGGTTTCAGTACGTTTCCGGTTTGTTTATTTGCCATTAGTTGTGAAATTTAATTTGCTTACTTTGCATTATAATCAAGTAATTCATAAAATATATATAATCAAGTCGTGTTTGTACACTATTTAAAACGGACCAATGTGTATGATTTGTGTTTTTGGAATTATCTTCGTCGGCAATATGATAATTGGATTAAAACAGTGCAGTGAGTTCAGTTTGATACCACGGTAACTGGAAAGGGAACGGTAACGGTAACGGTAACGGTAACGGTAACGTAATTTTAAAGCGATACAAAGTTAGCTGGGTTAGCTTGTATTTAAATACAATTAGACTAGCCCGCGACTTCGTCCGCGTAGAATTAGTAAATCTTCTTTTCGTAAAACATTACAATGATTGAAAATCAAAATATTTTTTTGGAAAAAACAAGCATATGCCCGTTCCAAGACCGTTCAAGACGAACAAGAAGTTCCTAGACCAAGAAGAACTCTAAGCAAAATTTCATCATAATCGGTTCAGCAATTTGGCCGTGACAACGTCACAGACAGACACAGAGTGACTTTCGCATTTATAATATTTAGTACCTTTACATAGCTAGTATAGAAGTATAGATTTTATTATTCAAAAAAGTTCAGCCCCCTTACCACAAGCTCCAAAGTAATATTAAAATAGTAATCGCGGTGCGAAAGTGACTACGCCATACGAGTTCGTATGAATTTCAGGTGAGAATTTTATAAGTAAACCAAGTAAAGCACGTTCGTGTGTGTCTTAACAATTTTCTCACTGTACCTACGAAATGTGCGGTGACTTCGTACTAAGAAGATAAGAAACTAAAAGAGCCATCTTTAAAAAATAAAAATAAAATAAATAGGATCACGACTGAAATCCCCAAGTACGGTTGACATCCTCTCAGATCTTCAGATGCTTAGATCCTTTGAAGTTGGCTAGTGGGGGTAGTCAGAGGCAAGTCCAAACATTACATTTGTAACATGCCTACATTTTGCAGTAGATTTTTCCATCTTTGAGACTGATTTTTTTACGATTCAACACTGTGAACCCAGTTTCGATATGTAAATGATTTTATAGTATACATGAGTATATATTACACTAGCGACCCGCCCCGGCTTCGCACGGCTTTAATACATTTAAACCTTCCTCCTGAATCACTCTATCTATTAAAAAAAACTGCATCAAAATCCGTTGTGTAGTTTTTAAAGATATAAGCAAACACACATACATACATACAGAGGCGGGAAGCGGAAAGCGACTTTGCTTTATACTATGTAGTGATGTTTTGAAATATTTACCATATACACAAAAAAATATAACAAAATGAAAAATAGCACTAAAAAAAACATAGAGGTTTAAAACTTGTGCTATCATGAGCCATTTAGCTTAAAGGTACTACTTAATCTATACTATATACTAATATATATACTTATATACTATATATTACCATAAAATATTATAAATGCGAAAGTAACTCTGTCTAGATAGATAGACTTACTAGTTTAGTTTGTGACGTTATCACGGTGAAACCACTGGGTCGATTGTGATAAAATTTCATACATTTTTCCCAAAATATTCTTTTGATTTTTTGAAATTTCCATGATTTTCGATAAAGACGTAAAAGTCGATTCTATGAATCAACGCGGACGATGTCGCGGGTAAAATGTTTTTTGACGTGACAACGTCTTATAATTCGATGGAGCCGGCTGCACGCACCAAAAAACATGACTCATACGGCGTTACCTCACTCTGAAGCGTTCCATTTAAGGCTTGAAGTGCAAGCGAGAGCGCGGAACGAGCGACAAAGAGGCATAATCACAATTGTCACGATCAACTATCGTCAGTAAACCGACTTTACAGACAACCTGGTTTTTATAAAAGGTACCTATTTTACAGGTGCAAACTCAACACGAAGCATAGAATTTAATAGCTCATCCATACCATGAACTCGTTGGTGAGAATTTATTCTGTGGCGCGACACAACAAACTAACATTTATTACACTGTCGTGGTATATGGCCATTAAGATCATGATTCACCGTTCCAGATCTTAACGACATTTCATAAAATACCCAAAAACAATTGTTTAAAATCAATTTTTCACCAAACGAAAACATTGACTAGTTGACAATACATAAATATGATAGTGCGTATTGATTATAAGTTTTCTGTTTACAAATATTTTTTAAGCTTTTATAATATAACATTTTCATTGGAATTTGACAAGAATGCAAAGTTTTTACTCAGAGTATTTACTAAGGAGTTCCGTTGTGAGTGTCTGTGAACAGCTCCTGACTCCATCATCAAATCAGCTCGCTGTCACCATATTATTACATTGTCACCGAAGTTACATAAGTATGCAAAATTTCAGCTCAACCGGTTGGGGATAACTGCTTCAAAATTTAGTTGCAAGACATAATTACATAGTTACATATATAATTACCTTAACAAACCTAACCTTAACAAACATAATTACATAGTTACATACATACATTGCAAGTTAAATAAAAGCTTGTAAAAGTGTCTAGGTTTTTTGCAAGTTTTTATAATTAATCCAATAGTTTTTTTAAGCTATTGCATAGCTTCTATCGCGGGCCTTGAGCGTGGAGACCGAATCCAGAAATTTCGTAACGAAAATAATGCGACAATTTGCGCATCGCATTGCGCAGCGCATGCGTAATCGCCCCGCAATCTGGTGACTCATTGTCATGCCTGCTTAGAGTGATTTTCGCATTCCAGCGCCATCTAGTTTCATTTGATGTTATTACGTTATTATAGCTACTTTTCGCGGTCTCATGCGACCGCTCGGTGTTTGAGAGGTAAGATGAAAGATGTTTGCAATTCCGCTGGCAGGTGGCGCTATTTTACCACTATCGGTAAAGTAAGTCGGTAAATAGGTGGTACTTCACATGATCGACTAAAAAGTTTGAAATTGAATTATTGAATTCATGTAGTTAGGTAAATAGGTACCTAGGTAGATATTATTATAAGAAGAAACTTAGAAACTCAAGAAACTAAGACACGCTGCTGACTTTGAACTAATACGCAAAGTATATTATGCGCTTGCCCAGTCTATCTTGGGGTACTGTGTGGATATCTGGGGTGGTGCTTGTAAAACGTTTATGTTGCAGCTGGAAAAGACACAACGCTCCATACTAAAAGTCATGACATTCAGTCCATTCAGATTCTCTACAAAAAATCTTTACGAAAAATGTCAGGTATTAAGTGTTCGACAACTATACGTGTTGCAAATGGTATTAAAACAGCATAAATCTACTCCGTATGATAAAGAGGACTATAATAAAGGTCGTGTCATAAAAAATGTTGCATTTCCTGTCAAATGTCGTACTGTCTCCGCTAGACGTCAGCATGCTTCAATGGCTGTTCACTTATACAATAAAATAAATAAAGCACATAATATACACCCACTCTCCAATCACGAAACTAAGATAAAGATTAAGAACTGGTTACTTAATTTAAATTATAATGAAACTGAATTATTGCTACAATCTCTAAAATGAAAGTATCTCGATCACATTACACATTACACTCATTCAAACATACACTCACTCACACACACACACACACACACACACACACACACACACACACACCCATACACACACGCATACTCGATAATACATTCAAAACCATAGATACTCATATTCAAACACTATGTTCTTATACTTACCTCTATTTTTTATTATTAACTACAGTACCTACTTACTTAAATACTATGTACTTGTCATAAACATTATTGCAACCATATATGGGAGAAGACACTGACTTCTGTAACACAGGTCTACGTACCTAGCTCAGGAGTCAGGGACTTCATAGGAACTTTGTTACCTCTTTTTAATGACAATAAACATTATTATTATTATTATTATTATTATTATTATTATTATTATTATTATTAATTTCAAATTAATTTCTTGTTCGAAAATCCTGGCCGTGCATCAATGGATATTTCTGTTCGAAAAATGTATATGCGCGTTACACGTGTTTATAACGGTGAAGGAAAACATCGTGAGGAAACCTGTTAGTATTCTTGAAAGCGGCGACGGGCTTGCAACTTGTAACCTGTTACGTGTGGAATGCTAACTACGTAGTTAGGTAAATAAGTAGGTTACGAGATATTATGAATTATTTTTAGGTTTAAAGAATTTTATTTCTCATAAAAACACAGAGTTCACTTAAAATGAGATACAAAAATAACACATAAATATTGCGTTTTAAATGATTACACCTAAGGGCCTAGTACAGTTGGTATATTTTTAAATAGATCGATAAGTTAAACGCATACAATTAACACTAATACAACAATAAAATATACAAAACAAAACAAAATAGGTAACATACTACATAGAGTGGTTACCAAGATAACAGAAATTAATAGATATGATGAGGGTAGGTAAACACTAGCTAAACTATCATTCAAAAGAATCGGCTGAGGTCAGTATTGGTGTGTGGTCCATGTTATAAAATTTTAAAGGATTTTTTTTTTATGTATTATAACAACGAATAGATATGGGACCTTAGTTTATTTTTATATATATTTATGTTTTCACACTCTTTTATACTGTTTGGTAAATTATTAAATAACTGAGCTCCCTCTGATAGTATTGTCTTTTGCCCGCTTTTTGTGCGTGTTTTAGCTAAATGTAGTTTAATTTTGTTTCTTAGATTGTGTTTGTTTTCTTTTATCTGTAAACTTATATTAGATTGTATAGACTTTGTAATTATGTTTTTTATTAATATGCAAGTTTTATAGATGTAAAGTTGTTTTAAGTTAAAGAGTTTAGTTTTGTTGTACAATTCGTTTGTAGGAAATAGGTATGGATAGCAGAAAAGGACTTTTATTATTTTATTTTGGGTTCTTTGTAAAGGATTAATATTAGTATCAGCACCCGTGCCCCATATCTCTACTAGGTATTCAAGGTGTGATTTCACCAAAGAATTGTAAATAACATAGCGAACCTTTCTCGGAATGCATTTTGTGACTTTTCGTAATGCTCCCAGTAATGACGTTAATTTTGACTTAACATGCTCAATATGTGGCTTCCAAGTCAATTTATCGTCTATCCACAAACCTAAATATTTTTCTAGATGTGACTGCTTAAGTTTGTCATTGTTTATTTTTGTTACAAAATATCATAAATGATGTTTTCGACGTGTTTACTGTTAGCAAATTATACTTTAGCCATTCGTTTAGTATATCAAGATCTCTTTGTGCATCATTTATAATATCTGAGATATCTTTATCGAAATAAAAAAGGCACGTATCATCCGCATAGAGAGTTAAGTGACCCGTTAATCCTATTGAAGCTATGTTATTTATGTAGATAAGAAACATTAACGGTCCGATAATTGAGCCCTGTGGAATGCCATAAGTCACATTTTTAATAGAGCTAGTAAAGTTAACGATTTTGACAACTTGTTTCCTATTAGACAAATAAGATGTAAACATATCATGAGCTGTGCCTGTAATCCCTATGTTATTCAACTTTTGAAGAAGCTTTTGATGACTTACAGTATCAAAAGCTTTCTTTAAGTCAATAAAAATTCCCAGAGCAAAGTTTTTTTGATCAATGTGAGTTTTTATTTTTGTTACTAGATCAACAGCCGCTGTTAGGGTGCTCGATTTAGGACGGAAGCCATACTGTTGATCAATTAAAAAATTTTTGTCAGTGAGGTAGGCATTTAGTCTATTGTATAAAATTCGTTCAAAGATCTTTGAGATGACAGGTAAAACTGATACTGGCCTGTAATTCCCGGGGTCCGACCGACTTCCTGTTTTGTAGATTGGGCTAACCTTAGCTATCTTTAGTGAATCTGGGAAGACTCCGCGAGCCAAGCAGACATTGATACAGAGCGTAAGTCTGTCCACAAGTAGGTTTTTTAATGATTTTATTGTTTTTGTACAGATGCCGTCTAATCCAGTACTAGTATTACTGTCCAAATGGTCTATTATTTTTGCTACCTCATCACAATCACAAGGAGCAAACTCGCTTAAAGTCAAGCTATGAATGTGATTCTGATTGTACATTAGTATGTTTCCAGTATTGCAATGATAAGAGCTAGGTATGTTATTTGCTAAATCAGCACCTATAGATGAGAAGAATTCATTAAAAACGTTACAAACTTCGCGACCATCAGTAATCAGATCAGTCGTTATTTTTAGCTTTGGTAACGTAGTGCTGTCTTTAAATTTATTTAATCCTAAACTGTTAATAATTTCCCACATTTGTTTTGGGTCACTAGAGCTATTTTGGAATAATGTTAAGTAATATGTTTCTTTTGCAATTTTTATCATCTTTTTTGTTTTATTTCGTTGTTCATTGTAGCTATTCAGTATTGTGTCATCTTTAGGATTCGTTTTAGCTATTTGCCATAAATTGTTTTTAAGATTAATTGAGTCTATAATATCCTTATTGATCCAATCACTTTGTGGTGCATTATTAATTTTTATTTTGTCTATTTTATTGCGTTCAATCTGATCTAATAGAAAAATTTCAAGATTATTATAGTTGTTGTCTGAGTTTACATATTCGGCTTTTGTTATGCTATAGTGCAGAGTTTTGTAATTTAGTGCTTTATATTTAGTTTTATTATTTACTTTAGGTCCTGCGTTACTAATTTCTAAGTAAATATGTTTATGATCAGATAGTGATGATTCTATTAGGGACATGCTAAAGGTATGATTTCGCAGATTAGAACATACATGGTCAATTAGAGTGTTTGAAGAACTAGTCTGACGTGTGCTGAAGCGAGCGTCTATTTTATTAACTATTTCATAGCCATTCTCTCGAATTTCATTTAAATAGTGTTTTATATCTGGTTTCTTACTAAGTAAATCTATATTGAAGTCGCCGAAGATAATTGATCTTTTCCTTTTCTCTAGCTGTTGTGAATATATATTTAAGAAATTTTGTAAGTTACTGTCCCCGGGTTTATAGATTGCACCAATGTTCAGTGATAGTTTATCTGTCTTCAACCATAAGTAATGACTTCCGTCTTCAAATAGGTCTTCTGTAATATCATATTTGATACTTGCGTGGACATATATAGAAACGCCGCCACCTCTCTTCTTTTCTTCTTTTCCTAATGCATTCTTCTTATCTTGATTATCAGGTCTAAAATTGTATATATGTCTATAGTTCGGAATTTGATAGGTCGTAGCTTCCTTTTCAGACTTTATCCAGGTTTCTGTAAATATTAGTATGTGCGTTGTCTTTTTTATTGACCTCAGAATACATTTGATTTCGTCAAACTTGCCTGCCGTACAAATGCTTCGTAAGTTAGCGTAGAAGAATCGAAGTGACGAAGATTGGAGCGCTATGTCTTCGTAGTTTTGGGCTATATGGTGATTTACTCTATTAATTTCTTCTGTTCTGTCTGTCTTCTGCGTAGTATTCCTTGTCAGTTTTTTTGTAGGATAGGTTTATTTATAATAATTTTCGGTATTCCCTTTATGTATTTAATTATTAAGTCCTTCTCCCCATGTTTCGTTCGCCTATCTAATTCTTCCTTTATAGCGTCCAAGTTCTTTTTTTGTGTTGGAGTTTGATCGGCATACAGTTGTATATTTTCTGGTAAGTTAATTCTTTTGCGAAGTAAAATTTTAGGGGTTGTTGCATCGTCAAAGCAAACTTTTAGGGGACGGTTCTTATTCGGAATATACTTTCCCAGGCGAATAGCTCTTAATGGCTTAGGGCAGGTATCATAAACTAAAGTTATGGCATTTACAGCTTCCACAAGGTCATAAGTACGCCTTAACTTAGGATTTTTTTCATTTTTCTCTGGTATCCCGATAAGAACAATATTTTTTTCGCGTTCACAGCGGTCGCGGAGTTCGTGAATCAGTTCTTCACTGGTGAAAACAGTCGATAGTGAACTGCTGGTGCATGGTTGTGTTTTTAAGCTGGACAATTCTGTTTCAATCTCTTCTATTTTATGTTGAGTTTCTAAATGTTGTGACTTTATTTTTTTTATGTCCGTGTTAACCAGATCTAATTGATGTGTAAATTTTTCGGTTGTCAACTTTATTAACTATAGATTTTGACACGGGTCTTTATCACGTAATTACCTTTAATTTACTTTCCCGACGTTTCGGCTATGTTACAATAACCATGGTCGCGGGCAGTGTCAAAATCTATAGTTATGTCTACTAATCACGATAGTTTGAAAAATAATGTCAACTTTATTGTTTTAATTTCGCTTTTTATTTTTATATTTCGCATTCCAGCGCCATCTTGTTTCATTTGATGTTATTACGTTATATAGCTACTTTTCGCGGTCTCATGCGACCGCTCGGTGTATGAGAGGTAAGATGAAAGATGTATGACTAAAAAGTTTTTTTTAAATAACCGATTTCCACGGTTTTGCATTCGTTGGAAAGGTCTCGGGTTCCGTGAGGTTTATAGCAAAGAAAATTCAGGAAAAATTTCAAGAGAAGAGCAGGAAAACAGGAACGGTAACAGGAACGGGAACTTAACACAGCATTTGTTAATTCTAAAGCGATACGAAGTTCGCCGGGTCAACTTGTATCTATATAAATTTAATGTAGGTACATCGCGCGAAATTCGATGATCAAACTCTTAATATCGTTATTTTTGTTAAAAAAATTTTTATGAATAATTGTTTTGGTGTTTATACCTAGATATTTTCTTTTAGAGAAGAAAAGCATAAAGAGCTAAAAAAAATAAATATTGTCAACGTCAAAGAGCATAATATTATCAGCGTCAGAAAGATTTAAAGAAAAATGAAGAAAAAAAAATACTGCATAAATAAAATAAATAAATAATTATAATTACATAAGTTGATAATAAATGTTATGCAATAGCTTTACCGCGGCAGTCTCCGAGTGCCACACGTCTTTTTTTTTTTTTTATTTGGTATAAACAGAATTACAAAAGTACAAATTTTATGGATATATAATTTAGTAATGCAGATGATAATTTTCTAAGCCTACAATAAACTTCCACCATAAATAAAGAATGTAAACTCAGCTTAATGCATTTAAAACTATACTCGCTCACTATATCCTTGATGATAAATCACTCCTAAGCAAATAAGAATGCATCAGCTGAGTACCTATCCACATAAAATGTTATATTAATTTTTTGTATTCACTTTATATTATATTTATTTTATAAACTTTTGTAAGAACGACATCTATACATATCACTACATAGTATAAAGCAAAGTCGCTTCCCGCGTCTGTATGTATGCTTATATCTTTAAAACTACACAACGGATTTTGATGCGGTTTTTTTTAATAGATAGAGTGATTCAGGAGAAAGGTTTATATGTATTAAACTCGTGCAAAGCCGGGGCGGGTCGCTAGTATTTTATAAAACAGAAAGTCTTGTTAGTTACACTATTTACAATTATAGAACGGCTGAACCGATTTGGCTGAAAATTGGTGGGAAAGTAGCTTAGAACCAGGAGACGGACATAGGATACTTTTTAACGGGAACGGGAACAATTAACAACATTTTTGATAATTCTAAATCGATATTAATCTAAATCGATTTGTTCTCTTTAGTCATTAATTGTGTTGTGCTTTTGGAGCAAATAAATGTTTTTTCTTTCTTTCTTTTTCTTTTATACAAAGTTCGCCGGGTTAGTTTGTAGCTTATAAACACAGAACACTTATAAATAACAACGTTGTTCTCATGTAAGCGACTTATTTATTTTACACCTTATACCTTAAAAAAATATTTTCACACCTACCAATATGATTAATTGCATCTGTGTTTTATTTTGATTTATTTTAAACTCTTTTTCCCACGTTTCCCACGACCAATATTTTTGGTAGGTACATGAATGGAGCACAAATGGAAGACGCATCAACTCTTTGGAAATAGTTTCGTTTGGTCTCCTAAATTTAATTTTTTTAATTCTAATAACATTCTAAGATATGATTTCATATTTTTTTGTCATGGAAAATTTATGATTTTACTCTCTGTTTTATCGATTCACATTTTTTATTTTTATTTCCCTATTGACATTTTCAAACAATAAAAATAACTGTCGGTACCTTTAGTTGATAAAAGCAGAAAAACTCAAGTATTTCTTGAAACAATAAACTTTTTGTGTCTGTCAATAAGGTTTTTATTGCTAATTCTATTAAAACAGTCATTGTTGTTTTTATTAGTCCCACTGGAACAAAACATATTTTAAAAGTACCTAATTAAATTCAGGCGCTCTCTCCGTGCCTAAAACGGCCTACTTCATCAGGTCTCCGAGGAAATAAAGCGGATAACAGTTTTATATTAATTTATTTAGGTACTTAACCTACTTTTATGACACATTTAAAACACAATAACTCAGAAATATCGATAAACACATTTGTTCTGCTAAAATTTGTTAAGACACTTATATTTTTTTTTGAAGACCACGGTTTCGACTTCGAGTCGAGGTGAGGATATTTCGAGGTAACAACTAAGAATATGGGGATAAGCTTGTTTGTATGACCTTTGTTTATCTTAATTTTTTCAAAATATAAAAAAAACTACATCATCCACCTAAAGTTTCTGAACTTGTTTAGATATTTGGGGCTCAATCACGCCTAAACGGATTTAGATGAAACTTGGAATATACATAGCTTATGCCCTGAAATAGCTAGCGAAACCGCACGCGGAAGCTAGTATTATATTTAGTCTGTCAACTTTTACCGTTATTGTCTTTTCCAATTTCTGAGTTCAATTTGAATGCCGCTTCCATAGACCTTGTAATCTGTTTACCCCTACGTTACAGTCAAGTTACAATCAAGTCACGTATTTCAACCTATTTGAACTAGCACAAAGTATGTACTATGTGTTGCTTACAATGCTCACAGGGTACATCAAGTGTTTATGCAGTGTGAGGATTTTTTTATGAATACATTCTGCTGAAACAATTTGTAGCAAAAATTGGAATTTGGAAGGTAAATAAATTCAGCTAAGCGCGATTTTTGCGTAATAGGTTCTGTTCAATAGGACCATTTTTTTTCTAGGGATATGTGAATATGTCAGAAATAAAATATTTTATTAGCGTGGCGTACTCGATAAAAACTTCAGAATTACAAATTGATTTGTGATTAATGAAAAACTACTTCAAGTAGACATCCTCTCAGATCTCCAGGTGCTCAATGGAAGCCTCAAGTACTTTCCCGCTTGCAGCATAGATTTTTATATGTCACGATGGATACTGGAAAATGGTAGTCACGTTGATAACCAATAATTTTTTTTTAGCTACTGCCAGTTTTATCTTAATTCTGTCAATGTCACTGTGACAGGTAACAATCAATGCTGTCATCTCACACTCAAACACCCGTATTCATGAACCTCCAATGGGAACGCACAGTAGGTTCCGACCTACAGTGGACATACCCTCGTATTCAAGAACGACACTATGAGAACACGCACCCACAGCGGACGAAATATTTTTTCATAAACATCAACATAGTGTCGTTCTTGAATACGAGGGTTATTAATCTTGTTTCTTAAACACTATACGCACACTACCGTGTGTCTCTAGCCAAAGTTGAGCACTAGTAGATGTCTAGAGATGGACTATATTATAGTAGGTAGTAATATAAAGATTACTAGGTAAATTATCAGTTTTTTAAGAAAAGTATCAGGATTTTTGTAAAAATTCATGTGCGATTAGACGTGATCAAAACAGTAACGGAAAAAAATACGAAGAAACGTCCTGTTTAGTTAGCTTCGCACGTATTATCCATGTATTTCCAGTGAAGAAGTCCTAATCTAAGAGGGTGGAAATGAAGTAAGTCTTAAACCATGTCTAGGAAAGCATCCCGTAACCTAAGTGTATAAAAAATTCAACCTGACGCCGTATAAATGATTTAGAATGAATCTAAAATAATTAAAATCCAGACGGTACAGAGTATACATCGCTTAACCGTCTAGTATTTATCTACATCTACACTTCTATAATAATATAATAAAATGAAAAAAATATATGTTTGTTTGGTAAACTTAAAAAAATTACTGAACTAAATATAAAAAAATATTTGACCTATCAAAGCTACATTATTAGCCAATAAAAAAGGCCATATTTTATCAAAAAAAAAACTTGAGAGGTGTCAAGGGACACCCGGATGGAACGAAGTTCTCACAAAATAACGTGGGACAAGGGAAGGGGAATCAACTTTGACTTCGACTTCGACTTCGACCTCGTCCTCGACCTCGACCTCGACCTCGACCTCGACCTCGACCTCGACCTCGACCTCGACCTCGACCTCGACCTCGACCTCGACCTCGACCTCGACCTCGACCTCGACCTCGACCTCGACCTCGACCTCGACCTCGACCTCGACCTCGACCTCGACCTCGACCTCGACCTCGACCTCGACCTCGACCTCGACCTCGACCTCGACCTCGACCTCGACCTCGACCTCGACCTCGACCTCGACCTCGACCTCGACCTCGACCTCGACCTCGACCTCGACCTCGACCTCGACCTCGACCTCGACCTCGACCTCGACCTCGACCTCGACCTCGACCTCGACCTCGACCTCGACCTCGACCTCGACCTCGACCTCGACCTCGACCTCGACCTCGACCTCGACCTCGACCTCCACCTCCACCTCCACCTCCACCTCCACCTCCACCTCCACCTCCACCTCCACCTCCTATCCACCTCCACCTCCACCTCCACCTCCACCTCCACCTCCACCTCCACCTCCACCTCCACCTCGACCTCGACCTCGACCTCGACCTCGACCTCGACCTCGACCTCGACCTCGACCTCGACCTCGACCTCGACCTCGACCTCGACCTCGACCTCGACCTCGACCTCGACCTCGACCTCGACCTCCACCTCCAAATCCACCTCCACCTCCACCTCCACCTCCACCTCCACCTCCACCTCGACCTCCACCTCGACCTCAACCTCGACCTCCACTTCCACCTCGACTCGACACAATTAATATATGACTTAATAGATAATAAATAATTATATGACAGCCTCACAGCTCAGTTGGTAGTAACTCTGCCTTCAGCGCTGTAGGTTGTGGGTTCGATCCCCACCCAGAGCAAATATTTATGTGATGAACATAGATGTTTGTTCTGTGTCTGGGTGTTAGTATGTATCTTAAGTATTTATTTACAAAAAAAAAGTATTTAAGTATTCTATCAGTTATCTAGTTCCCATAGTACAAGCTTTGCTTAGTTTGGGGCTAGATGGCGATGTGTAAAATGTCCACCAATATTTATTATTTATTATTTATTATTATTATTATTATTATTTAAATATTAATAGATATACTATAGCAAAAAAGTGTCGTGACAACTTTTCGTGACAACTTTTCGTAAGAATTTTTTCCGTCTAGCCCCCTTTCACAACGCGCGATAAGGAACTTCGTTCCAAAAACACGTAAATTGATAAAATGTAGGTATCAAAAATGGGCAAGATTTTGAAAATCATTCTAGATTATTCAGTAGTTACTGTGGAACCCACAAAAAAATATTATTTTCAATTCTGTTGAGTATTGGCCCTAAAAATGTAAATTGAATATTGACAATTTAAATAACCCGCAAAAACGCTTCTTTATGCAAATGGCGTCGCACTAGTTTCTGTGACGTTACATGCTTGTCAAGAAATAAACAAACGTCAAGTTTTTCAAGGCAGGCGATGACATCATTGACAAGCATGTTACGTCATCGTCGATTTGACCAATCCTGACCGTTCAGTGTCACGTGACTGGCGTTTAAATATAGATAATTTTAATTACCTATGGGTTTTTAGTAAATCATAGTTTATTTTCAAGTTATTTTAGTTCATAACGCTTTATAAAGGCATAATTTATATAGATTACTATCAACAACACTTTATTTTTCTTACTGTCAAATAGCCTATTGTGTAAAGCCGACGTGGCAGCCACTATGTGATATGAGTGTTTGTCCATCCATCTCTATTACCCCAAGTAGTGTAGACTGATATGTCAACTGATATGACTAAGCACCATGCCTAAGCACTAGCATGGGCATGGTCTGCACCTAAGCTATCGTAAATTAGGAAAAGCATTTTACGTTACTAAGTTGCACCTGGTTTCTACAGGTAAACAACGAAGTGCGAATAAATTTCCTGAATTTATAATGATTACCCTTAAATTAGCGGAAAAGTAATGTGGAGCGGATTTTAGCGGACTTTACGCACATATCGATTTTAAACTCGACTTGCAAGGTCAGGGGGATTACCACAAGTTCATATTGCAATAATAATATACGTAATTATACATAAAAAGTAATATTACTTCAAAATATTGTGGTAAGCCCCCAACTGGGTTGTTATCACCTAGGCTGGAAGTGATAGTCACTTGGGTTTGTTTCATTTTATTTTATTTGCTTTTTTTATGCATGGCCTTGCATATTATTTTACCTGATAATCTGATTTAATGACTTTTTTATAGCGTAGAGAATAGTTCAAAGTTAGTCCCAATTGGATTTATGAAAAATATCATATACCTAGTTCTTAAAACATGAGAACTTAAATAGTCTGTGGTTCAAACTGATTTCCTCACGATGTAATAAATAAATAAGTTTTCTGTTGAAACATATACTTCAATGACAAGCTTTTGTAAATCATTTAAAATCAAGCAACAGCGCGCTATCACCTGTCACATCATAACATTGTCATCGGAACTTGACAAGTATGCAAAGTTTTTACTCAATCAGAGTATTTACGAGTTACATTGTGAGTGTCTGTTGAACAGCTTCTGATTCCATAATCAGATCATCTCGCTGTCACTGTCACTATTGCATGTCACCGAAGTTACATAAGTATGCAAAATTTCAGCTCAATCGGTTTGAGATACTTTAAAATTGAGTTGCAAGATTCCACCTTTAGAATAAGTTCGTTCGTACTTTAGAAGAAGTTGCTGCTACACAGTAGTTACATACATAAATTGCAAGTTAAATAAA
The DNA here is from genome assembly GCA_912999785.1 of Hydriomena furcata. Classification (NCBI taxonomy): domain Eukaryota; kingdom Metazoa; phylum Arthropoda; class Insecta; order Lepidoptera; family Geometridae; genus Hydriomena; species Hydriomena furcata. The sequence continues at coordinate 12,190,153 of OU538829.1, forward strand.
AGCTTGTAAAAACAAACAGAAAAAAGAAGGGTTAGCTACATATTATCGCACGCTTGGCAGAGGATCAGTCTATTTCTAATGGATCAATTCAGCCTAAACCTGGTTTAAGCAAAACCGCTTGTAAATCCACAATTAAACCCATGTCTCGCAAAAGTATCTGTTTTTACATTCGAAACACGACGAATCAATTATTTTCTGTCCCGAAATAAATTGATATGTTATTTTGGGTTGTTTGAAAATAGAATCGGTCAGTTGAGTTCGCTCAAGGGTTTTGTATCATTAAGCTTATATAGGAAAAAGCCGTGGGAGGTACCTCGACTTTAAATCTGAAGGTCGTGGGTTTTGGATTTTTGGATGGATTTTTCTGTTCGAAAAATGTATATGGGCATCAAAAACATGTGCTCAGAACGGTGAAGGAAACCAGTTGGTATTCCTACAAGCGGCGATGGGCTTGCAACCTGTCACGTATGGAATGCTATCTACTGCAAAATGTGGGCATGTGCCAAATGTAATGTTTGGACGTGCCTCTGACTACCCCCACTAGACATATTCAAAGGATCTGAGAGGATGTCTACCGTACTAGGGGATTACAGTCGTGATACTATTTATTTTATTTGTATTTTTTATAAAAATAAAATGTTTAGTTCTATATAGTTTTGAGTAAAAACTAAATTAGTGTTTTGGAAAAGCCAACTTTGGAAAATAAATCTATCGAGAAAAGTTTTACCAATTGTGTTTCAGTTTATAATTTATCCAGATTAAATCCTTAAGTTATATTTTAATAAAAGATAAAACAGTATGATTTGCGGTTATTGAGAAAAAATGATTCTGCATACATCAAACATTTTATTACTCGTCTTCACCGTATTTGTATTTAAATTTTTGGTGCGTTGCCAAATAAATATAGCTTCAAAACGGATCAAGTCATATAATACTGTGAATTATAGTAACGAGGCCTATTCTACAAAATGATTGACAGTTAATAGCACGTCAACAATACAAGACTACTGAGAATACCCAACTCTTAACACTGTTGAGACTTGTTGACTTGTTATATTTTGACAGATCTAATCATTCTGAATACTGAGTTTGTATCCAATTATTGACTACACAATGGTTTTCCTCAGAATTATCTGTGGGCTACACTATTGTTATTCATAATACACTAGCAGATATTAAGCTGATGCGTGTGTGGACTGTAAAATGTTAGTTTCTTCTAAAAAATAATGTATAAAACAAGATCACGACTGTAATCCCCAGGTACGACATCCTCTCAGATCACAAGGCACTTAGATTCTTTGAAGATGTCTAGAGGGGGTAGTCAGAGGCACTTCCAAACATTATATTTGGGACCCGAAATTCAAGCCCTAAGGGTTAACCTCCTTTCGGGGGTTAAAGTCTGTTTATAAATTACTAGCAGTCCGCTCCGGCGTCGCACGGGTGTAATAATGATTTTATGGGTAATTTTTTTACACCTTGGGTTACATTATCGAAGTTTTCATACGGATCCCTAATAGTTAGACATATGGTATTCAGAACTTTTTTGTAGATATTTATGTTATCTATAAAACTGGAGTACATTACTTTGATCTATTGTCAATAATTTCCGCAGCGTAAGCGATATAAGGATTTTCTTTGTTTTTTTTTTCACGCGTTGGTTTACATTTTCGAAGTTTTCATACGGATCCCTAATATTTTTGAAAATATTTATAGCCTATGTTCATCAGGGATAATGTAAGATTCTAATGGTGAAAGAATCTTTCAAATCGGTCCAGTAGTTTCGGAGTCTATTTGATGCAAACAAACAAACAAACAAATAATCAAATCTTTCCTCTTTATAATATTAGTATAATAGACTTCACGTGAACGAAGTCGCGAAGGATTCAGATAGTTAAATAAAATAAATGGCAAAAAATATTGAAATGTATGTGTCAGTTTGCTATTTTATATTAATAAAATCGAACAGACTCTGCTCAAAACGCATTACAGTTCTGCTATTTGAATTACTAACTAATTTAGCTACCGAACCGCACAGATGCAATGTAGCCAGATGGCAACTCTTTCTGCGATTGGCGTTCAAACAAAAGCCAACAAAGTTCTATAATATAATTATTAAATGAATCCAATTTGCTCGGGTTCAATAAGCAGGGAATTCGCTGCGAAACTCAAATTTTGTCTGGTTCTAGAACCTAGCACCAGTGATTGGCATTATCAAAATAAAACCGGCCAAGTGCGAATCGTACTCGAAGAAGAATTCCGTACCTGTATCATTAAAAAACGAAAAAAAAAAACACGGTTGTTGTATGGGAGCCCTACTTAAATATTTTTTTTCTGTTTCTACTATTTTTTGTTATAGCGGCAACAAATATACATCATCTGTATAAAATTCAACTGTCTAGCTATCACGGTTACGAGATAAAACCCGGTGACAGACAGACGGACAGCGGAGACTTAGTAATAGGGTCCCGTTTTTACCTTTTGAACCCTAAAAATTACTATATAATTAGGGCGTATTGTCGAGTCTAGGCTTTAGACATTACCCAGTTTATATTTTACATTTGCAACATAATATTAAGCAAATTGAACTAATGCTTAAGGGACTGATTAGGTTTTGAAAATACGAACGTATTGTAAAAGTAAATGTACCAAAATATCGTTTAGATTGGGATCGAATTAAATGTATTGACGCGAATGGGAGGATCATAGCTGGCTCAAAACAAAATATGCTACCAAAGAACATATTATATACCTAACCTCGGTTAGGGATAAACATTTGTGTAATTAATTATGGATGTTTGTTCTGTGTCTGGGTGTTAATATGTAAAAATAAGATGTGTTTAAGTATTCTATCAGTTATCTAGTTCCCATAGTACAAGCTTTGCTCAGTTTAGGGCTAGCCAGCGCTGTGTAAAACGTCCACTAATATTTAAAATTATATGAGCATCAAAAACGGTAAAGGAAATATCGTGAGGAAACCAGTTAGTATTCTTATAAGCGGCGATGGGCTTGCAACCTGTCACTTATGGAATGCTAACTACTGCAAAATGTGGGCATGTGCCAAATAAAATGTTTGGACCTGCCTCTGATTACCCTCACTAGACATCTACAAAGTATCTCAGCGTCTGGAGATCTGAGAGGATGTCTACCATACTTGGGGATAACAGTCGTGATCCTATTTATTTTTATTTTAACAATTATAAGCTCACTATCACGATACTATTGCATTGCCATCGAGTCCCAAAAAGTATGTTAATATTAGTATGTTAATCGGTTGGGGGAACGAATTTAAAATTCAATTGCAAAATTTGACCCAAGCATACTAATAAGGTGAGGTTAAATAAAATCGTAGCTGTCGTTTACGTAATCATTCCACCTTTTGTCATCGTCGCTTTTTGTGTCATCTAACAATCTATATCACTACATAGTATAAAGCAAAGTCGCTTTCCGCTTCCCGCGTCTGTATGTATGTCTGTATGTATGTTTGCTTATATCTTTAAAACTACACAACGGATTTTGATGCGGTTTTTTTTAATAGATAGAGTGATTCAGGAGGAAGTTTTATATGTATAATAACATGCCTAATATATTAGATAACCACTGATAATTTTAAGATTTCAAATTAGCGCGACTTTTTTTTTTAAATTTTAAATGCTGTTAACGAGTATACAAAGGCATTCTGTAATATATTTTGGTATCAGCTTTGCACCCGTGCGAAGCCGGGGCGGGTCGCTAGTCTCTACTATATAAAAGAAAGTCGGGTTTGTTACAACACTTATAACTCAAGAACGGCTGAACTGATTTGGCTGAAAATTAGTGGGGAGGTAGCTTAGAACCAGGAGACGAATATAGAATACTTTTTACGTGAACGGAAACAACGACGGGAACTTAACACAATATTTGTTAATTCTAAAGCGATACGAAGTTCGCTTGTCAGCTTGTTAATAAATAAATATAGAAATAGGATTACGAATGAGTGATGAGATGACGGCTGATAGAGGGAAATGGAAGAAGTACACATTTTGTGCCGACCCCACTTAAAATAGATACCGGCAGAAAGATGATGATAATCACGAATGTAATCCTCAAGTACGGTAGACAATTACACATCTACCAACTCTCTAATCGCTCAGACCCTTGAAGATGACTAAAAGCGGTAGTCAGAAACACGACCAAGCATTAAATTTTGGCACGTGCTCACATTTACCGTAGCATTCCATACGTGACAGGTTGCAAACCCATCGTCGTTCTACGTAATCAGTCCGTAATACTCTTGTCATATCGTCGCTTTTTGTTTTATACAACCCTTGTAACGACTAATAAATGCACGGAGTATTAGGGTCTGTGCAGACCACGTTTTTAAACGCGCCAAAACGGTGCGCTTTTATCTTACAGAGCAGTTTGTTGTCGTTTGTATCGATACACACGCACGTTAGCATCGCGTCTGTATTGCTAAACACGCACATCTGTATCGCTACATACGCGCGTATGTATCGATTCAAACGCGTGTTTGAATTTACATAGATGTGCAAAGGTCTACATGCTGCGTCTGACTTACGTGCGTATCGCGTCTGTATGGCTAAATAAGTTTTTTTTTAAATATATTTTTAAAATCAAGCTTTTATAAATTCTAGGGCTCTAGTACTCGTCAAGACAAATCCAACAAGTTTAAACACGATGTGGTTATGTTGTGTAGTTAGGGAGTTCCTATGGCTACATTCGAGCTTCTAACTCCATCATCAGATCAGCTCGCTGTCACCATATTATTGCATTATCACTGAAGTTACATATAATACCAAATTTCAGTTCAATCGGTTGAAGACAACTGCTTCTAAATAGAGTTGCAAGATTCCACCTTAACAAACATAGTTACATAGTTACATACATACATTGCAAGTTTAAATAAATAAATATATATTACAGTGTCATCTAGCCAGATAACTAAAAGTATAATGACATACACATGAACAGCAGACGAAATATTAATTTATTTTCTTACCCTGGGAATGTTCAGTTTCTGACACTTGTATAAATAAATATACATACAAGTTACTTAAATACATTGCAAGTTAAATAAAAGCTTTTAAAAAGGGGCCACTGCACGGTGTGCAAAGGCTCTTATGTTTATCATTTCGTGCTGAAAAGTTAACCCTATTTGATATACTGCGTTGGTAGTGGCTTTATCAGTTAGATAAACTACCGATAATGAGCAGCGCTTACCGCTTAACCCGTTTACGGTTATCATAGAAAATTGCGTGTACGTTCAACGACAAGCATTTATCGTTCATCACTTTAAGTATTTCATAATGTAAATGTGAAAGTTTGTGAGTTTGTTTGTTTGTGCCTCAATCAGGCCTAAAATAAAAACGGAATAAGATGAAGTTTGCTGTATAGATGTAATGCCCGAATAAAACATAGACTACTTTAAAATACGAAAAACATCCCCAAAATGATGAAAAAACGCAAAAGGTATGATTTTGGTATAGATGGCGTTGGTGTGCAAAAAAACTGACAAAGGAAAAAGCACTTTTAGACAATTTTCAATTTTTTTGACAATTGCATAAACTTTGTCCTTATAAATAATTGGTAGAATGCGTATCATTCATTAGTCAAAACTGTGTTGCATTGACGACTAAATGTTTTTAGTCAGTTTTTTTCTCATCAAACGCCATCTATCTATATCAAAATAATTTTTTGCGATTTTTTATTATTTCGGGGTTGTTATTCTAATTATAAGTAATTAGTAATCTGATATGATCTGATCGGTTTAATCGTTTAGACCTAATTGACTATCAAACATACAAACATTCGCATTTATAATATTATTAGGATTTTTTATATCACGGCGCATTCATACATGCGATTTCAGATCAGGTATACAATACCTATATTAGCATAATACCTATAACTAACTCACCTGAAGTAACTAGTTATTTATTCAAAAACTTCCCACTTACGCATTCGGCTCACAAATCCAAATTCAAATTGCCTTTAAAAACAGTCTTGACACCTTTTTAAAATATGTCCCCAGTTTGTAAGTCTTGCTCGCTTTCCTACGACCGGGAGGTAATACGTGAGAATTTTGCATAATACTACGCGAGCATTATCCTCCTTTGGCCTCTAGTTTTGGAATTCTGCCATATAGTCGAGGGTGGTTTGGGATAACATAATTTGAGGCATTAAGGTTGTCCGAAGGTGGTGAATTAGAATGAGAGCATAAACGGTGCATGTGCATAACTGCCGGGTACAGTACCTAGGCAACTAACTCTTTGTAGTTCACTGACGCAGGAACTTTTTACAAGCTTTTATTTAACTTGCAATGTATGTATGTATGTAACTATGTAACTATGTTTGTTAATCTTGAAACTCAATTTTGTAGCAGATTCCCAACCGATTGAGCTAAAAATTTCGCATACTTATGTAACTTCGGTGACAATGCAATAATATGGTGACAGCGAGCTGATCTGATGATGGAGTCAGGAGCTGTTCAACGGACACTCACAATAAAACTCTTTAGTAAATAATAATAGTCGTTTCATTTTGAAGCTAATTAAAGTAATGGCGTCTGTAATATATTTTAACAGTTTTTTAAATACAGCTAAGTATATAGTAAATAATGTGCCTGTATGTTGGTGCCAATTAGGTGTTGAAATCATTTAAGAACTTTAAAAAAGGTTATCAGAGCCACGTCTAAATATAAGCACAATGTGGTTATGTCATGACCACATTCAGTTAACATTTCATACGTGACAGGTTGGATGCTAAAAATACGACATGTAATTTTAATTCAAAAGTGCGTTGCGTATGTGTTATTTAAATCTGACAACCCGCTGTTCACCCGCATTTCCCTCGGGATGATGCTTGGGTCATGTGACAAGTGACATGTTATATCAGGGCTTCCTATGTTATGCGAGATGTTCGCAGAGGAATATCCACCAGAGCAAATCCTACTATCCTACTAATCCTAATAATATTATAAATGCAAAAGTTTTTGATAAGGCTGCTATGTTTGTTACTTAATCAAAAATAATCAACAAAACAGATTAAAATGAAAGTAGTTTGCTGTAGTATGTTGATAAAAATTCAGAATAAATAAACTTATAGTCCGTATATACTTATATACTTATATAACTTATAGTCCGTATATACTTATAGTACTTATAGGGGGAACTTATAATCCGAAAAATAACCCCTAAATGATAAGAAAACGCAATAAGGATGATTTTGGTATAGATGGCGTTGGTGTGCAACTAATCTGACATCACAGACTAAAAACATTTAATCGTCATAGCAACGCAGTTTTGACTAATTAATGATACGCATTCTACCAAAATTCGTAATTTATTTTATCAGTATAAGGTTTCTAGGGAAAAAAATGGACAGAACAACGTTTGTCACGGGTCAGTTAGGATTATAAATGCGAATGTTTGTGAGTGAGTGGGTGTGTGTTTTTTACTCTTTCACGCAAAAACTACTGAACGGATTAAAATGAAACTTTACAGTACATACATCATATACACACATAGGTTACTTTTTAACCGGTTACCACCCGTGCGAAGCCGGGGCGAGCACCTAGATGATATGATATGTGTGAAATCTATTAATCGAACTGCGCGTAGTGGTCCTGGCGATATTGTGACACAGTTCTATTGGTTGATTTGACACTCCTCTTCGCTTTGGTGGTCGATAGATTTTAGAATGAGTTTCCACCTTCGCGGAGCTGTGCGGAACTGCGCTAAGCTGTGCGGAGCGGACCAATGACAGCGCTCAAATATTCGAGTTTGAAAATGTCGAGCACTGTGTTTAGTTCGCTCTGCACAGTTCCACGTAGGTGAAAACTTAGCCTAAGACCACCAAAGCGGAGAAGAGTTTTAAATCAACCAATAGAACTACGTCACAATAGCGTCAGGACCACTACGTGCATTGATTTCACACATATCATGACATGGCCTCACAGCTTAGTTGATAGTAACTCTGCCTTCTACGCTGTAGGTTGTGGGTTCGATCCCCACCCAGGGCAAACATTTGTGTGATGAACATAGATGTTTGCTCTGTGTCTAGGTGTTAGTATGTATCATATGTATGTATTTACAAATAAAAAAAAGTATATAAGTATTCTATCAGTTATCTAGTTCCCATAGTACAAGCTTAGCTTAGTTTGGGGCTAGATGGCGATGTGTAAAATGTCCACCAATATTTATTTATTTATTTATTATTTATATCATCATTATATTTGCTCTAGTGGATTTTGTCTCTTATGCTTCATTCATCAAGCTGAACTTAGCTGTATTTATATGAATATTATCAAGCCTCATTTACACCTACTTTGTAATGAGACATTGGGAAATTCACAGAACATAGAAGAGATAAGTGTTTGTGTGGGCGAGGTAGGCGCGCCAATACTTTAGAGATTTTGATAGCCGCGTTGGCCGACCGGGAAGTACCTCGACTTTCAATCTGAAGGTCGTGGAACCATTATATGTGCATCAAAAACACATGCTTATAACGGTGAAGGAAAACATCGTGAGGCAAGTTAGTATTCTTATAAGCGGCGATGGGCTTGCAATCTGTCACGTATGGAATGCTAACTACTGCAAAATGTGGGCATGTGCCAAATATTTTGGACGTGTCTCTGACTAACACGACTAGACATCTTCAAAGCATCTAAGCGTCTGGAGATCTGAGAGGATGTCAACCGTACTTGGGGATTACAGTCGTGATCCTATTTTTTTTATATGTACTAATAAAGATTCTAGGATTTTTTTTAATAGATAGAGTGATTCAGGAGGAAGGTTTATATGTATAATAACATGCTACCCGTGCGAAGCCGGGGCGGGTCGCTTTTATACTATAAATATAATGAAGGGGCTTGTTTTATTGTTTGTTTGTGATAACTGATCAAATGATTTTACCACTTTTTGCAACCACAGTTGTCATCAAATTGACTAAACAGATGCTGCAAAAAATATGTTACCAGTTGAGTTCACATGTGTTACGTGTTATGTGAGTTGCGTTTAACCACATTTTTGACAAACACTGTCAAAACTGTGTTTATACGAGTGCTATTTTCACTTTAAAGTATCCATAAAAATGTGACCATACTTAGCGCGGCATTTGAGCGCGGCATTTGCAGGACACAAGTTTGCCGTGTGACTAGTTTACATAAAGGTAAATGTACGCGCAGCCGTCGTCTAATCATAGCAGCCGCGCTAAAATGCCGCTCTATGTCTGGTCACACCTTAACTTTAACTTGAACAAGTGACTTTTCAATTGAGGTTTATTTTTGATTTACAATACTACGAGTATTGTAAATAACCAATTGATATTATATTCTAGCAAGTAGGTATTATGATAATTAACCTCAGAAATAATTTATATCGGATCTCATTTAAATTTAAATAATTAATATTTGAAATTAATTAACTACCACATTGCGTCAGTTTAGCCGTCTCCTGAATATTTATATTAGCGCTATGAAATTATCAAATTTATGAAACAGCTTTCGAACTTAACTGCAAGGGAATAAGGGCTATAATAGACTGTATTCGTTTTATATGCCATTGTAAGTTTGGTTTAATGTGCTTCTAATATACCCAGTGACTTTGCAAGTCTTTTCACAATTTACTTTTGCTCAGTGACATGGTGTTTTCGTGCGTATGGTAATTTGTTATGTAACATAAAATATTCACTCGCGAGAATTCAGAATCTATCTATACTTACTTCTTCAGATTTATATAAACACTAGCTACTCGCTCCGGCTTCGCACGGGTGGTATCTGCATTAAAAGTAGCTTAATTATTTATTAACTGTAAAGTTTTATTTTAATCCGTTCAGTAGTTTTTGCGTGAAGAAGTAACAAACATACACATACACACACTCACAAACTTTCACATTTATAACACTAGCCGACCCGTGAGCCGACGTTTTCCTGTCAAATTTCAGTCAGATTTGTTGCACACCAGCGCCATCTATACCAAAATCATCCCTTTTGCGTTTTTTTATAATTTTGGGGATTTTTTTTTATATTTTAAAATAGTATATTATTTATCGGGCATTATATCTACATCTACAGCAAATTTCAACTTAATCCGGTATGTCGCTTAGGCTTGATTGAGGAACAAACATACATACAAACTCACAAACTTTCACAATATAATATTATAGGATTAGTAGGAGCTACGCATCTATTTAAAATAACAGCATACTAAATACATATATTTTTGCAAAACATGTTCAGAAGATCTTAAATAAATTTAGGCATTTTTTTTTCGATTTCGGGCTGTCTGTTTGTTTGTGATTTACTGAAAACTACTAAGCGAATTTTGATGAAAACGATAAAGTTGGGTTATTATGGCTCTAAGGAGTGATTTACTATATATACTATCTACCATATTAGTATTAAACTTTTTAAGCTATTAAGCTTCTATCGCGGGCCTTGAGCGTGGAGACCGAATCCAGAAATTTCGTAACGAAATAATTACGACGATTTGCGCATCGCGATTACGCATGCACTGCGCAAGCAGCGCATGCGTAATCGCCCCGCAATCTGGTGACTCATGTCATGCCTGCTTAGAGTGATTTTCGCATTCCAGCGCCATCTAGTTTAATTTGATGTTATTACGTTATTATAAGTACCTACTTTTCGCGGTCTCATGCGACCGCTCGGAGTTTGAGAGGTAAGATGAAAGATGTTTGCAATTCCGCTGGCAGGTGGCGCTATTTTACCACTATCGGTAAAGTAAGTCGGTTAATAGGTGGTACTTCACATGATCGACTAAAAAGTTTGAAATTGAATTATTGAATTCATGTAGTTAGGTAAATAGGTACTTAAAATCAAATTAATTTCTTGCTCAAATCCTGGCCGTGCATCAATGGATATTTCTGTTCGAAAAATGTATATGCGCGTTACACGTGTTTATAACGGTGAATAAAAACATCGTGAGGAAACCTGTTAGTATTCTTGAAAGCGGCAACGGGCTTGCAACCTGTTACGTGTGGAATGCTAAAATAAATAATTATAATTACATAAGTTGATAAAAAATGTTATGCAATAGCTTTACCGCGGCAGTCTCCGAGTGCCTCACGTCTTTTTTTTAGTTTTTCATATATGATGATAAAAAAAACGAACAAAGTCACGCACGGGATATCTAGTCCACGATAAAAGGTTCATAAAGATACTGTAAGCTGTAAAATGTATGCGCACAAAAAAATATATTAGTACTTTTTAATAACACCCAGAAACGGCATTATGTGATTTTGAAAATGCGAAATTGAAACTTGAGTCGGTGGATGACAGCATAATTTAGCTTGACAGTTAATTAAGAGACGCAAATCGAACGAGTGTGTGAGCTATCAAAATTAAAAATGCGTCAACCCATTCCATATTCAGTCTTAAAGTAACGTGTTAAAGCTCATTTTGCTTTGCAAGTTAGTTTAAGGTGACGCATACTAGCATTCAGTAGGAAGGTCACGTAGGAAGGGATCTAGGAATATCTATGAATGAGATCAAGCGCGAATTCAAGAAAAGTTCACGTAAGCTTGTAAGTTTGAATATCGGATTTGTAGAACATATGGAAAGATATTTATAAATGAGCTTATGAAATTCGAAGTCAGAAGCAATAGTATTTATATTCATACTAGCCGACTCGATATAGACGTTGTCCTGTCAAATTTCAATAATCGAATAGAAAAGACTCAATGTTTTAGTCTGATATCAGATTTGTTGCACACCAGCGCCATCTATGCCAAAATCATCCCTTTTGCGTTGTTTTATCATTTGTTAGATGATTTCGTATTGTAAAGTAGTCTATGTTTTTTTCGGGCATAATATCTACATCTACAGAAAATTTCACTTTAATCCGTATTGTCGTTTAGACCTGATTGAGGCACAAATAAACAAACTCACAAATTTTCGAATTTCTATTAGGATTGTAAACATTGTTATGTAGACCCTTTGCAAACTAGGTGCCTTAGTACCTGGTTCATGTTTGAATAGAGTAGGCTTGCCCAGCATTTATAGAATGCTCTCAGCCTTGGTCTAGACATGGTTGGTAAAGACATAGCCAATACTAGAAGAGCTGAATTCCTCAATGTTTTCCTCCACCGTTTTATGAACCTGTGAAAGCGCATAGGTATACATTTAAAACCAAAATGGTGACGATAGTGTCCACGCCAAAATTCCTAAAAAACTATCGCTCTTATTCCTTTAAAGTCTAAATTCGCGTAATCTCTAAATGGAAGTTCAATCTTAACCATCTAAACCAAAATATAAAATACACGATATAGATTCAATCACACGACCCCGTTATCTAAAGATAAAGTAACCGCTATGCCTAAGGACTCACATGTCATGACGACAAGTATTCAAAACTTGACTGGCCTCACAGCTTAGTTGGTAGTAGCTCTGCCTTCTGCGCTGTAGGTTGGTGGCTCGATCCTAACACGGAATAAACATTTTTGCGATATTTTTTCTGTGTCTAGGTGTTATAAAGTATCTATGTATTTAGAAAAAAATATATAAGTACCTATTAGTTATCTGGAGATGGAGCTGTGTTATAATTTATTATATATACTAGCCGACCCGTGAAAAACGTTGTTCTATCAATTTTTTTTGTAAAATTTACATAGAAAAAACAGTTTCAGGCAGCTTCTTAATTGTTTCCTGAAAACCTTGTACTGATAAAGTTAATTAAGAATTTTGTTAGAATGCGCATCATTCATTAGTCAAAAGAGCGTTGCTATGACGACTAAAGGTTTTTAGTCTGTGATGTCAGATTTGTTGCACACCAACGCCATTTATACCAAAATCATCATTTTGCGTTTTTTAATAAATTTATCGGTTGTTTTTCGGATTATATATCTTAATCCGTTTTGTTGTTTATTTTTGATTTGGGAACAAACATAGCTTATCACAAACTTTCACATTTATAATATTATCGTTTTAATAATCCTAATATCCTATTTAGGATTATTAAAACGATCAACGAAATTACTGATTTTATTACTTCAAAATTGTATCAAGCAAAGCTACGCTTCATATAATCCTTCTCAATACACGCTCCCAGTTTTAAATGTAATATTCGTGACAAGATAAAGCTTTGTACACAACATAAACATCCCGCAAAACCGCTGAAAGAAGGCGTTCTAAGTAAAATATATTGAAACGCAACACGCACAGTAACAAAACGTAAATGCTCCGACAACATGCGCACGCTTAATAGAAAACTTCCTGATTGAATTAATCTTTGTGCTGCATAATTAACTTGGCTCCCTGATATACAGTCTGGTGTGAACAGCTGATTCAAAATTATGCTAAATTTACATTTAAACAGGTCCAGATTTAACCAAAACAGTAAATAATGAAAACTATACAAATTAGGTGTTGAATTTAACGACAATTGTCACAATGACAGAATACAAATGTCTCAAAAAAAATATATTACGCGTAAACTATTTGTTTATCAATAACCTTGGTATTCTCCGTCATTTATATTATCACCGAATTTCAATCAAAAGGTCGTGGGTTCGAATCCTGGTGTGCATCAATGGATTTTTCTGTTCGAAAAATTTATATGCGCATCAAAATCACGTGCTCAAAACGGTAAAGGAAAACATCGGGAGGAAAAATTAGTATTCTTATAAGCGGCGATGGGCTTGCAACCTGTCAAGTATGGAATGCTAACTATTGCAAAATGTGTGCATGTGCCAAATATAATGTTCAAAGGATCTAAGCATCTGGAGATTTGAGAGGTTGTCTATCGTACTTAGGGATTACAGTCGTGATCCTTTTTATTTATTTTTATTTTATTATTTTACAAAAAAAAAAAAAAAAAAAAAAATCTTTTCTCATTATAATATTATTATAGATTGGTATAAAATACATAGTAGTTCCGTGAACATGTATGGATCTCATCATAATAAGTACAAAGTGAACAAGTGGTTTCCTTTCAGACTGTGCCAGATTCAAGCTAATACTACCCTCGAAAGCTGGAAGTGACTATCTATGTTTAAACTAAAGTTATTTACAGTTCTGATAGAATTATCCCTAACCTATATCTCGGTGGTTACCCAACCACGTCTTCCATTGTTGCCTAATTATTTGGCGTATGCAAAATTCTGAAACCGATTTTGAACTTTAGCATAAGTATAATAAAGATGTGTATTTTATGAAGAAAATGTTGTGAAATAAAATAATGTATGAGTCATTTTTACGAGCTTTAAAAATCAGTTGGTAGTAACTCTGTCTTCTGCTTAGTAGGTAGTGGGCTCGATCTCCACCCAGGGAAAATATTTGTGTGAGGAACGTATGTATCATTATGTATAAATTTACAAAAAAAAGTATATAAGTATTCTCTAATCAGTTTCTAGTTCCCATAGTACAAACTTTGCTTCGTTTGGGGTTAGATGACGATATGTAAAATATCCGCCAATATTTAATATTTGATATTTTAATCATATTATCAACATCAAACAAAAGTTTTTTGTACACGTAAATTTGTATCTAGGTTTGTTTAAAGCTTTATAATGGCCGGTGCTAATGGTTTTATTTTATTCTGTTGGTTGAGCTTCGTTCTAAAAGTGTTTTTCTACTAGCGGAAATCGGTGGTTTCATATTTTTTTGTTTGTCGTTTTTATTTTATTATTTACCTGTTAATCCGATTTAGATGTTTTTTTTTCTGTTGTATAGTAACAATCTATGGATCGATGAGTACGAACCCGTTATTTATATGTATGTTAAAAAAATATATATATAATTATGATGAACATTCTTTATCGTTTTTAGGGTGTCTTACTCAAAGGGTAAAAACGGGACCCTATTATTACTAAGACTTCGCTGTCCATCTGTCTGTCACAGGGCTTTACCTCATGAACCGTGATAGCTAGACAGTTGAATACACAGATGATGTATTTATGTTGCCGCTATAACAACAAATGCTAAAAACAGAATAAAATAAATATTTAAGTGGGGCTCCCAGACATCAAACGTGTTTTTTGCCGTTTTTTATAGATAATGGGACGGAACTCATTGTGCACGAGTCCGACTTGCACTTGGCCGGTTTTATTTATTGCTCATTACTCATTTAACTTACTTTATAGCAGTAAATTATCACTACATAGTATAAAGCAAAGTCGCTTCCCGCTTCCCGCGTCTGTATGTATGCTTATATCTTTAAAACTACACAACGGATTTTGATGTGGTTTTTTTTTTAAGGCGGCTGTTTCAAATATGACAGCTCGCATTTTTTGTACTTTTCCGTATTCTGTGGCCGCACACTACGAATAGTGCAAACGCACACATTGAAGCTACTTCACACTTCATTTACCAAGACTAAATAACTAGTCTTGATACTTGAAAATATTTGGTGCAATAGGTATGTCATATTTGTATAGGTAGGTATGTACTTAATAATTTTATAGGTTGCACTTGACAAAAAGAAAATAAATATAGAAAAAATTAATATATATTATAAGACAGGTTACAAATCGTAAAGTGCTACTACACAGTTACTAATATTTGACTGTGCAAAAAATATTTGTTAGGTACCTATACCTACTAATAAAATACATTATGACAAAACGGTAAGTATCGTTTTTTTATAAGCTCTTATTTAACTTGCAGTTTATGTACATATTTATGTATCTATGTTTGATAAGGTGTAATCTTGCAACTTAATTTTAAGCAGTTATCCCCAATCGATTGAGCTGAAATTTTGCATACATAATATGGTGACAGCGAGCTGATCTGATGATGGAGTCAGGAGCTGTTCAACGGAACTCTTCACTAAATAGTCGAATTGAGGCAAAACTTTGCATATCTATATACCTGGTCTGATGATGGAGGTCGGATGTAGCCATCGGAACTCCTCAACTACACAACATAACCACGTCGCGTTTGGGCTCGTTATTTTTATCTTGACGAGAACTAGAGCACAAGAATTTACAAAAGCTTGATTTAAAAAATATATTTTTAATAAAAAAACTTATTGTCATCTAAAATCGATGACGGCACCGTCAACGTTTCGAGTACCACTCACAGAAAGTTTTGAAAGTGAAATACTGATAAAATATGTAGGTATGCTTTTGAATATTGTGTGCGAGCTATGATCTCGAAGATCCATAGACAGCGCGTAGCGAGGGTCAACAAGTTCTGGAATTAAACAGTTATTGTAAAATTTTACTAAATAATCTTCCATAATATTTTCTTTCCAGAAAAAGAGATGACCAGCTGCTCTTTTTACAAATTCATATTTTCCATTGTATTTATACTAAATGACATCACAAACCCGCAATACTTTTTAAGACCTATCCAAAGACATGGAGAGTATGCGAGAAAAAAAAAACATCTGAAAATATATATTTATTTCTACCACATTGTCGGCGTGACTAGTATATTCATGCCAAATTACAGCTTTCTAGTATTAAGAGTATCTGAGCTAAGCTGCGGACGAATGGACGGAAATGGCAAAACTATAACGGTTTTTTGTAAACAACGAAACACTAAAGAGCACTTTCAGTATTTCGAATTAAACAATTTTTCAGGACACTTTATTATTTTTTTAATATTTAATTATTTGCATCATGTACAACTTAAGTATATGCCATCAAAAACAACTTGTAAAAATTAAAATAAAAAGCCAATTCTCGCAACGCAACTCAGTTCTTCTATCGTAAAAAGTTGTGAGATTTCAATGTCTGTCTGTCTGTCCAAAAAATGACCTGAACTGTTTCGAGAAAAGGATGGTACGACTGTGCCGCTTTTTTGCTTAACTTGGCGGGGGCACTACCGTGCCCCCAGATAAACCTTGCCTTGATAATAACAAATACCGACCTTTTTAGAAGGTTCAACATTTTTGGTTCAATGCGTATCGTATCATTCGTCAGTCATTCATCAGTCGTCAAAATTGATTAATGCTAGATTTGTTGCACACCAGCACTCGGAGTCTTTTTATAGTTTTGGGGATGTTTTTAAATTAAAAATAGCATATTTATAAGCTAGGGGTATATTTACATCGACAGCAAATTTCAATTTCATCCGTTTAGTCGTTTAAGTCTGATTGAGGTACAAACATCCAAACATACCTAACATCCGCACAAACAAATCAGATTTATAATATTAAATGTAGATAGATAATAAATATAAATTATATTCGTAATCGAAAATTCAGGTAATTTTTCGCATTTTGTTCAGATAAAGTATCAATTTTTTCCATCCATGTATAAAAAAACACGCTTGGTAATATAGGGGAGGCCGGGTTAAAACCGTACTAAGGGTCATGGTACCTTTTTAGAACTTTCATTTCAAAACAGAAATGTATCAAATCATTATTTATATTTATTTAGTAGGACTAATTAGGGACACAAACAGGTTCACATTTTTCTGAAATTTAATATTTTTATTAAAATAACAATCAAATACGAAACATCTGCTTATTTCGATTTTGCTCCAACGCGACGTATGCAAAAAGGTAAAACCGTAAACTATTATCATACTGTTTCGAAACGTAACTCGATGTAACGCATCTTCTACAAAAAAATCATCTAACTCTTTCATAGTCTGTACAGTGTACATGAGCCCAGCCCTTACAACTCATGCATTGTACCTAACCTTCATCTGTGTGGCTTGCACCAAATTCGTCAAGGCAATATATTATACAAATGTTATCATTAGTTTTGCATGTCCACTATTTTACCCCAGTATCCGGTTATGTCAGACTTCCCCTAAATTCGAAGAAAAATGTGACGTGGACGTGCTTCCCCGAGCGCGTCTGAGCGCTGACTGACGTGCCGACTTGAGGTGAATGTGAGTTTTGTATGGAAAAAATGTATGGATAAGTTTTATTGCATTTTATATTGTTCATAAATGAAAAAGTAAATTATTTGAAAACAAGATAATGCCACGCGGTATAGAGAAATATAAAATCTACAATTTCGTATTATTTTCAAATAAAAATATGCTGTGGGTCTAAAGATATTGGTACCTAACCAGACCCCATTTTTCGACATTTTCAGCGGTTCTTGCGACGGTAAAAACGTATTTTTTTGAAAATGTTGTATAGAACTGGCCAGTTTTTATTATCTACTATTAAATATGAATATATTATCAGTAATTTTGTATCATTATATCCTCACAATTGTGATTCCTGGTTTTTAAATCGGTACCTGAAAATCATTGAAATACGTGTGTGGGTGTGAGCCGGGCCTTAATAGATAGAGTGATTCAGGAGGAAGGTTTATATGTATTAAACCGATGCGAAGCCGGGGCGGGTCGCTAGTGAAGAATAATTGTATTAGACCACTCTTTTGAAAGTGGTTCTATTTTCAAGCATAATAATAAAAACTGTAAGTATGTAGTTTGCAAAGTACTCGTAAACACAGTTCTTTCTCACGCGATCGAGATAATATTTATATTCTTTTCCTAGCAAAGTTTATTTAAATTTAAATGTAGATAAAAAACTATACTGTTCATTGAGTAAGACATTTCTTACGTAAGCATCATTTTAATAATTATGTTTAGAGTAGTCGCGCATTTCCATGAAACGTGAGTGATCGCGTTGGGAGCATTTTGCCGCCCCCATACTCTAAATTTTTTTTTGCTAAATTGTTGTTAAATAAACTTACAATAATTTTATAAGGACTGAATAAAACATAAACTTTCAGAAATTAACATTTATTAAAGTTTTGTACTTGGTATTTATGAAAAAAAATGCTTTGGAATATCTAAGGTATTTTTTTTTTAATTTTAACAATATCTTAACCTTAACCTACATAAAAAAATGAAAAAAATATATTTAATAACAAAATTATACGTTTTCAGTATCTAAGATATGTACTTCAGCAAAACAGTACTGACACATGGACATACAATGTTCGTTGCACAGTAACTTTGCACCTCTATTGCACCCTTTTTGGACCTTCTATTTTTTTTGGATGGGCATACTGCACATATACCATCTCTATCCGAGGGTATATTTTTGTTTTGTATTAGTATTATGGTCACTATGTTCACTTTCTCTATCACTTTCGGATACAGCTTGCAATAAATTTTGTGCACCAGCTTCTTCAAAATCCGTCTCTTCTTCCAACCACGAAACTACTTGTGCGTTTTGATTGTTCATTTTGCTTACCTAAAAAAAATATTAGTTTACTAAACAAAAAGAAGAAAAATCGCCCAAAATTAATAAACATAATAAATTACTACGATATTTACATCACAACAACATTTGAAACAACGAAAATTAATAATATTTCAACTACACTAAAAAACCAGTCACACGAATTTTACTTACGTGAGTAGTCGCGCAGTTAGCAATTTGCCGCCGAACGCGACACACTGACAATAATCGCTTCCTCCTGCGGTCACCTGCGCACTGAATTTCTTCTAATTTCTAAAACAAGGAACTGAGATGCTGGGGGGCAGCTACTAGGACGCTTGACCTTGACAAATGCATCGTGTATAAAATATTACGATTTTCTCGCCGCGGGCGGCAAAATGCTCATAGCGCGAGCACTCTAGGGTTAAAGAGATCCTCCTGGAGATCTGAGTTGACGGGTCAGCTAGTTAGTAATAAAAATTCTCCACATCAATGACTTACAACAAGATTTAAAACACACACACACATACCTCACACATTTTGTCCTAGACATTGAACGCGTGACTCCGCTATGACCTATAGGTAGGTACTATCTAAGCATATACGTTTTTTGGCTCGCCACCAAAGTGCATCGAGCGTATAATTAAATGGAACATTTCGACCACTATTCACAAACTCTCATACGATATTTAAAACGTATTTTGAACTTTGTTAGAATATAATTCCATTTTTATCATGAAAAAAGTTATTAGAAAATGGTAGTGATGTGTGTTTTTCTCCTTATAATGTAGGTATCTACTCAAAACATTATAATTAATGGAGTTGAGTACGCGTAGTGTGAACGCTATTAAAAATATGTAGTACTATCCGACCCGCGACAGACGTTGTCCTGTCCAAATTTAAATAATCGCATAAAGAAATGCGCGTTGCTATGACGACTGATGTCAGATATATTGCACACCAGCCCGTACTATCCCTGTGTGTATATAAATATATGTAACCAAATCATCCCTTTTGCGTCTTTTTATAATTTTAGGGATGTTTTTCGTATTTAAAAGTTTTAAGTCTATTTTTTATTCGAGCATTGTATCTACATCTACAGAAAATTTAATTTTTATCCGTTTTGTCGTTTAGGCCTGATTGATGCACAAACATACAAACAAACTCACAAACTTAAACTTGCGCATTCATAATATGATTAGGATTGGAGTCTACTTAAGGGGCTGCCAGTCGACGATTGCTCTTTTTCGGAACGAAAAAAGTAATACTTTTGAACAAGCCACATCTCCTATTTTTATAAGTATATTACTTCAGGTTCCTATCTAGATTTCTATTAAGCTGAAAACATAATAGCAGAAACTTTTCACGATAAAAATATTATTTCAAAATGATACGTTTTAGAATTTATGATCGAAATATTTTATATACCTACTATTAAAATCAACTTGTGATTTATTGTTAAAGATAGGTAATATGTAGATCTAGATTTCTATTAGGATAGATTTTGATAAGTAATTATACATAATTTATATCATTAATTTATTCGAAAAGCTAAGGCGGACAACGCGCGGACGTGTGTTTGTCATCATTGCAGCGGTCGGTAGGATTATTTATCGAAGTGATTAAAGATTTGTACATCTTTATTCACATATACTATACATTATAAAATAGGAGATGTGGCTTGTTCACAAGTATTTCTTTTTTCGTTTCGAACAAAAATAATCGTCGACTGGCAGCGTCTTAAGCCGTTCTTGTAAGTGGCGACAGGTCACCCGTCAACCCGCAACCCGTCACATGTCAAATACTAACTACTGCAAATTACGTGCATGTGTTAATTGTTAAGTTTAAACGTGCCTCTGACTAAACATTTTAGACATCGTCAAAGATCTGAGCGCCTGGAGATTTGAGTCAACTGTACTTTTGAATACAGCCGTGTTACTATTTCATTTTATTTAAAGCCGGCTGCTACAAACGGTTTCGTCTAGTGAGCAGTGCCATCAAAAAATACATAACTACAAATCTAAAGGCTTAAAACTTTTACGATACTCACTGACTTATATATTGACTAGCTGACCCGTGCCCGCTTCGCTGGTAGACAGATAGTTTCACATCTGGTATTCCTATCTTCAAAATAAATTATAGCCTATATGTTGCCGAGGACTAATAACTACATAACAAAAAGAGTTTCATCAAAATACGTTCACTAGCTTTTGCGAGAAAGTCGGACAACAGACAGACAGACAGACAGACAAAAATTAAAAAAAAAAAAATTTGGCTTGTGTTACTTGTATGAAGGCCCCTAGGAGTATTTTTTTTAGTTTTTATTCAATGTACAGAATTGAACTCTTCTACAGTTTTATTATATGTATAGATAGATATGCACAGCCAAAACTACTGCTTCTAGAAACATGAAATTTGGACGGTATATTCCTTTTGGGTGTAGGGGTGCACTTAGAAAGGACTCCCTAAAATTCAACCCCTAAGAGTCTGCAGCAGGGGTTGTCTGATTGAAAATAACTTTACGTGAACGAAGTCGCAAGGGTTGGCACTAGTCTCGCATGAAAGCTTTATTACAGAAAACTTAACTGAATTACATCCGTTTGGTGACTCGCTTTAAATTTTTAAGACTAAACTCATGAAGACGTTCAGAATAGTTTTTTTTTTTTATTCTTTGGTTCTTACCTTGATTTATATTATTTTTGTTATTTAGTTAGTTAGTTTATTAGTGATGCTGTGCATGGCTATAATTGGCTCACATACTATACTTTTTCATAAATGTTTACGTATTTAATGTGTACTAGCGACCCGCCCCGGCTTTGCACGGGTTTAATACATATAAACCTTCCTCCTGAATCACTCTATCTATTTAAAAAAACCGCATCAAAATCCGTTGTGTAGTTTTAAAGATATAAGCAAACATACATACATACGCGGGAAGCCAAAAGCGACTTTGCTTTATACTATGTAGTGATTATGTGCTGTTGGCGCTGCCTTAATAAATAAATAAATGAACCGCGGTACCAACCTTAGTATAATGATAAGTCGTTTTCTACAAAAACTTTTCTTGCAATACCGTAAGAAACACAACTTGAGCCAATTTGTGTAAT
Source organism: Hydriomena furcata (assembly GCA_912999785.1). Classification (NCBI taxonomy): domain Eukaryota; kingdom Metazoa; phylum Arthropoda; class Insecta; order Lepidoptera; family Geometridae; genus Hydriomena; species Hydriomena furcata. The sequence goes on from OU538829.1 coordinate 12,212,348, forward strand.
GCATAAAACTATGAGAAAATTTGTAGGAAAAAAATAAAATTGCATCTTTGTAGCGTATTTTCTGGCCAGTTGTAAGCCCTGCGCTGTTTTCATGAAAAATTTATTAGAAGCACTTAAAATATCAAGCAAACTTTGCGGCAACGAGGGTTTAGTAAAGGAAGATATATTACTAAAAATAAAAGTCCAACGAAAAAAAGTCAAGTGGACTTAAATACGTCAGGTAGAGACTTTTTCTAACATGATATTAAGTCAAATAAATAATTTACAGACACAATTTAGAGGCAAACCAGCGAAAACTGTGATTAAGGTGATAGGTGACATTTTTGGTTTTTTGAGGATAAGATGGAAAAAGTGATAAAACTGAATCTTGTAAACCATCAGTTTTAAAAAGAAACTGTCTGTAATTTACTTAGCTAGTATGTTTATCTAACGAATTATATACAAATTAACTGTTTAGCTATTCATAGTTTTGATTAAAAACGATACTAGTATTTCTGAAGAGCCAACTTTGGAAAATAAATCTTTTGAGAAAAGTTTACCAATCGTGTTTCTGTCTGTATTTTATCTAGATTATATCCTTAAGTTATTTTTATAAAAAAAAAACAAAACTGTATGTTTTGCGGTTATTGAGAAAAACGATTCTGCATACATCAAACACATTTATTACTCGTCTTAAGTTTCTAGAGTAGCTTAAAGTAAATTTATATAAGTAAATAAATAAATAAATATAAATATTGGTGGACATTATACACATCGCCATCTAGCCCCAAACTAAGCAAAGCTTGTACTATAAGAACTAGATAACTGATAGAATACTTATATACTTTTTTTTTTTTTTGTAAAAACATACATATGATACATACTAACACCCAGACACAGAGCAAACATCTATGTTCATCACACAAATATTTGCTCTGGGTGGGGATCGAACCCACAACCTACAGCGCTGAAGGCAGAGTTACAACCAACTGAGCTGTGAGGCTGTCAAAATTTATGAATATTTAATCATTATTTCTTTATCACAGGCTATGTGTAGGCCTTTACAAAGCATAATATAGAGCATAAATGGAGACGCCATCGATTATTATTATTATAAATATTGGATACCTACTACTACAAATATAAAAACACACTACACAATATTTAAGCAACACAATACAAAAAAAAATGGTTATCATAATCCTCATCGCGACACACTCATTTAAATATCCCTTTAGGTATTCATAGGTAGGTACGCATCTTTACACAAGAAAGCTAACACTCAGGACCCACTTTTAAACGTTTTTATTAGAACACGTACAAAACAATGTTTATTAGTTCTCTGCCTTTTACCGTTTTCTTGTCTCGCTCCCTTATTATATTGCACGTTTAAAAGTTCGCTTCAGAAATAAAATGCAAAGGACTCAGAGACTCTTTGAGATGTTAGCGAAAATGAAACCTCGGAGAACATAAAAATGATTTTATGTAAAATAAAATAGCTGTCTGAACATTTTGCTTTGAGTTGGGCAGTTATAAGTCTTCGTAGAACATTGTTTTTTATTCATCACGATACTATTATGTCTACTAGACTGCTACGCTTGTAGAGCTGCACTCTACGCCGTAGCACGTTGCTACGAGTCAATGTCAATCAATGCTGACAGATTCTTGGAACATTCATCCTTATCTATCTATCTTATTTAAATAATAAAAGAAGTTAGGTGTTAGTTACACTATTTACCTATAACTCAAGAACGGCTTATCAGATTTGCCTAAAAATTAGTGTTGAGGTAGGTTTGAAACAGGAGTCGGACATAGGATACATTTTATAACGGGATCGGGCACAAACACAACATTTGGTAATTCTAAAGCAATACGAAGTTTGCCGAAATAGCTTGTAATATTATAATGCGAATGTTTGTGAGTTTGTTTGTATGTCTGTGCCTCAATCGGGCCTAAACGACAAAACAGATTAAGATTAAATTTGCTGTAGATATAGATAATAATGCCATAATAAAAAATAGACTGCTTTTATATACGAAAAATATCCTCAAAATGATAAATAAATGCAAAAGGGATGAATTTGGAGTAGATGGCGCTGGCGTGCAAAAACTGTCACGACGAACTGTCACAACGTCTGTCGCGGGTCTGCTATTTGATTCGGCACCGTAAACCACAAAATTAACTTAAGTTTGTAATAGTAAAGAGCGTGGAAAAAAATCTGACAGCTCCAATCATGACATTTGACACTAGACAGCGACATTGTCACAAAAATGGGCAAATCCTAATCTGGCAACAACCTAGTAGGTATGTGATAATAATAATTTACCCATTATTCTTCGAAGACAATGAATTAATTATCTAGCCGGATAATAATGAGATTGCGTAGTCTACTGAAGACTGTCTCTTATAACAATGTTGATGAAACATGAAGGACGGGAGTGCTATATATCTCTATTTTTATACATTTACTTGGCTTTTGGGACATGATTTTGCTATTAATGGTATAAAAAAGCTAAAAACAAACAATTTGTGTTTTTCTCATAAGAAAAAAAATAAAAAATACGATCACGACTGTAATCCCCAAGTACGGTAGACATCCTCTCAGATCTCCAGACGCTTAGATCCTTTAAAGATATCTAGTGGGGGTAGTCAGAGGCACGTCCAAACATTATTTTTGGCACGTGCCAAAAATAATGTGCTAACTACTGCAAAATGCAGTAGTTAGCAATCCATCAAGTACATTTTATAAGTTGGTTATTACGTCTATTACTCGAAAACTTGTAACGTCTACTTAGCTGTAATAGTTTCATCAGACAAATATGTATCCAGGCTGGGGATCGAACCCACAACCTACAGCACAGAAGGCAGAGCTACTACCAACTGAGCTATGAGACCAGTCAGTTATAATGACGGCCTTCGTTTCTTGAATCCATAATTCCATCGAATTAAATACGATGATAATTATCTCGATAAGCTGAAATATATCTCTCTGATTACGGCCATTAATGCAAAAGGAAATTAAGGTTATTCAAAATAAATAAGAGCTATCGTTTGACAAGATTAACGGTATTTTTTTTATTGAAGAAGTCGTTTAGTTCGGCGATTATGATTTTTCATAGCTATTTACGTTGACATCTCCGTAAAACTGGTTCGATTTTGATAGTTTTTTACACTATTTTGTAGAATATAAATGCGTTTAAGTTTTTACATAAAACTTAAAAAATATATATTACGAGTATAATTCACTCTGATCAAAAACTTGACGAATTAATTTAAGGATAACTTATGGTTTTTACATTTTGAATAACAACACAATAGAAAACAGAAATGATCACGCAATTTAGTGAAAGTAAAAAATATATTCGTTTATACATTTTAAAAGATAAGTATAGGTCTTTATACTACAAATCATATAAAAACAATTTCTCGTAATCACTTCAATATATAAAATACTTTATTGCGTGACTCCTTTTATCATTGACCACACAGCCTATAGACTCCTCATGCAAGGCCAACACTTTCCCACAAGACGTTAGGCTTATACTGCTGATATAAGACACCGAGCGCGGGCTGTGACATTAAACCAGCGAATCAGAATGCATTTTTTATCGCTCCCTCGAACCGCACAACTCAACGGTATGACATAATTGTTTATTTTAAGAAATTAAGCCATTAGAGTAGATTTATATTAAACCGGGCCGTGTCCGGAGCGTGCCGTGTTCGGGCCGGGCCGGAGCCTTTTGTTAGTAGAAGGGCCCGGACGGGACACGGATCAGGCACTGTATATTATACATAGCTTCATACAAACTGTATGTAACGTTTCAAATCCGTGCCCCGTCCGGGCCACGAACACGGCACGCCTAATCTACTTTTAGGCGTATATTAGGCTATGTGATCTATGGCTTTTGTAATCAACTATTAATTTGTAGGGACCAGCGTTGCGTTACTGCTTTTTAATTTTACGGTTGATAAATCGCTTTTTATGGAAATCACCGATCGCTCAAGTACCCGTGACAAGTTAAGTACAAGTTAAGGTTCTTATAAGACGTTGACCGTCAAATAGCGATGTAATTTCGACGAAGTAAGAAATGCAACCTTAATGTGTGGGGTCAGCACAACATGTATTCTTCTTCCATCTTCTTCTATCACCTGTCATATCCGCACACACTCATTTTACATGCTTTTATTTAACTTGCAATGTATGTATGTATTTAAATAAGTTTGTTTTGGTGGAATCTCGCAAATCAACTTTGAAGCAGTTATCCCCAACCGATTGAGCTGAAATTTTGAAAACGTTTGTAATTTCGGTGACAATGCAATAATATAATGACATCGAGCTTATCTGCAGTCAGGAGCTGTTGAACAGACACTTACAATGGAACTCTTTAGTAAATACTTCGATTGAGTAAAATCTTTGCATTTTTGTCAAGTTCTGATGACAATGTTATATGATATGACAGGTGATAACGCGCTAGTACTCGATGGTTTGAATGATTTTACAAAAGCTTGTCATTCTAATAATATTATAAATGCGAAAGTTTTGATAAGGTTCATGATTCATGAGATACAGCCCTGTGACAGACAGACGGACAGACAGATGGAGTCTCAGTAATAGGGTTTTGTTTTTACCCTATGGGTACGGAACCCTAAAAATAAGGGGTCAAATCATAATTTCAAAATTAGGTAACTCCGAATTTGAAACGCTTGAAAACGTTTAATTGAATGTTAATTACGACTTTTTTCCTTTACAATAGCTTTTGTTCAAAGTTTTGAAATACGGAATAATATTACCACAATGACATCGAAAATATATTTTTCATGATTAGACAGAAATAAATTAAAATTGGCGGACTTTACACACAACGTCATCTAGCCCTAAACTAAGCAAAGCTCATACTATGGGAACCATAGAATACAAAAATATGCGTTATATCCTCCAAAAATAAAAAAAAACGTAACGAAAAAAAATACTACGTAATAAAAAAAAAGACTGAAAAAAAAAACCATTTCTGCTCAGATTGAAATCAGTTGGTCAGTAGTCGGTATGAGTAGATTCACACAACGCTCGAGGTGAGCGAATATAGCGAGCGCATTATGGCAGCGCCAGCTGAAGCCTTTTTACAAGCTTTTATTTAACTTGCAATGTATGTATGTAACTATGTTTGTTAAGGTGAAATCTTGCAACTCAATTTGGAAGCAGTTATCTTCAACCGACTGAGCTGTAATTTTGCATACTTTCTCGTATGTAACTTCGGTGACAATGTAATAATATGGTGACAGCGAGCTGATCTGATCATGGAGTCAGGAGCTGTTCAACAGTCACACACAACGAAACTTAGTAAATACTTCGGGTGAATAAAAACTTTGCATTTTTGTCAATTTTCGATGATAAATGTTATATGATGTGACAAGTGATAGAACGCTGGTGCATATTGATTGATTTTACATAAAACAGAAAACTTATTTTTACATGATTAAAAAGATAAAAACAAAATAGCTAAAGTAAGATCGTATAATCTATCTGTTATCATATTGTAATGTTTTTATATAAGGAAAACATTTACTTACACATAAATGAAATCATTTAAAATTTCGACTATTAATATTTTTCATACTTAGGAATAATCTATAGGTTCTACCTATAATTTTTCTTCATAACAAACAACCGCTTAACAAATTTGCTCAAGCATATTTTTCGTAAGGAATAACAATATTGACAATAGTCGGTCAGGCAGGGCTGGGAAATACCCAACATTTTTCGCAGAAACTTCAAGCTGGGATAATGCGGTCCCGAGGGGCGGGTGTCGTCAGTTCGTTACGGACCACCGCAGGCTTCAGACGTGTGATAATTTCTGTAAGAAATGTTTTGTTGCTGAAGAATGACCGACTGACCTTTTTAAAAAAAAGTTGTTGAAATTATATAACACAACTTTGTATTTTGTACAAAGCCTTCATGTTTGTTGATACCTATGTAGCTGACATTATAATTGGGTGTGTTGCGGGTTTTTTTACATTCTTTGGGTTTTTTTTGCAACTTTTTTGCTTATTTAATTTAGTACGTACTGAAAAATAATTTGAAGAATCTCGTTCGCTATGGTGTTTCACTATTGTACCTACTATGTTCCTGAAGGTACTGAAATGCCAGTGTAGAAAAAACTAGCCAAGTGCGAGTCGGACTCGCGCACGAAGGGTTCCGTACCTGAAGACGAGCAGACGAACAGCGAAGTCTTAGTTATAGGGTTCTGTTTTTAACCTTTGGGTACGGAACCTTAAAAATTAATCAACGACATAATTTGAAATGAAATAAGAACAAAATAAATAAGGCTTTCAGTCTCCAGGCGCTTAGATCCTTGAAGATGATTAACGGGGGTAGTCAGAGGTGCGTCAAATTTTGCACCTGTCTATAAATAGCCTTATTACTAAATGGTATTGGTATTAAATACAAAATGGTTTCCTTCGTTTTGAGCACGGATTTGGGTTTTTTTTTTAATATAATCGATTTATTTGTACCTACCTACCAACGTAAATTATAATTAAAGTGTTTTTTTCTCACATACTAATTATCACTGATACCAGCGCGAACCTATTCCAATTTTAATTAAACAGGGTTATATCAGAAATTTGAAATTGCACGCGCTACGGAGCCAATTTTGCGGGGTATGGGCCCTATTTGGAATTCTACATAACATTATTACGGATATGTTTCAATTTAGGAAAATAGAGGTCTCCTTTTTATGTGGGTTCTGTTCGTCATAAAATTGAACTCTTATCAACCCCTTTTCATGCTGAGTTCCAGTTCGATAACCGACTCTTTTATTGTCCCTTTCCAAGATTTGTAATTGATTTATATATCATACCTACCATCAGTAGCATAAGTTTCTTGTGTTATTTAATATTATCTACACTGAATTTTGTGTTTTTGTTTGTAATTGATAAACATAAAAAACAACTGAACCAACTTGAAAAAATGTTACTCATGAAAAGCTACATTATGTTTTTTTAGACAAAGATAACTTGGTGATAAGTGAAAATTTTGACTTTTTGTATGGGCTGAGTCTACCCGGATAAGACGGAAAAAGTGATAAAACTGCATTATCTCGAAAACCATCAAATTTAAAAAGAAACTGTCTCTAATTTATTTAGCTAGTATGATTATCTTACGAATGATATAAAAATAAACTGTTTAGCTCTTCATAGCTTTGATTAAAAACGAAACTCGTGTTTTTGAAGAGCCAACTTTGGAAAATAAATCTATCGAGAAAAGTTTCACCAATCGTGTTTCTGTCTGTAATTTATCTAGATGATATCCATAAGTTATCTTTGTCATGAAAAACAAAACTGTATGTTTTGCGGTTATTGAGAAAAAACGATTCTGCATTCATCAAAAACATTTATTACTCGCTTTATGGATTTATTTTAGTTAACCTTAAGCTTTTCATATAATTCGTAAGATATACATACTAGCTAAGTAAATTATTGACAGTTTCTTTTTAAGTTTGTTGGTTTTCAAGATAATGCAGTTTTATCACTTTTTCCGTCTTATTATCAAAATTATTTGAAATTTAGTATTTACGCTCTTCAATACCATTAACGAAAAACATGTTAAGTGTTTTTTGATATTCATCCCTTAGCGGGGTATATAAGGGCGTTAAAGTTTAATATCGAACATTGTACTTTTATGCACAGAAATCAGAATGAAAAATTGTAAAACTTGAAAAACTATAAAAGTGTTTTTTTCTATGTGATTATTTAAATTTGGATTGGACAACGTCTGTTGCGGGCCTAGATAGTTTAGTACAAATCTTTAATATCAAGGTGTATATTAATTATTACTCTACATACAAACCTTTCTAAAATTAATGCAATAACTCCTTGTTCTAACTAAGTAAATATACCTGTACTAGCGACCCGCCTCGGCTTCGCACGGGTGCAAAGCTGATATCAAAATATACTACAGAATGGGCAATATTATTCCATATTAAATGCAAAATTTATTTAAGGTACTTAATTAGATGAGGATTGATGCTGTATTGCTTCAAATCGCTTCGTAAATAAGCCATTATTTCTCGTAAAAAGTAAAGGATAGAAATTGATTATTGTGGGTTATCCCTAAGAGATAAACATATACCATTCCGGACTTTTTTGTTGACCTTTTTAAGGTATACAATATTTTGTAAATTATTTTGATCTATCTCGTAGAGTTCAGCCAGCGTTTGCAATGTAAGCGCAAAAAAATGTGTTTATTTACGACTTCAAATTAGAAATCTTAAAATTATCAGACTTTCTCTAATATATTAAGCATGTTATTATACATATTATAAACCTTCCTCCTGAATCACTATATCTATTTAAAAAAAAACCGCATCAAAATTTGTTGTGTAGTTCTAAAGATATAAGCATACATACAGACGCGGGAAGCGGGAAGCGACTTTGCTTTATACTATGTAGTGATGTAGACTTAGGGATCTCTGCTTCTGTGGTTTACATTGTTTAGGCTCCGTATGGCATGTATTTAACTTATAAGAACTACAAGTAACATAGAGGGGAATAAACCGAGTGAGATGTACGTCAAAAAATTCGAAGGTCGTGGATTCGAATACCAGCTGTACACCAATGGATTTTTTTCTAAAAAAAACCGTGTTGTTAGCCTTCTAAATACAAGTATTTACTAGTACATCCTGTCAAACCTAAAAAAAAACTTAAGCCTATTCTGTAAAGACTTATCCCAATATTCTTAGTTGTAACCACGAAACCCCACTTCACCTTCGTATTCACGAACGACACTGTAAGAACACACACCCACAGTAGACGAAATCTTTTTTCATAAACATCACTTTATGTGTTGTGTGACACTGCATAGTGTGACTAGAGGCACACTGTCGTTTGACTCTAGAAAAAGTTAAGCTGTAGAGGCACACGGCAGTGTGCGCCATAGTGTCGTTTAAACACTACTCAACACATAAAGTGATGTTTATGAAAAAAGATTTCGTACACTGTGGGTGCGTGTTCTCATAGGTAGTTTCTGAATACGAGGGTTAAACTTTTTTGGGACCCTCGAACTTTATTTTGAAAAGTACCTCATGTTGGTATCTTAAATCGATATTTTGGAGGTTCCTTAATTACGCAATTACGTCATCAGTCCGAGGAAATTTTCATCAAGCAAACCGTCACATGAAAAAAGTTAAAAAACCGGCCAAGTGCGAGTCGGACTCGCGCACCATTGGTTCCGTACCATTATCTATTAAAAACGCCAAAAAACACATTTGTTTTAGGGGACTTAAACATTTATTTTATTCTGTTTTTAGTATTTGTTGTTATAACAGCAACATAACAACATAATCTGTGAAAATTTCAACTATCTAGCTATTACGGTTCATGAGATACAGCCCTTTGACAGACAGACGGACAGACGGACAGCGAAGTCTTAGAAATAGGGTCTCGTTTTTACCCTTTGACAACGAAATACGAACTCGGACGAGCATTGTCCCTTTCGCACCGCGAGTAATATTGTTTTGATATTACTTAAGGGTCTTGTGGTACGACCTCAGAACGCTATTGTGATACATCATCAATCTGTTTTGATAATGAACTGAAATAATAGAATTATGGTATGGGCAATTATGAAGATATAACGGCGAGGTAATAGGATTGCAGTTTAGTACTAATCTGTAACAACAATATTGCGTTGCTAAAAGCTGTTTGTTTTCTGCCAATTAAATGCAACAGTGGTAAATCTATACTAATATATATAAATGTGAAAGAAACTATGTCTGTCTGTCTGTGACGTTATCACGGCCAAACCATTGGCATACTATTTCGCAAAGAGATAGTTTAAAGTCTTGACATAGGCTACTTTTAGGGTTTCGTACCCAAAAAGTAAAAACGGGAACCTATTATTAAGACTTCGCTGTCCGTCTGTCTGTCTGTCTGTCTGTCTGTCTGTCTGTCCATCTGTTTGACACTGGACTGTATCTCATTAACCGTATTAGCTAGACAGTTCAAATTTTTACAGATTATGTATTTCTGTTGCCGCTATAACAACAAATACTACAAACACAATAAAATAAATATTTAAAGGGGGCTCCTATTTGCCGTTTTTTATAGATAATGGTACGGAACATGTTAAGATAAAGATGTCAAAAATCAATTTCCTGAAGGACGAAGTTGCAGGTAAGAACTAGTTAGGACATAAATTAACACTGAATTTAGTTCTACTAACTGCTTAATAGGTAAAATTTATTGCGAACAAGCTTTCCGACCCAGCTTAACATTAATACTAATGAATATAACAGGCAAAATGTTTGATACATTAGGTTATATTATTGCAGTTTTCGTAACAATCTTTTATTTTTTTAGAGTTTCATAGTCTACAAGATTTTTTTTAATGGTTTCGTCGTCCACAAGAAACCCTTAAAGTTTCACCATGTCCGTTCGTCCACATCTTAGCTCAGAGACTATTTAGTGCTTTAATTTGGCATGTATAGGTAAGGTATACATATTAGTAATGGCAACAAAGAGGTAGAATAAAATCTAGAAAAAATATTTTTTGGGTACCTCTCCCACACCTAAACTGAGTATTTCTTTTTTAACGAGTAATAGACGTAATAGTACGTAATGTACTTGAAGAAGAAATAATTTTGAAAAATTACTTATGTAAGGTTATCTCTGCAAACTACGAAACCCTGCGCGTGGCCCGACACGCACTTGACCGGTTTTTTTAAATAAATTATAGGTAATGTTACTTGCCGATAATGTAGCTTTTCATACTGCAACCCCCTGCTTTAGAGGGGTTGAATTTCGAAGATTCCTTTCTTACTACACCCGAAATTTAGCTGGAGATCGAGATGTGTGAAAATAAGGGAGGGATGCCTTTTCCCTGCATTGGAAAAATACAGGCTGAAATAATAAAAACAATAATAAATAAATAGTACATCCTTATACTCCAAAAGAAAAAATCCCTTCAAATTTCAAGTTTCTACGACCATTTGTTTAGGCTGTGTGTTGATAGATCAGTCAGTCAGACACGCAAGAGAAATTTATTAGAATAAACAATTTGTAAGACAGATAAATAACAACTGATTCACTTCTAAAATTACCCCTAAAATAAGGTGCAACAGGGTGGGAAAATTATCCCAAACAAAGCTTCAGCCACACCTGAGCTGGCAAGTGATCCAATTATAAACAGCCAATTATAACAGTAATCCTTTGAATAATTTTGTGAAGAAACACTTTTTGGGCGCCATTGTAATCTAAACATGAATTTTATCAAGAAACCTTAAGACGCTGCCAGTCGACGATTATTTTTGTTCGAAACGAAAAAAGAAATACTTGTGAACAAGCCACATCTCCTATTTTATAATGTATAGTATATGTGAATAAAGATGTACCCATCTTTAATCACTTCGATAAATAATCCTACCGACCGCTGCAATGATGACAAAAACACGTCCGCGCGTGGTCCGCCTTAGCTTTTCGAATAAAGTAATGATATAAATTATGTATATTACCGATCTTTAACAATAAATCACAAGTTGATTTTAATAGTAGGTATATAAAATATTTCGATCATAAATTCTAAAACGTATCATTTTGAAATAATATTTTTATCATGAAAAGTTTCTGCTATTATGTTTTCAGCTTTATAGAAATCTAGGTAGGAACCTGAAGTAATATACTTATAAAAATAGGAGATGTGGCTTGTTCAGAAGTATTTCTTTTTTCGTTTCGAAAAAGAGCAATCAGCGACTGGCAGCCTCTTAATTTACATAAAATTTATATCTGGTATTTTTATAAATAAAGACATAAAAAATATAGGTGAATATTTCACACAGCCCCAAACTAAGCAAAGCCTGTACTATGGGAACTAGATAACTTATAGAATACTTAAATACCTACTTTTTAGGGTTCCGTACCCAAAGGGTAAAAACGGTACCCTATTACTAAGAATTCGCTGTCCGTCTGTCTGTCCGTCTGTCTGTCACAGAGCTGTATCTCATAAACCGTGATAGCTAAACAGTTGAAATTACACAGTACATAATCTGTAAAAACTTCAACTGTCTCGCTATCACAGTTCATGAGTTACAGCCCTGTGACAGAGAGACGGACAGACAGACGGACAGCGAAGTCTTTGTTATAGGGTCCCGTTTTCACCCTTTGGGTACGGAACCCTAAAAACTGGTAATGATGCTAATCGGAAGGGTATAGGTATCAGGGGATTACAGTCGTGATCCTATTTCATTAATTTAAATAGCCAAGAATCCTAATATTAATGATTAGTAGGTATTATATCACTACATAGTATAAAGCAAAGTCGCTTTCCGCTTCCCGCGTCTGTATGTATATATGTATGTTTGCTTATATCTTTAAAACTACACAACGGATTTTGATGCGGTTTTTTTTAGTAGGTAGAGTGATTCAGGAGGAAGGTTTATATGTATAATAACATGCTACCCGTGCGAAGCCGGGGCGGGTCGCTAGTATATATATATATACAACTTATTATCCCTTAATCACATCAGCTGGCTAGCAAATAACAATCGTAATATTGTCAGCTTGACAACATAACGAATGTTCAAGCCAAATGTTGCGTAATTTATGATGTCGATTCAAGGGCCGTACTACAAGCTATTAAAGTAAGATTAAAACAGTCTTATTGCAGTGCAAAATTGACAACGCTATACTAACTCGTATGGCGTTGTCCCTTTTCACCGGTGGTAAGGTTAAAGACACGGTTGTGGTGCCTACCCCGGTTTTGGACATTTTCAATTTTGGCAGTTAAGGTAATAAGTGATTTTTTTGATTTTTTTATGAGCTGAGTCTACCCAATTATGACGGAAAAAATGATAAAACTGCATTATCTTGAAAACCATCAAATTTAAAAAGAAACTGTCTGTAATTTACTTAACTAGTATGATTATCAAACGAATTATATAAGAATGAACTGTCCAGCTATTCATAAGTATGATTAAAAACGAAACTAGTGTTTTTGAAGAGCCAACTTTGGAAAATAACACTATCTAGAAAAGTTTCACCAATCGTGTTTCTGTCTGTAATTATTTATCTTGATTATATTCTAAAGTTATCTTTGACATAAAAAACAAAACTGTGTGTTTTGCGGTTAATGTGTAAAGCGATTTTGAATTCATCAAAAACATTTATTACTCGTCTTAATAACTAAGCATGCAAACAAACTTGCTTTAAATCTATAGAAAATACAATTATTTGTCTATGGTCCGTTTTAATTATTGATAATTATTGTAATGCATTATACATTTAAATTTGATTGACCACAACTAAATATTTCCCGTTTTTACTATTTTAATATAAATAAATAATATATAAATATCGCCTGTTACAAAACCTTTGCTTAAACTAAGAGATAGTCGTTCGTAAAAATCGTTTATTTGAAAATTTTATTGTTGTTAGTGCCCACAACCAGCGCTCTCACCCTAATACTGTTTTAGTTTTACTTTAAAAGTTTGTGGTACGGCCCCTGTATTAACGTACTTATCGAAATTGAGTTATGTACAAGTAATACCGTTAGTGTAGATAAGGAATCGAATAATTGTCTCGTTTGATTTTATGTCTTGACATATGAGAGTCTAATAGTTATTTCTCTCTATTATATAATTCGGGGTTTGTTATTTAGTCTTACAGCATTGTTACTTTACAATAGGCTATTTAACTGTATGAAAAATAAAGTGTTGTTGATAGTAATCTATGTAAATTATGCCTTCATAAAGCGTTATGGAGTAAAATAACTTGAAAATAAACAATGTTTTATAAAAAAACCCATAATTAAAATTATCTATTTTTAAACGCCAGTCACGTGACACAAAATGGTCAGGATTGGTCGACTCGACGATGACGTAACATGCTTGTCAATCGCCTGCCTTGAAAAACATGACGTTTGTTTTTTTGCGTTAAATTGTCAATATTCAATTTACATTTTTAGGGCCAATACATAATAGAATTGAAAATAATATTTTTTCATGGGTTTCTATAGTCACTACTGAATAATCTAAAATGGTTTTTATAATCTTGTCAAATAGCCCATTTTGTTTAATTCAAACTAACTGTGTGGTAAAAACTTCTGGAAACGGTACGTAAAGGAAATTGGGTAAATTTGTTTGCGAAGTGGTCTACAGATATGCAATACGGTTTTTAGGGTTCCGTACCTAAAGAGTAAAAACGGGATCCTATTACTAAGACTTCGCAGTCCGTCTGTCTGTCACAGGGCTGTATCCCATGAACCGTGATAGCTAGACAGTTGAAATTTTCACAGATTATGTATTTCTGTTGCTGCTATAACAACAAATACTAAAAACAAATAAAAGAAATATTTAAGTGTACATAAAACAAACGTGATTTTTTTGCTGTTTTTCCGTTTTGCGCGAGGACGAATCGCACTTGGCCGGTTTTTTTTGAATTTGTAATGAGACAATTCAAATGAGACAATTGAGTTGCAAGGATCCACCTTAACAAACATAGTTACATAGATACATTCACAGCTTTTAAAAACGCCGAAAAGCAACCACAAGTGTTACCGAAACAAGTTTCTATGCGTGTCGAAACAAATGGTTTTATTTAGTTTCAGGAACAATAAGTGCTTCTCGTATGAAGAAGAACCCTTGACGGGAGCTAGTTTGTAAAGAAAAGTTTTGCGGATTATACAAGAGTTCATAAATGTACCGTTATGTGAAAGAAAACTCCGACGGGTTCAAAATGAATTTATTGTGCGACTTGAAAGATAGTAAACTATTTTGCCGTGTTAACCGAGTGGGAGGTACCTCGACTTTCAATCTGAAGGTCGTGGGTTCGAATCCTGGCGTGCATCATCTGACTAATCCCGCACAGCTCGGTTGGTGGTAGCTCTGCCTTCTGCGCTGTAGTTTGTGGGTTCGATCCCCACCCAGGATAAACATTTGTGTGACAAACATAGATGTTTGTTCTGTGTCTGGGTGTTAATGTGTATAATAAGTATGTTTTTACAAAAAAAAAAGTATTTAAGTATTCTATTAGTTCTCTGGTTCCCATAGTACAAGCTTTTCTTAGTTTGGGGCTAGATAGCACTGTGTGTAAAGTCCGCCAATATTTATATATTATTTATTATCAATGTATATTGACTACACATGTCACAACAAAGTCTGTCACGGGTCGACTAGTATTTTATATACATATTTGCCAGAAAAATTTGCGAAGATCGAAACTTGGCACGTTATCTATACTTAATATTATAAAGAGGAAAGATTTGATTGTTTGTTTGTTTGTTTGTTTGCATCGAATAGGCTCCGAAACTTACTGGACTGATTTCAAAAATTCATTTACCATTATAATCCTACATTATCCCTGATGAACATAAGCAATAGATTATTTTCAAAAACGCTAGGGATCCGTATGAAAACTTCGATAATGTAACCCAACGTGTGAATAAAAATCCAAAAAAATCCTTATATTGCGTTCGCTGCAGAAATAATTGACAATAGAGCAAAGTGATGTACTACAGTTTTATAAAGGACATCAATACCTACAAAAAAGTCTGTAATATCATATGTCTAACTATTAGGGATCCTTAATAAAACTTCGATAATGTAACCCAAGGTGTAAAAAAATTAGCCATAAAATCATTATTACACCCGTGCGACGCCGGGGAGGACTGCTATCTTCGATAATTTAAGCGAAGTATTTTCCCCATCTCATAAATTGCACCACACACCAAACTCGAGAACCACCCAGGCGCTGTAGGTGTAATAATGATTGATGTCCACATTAGCATATCTGGCCCCTATTTATCTTGTATAAATTGCAATTGATTTGATGCTATTCATCCACCAGACAGGGTGAACTGGTGAAAAATGGATGCTTCTTCTATTAATCCTACTATTTAAGTATATATTTACCTAAGTTTGTATTGCCAGTGCTAGTGCTCATAATTACGAGGATATGCGTCTAAACTGCAAAAAAAATATCTTTACTAATATTATAAATGCGAAAGTAACTCTGTCTGTCTGTGACGTTATCACGATTTTATTGAAATTTCATATAAAGATAGCTTAAAGACTTGGGACGGACATAAGCAATTATTTCCAATAAAATTCCTTTGATTATCTGAAATTTCATTGTTTTACGATAAAGTCGGCAAAAATTAATTTCCTGAAACTACGCAGACGAAGTCGTGGGTAAGGCTAGTAATAAATAAATATATAAATAGGATCACGACTATAATCCCCAAGTATGGTAAACATCAGGATTGATCAACAGGATTGTTAAACGGTGTGACATAAAGAATAAAAGTATTTTTGAGGCAAAAGTCTTGATTAAAAATTTGCTGGCTACACTGACGTACGAAGAAACCGAAGAGTTTCTGTTATGCGATAGGTAGAAAAGCAAGTTCTTCTCCTCCAAATTTTATATTATTATTATCTCACACGTATTTATCTATAATTTAATTATTTATATTTATATATATTTTATTATGTACATTTATAATATATTTGTATCTTTGTTGGTTTTTGTGATGATTGTTCTCGTTTAAGTTATATTATTATGTATCTGTCTCCTGTGGCACATCGTTAAAGTAAACCTAAGTCAAGTCTCCTCGATACAGGCCTAGCCTAGTGAGGGACTGAAAGAAATCCCGTCTGCTCAATGTGTTTTCTACGAAATTTTGTAAATTTAGTTAAGTTCTATGTATCTAGTTAAATCTTTTATTTCGTTGCAATAAATATATTTTTCATTTTTTTTTTTTTTCATCCTCTCAGATCTCCAGGCACTCAGATTCTTAAAGATGTCTAAATTTAGTCACACGCACATCCAACGTTTAGCACATGCCCACATTTTGCAATAGTTATCATTCCACATGTGACAGGTTGCAAACTCATTGCCGCTCAAAAGAATACTAACTGGTTTCCTTAATTACGAAAGCAGTAAAGAGAAAGGACATAGGTACTCCTAATGAATGCCATATTGCGGCCCTTTTAAACGGAATACAGAAAATGTTTTATGAAATACTCGACTGATAGTATTTTTACTAGAAATTGAAAGGATCTAGAATCAAATCAGCCTTTTATCGTCTCAATAAAAGTCGAATTGGTCTAATGGAAGGTGTCTTGACGTTATAGGTATTTATTCCGGCCTTGATTAGATTTCTCTTTTTCAAAAAAGTTATATTATTCGCATTATTCATTAATTTTAATCAAAACTATGAAGCTAAACAGTTAATTTTCTTATAATTTACTAGCGACCCGCCCCGGCTTCGCACGGGTAGCATGTTATTATACATATAAACCTTCCTCCTGAATCACTCTATCTATTAAAAAAAACCGCATCAAAATCCGTTGTGTAGTTTTAAAGATATAAGCAAACATACATACATACGCGGGAAGCGGAAAGCGACTTTGCTTTATACTATGTAGTGATTAGATAATCATACTAGTTACTAGCTAAGTAAATTATAGACAGTTTCTTTTTAAGTTTGATGGTTTTAAAGATAATGCAGTTTTATCACTTTTTCCGTCATATCCGGGTAGACTCATCCCATACAAAAAACCAAACATTTCACATTATCACCAAATACTCTGAGATCTGGAGCAAAAAGATAAAGACATGTGAGATGTCTAGACGTACCGTGTTTGGAAACTACAGTCATGAGCATATTTTTTTTTTCATAGTCTGTGAAGTGTCAATATTGACATAGGTAAGGTAGAATGTCTAAAAATGTGTACATACGGTGTTTTCAACCTTGCCGTAACAATATTACTCACTTGATATAGTTTTTTGAGTTTTATTTGAGGTAGATACCGAAATATGGAAAAGAAAATAAGTTTTTGATGAATCGAAACTATTATTGATGCCAATAAAATTAAATCAATAATTTAGTACACAGTTAACTGGATAATCATAATAGTCTGTAATTTTAAGAATAGCTCAATTTGTATGAGAACCAGAAAACGTATAATTATGATATTTCCTAATAATATTACAAATGCGAAAGTTTGTGGGTTTGCATCTATGTTTGTGCCCTAATCAAACCTAAACAGCCAAACTGATTAAGAATAAATTAGCTTTAGTATGTAGATGAAAAATCAGATTAACAGAAGGGGGAACTTATAATCCAAAAAACAACCCCAAAATTATAAAAAATATGTCATTTTTGGTATAGGTTGTGCGGGTGTGCAAATTAGACATCTCAGACCGAAAACATTGAGTTGTCATAGCAACGCATTCTACCAAAAAGGTTGAAACTACTAAGGTCGCTCAATACTCGTAATTCATTTTATAAAAAAAAATGACATATTATGTTTTGACTACTGAATGATACGCATTCTACCAAAATTCGTAATTTATTTTTTCAGGACTAGTTATAGAGGGAAAAAATTGAAGTTGAAGATGGAAGAACTGAAAGTATATTTTCGATTATTGAAATTTGGGCAGGACAAAGTTTGTCACGGGTCGGCTAGTATTATATTTTTTTTTCAAAATGCATACTTTAACCAACTTACTTCTCACCGCGGCGTTGCGCGCGTGAAACCTAGATAAATATACTTTATGCAAATGCTTGTGTGGTATTTGTTGCTACGTTTATATGTGAAAGTATGTCAAAACCAAGAAATAGGCTTTACAGGCATTTTTATTATTAGCGGGACTACAACACTTAGATATAGAACAAGTATTTATTATTATACTTAACTAGCTGACCCGTGCCCGCTTCGCTGTGCGTAAGACATTTCTAATACCATCGTTGACTTTTTTGTAGACGTTTTTAAGGTGTACAATACTGTAGTACATTATTTTGATATATCTCGTGGGGTTCAGCGAGCATTTGCAATGTAAGCGCAAAAAAATGTGTTTATTTACGACATCACATTAGAAACCTCTAAAATTATCAGTGTTTCTCTACTATATTATGCATGTATTATACATATAAACCTTCCTCTTGAATCACTCTATTTATTAAAAAAACCGCATCAAAATCCGTTGTGTAGTTTTAAAGATATAAGCAAACATACATACATACATACATACATATTACATACAGACGCGGGAAGCGGAAAGCGACTTTGCTTTATACTATGTAGTGATGTAGTGATGTCAAAAACGGTAAATTACTCCCGTAAAAATGTCATCTTTAAAAAATTGTTTACGGTAATAATTATCATAAAAATATATGAATTAATAATCTAAAATAAATTAAAAAATAAATATTGTTGATAAAGACCTTGATGTATTTACGTGAGTAATTTCCCGTTTGTGACATTATGTGTAGTACCACTCACGAAAGTTTTGAAAGTGAAGATTTATTATATTTCCATCAATGTTTGTTCTAAGCCATTTTGCCAATCAAACCCATAAAAACCTATAAATACAATTAAGTATTTTAAAAGTGTGACCAAACATAGCCACGCGCGACTAGCCGCGCTATGATTTGCCGCACATTTATCTTCGCAGCTTGTGTCCTGCGAATGCCGCGCATTGTCTGGTCTTACCTTAAGACAGTCGATCTTTTATTCCTATCTTCAAAAACAAAAGAAAGTACCTTACAGGCACTTGAAATAAGGATTACCAACGTGTCGAACGAATTGCACAAGACATAAAAGTTATCGCAAGAATTGACATACATTACAGTGAATTTCATCCAAGTTTTCCAAGTAGGAGTCTTGAAATAATATTTGAAATGAAAATGGTATAATTTATTAAAAAACCAGCCAAGTGCGAGTCGGACTCGCTCACGAAGGGTTCCGTACAATTAACAATAAAAATCGGCAAAAAAATCACGTTTGCTGTGGGAGCCCCACTTAAATATTTATTTTATTTAGTTTTTAGTATGTAATTTCCAGTGGGTGTAGGCAGAGGCACGTCCAAACATTATATTTGGCTCATGCACACATTTTGCAGTAGTTAGCATTCCATACGTGACAGGTTGCATTCCCATCGCCGCTTATAATAATACTAACGGGTCTCCTCACTATGTTTTCCTTCACCGTTTCGAGCACGTGTTTTTGATGCGCATATAAATTTTTCGAACAGAAAAATCCATTAATGCACGCAGGGATTCGAACCATCGACCTTCACATTGAGAGTCTAGGTATCTTCCACTCTGATCCTTATCTTATCTTACTCCGATCCTTATCCGCCTTATCAGGAGTCTCTTAACAATAATGCTTTTAATCTCAAGACTCCTTCCCATCACTAGACACTGTTTGTTTACGAGTTCACACAATGTCGGATGATGGCTTGCTATAAACAAAGGCGTACAAAAGGCGTTAAAAATAATGAAGAGCGTACACGAGCGTGATTTCGAAATATCATACAACTAATGCACAAAAGTGTGTTGGCCGAGTAGAAGGTACCTCAAATATCAATCTGAAGGTCCGAATAACGGCGTGCATCAATATAGACAATCCCCATTGATGGGGATTGTCGGCGACGACCCACGAAAGACGACGCACGCCAAAGTGTACGTCGGCGCAAGCGCGAATTAGGTTCGCGAGTGAAGATAGATATTCATATAGGTAATCGTGTCGCGCGATGTGATACGCGACACATGAATGTCTATCTCACTCGCACTCGTAGGTTAAGTTTACGTAATTATGTTTAATTTAGATTATAGGATAATTGTATTAATTACGCTCATGTGATACTTAGAAAGATAATAAAAGTTAGTCCTACGAGTAGGCAGTAGACGAACCTACATTACCGCGTAATATGTAATATCTTTAGTGCTTTGGTTGATTTTATATAATTATTTTATTTTTAAGATTAGACGAAAATTGTATTTTTTAATGTTAACTTTTTTAGATTAGGGTATAAATAAAGGTCGAGTGACCACAAAATAGGGCAAATATGATACGGGGGCATTGTGCCCATCATTTACAACCTTTATTATATACCTTATGTGAACAATAAATAAATGATAGGCAAAAAGGTGGTCGACCGCAAGTGAATAATTGGTAGAAAATTAGGAAATTAGAAATTTAATTAGGGCGCTTTCCTTTCGGTCACGCCTCGCGGTATATAGGCGCGCGAGGTCGGGACCGAAAGTGTGATAAGTGTGAGCGCAACAGTGAAGACAAGAAACAGTCAGGAAGCAATACTAGAAGAAAGGAAGTAGTCAGGAAGTAATACAAGAAGTCTTCAAGAAGGGAAGCTAGAATAGAACAGCTGATCCGGTCTAGGCTTAGGTCTTACGGTCGATCCCTTCGCGCCACCACACCACAGAAGAGGTTGTTTCCATTTACAATCAAGCAGTAGGCAATAGTAGAGGTCATCTACCTCACGCCTCCCCAGTTAGAGTAAGGACGATAGCGCGCCAGTCCACCCCCCGCAGCTGACGTAGCGCCGGCTCAACCTTGAGCGGCTTAACAGCTGCTCGGTTCGCTCGTCAGCGGGCGCGTATATAAGTCGGACCCGCAACGCGCTCATATGAGCGGCGCGGTGTGTGCGGTCCGCAACATCTGGTCCTTCGAGAACGGATTAAGCGCTATCGGAGACCTATTCTAACGAGGGGCAGCTGCCTCTGATTGATTTGTATTTTTTGGTGCGAAGGTGTGATAAAACCTGACCCGGCCCGACCACGGTTATATCAGCTGTTCGAAACAGCTGACCGGAAGAGAGGTCCACTGCTGGAGGTCATCGCAGCCTTGTTGAAGGGCTGTGGTCCACCTGTCCAGTGAAGAGGGTCACGTGGGGTCAAGAAGGGTATCTGGGGTCACGCAGCCTTGTTGAAGGGCTGTGTCACTCGTCCAAATCGTCGTCATGCCAGTGACACGGAGCCAGGCAGGGGTCACCCGCCGGCTCAGCCAGGAGCAGCCTTCTACGGAAGCGACAGAAAGCTCTGGCACGGCCGTGACGGCCACCACCACCACCACCACCGGCACGACGTTGGAAACATGCAACCCAGCACCAAAACAACCTAAGGAAAAGGCAGACAAGTCCAGAGCTCGTCCTAAGTCAATCAGTGCATCGCTAGCGGCAGAAAGGACACGAAGGCGCCGTGAGATCGAGCTACGAGCGGAGATTAGTCGTAGAGATCTACAAGAAGCGCAAGCTGCTGCCGCATTGGCAAGAGCGGAAATGGAGCTACTGAGGATAGATAATGAAGAGGATGACCTGGACTCTGCAGATGAGGAACCTGAAGGGCGGATGGAGGGAATCCAGAACTGGGTACAGGACGCGGTTGGCAGGATGTCTGGTGGAGGACATCAAGGGGAAGGGGGGACGTCCGCAGAGGGGCGACCAGGCGATGTCGAAGACTTCGTGAAACCCTGTGAACCAACTACCGCCGCTACTGTAAAGCCAGAGACGGCCGCTCTACCAGGAACGAACAGGGGGGCTAGCAGCGCTGAAGCACTAGCCGACGCAATATTGAAGGCCATAAGCGCCGCACCGAGATCGGGATATACGCACCAACCTGCGTACATGCATGAACTCCCGAACTTCGACGGCAGCTGTGGAGAATGGTTGGCCTTCAAAACGGTGTATGAAGACACTGCGCCACTCTTTAGTGCAGTGCAGAATATGGCACGACTGAGGAGGGCAATCAAGGGAACGGCAAGAGAGACAGTAAGGAGCATCCTGTATTCAGAATGCGCACCGGAAGAGGTGCTGGAGTCTCTACGCCGTAGATTCGGGAGGCCTGAAGCCCTAGTCTTAGCAGAATTGGATAAAGTGAAAAGTTTGCCAAAGACAAGTGAGAACGCTCGTGATGTGTGTGTGTTTGCTAGTACAATCAACAATACCGTCGCGACGATCAACGGGCTTAAGAAACCGCAGTATTTGAACTCTCCTGAAATGATAAAAGTGATAATAGACAAGTTACCCATGGTGTTAAAGTACAGATGGTACGACTTCGCGGCTGATCACGAAGACCCGGACCTGTCACTCATAGCGAAGTTTCTTAATCGGGAAGCCGAACGGTGCGGACCATACGCTACGCAAGAGACTATAACTAAGAAGGTGAACCCACAGCGGCAAGCTACGCACACTGCGGCGGAGCCTAAAGAGGTGCAACATCAGCAAGCATGTCCCCACTGCGAAGGAAACCACCCGATGGATGAGTGTAAGAAGTTTCAACAAGCTACTCTAGCAGACAGGTGGATAATAGCGCGAAAGTCAGGTTTGTGTTTCAAGTGCCTCCGAAACAAGCACAGGAAAGAGACGTGCCGGAGACCGCCTTGCAAGCACTGCCACCGATGGCATCATCATCTGCTACATGAGGATAGGAAACCTACAGACCAGGGAACCAAAGAGAAGGAGAGCTCAACTGCAAAGGAAGTGGCCAACAATGTTCGCTTAAGCAATGAGCAAGTGAACACCACCAGGGGCGCGAGAGCGTATTTGAAGATGGTACCCGTGGAGATATACGGGCCGAAAGGGAAGGTCAAGATACTGGCCTTATTGGATGAAGGGTCGACAGTGACTCTTCTAGATTCGGTGGTGGCGGACGAAGTCGGACTTAAGGGACCAAAGGAAGCCCTCTCTCTGGAGACAGTGGGCGGTAGACTCATCACAAAGGATGACTCAATGAGGGTCGATATAAGTCTGAGGGGCCTTCACCACAACAACAAAAGGAAGATCAGCGGGGCGCGTACTATAGATAAGCTACGGCTTACGCCCCAAAGGGTCGATAAGGCGAGATTGGAAGAGTGCACCCATTTGCAAAAACTTGTGAATAGACTCCATTATGAGGAAGAATCGCCAAAGCTGCTCATCGGGCAGGACAATTGGGAGCTTATCGTGTCACGAGCAACCAGGAAGGGTAAACGCAGTCAACCAGCTGCCTCCCTGACGCACCTAGGATGGGTGCTTCACGGATTGGACGGGGGCGCTGCCCGGGGAGTGAACTGCCTTACCTGTGCGCATGTATCGGTTCGTGACAATGAGATGGATGAGCTCATGAAAGAGCACTTTGCGATTGAGTCGTTGGGGGTGCAACCTCGCCGACCTAGCACGGACTCCGAAGAACGGGCCGTGCAAATATTGAAGAAAACCACTCGAAGGTTAGAAGATGGACGCTTCGAAACAGGAATGCTCTGGAAAGATGATGAAGAAGCTATGCCGGACAACTACGAGTCCGCGCTCAGCAGGTTGAGAAACATCGAACGTAAATTGGACAAAGACCCTGACCTGAAGATTGAATACGAGAGCCAGGTGAACAACCTCCTCACCAGTGGATACGCTGAAGAGATAGCCCACGAATCAACATCAAAGAAGAAGTGGTACTTGCCTCACTTCGCCGTCACACATCCAACTAAGAAGAAGAAGAGATTGGTATTCGACGCCGCGGCCAAGTGTAAGGGCAAGAGCCTCAACGACGCACTTCTACCTGGGCCAGATCTTCTTCAGTCGCTATTCGGAGTGTTGTTACGATTCAGGGAGAGACCAGTCGCGGTGGTGTCAGACATAAAGGAAATGTTCCTCCAAGTGAAAATTAGAGAATCCGATAGAGACAGCCTACGTTTCCTATGGAGGGGCGACAGAAGATCAGGAACGCCGAGAGAGTATCGCATGACATCAGTTATCTTCGGCGCCGCCTGCTCTCCAAGTCTGGCAATTTACGTAAAGAACCTGAATGCTGAAGAGTTCCAGAGTCAGTATCCTGAGGCTGCCAGAGCCGTAGTACGAAACCATTACATGGACGACTATCTACATTGCTTTGACAGTGAGCATGAAGCACTTCGAGTGGCGAAAGAGGTTGACGACATCCACAGGTTAGCAGGATTCCAGCTAAGAGGATGGGCGTCGAACAGTGAGGTGGTCCAGAAGGGACTCACAAAGGAAGTAAATTCAGAGGTAGAGCTCGGGTCGAAAGAAGAGAAAACCCTCGGGCTGCGCTGGTTTACACATAAGGATGAGATGGGATTCAGAACCCATCTTCGGAACGTGGCAGAGGTTGTCGACCAGATGAAGACGCCAACCAAACGTCAAGTCACGAGCGCCGTGATGTCCACTTTCGATCCCTTGGGTCTAGCGTCACCTGTACTGATCCAAGGGAAGAAACTGCTACAGGACATCTGGAGGAGCGGCGTCGGATGGGACGAGAAGGTAACTACGGCTGACGAGTCTTCATGGAAGACGTATCTTCAAAATCTACATCTGCTGGATGAGCTACGAGTACCAAGATGCATCTCACGTTCCAATGCTGAGGGAGAAATGCACGTTTTCACCGATGCCAGCGAAGTAGCCTACGCGTGCTCTGTCTACTGGAGGCAGAAGAATGAGAATAGCACATACACGGTAACTTTGTTGGCGGGGAAAGCGAGGGTCACTCCATTGAAGACGATCTCAATACCTCGGCTTGAGCTGCAAGCAGCTTTATTAGGAACGAGGATGGCTCACTCCATCGGGGAAGAGATGGACGTAAAGGCAACGAACACGACATACTGGACGGATTCTAGCACGGTACTATCTTGGATAAAAGCGGATCCGAGAACATTCAAGCCTTTCGTCGCACATCGCCTAGCCGAAATCGAAGATACGACGAAACCTCAGCAATGGCGCTGGGTGCCTACAGCACATAACCCAGCCGATGACGCCACAAGGGACATCCCAAGGAACTTTGACGGGGGCCACCGATGGTTCACTGGCCCGGAGTTCCTTCACGGGGGAGAAGACGGATGGCCGAAAGCACGCTCTTTCAAACGCGAGCCGACAGAAGAGGAAAAGGAAGGACATACGATCGCCGTCGTCCGGGAACGTGAATACTCTACTCCAGATCCGGACAGATTTTCACGATGGACGAGGATGGTGAGGGCGACGACAAGGGTCTTTCAATTTATCGACTTGTGCAGAAGGAAGGAAACGGTGAGCGTCGCAATCGACCAAACGTGGAAGAAGGTCCCAAAAAGGAAGAAAGAGCAGCTCTACAAGCGACCTGCTAAAGTAGGAAACAAGGAAAGGCAGTATCTGCCATTGAAAGCAGCCTATCTGGACAAAGCCGAGAAGGTATTGCTTATGAGAAGTCAAACGGAAAGCTGCATCAAGGATACAGGCAAATTACGGAAATTGGATATAATGGAAGAAGGCGGCCTCCTGAGACTACGGGGGAGAATCGACGCCGCGAGTGAAGTTACGGAACATTATAAAAGGCCGGTAATCTTGGACAGCAAACATAGAGTGGCTCGGTTGTTGATCAGTCACTATCATGAAAAGTTTAATCACGGAAATCACGCTACGGTAATCAACGAGATCCGACAAAGGTACTGGATCCTGGGGCTGCGGTCGGCTGTAAGAGCGACAAAGAAAGAGTGTCGTTGGTGTTATCTACATAACAAAGCGCCGCAGCAAACGAAGATGGGCGACCTACCTAAAGAAAGGTTGCAGATTGGTGCTCATCCTTTTTCCAGTACAGGGGTGGATTACTTCGGACCGATGAGCGTGACAATAGGACGTCGCCACGAGAAAAGATGGGGCGCTCTGTTCACCTGCCTAACCACACGGGCGGTGCACATAGAGCTGGCGGCTTCCCTTTCTACGGATTCAATGATCCTTGCCCTACGAAGGATGGCAGCGAGACGAGGTATGCCCAAAACTATCTTCAGTGACAACGGGACGAACTTCGTGGGATCGAGCAAGGAACTACAGGAAGCGCTGAAAGGTCTTGAGACAGATGACTTCGCCACACGGCTCGATCACCTGGGCGTGCGGTGGAAGTTCATAGCGCCCGGTGCTCCTAACATGGGAGGAGCCTGGGAGCGCTTAGTACGGTCCATCAAGACGGCACTAGCTGTGACGCTCAGGGAGCGTCACCCCCGAGAAGAGGTACTGCACACGCTACTGCTCGAGGCCGAGCACGTGGTCAATTCTAGGCCTCTAGTAACTACAGACGAGGCGAATGAAGAGGACGGACTGACCCCAAACCACTTCCTGATCGGGAGGTCCTGCGGCGCCCCTAGGTTGGGGGCATTCACCGAAGAGGACCTCATCGGTCGCCGGACGTGGCGGACGGCGCAGAGGTTATCCGACCTCTTTTGGGCGCGCTGGGTGCGAGAGTACCTACCAACTCTTGTGCCTAGGCGCATCGACGGCAGCACCACTACTCGGGATCTACAGTGTGGGGACACGGTCCTCATAGTTGACCCCACACTACCACGCAACACATGGCCTCGTGGCGTCGTCACCCGAACCTACCCTGGGCCTGACGGACGCACGAGGATTGTAGACGTGCGCACGGCGCATGGCGCGCTCAAGCGCCCCACTTCTAAGACTGTGCTACTGGTCCCTAGCGACAACTCTAACGTTGCGAAAGGGCCGGTGAGCCGCCGAGCATCGGTCGTCGTGTCGCCGAGCCAGGATCATCGGTCTTCGGGTCGGCGCGAGCAGGGAACGACGAGCCCCGAGCCTGCCCACTCCCCAGCCACGACGGAGGACGTCGCCTTACAAGGAGTTGGTGCTCAGCACAAGGGGGAGGATGTCGGCGACGACCCACGAAAGACGACGCACGCCAAAGTGTACGTCGGCGCAAGCGCGAATTAGGTTCGCGAGTGAAGATAGATATTCATATAGGTAATCGTGTCGCGCGATGTGATACGCGACACATGAATGTCTATCTCACTCGCACTCGTAGGTTAAGTTTACGTAATTATGTTTAATTTAGATTATAGGATAATTGTATTAATTACGCTCATGTGATACTTAGAAAGATAATAAAAGTTAGTCCTACGAGTAGGCAGTAGACGAACCTACATTACCGCGTAATATGTAATATCTTTAGTGCTTTGGTTGATTTTATATAATTATTTTATTTTTAAGATTAGACGAAAATTGTATTTTTTAATGTTAACTTTTTTAGATTAGGGTATAAATAAAGGTCGAGTGACCACAAAATAGGGCAAATATGATACGGGGGCATTGTGCCCATCATTTACAACCTTTATTATATACCTTATGTGAACAATAAATAAATGATAGGCAAAAAGGTGGTCGACCGCAAGTGAATAATTGGTAGAAAATTAGGAAATTAGAAATTTAATTAGGGCGCTTTCCTTTCGGTCACGCCTCGCGGTATATAGGCGCGCGAGGTCGGGACCGAAAGTGTGATAAGTGTGAGCGCAACAGTGAAGACAAGAAACAGTCAGGAAGCAATACTAGAAGAAAGGAAGTAGTCAGGAAGTAATACAAGAAGTCTTCAAGAAGGGAAGCTAGAATAGAACAGCTGATCCGGTCTAGGCTTAGGTCTTACGGTCGATCCCTTCGCGCCACCACACCACAGAAGAGGTTGTTTCCATTTACAATCAAGCAGTAGGCAATAGTAGAGGTCATCTACCTCACGCCTCCCCAGTTAGAGTAAGGACGATAGCGCGCCAGTCCACCCCCCGCAGCTGACGTAGCGCCGGCTCAACCTTGAGCGGCTTAACAGCTGCTCGGTTCGCTCGTCAGCGGGCGCGTATATAAGTCGGACCCGCAACGCGCTCATATGAGCGGCGCGGTGTGTGCGGTCCGCAACAGGGATAGTCAATGGACTAACCCATTTAAACGACAAAAAGGATTTGGTATACGTTACAAAAAATACATATTTTTTTTGTCTATCTTCTTAATTTGATGTTATACGGTACTTATCTACGTTTCCTATAATATCTTACTGTATTTTAGACTAACTAGGTACAGTATTTAGACATAGACATGACGCCATATTGGTGAACAAAACAGATGTTATCTGATTTTGACCACACCAACGCCATTTATACCAAAATCATCCTTTTTGCGTTTTTTTATCATTTAAGGGTGTTTTTTTGGATTACAAGTTTCCCCTTTTTTATTCTGATTTTTGATCTACATACTACAGCAAATTTCATCTTAATCCGTTATGTCGTTTATTTTTGATTAGGGAACAAACATAGCAGCCTTATCACAAACTTTCGCATTTATAATATTATTAGAATTACAAAATAGTTAGATCTTTTTGCATGATCCAGTTAATTAACCCAAAACTATCGTATGTGTTGGTATTGAAGAATCCTAAGATATAAAACAAAAGCGCGCGTTTAACGAGTATCTTTGTCGGCGGCATGCCCTAATTATGAACACAAACGCTCGTAATGTAGAAGGTTTTTAACACCGAGTAATCTTAACTGGGGTGCGTGTGTGTAAAGAGTAAAGTTCAGTCACCAAACTCAAGACAATGTTAGCAGTTATTGAATGCAGTAGAAATGAGAGCTTTGAGAAATATTTCGTGTTGTCATGTGGGATAACTTTGAAAGTGAGAGATAGAGGTGAGAGATAGTGTGACAAGAGAACGTTATTAGTGAAATAAAACCGGCCAAGTGCGAGTCGCACGAAGGGTTCCTACCATTATCTATAATAAACGGCAAAAAAACACTTTTGTATGTACACTTAAATATTTATTTTATTCTGTTTTAGGTATTTGTTGTTATAGCGGCAACAGAAATACATCATCTGTGAAAATTCCAACTGTCTAGCTATCACGATTCACGTGACAGTCAGACAGACAGCCGAACAGCGAAGTCTTAGTAACAGGGTCCCGTTTTTACCCCTTGGGTACGGAACCCTAAAAAGACGTAGTATTGAAGATTGAAAATGGTATGCTTAGATGGTTTCTGCTGGTAGGAATGAACGAAGAAAGATTAATAAAACAGGTATATAAAGCCAGTGTGACAACTACAGGTATTTTCTTGGAAGAAATTAATAACGTTTTAAAAAAAACGTTCAAGTGCGAGTTGGACTCGCGCCCGAAGGGATCAGAATCTTTCTTCTTCAGCTAGATTCTTCTAATAGATATTTCTATAATAATTTATCTCTCTATGTACATGCTGAAGATTATTATGTTGTGTGTTCGGCTTTCATGTTAATTAGAGTCGGTCAGTACTAACGGTAGTCTAGTTTAGTGTATGTATGTAGACTCTACTTGTACAAACATCATTAAAATTAACGAACTTGTCTTGTGGAAAGCTGAGTAACTTGTGACTAATGATGAACCTTTATATAGCTCTGAGACAAGCTCGTGTGAATAAATCCCATTAAATTTCCAGCAAACCTAAGTCTATTTACAAACCGGCCAAGTGCGAGTCGGACTCGCGCACGAAGGGTTCCGTACCATTATCTGTAAAAAAGGCAAAAAAAACACGTTTGTTGTATGGGAGCTCCACTTAAATATTTATTTTGTTCTGTTTGGTATTTGTTGTTATACCGACAACAGAAATTCATCTGTCTAGCTATCACTGTTCATGAGACATTCAGACGGACAGACGGACAGCAAAGTCTTAGTAATAGAGTCCCGTTTTTAATCTTTGGATACAGAACCCTAAAAACTACGGACCTGACAGACGTTGCCTTATTCTAATTTTATAAATCTCATAGAAAAAAACATTTTCAGTGTCTTACTATACTAACACACTTATAAAGGTAATTAAGCGATAAAGACCGTGAAAAAAACTATAATTATACAAGCTGTCCCGACAGACGCTGTTCTGTCAAATTTCAATAATCCCTCGGGAGAAAAGCACTTTAAGATTTTCCCGAACTTCATGCCGCCCTTATCACTTAGGGGTGTAATATCTATGACCTATTCTCAGACTTACTGAATATACACAAAATATGTAATAAAAATCGGTACTGCCGTTTCGATAGAGTTTGGTTACAAGCACTGAGACGAAAATTTTATATGTAAGATAAACGTTCTTCTAAACAATAAACCAACACTATAAAATCTTGTTAAAATACCGTAGCTCTAGCAGTCGCGTATCTCACTGTAAGTGGAGTATCCTTGCGGGACGCGAGTGGCTCCCGGGTTTCAACTACTCTTAAACGCATGGAGCAACACTTAACCATTTGTGGTTGTCGTCCACATTGGAAGCTGTTTTTATTTGACGGGCCAAGAGAAACATTGTGATTGTGATGAACATAATGTTTGTTTTGTGTCTGAGTGTTATTATTAAATGTTCTATCAGTAATCTGGGTCCCATAATAATACTTGAACTGTGTGAAATGTCGATCAAGTTATAATATTTTACTAACGGACCCGTGGCAAACGTTGTTCTTTCATTTTTTTTTTGTAATAATCTCATATGATAAACAATTTCAGGCCGCTTCCAATTTTTTCCCTACAAACCTTGTACTGATAAAATTAATTACGAATTTTGGTAGAATGCGTATCATTCATTAGTCAAAACTGCGTTGCTATAACGACTAAATGTTTTTAGTCTGTGTTGTCAGATTTGTTGCACACCAATGCCATCTATACCAAAACCATCCTTTTTGTGTTTTTTATCATGTAGGGGTTGAATTTCTGATATTAAGTTCCCCCTTTATTTATTCAGATTTTTATCTACATACTACAGCAAATTCATCTTAATCTGTTTTGTCGTTTTTTTTTTTTGATTAGGGAACAAACATAGCAGCCTTATCACAAACTTTCGCATTTATAATATTACTAGCGACCCGCCCCGGCTTCGCACGGGTAGCATATTATTATATAAACCTTCCTCCTGAATCACACTATCTATTAAAAAAAACCGCATCAAAATCCGTTGTGTAGTATTAAAGATATAAGCAAACATATATACATACAGACGCGGGAAGCGAAAAGCGACTGCTTTATACTATGTAGTGATTAGGATCTTAAATCTAATCTAACTTTATTTGGTGGATATTTAAGTTTTTTGTTCCCAATGCGTGAGGTCCATGATAGCTTATGATGACATGAAAACAAGTGACGCCATTAAAAACATAACTTGTAAAAAAAGCCAAGTGTCGCAACCTCACTTCTTCTACCGTAAAAAGTTGTTAGATCGATGTTACAGGTACCTAGTCTGTTAGTTTATTCAGTCCCTAATTAAGAGTCCTTCTATCATAAAAGTTATTACGTAATTAGCAAATTTAACAACATCTTATAGTGAAAATATCAATATTGAAAATCTTTTATGTTTTAAATAAATAGATTGACTTGGTCAGAATATAATTAGAGTTTGAAGCTTCTATGTCTGCTAGAAGTGCCTTAAAGTTTTGATCGGATACAATATATAATTATAGTAGTAGTTATAGTTAATTATAGTACGTCGCATATCTTTTTAGCTGGTGACACAACTTGATAATTTTTCATTATCGTGTAGAGAATAATCCCAAGTTGGTCCCACTTAAATAATATTTACGTATGACGAATAATTTCTTTTTTTTTTTTAAAAACTCTTCTCTCGACTTTTTCTCTCTTTCTTTTTTTAAAGACTCTTCGATCGTTCAGAACATATTCGTCGGTTTTCCTTTTAGTTTTTTAAACGTTTTTATTATTTTATTGAATAAAAACCTAAAAAGGCGAAAAAGTAAACAGTACAAGCTGACCCGGCGAACTTCGTATCGCTTTAGAATTAACAAATGCTGTGTTAAGTTCCCGTTCCCGTTCCCGTTCCCGTTCCCGTTCCTTTTTTCCTGCTTTTCTCTTAAAAAAATTCTTGAATTTTCTTTGCTGTAAACCTCACGGAGCCCAAGACCTTTCCAACGAATGCAAAACCGTGGAAATCGGTTCGTGCATTCTGGAGTTATAGCGTCAGGAAGGAAAACCCGACTTATTTTTATATTAAAGATAGTTCTGCAAATGTTTAGACGAGAGTGCAATGCTAGTGGCTTCTAAGTGAAAACAAATGCACGCTCGCCGTTGCAACCTACTTATTTAAATAAACCACCCGAGTCAGTTCGGTTGGATGGGCAGAATGAATTTTGTGGTTTTAAATGTACGCAAATAATTTAATATGTGGTACTTTTTTATTGTATAAGTTGATTTAGTCAAGTAATATTTTTTTTATGAATGCAGAATCGTTTTTCTCAATAACTGCAAAACATGCAGTTTTGTTTTTTATGACAAAGATAACTCTTTAAAAATGACAGACAGAAACACGATGGTGAAACTTTTCTCGATAGATTTATTTTTAAATTTGGCTCTTAAAAAACACTAGATTGTTATTACTCAAAACTATGAATAGCTAAACAGCTCATTTTATATAATTCGTTAGATATTCATACTAGCTAAATACATTACAGACAGTTTCTTTTTAAGTTTGATGGTTTTCAAGATAATGCGGTTTTATCACTGTTTCCGTCTTATCCGGGTGGGTAGACCCAGCCCATACAAAAACCAAACATTTCACATATCACCTTTATGTTACCGTATCACCGTAATCTTTTAATGTTACGCTATATTTAGACTTAAACATTAAAGTAATATGAGCGATCAAGTAAAATAAATAAATAGGATCACGACGGTAATCCTCAAGTACGGTAGACATTCTCTCAGATCTCCAAACGCTTAGATCCTTTGAAAATGTCTAATGGGGGTAGTCAGAGGCACCTTCAAACATTACATTTGTCACATGCCCACATTTTGCAGTAGTTAGCTGTTCATACGTGACAGGTAGCAAGCCCACAGCCGCTTATAAGAATACTGGTTTCCTCACTATGTTTTCCTTCACCGTTGTGAAACTATTTGTACTGCATAATACTCCGTAATATGTAAACGTTTAGCAACGTTTTTTACTTAAAAATACATCACTTCCATAAACAAAACAAATACCGGCACTTTACATACAGCAACAGTAAAGCATCAAGTCGAAAGAACAAGTTACGATCTTCCACAAACTACCTCAGCACGTGCACAATGAATATAAAATCCACAATGTTTATGTCAAAACTTGCTAACATAATTTTCTTCCTATTTGCATAAAAACTACCTGAACCATTCGTGAGATCATCGACCGTTATAGTCCAATAGACTC
Source organism: Hydriomena furcata (assembly GCA_912999785.1). Classification (NCBI taxonomy): domain Eukaryota; kingdom Metazoa; phylum Arthropoda; class Insecta; order Lepidoptera; family Geometridae; genus Hydriomena; species Hydriomena furcata. The sequence continues at coordinate 12,246,043 of OU538829.1, forward strand.
CTAAGGGCCGAATTTCTTCAATGAGTGACATTTTTGAAATTTGTATGGGCTGAGTCTACCCGGATAAGACGGAAAAAGTGATAAAACTGCATTATCTCGAAAACCATCAAATTTAAAAAGAAACTGTTTGTAATGAACTGATTAGCTATTCATAGTATTGATTAAAAACGAAACTAGTGTTTTTGAAGTGCCAACTTTGGAATAAATCTATCGAGAAAAGTTTCACCAATCGTATTTCTGTCTGTAATTTATCTAGATTATATCCTTAAGTTATCTTTGTCATAAAAACAATACTGTATGTTTTGCTGTTATTGAGAAAAAACGATTCTGCATTCATCAAAAACATTGATTACTCGTCTTAATCAAACAATTCTGTTAAATCGTTGAGGTGTGCTGGTCAGGAAGACCGGTGAAAATGCATTTTGATTGGCCGGTTCAATGTCACAGGCCGCCGCGGGACGCGTCGGGAATGGCGCTCGGTATCTTTTACAATTAGCAGCATTATCTTACTAACTAATAATGAAACAGTAAAATGTAAAAATGTATAAAAATAATGTGCTTTTTTGTTATTATTATTAGCTTATATCAGCAGTATAAGCCTAACGTGTTGCGAGAAAGTGTTCGCCTTGCACGAGGAGTCTGTAGGCTGTGTGGTCGATGCTTGAGATATGTCTACGAAATTTTGCTTTCATAAGGTATTTCTTTGATCCTGCGTCACACCTGTGACATATTTGATTTGTCGCTCAATAGGTAAGGCAAGATTGATACGGCGCCAATTGGTGGCGATTCTGTTGTGTCCAAGCTAAACTTACAATTTCGTAAAAAAACGATCGATCTTATTCCTTTTATATTAAAGTCTAATTTAGAGTCACATCAAAATGACAGTCGTAAAACTTGGGATATTTTAGCCGTTTCTGTATTTTATTTCGCATATTTGACACAACCAAGTGTCATCTTAGTCAACACCAATTTACTCGTTGATTAAGTTTAGCTTGACGTTTCTAAATCTATTACAAAAATCGTAAATTTATTCAAAACTATTCTATATTTTAGAACTGTCACTTTGAGGTTACGCTATTTTAAACTTTAACTTAAAAGTAATAAGATCGATAGTTTTTAGGAATTTTAACTTAAGCGTGGACACAACAGAATCGCCACCACTGTCTTTCTACTATTTTTGTGTTTTGAAGTTATGATATGAATCATAATACAAACATGTGCGAGTTTTTTTGTGAGACAGATGTATTTTTTTGGTATCATTATCATTATTGACTGGTCTCACAGCTCAATTGGTACTGACTCTGCCCTCTGCGCTGTAGGTTGTGGGTTCGATTCCCACCCGGGACAAACATTTGTGTGATGAAGTTTTGTGTCTGGGTGTTGTAATGTATCATAAGTATGTATTTACAAAAAAAAGTATATAAGTATTCTATGACTTATTCCATAGTACAGGATTTGCTTAGTTTGGGGCTAGACGGTACTGTGTGAAATGTCCATCAATAATATTATTATTTTTATATCTAGATCACAGTGAAACACAATATTTATTATGTGTTACAATGATCTTGATTGATGTCAGTGTGCGTTATTCGTCACACACTTGGTTTTTTTTTCAAATGAGGTTTGGACATTAAAGTGATAAGTGAAATTTTTCACTTTTTCTAAGACTACCCGGATAAGACGGAAAAAGTGATAAAACTACATTATCTTAAAGACCATCAAATTTAAAAAGTAACTGTCTGTAATTTACTTAGCTAGTATGATTATCTAACGAATTATAAAATAGAGCTGTATTACTACTTATAGTTACTATTCATAGTTTTGATTTGAAACGAAACTAGTGTTTTTGAAGAGCCAGCATTGGAAAACAAATCTATCGAGAAAAGTTTCACTAATCGTGTTTCTGTCTATAATTTACCTAGATTAAATCCTTAAGTTATCATTGTCATAAAAAAACAATAGTGTATGTTTTGCGGTTATTGAGAAAAAACGATTTTGCATTCATCAACAATTTTTATAACTCGTCTTAAAGAAACATTATTTCATTCATCTACCTAGAAAAATATGAAACGTAGGAATTCTAAGAGAAGCCCATTTTATCAGCACGTCCTACATTTCAAGAAAAGTCACAAAGAATAACACAGCTCTCACAAGCACACGAGCAAACATTCCCTTTGTCAAACTAAAGCGCTGTACCAACTAACGCCATACAATTTAAGTTCGCTCTAAATCTCTAGTTTTGTTCTCTCGCTTCTGACTAACAAAAAGACGCTACTTCAAAGTAATACTAGACACATGTAAGAGAGGAAGGAAATTATGTACTACTAGCAGACCCGCGACATACGTTGTCCTGACCAAATTTAAATAATCGCATAAAATAACGAACGTTACTATGACGACTGATGTCAACACCGGTCTCAGATATTTTTGCACACCAGCGCCATCTATACAGAAATCATACTTTTTGCGTTTTTATATCGTTTTGGGGATGATTTTCATATTTTAATGTAGTCTATTATTTATTCGGGCATTATAATCTACATCTACAGCAAATTTCAACTTAATCCGTTTTGTCGTTTAGGCCTGATTGAGGAACAAACATACATACAAACTCACAAACTTTCGCATTTATAATATTATTAGGACTAGCTGATCCGACATAAATTTTATCCAAATAATAAAAAAAATAGGGTCGCGTCTGTAATCCCCAAGTACGGTAGACATCCTCAGATCTCCAGGCGCTTAGATCCTTTGAAGATGTCTAGTGGGAGCAGTCAGAGGCACGTCCAAACATTATATTTGGCACATGCCCATATTTTGCAGTAGTAAGCATATATACGTGACAGGTTGCAAGTCCATCGCCGCTTATAAGAATACTAACTGGTTTCCTGACGATGTTTTCTTTTACCGTTTTGAGCACGTATTTTTGATGCGCATATATATTTTTCGAACAGAAAAATTATTGATGCACGCCGGGATTCGAACCCAAAACCTTCAAAATGAACTCCCACTCAGCCAACACGGCCAAATTTCATAGCGGCAACAGAAATACATACATCTGTGAAAATTTCAACTGTTTATGAGCTACAGATAGACGGGTAGACGGACAGCGATGTCTTAATAGGGTCCCGTTTTTACCCTTTGGGTACGAAACCTTAAAAAGACAGTTCACATTTTCCCAGCCCAAGAAACAATAACAAGTCCCGTATTGCAGATAGGATTAAACCTTCATTTATTACGGGATCCGCACGTTGGAGCGGTAGGCTCAATTTGTCCGCGGTCGGGGCAGGTGCTGCAGTCAGGGCAATTGCGCAAACTGGATTAACTTCATACTGTGCAATACTAATGAAGCTAGTGCTCCGGTCAACTGCTTTTTCGGAGCTATCGACCGTCGTAATTGAGCAAAGTGCTCGCAATTATTCAGATTTTTGTTGCAGTTGAAAGCTAGCTAGAGCTATGTAGATTGGACTGATTGTATTCAATATGTTTATAGATTACATAGTAAATAATCAATCTATAATATAAAAATAAGTCGGGTTTTCCTTCCTGACGCTATAACTCCAGAACGCACGAACCGATTTCCACGGTTTTGCGAATTAATAATTGAAAAGTTAAATTGTCTCCAGTGTAAAATGTGACACTCATAAACGATACATAAAAAAACAATATATTTTTTACGACCCCTAAAACGACATCTGACATCACACATTATGTTTTTCAATAAAAGTTCTAAAATATTTGATAATAATATACCTACCTAGTTATAAAATATATATAAATTATTAAAATTATATTAGTATCATAATTAATTTTATCATAATATTTATCATACCTGTCAAAAAAAATACTTTATAAGAACCTTCTCCTGATAATAACGAATACAACAAAAAAAGTATTAACAAAATCAGTCCAGACGTTTACGCGTGATGCTATGACCAAGGGAAATAGGGATTCATTAGGGTTCCGTACCCAAAGGGTAAAAACGAAACCCTATTACTAAGACTTCACTGTCCGTCTGTCTGTCTGTCTGTCTGTCTGTCTGTCTGTCTGTCTGTCCGTCTGTCTGTCACAGGGCTGTATCTCAATGACCGTAATAGTTGAAATTTTCACAGAATATGTATTTCTGTTGCTGCTATAACAAAATATAATATAAATAGAATAAAATAAGTATATAACGATGGCTCCCATACAACAAACGTGATTTTTTTGCCGTTTTTTATAAATAATGGTACGGAACCCTTCGTGCGCGAGTCCGACTCCCACTTGGCCGGTTTTCATTATATACGTAAGATTTATGGAAAAATTATACTTGTACCATTTTATCGGCTGTCAATCAATTAGAGAATATGACATTATGTAAAGTGAATGTGTAATTGTTTGTGTGTATTTCTTCCATAGTGATTGTTAATTGTTTTAATTCTAAATTTATTATTTTTTTTTTAAGGCCCGGCTCACACCCACACACGTATTTCAATGATTTTCAGGTACCGATTTAAAAACCAGGAATCACAATTGTGAGGATATAATGATACAAAATTACTGATAATATATTCATCTTTAATAGTAGATAATAAAAACTGGCCAGTTCTATACAATATTTTCAAAAAAATACGTTTTTACCGTCGCAAGAACCGCTGAAAATGTCGAAAAATGGGGTCTGGTTAGGTACCAATATCTTTAGACCCACAGCATATTTTTATTTGAAAATAATACGAAATTGTAGATTTTATATTTCTCTATACCGCGTGGCATTATCTTGTTTTCAAATAATTTACTTTTTCATTTATGAACAATATAAAATGCAATAAAACTTCTCCATACATTTTTTCCATACAAAACTCACATTCACCTCAAGTCGGCACGTCAGTTAGCGCTCAGACGCGCTCGGGGAAGCACGTCCACGTCACATTTTTCTTCGAATTTAGAGGAGGTCTTACATAATGGTACACCGGGGTAAAATACTGGACATGCAAAACTAATGATAACATTTGTATAATATATTGCCTTGAAGAATTTAGTGCAAGCCACACAGATGAAGGTTAGGTACAATGCATGATTTGTTGAAAGAGTTGGATGGTTTTTTTTTGTAGAAGATGCGTTTCATCGAGTTTGGTTTCGAAACAATATGATAATAGTATACGGTTTTACCTTTTTGCATACGTCGCGTCGGAGCAAAATCGAAATAAGCCGATGTTTCGTATTTGATTGTTATTTTAATAAAAATATTAAATTTCAGGAAAATGTGAACCTGGTTGTGTCCCTAATTAATAATAAATAATAAAAGCTTTTATTTCCTTGCACAATATAAAATTAACTTAAATATGTATCTATGCATAGGTATATAAAATTATGTGTAAGGACCGCTTTCAGCGGTAAAAGCCTCCTCCAGCTCTATCCATTTTTCCCGATCTCTAGCGGCTCTGCTCCATGTTTTGCCTGCTACTTTCACGATGTCATCATCCCATCGCATATCAGGCCTTCCTCTTCTTCGTTTTTTATGTATTGGGTCCCAATTCATAATTGTTTTAGATCACCTCTCATTTTGTAATCTTTGGATGAGCCCGCCCGATGTCTTTTGCTGTGGTTTTTGAAGTGTCCTTAATTAGTCCTATTAAATAAATATAAATGTTGATTTGATACATTTCTGTTTTGAAATGAAAGTTCTAAGGTACCATGATCATTACCTGTATTCATTTTGACCCGATCTACCCTATATTACCAAGCGTGTTTTTTTATACATGGATGGAAAAAAATGATACTTTATCTATAATTGGATTTAGAAAAATTACATAAATTTCAGATTATGAATATAATTTATAATTATTATTTATCTACCTTTAATATTATAAATCTAAAAGTTTGTGCGGATGTTAAGTATGTTTGGATGTTTGTACCTCAATCAGACCTAAACGACTAAACGGATGAAATTGAAATTTGCTGTCGATGTAAATATACCTCTAGCTTATAAATAGGCTATTTTTAATTAAAAAACATCCTCAAAACTATAAAAAGACTCCGAGTGCTGGTGTGCAACAAATCTAGCATTAATCAATTGACGACTGATGAATGACTGACGAATGATACGATACGCATTGAACCAAAAATGTTGAACCTTCTAAAAAGGTCGGTATTTGTTATTATCAAAGCAAGGTTTATCTTCCAAGTCAAGTCAAGCAAAAAAGCGGCACAGTCGTACCATACCATCCTTTTCTCGAAGCAGTTCAGGCCATTTTTTAGACAGACAGACATACATTGAAATCTCACAACTTTTTACGATAGAAAAACTGATGGGTTTTTGGTTAAATTATACACGATCTGGGTGATATATATGGATTCTTTATTGTAGAGATATAGAACACGACCAGCCGTAACAAGTGAACAGGGAAGAGAGACTGACATCGACAGATTATCTCTGGTCATCTTAGGCTACTTATACAATATCTCACAAGTTAGGTTTACTACACACGAGCATAGTTCCAACAAAAAAAAGACAAAAAAAGAAACTGAGTTGCGTTGCGAGAATTGGCTTTTTATTTTTATTTTTACAAGTTGTTTTTGATGGCATATACTTAAGTTTAAGTACATGATGCAAATAATTAAATATTTAAAAAAAATAAAGTGTCCTGAAAAATTGTTTAATTCTAAATACTGAAAGTGCTCTTTAGTGTTTCGTAGTTTACAAAAAACCCTTATAGTTTTGCCATTTTCGTCCATTCGTCCGCAGCTTAGCTCAGATACTCTTAGTACTAGAAAGCTGTAATTTGGCATGAATATACATTAGTCACGCCGACAATGTGGTAGAAATAAATACATATTTTCAGATGTTTTTTTTTTCTCGCATACTCTCCATGTCTTTGGATAGGTCTTAAAAAGTATTGCAGGTTTGTGATGTCATTTAGTACAAATACAATGGAAAATATGAATTTTTAAAAAGAGCTGGTCATCTCTTTTTACAAATTCATATTTGATTTTTCTGGAAAGAAAATATTATGGAGGGTTATTTAGTAAAGTTTTACAATAACTGTTTAATTCCAGAACTTGTTGACCCTCGCTACGCGCGGTCTATGGATCTTCGAGATCATAGCTCGCACACAATTCAAAAGCAAAATACATATTTTATCAGTATTTCACTTTCAAAACTTTCTGTGAGTGGTACTCGAAACGTTGACGGTGCCGTCATCGATTTTAGATGACAATAAGTTTTTTTATTAAAAATATATTTTTTAAATCAAGCTTTTGTAAATTCTAGTGCTCTAGTTCTCGTCAAGATAAAAATAACGAGCCCAAACGCGACGTGGTTATGTTGTGTAGTTGAGGAGTTCCGATGGCTACATCCGACCTCCATCATCAGACCAGCTCTCTAGTACCATAATTTTACATTGTCATTGAGATTGATAGGTATGCAAAGTTTTGCCTCAATTCGACTATTTAGTGAAGAGTTCCGTTGAACAGCTCCTGACTCCATCATCAGATCAGCTCGCTGTCACCATATTATGTATGCAAAATTTCAACTCAATCGATTGGGGATAACTGCTTAAAATTAAGTTGCAAGATTCCACCTTATCAAACATACATACATAAATATGTACATAAACTGCAAGTTAAATAAGAGCTTGATGTAAAAAAACGATACTTACCGTTTTGTCATAATGTATTTTATTAGTAGGTACCTAACAAATATTTTTTGCACAGTCAAATATTAGTAACTGTGTAGTAGCACTTTACGATTTGTAACCTGTCTTATAATATATATTAATTTTTTCTATATTTATTTTCTTTTTGTCAAGTGCAACCTATAAAATTATTAAGTACATACCTACCTATACAAATATGACATACCTATTGCACCAAATATTTTCAAGTATCAAGACTAGTTATTTAGTCTTGGTAAATGAAGTGTGAAGTAGCTTCAATGTGTGCGTTTGCACTATTCTTAGTGTGCGGCCACAGAATACGACCGAGTACAAAAAATGCGAGCTGTCATAAATTTAACAGTCACCTTAACCTGATTGAATAAGATAATAATATAAGTAGGTAGTAATGTAGCATTTTGATTAATGTATAATAAGTATTTTAAGTTTTTTAGGTATTGTGTTTTAGCTTTAAGTTATTATTTCAGATACAATTTTAATTGTTATTGAATAAATGAATATGAATATGAATATGAATTCAAGCTTTAAGAAAGATGATGACAAGTCAACGTTTTCCAATTTCCTCATCTCGAGAAGTAAAATCAAGTTTCTATTGCAGGGTTGTCAATGTGAGAACTCCAACAGGAAACATAAAACCTTGAGCCTATCACAAAATATCCTCTTACCATAAAGAAAGTCTGGCATTGAAGCTACCATTATTTTGCCCAATAGTATAAGTAAAAGCCGTGTTGGCCGAGTGGGAGGTACCTCGATTTTCCCGATCCCGGCGTGCACCAATGGATTTTTTTGTTCGAAAAATGTATATGCGCATCAAAAACACGTGCTCAAAACATTGAAGGAAAACATCGTGAGGAAACCAGTTAGTATTCTTATAAGTGGCGATGGACTTGCAACCTGTCACGTATGGAATGATAACTACTGCAAAATGTGGGCATGTGCCAAATATAATGTTTGGACGTGCCTCTGACTACCCCCACTAGACATCTTCAAAGGATCTAAGCGTCTGGAGATTTAAGAGGATGTCTACCGTACTTGGGGATTACAGTCGTGATAACGGTGCTTATAACGGTGAAGAACAACATCGCAGGAAACCAGTTAAATCTTGAAAGCGGCGACAAGTTTGCAACGTGTAACGTGTGGAATTTTAACTACTGCAAAATGTGGGCCTGTACCAAATGTGATATTTGGACGTGCCTCTGATAAACCTCTATAACATATTCAAGGATTTGATTGCCTGGAAATCTGAGAGGATGTCTACCGTACTTTACAGTCGTGATCTTATTTAATTTGATAAGTAAAAACACAATTTACTTATCAAATTAAACAGGTACAAGTTTGTTGCAATGAAATCAGCAAGTGGATACACATATCCGAAAATATATCACGTGATAGATAATTCTTAAACCTACCGATCGTCATCGACTTTATCGTTATTGAAACCGTATAGCAATATTTTTACGAGGTTTTGTTATACATAAAAATATTTTTGTGTACATAAAAATGTTTTTATCGGCACCTTGGGAAAGAAAGTGTCGGTTTGGGTTGCTTTTTGCTGGCCCATGCTTGTATTTTCGAAAAACTAACTACAGTCATGATATTATATCAGCCGTAATATAGTAGAAAATGAGAGGTAAATACCTCTTTTGTAATGCAGAAGGCAAATAATTACAAATTAATGGGAATAAAAATAAAAATATAATAATTTAAATAAATAAAAAAATAGGGACACGACTGTAATCCCCAAGAACGGTATCCCATCAGATCTCCAGGCGCTTAGATCCTTTTTAGATGTCTAGTGGGTTTACTCAGAGGCACGTCCAAGCATTATATTTGGCATATGCCCACAATTTGCAGTAGTTAGCATTCCATACGTGACAGGTTGCAAGCCCGTCAATTAATTAAATTTAAATAAAGCAAATAAAAGGCAATTTGGCTATTGTATCGGAATTGTTAAACCTTAAACAATTTAAACATGTATAGGTAATCCATTTTAATAAATAGATAAATACGTATTACTATAAATAAATTCGAATTAAATAATCACCATAAACTAAGACTTTATTGAGATTACAACATTATTTAATATTTATTTATAGTGTAACTGCATTTTCCAGTGACAAAATATTGTAAATAGTAGGTTTGTCCACAATTGTATCATGGCCTCTCCCGAGCCTCAAAGGTTTGATGGTAGAAAACTCTTTTAGGGTTAAGCTCGCCTTTGTAAATGTTCTTTGTAATGTCATAATTGTTTTTCTGTGTACAGTACAATAAAGTATTTAAAAGATAAAACAAAACTGAAAAGGTTTACAATACATTATTACAACAACGGGAAATTACTCACGTACATGATAAATTGTCAATGAGGACACCGACAATGTTTATATAAATACTTATATACTTTTTTTTTGTAAATGTATACTTATTAACATTGTTTATGCGTGCGTAAGCACGGGAGCTCGTTTAGTACCAGTCACGCACACAAAAGCGCGTGTCTATACACATCACAAACACAATTACTACACCCCCTTCGTGAGATAGAACATCTATATTATCTACTAAAAAGATTTGTCAAAAATGTTTCTGATTGAAGTCGAGTGTACTCTGTTTAGCGCCTGCCAAGCAAGACACAAATCACCTCACAAATTCTCACAAATAGAGACTGAATCTCGGTTCCTTTCGTATCGGAAACAGAAAACTGAAGTAAAGAGCATTCACGATAAGATCTGAGCAAATCTATGAATACGAGACGGGCGCACATCCGATGCAAGTCCGATCACTAGTCTGATTTCCTTTGCAGTTTTACGTAGTTCAGTTACAGAATCGCTATCGAAGCGTTGTATACGTCAATCAGTAGTCAATTATCTACCTACATGTTGTGCGAATCCCATAGAGAATGGAATAAGGACTAGAAGGATCAGTAATGTAGTCAGGGACATTGAATAAACAAAAAATCGGCCGAGTGCAAGTCGGACTCGCGCACCAAGGGTTCTGTAGCATTATCTATAAAAAAACGGCAAAAAAATCACATTTGTTTTATTGAATGTTTATGTCTAAAAGCACTTCACTTAATTAAATAGTTTATTCTGTGTTTTCTTTTGTTCACACTAGATTGTATTACCGAGTAGAAGTTTCGAGTAGAACTCGCACACGAAGGGTTCCATACCATTATCTATAAAAAACGACAAAAAAACACGTTTTTTGTATGGGAGCCCCATTTCAATATTTATTTTATTCTGTTTTAGTATCTTCTATTTATTGTTTGTAAAACACAATCCTAAACGTCGCACAAGGATATCACTACATAGTATAAAGCAAAGTCGCTTTCCGCTTCCCGCGTCTGTATGTATGTTTGCTTATATCTTTAAAACTACACAACGGATTTTGATGCGTTTTTTTTTAATAGATAGAGTGATTCAGGAGGAAGGTTTATATGTATTAAACCCGTGCGAAGCCGGGGCGGGTCGCTAGTTTTTAATAAAAAAAGCTTGTTTCGTCCGAGATGATCATTTTGTCTCGCCTCAAAGTGCAAAGCCTCGTTTCCAATCTTGAAACTGCGATTTTGGCTCACCAAAATTAGCCCCCAAAATTAAATTACTAGCTCGTACATCTCGCTAACGTAAAATTTGCACCTTTGAATTGCAACTTCACCTTTATAGTCTATTAATAAAGCCCATTTTCCAATACCATTATCGAAACGAGGTGCAAACTTGGAGTAGTCGGGTTTTACGTCCAAAATCCGCATCATTCTGAACAAAACATTTAAGCCTGCTTCTGTTATGTTAATAGGGGTGATTAAGCGAACAAAGGTGGCTCAAGTTTTTCATTAGGAAATGGCCTGGAGCCATTGGCTTACAATGGCCCGACTATCATTTTGTTTATTTACTCTTGGCACAGTAAATGAGTTTATAGTTTTTAAGGACTAATTGGTGGTGATTTTAGGGAAACGGGGTTAATTGTTAACAAATATTTATGTTCGCTTTGTTTCGAAACAAAAGGGTATTTGGTTTGATCGTGTGTCTCACACCTTATGTTGTTATTGAGATCAGTAAACCACACCGTATTTTTACACTACTGCAGAGAGTAATGTCTATAATAATAAATATTGGCGGACTTTACACACAGCGACAACTAGCCCCGAACTAAGCAAAGCTTGTTAGAACCGGATAACTGATATAATATATTACATACTTTTTTTTTTAAATATATACTTACTATAGAAATTAACACCCAAACACAGAGCAAACATCTATGTTTATCTCACAAATATTCGTTTTTAAATCGAAACTGTTAAAATTGATTTTTAGACATTATTTTCTTATCAGTTCATCTTGTTCCGGTTGTCTGGAGGAAATCATTTGTTAGCGATATATTATTATTTGATTTAATATTTATCTTTATTTATAATTATTTATCTCCATGATTTGAGCACCTGAAGATATGAAGAAGATTACAAGGGATTATAGAACCTATATAAATATATTTTACTTTCAGTAAGGCGATACTTGAAATTTTTGACTTTTCGTTTGGGCTGAATCTACCCGGATAAGACGGAAAAAGTGATAAAACTGCATTATCTTGAAGACCATCAAATTTAAAAAGAAACTGTACATAATTTACTTAGCTGGTATGATTATCTAACGAATTATATAAAAATGAACTGTTTAGCTATTCATAGATTTGATTAAAAACATAACTAGGGTTTCTGAAGAGTCAACTTTGGAAAAAAAATCTATTGAGAAAAGTTTCACCAATCGTCTTTCTGTCTGTAATTTATCTAGATTAAATCCATAAGTTATCTTTGTCGTAAAAAATAAAACTTTATGTTTTGCGGTTATTCAGAAAAAAATTATTCTGCATTCTTCAAAAACATTTATTACTCCTCTTAAAAAACATAACAAAACACTGCCTTAAGTACCAAGCCATACATATTATCATATAACTTCATTAAGCTAATAGTGAAACAATTTGCATAAATTTACCCATCTAATTATGGACAAACTTTGCTTACAAATTACGAGAACTTACATGTGAAGGTAGTTTTGTAGTAAAGTCAATCCTACTAATGTTTTACAAAAGTTTGTAAGTATGATCGTATATGTTTCGATGTTTTTACATACATTATGCAAAAGTTTGTGAGTACGTATATTTGGATGTTTTTACATACTAGTTAAAAAAAACCGGCCAAGTGCGAGTCGGACTCGCGCACGAAGCGTTCCTTACATCTATAAAAAAACGGCAGACAAATCACGTTTGTTGTATGGGAACCCACTTAATTATTTATTTTATTCTGTTTTTAGTATTTGTTGTTATAGCAACATCAGAAATAGATAATCTGTGAAAATTTCAACTGTCTAGCTATCACGGTTCATGATATACAGCCTGGTGACAGATAGATAGACGAATAGAGTTCTATTTTTACTCTTTGGGTCGGAACCCTAAAAAATCATCTATCTTTGATACACCTCAAATGTTGAACCGATATTAAACCTTTACATAATTTTTAATTATATGATATTTTTTCTATCTATCAATGATACCCCACCAATGTTAAACCGATATAGAACCTAGAGATGTTACAACATTCCTTTAGCTCGTTAGTGACTAACGAGGCGCGAAACGTCCGGATATTGTCTACTAATTCGGAAATACGAAAATTGTCGAAGGGCATAACTTCAATAGTACCAACGAAGTAGGTACCTACTTTATATATGTTTGTGCCCTAATCAAACAACTTTGCATAATACTTAGAAAATAAATAGGTCAAATCCTGGAATAGCATCTAGGATACTTTTTATCCAGGTACCACGCAAGCGAAACCGCTGGTAAAAGCTTGTATGGCAAAAAAAGAGTGCTTACTCGTTCAACCCACAATTTTTCATCCCAATATTATTTTACCCCGTTCAACCCAAAACATATGCTCCGTTCTACCCAATCCAAAAATCGAAGTTACAGTGTATTCTAAACAGTACAATCGAACTTGAAAAAATGATTGCTCACAGTAACTTCAAATTTTGTACCTACAATATGCAGGTAATAATATTGTATACTAGCTGTCCCGACAGACGTTGTCCTGTCAAATGTCAATAATCCCAAAAAAAAAGTACTTTCCGTTTTTCCCGATCTTTACGCCACCCTTATCACTTAGGGGTATGAAAAATAGATGTTGGTCGATTCTCAGACCTACTCAATATGCTCACAAAATTTCATGAGAATCGGTCAAGCCGTTTCGGAGGAGTACGGTAACTAACATTGTGACATGGAAATTTTATATATTAGATATTAAAAATAGCTCTGCAGGTAAGGATTAGCCTATGAGTTGTAAAGTTTGATTTAATCGAGACAATTTAATTTTAAAAGCAAATTCTTATTTAGACATCATGTTTATACTATGGACAAATATATCACGATTTAAATCTATTCAACGATTCATTTGCTAGTAGTCTCATTTGGAAAATAAATATTTTCTTGCAATTTCAATTTAAATCATATAGAGTTGTATGATTTTCTACGAGTTCTTATACAATGAGAAAAGGTTTGTTGAATCTATATTTTCAATTTAAAGTTTAAATATGTTATTATAAAATACCTTGCAAGTGTGTAGACTCTACCTAATAGGTATTACTTATTTGGAATTCTATACACGTTTGTACTTGACTCAAGTCAGAAAGAATATTTCGAATAAATTTAATATTGACTTTACCGTGCTTATTTGAGATTGCAATACTTTATTAAAGAAAGCAAAAAAATCTTTCTATTTATATCATGTTTCTTCTTCTTGCGTGTCAGTGATACAATCATTTAAGTCGGGATTGTATCATTGTGTCGGAAGAATTAGCCAGCCTAGACCCTGCTTGAAATATACAAAGTGTCGTTGTAGTCAACACCAATATCCATAATTTTATTAAATAAATACGGCCAAGTGCGAGTCGGACTCGCGCTCGAAGGGTTCCGTACCATTAGCAACAGAAATACATCATCTGTGAAAATTTCAACTGTTTAGCTATCAAGGTTCATGAGATACAGCCTTGTGACAGACAGACGGACAGACAGACGGACAGCGAAGTCTTAGTAATAGTGTTTGAACCCTGAAAACTATCCTAATTTTCAAACTTTTACTTTGAAGGTTTGACTTTAAGGTGAACAAAATAAGATTCGTCTTATGAAAATTTTGTTAGGTTAGCTCCAACAGAATCGCCACTTTCTTCTCAGTTTCGAGTAAAATAGCTAAATATACTCGTTATTATACAAAATACCAAGTTCCTAAGGTGCTATAACTATAAAGATATTACACACACTTCAAATAATCTCCTTGGCTCTACACCCTCATTCAACCTTAATAAGTGTCCGACCGAATCCTTATAACTCTTAAAGCAATACTAAAGCGGACTTACACTACCCTGGGCTCATAATAAGGGCGCGTACCACAAAGTACAACAGGAAATGAAACTAGGACATGACTAATTATGTAGGTATCTTGCAATGCACCATCAAGCAACCAAGCATTTTTAGTCGAGTGTATTTTCCACATAATATAGTGAAAATGAGGGTTTCAAAAAAATTTACGTCAGGCAGGTTGTAAAACAAAAGTCAAATTCTCTTCGCAGCATGTTCCGAGCCCATATTAAGTGGAAAAAGGAGAAGAAAACGATGATGATGATGCAATGTACCATCAAGCAACCATGTATTTTTAGTCGAGTGAATTTTCCACACAATATAATGAATATGAGGGTTTCAAAGAAAATTGACGTCAGGCAGGTTGTAAATAAGACAAATCCTCTTAGCAACATGTTTGTCCACATGTTGTGCAAAATTGATGATGATAATGAATTATGTTAGTGCATAAATTACCGTTTACATTAGCCTTATATACCTTAAATATAAATAAGGTATATTAGGCTAATGTAAATGAGACTGTTGGAAGAGGAAGAGCTCGGTGCAATTTCTCGGAACGAAGCGGTGACGTTTTGAAATAAGGCAGGTTGAAATTACTCTAAATTAAACAAAATTAGTCTAGATTAGTCTATGTAAACGAGTATGCAAGAAGAATGTGATGATAGTATGTCAGTATCATAGCAAATGAAAAGCTTTTTACAGCTTTTTCTTTGGGAAACAGGTGAAAGAGAAGTGACGGCTGTAATTCTTGTGCTGCCAATAAGAGTTCTGTTTCTAGGTACATTAACTAACCAGCCTACTCTATTGTTTTTTTTAGGGTGGGAACTATACAAGTTGTCATTTGGGAATGTCGTAAAATGAAGTGTTTCAAAAGCTGAACTTATCTCGTTTGTGGCAAACCGGTCGCAAAGTTGAGACCAATGTTTCTGTAAGTTTTCGTTTTCTCATAAAGCAGCCGCCGACAGTGACGGTCGAAAAAAACAACGGACATTTTTAACGTTAGTTTTTGGGTGTATCTTTAACCTGTGTAATTCTATTGCGTAAATTGTATGCTGCTCAAATTTCAAAATCGCATTGCGTTTTGACAGTAACACTATACAATTTTGACAGGTGAAGAAAGCCGATTGCAATAGTCAAGTACATAAGTAGTTAAAAATATTAAAATAAATATTGGCGGACTTTACACACAGCGCCATCTAGTCCCAAACTAAGCAAAGCTTGTATTATGGGAACCAGATAACTGATAGAATACTTAAATATACTTTTTTTTTTTTTGTAAATACATACTTATTATACATATTAACACCCAGACACAGAACAAACATCTATGTTCATCACACAAATATTTGTCCTGGGTGGGGATCGAACCCACAACCTACAGCACAGAAGGTATAGTAGTAATAGTTCTCAGTTAAGTAGGTTAGGTACCAAATCCATGCTATAAATGTAATACACACGATAACCATACGATGAATGTAAGCCAATGGATACGTTCAACTTGAATCGAACAAGGTAAACGCAGAATAAGAAATTGACCAATAACGGATACTATTTATAACAGTCGCCGTCAATTTGGAAACAATCTCTTCGCTGAAGGTGTTTTGACGGTAAATTAGGTTTCGTAATTGATGCAGTCATCGCTCTCTAGCCCCTCTTTAAAGCTTTTACGTAAATTCAGTTAAAGTACTAGGTATACAGGTATAAGTAGATTTAGTAGGTAGGTACATACTGCAAGTCAGTCGTTGACTATATAATATGTTAGTAATCAATACTTTAATTAGAGCCGTGTTGAAATAGTAGTATCGAATAGGCCGTGTTTCATTATTCTTTTTTGTTTAAAAATTGTATCTGATACATAAGAGCGGTGGGAAAAGCCGAAGTTAATATCTCTGCACTTATTAACCATGTAAAAGACAAATCTCAGACATGGTAAATAAGTGCAGAGCAGAGTAAGAGTGCAGTAGAAGGTAGGTATAGTTCTAAAAGTAGTTTAAGGCGCTCCCAGTCGACGATTGTATTTGTTCGAAACGAAAAAAGAAATACTTCTGAACAAGCCACATCTCCTATTTTATAAATCTATTCTAATAGAAATCTAGATCTACATATTACCTATCTTAAACAATAAATCACAAGTTGATTTTAATAGTAGGTTTATAAAATATTTCGATCATAAATTCTAAAACGTATCATTTTGAAATAATATTTTTATCGTGAAAAGTTTCTGCTATTATATTTTCAGCTTAATAGAAATCTAGGTAGGAACCTGAAGTAATATACTTATAAAAATAGGAGATGTGGCTTGTTCAGAAGTATTTCTTTTTTCGTTTCGAAAAAGAGCAATCAGCGACTGGGAGCCTCTTAATACTATTAGGTAGGTACTATAATTATGATAATCAGTCCTAACAGACCGAAAACTTTTTGGATGGGGAATACTAAGGAGGATGATGTAGGTGCTAGGCAAGCCTACTCCATTTAGGTAAGTCTAAGACACTTTATAGAGTCCCGTAAGAACAAGAAAGTTCTAGCTGACGCCATTAAACTTATGTATAAAATATATAATACAAAGGTAGTAAGGTACTAGTTTGATTAAAGTAAACGCGTGCATGTAGGATATGAGAAATATTCAAAATAAAACCAATTTAAAATTTTATTCAATGCATTACTTAAATATCAAAACATATCCATTCTAAAAACCATTTTTTTAATAAGCTGGTTCATCGCTTTTTCTTCCGTCTTTAGCTATAATTACATAGATGAAAAAAAGGAGGAAGAGGGTTCATTCATATTGTTTTGTACATTCCGCAGCTAAATCCTTAATCCCTTTGCAATCACCCTCATCATTCCAGTCGTCGCAACTCTGTAATTGAACATATTCTATATTAATAAAATATTTTACGACTTTGATAAATTAAATCTAATCTAACTAATATTATAAAGAGCGAGTGCGTATTTTGCGGGTTTGTATGAGAAGGAAGTAATTTCCGGAACTACGGCACCTATTTGGAAATTATTTGGCATATACTCGTGTGTCTAAGGACATCCGCCTGATTTTCTGTTTCCTACGTGATGTCATCTGTTATTTAGTATTTATTAAATATTTTATATATAATTATTTACCTTCACAACCTGAATATCAGTGCACATTTTTATCTTCATGAGTTCACAGAAATCGGGTTTTCCGTATTTTGACAGATCTCCGTTGAAACACTTTTCCTTAATACTGTCGGCTACCTCTGGGTACTTCTCAAAGTCCTTTTCTATTCTGTCTATTAAAGCCTTCTTGTCAATGGTTCCATCAGCGGATGCGTAGCCCATTTTCTGAGCCACACATATATCCACATCACACTAAAAATATACAATAATTATCACATAAAACATTATCTATACTTTACTATAATAATATAATATTATAAAGAGGAAAGATTTGATTGTTTGTTTGTTTGTTTGTTTGTTTGCATCGAATAGGCTCCAAAACTACTGGACCGATTTCAAAAAATTTTTTACCATTAGAATCCTAAATTATCTCTGATGAACATAGACTATAAAATATTTTCAAAAACGTTAGGGATCCACATGAAAACTTTGATAATATAACCCAACGTGTGAAAAAAATCCAAAAAAAATCCTTATACCGCGTATGCTACGGAAATTATTCACAATAGAGCAAAGTGATTTACTACAGTTGTAAAGAAGACATCAATATCTACAAAAAAGTCTGCAATATCATATGCCTAACTATTAAGGATCCGTATGAAAACTTCGATAATGTAACCCAAGGTGTAAAAAAAATACCCAAAATATCATTATTACACTGGGCGGACTGCTAGTATCTAATAAAGCAAAATTAGACATCTTCAAGGATTGATTCTTGGAGATTAAAGTCGTAATTACTTTTTTGCAACCTGTCGATTATGAATTTTTTCTTCTACGCAAAAGTGGGCATGTGCCTAATGTAATATTTGACTCATCTATAAAGATTTAGAATAGGTAAATAGGTAAGTACATAAAATGTAAGAATAGTTGTCCTTGGGAATTCCAGTCGTGAGTCTAATCCATTATATATATTTTTTATGCTCGTTATATAACAAGAGCAATTCAATAATTTTACTCACCGATGGTGGCTGTTTAGGAATTTGGAAGCATTCTTTTACTTCAGAAGGAGGTGGACCTTGTTTACCCACACCCAATTCTTTATTGCAGCAAGCCATACCTCCCTGAAATTTAAAAAATAAGTAATAATTTTGTTTTTATTGTCAAAACAAATACATATTACCTACAATCGGATAAATATTTTTCTTTATTAATTCTCCCGACTAGAGAATAATATCTTAATGTGCATAATATAATACGAGTATATCTGCATTTTTATGTTATACGTACATTTTGTAGACGTCCACAACCGCGCATTTTATCCGCCTGCACGGTCTGTAAACAGAATTAAATATATAAATATAGCATGGAGTAATTCATATTTACTTATAATAAATGTGAAAGAGTAATTTGTGCTGCATAGTTGGTTTGTCCTTTTTTATGCAGCAATAGAACAATGGATCGATATGATATAGATTTGCTACATTTTATCCGTGTACGCCTTTTTGCTCTCGCTTAGCTTTTAAGAGATGGAATACCCAAAATCATAGAAATCGGAAAAAAACAAACATCCAACATTTTCATATATAATTCAAGAATGAATTTAGTCATAGTCACTATTATTTATCACATATGTATCAAAATAGGTTACACTTAAAGAGGTTAAAAATAAATATATGTTTTCATTCTTACCATCACCAAAGCCAGGCCAAGGAACAACAAAATAGCACGATACATTTTAGCTTCAATTGAATACTTCATGTGACATTTTCACTATGATTTTTTTTTATTTATATGTAAATTTTTGCCACAGAATAAAAACATACTAACGCACAGAAGCATCACTTGCTACACCTATGATTGAATCGGTCACAATAACTTAAAATATAGACTACTAGCGACCCCCCCGGCTTCGCACAAGTTTAATACATATAAACCTTCCTCCTGAATCACTCTATCTATTAAAAAAAACCGCATCAAAATCCGTTGTGTAGTTTTAAAGATATAAGCATACATACAGACGCGGGAAGTAGGAAGCGACTTTGCTTTATACTATGTATAGTGATTGTAACATATAATAAAGTTAGTAGTAGATAGTAGTAAGTGATTGTCTAAATTCTATGTACTTACTATAAAAAGGTACTCGTTTTTTGGATCGTGCTGAAGCTCTTTAGTTATTTTAGAAGCGCGTAAGTACGCGCAGTAAGTTAGTACTCAAGTGAGTAGTAGGTACTTTTTAGGGTTACGTACCCAAAGGGTAAAATCGGAACCCTATTACTAAGACTTCGCTGTCCGTCTGTCCGTCTGTCCGTCTGTCTGTCACAGGGCTGTATCTCATGAACCATGATAGCTAGACAGTTGAAATTTTCACAGATTATGTATTTCTATTGCTGCTCGAACAACAAATACTAAAAACAGAATAAAATAAATATTTAAGGGGGGCTCCCATACAACAAACTTGATTTTTGCATTCCAGCGCCATCTAGTTTCATTTGATGTTACTACGTATTATAGGTACTTTTCGCGGTTTTCATGCGACCGCTCGGGGTTTGAGAGGTAAGATGAAAGAGGTTTGCGATTCCGCTGGCAGGTGGCGCTATTTTACCACTATCGGTAAAGTAAGTCGGTAAATAGGTGGTACTTCACATGATCGAATAAAAAGTTTGAAATTGAATTATTGAATTCATGTAGTTGGGTAAATAGGTACCTAGGTAGATATTATTAATTTCCAATTAATTTCGAGTTCGAATCCTGGCCGTGCATCAATGGATATTTCTGTTCGAAAAATGTACCTATATGCGCGTTACACGTGTTTATAACAGTGAAGGAAAACATCGTGAGGAAACCTGTTAGTATTCTTGAAAGCGGCGACGGGATTGCAACCTGTCACGTGTGGAATGCTCACTACGTAGTTAGGTAAATAGGTAGGTTACGAGATATTATGAATTATTTTTTATGTTTCTAGGGTTCCGTATCTAAAGGGTAAAAAACGGGACTACTAAGACACCGCTGTCCGTCTGTCTGTTACCAGGCTGTATCTCGTGAACCGTGATAGCTAGACAGTTGAAATTTTCACAGATGATGTATTTCTCTAAAATCAGCATAAAATAAATATTTAAGTGAGACTCCCGTACAACAAACGTGATTTTTTTGCCGTTTTGATAATAGTACGGAACCCTTCGTGCGCGAGTCCGACTCGCACTTGGCCGGTTTTTATTATTATTTTTGTTTGAGCCTTCACCTTGTTTGATTGGCACCACACTGGAGCTCTACATAGCATTATGGAAAGGATCATTAAAAAAAAGGTAGACCCCAAGCCGTGTTTGTTGCCTGATTCTTCTAGGCTTGGTCACTTCACCTAGTTCCTAAGACGTTTCAAAGTCTTCCTTGTGATTTTATTTAAATTAATGATTTTTTAATTTGGATTTGATCCTTGTCTAATTTTGGAAACCTAAAAAATAGTTATGAGAAAAACCATTTTTTTATACAAAGACGTAAACTATGCAATTTAAATTGAGTCTTATAACAAAACATGAGAGCTCATTTTCACTTCTACGTAATTTTGACTGGCACAAACCCTCGTCATAGTAATGACTGTTGTAAATTGTGACAGTTTGACACCATTATGTGTAATCACAAAATAATTTAGATGTTTATTTCGATCCGGAAATAATCATACAGGGAATTTTTATTTAAACTGCGCTTACATACATTGTTTGGTCAAGGTAACAACTATGCAAATATGGTTATTTGGCGATGTTAGGTGTTTTTGCAAAACCTAGTTTTTACGAAAAAATTATAAAATTGTTAGGAATGCTTTCTAAACTCCATCAAAAAATATATAATTTTAAAGATTTCGAAGAAGATAATTATAGCTATCATTGGATTATTCAGATTCAAAATATTGGCTTTTCCTAATATCTACCATATTTTTTCTAAACTGATGTAAAAATCAAAACTCAAATTTAAAACTAATTTTTAATTTTTACCTCTTTATGGGCGGCGATGGGCTTGCAACCGTATGTAATGCTAGCTACTGCAAAATATGGGTATTGTGCCATACATAGTGATTGGACGTGCCTCTGAATTCCCCCTTTAGACATCTTCAAAGATCTAAGCGCCTAGATCTCTTAGAGTATGTCTACCGTACTTGGGGATTACAGTCGTGATCCTATTTCTACAATATATTATTTTAGTAGTGGATATGATTAACCTTAATGTGATGATTATGATTAATGATGATGATGATTATGTCGCTTGAAGTTTAAAGTAAAGGGTGACAATTAATTAATTTTGTCAAAACCAAAGCGCTCTGCTGTCAAGTGACTGCTGTAGTCACTCTAGCAATCCTTTCTGATTGGTCGTATCACAATCATTATTGAATCTTACCTCATCGAGATAGAGATCATTTTACATTGAAGGTCGTTTCAAAATGATATAGGTTTGATAGGGCTTAGCAATTCCAGCCTGCCGTGGCATGATAACAGGATGACGTCATAAAATCAGTTTTCTGGAAACGTGGGTGTGACGTCATAACGGAAATGAAGTCATTTGACGGTACGATTGCGAAGGTGAGCAGTAAGTGGTTAATGATTTTCGATTTAATAAACTTCTTCGGAAAGGTATTACGGGTATAAGTTGAATTTATCTCGAAATTTCCGAATGGGATTGCGGTAAGAGAATTATATTTTTTAAATGATGTCTATTTTATATAATAAATAATATTGGTGAACATTTTCACACAGCGCCATCTAGCTATCTAGCATGTACATACAATGAGAACCAGATAAGTGATGGAATACTTAAATTTTATTTTTGTGTAAATACATACTTATTATATTTACCTACACATTAACACCCAGACACAGAACAAACATCTATGTTCAATTCATCACACAAATGTTTATCCAAATGTAATTGAACCCATAACCTAAAGCGCAGAAGGCTGAGTTACTACCAACTGCAAGGCCAGTCTTAGGAGTAACCTAGCAAGTTTACGTAGGTTAGATAAAATAAAACGAAAACCGGCAAAGTGCGTGTCGGGTCACGCGCAATGTAAGGTTTCGTAGTTGACAAATAATAAGTAATTTTCAATGGTATTTGTACTAAAAAATTGATTATTTCTTCTTCAAGTACATTTTATAAGTTGTTCGACTATAACGTCTATTACTCAAAAACTGTAATACCTACCTAGCCATGATAGTTTTCCTTTTAAGTTCGTTATTTATGTACCTACTACTACCGTGAATTTTTTCACGCCTCCAAACCCAATAGTTTAGATTTTAGATGGGGGCACTCGTTTATAACAAAAAATTGCACTTAAAAGCTTAATATTTCACAAACGGATCTCTTAATCGAAAAGTTATTTTGCAAACCCCCCATACTTTTTGAAGACCTATATGTAGAAAAAAAAAGATCCCCAATTTATATGTAGGGGAGGTATCCTAAAAAAAATGTTTTACAAGATTTTATTCTACGACTTTGTTGACATTACTAAAAGGTATATACTATACATTGCAAATTACAGCTTTCTAGCACTAAGCGTCTCTGAGCTAAGCTGCGGACAGACGGACGGACGGACGAACATGGCGAAACTATAAGGGTTTATTGTAGACTCGAAACCCTAAAAACACGTTCCTTCTCATCCTTATGAGGAGGAAAACATGCCAAAGGAAATGAAACGCGCACGCCATTTGTTTGCTACATTAGGCTGTACCTACACGTGTGCAACATGAACCTAGGGTCATAGACCCAATTATGCCTAACCCGGCTTTGGGCATTTTAAATTTTGGCAGTCAATAACTAAGCATAGCAAACAAACTTGTTTAAAATCTATAGTTAACACAATTCTATGTCTAAAGTCCGTTTTGATTAGTGACAGTTGTGATGCGATTCTAGATTTGATTGGCCACAATTATTTCCTTCAGTTGCAACTCACAAAAAGTATCTGGTTCAGTCTAGGAAAATAGAAAAATTAGTACGAGAAAACGATAATTCGACAAATACCCTATTTGATAACGATAGTATTAGTAGTGTTCAAGGGAATCAACAAACGTGTCCTCATGTATGAATAAGTAATAAATAAATATTGCCTGTTACAAAACCTTTGCTTAATCTAAAAGATAGATAAATACTCTATTCTATGTTGTTTAAAAATCATCGTTTTAATATTTTTTTCAATTAAAACCTTATATTTGAAAATTAAAATGTTGTAAAAGTGCCCACAACCAGCGCTCTCACCCTAATATCTATGTAGTTCAGTAAATTACTATTCTTCCTTCTGTTACTATGTAACATTACACAGTAGGGTAACATTACACGAAGGATAAAATTGTTACAATGTAAACTAAAACAAAATATCGTTTCGTTCAAAAAGTCCGGGTGTTGTAATTGGATTAAATTGGAGGGTGTATACTTTTTTGATCGTCTGCAACTGACTATACAGGGTGTCCGGTAATTAATGGATAACCCCGCAGGTACTTGTGGGGGGGCAAGGGGGCAACTCAGAAAAAAATTAAAAATAAATCTATCTGCAACGGTCTAAGAATTTTTTTTTTTTTTTCAAAGTCCTAAATTTGATACCTTTGTTCAAGCTTTTGAACACTACGGCTACAAATTCAATGATAACGAATTGATTTTCTCTGCAAATAACCGTGGATAATTGGCCTTGCTATGGCGCATCACAAATTATTCCTAGCCATAACTGTTTGTTATTTTCTAACACTTGAAAATAAAAATAAGTGTTCGCGATTTTTTTTGATGAAGTTTGAGCACCTGTGGTATAAAAAAAACGTATGGAGACCGGGGTGGCCCACAGCTTAAAAAACATGCCTACTTCATGTAGTTTCTTAAAAGGTATCACACTAAAAATTTTTATTATCAAATTACCGAGTTATGGCTACCTATGTTTCTCTAGCCCTATTTTTCTTATAACAAAAACGTTAAGGAATTTATTTTGAAAATCAGTGAAAGTGTATTTTGTGGTGGTTGAGGTGTTATTAATAATTGAAACAACAATTTCAAATAGGTAATCTTGTAATAAATGTTCAAATTGTTTGCCACCTACTCTAATACAGGCTCTACATCTTCTTATGAACGACCTTTTCAATAGGCGCGAATACCTGTGCTCTGCAATTTCTCGAGCCGCTTCCAAAACACATCTACGAAGTTCTTGTATTGTTGCGATTGGTTTTTTGTACACTATTTCTTTCAAGCAGCCCCAATAAAAAAAGTCCAGTGGGTTTAGGTCGGACGATCGTGGTGGCCATAAAACAGGTCCCAAGCGGCCGATCCATCTGTTGGGATACTGCTCGTTCAGGTACCGACGTACGGGTGTAGCGAAATGTGCTGGGCACCCATCATTTTGCAGCCACATTCTTTGACGGACCAACAAAGGTGCATCTTCTAATAGGTCAGGTAAATCATTTTGTAAAAATGTCAAATAACCCGGACCATTTAGGTTTCCTGGAAATTCGAATGGGCCAATAATTTGACCATTCAATATTCCAGTCCAATAATAAATTTTAAATTGGTATTGGGATCTGTCTTCGCGCATTATGTGAGGATTTTCTATTTGCCAGCTATGGAGATTGTGTCGGTTAAGGTACCCATCTCTTTTGACCGATGATTCGTCGCTCCACAATATCTGGTCGAAAAACTCCGCGTCTTCATTAATTTTGCTCAACATTTGGCGACAAAAATTTAATCTTGCATCATAGTCCCTTGGCTCTAAAGTTTGCACACGGCTCACATGGTAAGGATGAAATTTGTGTTTCTTCAAAATGCTAATGTACATGTACTGTCATTGAGCTTAATGTACTACGTACTAGAGGAGGAAGATAATGCACAAGAACCGAGATACGAACATGACATTGTGATGTCGAAGGTATCGAAACACGCACTAACTAACAAAATAATAAACAAATAAAAAATTAAATTAGATTTAAAAAATTAAATCAAGGAAGTTTTCTTTACATGTCCTTGTTACTCGCATACAGTTAATATTGTTTATCTCTCTCACACAATAAGCAACCCATTGAACGTGGGCCTACGCAGCAGGTAGTAAGCTATTCAAGGTCCTTGAAGCCTGTCCGTTTCCGTTTGAGCTCACGTCAGTGTTTTAACACAATCAGTTAGGTACTTGAATTAAATTTACTCCAAGTATTTTTTTGACATTTTAATAAAATTTTAAATTTTTTTAAAATCATTGTCCCAGTCTTATAATAGCCATAACTCGGTAATTTGATAATAAAAAAATTTAGTGTGATACCCCTTAAGAAACTACATGAAGTAGGCATGTTTTTTAAGCTGTGGGCCACCCCGGTCTCCGTACGTTTTTTTTATACCACAGGTGCTCAAACTTTATCAAAAAAAATCGCGTACACTTATTTTTATTTTCAAGTGTTAGAAAAAAACAAACAGTTGTGGCTAGGAATAATTTGTGATGCGCCATAGCAAGGCCAATTATCCACGGTTATTTGCAGAGAAAATCAATTCGTTATCATTGAATTTGTAGCCGTAGTGTTCAAAAGCTTGAAAAAAGGTATCAAATTTAGGACTTTGAAAAAAAAATTAAAAATTCTTAGACCGTTGCAGATAGATTTTATTTTTATTTTTTTCTGAGTTGCCCCCTTGCCCCCCCACAAGTACCTGCGGGGTTATCCATTAATTACCGGACACCCTGTATATATGTTTTAGAAATCTATTTATTTTTCAAAATTTTGGTTGAGTCTCCCTCAGAATACCGACCATATTCTAGTAATTACGAACCTTCCATCCTAATGTTTACGAATATATCATGAAACGGGTACTGGAAGAGTTGTGAAAACAAAAATCATGGAGGCCATAAACAAAAATTGAATTGAACTCACTAAAAAAGCCAAAAGCCAAAAGTGACGTAATCCTAATAATATTATAAATGCGAAAGTTTGTGATAAGGCTGTTTGTTATGTTTGTACCCTAATGAAAAAAAAACGACAAAACGGATTAAGATGAAATTTGCTGTAGATGTGATATAATGGCCGAATAAAACATAGACTACTTTAAAATATAAAAAAACATCCCCAAAATGATAAAAAACGCAAAAGGGATGATTTTGGTATAGATGGCGCTGGTGTGCAACAAATCTGACATCACAGACTAAAAAAAATCAGTCTTCTCTATTCGATTATTGAAATTTGACAGGACAACGTCTGTCACGGGTCGGCTAGTATATAATCACAACCACAAAACAAGAAAAACTCCCCCACAAGAATTCTAATCTAGGAAATAAATGGCACATGCTTCCTGTATTTTCCCCCACAATAATTATGCTCGGGTAAGACAAAGAAACATCTAGACCTTACTAAGGGGATATTATTTGCGCTTAATCTTCCAAGGTGGGTGATTAGGGATTCGCACAAGTCTAGGAAAGGGAAAATGTTTTAGCCGCTCTCATTGGGGAAGATTTATATTAGACCGGGCCGTGTCCGGGCCGGGCCGGAGCCTGCAGGGTAGATTTATTTTATAATAGACCGGGCCGTGCCCGGGGCGTGCCGAGTACGTGGCCCGGACGGGGCACGGATTTGAAACGTTACATACATTTTGTAAAAAACAGTTTATATTAAACATTGCCTGATCCGTATCCCGTCTGGGTCCGTCTACTAACTAAGGGTAAATTTATATTAGACCGGGCCGTGCCCGGGGCGTGTCGTGTACGTGGCCCGGACGGAGCACGGATTTGAAACGTTACATACATTTTGTAAGAAACAGTTTATATTAAAAAGTGTCCATGTCCACATGTCCCGTCTGTGTCCGTTTACTAACTAATGGCTCTGGCCCGGCCCGGACACGAAACGCTCCGACAGGGCCCGGTCTTATATCTAGACGGGCCCGGACGGGACACGGATCAGGCACTGTTTAAAATAAACTGCTTCATACTAAATGTATGTAACGTTTCAAATCCGTACCTCGTCCGGGCCACGTACACGGCATGCCTCGGACACGATCCGGTCTAATATAAATCTACCCTAAGGATAAATAAATGACAACACCGTCCTAGTATTACGTAAAATAAAACAACAGCAAACGCTCAACAATCAGAGATGCTTACCGTCAATAGCTGATTAGTATCACAAAAGCGGCGTGTGACAGCAATGATTGCACAATTCACGCTTGTCGCAGACCTGTCGCGTGAAATAAGCTTGTTTCAATTAGCTCACGTTTACAGACGTCTCATGAATGACGCTCAAAGAATTTCGAAACCAATACTAATAGAGCTCTGAATGTTCCATCAAATAAGAAAGACGGTTGTAAGAATTGTAGGGCGCTAATATTGACGTGAGCGCGATGATCAAATACGGGCCAAAAGGGATTAAAGCTGAGGCCAAACCTACGCGTCTTGCCTCTGTGAAAAAGGAGCTTTAGTCGCTCGACTGCCGCAAAATTTCATTCTTAAATTTGAAAGATACTCGCTTTATAGTCGCTTAAGACAATTAATGAGTTAGTCCGAAGCAAGTCCACAAACATACGTAACAAGTTTAAAGCCCATTGCCGCTAAAAAGAATAAAAATGTTGCCGATTTCTTATTAATATTTTCCATGTTTAAAAACATATTTATGCTTAAAAATGTTATTTCTAATCAAATAAATAAAAATATTTAAAAAAATTGGATCACGACTGTAAACCCCAAGTGCGGTAGACATCCTCTCAGATCTCCAGGCGCTTAAATCCTTTGAAGATATCCAGTGGGGGTAGTCACAGGCACGTCCAAACATTATATTTGGCATCTGCCCACATTTTTTAGTAGTTAGAAAATAAAAATAAAACAATAGAAAGTCATTCAAAACAAAAGGTTAGATAATAATAAACCGAAGAATGAATGTTTTATTAAAATAGTTCTCTATCAAACGGTTTTATTCAAAGAGGTAATTTTAATCACTGCCCCTGACAGACAGGCACAACCCACTGATACAAAAGCTGAAAAGAACGAATTATTCTAATGATTGTTGGACAGCCCCGTCATTAGCATAGAAATGGGCACTTGAACGCTAT
The DNA here is from genome assembly GCA_912999785.1 of Hydriomena furcata. Classification (NCBI taxonomy): domain Eukaryota; kingdom Metazoa; phylum Arthropoda; class Insecta; order Lepidoptera; family Geometridae; genus Hydriomena; species Hydriomena furcata. The sequence continues at coordinate 12,275,208 of OU538829.1, forward strand.
CACTCGCAATTAACCTGTCGGCGCCCGTCTAGGCCTAAATTTTCGTAGTGTAATGTTTGGCGATGGTCAACCATTTATACCGTGCGCTAGGTTTAACTTTAACGACGTGTTGATAGACGGCAAATTCAACGTTTTAATGTAAAAGTATTTTTAAATCTAATTGAAAATGATTGTAAATACATAAAAAACAATTGTTCTGATGCGATAACTTAAATAATATTGTTTTAGAGTCGCCTAAAAAGTAGACTATACTAGCAGACCCGTTATAAACGTTTTCCTGTCCAAATTTCCATAATCGCATAGAATGACGTACGTTGCTATGACGACTGATGTCAGATTTTTTGCATACCAGCGCCATCTATACCAAAAGCATTCCTTTTGGGGAGGTTTTTCGTATTATAAATATGTCTATTTTTTATTCGGGCATTATATCTACATCTACAGCCATCTTTGTCTTAATTCATTTTGTTGTTTAGGCCTGATTGAGGCACAAAAATACAAACAAACTCACAAACTTTCGCATTTATAATATTTTAAGTATTATGAGTTTAAGTTTCTTTTAGTTTTAGACTAAACTAATATTTTAGGGTTTCGTATTAAATAATTAGGTGATTTAAGACGGCCGCACAGCACTGAAACAGGCGAAAAGGCGATAAAAAACTTTGATTTTTGTGTGTTTTAGCTGTATGATATCGGTTTTAGCCCGATTTCAAAACCAACATAAGTAGATACCAGATAAACAAATCGTATCTAGACTAAATTAATGCCTTATTAAGTAATCTTTGTGACGTAATAAGGTTATCTGAAAGTAGCATATTTGGATGACAAAATGGTAAAATTTTCTCATCTAAATATGCTATTATTCATAGATCAACAGACAAACGACTAATGACCGAGTCGAATCTAATGAAAATTACCTATATTTGTCTAAATTTTCTGATTACCTCATTTAAGTAAGGCGACAGGTATCATTCATTCATATATCATTAATTTTGAAAACCTTTCCATGTACCTAATTTTCTTAACATACTCGTATTTTTTTATGGTTCCGTACCCAGAAAGTAAAAACAGGACCCTATTACTAAGACTTCGCTGTCCGTTTGGCTGTCTGTCTATCTGTCACAAGGCTGTATCTTATAAACCGTAATAGCTAGACAGTTGAAATTTTCACAGATGATGTATTTCTGTTTGCCGCTATAACTACAAATACTTTAAACAAAATAAAATAAATATTTAAGTGGGGATCCCATACAACAAACGTGACTTTTGCCGTTTTTATAGATAGTGGTACGGAATCCTTCGTACTCCGACTCCCACTTGGCCGGTTTTTTTAGCACTATTTTAGTATTTAGGCCATTCCAAGATCCGAAACGACAAAAGGAGGATGCAATAATGGCCGCAAATAAATTGTAGCCAAAGTGAACAACTATCTGGTACTTAACTCAAGCTCCAGAATTTTGGAAAACATTTTATTACAACAATTTACGAGGTGGAACAATGTAACACTAAATAAGATTTTGTCTTTGCGATTTAGGCTTGGGAAATGAGTTGACGATTTGAACAGTAAAACAAATGAAATTAAATGATAAACCAGATAACGGATAAAATATTGAAAAAACTGGCCAAGTGCGAGTCGGACCCGCGCACGAAGGGTTCCGTACCATTATCTATAAAAAAACGGCAAAAAAACACGTTTTTTGTATGGGACTAAAATATTTATTTTATTCTGTTATTAGTATTTGTTTTTATAGCAGCAACAGAAATACATAATCTGTGAAAATTTCAACTGTCTAGCTATTATGGTTCATAAGGTACAGCCCTGTGACAGACAGACGGACAGACAGACAGACAGACGGATAGCGAAGTCTTAGTAATAGGTCTTACCCTATTACTAAGACTTCGCTGTCCGTTTGTTCGTCTGTAGTAACAGGGCTGTATTTCATGAACAATGATAGCTAGGCAGTTAAAATTTTCACAGACGATGTATTTATGTTGCTGCTATAACAACAAATACTAAAAATAGAATAAAATAAATATTTAAGTAGGGTATATTTTGCCGTTTTTTTATAGATAATGGTACGGAACCCCACGTGCGCAAGTCTGACTCACACTTGGCCGATTTTGTTCTAAAAAAAAATATATTCATATAAATATTATATCCTTGAATCCGCTAAAATAAAACCCGTGACTTTACTCGTTGTTTTGTAATAATCGATCGTCCGAAAATTGGCATTGTTCGTTTTCGGAATTAGCCTAAAGATTTTAAAAGTTGAGTTCAGGACATCTCATCTCATCAATCTGTATCAATGATAATAATAAAAGTAGGTTACCTTAACCTTGGTTTATTTTGTTTTTATCGAAACCGCGGGTGCTTGTTACTTTGTTTGTGTGGTTTTCATAAAAACGTTGACTTCTGATCTTAATCCCCTAAGGGTTATTTTTTGGGATAAAAAGTATCCTTTGTTTCAATCCAAACCAGTCAATAGCAGTAATAGAGCTCAGTCAATACAGTCAACCTGATATTATCTATTGGGAGTATGGTCATTGTGATTTTAATCTATTTATTAGCGGCGACGAGCTTGCAACCTGTCACTAATGGAATGCTAACTACTGCAATATGTGGGTATTGTGGCAAACATTATGTTTGGACGTGCCTCTGGCTAACCCAGATATCTCCAAGGATATGAGCTCATGGAGATCTGAGAGGATGTTTACAACTGCACTGATTACCTATAGTAGTGATCGTATTTTACAAGCTTTTATTTAACTTGCAATGTATGAATGTATGTAACTATGTAACTGTGTTTGTTAAAGTGTTGTCATGTAACTCAATTTTGAAGCAGTTATCCCCAATAAATTTCGCATACTTATGTAACTTCGGTGACAATGCAATAATATGGTGACAGTGAGCTGATCTGAAGAGGGAGTCAGGAGATGTTCAACAGACACTCACAATGGAACTCCTTAGTAAATACTTCGATTGAGTAAAAACTTTACATTCTTGTCAAGTTCCGATGACATTGTTATACGTGACAGGAGATAGCGCGCCTAGTGCTCGATGGTTTAAATGATTTTACAAAACCTTAATATAGAAAAATATTTTTTAACAGAAAAATTATTATTATATAAGAGACTAGCTGGAGCCGCGACAGACGTTGTCCTGTCTAAATTTAAATAACCACGTAGAAACTTTTAGATTTTCGAATTTTACAATTTTTCATTCTGATTTCTGTGCATAAAAGTACAAAGTTCGATAATAAACTTTAACGCCCCTTTCGCCCGTTAAGGGATGAAATTCAAAAACCCTTAAAATCATGTTTAATTATTTTATATTTTGAAATTAAATACCACAGTTCATTTGTTTCAAATAAAAAATGGCAGTCTCATACAAACTTTCATCCCCTATTTACCCCCTTAGGGGTAGAATTTCGTAAAATCCGTTCTTATTGGATACCTACGTCATACAAAGAACACACCCTCCAAGTTTCAGGTCTCTTCGATCAGCGGCTGTGCGTTGAAAGTCAGTGATTCAGGACAAAGCATTTTATTGGTATAAAAGATTATCTCTACTAGGATAAAAAAATATTAGTTACAAGCTGACCCGGCGAACTTCGTATCGCTTTAGAATAAGTTCCTGTTCTACGACTCTACGTTTTAGTTGGAAAACTTTTGTATGGGAAAAAGAAAACGTATGTTTTTATGGTTTTCCCGGCAATTATTCGAATTTTTCCTTCCCTAGACCTCCACAAACATTTCAAGACCAAGATAAGATAAATCCGTTCAGCCGTTCTCGAGTTTTAGCGAGACTAACGAACAGCAATTGATTTTTATATATATAGATAGATGTGGTTCCCATAATACAAGCCTTGCTACTTATGGCGCTATGTAAAATGCTCACCAATATTTGTTTATTTATTTATAATCCCTACGAGGATACATAACCCAAAAAACCCTAAAAGCCGACCATTCGTTTGAAGTTAAATCCATTACCGGCGAATATCAAAAAGAAAAGTTAGTATTCTCATAGCGGCCATGGACTTGCCTGCCACCTATAGAACTATTTTTTTTTAGGGTGTCCTACAGAAAAATCACTTAATATAATCTTGAATATACTTGAAATTTTTGTTGTTTTGTATGGGCCGAGTCTACCCGGGTAAGACGGAAAAAGTGATAAAACCGCATTGTCTTGAAAACCATCAAATTTGAAAAGAAACTGACTATAATTTACTTAGCTAGTATGATCATCTAACGAATTATATAAAAAATAACTGTTATGCAATTTATAGTTTTGATTAAAAACGAAACTAGTGTTTGAAGAGCCAACTTTGGAACATAAATCTATCGAGAAAGGTTTCACCAATCGTGTTACTGTCTATAATTTATCTAGATTATATCCTTAAATTATCTATGTTATAAAAAACAAAACTGTATGTTTTACGGTTATTGAGATAAAACGATTCTACATTCATTAAAAACATTTATAACTCGTTTTAAATCTATGTGTTTTCCCAGTTACAGGATGCCACAGCATGCACTTAGATGACTCAACTATGAAAATGAGAGTAATTGTAATGTTTGGACGTGTTTCGACGTATGGATCAAGGATCAAGGATCCTAGAGATCAGAGAGCTATCGTGCTAGGGATGATAGTAGTGATCCCACTTCATTTTTCATTTCATCAAAGTGAAAATCCAATATCGCCGGCACAGATGATGAATGAAACGCATTAGATTTTATGGACGGGCGATGTTTAGTTGCCGATGTCGACTACAGTTGCCAGTTGACCAACAGTTTTCAAGTAGTAGTTTGTGCGATGAGTAGATTATTGACGAGATGAATAAATGCTGGTGAATATATCATAAAACTTTTTTGGTGTAAAGATATATAGTTATTTTTTTTAGGTTTTATTTCTAAATTAAGTTCAAAGTGTGTTGCTTCTAGAACTTTCCTGGGGCTCTTTATTTCATTTGTAACTAGATATTTTATTAATTTTCTTATTTAGGCCTGCGCCTTGATCGACACCACACTAGAGCTCCACATAGAAAGGATCATTGAGAAAAATGATAGGCACTATTTTTGTTGATGCTGATTCTTCTAGGCGAAGATATATAATATATATTTTCATCCCACCAACTCGGAAAGAGTATTTTTGCTCTTCAATATCTGAGTGCAAAAGCCGTTTTTATTCTCTAGAGGATAAAGTAAATTTTATTTAGAACATCGTGTGCACTAAGTTTGTGAATTAAAAAAATCATTAAACCTATTTACTGCTACCTCTATGGTGCCGAATATATCATTCAACTTTTTTTTAATTTGTTAAAAACTCAGACTCGGAACCTTCTTGGTGTTCTTTTTTCAATTTGCTTTGTACGCGGTTCTTTACGCGGCATTTTTTCACGTCATTATTAAGATTATTCTGTAATACTTACCTGTCTTAATGTAGTAGTTAATACCTAAACTGAAATAAAATTACCTACCTTGTGATTGTAAACGTTTTTTTTTGCATTTAGTCATTTCCTCGCTGAGGTGGAATGAAAAGTTACGTGTTGCACTCGAGTGCAAAGATTTTTCACCTCGTGCTCTTTTGATTCCCTCGCTAACGCTCAGGATTCTAATTTTGAATCACTCGCTGCGCTTGTGATTCAATTTTAGGATCCTTCGCTTGCTCGGTCATCAAAATTGAACACGCGGTTAAAAAGCAACTTTGCAATCTTGTATAACAAATAACTATTTTATGTATGACCACGCATATCTTTTTACCTGGGGATCCTATTTCGATGTTTTTTTTTTATTGTGTAGAGAATAATCCCAAGTTGGTCTTATTTAAGGCGCTGCCAGTTCTTAAAACCACGGCAGAAACGACTAAGACAGTTAACAGTTACAGTTATTATTCTTGTTTGAGCCTTCACCTTGTTCGATTGGCACCACACTGGAGCTCTACATAGCATTAAGGAAAGGATCATAAAAAAAAAAGGTAGACCCCAAGCCGTGTTTGTTGCCTGATTCTTCTAGGCTTGGTCGCGTGGAATCGGCGTAGCTTCACCTAGTTCCTAAGACGTTTCAAAGTGATCCTTGTGATTTTATTGAAATAAACGATTTTTGAATTTGAATTTGAATTTGAACAACGGCAAGCACTAGATGGCGTATGCGTATCGTAATTATTATCGACAGTTTTTATGAGATCGCGTTGCTTGCCCACCCCTCATAACCATTTTCTCTTTTTTAATATTTTTTTAGAGTTGTTACTCATCTTTAGGTGCTTCGATAAATAACTCCTGCTACTGACCGCTGCAATGACGTCAAACACACGTCTGACGTTGACAGTAGTCACGGTGGTACTGATCCATGAGCGGCGCGTGGTCCGCCTTTGCTTTTCTAATAAATTAATGATATAAATTATGTATAATTACTTATCAAAAACCTATCTTAGTAGAAATCTAGATCTACATAGTACCTATTTTTAACAATAAATCACAAGTTGATCTTAATAGTAGGTATCAAAGTATTTCGATCATAAATTCTAAAACGTATCATTTTGAAATAATATCTTTATCGTGAAAAGTTTCTGCTATTATGTTTTCAGCTTAATAGAAATCTAGGTAGGAACCTGAAGTAATATATTTATAAAAATAGTAGATGTGGCTAGTTCAGAAGTATTTCTTTTTTCGTTTCGAAAAAGAGCAATCGTCGACATACAGGGCCTTAAATTATATTTATGTAGGACTAACAGTTCCTTGAAAAATTTAAAAAACCGGCCAAGTGCGAGTTGGACTCGCGCACGAAGGGTTCCGTACTATTATCAAAACGAAAAAAATCACGTTTGTTGTACGGGAGTCTCACTTAAATATTTATTTTATGCTGATTTTAGAGAAATACATCGTCTGTGAAAATTTCAACTGTCTAGCTATCACGGTTCACGAGATACAGCCTGGTAACAGACAGACGGACAGCGGTGTCTTAGTAGTCCCGTTTTTTACCCTTTAGATACGGAACCCTAGAAACATAAAAAATAATTCATAATATCTCGTAACCTACCTATTTACCTAACTACGTAGTTAGCATTCCACACGTGACAGGTTGCAATCCCGTCGCCGCTTTCAAGAATACTAACAGGTTTCCTCACGATGTTTTCCTTCACTGTTATAAACACGTGTAACGCGCATATAGGTACATTTTTCGAACAGAAATATCCATTGATGCACGGCCAGGATTCGAACTCGAAATTAATTGGAAATTAATAATATCTACCTAGGTACCTATTTACCTAACTACATGAATTCAATAATTCAATTTCAAACTTTTTATTCGATCATGTGAAGTACCACCTATTTACCGACTTACTTTACCGATAGTGGTAAAATAGCGCCACCTGCCAGCGGAATCGCAAACCTCTTTCATCTTACCTCTCAAATCCCGAGCGGTCGCATGAGTACGTAGTAACATCAAATGAAACTAGATGGCGCTGGAATGCAAAAATCAAGTTTGTTGTATGGGAGCCCCCCTTAAATATTTATTTTATTCTGTTTTTAGTATTTGTTGTTCGAGCAGCAATAGAAATACATAATCTGTGAAAATTTCAACTGTCTAGCTATCATGGTTCATGAGATACAGCCCTGTGACAGACAGACAGACGGACAGACGGACAGACGGACAGACGGACAGACGGACAGACGGACAGACGGACAGACGGACAGACGGACAGACGGACAGACAGACGGACAGCGAAGTCTTAGTAATAGGGTTCCGATTTTACCCTTTGGGTACGGAACCCTAAAAACGAATATGTCCCTTGGCTTTACGATTGGTCGATACAGTTTTGTCGTTTTTTTTTTAGTTTATAAACGCCATTATATTGAAATATTACCTTTTGACTTTGACATTGACTTTATTATCGTCCCTTTGCCAAACAACTTAGGCAGACAGCTGTAATAGCCGATTTCGACTCAGTGTCCTTAGTAACAACAGACGTTTTTATAATAAAATTTTAACGCCGCAGATGTCATTATTGTCCGGTCTCTATTACTTTTACCGACCGGTAGGATAACAAAGTAGTATTTTGCATTACACAGGTTTATTTAAGGCTACAATAAAGGAGCATCCCTAAATTATAAAGATACGAGTAGGTATATCGGTAACCATCAACTCAAGTTTAACTTATTTGACTATGCCAGGTTATTTATGCTACCACAATGTTTTTAACAGTACCAAATTTCGTACCCAAAGGGTAAAATCGGAACCCTATTACTAAGACTTCGCTGTCCATCTGTTTGTCTGTCCGTCCGTCCGTCCGTCTGTCTGTCACAGGGCTGTATCTCATGAACCTTGATAGCTAGACAGTTGAAATTTTCACAGATTATGTATTTCGGTTGCTGCTATAACAAAAAATACTAAACACAGAATAAAATAAATACTTAAGGGGGCTCCCATTCAAACAACGTGATTTTTTTGCCGTTTTTATAGATAATGGTACGGAACCCTTCGTGCGCGAGTCCGACTCGCATTTGGCCGGTTTTTTTTATATACGATTTTTTCCTCGAGTAAAAAATTACACATTCAATAAATGTGCTTGCATGGCTCATCGCACATAGCTTCACTTTTAGGCAGTTCTGCTTCACTTCTGTTTTCATCACATTAAGGATCACATAATTTACTAGCCAACCCGCGACGTCCTGTCTAAGTTTCAATAATCAATATTATTAATAAGTTTGACATATCGATTTTTTACAACAGAAACCATTTGGGGTGTGTGAGGTATTGCGTAACGTTGCGTAAAAACTAAAAAGATTCAAAATGATTTTATTGAAATAAATGCTTTTTGAATTAAAATTTGAACTAGGCAGGCATGTGACGTAATTGAAGTTGGCATACAACATGAAGGTTTTACAGCTGTCAAAATGACTGTTGTCTCTTTCAGTGGACAAGAGTGTCGTCCGTTTGCAAGTACTCTTAGCTAAAAAGTCCGTGATAACTCACTTTTGATTAAATTCCTACCTAGGTTTTGAATTTATAGTCATGTGATACAATTTTGGGGGTAAAAGTAAAAACTGCGTCAGTTTGATAAATGTTTATCTAATTAACAATGTTTATTTCCATAAATAAATAACATCCAAATAGATAGCGCATTATAAAATAGACAAGAAACAATAATTGAGCTACCACAAAAACCGGTCAAGTGCGAATCAGACTCGAGCTCGAAAGGTTCCATACCTTTATCTACAAAAAAACACCAACAAAACAGGTTTGTTGTATGGGAAGACGAGTTTTATAGGTATTGGTACGGAATCCTTCGAGCGCAAGTCCGACTTACACTTGGCCGGTTTTTGATACTGGGACAAAAACACCGTATTGAATGGGCTGGTAGCAACCCTGATTCTATTGCCTTTAGATGTAGTCTGTCAATTAACCTGATGTCTCATGTTTAAGTACCAATAGCGTTTTAATGGATTTTCGTCATAAGATAGCGTTGGAAGGTATGGCTAGAGCATCGACAACACAGCCCACTAGACGCCTAATAGCTTCATTTATTCAAACAAACAATTCAGTCAAATCGTTGAGGTGTGCGGGTCAGGGGTAGCGGTAAATATGTCGTGACATGCGCTCGTCTTATAACAATAGCATAAGGCTAATGTGTGGTTTTTAAGGGTTCGCCTTGCATTAGGTGTCTATAGACTGTGTTGTCGTTGGCACTGAAAGCAAAACCTTACGGTAACCTGAATCATTTTGAGTACATTAAACATAAAGTAATTACTAAAAGTGTCTTTGCTTTTGCTATTTTTTATCTTACTGTGCCTTAAGAATATTGTGCTAATGTTGTGTTAAAAGCACAAAACTTTTCATCTAAAAATGTAAGTAAGTGTTTAAAAGGAGTTCCACAGATTGCGAAACTTTTAAAGTCATAAGTGAAATTTTTATTTTTAGAATGACCAACTTTTGTAATAGTTGAAGTTGTCTATATCACTACATAGTATAAAGCAAAGTCGCTTTCCGCTTCCCGCGTCTGTATGTCTGTATGTATGTTTGCTTATATCTTTAAAACTACACAACGGATTTTGATGCGGTTTTTTTTAATAGATAGAGTGATTCAGGAGGAAGGTTTATATGTATAATAACATGCTACCCGTGCGAAGCCGGGGCGGGTCGCTAGTGCAATATAATAAGAACAGGCTAAGTGTGTGTCGGGTCTATTACGTCTGTTACTCGTAAACTTATAACGCCTACTTAGCTGTGGTAGATTTCCTTTCAAATTTGTTATAAATATGTACTACTACCGTAAATTTTTTCACGCCTCCAAACCCAATAGTTTAGATTTTAGAGGAGGAACACTCGTTTCAAACAAAAATTGGCACTAAAGCTTAAATCACAAACGGATCCCTTAATTGAAAAGTTGTTTTCGTCGTCTTAGCAACGCAGTTTTGAATAAAGAATGATACGCATTCTACCAAAATTCGTAAATTATTTTATCAGTACAGGGTTTAAGGTGATAAGTGAAATTTTTGACGTTTTGTATGGGCTGAGTCTACCCGGATAAGACGGAAAAAGTGATAAAACTGTATTATCTCGAAAACCATCAAATTAAAAAAAAAACTGTCTGTAATTTATTTAGCTAGTATGATTATCTTACGAATTATATAAAAATAAACTGTTTAGCTATTCAAAGCTTTGATTAAAAACGAAACTCGTGTTTTTGAAGAGCCAACTTTGGAATATAAATCTATCGAGAAAAGTTTTACCAATCGTGTTTCTGTGCTCACACCCTCACAGCTCAGTTGGTAGTAGCTCTGCTTTCTGCGCTGTAGGTTGTGGGTTCGATTCTTAACCGGGACAAACATATGTGTGATGAACATAGATGTTCGTTCTGTGTCTGGGTGTTATGTATAATAAGTATGTATTTACAATAAAAAATGGTATAAATATTATGTATTATCAGTTATCTGATTCCCATAGTACAAGCTTTGCTTATTTTGGGGCTAGATGACACTGTGTGAAATGTCCACCAATATTTATTATTTATTTATTATTACTCCAAAAATAATCTACAAAGCTTTTAAGAAAATGAACCATTACTACGTTACGCTCTGTGAAAATTTACTAAAAACACTCGCTAAATGTTAGTTTAATTAAAAGTTACTTGAACACCGAATATACAGGGCGTCCCACGGATATGCCACATGGAGGGAAAGTACTCTTAATACTGTAGATGGAACATTTTACTGAAAGAAGACATTATTTGAATTTATAAAACAATTTAAACTGCATTCTTAGATCTTTAAATAATTACATGGTTGAACCGGGAATCGAACCCGTTACACGAGAAAAATAATTATCCTGTAGTTTTATCATACCGATCGAAAGGCATTCATCATAAGGATTATTTTTTACTAAATAACATAGTGTCAGAAATAAAAGGAAGACCATGAATTTGAACATTATTAATACAAAATCAATCAATTTATCAAATGCTCAAAATGAGTCCTTTCCTGTTGAATGCAAAGTCGCACTCTTTTGATTATTTCGCTCCCTGTCAATTTTTTGATCAGTACCCACTAATTACGTATCTCTTTATCATTTTATCATGCACTTAAATTATAATAGGGAAATGATGCGTACTTTTCAAGTGGGTACATTTATTAGTAATAGGTACTTATGATAATGTCAGTTGTATGTATGTCTTTACGGCAATGCCAGCTTTTCTGAACTAAATTTCACATCAAATGTTAAAATTCATGGACTTCCTTTTATTTCTGACACTATGTTATTTAGCAAAAAATAATCCTTATGATGAAGCCTTTCGATCGGTATGATAAAGCTACAGGATAATCATTTTTCTCGTGTAACGGGATCGATTCCCGGTTCAACCATGTAATTATTTAAAGATCTAAGAATGCAGTTTAAATTGTTTTATGAATTCAAATAATGTCTTCTTTCAGTAAAATGTTCCATCTACAGTATTAAGAGTACTTTCCCTTCATGTGGCATATCCGTGGGACGCCCTGTATAACGCATGTGCCAGCGAACCTTGGCGTTCAAAGGAACGAAATTAAAAACAGTGTGTGGACCGAACTTTATATAGAAGTGGATTTTAGCCAAAAAACAAAAAACTGGCCAAGTGCGAGTCGGACTCGCGAACCAAGGGTTCCCTACCATTTTCTATAAAAAATCATTTTTTTTGTATTCAGTCTGACATAAATATTTATTTTATTCTGTTTTTAGTATTTGTTGTTATAGCGGCAACAGAAATTCATCATTATGTGAAAATTTCAACTGTCTAGATATCACGTTTCATGAGATACAGCCTGATGTCAGACAGACGGACATCAGAGTCTTAGTATTATGGACCCCTTTATAACCGACTTCAAAAAGGAGGAGGTTATCAGTTCGCCTGTATGTTTTTTTTGTGTGTAACATACACAAAAAACACTCGATTACTCCGGTGTTTATATTGTTTACAATTTTTTTTTATTTGAAAGCCTTTACTTCCGAGATTGTCACTCGTTACCACCAAATCAGCAATCTGATGATGGGATCCCAGGGAAATCGAGAGAAACCTTCAAAATTTATGGGCATTGATAGTGGTTTTCAACTATAGACCTTGCTCTTCTTTCATTGGCATAGAGGGCTAGCCGGGGTAGGGGCCCCTAGATCTCGCGGAGGGGAGAATCTCACCCCCCCCGCGAAACGTTATATAATGTTATGTATAACGCGCCATACGTTCGAAATAGAAATCGCTAGCGACCCGCCCCGGCTTCGCACGGGTAGCATGTTATTATACATATAAACCTTCCTCCTGAATTACTCTATCTATTAAAAAAAACCGCATCAAAATCCGTTGTGTAGTTTTAAAGATATAAGCAAACATACATACATATTACATACAGACGCGGGAAGCGGAAAGCGACTTTGCTTTATACTATGTAGTGATGAACACCGACGTCACGAATTTGAACCACCTATAAGGCACAGATAACCTGGGTTTTTCATTATGTATTTTAAAGCACAACAATTTTTATTTATAAACATGAAGTCAGTTTTGTTTTAGTTTTCTAAACGTAATTATTACCTTTTGAGTACGGATCTCTAAAAGCTTCACATGGATTTTTGGCAAGTTTAGACAGTAAAAGTTTTAAACATTTATTACGAGTATTTGTATGCGGGTGGTGTAACACCCACGTGGTTGAAGCATTTGAACGGAAAAAATATTGTTTGGAACATAGCTATTCGCTAGTTTGCTGTATTCAAACATTGAAATTGAAAAATTGAAAAAATGCTTTGTTTCGATACATATTTTATATTTATATACGACAATTCTCGTTATTTAGATCATTGTTATTTTTTTATATAGGCATTTATATCCAGTACATGTTCGCATTTGTATTGAGTATATCTCACAGTCTACATTGGTCTTAATTCCACATTAGAGTTCTCATCCTCATAGGTATCGGAAAGTACCGTGGTACCACATGGTATAATGCAAACATTTATCTCGTCGCGGGGATCCAACCCGCACCTGCTGATTTTTGAATTTGTGCTGAAGTTCTTTAGTTATTTTTTTATTGTTATACGTACTTCAGTAGTACTTTTAATTATTATTCTTGTTTGAGCCATCACCTTGTTCGATCGGCACCACACTGGAGCTCTACATAGCATTAAGGAAATGATCATTGAAAAAAAGGTAGACCCCAAGCCGTGTTTGTTGCCTGATTCTTCTAGGCTTGGTCGCGAGGAACAAGCGTAGCTTCACCTAGATCCTAAGACGTTTCAAAGTGATCCTAGTGATTTTATTGAAATAAAAGATTTTTGAATTTGAATTTCCACCCTTTGGTCAAACCTCTTGGTCACCTCTTGGTTGCAGTCAAAGCCGGGATTTCACGCCATGTCGTCATTATTCAGATGAACGTATTATTTCTATTAAATATATTAAATAAAAAATAACTAAGCCCTAAGACGAGTAATATATTTTTTGATGAATGCAGAATCGTTTTTTATTAATAACCGCAAAATATGCAGTTTTGTTAGGATTCAATCTAGTCTAACACGATTGGTGAAACTTTTCTCGATAGATTTATTTTCCAAAGTTGAATCTTCCAAAACACTAATTTAGTTTTTACTTAAAACTATGTATAACTAAACAGTTTTTAAGCTATTGCATAGCTTCTATCGCGGGCCTTGAGCGTGGAGACCGAATCCAAAAATTCCGTAACGAAAATAATTACGACGATTTGCGCATGCGTAATCCCCCTCTTCGCCCCGCAATCTGGTGACTCATGCCTGCTTAGAGTGATTTTCGCATTCCAGCGCCATCTAGTTTAATTTGATGTTATTACGTTATTATAGGTACTTTTCGCGGTCTCGTGCGTCCGCTCGGAGTTTGAGAGGTAAGATGAAAGATGTTTGTAATTCCGCTGGCAGGTGGCGCTATTTTACCACTATCGGTAAAGTAAGTCGGTAAATAGGTGGTACTTCACATGATCGACTAAAAAGTTTGAAATTGAATTATTGAATTCATGTAGTTAGGTAAATAGGTACCTAGGTAGATATTATTAATTTCAAATTAATTTCTTGTTCAAATCCTGGCCGTGCATCAATGGATATTTCTGTTCGAAAAATGTATATGCGCGTTACACGTGTTTATAACGGTGAAGGAAAACATCGTGAGGAAACCTGTTAGTATTCTTGAAAGCGGCGACGGGCTTGCAACCTGTTACATACGTGTGGAATTCTAACTACGTAGTTAGGTAAATAGGTAGGTTACGAGATATTATGAATTATTTTTATATTTAAGTGGGACTCCCGTACAACAAACGTGATTTTTTTGCCGTTTTGATAATAGTACGGAACCCTTCGTGCGCGAGTCCGACTCGCACTTGGCCGGTTTTTTATGTATAGGTAATACACATTAATGCCGCGCAGAGAAAGTATAATATATGATATTATCTATAATATAAAAATAAGTCGGGTTTTCCTTCCTGATGCTACGAACCGATTTCCACGGTTTTGCATTCGTTGCTCCGTGAGGTTTATAGCAAAGAAAATTCAGGAAAAAATTCAAGAGAAAAGCAGGAAAACAAGAACGGGAACGGGAACGGGAACGGGAACGGGAACGGGAACGGGAACGGGAACTTAACACAGGATTTGTTAATTCTAAAGCGATAAGAAGTTCGCCGGGTCAGCTTGTATCTAGGTATATAAATGTAGGTACATCGCGCGAAATTCGATGATCAAACTCTTAATATCGTTATTTTTGTTAAAATTTTTTGAATGAATAATTGTTTTGGTGTGTAATTACACTATTAATACCTATATATTTATACCTAGATATTTTCTTTATATAGAGAAGAAAAGCATAAAGAGCTAAAAAAAGAGCTAAAAAGAAAAATAAATTGAATAATTGATCGTCAGAAAGATTTGAAGAAAAATGAAGAAAAAAAAATACTGCATAAATAAAATAAATAAATAATTATAATTACATAAGTTGATAATAAATGTTATGCAATAGCTTTACCGCGGCAGTCTCCGAGTGCCGCACTTCTTTTTTTATATAAATCGTACTAGCTACATAAATAAAAGACAGTTTCTTTTTATGTTGGATGGTTTTCAAGGTAATGCGGTTTTATCACTTTTTCTGTCTTATCCGAGTAGAACCAAAAAACCTCAACCCATACAAAAAAACAAAAACTTCCAGCATTACCTTAACGTCCTTTCAAGCTGTGACAACTGTAAAATTATGTGACTCGTAAATGTACGTCCAAGTTTCTGAAATTAGTAAGTTCAATTGCAATGGGCAGGCCATATGACTGGGCTTGCAGCTCAGTTGCTAGTAACTCTGCCTTCTGCGCTGGATGGATTCGATTCTCACCAAGGACCAACATGTGTGTGATATTAAATGCTGGTTTCTAGGTCTGGGTGTTATAATTGTGTATCTTATCTTAATCTTAATAATATTATATATGTGAAAGTTTGTGAGTTTGTATGTATGTTTGTTCCTCAATCAGGCCTAAACGACAAAACGGATTAAGATTAAATTTGCTGTAAATGTAGATATAATGCCCGAATAAATAAAATACTACTTTATAATATCAAAAACATCCTCAAAACGATAAAAAAACGCCAAAGAGATGATTTCCGTATAGATGGCGCTGGTGTGCAACAAATCTGACATCACAGACTAAAAACATTCAGTCTTTTCTATTTGATTATTTGAATTTTTTCAGGACAACGTCTGTCACGGGTCGGCTAGTATAATATATTTATAAACAAGTATGTATGTAATTGTATCAGTAATCTGGTTCTCATAGTACAAGCTTTGCTTAATTTGGGGCAAGATGGCGTTGTGTGAAATGTCCACACAGTATATGCACCACTATTTTTTAATTACCAGAAAAATTTACTCGTTGGACAGACTTACCATGTAAACAACACTGTTTTTTAATTACCATAAAAACTTGTTCGGTCAACAGATATATTGTGTAGATATATTTCTAGGGTTCCGTACCCAAAGGGTAACAACGGGACCCTATTACTAAGACTCCGCTGTCCGTCTATTTGTCTATCTGTCTGTCACAAGGCTATATATCATGAACCGTGATAACTAGACAGTTACAATTTTCACAGATGATGCATTTCTGTTGCCGCTATAACAAACAGAATAAAATATATATTTAAATGGGCTCCCATGCATTAATCGTGATTGTTTTGCCGTTTTTAGAGTTCCGTACCCAAAGGGTAAAAACGAGACCCTACTAAGACTTCACTGTTCATCTGTCTGTCCGTCTGTCTGTCACAGGGATGTATCTCATAAACCATGATAGCTATATAGTTGAAATTTATACAGATGATGTATTTCTGTTGCCGATATAACAAACAATAAAATCAATATTTAAATGGTGCTCCCATGCAATAAACGTGATTGTTTTGCCGTTTTTTATAGATAATGGTACAGAAACCTTCGTGTGCGAGTCCGACTCGCACTTGGCCAGTTTTTTAATTACCATAAAACTTGCTCGGTCAACAGATAAATTGTGTACACTACCCCTATTTTTTAATTAGCAGATGAAAAATACGAGTAATGTAGAAGAGGTAAGGGATTACTAATGTGTAGTCCGAAATAACAATGACAAAGTAATTAAAACAATTTATATAAATCCTCTATCCTCCTTTCTCGTTCTACCCAAAATTCGCACAAACTATGGCAGCAAAATGATAATTTTCTAAGGCCTACAGCTTTACTCACACTGGAGACTGGCCTCACAGCTCAGTTGGTAGTGAGATATAAGATGAAATATAATGTTCGGACGTGCCTCTGACTACCCCCACTAGACATCTTCAAAGGCTCTAAGCGTCTGAAGATCTGAGAGAATGTTTACCGTACTTGGGGATTTTATTATTAAATAGGATCACGACTGTAATCCCCAAGTAAAGTCCTTGAACATACTTAAAGGGGGTAATCGGAGGCACAGCCAAATACATATTCGCAAGCTCACATTTAGGAGTATTTTGCATGCCATACGTGACAGGTTGCAAGCCCATCGCCACAATGGGAAAATTTACAAAAACAACAACGTTATCATAGCACCTAGACGTTTCTGAGGATTTATAGTTTAACAGAAACTATCAGCATATTTTAACGAGTAAGGGTAGATTTATATTAGACCGGGCCGTGTCCGGGCAGGGACGAAGCCTTTAATTAGTAGAGGGGCCCGGACGGGACACAGATCAGGCACTGTTTAATATAAACTGCTTCTTACAAAATGTATGTAACGTTTCAAATCCGTGCCCCGTCCGGGCCACGTACACGGTCTAATATAAATCTACCCTTAAGCGTATTCCATCTGGCTCACGAAAATACGTTTTAAACCGTTGATTTGCATTTAAATGTCGCATGTCCACTGACCGTGGCTCTGACTAGGTATTGCGCGTTAATTGTTTTTGATGAACTCAATTTTCACCGGCGAAAAAAGGAAGGTCTCAATTGAATGTGTTTTTTTGTTGTTGCCCCGCTTATGTCATAAACTGGGTGATCCGATTGGATGTTTTTATTGTATAGAAAACTAGCGACCCGCCCCGGCTTCGCACGGGTTTAATACGTATAAAACTTCCTCCTGAATTACTCTATCGATTAAAAAAACCGCATCAAAATCCGTTGTGTAGTTTTAAAGATATAAGCATACATACAGACGCGGGAAGCGGGAAGCGACTTTGCTTTATACTATGTAGTGATAGTCCAAAGTTTAAATTGTGTTTATGTAGGCTTAATAGTTTCTTTATAAAACTCATAAAACTAATATCTTCGACATTTTCGTCAGTTTTCTTTTTAGAATTAAAACTATCGTGATTGTTAATCATTTTAAATAGAAATACGGCTTATTACCACGTTATATCTTTTTATTTATTTAAACGTTTTATGTACGTACAATAATACGAGTAATATCTATCAAAAATTGGTAAAAAAAAAATCAGCTGACAGACGGACAGACAGACGGACAGACAGACGGACAGACAGACGGACAGACAGACGGACAGACAGGCGGACAGACAGACGGACAGACAGACGGACAGACAGACGGACAGACAGACGGACAGACAGACGGACAGACAGACGGACAGACGGACAGCGAAGTCTTAGTAATAGGGTCCCGTTTTTACCCTAAAAACGGTACGGAACCCTAAAAAAAGGTTCTAAGGATTCGATTCAATGAAACAAACTTTTATTTTTAAATTGAAAGTTTTGTACTTTTAAATCTTAATAAGTTAATATGAACTAATGGAAAACCTTGCAGATAGGAGTTTAAGGCCGCCAAAATCTAGTTGAAAATTACAGATTCAAAGGGTAGTGACACAGTTAAAAAACTTTTACCTTTCGTGCTAGTTAGTAACTGGGTTACGGACAGGTTCTTGTCCCATACTAATATGGGTCATTTTTGCGTGACAACTCTAAAGGGTAAACTGTAGAACAAAGCGTGTTGGTTCTTTGTCTCTTATTTCATAGTAGTACTAGCGACCCGCCCCGGCTTCGCACGGGTGCAAAGCTGATACCAAAATATATTACAGAATGTCTTTGTATACTCGTTAACAGCATTTATTTTTTACATTTTTACTTATTTACTATGTTATTATACATATAAACCTCCCTCCTGAATCACTCTATCTATTAAAAAAAACCGCATCAAAATCCGTTGTGTAGTTTTAAAGATATAAGCATACATACTAAGCGACGCGGGAAGCGACTTTGCTTTATACTATGTAGTGATATGACAAAACAGATAAATCTTTATAGTTATTTTAGTTTAGTTAAATATTAATTGTAATTTGTTTTATATCATGTAATAGAATATTTGAACGAAAGTTACAGATTTCTTCACGATATTTTGATTTTCCCGTTGGTTATATATTATTTATTGGTTGGTAAAATATTAAATACATAATATTTTGTTATTCTTTCTTAAATTTAATTATTGTAATTTATTGAAAACCGGTTAGTTGTCAAAAGTCAGACAAAGTTTAAACATTATATCTGAAACCATTGAATTATATTAAAAATCAAGGAATTTCAAAATGTGACGTAATATTATTTCTATGCTCACCTTCAGCGATATTTTTAATATATCAAAATTCTGATTAAAAGTATGCCTTCAAAAACATAGCTTGTAAAAAAGCCAAGTCTCGCAACGCTAGTCAGTTCTTCTACCGTAAAAAATTGTGAGATCCATGTAATACCAAGTCGGTTAATTTATTCAGTCCCTACTTTAAGTATCCTTCTGTTTTAAGTTATTACGTAAAGGTTAGCAAATTACGTAATAACATATTAAGACAGAAGGACGTACGCTCTCATACGGCAAACGTGATTTGTTTGCCGTTTTTTTATAGATAATTTTACGGTACCCTTCGTGTTAGAGTCCGACTCGCACTAGTCCGGTTTTTTATATTTATTTTTAGATATTCTTATATACCGTCGTTCCAATGTGTGTTGATAATATATGCATACGAATCACACATTCATAGGAGCAATGTAATAAGATTTCACCTGATTGAACGACAAGACACATGACAGCCAATTATCTAGCTCGCTAGCGAACCTAATTACTAGGCCTAGGAGTCTAGACGTTTCAATTTGGATAGGCAGTGTCTTGACGTCTTGCTACGTTCCTGAGATAGTTTGTTTGCCTCAAGAAATTTCGCTGTGTTTTTTCTCTTTCAACGGTCTTATTCACACTCGCCTTAGATACCTGTTTTTAAGGTTCCGTACCCAAAGGGTAAAAACGGGACCCTATTACTAAGACTACGCTGTCTGTCTGTTTGTCACAGGGCTGTATCTCATGAACCGTGTTAGCTAGACAATTGAAATTTTCTACAGATGATGTATTTCTGTTGACGCTATGACAATGAATACTAAAATGTATATTTAGGAATCCCATACAATAAACGTTATTTTTTTGCCTTTTTTTATTGATAATGGTATGGGACCCTTCGCACTTGTCCGGTTTTTTTTAATCCTTTTTTGTTCAAACTCTTTACATGTTCAAACCATATTCCATCCTCATCACTACGTCTTCATACACTACAAAGTTCTCTACATCAAATTATCTACTAATGTAGGTAGGTACTTCGTAAATAAATCGACTGATCTGTATTGAAGTAGGTACTTACTTGTATTGTAATAATGAAAATAAATGTTTTAACATTATTAATATTAAAAAAAAACATTTAAAATGCTACAAACATGTTAAATGGTTTTTGTTTGTTAAAACTCCAGCGCTAGTTCTCAGAAATTCTATAAATATTCAAACAACAATAGCCGTTTGTTGTTTGAATATAACATTTAAGTTTATTTAAATATAAATCACTACATAGTATAAAGCAAAGTCGCTTTCCGCTTCCCGCGTCTGTATGTAATATATACATATTGTATGTATGTATGTTTGCTTATATCTTTAAAACTACACAACGGATTTTGATGCGGTTTTTTTTAATTGATAGAGTGATTCAGGAGGAAGGTTTATATGTATAATAACATGCTACCCGTGCGAAGCCGGGGCGGGTCGCTAGTACGTAATAAATGCGAAAATTTCAGATTTTATATGTGTATGTTAATTGATCACGCGATAACAACTGCATAGATTCGAATTTAATCTATAACATAAATCGATACAAAATAAATCGCTGAATGTGTTGCTAAGCGCAAATCTCGAAAGCAGTTGAACCGATTTCGTTATGGAAAAAAAATGAATTTGACAAGACGTCTGTCGGGACAGCTTGTTTAGAATAGATAGAGTTCGTGACATAGTACATAGTATATGGGCTACCATTTTATCCTGGTAACACGCGAGTGAAGCTGTGGGCAGAAACTAGTATATTCAAAATGTGAAAATTTGTGAGTATATTTGTACGTGTCTTTGTTGTATGCATTAACAATGAAACCGATTTGAATGAAAATTGAAACACAATATAGTTCGTAACATGGGTTAGCATAATTTGTTTTTTTTATTTAAATATCACGCAAGCAAAAAAATGTGACTAGGAATTTTAATTTCGTATGTTTGTTTGTGATGGATAAACTAAACAACTCCTAACCCAATTTTAAAAATTCTTTGATCTATCAATAAGCTACAATGTCAGCAAGCAACATGGATATTTTTTAAAACACAATATTGTTGTTTTTATTGGCAACAAACTAAAATTTACTATTCTGACGTCTCTAAAATATTGCCTTTTTATTTTATACGAAATAATACTAAATTAGATGCCGTATAGTTAGTTAGTTAGTTTGGCAACACAACAGAATCGACACCATTGAAATGTGTCTTAAATAGACGAGTTTCGCCATAGCGTGGCAATATTACCCTATTTCGTGGTCGGCAGCGCGCAAGCCTTGGAATAGCTAGACTGTACCAGGGTAGTAACCAGTTTTATAGGTACCTACCTACTCCTAAAAACATGCAAAAATGAAATGTACGGTAGACATAGACATCCTCCCAGATTTCAAGGCTCCAAAATGTCTAAAGGTAGTCAGAGGCACGTTCAACATATTACATTCGGCACATGCACACATTTCGCAGTAGCTAGCATTCCATACGTGATAAGTTACAAGCGAAAAACGGAGAAGGTTCCCAAGTCGACACGGGAACGGGAAAGGAAACGGGAACGGGAACGGGAACGGGAACGGGAACGGGAACGGGAACGGGAACGGGAACGGGAACGGGAACGGGAACGGGAACGGGAACGGGAACGGGAACGGGAACGGGAACGGGAACGGGAACGGGAACGGGAACGGGAACGGGAACGGGAACGGGAACGGGAACGGGAACGGGAACGGGAACGGGAACGGGAACGGGAACGGGAACGGGAACGGGAACGGGAACGGGAACGGGAACGGGAACGGGAACGGGAACGGGAACGGGAACGGGAACGGGAACGGGAACGGGAACGGGAACGGGAACGGGAACGGGAACGGGAACGGGAACGGGAACGGGAACGGGAACGGGAACGGGAACGGGAACGGGAACGGGAACGGGAACGGGAACGGGAACGGGAACGGGAACGGGAACGGGAACGGGAACGGGAACGGAAACGGAAACGGGAACGGGAACGGGAACGGGAACGGGAACGGGAACGGGAACGGGAACGGGAACGGGAACGGGAACGGGAACGGGAACGGGAACGGGAACGGGAACGGGAACGGGAACGGGAACGGGAACGGGAACGGGAACGGGAACGGGAACGGGAACGGGAACGGGAACGGGAACGGGAACGGGAACGGGAACGGGAACGGGAACGTGAACGGGAACGGGAACGGGAATAGGTTATTATATTATTGATATAATATACGAGTATTATATTATATTACTAGCTGTTGCCCGCGCCTTCGTCCGCGTTACGTTATAAAACTTAAAAACTAATATTGTCTCTTGACTTTTCGATTGCTCAAAACACTTTCGTCGGTTTTCTTTTTAGTTTTTTGAAACGTAATTATTTTCTTTATTGTTTTTAGGTTACGTCAATTTACTATTTAGGTAGGCTTTTATTATATACCTAGTATATTTTAAGTTTTTTAGTAATGCTTAGGGCCGATTTTCAATCATCAGATAAGTGTTAACTGTGGAATAAAATTGCAATTTTCCATACGATATGTCAAATTTATTCAACAGTTAGCCCTTATCTGATGATTGAAAAATCGGCCCTTAGTCAAATAATTGGACAAGCGCCTGACATATTTAGAATAGTAGGTAAAACACAGCAATGCCAAATCTTAGAAAACTGAGCGGGACAGTTAACAAAGTCATCAAAATCTGTTAATAATAATTGGTGGATATACAACATAGGTAGTGTCATATAATACATATCAATATTGATGCGGTTTCTTTGTTAGAAAGCTAGCGTGATTGAGATAGTTCTTATTTTATATTTCTTGAAGGGGTGATTCAGCAAATTCTATTAGTAGTAAAAGATGGGAGTTTTTTTAATAAAGGTTCCGTACCCAAAGGGAAAAACGAGACTCTATTACTAAGACTTTGCTGTCCATCTGTCTGTTACCAGGCTGTATCTCATGAACCATTATTAGCCAGACCATCGACTACACAGCCCAAAAAGACACCGCATGCAAGGCGAACATTGACATCCAAAAGATCAGTCTTATACGGCCGATAAAAAATACCGCGCGTCAAACCTGCAGTAGTACCGACCACTTCCTTGACCCGTGCACATCTCGTCTGTTTATGCTAAAAAACCATTACCACAAGCTCAAGTTAGACTGGTTATTTTCCTTGTCGAAAGTCAATAGTGTTGTATCACTACTCAATAATTGATGATCGATAAACCTACATAGTAGTAACAACAACAGTTGGACCTAACTAGTAAAACTACTTATTGCCAACTAGCTTCCGTCCGCGGCTTCGCTCGCGTTGTACCTACATGGATATGAAGTAACCTATTTGCTATTCGCATTTATCATATTATCGCTTTAGAATTAGTTCGCGTTCGCGTTCGCGTTCGCGTTCGCGTTCGCGTTCGCGTTCGCGTTCGCGTTCGCGTTCGCGTTCGCGTTCGCGTTCGCGTTCGCGTTCGCGTTCGCGTTCGCGTTCGCGTTCGCGTTCGCGTTCGCGTTCGCGTTCGCGTTCCCGTTCCCGTTCCCGTTCCCGTTCCCGTTCCCGTTCCCGTTCCCGTTCCCGATCCCGATCCCGATCCCGATCCCGATCCCGTTCCCGTTCCCGTTCCCGTACTATCAAACCTAATAAAGCTCAAATGGACTCTACGTTTTTTTAACTTTCGTATGGGAAAAAGAAAAGGGCTGTTTTTAGGTTTTCCCGGCAATTATTCGATTTTTTTTTCACCTTTTAAACCTTCATAGACCTCCACGAATATTTAAAGACCAGGATAAAATAAATCCGTTCAGCCGTTCTCGAGTTTTAGCGAGACTAACGAACAGCAATTGATATTTATACATTCACCATTTTAAACACGTGTTTAAAATGGTGAAGGAAAACATCGCATCGTGAGGAAACCAGTACCTAGTAAGTATTTTTATAAGCGGCGATGGGCTTGCAACCTGTCACGTATGGACTGCTAACTACTGCAAAATGTGGGTATGTGCCAAATATAATATTTGGACGTGCCTCTGACTGCTATCGACAACTCATGTCAACACTTCCCATCCCTAGTGAATCACGTCATTTTGAAATTAGAATGCTTTTTCCGGCTCCCCCCGTACCTCATACCTCACTGACTTGACAGAGTTGTTTGTTTGAAGAAATGAAGCCATTAGGCGTCTATTAGGCTATGTAGTCGATGAGCCAGACAGTTGAAATTTTCACAGATTATGTAGTTCTGTTAAGTAGTTGCCGCTATAACAACACATACTAAAAACAGAAAAAATAAAAATATTTATGTGGGGCTCTCATACAACAAACGCGATTTTTTCCCCGTTTTTTATAGATAATGGTACGGAACCCTTCGTGCGCAAGTCCGACTCGCACTTGGACGGTTTTTTAATGTTATGAATTGAAATTTAATCCAAGGATCATGCCTACTTGCGAATCTCATCTCATTTGAGTCCTAAAGTCCTGGCTCCGAACCTGTTACACATAATGGGCCTACTTTGGTTACATTAGCATACATTTGTACAAGCACTAACGCTTGTGGCAATGATTATTTACATTAATTACTGATAGTGTGTAAGTGTGTGTAAGTGAATTGTGATTATAATCTATACTAATACTAGCTGTCCCGACAGACGTCTTCCTGTCAAATGTCAATAATCACACAGAAAAAAGCACTTTTTCCCGATCTTTACGCCATCCTTATCACTTAGGGGTATGAAGAATAGATAGTAGCCGATTCTCAGACCTACTTAATATGCATATAAAATTTGGTAAAAACCGGTAAAGCCGTTTCGGAGGAGTAAGATAACTAACATTGTGACACGAGAATTTTATATCACTACATAGTATAAAGCAAAGTCGCTTTCCGCTTCCCGCGTCTGTATGTAATATGTATGTATGTATGTATATTTGCTTATATCTTTAAAACTACACAACGGATTTTGTTGCGGTTTTTTTTAATAAATAGTGATTCAAGAGGAAGGTTTATATGTATAATACATGCATAATATTGTAGAGAAACACTGATAATTTTAGAGGTTTCTAATGTGATGTCGTAAATAAACACATTTTTTTGCGCTTACATTGCAAATGCTGGCTGAACCCCACGAGATATATCAGAATAATTTACTACAGTATTGTACACCTTAAAAACGTCTACAAAAAAGTCAACGATGGTATTAGAAATGTCTTACGCACAGCGAAGCGGGCACGGGTCAGCTAGTAAAAGATATATTATAAATGCTAAAGTAACTCCGCCTGTCTGTCTGTGACGTTACGACCAAACCGCTAAGCCGATTGTGTTGAAATTTCATACAGAGATAGTTTAAAGTGTTGGGACGGACGTAAGCTACTTTTGTCCACATAATTTACTTTGAATTTTTAGGAATTTCAATGATTTACGATAAAGTCGTTAAAATTGATTTGCTAAAACTGTGTAAAAACTAGTAATAATTAAATTTTAAAAATAAAATCGTTATGATCAATTGAAGAAAAATAGCATTTTTATGCCTACATTTATATACATACATCTACATAATTGACATGTTACAAGCTCATCGCCGCTTATGAGAATACTAGCCATAGTTTATTTTAATTTAATATTTTTATGGTTTTCAATATACTCCGTAACTTTTCATTCTGCTTTGAAAACATTATAAATAGTATCACAACTATAATACCCAAGAACAGTTGACATACTCTCAGAAATCAAGGCGCTTAGATCCCGGAATATGGCTGAAAGGGGTAGTCAGAGGAACGTTCAAACATTTGGCACATGCCCACATTTTGCAGTAGTAGCTTATAAGATTATCATCTTAAACTGCAAGTAAACGTTGTTTGGTGAATACGATTTTTTCGGTTCATCAATTTGCTGCACGCAATTTTAACCTTTATTCTCGAATCATTACAGTCATCAATGGCATGACACTCGACATTAGTTACATTCGGAACGATATCAATATTTTCCTACAGATCCGATAATAAAAGATTCATGGCCCCTCAATCACGGCCTCTCAGTTGACACAGCTAATACTAAGCAGCTGGCTTACTTTTTACAAGCTTTTACATACATACATAAAATCACGCCTGTTTCCCAGAGGGGTAGGCAGAGATCACGGCTTTCCACTTGCTACGATCCTGACATACTTCTTTAGCTTCATTCACTCTCATCACATTCCTCATGCATGCTCGTCGGTTTAGAGTACTCTTGACCAGGCCTTTTTTCAAAACGTTACCAATTTGGTCCAGGAAATTACGCCGAGGTCTTCCTCTTTCAACGCTCCCTTTCACACTCGCCTTATACATATACCTGTTTTGTCAATCTTTCTTCATTCATTCTCTCCACACATTCGCTTTTATTTCCTCTGTAATGTATTTGTTTCGTTGACGAATGTCTCCATCTTGTCCAATCATTAGTTGACGTCGCGAATAGAAGATTCAAGCTGCAACTTGATATCTGCACAATAGACGAGTCATATTTTTGGATGAATGCAGAATCGTTTTTTCTCAATAACCGCAAAACATACAGTTTTGTTTGATATGACAAAGATAACTTAAGGATTTAATCTAGATAAATTATAGACAGAAACACGAAAGGTAAAAATTTTCTCTATACATTTATTTTCCAAAGTTGGCACTTCAAAAACACTAGTTTTGTATATAATCAAAATGACCCGTAACCTCTTGACATAAAGCTCATAATCTTTAAACATTTTGAACCGGATCGGACGTGGTCGGCAGTAACTCATCTAGTACGCGTCGCCACGGCATGCACCACCGCGAAGCGTCGCGAAGCCAACAGCCGGTCTGACTCGTACCTATAGATGTTTCACATCAAACATGTTTCGTAGCAGATGAAAATATCTATGCTAAAAAACCGGCCAAGTGCATGTCGGACTTGCGCACAAAGGGTTCCGTAAGTACCTATCTATTAAAACGGTAAATAAATCAATTTATTTATTGTATTAAGGCGCTCCCAGTCGACGATTGTTTTTGTTCGAAACGAAAAAAGAAATACTTCTGAACAAGCCACATCTCCTATTTTATAATGTATAGTATGTATGAATAAAGATGTACCCGTCTTTAATCACTTCGATAAATAATCCTACCGACCGCTGCAATGACGACAAACACACGTCGGAGCGTGGTCCGCCTTTGCTTTTCGAATAAATTAATGATATAAATTATGTATAGTTACTTATCAAAAATCTATTCTAATAGAAATCTAGATCTACATATTACCTATCTTTAACAATAAATCACAGTATCAAAATATTTCGATCATAAATTCTAAAACGTATCATTTTGAAATAATATCTTTATCGTGAAAAGTTTCTGCTATAAAGTTTTCAGCTTAATAGAAATCTAGGTAGAAACCTGAAGTAATATACTTATAAAAATAGGAGATGTGGCTTGTTCAGAAGTATTTCTTTTTTCGTTTCGAAAAAGAGCAATCGTCGACTGGGAGCCCCTTAACAACCACGATAGTTTTAATTCTATATTTTATTCTGTTTTAGTATTTGTTGTTAAAGCGGCAACAGAAATACGTCATCTGTGAAAATTTCAACTGTCTGCTTACGTTTCATGAGATACAGCCTGATGACAGACAGACGGACAGCGGAGTCTTACTAATAGGGTTCCGTTTTTACCATTTGGGTACCCTAAAAATGAATATGCCGTTGTAGTACGGCTATGTCTGAATGGGGCTTTATGACACATCACGTTTCAAGTGATGGATGGAGATATCTGGACATAACGATTAGTCACGGTTCGGATTCTACGATTCTCGTATGTAATTCATAACCAGTATATATTCTATTATTGATGAGAAGTAAGGTGCTTATTCTGGACAAATCTATTGATAATATCTCACCTGGTGGTAGAAAACAATGCGTTATGAATGAATCTATAGAATTATGTTTAATTTGACAAACACATACTATTGTATTGGATACGAAGTAGCAGTCTTATTACAATCGTAAAAAGACTGCAACTATATTACATATTGTATATTGTCACTTCCGCGAGTACATAGTACAGTTTTAATATTACTTTAATAGCTTGTGGTAAACGCAGAAAGCAACTACGTCAACGTTTTATTCTAATTACAAAGTTGTTTCACAATCAGAATACGGCTATTAAAGCCACATAAAATATAAAACAAAGTGCTAGATTGAATATACTCTGCAATCATTTATATTATAAATGCGAAAGTTTGTGAGTTTGTATATAATATGTTTGTGCCCTAAGCAATCCTAAACGACAATTCAGATTAAGATAAAAATTTGCTGTAGTATGTAGATAAAAAATCAGATTAACAGAAGAGGGAACTTATAATCAGAAAACAACCCCTTGGTGATGGACTTGCAATTGCAACCTGTCACGTATGGAATGCTAACCACTGCAAAATTCCAGCATGTGCCAAATATAATGTTTGAATGTACCCCCACTAGACATCTTTAAGGCGATACTTGAAATTTTTGACTTTTTGTATGGGCTGAATCTACCCGGATAAGACGGAAAACCATCAAATTTAAAAAGAAACGGTCTGTAATTTACTTATCTAGTATGAATATCTAACGAATTTTATAAAATTGAACTATTTAGCTATTCATAGTTTTGATTAAAAACGAAACTAGTGTTTTTGAAGAGCCAACTTCGGAAAATAAATCTGACGAGAAAAGTTTCACCAATCGTGTTTCTGTCTGTAATTTATGTAGATTAAATCCTTAAGTTATCTTTGTCGTAAAAAACAAAACTGTATGTTTTGCGGTTATTCAGAAAAAAACGATTCTGCATTCTTCAAAAACATTTATTACTCCTCTTAAAGGATCTAAGCGTTTGGAGATCTGAGGGGATGTCTAGAATGTCTACCGTACTAGGGGATTACAGTCGTAATCATATTTATTTTTATTTTGCTCGCGCGATAAATAAATGTAAGTTTAATTTTATCTCGTAACCTGGTTATAAACATAATCATATAATTTTTTCAAAATTTCATTTTCAGCATGATACTGGTTTATTTTCTAATAAATAAAGTTCAATGCTAAAATATTACAAGAAGCTTAAGCTCAGCGAAGCGTTTTCAATTACAAAAGAATTCTTTGCACACTCAAAAAGGTTTGAAATGAATTGAATTTTTGCAAAGCCTCAAAGCTCCAAATTTTATATTATTTACATTAAAGGCCCTGTATGTCGACGATTGCTCTTTTTCGAAACGAAAAAAAAAATACTTCTGAACAAACCACATCAATAATGCAATAATATGGTGACAGCAAGCTGCTGTCACCATATTATTGCATTGTATCATCAGGTTGGCTGGTAGAAAATGCCTCGACATTAAGTCCGCCTTTATGTATTTATTTTATAAGTGCAATTAAAGTATAAATCACTACATAGTATAAAGCAAAGTCGCTTTCCGCTTCCCGCGTATGTATGTATGTTTGCTTATATCTTTAAAACTACACAACGGATTTTGATTCGGTTTTTTTAATAGATAGAGTGATTCAGGAGGAAGGTTTATATGTATAATAACATGCCACCCGTGCGAAGCCGGGGCGGGTCGCTAGTAAATAAATAAATAGAGTTACATAAGTATGTAAAATTTAAGCTCAATCGGTTGGGATAACTGCTTCAAAAATGAGTTGCAAGATTCCACCTTAAGGCGCTCCCAGTCGACGATTGTTTTTGTTCGAAACGAAAAAATAAATACTTGTGAACAAGCCACATCTCCTATTTTATAATGTATAGTATATGTGAATAAAGATGTACCCATCTTTAATCACTTCGATAAATAATCCTACCGACCGCTGCAATGACGACAAACACACGTCGGCGCGTGGTCCGCCTTAGCTTTTTGAATAAATTAATGATATAAATTATTTATAATTACTTATCAAAAATCTATTCTAATAGAAATCTAGATCTACATATTACCTATCTTTAACAATAAATCACAAGTTGATTTTAATAGTAGGTATGAACCTAACAGTAGGTACTACTTTAGGTATTACTACGTAGGTATTACTTTAGGTTCCTACCTAATAGTAGGTAGGAACCTAAAGTAATATACTTTTAAAAATAGGAGATGTGGCTTGTTCAGAAGTATTTCTTTTTTCGTTTCGAAAAAGAACAATCAGCGACTGGGAGCCCCTTAACAAACATAGTTAAATACATACATTGCAAGTTAAATAAAAGCTTGTAAAAACGAGAGGCATTACAATTACAACTCATGCCAGGCACAGACAAGTTATTGTCTGTGACATAGTATAGAATAAAATAATAGACATAGATACGAGAACATACCTTAAATGTCTATATGAAGAGTGAGGGCTCTAATCGAAATATCAAAATCAAATAACAGCCTGTGAAATTAAACATCATTTCAAAACCCGTAGATTAGTCCGCTTCGCACGTCTACGAAAATCTATATACATATAAAATATAAAATATATAAAATATATTAGTCCTTCACCTTGTTCGATAGGCACCACACTGGAGCTCTACATAGCATTAAGGAAAGGATCATTAAAAAAAAGGTAGACCCCAAGCCGTGTTTGTTGCCGCGTGGAATTAGCGTAGCTTCACCTAGTTCCTAAGACGTTTCAAAGTGATCCTTGTGATTTTATTAAAATAAATGATTCTTGAATTTGAATTTGTCATATAAATCCATTGATGCACGCCAGAATTAGAAGCCACGACCTTCGAAATGAAAGTCGAGGTATATCCCACTCGGCCATTTCTGCTTATCTTAGTAATTAACTTATTAATTAACGTAAGTCATATTTAAAACATATATTTCTACATAGAAATACTTCTAAGTACAAAGCTATACTGTAATCCATCAAGATGGCTCAATGTGGATTGAGAAAGTAACAAACCTTTTCGAGTCTAGGATACGGATCCAAGCAATATTTTCTTTCGTCGAATACCAAATGATAAATGCGCGCATTAGGTAGCAGAGCATTAAGGTCTTATTTTTGGATTACGTTGTTTTGATGGTTCTATACAGAATGTGGCTTCAGTAGTTGTTAGGTATCATATATTATACATAAGGACCGTATACCGGACATAAGGCTACATTTTATCCAGGTACGGTACTACTACTAATTTACTAATTATATATTTTTTTTTATTATTTTACTTGACTGTCAACCAAGTTATAACTAATAAAAATATTGGAACGAAATTCCTTATCACGCGTTGTGAAAGGGGGCTAGACGGAAAAAATTCTTACGAAAAGTTGTCACGAAAAGTTGTCACGACACTTTTTTGCTATAGTATATCTATTAATATATATATCTATTAATTGTGTCGAGGTCGAGGTCGAGGTCGAGGTCGAGGTCGAGGTCGAGGTCGAGGTCGAGGTCGAGGTCGAGGTCGAGGTCGAGGTCGAGGTCGAGGTCGAGGTCGAGGTCGAGGTCGAGGTCGAGGTCGAGGTCGAGGTCGAGGTCGAGGTCGAGGTCGAGGTCGAGGTCGAGGTCGAGGTCGAGGTCGAGGTCGAGGTCGAGGTCGAGGTCGAGGTCGAGGTCGAGGTCGAGGTCGAGGTCGAGGTCGAGGTCGAGGTCGAGGTCGAGGTCGAGGTCGAGGTCGAGGTCGAGGTCGAGGTCGAGGTCGAGGTCGAGGTCGAAGTCAAAGTTGATTCCCCTTCCCTTGTCCCACGTTATTTTGTGAGAACTTCGTTCCATCCGGGTGTCCCTTGACACCTCTCAAGTTTTATTTAATTATAATGGCTCTTTTATTGTATTGTATTTTATTTTATTTATGTAATGATAAACTCGAAACCGCACGAAATTCAGGAATGTAAGCGTAACAATGAAACACCGAAGATTATTTACTCCCACTTCAATAGAACTCGCGATGGAAATCAAATCTCGCCGGGAACAATTCCGCTCCAGTCTGGGAGAAATCGGATTTTTGATTCGAAAATTGCATTAACTTACGGATGGACGAAAGGTAGTATTGCAGGAAAAGGTTTCGCTGATAAAAAGATGTTGAATAACTAAACCGAATGAATAAAGAACGAGAGAGCGACTGGCGAAACGCCGACTCATTCGGTCGCGTATCTAAAGCTGTTTTCTTACATACTTCAAAACTGTTCTAAAGAATGTAAAGAAATTCTAGAGAATTAAAAGTTCCCCCTTCTGATAATCTGATTTTTTATCTACATACTATAGCAAATATAATCTAAATTAGTTTGGTCGTTTAGGTTTGATAAGAGTACAAACGTACAAACTTTCACATATTTTATAATATATTATAAGCTGCTCGCCCCGTGGTAGGGTGGTATCTGGATAAAAAGTAGTCTATCTGTTATTCTGATGTCTATGCTATATTACTGTAAAGTTTCATTTTAATTCGTTCAGTAGATTTTGCGTAAAACGAAAACGAACAAAAAAGTAACACACACGCACACACACACACACACACACACACACGCACACACACACACACACACACAAACCCACTCACTCACTCACAAACTTTCGCATTTTTAATATTAGTAGAATTAGTTAGTATATTAGGTTTTCTATCAGTTATCTGTTTTCTATAATTTTGCTTAGTTTGGAAATAGATGACATTTAACTATAAATACGGCTTATTACCACGTTCTTTATTGTATTGCTGACGTTTAGAGACTTAGTATTCGATGATCGCGGTCACGGGCGATGCTCATGATGAAGATCATCTGAATTGTCTTGAAACGTCAGCAATACAAAAAATAACGTATAAATCAGCCGTATTTATAGTTAAAATGTGTAACAATCACGATAGTTTTAATTCTATATTATGACATTGTGTGAATTGTTCACGAAAATTCATTATTTATTTAGTTTTGTACCTAGTATACTCGTAAATAATCATATGCATATCGCAAGCCGTCTGTACGTGACTTTAACGCTCCTAAGACCGTTGTAATGTCTACCTTGTTTGATATTAGTTTGAAATACGAGTCACCACAAAAGCAAATAACAATTTCTTATTCCTGTATAAAGCCTACAATATTGTTATTTTTCCGAACCGTACAAATAAATTCATTCATTGGGAGCAGTGTCGGAAAATTTTCACAAAAACGACACGCTCCTAACATTTTTATGCATAATACATAATATTATGTATGCTTGAAAAACTGGTAAACCATTCTTTGACATCGCAATAAGCCGGGTTATCTGAACGGTTAAAGGAAAATAATAGTGATAAAAACATTATTATGTTCGATGTACCCTTTGAATTGAAATTGTATTTTACGTGACTCATGATAGTTATATTTAAGGCGCTAACCCACTGCGGCGCACGGAGAGGCGACGCACGTGCATCAAGCTTTGCATTGCAAGAAAATGTATGTAATTGTGTCCACTGAGATACGCTACGCATGAATTGACGTCATTGGTACAATGACTTGCTCAAATATAGGGCGCACGTAGCTCAGCGCTATAAACGTCGTGCACACTGAGTACGCGGTACACGCAAATGTTTTAAAATGATGAAAAAAAAACGATTCAAAACTGTGCTACTTTTCTACACAGTTACTGTTGTCAGTTAATATTCGTGTATAGCGTGTGCAGCAGTAGAAATGTAGACCCACGTTGTCAAAAAAATATACCCATGCAGCTAAAATGTGTCGCGTGTCCGTGTACAGCATGCACAGTGTGCATATGAACCGTGTTGGCCTAGTGAGAGTTACCTTTTGAATACAAATGAATATGTATATCTACATTTGTACATACTCAAATCGGTAAAGGAAAACATTTTGAGGAACCCCGCGGAATTTTCGTGTGGATAAAGCCATCGACTACATAGTCCAATAGACACCTAATGGCTTTATTTCTTAAAACAAACAATTCTGCCAAGTCGTTGAAGTGTGCGGTTCAGGGGGAGCGGTGAGGAGAGCATTCTGATTGGCCGGTTCTATGTCACAGCCCGCCGCATGATGCGTGAACTGTGCTCGGTGGTTTACACAGGATTTGTAGCTTATGTGTGTTGTCTGACAGTGTTCGCTCTGCATGAAGATTCTAGGCTGTAGTGGTCGATGGGATAATGCCGACTTAACTGGGAAAATGGTAAAATACTTGTAGGTACTAGGAAAGTATTCTAAATATACATGTTGGCATAGTCGTCTCGCTTTGTACTAATCATGTGGGTACTATCTTAGACTCGGTTTAAATTGACGACTTTTCTTTTAGTAATGTGGACGTGCCTCTGACCACCCCCATTAGACATCTTCAAAGATCTGAGTGCACGGGGATCTGAGATGTCTACCGGAATTGGTAATTATAGTCATGATTCTATTTTTTTTGGTAAGTATTATGTCTAGTAGGCCTGATTCTTTTAGATTTTGATTGCAAAAACAGGTGTAGCTTTATCTATCTCTTAGACGTTTCAAATTGATTTTTGTATTTTTATTGAAAGAAACTTTAACTTTAGATAAAACCCTCTTGTAGATACTTAACAACTTTGTAAAATCTACATTATTATTGTTTTCATTACGTTCAAATCAAAAAAAGCCGTGTTGGCCGAGTCAGTTAGTATTCTTATAAGCGGCGATGGGTTTGCAACCTGTCACGTATGGAATGCTAACTACTGCAAAATGTGGGCATGTGCCAAATGTAATGTTTGGACGTGCCTCTGACTACCCCCACTAGACATCTTCAAAGGATCTAAGCGTCTGGAGATCTGAGAGGATGTCTACCGTAATTGGGAATTACAGTCGTGATCCTATTTATTTTATTTATTTTTTTACGTTCAAATCAAAATATTTTGTACGAAGAAAAGTACGACAAGTTTGTAACAAATACTTAATTTGAGTAAATCTTACTTATCTTCGTAGCTCGGATTCGAAACGGCTTTAACGATTTTCATAAAATTTAGATTGCGGGGGCGATAAATCGATCTAGCTAGGTTTTATTTTTAGAAAACGTCGTTTTATCCGTTTAAAACTCGGTCTTCCAGGTACTTATTAATAAATAAATAATACCCAACACCATGACATACTCCTGACCTCACGCTTGGATTCCCTGTGTCGTGGGTAACTATGAGTACCATGGTACCACAGCTAATAAGTCTTGATCATACAAACATTAGTCCCACCACAGGAATCAAACCCACAACTCCCACAATCACACCATCTAAACTCACTACGCCAACAAGATCGACGTAATAAAAGTCACTACTTTACACATACACTCACATCACATACATACATTTGAATACATACACTTATCACAGCAACAAAATCAGTCTCACTCCATTAGACCACTGATGATCCTTCATATAACACTACCCCAAACGACCCACAAAATGACATAGTGGCTATAAATCTGGCAAGCGCTGAACCACAAATTCATTAATACCGTTAAATGGATAAAAACTGCAATAATCACAATAATTACGGGCAGGTTACGGAGAATAATTTTACCTTAATAGCCATTTAATGGCATATTGTTGCCATTTTGTGGTTTACCTAAAGCCGCAAACCCACCGCGCACGGAAAGGCGACGCACGTGCGTCAAGCTACGCTTTGCAAGAAAATGTATGTAATTGTTTCCACTGCAACGCATGGACACTACGCATGAATTAACTTCGTTGATACACGCGTAGCTTACTCGAATATGGTGCTCACGTAGCTCAACGCTGTCGAAGCCATGCACGCTGTGTACGCCGCACACGCAAACGTGATGAACGTATGATTCAAAACTGTACTGCACAACACAATAATTATACATAGTTGTGAGTTATTATTCTCGTGTGCAACAGTGGAAATGCGACCCATGTCGTCAAATAAATGAACCCACGCAGCTAAAATGCGTGTGCCCATGCACAGCATACACGATGGGTGCGGCTTTATGTTGTGGTTTACGAGTTTTTAGAGCTGAAACCAGATAAAACATTATATATTCATAACTGATACCGTGGGATTGACGGTTATCTTTAGTTGCTGTATGAATTACTAGTGGAAACCCTTGGAACTTTAAAATAATACGCCCTTCTTTTAGTTTCTATAACTGGTTATAAGTTATGTTAAATTAATATGTAAATAAATGATTATTAAATGGTTTATGCTACTCTACTTGTTATCTTATATATTATATAATAATAATAATAATAATAATAATAATAATAATAATATATATTATATAAAAATTAAACCCTATTTTACAGCATCAAGCTTAAGCTGCCGGACCGATTTTACTTATTCTTTTTTTGTTCTATTTGTTAGTGTCAGGAGAAGGATCTTAGAAAATAAACGTTTGAAAAATCAATCATATAAATTGTAACATACGTAAATAAAAACCGGCCAAGTGCGAGTTGAACTCGCGCACGAAGGGTTCCGTACCATTATCTATAATAATATCTACCTAGGTACCTATTTACCTAACTACATTAATTCAATTATTCAATTTTATACTTTTGAGTAGAATAAAGTCGGTAAAGTCGGTAAAGTGGCGCCGCCTGCCAGCGCAATTGCGCCACATCTTTCATTGGTTTATGGTTCATTGGCATTATGGTTTACTGAAAGTAACGAAACTATTAAACTAAATAATAATTAAACTAGATGGCGCTAAAAATGCCAAAATCACGTTTGTTGTATGGGAGCCTCCCTTCTATATTTATTTTATTCTGTTTTTAGTATTTGTTGTTCTAGCAGCAACAGAAATACATAATCTGTGAAAATTTCAACTGTCTAGCTATCACGGTTCATGAGATACAGCCCTGTGAAAGACAGACGGACAGACGGACAGCGAAGTCTTAGTAAAGGGTCCCGTTTTTACCCTTTGGGTACGGAACCCTAAAAACTGAAAGTGCTTTTTCTATTGTCAGGATGACATTTGTTGCGGGTACAAATCTTCAGTTTGAAATCATAGTTCAGATCTCTGACCACAGGCAGTGTACCCAAAGGACTAGGTATTACTTACACATATTATTAATAATGTAGTCAATAGCACGAGTGAGTTTCTATACTATCTATCTATTTCTAAGACCCTTTGTTTTGAAGTATTCTCAGTGGCAGCTAAAGGTTCATAATTGCGTTTGGTTTTGGCACCCAAATCCGATAGACCTTTATTTGGTATGATTTATGATCGACTATGATTTATTTATTAGTCTCCCGTGACCTTGGTGTTTTAGGTGTTTTGTGTTTTTAGGGTTTCGTAGTCTACAAGAAAGCCTTATAGTTTTGCTATGTCCTT
Organism: Hydriomena furcata; assembly: GCA_912999785.1. Taxonomy (NCBI): domain Eukaryota; kingdom Metazoa; phylum Arthropoda; class Insecta; order Lepidoptera; family Geometridae; genus Hydriomena; species Hydriomena furcata. The sequence goes on from OU538829.1 coordinate 12,312,979, forward strand.
CCGTCCGTCCGTCCGTCTGTCCGCAGCTTAGCTTAGAGACTATTAGTGCTAAAAAGCTGTAATTTAGCAGGAATATACAATACATGTAGAATAAAAACTTAACAGATATTTTTTTAAAGATACCTCCCCTACGTGGGGGATGTTGCGATGGTGTGCGATATCGTTGGAATCGTTCAAAACTTTCGTGAGTTGTACTACACATTATTACAACAACGGGAAATTACTCACGTAAATGATAAATTGTCAACTTTTCGATTAAGGGATCCGTTTGTGAAATATTAAGCTTTAAATATTAGTGCCAATTTTTGTTAGAGTCGAGTGTCCTCCTTGGCCAAGTCACATAACATTCTATAATAATAAAGAAATCGCAGTAAAGAACCTCAGACTTGACACGACTTTGTCTAGATTTCATTACTTTTTAGAGATAAACAAGCAGCTCCATCGAGACTTGGCTAGTTTTTTACAGAATGTTTTTGGTGGGATTTCACTTCTTTTTGTAGAAACGTGGGCTTATTGATTTATTTTATTAGATTTTCTTATTTGACACAGTTTTTTTTCTTTTTATGAGTAGTTTTTTTATTATAAAATCAAATCGTAAGCGCGTTTAAAATACAGTCAGCGCCATCTAGCGACGGGTGCGGGGGATCACCGCCACTCTTAGTCCAATGCATTATATTTTGATCAAATTTTGAGCGAAATTAATATTTTAGTTTATTTAATTTGTTAATTTGTTTATTCAATTTGTGTAATGTTCGAGTAGAATAAAGTTACTCGTTCGACTATTTCTTCTTGTAAACTTGTAAGTATAAGTTAAGTAGGTATAAAAGCCAGTCTAGTCTTATCCAGAGTTTTCCTTTAATTTTATTGCGTACTAGCAGTCCGCCCCGGCGTCGCACGGATGTAATTATGATATTATAGGTAATTTTTTTTCACCTTGGGTTAAATTATCGAATTTTTCATAAGGATCCCTAATAAAACATTTAGTATCGCAGACTTTTTTTGTAGATATTGATGTCCTCTTTAAAACTGTACTACATCTTTTTGCTCTATTGTCAACAATTTCCGCAGAGTACGCGATATAAGGATTTTTTTTGGATTTTTTTCACACGTTGGGTTACATTATCGAAGTTTTCATACGGATCCCTAATATTTTTGAAAATATACTATAGCCTATGTTCATCAGGGATAATGTAGGATTCTAATGGTGAAAGAATTTTTCAAATCGGTCCAGTAGTTGAATATTTTTTGTAAAGGCGGTATGTCGATCTCTAATAGTTTGGTTAGGCTCTTGTGTTTTCTTATCAGGGTCACCAGGTACTCCAGATCTTCGATTATCCTAGTTTTTATGGTTTTCCCTTTATGTGGCCATTAAACCCTAACTCTGTACCAAATTTCAGCTTTCTGAGTTTATGGGAAGTACTAGTTCTATTCTGATGATCATGAGTGAGTGAGTGAGTGAGTGAGTGAGTGAGTGAGTGAGTGAGTGTCTGTCTAAAATGCGAAACTTTGCTTTCGCTTAACTTCGTAACTAAATGACCTACAGACTTGAAATTTTGGATTTTAGGTATGTGATTATGGCTTACTGGATGACGAAAATTTCAGCGTTCTGGTCTTATCCAGAGGTTCTCAAATAGGGGCCTGAAAATGCGGCGAAATGGTTCCAGTAAAGGATGGTACGGCAGTGTTTGCTTCGCGCTCGACTTGGCGGGGGCACTGCCGTGCCCCCAAATAAAAAAAAAGGTAGACCCCAAGCCGTGTTTGTTGCCTGATTCTTCTAGGCTTGGTCGCGTGGAATCGGCGTAGCTTCACCTAGTTCCTAAGACGTTTCAAAGTGATCCATGTGATTTTATTGAAATAAATGATTTTTGAATTTGAATTTGAATTCCATCGTAACGAAGAGAATAAGTTGGATCCGAATTGGGTTAACTTGTGCTTTTTCGAAGAAGTTGTTGCGATATCAGGATATCGGTGAAAGGAATATTAATGAAGAGATCAAAAACATGCACCAATTTACAGTTTTGTAAGTTACCTAAGCCCTATTTTAAATTGCAATGTAAGTAAATAACTATGTAACTATGCTTGTTAAGGTGGAATCTTGCAACTCAATTTTGAAGCAGTTATCTTCAACTGATTGAGCTGATATTTGGAATACTTATCTAACTTTAGTGACAGCGAGCTGATCTGATGATGGAGTCAGGAGCTGTTAAACAATGGTCTGATTGACTAAAACTTTGCATACCTATCCATATCCAATGAAAATATAAAATTATGGTATTAACGAGCTGGTCTGATGATAAAGCTTATTCGAGCTTCATCATCAGACCAGCTCCAGTAGCCATAGGAACATAAACTACACAACATAACCACGTCGTTTGATTTGTATTGACGAGTACTAGAGCCCTAGAATTTATAAATGCTTTTTATTTTTTTATTTTTTTTATTACATATTCCTAATCAATTCGTTATAGTTACTTATATAAAATCATAATGAAATTAACTTTTATTACATTTTTTACTTATTTTTAAATTAAAAAACATTTTCTTTTGAGCAACTTTGACTCATAACTGGCACATTTTTAATTCCAATAATTTATAACTCGACTCGTTATTGCAAAATAACTAATATTTAAATAATATTTTTTTAAGTTATCAAATTGATATTTTTTTAGATATTTATATGATGGTTTTATAATATATGCGTTGCTTTCAGTTGCTGTCGCCTTTGACTTTCATAACGCCTATAAAATACCCCAAAAGTGCCGAGATGATGAAACATAAATGAAATCTCTAGCACTCCTCTGATACTTCAAGACTGTCTGAATATTCATAACATTAGCAAATACCACGTTCCTTGAGAATGTATTACCAGCTTTCTATATATTTTTTGAGGAAACGTCTGTATGTTTGTTCACCTAAATATAATAATAATATTGAAATAATTTATTTTTCTCCTACAAGGTAGATACAGACTTAAGGGTATGTAAGGTTCATCTGTTTAGCGAGAGACTGGTGCCTGAGACAGGGTTAAAAAAAACCTGTAATACAAGCCGTGTTGGCCGAGTGGGAGGTACCTCGACTTTTAATATGAAGGTCTTGGGTTCGAATCCCGGCGTGCATCAATGGATTTTTGAAAAATTATATGCATATAAAAACACGTGCTCAAAACGTTGAAGGAAAACATTGTGAGGCAACCAGTTATTCTTATAAGCGGCGATGGGCTTGCAACCTGTTACGTGTGGAGTGCTTACTACTGCAAAAATGAGGGCATGTGCCAAATATAATGTTTGGACGTGCCTCTGACTACCCCCACTAGACATCTTTAAAGGATCTAAGCGTGTGGAGATCTGAGAGGATGTCTACCGTACTTGGGAATTACAGTCGTGATCTTATTTCTATTTCTATTTCTTTCCTTTTATAAATAAGAATATGGCTATTTATCGCGTTTTAACTTGTTTTGCTGACGTTTTGAGACAATTCAAATATGCTCTTTATCATGAGCGTCACTCCAGACTATACTCGACGGTAGATCAACAAATACACTATAGTTTTAAATCTATGCATACAAATAATAAAAATATATCTAAATAATGTACATTATAATACAAAGTTTAACTGGAAGAAAATGATCACAATCACTATCTTTCATGTGTTTATATCTACTTTACCTATTGCGTGTAACATTTCTGTCAAGGAGACAAAACCGAAGGCAAAATCCAATAAGACAGCATACCTAACTCACGAGCAGAGTCAAGATGTCACGTCTTGAAAAGTCTGTTTCTACATGTAGAATTGTAGAGCCTTTTCACTGCAATGACTAATTAATTGTGACGCAGATTTCTTGAGATTTTCAGTGCTTTTTACTAAATACAAGCTTTGACCCGCGACTTTGTCCGCGTAGATTCAGAGTGTATTTACTGATTCGATACATGAATTCAATCGGTTATCTTTTTCACATAGTAGGTACAAGCTTTAGTTTGTAGATGGCGTTGTGTACTAAAAATAAAATACATTTCAGATTCAAATAAAACAAAAAAACATGATTATCATGTTTTGAGGTTGAATGCAATACCTAATCTGTAAAATTTCATAGTAACTATTTACTGTTTATGCACCTATACCTACGCTTCTGCGTAGGTATTGTATTGGAAGCGTAGGTATAGGTGCCTAAACAGCATAAAAAGCGTAGGTATTGTGGCACTCAGTACCAATTTGGTATGAATATCAGACCATGATAATCATGTTTTTACAAAATAGCCTTTTGTTCTTGTGTAGAAGGCAGAAAGTTTTCATCGCAAAATCTCGTAACAATTTATTTTATCTCAAGGCACAAACAAAATTTTATTATAGGTCTACATAATAATCTGAAATCTCGTTTCACATGCTACCAATAGGTTTATCGTCTTAAAAGTTCCAAAGTCACTTTAAAATTTACAGAGACATTCCGGCTGAATAAAAACAGCTAGAAACTTCGCAGACAAGTTTCAACTCTCATAACTTTGGAGCACAATATTTTAGCGACAACTTTATTCTGCGGTAGATATTTCAAAATGAACAAGTTTTACAGGAGCAGTCTGCTAAAGCTATAAAGTTTTTCGGGAAAGGAAACACGGCAATGCCGATCTTGTTTACGATCTATCAGAAATAAAATAAAATTAAATTTTAAGTTTTTTTTCTTTTCCAATTTAATAACATTTGCGAACTGCTTCCCCATAAAAAATAAAGTCATTAAATTAAATATCATCCAATACTCTTTCTAGTTTTCGATTACAAAGAAACTTATTGACCTAAAGCATCATAATCTAAGTTTTTTTTTTGTATTTTCTTAATTAATTCGTAACGTCAAACGTTACTGTTTTAAAAGTTCCGTACCCGAAGGGTAAAAACGGGACCCTATTACTAAGGCGATGTCGCTGTCCGTCTGTCTGTCTGTCTGTCTGTCTATCTGTCACAAGGCTGTATCTCATGAACCGTTATAGCTAGACAGTTGAAATTTTCACAAATGATGTATTTCTGTTGCCGCTATAACAACAAATACTAAAAACAGAAAAAAGTAAGTTGTTAAGTGGGGCTCCCATACAACAAACGTATTTTTTTGCCGCTTTTATAGATAATGGTAGAGAACCCTTAGTGCGCGAGTCCGACTAGCACTTGACGGGTTTTTCTACATAACCTATTTGCTTAGTATATTCTTTTGCAATTAGATTAATATTCCACACGTTGGTAAGTTTTGCCCAGCATCCTCTAAGAAGAATGAAATGCAAAATCTAATAGCGAGAGAATCACGGCCACCTGCAGACGGACCGTTGAAAGGGTTTACCCATAAAATAACAAGTTCTAAGATTCTTTGATTAAATAATAAATTGTTTGTACGAAATCTTGGTATCTCAAATCTTGCTGAAATATAACCAAAAATAATTTTGTTTATTCAGAGTTTTTGATACCAGTGCTTTTGCTGTGGCTTGGATTATAAAATACTAGCAGTCCGCCCCGGCGTCGCACTGGTGTAATAATGATATTATAGGTAATTTTTTACACCTTGGGTTACATTATCGAAATTTTCATAAGGATCCCCGATTAAACATTTAGTATCGCAGACTTTTTTTGTAGATATTGATGTCCTCTTTAAAACTGTAGTACATCACTTTGCTCTATTGTCAATAATTTCCGCAGCAAATGCAATATAAGGATTTTTTTTTTTAAATTTTCACACTTTGGATTAGTTTTCATACGGATCTCTAATATTTTCAAAAATATTCTATAGCCTATTTTCATCAAGGATAATGTAGAATTCTAATGGTGAAAGAATTTTTCAAATAGGTCCAGTAGTTTCGGAGCCTATTCGATACAAACAAACAAACAATCAAATCTTTCCTCTTTATAATTATATATTATACTTCCAAACGATCTTATTTATTTCTACTGAATACATTCAATTGCGTGTTTGTATTTGAGGGGTAGCGATATTGTCGAGCTATTTAATTATCGTCAACCCGAAAATGTATTTACTCAGTAAACGTACTTATGCTTACAATGGACACAAGGATAATCTAAATATATAATACTCTTGCATTACTAACTGACTGATCTATCAACGCACAGCCTAACTGGTCCTAGAAACTTGAAATTTAGATGGTAGGTATTACTTTTGGTGAGGAGGGGTGCTCTAAGAAAGGAATTCCCGAAAATTTCTCAATAAGGGGTGCAGTTTAAGTCTGTTTGAAAATAATCCCAAATGAACGAAGTGGCAAGGGATTCAACTAGTTCCAAAATAAATTTAAGTTAATATCACTTGAGGTACATTTACTTTTCTAGGTATAGTGTTAACATTCTCGTGGGTGTGCAAGGTGGTTGGATCATTTCCCCATTCGGTTTCAGACCTGGGCTTTCAATAGTGGGACCTTGTGCAGACTATCAGGTACTATACGGCAAGGTAGACATCGGTATACGCATACGCCTGTTTCTTGGATTTGTCCAAGACCTTTGATACCGTGGCTTTGGCACAAATTTAAAGTACATTGCGTTGCGAGTTTGTTGCGACCGAAGTTGTCTCTTTACAAAGGAAATGTTATCTTTACCAACGTAATCAAGTGAAATGGCCGGGAGATTTGTTCGAGTCTTATGGCATGGATGGTGTGTGGCAGGGCGGAACTATTTCTCCTCTGCTGTTCAACATTTATGTTAATGATCTCATCGTCGAACTCAGCATAATTAGTTAAATAAGTTTCGTTTTCATCTATTTTTAAGTCATTGATTTTTGTATTAACATAAACTGCAATAATTGAATAATAATTGTATAGCACGCACGCGGTTTTACGTTGGTTTGTTGATTTTCCGAATCAAAAGGTAAAGTCAACCGGAGAAACAAGGGTCGTATAATTAATGTAAGCATTGAAAATTATTCACGCACCAGAACTGTTTATTTCTGAACTGAATGAATGATACGATTGCAGTTATTAAATCATGAAATATTCATGAGGTAATTTTCTGCACCAGTCGGTGTGTTTTCAATTAAAAATTAATTTTGATATTGATGAACGTCAATGAACGGAGAGACGTGATTTCGATTTTAAAAATACGATTTAATTATTAAAATACAACACTAGCAGTCCGCCCCTACTTCGCACGGGACCAATGAAGAGTACAGGCCCATTTTTGATACTTATTATTTTTATATCCTCATGACACGTTTTACATTGGTTAGTATATAATTTTTTTATTATAACGTCAAAATATACTTATTATTTTATTTTATTTATTTGACATAAAGAAATGTTACACAATTTATTTTGAATCCATAGGCTCCCGAACTAGTATAAAACTGTGTTTCAGGAGCCGGTGGCTTCTCCCATCCCAGTAAATTCTGTTATTTCTAAATTATGCCAAAATAAAAGTAACAATAATTTTAATTTTAAATTACAAAAACAAAGTTATATAAGCACCCATTGAAGTAATCAACAAAAGTTTGAGTGCTGGTCAGAAGGAGCAAAAAAAAACAACAATAAAAATGCCTATAAAAATAACTAGGTATATCTGTGTACAATAAAAATAATTTATGGTGTGCTTGCGTGCGTTGTGTGTGACTCTATTGAATATTTTTGTATTTGTTTAATGTGCATGTACGTATTGTAACATTATTTCAATTTTCAATAATTACATTTTATGGAAATAAAATATAGCCTAATGTTACTTTGCTTACTGTGTAGATTTGATTAAAGAGTTTTTAAAATTTATCCAGTAGTTTTTTAGTTTATTCGGTTCAAGCAAAATACAAATAGGTATACAAATTTGACCTCTTATAGATCTAGATCAAGGAAGCTAACTTTTTGAGTTAGGTCAAGACTACGTAAAAGATGAGTAAAAAATAATTTGAAAAGCTAAGCTACAAACTATGAACTAAAATTATTTTATTGCGTGTAAAATAATTAACTTATTCTCTTTTTAGTAACGTTTCCTCATAAAATTATTTGTACGCTAAAGGAGGTAAGGTACTTTTGTAGAGAAATTAAAGTACAGACTATGTAGGTGCCTAAAATCTGGAGGCACGGCAGTGCCCCCGCCAAGTCAAGCAATAAAGCGGCACGGCTGTACCATCCTTTTCTCGAAGCAGTTCAGGCCATTTTCGACCCCCTATAACTTCGTTGTGGATAAAACTAGAAGCTTGAATTTTCAGTAACCAAGCAGTCACTATATAAACACGGTATATTTCAAATTTCATTCAATTTGAACCAGTAGTTTAAGAATTATAACTAGTCAAAGTTTCCTATTTTGTCACTCACTCACTCACTCACTGACTGACTGACTTAAGGCACTTCTAGCAGACATATAAGCTTCAAATTTAAAACACAATTAGTGTTTAGTGTAAAAATCCTAAAAAAACCTGTCAAGTGCGAGTCGTATTCGCGCACGTCGAGTTCCGTACCATTATCTATAAATCACGTTTCATTTATTTTATTCTGTTTTTAGTATTTGTTGTTATAGTGGCAACAGAAATACATCATCTGTGAAAATTTCAACTTTCTAGCTATCATGGTTCATGAGATACAGCCCTGTGATAGGCAGATGGACTGACAGACCGACAGACCGACAGACAGACAGACGGACAGACGGACAGACGGACAGACGGACAGACGGACAGACGGACAGACGGACAGACGGACAGACGGACAGACGTACAGATGGACAGACGGACAGACGGACGAACGGACAGTAGAGTATTAGTAACAGGGTTCCGTTTTTACTCTTTAGGTACGGAACCCTAAAAAGTAGGGCTATCTACAAGAATAAATGAGATGCCATCAAAAACATAACTTGTAAAAAAAGCCAAGTCTCGCAACGCAACTCAGTTATTCTACCGTAAAAAGTAGTGAGATCCATGTAATACCAAGTCGGTTAATTTATTCAGTTCCTACTTTAAGGGTCCTTCTGACTTATGTTATTACGTAAATAGCTAACATTTACGTAATAACTTAAGACAGAAGGACCCTTATTCAAATTCAAATTCAAATTCAAATTTCAAATTCAAATTCAAATTCAAATTCAAAAATCATTTATTTCAATAAAATCACAAGGATCACTTTGAAACGTCTTAGGAACTAGGTGAAGCTACGCCGATTCCACGCGACCAAGCCTAGAAGAATCAGGCAACAAACACGGCTTGGGGTCTACCTTTTTTTTATGATCCTTTCCTTAATGCTATGTAGAGCTCCAGTGTGGTGCCAATCGAACAAGGTGAAGGCTCAAACAAGAATAATAATTAAAAGTTAAAAGTACCTACTACTCAAGTACGTAGGTACAGCAATAAAAAAAAATAACTAAAGAGCTTCAGCACAAATTCAAAAAGCAACACACGCTACACTTGATTTAGAATTAAAACTTACAGATAAAATAACTATTTGCTTAAAAATAATTAAAGTAGACAAATGTTACACAAAATGAAATTAAGTACCTAAATCAATATTTAGCTGTCGAGTGGCAGAGCGACATCAGGCCACGAGGATTTATCATTTATATAATCATCTACAGTATAATACGCTTTGTTTATAAGATTATTCTTTATATAGGCTTTAAATCTTCTAACGGGAAGTTTTGTTGCGTTTTCTGGCAGTTTATTATAAAATAGTATACAATTCCCCATAAACGACCCCTTCACTTTTTCTAATCTAAATTTGGGTATGTACAATTTGTTCTTATTTCTTGTGTTAATACTATGTACATCACTTTTTTTCTTAAAGAAAGCCATATTCTTATGAGTATACAGTAAGTTTTCATATATATATTGTGAGATTACTGTGAGAATGTTAATTTCTTTAAATTTTTGTCTCAAAGAGTCCCGGGACTTCATGGATATGGACTTCATGTAGGTATTACATGGATCTCACTACTTTTTAAGGTAGAAGAACTGAGTTGCGTTGCGAGACTTGGCTTTTTTTACAAGTTATGTTTATGATGGCATATTTATTAACAAGTATATATTTAATATTGAAATAACTTTAGGTGAAACTATATGTAACAATACATTTATAAATAAGTATACCATAGTGCCCCTAATATAATTATTGTTTATTTATAGCTAGATATTATACATGTATCTCATGACGAATGACGATCACGAGGAAGTATCTGAGGAAGAAACTAAAGATGTTGTGATCACCACTGAGGGTAGGAAGTTGATGATAATGAAATAGAAAATTTTAAACTTTTTGCTTTTAACATTTTCTTCTTAGCTTTTTTCGGATTACCAAATAATGATCACTGAAGAAGTTTACATTGACATTTTTCACGAAAACAGTAAATTTGTATAAAGTGTTGTTTTACTTGAAGATTGTAGATAACCAGGGGGGTTAGAATGAACCAGTATCGTATCGTCCAAATGTCAAAACTGACACTTTAACTATACAAAAAGTGTCAGTTTTGACATTTGGACGATACGTTGTCGATACGACAGTGGTTTGTACTCAGGGCACTGATAATTTAAGGTGATAAGTGAATTTTTTGACGTTTTGTATGGGCTGAGTCTACCCGGATAAGACGGAAAAAGTGATAAAACTGCATCTTCAAAAACCATCAAATTTAAAGAAAAATTGTCTTTAATTTAGCTAGTATGATTATCTAACGAATTATATAAAAATGAACTATTTAGCTATTCATAGTTTTGATTAAAAACGAAACTTGAATTTTTGAAGAGCGAACTTTGGAAAATAAATCTACCGAGAAAAGTTTCACCAATCGTGTTTCTGTCTTTAATTTATCTAGATTAAATCCTTAAGTTATCTTTGCCATAAAAAACAAAACTGTATGTTTTGTGGTTATTTAGAAAAAAACGATTCTTCATTCATCAAAAACATTTATTACTCGTCTTAATATGGATCACGTAACATTTGTAATCAGTTATTTTGTTCCGAATAATATTTAGATTTAGCGAAATGGGGTGAAATCACTAATGAGCTGAACATCGTAAACCATAAACGGCTATTATATCAACGTGTACAAAGTTTATTTAACAACCGACAGATGCAAACTTTGTAATGGAAATTCCCCACGTGCTGGCAGCCTAATCTGATTAAGAGCCAAAGGGGGGATGTCTAGTGAGGCCGCAACCGCGTTGTCTGGTGACGCGAATAGTGAAATGCCCAGAGCAAACACTTAGGAAAATATACCACTTGACACCCTTGCTAGTAGCCTGGCATAGATATTCATATCAAAAGTTACATTATCATCGAGTAACATAGGATATTTTTTAATTACATTATATTCCCACCCAGGATATACATTTGTGTGATGAACAGAGATGTTTGTTCTGTGTCTTGGTGTTAATATGTATAATAAGTATGTATTTACATAAAGAAAGAATATAATAGTATTCTATCAGTTATCTGGTTCCCATAGCACAAATTTTGCTTAGTTTGAGGCTAGATGGCACGGTGTGTGAAGTCCGCCAATATTTATTTATTTAACATCATACAAAGACAACCCTCAATCTAATTTTTTCTAATATAGAATAGACTGAGAAGTCGAAAATGCGTTTATAATTATGAATCTCATGAAAAAGTAGTGCGTAGCCGGGGTGGAGTGCTAGTATTATAAACATAACATAACACGTTACGATATGATATGATACTCGTATTGTATCGTTGAATTGGTTTTTTTACCGTGCTTATTACATAATTATACATAACATAAAATTATTCAAAAAAGAATAGATTTGTTTCTATAATAATTATGGTTTTTATTTTCAAATCATAAAGAAAAAACTGTGTTTGTAATAAAATAACTTCCAAAACGTGTAGATGACCTTTAAATAATTAAAACCGTATATGAATAATACTCGTAAAGAAAGGTTTAGGACAAAGTTTTTGAAATTATTTAGGGTTTAATATATCCAATGATTATTATATTTAGAATGTTGGATTTGTTGAAGTTGAAGGCTGAAGAGAACACGATATTGTTTAAATGATATTATGACATCATAGAAATACTATTGTTATTGTTATTTCTATGATTAGAAAAAAAAACTCTAAATATACGCTAAAATCTTCAAAATTATATATTATTTTGAAACTGGAAAGATATCATCTCCTGTGGCAGGTATTATGTTAAAATAGAACTCGTCGTACTGTTTTACCTAATATAATTTTATTTAGCACTGTATTGTGTGAATGTACGTTATAGTAGTTTACATGATCCTAATAGGTTGGTGAGGTATTAAATATAAACACGTCCGCACAGTTTGGGTCTCCCCGTTTATTCTACGATTCATACACTTTTACATATATGCTGACTTAGAACTATGACGCTATTACTAAGTAGGTACTTAAAACTACACACACACTACATCAACCCCCTAAAAATTTAAAAAAAAAAATAGTTACTAAATTTTTTTTTTTTTTCATTTCAATCTTATAACTATTCCTTATATAATTTTGTTCTATTTTTATGCAATATTACAATTTTTCCATTCATATTAATTTTTACATTTGAAACCAAGTCTTCAATTACAACATATGGACCTAAGTACAATGTATCCAATTTACTACCGGTTTCATTTTTCAATAACAAGAAATCACCTGACTTGTAAACAATTGGATTGATGGACTTATCGTAATTCTCTTTCCTTATCTGTTTGCTCTTAATCAAATTACTTTTTGCATCACTTTGAGCTTTTTGCAATCTATATTTGAATTCTGATACATAATTATCAAAATTATAAATTGGTTCTACATTTTGACATAAATTACTTGGTAGTCTACACAATTGACCAAATACTAGCTCGTATGGAGTATATTTTGTTTCAGAATGAACAGTAGTATTAAAAGAAAAACACCAATATGGTAACCATGAACTCCAAGATGATGAATGATTATTCGTTTGTATCCTTAAATAAGCTCCTAATACCTTATGAGTATTTTCTAACGCTCCAATACTTTGATGATGATAAGCTGATGCTATTGTTTGTTTTATGTTCAAAATGTTACACATCTCTGACATTACTTTAGAGACAAACTCTGTACCTCTATCACTCGCTATTTCTTTTGGAATTCCATAACGTAAAACAAAATTTTCTGCAAATACTTTAGCAACCTCTGTGGTCGATTTAGTTTTTAAAGGAAAAGCTTCAACATATTTACTCAACTCACATTGCAGTGTTAAGATATAACAGTAGCCATTATCATCTCTGTCTATTGGACCAACTATATCCAGAAATACTTTATCAAATGATGAAGATGCTGTTGTTGTCACCGTTAATGGTTCTTTATGTATTTTAGTATATTTCTGTTTTTGGCATTCAACGCACTTACCTACGTAACACCTTACGTCTTTTTCTAGCGATGGCTTACATCGCTATAATACTTTTTAATATTATTAACCATCCTTCTCACTCCTACATGACCACTACTTGGTAATAAATGAAAATCGTTCATTATAACTTTTTTCTCTTCTTCTGTATATATTCTTTGAACGTCTTTAACAATACATATTCTTGGTAAATTACTATATTCATTTTTAGCAATAATTTTAGCTAACCATTCAATAAATGCTTTATTTTCTCGCTTTTTTATAACTGTTATTTCTTCTATATCTATATCTTTGCACATAATTGCCAGTTCTTTCAATAAATCGTCTCGCGAGTTTACTGATAAAGAAGATTGGCTTGCAAGTACACTATTTTTACTTTTACAATAACATAAGTTACGATTCTTGGATATTAAAATATCTTCTACTTTATTATTTAACATTCTGCGCAGTTTCTGGTCTGGTAATATAATTAATTCTACGTCTGATTCGCTTTTCTTGAGTACCTCTGCGATTTTAGGGTGATCAGTCCTATTATCACTTGAAGTCTCACTAGTCTCACTCAAATTCTTTCTCACTTGTGCTCTTGTCATCACACACATCACCTTATTATTCATTTCTTTCAACTCATCTGATGTAATGATTATCCTAGATAAGGCATCTGCTACCACATTGTTCCTACCTCTGACATACTCTACCTTAAAGTCATACTCTTCTAATAAAAGTCTAAATTTTGTCAATCGACTGGATGGATTAGTCATATTAAATAAGTACAGCAATGGTTTATGGTCGGTCCGTATAATAAACCTTTTTCCATACAAATATGGTCTAAAATATTTTATTGACCATACAATAGCTAACAGCTCTTTTTCTATCGTTGCATAATTTAACTCTGCTTTATTTAAACTTCGACTAGCGTATGCAACTGGTTTTTCATTACAATTACACAAAACGCTTCCTACTGCAAATCCAGAACTATCTGTTTGTAAAATAAATTCGTTTTTCGGTGAAAAATCTGGATAATCTAATATAGGTGGATTCGAAAGTAGCTTTTTAAGGGTTTCAAAAGCATTCTTGCATTCTAATGTCCATTCAAATTGTACATTCTTTCGACATAATTTATTTAATGGTAAAACAATCTCTCCAAAGTTATGAATGAATTTACGATAATAATTACTAAATGCAACAAAGCGCTTGACGTCATCCGCACATGTCGGTGTTGGGTAACATTCTACAACACGAATTTTTTCGGGGTCAGGTAAAATACCTTCCGCTGATATTACATGACCTAAATAAAGAATTTGTCGTTTTAAAAATTCGCATTTTGACGGATTTAGTTTTAGATTAACTTTTCGCAATCTTGAAAACACTGACATTAAATTTTTATTATGATCTGTTAAATTTCTACCAAAAATGATTAAATCGTCTAAATAAATTATACATTTTTCATAGTTAAGGCCTGACATAGCTATAGTCATTAATCTACTAAAAGCTGAAGGACTGATTTTTAAACCCATAGGTAATCTACACATGTGGTACTGCCCTTTGTCTGTTGTAAATGCAGTATACTTTCTAGCCTCATCTTGTAACTTACATTGGTAATAACTTTGACTTAAGTCGCAGTAGCTGAAATAAAATGCTCCTGATAAGGATTCTAGTATATCAGTTATATTTGGAAGAGGAAACTTGTCATCCTGAATCCTTTCGTTTAACTGTCTGTAGTCAACTACTACTCTCCATTGACGTTTACCATTCTTATCCTCTTTTTTAGGAACTAACAATAATGGACTTGACCATTCACTGCTTGTTTTTTCTATAATCTCATTATCTAACATTTCACTTATCTGTTTATTGAGTTCCTCTTTTTGTGCAAAAGGTATTCTATACTGTTTCCTGTAAACAGGCGTTGCATTTTCTTTTAAATGAATAGATTGTTCATAAGTATTTGTAAATGACAATTTATCGCCTGGTAAATGAAAAATATCCGAATATTTTGCACATATCTGTTCAATTGATAGCTCCTCGTCTTTATTTAAGTATGAACGTAAATTAAGAATTGAAAATAACTTTCGTACTCTTTCCACACTCACTTTCGGTCTTTCAAACTTACAAAAGTCATAATTTTCTAATGAATCTACTTCGAGCTCATTCAAACTGACTGATACTTCTCTATCCGTTGTATTCATAAGTCGTATTGGTATTTTACCATTTATTGGCCTAGTTATTACACCGGCAAGAAAAATTCCCTCTTGTATCTCTTTCGGGTAAATAACGCAATCATAACTAGCGCGTGTGGGCAAATATTTGATTACCTCACATCGCGGTGCGATATTCAAAATATGCTGATAATAATTCATTGGTAATGTTACTTTATTCTGACCCGTTCTTAGAGATAGAGTATCTGAGTCATAATCTATGACGCCCTTATGTTTCTTAATAAAATCTTGACCTAATATACCTATCGCTTTACATGGTAAGTTTTTAAAAACATAAAATTTATGATTAAAATCAAATCCCTCATATTGCAATGGTAAATAAACAAATCCCTCAGATTTCAAAGTTCCACCGATACCATTTATACTTAAATCGCTTTTATGTAAAACTAAACTAGCCATATCTAATAATAATTCATACTTAATTGCTGATAAAGAGGCCCCTGTATCTACTAAAAGCTCTAACTCTAAATTATTCAAACTAAAATAAACCCAATTAATGCTATCGCAAGCTAAAACCTGATTAGGTACGAAAAAATTCGTCTAACTCCTGATTTTCTTCCTCTTTGCTATCATTTCCAACATGTTCGTTTGTCGTGAAATGATTTAAAGTTCTATAATTAGAACGATTGGCAAAATTACCACGATTGACGTAGTTACCACGATTACCGCGCACATACCTGGTACCTCGAGTTGATGCATCAGCACCTCGCGCGTGACCAGCTGCACCGTAACTTGACGCTCCACGCGTGCCGCTTCCTTGCCACGTGCCTTGCTGTCGGTATTGCGACATCGGTCGATACCAATTATTACCGCGATGTCCACGACTGCTGTAATTAAAACTGTTATGCCTACCTCGACTCCTACGATTGTATGAGAAAACCTGTTGGTTTGAAAATGAGTTGGTCTCATCCTCTGCTACTCTCATGGCATCTTTTAATGCATTTAAATTACGCGCCGCAATTATGGTACCTATTCTTTGGCTTCTCAACCCATCCGAAAAACACTTTATGGCATTTTTTTCATTTATAGGTTGCAGAACCTTGTACGCAGCCTGATCTCCGTTAGCCTGAGAAATGGTTAAGTCTACAAATAACTTTTCTATTTCTTCACCAAACTCTTTTACTGACCTATCACCTTGTTTAATTTTTTTGCAATTGCGATTGCAAGGCCGTATCCGATTTTCGAGTGAGTAAATGTGTATGCATATCCTTTAAAAGTAAATCAACGGAGCTATAAGAAGTAGCTAAACGCATCTTTGCTCCACTAGTTAATCTGCTTTTCAAAACAAAATTTACTAACAGTTTTTTACCATCATCAGAAAGCATCGAATCATACAGCTCTATAGCATCTATAAGTTCTTTCGTAACTTGCTCCTCACCAGTCATTTTAGGCAACAGGCTTACAGCCGTTTTTAGACAAAACTTTTCTCCTGACATGTTATCAGATTCTAATTTACTACTATTTGTACCACACAACACAAAATTTACCTCTTCTGCAAATAATAATATTTTACAATAACATTCATCAATAGCGGAACATAGTAAAATTAATTTCTTAGATGCGCCCTCTGGCAAACAAGTTAATATTTCTTTAAATCTCTTATAAACAATCTTTGCATCGGAAATCTTTTTCTCAAAATTACTACCAATTCGTCTCTTAGGACCTAATTTACTTAAGTTATCTTTAAGATATTTTAACTCCTGATATATGTATATTTTCTAATTTAAGTTCTAATGACATAATCCGTAAATATTACCAAATATAATTAAAAAAAGAAATCATTATCTTACGTATAAAACACACCGATCTAGTTAATTACGCAACGCAACGCACTTTTATTTCCACTCACGTTACACTTTGGGCTCGATGTCATCGCCGGTACGCACCTCCCTGGGACGACGTCGGTAGCTCACGCGTGACAGGACACGCTCCAAGGCAGCACTCCTCAGCTGCTTTTGCATCCAGCTCTGATGGCACCGTTTGTATAGGTAGAACGCTCCAATAAGCACAGCCAACAGCATACAGCCACAAATAATCGAAAGAAGAACGTTGTTCGCCTTCAGATGCTCGACAGTCGCCTCGGCATGGTTATCTCCACCAGAAGATGTTTGCGCGATGATCACTTGCTCTTTGGTATCTTCTTTACTTTGGCCTTTCCCCATGTCAGCTCAGTAGGTAGTAGATTCAAAAATAGTAATTACAAGTTGGCCTCCAGAGTTTCGATTTTCGCCAGTTCTTTTGGCAAGGTCGCCATGTATTGTGTGAATGTACGTTATAGTAGTTTACATGATCCTAATAGGTTGGTGAGGTATTAAATATAAACACGTCCGCACAGTTTGGGTCTCCCCGTTTATTCTACGATTCATACACTTTTACATATATGCTGACTTAGAACTATGACGCTATTACTAAGTAGGTACTTAAAACTACACACACACTACAGCACATGCCCAAATTTTGCAGTAGTTAGCATTCCATACGTGACAGGTTGCAAGCCGATCGCCGCTTACAAGAATACTAGTTATTTATATTTTTCATAATATCAAAGTATCATGCAAACGCTAAGTCGAAACTCATGAATAACGGGTATTCTACTAATGCATGTTTGTGAGTGTGTATGTGTGTTTGTTACTCTTTCACGCAAATACTACTGAACAGATTAAAACGAAACATAACAGTAATATAACTTATACATCAGAATAACTCATATGCTACTTTTTATCCAGGTACCACCCGTGCGGACCCGGGGCGAGCAGCTAGTAATAACTAATCCTAAGGAGCGTCATACCTAAAGAATAGCTCAAAATGAACATACGGCTCCGTTAAACCATATTAATGCAAACGTTTTGAAACGCGCGTCGCAACTCGGCAGTTATGCAAACAAAATGTGCAGTCGACGTCGAGGGAATCCTAGTCTTATGCTAATCGAATCACAGTGGTTTGCCGAGATCTGTGCTTATGACTAAGTGAAATTTTATTAGGCTAAATGAACTACAAATACATTTACATTCTTGATTTTATCATCACGTAGTAGGAGAATGTAGTTTTTAATATCTGAAACAAAAACATGGTTTCAGTAAGTTAAAACGCAACTGGCCTTACAGTTCAGTTGGTAGTGTAGCGTACCTTCTAGTAGAGGTCATGCTCCATACTCTCTCCATACGTGACAGGTTGCAGGCCCATCGCCGCTTATAAGTTTACTAAATGGTTTCCTCACGATGTTTTCCTTCACCGTTTTAAGCACGTGTTTTGATACGCATATAATTTCTTCGAACAGTCGAAATCTATTGATACTTTTTTTTTTAAATAATTTAAATAATAACTTTATTTATTTCACTCACAAGATATATATGTAGTTTTTAAAGCCCTTGATCTCTGAGCTAGGTAATATATAACCTGTGATTCAGAAATCAAGTTCCTCTTCCATCCTTATTAACACTAATTTCAAGTGAAGAAATTTAACAAACTTAAAAGTAAGAAAAAAAAAAAGATAATAATGAGTAGGTTTAACAAATGATGAGAATAAACAAAAAGAAAAAGAAATTAAAATAAATGTATGTATACAAAGTGTTTAAACGTGTGTGTGTGTGTGTGTGGGTGTGTGTGTGTAGGTGTGTATGTGTGTGTGTGTGTGTGTGTGGTGTGTGTGTGTGTGTTTTGTTTAAAGCCACTAAATCAACATAACTATAGTAAAAATACACGCCGGGATTCGAACCCACGACCTTCACAATGAAAGTCGAGGTACCTCCCACTCGGCCAACACGGTTTATAATATAGTATCGTAAAAACTAAGATATAACTCACGTTGATTGCTGACTTAACCCCGGTCTTGGCCCCGAAGGCTGCCCTGATCTCCAAAACTGGCTGTACTTGAAAAAGTACCATCAGCACCAGTTTCTGATTGCTTAGAGACATTTTCTCCCAGCGAAGATTATAGACGAGCTCAGGAATTTCGTCAGCCTGAGAGAAGCAATTAATGGGGCAAGTTTACAAGGAAATTGTCTGTACAATCACTACATAGTATAAAGCAAAGTCGCTCTCCGCTTCCCGCGTCTGTATGTCTGTATGTATGTTTGCTTTTATCTTTAAAACTACACAACGGATTTTGATGCGGTTTTTTTTAATAGATAAAGTGATTCAGGAGGAAGGTTTATATGTATAATAACATGCTACCCGTGCGAAGCCGGGGCGGGTCGCTAGTTATCTATAAAAAACATATTTTTTAGGGTTTCGTACCCAAAGGGTAAAAACGGGACCCTATTACTAAGACTTCACTGTCCGTCTGTCTGTCACAGGGCTGTATCTCATGAACCGTGATAGCTATGAAATTTCACAGATTATTTATTTTTGTTGCTATTTAAGGGGGTTCCCATACAACAAAAGTGATTTTCATTGCCGTTTTTATAGTACGGAACCCTTTGTGCGCGAGTCGGACTCGCACTTGGCCGTTTTTTTTTTAATAATTAGTAAGTATTTTTGTTATAGCGGTAAAAGAAAAAACATCATCTGTGAAAATTACAACTGTTTAGCTATCACGGTTCATGAGATACAGTCTTGTGACAGACAGGCAGACGGACAGCGAAGTCTTAGTAATAGGTTTCCCGTTTTTACTCCTTGGGTACGGAATCCTAAATATTATACTCACTTGTATTCGTATGTTTTCCAACACAAATGACATGATGATTAGCTCTCCCATGTAAATTGGTATCATCAGTCCATACGATAGCAGTATTTCTGTATTCTGTGATCAATGAAAACAAAGTTTCAGTAAAAAAACAAAACACAAATTTGTTTAAAGTCTATATAAAAAAAAATAAGTTTTCTGTTAAAAAATATTTTTCAATGACAAGCTTTTGTAAAATCATTTAAATCATCGAGCACTTGTCTCTTAACATTGTCATTGGAACTTGACAAGAATGCAAAGTTTTTACTTAATCAGAGTATTGACTAAGGAGTTCCGTTGCGAGTGTCTGTTGAACAGCTCCTGACTTCATCATCAGATCAGCTTGCTGTCACCATCTTATTGCATTGTCACCAAAATGTAAAACCAAAGTATGTAAAATTTCAGCTCAATCGGTTAAGGATAACTGCTTCAAAATTGAGTTGCAAGATTCCACCTTAACAAACATAGTAACATACATTACATACATTGCAAGATAAATAAAAGCTTGTAAAATGGTTCCTTTTACAAAAAAAAACGGCCAAGTGCGAGTCGGACTCGCGCACAAAGGGTTCAATTAAAATATTAATTTTATTCTGTTTTTTGTATTTGTTGTTGTAGCAACAACAGAAGTACATCATCTGTGAAAATTTCAACTGTCTAGCTATCACGGTTCATGAGATACAGCCCTGTGACAGACAGACGTACAGACAGATGGACAGCGAAGTCTTAGTAATAGGGTCCCGTTTTTAACCTTTGGGTACGGAACCCTAAAAAATAGCTTACGATTACATTCGTGCAAGCATGGTAGAAACCCTATCAGATCTCTAAGCGCTCTGAACCTTAAAGATAGGGGTTAGTCACAACGAAAAGGATAAATTTCGCTTTTAAATCGTAGTATCTCTTTGTCATTCCTTTTTTTTCGATCTTTCAGTAATAATGCTTCTAAGTCCTAATAATAATGCGAAAGTTTGTAAATTTGTTTGTATATTTGTGTCTCAATCAGGCCTAAACGACAAAACGGATTAAAATGAAATTTGCTGTAGATAATTCCCGAATAAAACATAGAGTACTTTATAATACGAAAAACATCCCTGAAATAAAAAAAACGCAAAAGGGATGGCGCTGGTGTGCAAAAATTCTGACATTAGTGTCGACACTAGTCGTCATAGCAACGTGCGTTACTCTATGCGATTATCGAAATCAGGACAACGTCCGTCGCGGGTCTGCTAGTATATCTATACTAATACTAATATACTAATAATCACTACATAGTATAAAGCAAAGTCGCTATCCGCTTCCCGCGTATGTATGTATGTATGTTTGCTTATATCTTTAAAACTACACAACGAATTTTGATGCGGTTTTTTTAATAGATAGAGTGATTCAGGAGGAAGGTTTATATGTATAATAACATGCTACCCGTGCGAAGCCGGGGCGGGTCGCTAGTAATATAATATTATAAAGAGGAAAGATTTGTTTGTTTGTTTGTTTGTTTGCATCGAATAGGCTCCGAAACTACTGGACCGATTTATAAAATTCTTTCAAAAATCCTACATTATCCCTAGGCTATAGTATATTTTCAAAAATGTTAGGGATCCGTATGAAAACTTTGATAATGTAACCCAATGTGTAAAAAAAAAAAAAAATCCTTATATCGCGTTTGCTGCGGAAATTATTGACAATAGAGCAAAGTGATGTACTACAGTTTTAGGGACATTAATATCTACAAAAAGTCTGTAATACTATATGTCTAACTATTAGAGATCCCTATTAAAATTTTTAAAATGTAACCCAAGGTGTTAAAAAATTAGCTATAAAATCATTATTACACCCGTGCGACGCCGGGGCGGACTGCTTGTATTATATAAAAATATAGGATCACGACTGTAATCTCCAGGCATGGTAGGCATCCTCTCAGAATTTTAAGCGCTTAGATCATTGAAGATTTGTGTTTCGTATAAGCTATATTCAAGTAGGTAAAAATAAATAGGATCACGACTGTAATCCCCAATTACGGTAGACATCTTCTCAGATATCCAGACGCTTAGTTCCTTTTGAAGATGTCTAGTGGGGGTAGTCAGAGGCACGTCCAAACATTATATTTGGCACATGCACACATTTTGCAGTAGTTAGCATTCCATACGTGACAGGTTGCAAGTTGCAAGCCCATCGCCGCTTATTTGAACACTAACTGGTTTCCTCACGATGTTTTCCTTCTCCGTTTAGAGCACGTGTTTTGATGCGCATATTTTTCGGAAAGAAAAATCCATTTATTCTCGCCAGGATTCGAACCCACGACCTTCGAAATTAAATTCGATGTACCTCCACTCGGCCAACACGGCTTTTCAAGTAGGTAATTTGAGATACTTACAGTTCCTGAAGTCATGATCTGGTAGATCAAAAGGCCGCCTCCAAACAGGTTATGCAAGTAGATCCCAATTATGTTAACTCCAAACGCATCTTGTACATCTTTGAATATTCTGGTAACACAAAAGTTTTCACAAAGACATTTTTACACAGCGCCATCTATCCTCGAACTAAGCAAACCTTGTACCATAGAGTTCAGTTAACCAATAGATAAAAAAATATCTATTATTATAAATAACATAATACGACAACCAAATACAGAACTATTATAATTAATTATCTATTATTATAGAATATAGACTGGCCTCACAGCTCAGTTGGTAGTAACTCTGCCTTCTGCGCTGTAGGATGTGGGTTCGATCCCCACCCAGGGCAAATATTTGTGTGATAAACATAGATGTTTGTTCTGTGTCTGGGTGTTAATATGTATAATAAGTATGTATTTACAAAAATAAGTATATAAGTATTCTATCAGTTATCTGGTTCCCATAGTACAAGCTTTGCTTAGTTTGGAGCTAGATGGCGCTGTGTGAAATGTCCACCAATATATATTTATATTTATTTATTTATAATTTACTAACCATATTTTTTGTAAACAGTTTGTTTAATATATAAAATAAAAAATCTTTCTCCTGGGTGGGAATCGAGCCTACAACCTACTAACAACTGAGCTGTGAGGCCAGTTTGGCAAGCATTATAGAGTTAAATCATTATAATGTATGTATGTATGTATTTAAAAAAAAGTATATATTGTTTTGGCAAAAGCCGTGTTGGCCGAGTGGGATATACCTCGACTTTCAATCTGAAGGTCGTGGGTTCGAATCCCGGCGTGTATCAATGGATTTTTCTGTTCGAAAATTTATATGCGCATCAAAAATACGTGCTTACAACGGTGAAGGAAAACATCGTGAGGAAACCAGTTAGTGTTCAAATAAGCGGCGATGGGCTTGCAACCTATCACGTATGGAATGCTAACTACTGAAAAATGTGGGCATGTGCCAAATATAATGTTTGGACGTGCCTCTGACTACCCCACTAGACATCTTCAAAAAGAACTAAGCGTCTAAAGATCTGAGAGGATGTCTACCATACTTGGAGATTACAGTCGTGATCCTATTTATTATTATTATTTTTTATATTGTATTCCATCAGTAATCTGGGTCCTATAGTACAAGTTTTGCTTATTTTGGGGCTAGATGGCGATGTGTGAAATTTCCACCAATATTTATTTATTTATTAGTTTATTGGTATAGTGATTTTGTATCGATGGTGCCTCCCTCCCCTTTTATCCCAAAATTGTCCACTTCAATAGCGTTATTAATGATCTCGTGCAAAAAGGAAATGAATGGAAAATAAAGAACATTTTATTTGTAACAGGGACACAAACGAAAGACAACTTGATTATAAATTTAACATAAAGTACGCAGTGTGAATAATACTACAATGATAACAAATTATGTAATACCTATTATAAATTACAAAGAAAACCGATGAAAATGTTTCAACCATGAGACGATATTTTTAGGGTTCCGTACCCAAAGGGTAAAAACGGGACTCTATTACTAAGACTTCGCTGTCCGTCTGTCTGTCTGTCTGTCTGTCTGTCTGTCACAGAGCTGTATCTCATGAACCGTGATAGCTAGATAGTTGAAATTTTCACAGATTATGTATTTCTGTTGCTGCTATAACAACAAATACTAAAAACAAACGTGATTTTTTTGCCGTGTTTGTAGAGAATGGTACGGAACCCTTCGTGCGCGAGTCCGACTCGCACTTGACCGGTTTTATTGAATATAAATGAAGGAAATATTAGTCCCACATAAATATAATTTTCTTAGAACCAACTTTGGACTATTCACAATATAGAAAAACAAGCCAAGCGCGTGTCGGGCCAAGCACAGTATAGCGTTTCATAGTTTACACAGCAAACCATGTTATTCAGGTAATTTTCAATGATATTTGTACTAAATTTATTATTAATACTTCACCAAATACATTTTTTAAGTTGGCCGACGATTACTCGTTAACTTGAAAATCCTACTTTTAATTATAATACTACCAAGATAAAAATCATGTAACTAAATTTATGCAATACATGTCTGTTTTTTCCTCACAAGTGTGTTAAAAAGTGTGTATAAAACTCGTGAGCAACTTCCCTAGATTAGACACTCGGCTGATTTACACCCTCGCCTAAGGCTCGGGCAGCAATTCACAGCCTCGTGTGTAATGAGTAACTTAGCTCACTTGTATCATTATATACTATAATTATATATTTTCTTTCTTTCTTTCTTTTCGTGTTGATGCTTTTTTTATTTTTTATTGTTTTTAAATTGTTTTTGAATAGTATGTGGCCAAAATGCTTGTAATGTAAAAATCAAAAGCTACTTTATTAATAACAATGTATAATTTGGAATGACCAACTCACCTTCTTACAAAAGCGTAGTACCGGGTGACTCCAATAAGCTTGAACTTCGTCTCTTCCTGCGTCAGTTTCCCCTTGAACTCCTCTTTCAGACTATGCTTCAGTATTTTGACATGCCCCGTAAGATGGTACAAAAACGACAGGTACGTCATATCGAAAAGTACAATTATTGATACGGCAGTAACAACGCAGTATAACGTCACAACTTGCATAACTGCCCAATAAAAAAAGTTAAACTCGTAATTATTGGTGGGTACCCAAAAATGGACCATTGTTTCTAAGCGCATGGTTATGTTGTAGATCGAGTCGTTATTTTGAAAGTTGTGTATGATCGGGACAACAAAGAAGCAGGACGTGCAGACAGTGCATAATATTGAGAGGATGTATATTGACCAGCGCGTGTATGTCTCCGCTCTTATCAATATCTGAAAAGAATAAAATGGATACATTAAAAAAATAAAATTGGTTCACGACTGTAACACCCTAGTACGGTAGACATCCTCTCAGATCTCCAGACGCAAAGAATAGAGCAGTAGAATAAAGCAAAGTAATGTACTACAGTTTTATAGATAACATCAATATCTACAAAAAAGTTTATAATACCATGTGTCTAACTATTAGGAATCCGTATGAAAACTTCGATAATAAAACCCAAGGTGAAAAAAAATTACACATAAAATCGACGCCGGGGCGGACTGCTAGTATATTATACAAATACTCACTGTTATATACGTATGTACTCGTATGTTGCATTCCATAAATGAAAGGTTGCAAACACATCAGCACTTATACAAATAGTTACTGTTTTTCTTCCGATGTTTTCCTTTACCCGATTAAACTAGCACTTCTTGCAACTCAGTCGAGACTCGCCAACTATGCTAACGATATCACTACATAGTATAAAGCAAAGTCGCTTTCCGCTTCCCGCGTCTGTATGTATGTATGTATGTATGTTTGCTTATATCTTTAAAACTACACAACGGATTTTGATGCGGTTTTTTTTAATAGATAGAGTGATTCAGGAGGAAGGTTCATATGTATAATAACATGCTACCCGTGCGAAGCCGGGGCGGGTCGCTAGTAATATATATACAAAACATGGAAGAAAAAGTGCAATTGAAATGTCTACAGAGAAAATGTCTCGACAAGTTTTGTGTCGTGTGATGATTTGTTTATAATTTACTATTATAAAGAAACGAATAATTCAAAATCAATGAAATTTCTATGGGACTACCTCAGAGTCATCTTCTACAAGATTTTCACAGTGCATTTTTTTTTATTGTGTGAAGAAATTGACACAGCATTTTTCAACAATTGAAATCGTACCTATGACTAATCGTTGAACGTACCTACATAGAGGTAAATAAGTTGCTCTTGAATTGAGAATCAACCTCTTTTGTTTTTGAAGACACATTAAATATAAATACCTCTTTTACATGTAGTTGTTTATTAGTGCGGTAATAAGTGTAAATATGTATTTGTTCCATGTACTCCATCATGGCTTTTTTATACACCGACGTCCGTGCTATCGATATTTTTACCTTAAAAAGAAAATAATAATAAATTAACAAATTAAAAAACCGGCCAAGTGCGGGCCGGACACGCGCATGAAGGGTTCCGTAACTATAAAAAACGGAAAAAACACGTTTGTTGTATGGGAGCCCCCTTTAAATATTTATTTCATTCTGTTTTTAGTATTTGTTGTTATAGCGGCAACAGAAATACATCATTTGTGTAAATTTAAGTTAGGGCCTCACCTTACGGTTTAGCCCTAGCCTCAACTCTAGGGGTAGGGGTAACTACCCCTGGGGGGGGGGTTTCCTTTCGGTGCTCCCTTATTATACTTATTCTACTTACATGATATTTATTCTACTTAAGGCGCTCCCAGTCGACGATTGTTTTTGTTCGAAACGAAAAAAGAAATACTTCTGAACAAGCAACATCTCCTATTTTATAATGTATAGTATATGTGAATAAAGATGTACCCATCTTTAATCACTTCGATAAATAATCCTACCGACCGCTGCAATGACGACAAACACACGTCGGCGCGTGGTCCGCCTTTGCTTTTCAAATAAATTAATGATATAAATTATGTATAATTACTTATCAAAAATCTATTCTAATAGAAATCTAGATCTACATATTACCTATCTTTAACAATAAATCACAAGTTGATTTTAATAGTAGGTATATAAAATATTTCGATCATAAATTCTAAAACGTATCATTTTGAAATAATATCTTTATCGTGAAAAGTTTCTGCTATTATGTTTTCAGCTTAATAGAAATCTAGGTAGGAACCTGAAGTAATATACTTATAAAAATAGGAGATGTGGCTTGTTCAGAAGTATAATATTTTTCGTTTCGAAAAAGAGCAATCGTCGACTGGGAGCCCCTTAACTAAATATTTATGTACCTATACATTGTCTTATTTTTTTTTACATTATATTATGAAATATTTTTTATTTTTTATTTTTTGTCTTTTTTTTACTGGCTGACTGACTAATCTATCAAAGCACAGCCTAAACCACAAATTAGCTTAACTTACCAACAAACTTACCATCAATACAAACGATACAGGTATCACGGTGTATATCACTGCCAGAGTGTTGAAATCAAGCTCACTGTAGTTCATTATTAGATATAATATTTGGGATAAAAACGCAAAATAAAGAGAAACTTGCGAAATGCGCTTTTGTAAATGAAATAGAATGTGATTAGGCATTTTATAGAACGCCCAAAAACCATTGTTAAGTGCAAAGATGGATAGAAGAAACGCCATGACGTTGTAGAATAGTTGCTGGCTTGGAGGTTTTCTGCAAAAAATAATGTAAGATTGTAGGTTTTTAAATACTTACCTATAAGCTACGTGACTCGTGATAGCACAAGTTTTAAAGTGGTTTTTTAGTGCTATTTTACAAGTTTTTATTTAACTTGCAATGTATGTATGTAACTATGTAACTACATTTGTTAAGGTGGACTCTTGCAACTCAATTTTGAATCAGTTATCCCCAACCGATTGAGCTGAAATTTTGCATACTATGTAACGTCGATGACAATGCAATAATATGGTGACAGCGAGCAGATCTGATGATGGAGTCAGGAGCTATTCAACAGACACTCACAACGGAACTCTTTAGTAAATACTCTGATGAAGTAAAAATTTTGCATTCTTGTCAAGTTCCAATGACAATGTTATATTATGTGACAGGTGCTCGATGGTTTGAAAGCTTGTCATTGATAAATATTTTTTTCCATATTATAATAATAATAATAATAAATGTTTTTATTGCGTTTCCAAAAGTACAATACTATGAACAATGATGAGATCTCCTTTTAAGTAAAAAATACTTGTCATAGGAGATTTCGTTCTTGCTTAGGTCAATTTTAGAGTTATTTGTGTGGTGGTAAAACTATTAAACATTGTAAATTACAATTGGTAGAAACAATATAGATAAAAATGTGCATAAGTGTGTATGAGTGTGTGTGTGTGAGTGCGTGTGTGTGTGTGTGTATGTGTGTGTGTGTGTGTGTGTGTGTGTATATTTGTGTGTGTGTGGGTGTGTGGGTGTTTGAGTTAGTGATTGATGGTGTTATATTTGCCAGTAAATAAATAGTAATATTATTTTATTAAAAGCCATATTTTTCAATCATTATCTCCAATAAGGTTTACAATCTAGAATGACACGGACATTGGCAGAATTGTGACAATCAGTCACAGCAGCCAGGGAAAAAAGAACTGAATTGAACAGAAAACTTATTTAAGTTTGTTTTATATTTTATTGTGTAAATGGTAAATAAATAAAAAAAAAGTTCCGACCAAGCGGATTTGGATGAAGTTTAGAATGATAAAATAAAAAATAAAATATTTGTGGACATTTCACACAGCGTCATTTCAACATTGTGTTATGGAAACCAGATAACTGAATACTTTAATACTTTTTTTTGTAAATATACATATTAACACCCAGACTCAGAACAAACATCTATGTTTATCACACAAACATTTGTCCACAACATCATGAAACCGCAACCTACAGCGCAGAAGGCAGAGCTACTACCAACTGAGCTGTGAGGCCAGTCGAAATAAAGACTAATATAGACTCTGGAAAAGGAAATATGCTACTTTTTTTTAGGTACTAAGCCAGAAAAGCCGCGGGTTAGTAGTTAGTTCTAAATTTCGAATTAGTCATCAATTTCATAAGCGGCTATGGGCTTGCAACCTGTCATGTATGGAATGCTAACTACTGCAAAAATGTGGGCATATGCCAAATATAATGTTTGGACGTGCCTCTGACTAACCTCACTAGACATCTTTAAAGGATCTAAGCGTTTGGAGATCTGAGAGAATGTCTACCGTACTTGGGAATTTAAAGTTGTGAGCCTATTATTTATTTATTTTATAAGTTGCTGTCCTAAGCAAAAAGATAACCGAAAATAATTGCCAATTGATATTTAAAACGGGTATTTATTGCGTTATTATCTTGTAAGTTTCTACCCATCGCTTTGCGCGCGTTGTACCCGAATAAATTCTAGTGTATTTAAACCAATTAAATCATTTATTTGTAACTATGAAGGTACAACTATTTCAGGTACTTACAATCATAATGTACTTACGTAGATAAAACATATTATTTCATAATAATTAATTAAGGTAATGGGTATGGGCAGGTACTTAATCAAGTTGCAAAATGGTCCCAACTCAGAATATAGTAGGTACCTACGCTAGACTTCCGTTGAGGCCTAGTATAAATATTACTTTTCTGACACACTAAAATTCTCTATGTCGTTATAAAAAAGTACCATGGTACCACAACACCCAGACCCGAAACAAATATTTGCATGTCATGCAAACATATTTGACCGAACACCAAACACTCACTTCACATTATATATTTTTTTCTCTTTACCTATTTCGTCCCACTGCTGTGCAAAGGTGTCCCACAAATCCTTGCAACCATCTCAATTCTTTAAGTATCCATGCTCTCTTATATCACTCTCTTTTTTCCTCTTTAACACTTAATACAATTATTTATAAATTTACTCACAAAAAATATTCGTCTTCCATTTTAGTTGTCTTTCTGAACATAATAAAGTTTCGAATATGTGGGACGCTGAAAAAAACCCGTTGATATCCATTAGCACTTTTTTGATCATCGTACATTTTTGATAAACCTTGGAACTTTCAACCTGTTATAAATTAAAAAAACATTAGACAGAGTTTTATAAAGAAAACTTATTCAGAAGGCACACATTTATTACTTCGCACATGACATGGACTAGTCAGAAGCACGTTTGATAAATAGGTAACCAGTTACCTGCAAAAAATACAGTCTAAAAACCATAGGAATACATAAGGGTTTTCACATATGACGGGGATGCTTACTGCTGCAAAATGTGGGAATAAGCCAAATATAATGTTTGAACATGCCTTTGACTACTCCATTTAAAGATCCTTAAGGACCTGGTGAAGATCTACGAATATGTTTACCGATCTTGGAGATTACAATCGTGATTTTTTCATAGAAAACTATATTTACCAAGCGTTTTACATTCTATTCGTTGGTGAATTCCATCTACAAATCACAATCACTCAAACACTATTCACCAAGGAGTTTTATTGTCCGCTTTCCGTCTCTATCTGTCAACATAATAGTGTATTGTTATCGGAACTCGAACGGTATGCAAATTTTTAACTCAATCAAGGAACGGGAACTGCGAGAAAATCAGCTTGCGAGATTTGTTCAAGAAAAAAATGGCAAGCTGAATACAGGGTGGGCAACATTTGCAAATAGCAACACTGTTTTTTTGCAAAAGAGAGCTCAGATGGCGGGAAATAATACGTCGCTTTATGCAGTTTCAGTCACGATGGAGCGCTCCGCGGGACAGCCAGTGTGCCGTTTTGCTAAATATTTTTTTAACAAGTTTTTTGTTGTAAAATATATTTTCAAAACAAGCAAAATCATAAAAACCTTCGAGCTAAATATTATCAGGGGAGTTAGCATGAATCACTATCGTATCGACCACATACATCCGAATGCCAAATCTGACTCTTTTTGTTTACAAAAAGTGTCAGTTTTGATATTTGGACGATACGTTGTCGAACAGCGCGCTGTCATCTGACACACTATTACATTGTCATCAGAATTTGATAGTTATGATTTACTAAGAAGTCCCGTTATGAGTGCTTTTCGAACATATCCTAATTCCATCATCAGATCAGCTGGAAAACTGGTTTATAAATAATAAAAGATTTAACCCGCATATACTAACAAACTTTTGTAAGTGTGTTGTTGTTGTTTGTTGTTCGTACAAACGAATGAACGAACTAACAAGGCAAGTTAAATGAAAACTTTTAATAATAACGATTCCTACATCACTGTTATTCTTATAATAACAAATTTATGGAGAAAAATATGACATAGGGGCATGCATTCTCATAGATTGTATAGTTGAAAAATATTTGCTCTAATGTCATCGTCCAGGGACGAAACAGCTGAATAAGTTTGTATCGAAAAACGCCTGCATAATGCTGCTAAATGCATTAAGTATTTGTTAGGTTGGATAATACAATACACTTTGTAGTTTTATCTCTACTCGTGTAACAATACTTCAAAAACTTTTGCTCCACCCTGTAAAAGCTTTTAAAAGCAAAAAAACTACACCAAATAATATATAAAGGAAACCAAGGATACGTGTATTACGTGTGCATTAGACGTCTTAGTCGCGACGGTTTTTCCAAGCGGTTGTTTGGTGACCAGAAATGGTCGGTTGATTTCACGGGTTCCTATTATGATTATAAATAGTATCTACTAGCTTCCGTCCGCGGCTTCACTCGCGTGGTACCTGGATAAAAAGTAGATTATCTCCTATTCCAGGATATAGGCTATGTTTATTCCAAATTTCATTCAAATCCGTTTGTTTATTTGGGCGTGATCGAAGCACAAACATCGAAAAATTTTCACAAACTTTCCGATTTGTAATTATGAGTAGGATTGTAAAGAATACGGACCATTTCGCGGCTTATGCATCACTGACGCCATGTTTGTTACACGTCCATTATACCAGATTTACACTCGCGTACGAGTCGCGAGACGAGGTGTGAGGCGAACCACGAGACGAGAGTGTGAATAGACGCTCGTGGTTCGCCTCGCGCCTCTCTTCTTTACTATCGATCACGCGAGGTGCGGGCCGAGACACGAGACGAAGCACTAGGCGAGATACGAGGCAAGATTGTAAATCTAGCATTATAAGTACGCGTATACAAACGTCAAATCAATCAATGACAGACAGCTACCCTATAGTGTAATGTGGTTGTTAATGTTTGCGTGAAATTGTATTGGATAATTTAATTTCTGCATCATACAAGCATTAGTAATGACTGATGGAATTGAATAAGCGTGTAATGGACGCCAAAGTGATCTCAATTTGCCGCGTGTGTGTTAAGCGGTTTTCAAACTACACTATTGTAACGGTATACTAAAATATATAAGTACTTAGTTATGTATTTATTCAGTGGTACGCTTATCGTAGGTAGAATACACGACTGGCTTATCACGTACAGCGACAAACGCCCAGCGGCTACGATCAGTCACTACTGCCTGGTGGAATCAAGCGTAAAGCTACTTTTAGACTACGCTTCAATATTGTGCTATATAGTATAGCAAAGAAGGAAATTCTAAGAAAAGTCAACTGTATTTGGAGTTCACAGTCTTGATCCTATTTCAAATCTCTTAATCAATTGCATATTGTTTGTCTCTGGAAAATTTTAGGTTCTTTAGATTTATGCCAGTTAATGTTAGGTATAAGACAGAAACTACTTTGCAGAGAAACCTTGTGGTAGATATTTTTACGCGCTACCTTAAGAGTAATGTTTTTGATGAATGCAGAATCCTTTTTTTATCAATAACCGCAAAACATACAGTTTTGTTTAATTCTAGATAAATTAAAGACAGAAACACGATTGGTGTAACTTAACTCGATAGATTTATTTTGCAAAGTTGACTCTACCAAAACACTAATTTAGTTTTACTCAAAACTATGCATAGCTAAACAGTTTATTTGATATAATTCGTTAGATAATCATTCTAATCAGTTTCTATATAAGTTGGATGGTTTTCAAGATATTGCGGTTTTATCACTTTTTCCGTCATCTCCGGGTAGACTCAGCCCATAAAAAAAAAACAAAAATTTCAAGCATCACTTTATGAACTCACTAGCGACCCGCCCCGGCTTCGCACGGGTAGCATGTTATTATAAATATAAACCTTCCTCCTGAATCACTCTATCTATTAAAAAAAAACGCATCAAAATCCGTTGTGTAGTTTTAAAGATATAAGCAAACATACATACATACATATTACATACAGACGCGGGAAGCGGAAAGCGACTTTGCTTTATACTATGTAGTGATATGAAAAAGTGCCAAAAAAATTGTTGGAAAACGTGGACATTGCTTTCACCATTTAAAGCACCGTTGGGATTGCAACTTTGTTACAAACTTTTTTAACTATTTTCAAGCGAAACTTTGTCGAAAAATTGTCTACTCGTAAAACCCTCGTATCTCTGTCGATGGAAAACCATAAAGTCCAAGTTTTAAGTGGACTGTCGTGGCTTTTTCACCTTTAACCTTAAGTTATCTTGGCTAGTATCCCAGGATAGTATGAACCAAATAATTTTACGGTTGGAGATCTTACAAGTATTTTAAACAAAGTTACTAGTTTTTTTTACGATTTGACGTTTTATGACAAAATATGTGTGATGCCTACAAGTTACTTAATGGGTTCATTTAAATTTAGTTTTTATCTGTTCTTCTATTTTTTTCTTTGAAATTAATTTCACATCTAGATTGAATTACCTTTCCTTCTACACTGGACATTACTTTCATAAACATGAAGTACGACAACAATAAGTAGCACACCCAGATAAGAAAATTATATTTGCAAACCCGCCAATTGGCCGGAAATTGACCACGCACCTCTTGCGCCTTGCGGCCACCATGTCACAGAGTATATAATAAAATTTGAATAAATATACATTTTAAATTGTCATTATTACTTTGCATGATCCCGTATAAACGTCGGTCGGCGGTCTGCGGACTTTGGTTTATGTGAATCTAGCCGTTTAGCTGCGCTGCAGACAATTTTTGACCTCCGATAATCTTACCGCACCTTTGTAACCTGGGGGGTTAGCATGAATCACTATTGTATCGTCCATATGCCAAAACTGACACTTTTACTATAAAAAAGAGTCAACTTTGACATTTGAACGATACGTTGTCGATAAGATAGTGGTTGGTGTTCAAGGGGGTTAGCATGAACCACTTTCGTATCGCCAACGTATCGTCCAAATGCCAAAACTGACACTTTTACCATACAAAAAGTGTCTTGACGATACGATAGTGGTTCGTGCTTACTGTGCTTAGGCCACAGGTCTCTAAATGAGAGCTCTAAAATGTATTTCTTAATTGAATTTTTATTCAGAAACTCTCTGAGACAATGTATGAGCCCCGCGATATTTACTTACTGGCTGGATTTCACATAACCCCGACACAGTAAATAAAGGCAGAATAATCCTCTTTCACGAGGCTGTTAGCAAACAGCTCGTGTTTGCCGCTACGCGATAGATGGATCGGGTTTCGCTCACGTTTACATAGAAAACTGGCTGCTGCCGACTCTTAGGGAATTTCAAGTGTAGTTGATAATTGCGGTGTAAAAACTAATAAGAAATCCAAAGGATAAGGTTTCAATTTATCGAGAAGTCAAGGGCCGATATTAGTTTTTGAGTTTATTTGATATTGAGGCTTCTGTCACGTATGGAATGCTAACTACTGCAAAATGTGGGCATGTGCCAAATATAATGTTTGGACGTGCCTCTGACTACCTTCACTAGATATCTTCAAAGGATCTAAGCGTCTGGAGATCTGAGAGGATGTCTACCGTACTTGGGAATTACAGTAGTGATCCGAAGTTTTTTTTTTTATTTTTTTTTTTAACTATTTGTCCTAGATGTAAAAACTAACAACAAAACTGACGGAAAAGGTTTTACTCTTTCGAGAAGTCAAGAGACGAGATTTTATTATAAAGTTTTACAAAGGACGAAGCGATTTTTTTTTTTTTTTTTTTATTTATGACCATTTTTTTACCTGATGATCCGATTTTTTTTCTATTGTGTAGAGAATAGTCCCAAGTTGGTCCCATTACAATTATAATTATGTAGAACTGGCAATTCCTTCAAAAACTTAAAAAAACGTATGTCGTAACGTCCTTTGATTTTGCGATCGGTCGGTAAATTTGTTTCTTCATAAGAACTTGCTTTTGACCGCGGCTATATTATTAGTATACGAGTATACATGAATTTTAATAATAATAAAATACCTATGACACTTTTTAGGGTTCCGTACCCAAAGGGTACCCCATTACTAAAACTTCGCTGTCCGTCTGTCCGTCTGTCTGTCACAGGGCTGTATCTCATGAACCGTGATAGCTAGACAGTTGAAATTTTCACAGATTATGTATTTATGTTGCCGTTATAACAACAACTACTAAAAATAGCATAAAATAAATATGTAAGTACAACAAACGTGTTTTTTTTTGCCGTTTTGTATAAATAACTGTACGTAACCCTTCGTGCGTGAGTCCGACTTACACTTTGCCGGTTTTTTCTTTTTTTCCGTTTCGACCCACTGTGCCGGCTTCTTGTAAGTAATTATGCATCCATAGTCATGTCTTGGCAGAATCAAGTAAGATTTGACGTATTTGTTACGCAACGATTCACGTTGCTCTGTGTAAGTAACATCAATTGAAATTGAATAAGAAACGAAAACTTACAATGGCAATTTTGAAGGATGTGCTTTTATTTGAACTAACTTTTGCTGATTGCGAGCGAGTGTGTAAGCGAATGTGAATATATCAAAGAAAATAATATATAACTTTCTTTGGAATTATCATTTCAGCGGTGAGTTGAACTTTGAGTTTTGAATTAATCGGATCGAATGGAATATTCAGTTTCAAAATGTATAAATGGAGAGTGATTGAAGTTACAGTATTTTTCATTCTATTGAGTTTTGACAGTTAAAGATTACGAACACGAGTTTAGCTGCCGTTTCACAAACTCTTACATTAATATTCGCGGTGCGAAATTTATAACGCTATACGAACTCGTATGGCGTTGTCACTTTAGTAGTAGCACAGTAGTACTATTTTAATATTACTTTAAAACTTGTGGTAAAGGGGAGTTGGGCGAAAGCGAGACTAACATCAGAATAAGCACACATTTAGATAATAATTAACCTAACCTAACAAGTCTTCAAAATGGCGTACTATTTATTTCTGTGGTAAAGATTGATTTGTCTATATATGGACAATATTGTAATATTACAATAACAACAATATAGTCAAAACCAATTAAATTTAGTTTAGCTGCTACACATTTACAGCTACATAGTATAACATCATTCTCGAGTGTATCGACAAACACATTTACCGAACATTGCGACCAATGGAAACACATAAAACACATAAAGCATAGACAGTTGTGTAAAAAGTCTACCTTTCCTCAAAAAGAGACGTTATTTGGCACCCTTTAACATCCCGTCGAAAACACAGAATAATCCATTAGTTAGTTACGAGAGCGCTTTCCTGGATTTATGTGTTTGCAAGAAAATTAATTATGTTTTCAGAATATACTATGTGTAAAATGCATGTTTCCCGACATCACTGAGAATGTTCAAAAACCGGCTAAGTGCGAGTCGGACTCGCGCACGAAGGGTTCCGTACCATTATCTATAAAAATCGGCAAAAAAAACACGTTAGTTGTATGGGCGCCCCACTTAAATATTTATTTTTTTCTGTTTTTAGTATTTGTTGTTATAGCAGTAACAGAAATACATCATCTGTGAAATTGCAACTGTCTAGCTATCACGGTTTATGAGATACAGCCCTATGACAGACAGACGGACAGCGAATTTTTAGTAATAGGGTCCCGTTTTTACGTTTTTCTTTGGGTACGAAACCCTAAAAAATGGCATCACACTTAAACGGCTGGACCGATTTTGCTAATTATTTTTTTGTTTTGTTTGTTACTATCACGAGAAGGTTCTAATGAAGTTTCGCGGAAAATTGTGAAATTCGGGAAAAACTGAAAGATTTTCTATTGGGTTATCGAAATTTGACAGGATAACGTCTGTTGGGACTAATTAATACATAAATATATGGGCACATGACACTGCGTTATCTAGTCACAAAATAAGCAAAGTTAACTATTATTATGTTATTCAACGTTTCTTATCTATTTTATATTAATAAGAGGTTAATTTTTGATGTTTTATGTGTTTGAATGTAGGAGATAAACTTAGGAACCACTTATTCGATTTCAATTATTATTTCATTATTAGAAAATCACATCCTTAAGTGCTATAACCCCTTTTTTAGGGTTCCGTACCCAAAGGGTAAAAACGGGACCCTATTACTAAGTTATTATAATAAAAATAGTTTTTGCGACTAAAACCGCAGAGCGTAGATAATTAAAAATAAATTAACTACCTATGTCTATTTTTAAGAACAATCATCCTTAAAGATAGGTAGGTACATAATAATAATAAAATAATAAAATTTCTTGAAAAAACTAATGTGACAAAAAACTCCTAAACTATGGCTGTATGTCAGGAGTCAGATCTTCCCAGTATAGGTACTAAAGTAATGGTTTATAAATAAACATTACCTATATTTACACGATATACTTAGTACAAACACTGATTATTTTGTTGACTCGACGAAATAACACGATGGAATACGGCTTCGAACTAAAGTATTATTTAACCAATTTTGAAATTGGTAAATTAATAGTCTAACTACTCAATTACATAAATTATAAATTAAAGGGTGTGATCACACATGATAGCACCCTTCGGTACCTTATTTTTAGTACCTAGATGACCGACTTCCGCTCGGTATTTCATTGCCTGAAAACATAGATAGAATGACTTTTCTAAAAATGAATCCTAGCTAGATCGATTTAACGCCCCCAAAACACCCTGCATACTAAATTTCATGATAATCGTTGAAGCCGTTTCCGAGATTCAGATGAGATGTAAGAATTGCTCGTTTAAATGTATTAGATAGGTAGATTACACCACACTCGTTAGTCACATAATGACACTTCACTACATAGAATTCCCTGTCGAGAGTATCAGAAACTACGAGTGTCAAAATTATGATACCCTGATACCCAGACCAGGATTAAATATTTGCAGATCATGAAAACATTTGTACTGACATGCGATTTAACCTACACTGTTGCATCGACCACCGTGTTACCGAGGTCGCTATATTGCATAAAAAAATATAAAAAAAAACTTATTTTCCTCTATTTACTGTCTGTAAAAATTATATTAGCAGTTTTCCATACGAAGAATGACTTTGTATTCGTAAAATATACTTATAGTTCGTGTTTGTGGTTGTAAATTTGTGAGTCTATTCTGTAAGCCTGTAATGTTTGGTTCGTATGACAGCTCTAAAGTGCTGAATGTTACGACTTAGTGTAGACTAACGCTGTTTAATGCCCTTGATAATACAGTAATTACTGTGTAAGGTGTACCTACTTAAAGGGCTTAATTAGGAACTCGGCAGCAGTATTAGTAAATAAAAATAATTAGGGGTTGTAGCATCGGTTTGTGAAATTTTCAACTTGGTACAAGAGCCGTACAAGGGTAGATTTATATTAGACCGAGACGTGTCCGAGTCGAGCCGGAGCTTTTAGTTAGACGAGCCTGGACGGGACACGGATCAGGCACAGTTCAATATAAATTTCTTCATACAAAATGTATGTACGAGTAACATTTCAAATCCATGCCCCGTCCGGGCCACGTACACGGCACGCCTCGCGCAGGTCCAGGTCTAATATAAATCTAACTTTGGGGTGAGTTTTCACCTAAGCGGAGCTGTGCGAAGCTGTGAAAAGATGTGTGACGCTGTGCGAAGCGGACCAATGACAGCGCTCAAATATTCGAGTTTCAAAATGTCGAGCGCTGTGTTTGGTCGGCTCCACACA
The DNA here is from genome assembly GCA_912999785.1 of Hydriomena furcata. Taxonomy (NCBI): domain Eukaryota; kingdom Metazoa; phylum Arthropoda; class Insecta; order Lepidoptera; family Geometridae; genus Hydriomena; species Hydriomena furcata. Next base: position 12,351,989 of record OU538829.1, read on the forward strand.
GCTCCACTTAGGTAGAAAATCATCCCATCGCTGCCCATCTGTCTGTCACAAGGCTGTATCTCATGAATCGTGATAGCTAGACAGTTGAAATTTCCATAGATGATGTATTTTTGTTGCCGCTATAACAACAAATACTAAAAACAGAATAAAATAAATATTTAAGTGGGGCTCCGATACAACAAACGTATTTTTTTTACTGTTTATTAAAGATGGTACGGAACCCTGCGTGCGCGATTCCGACTGCAACTGGGCCGGTTTTTATTTAAAATATATGAAGATGACTCAAACATTTAAGAAACATTTACAGTTTTTTTTTTCTTTTACAGCCTTTGACAACACATTCTGCCAGAATTTAGAAATATTTAGCTGGTCTATCCACCGTGTTTGTATATTTTTCCTTTAATCTAAATATGCCGTCTAAAAACCTTCTAACAACTTACTGAAGTTTTTTCTATGCATTCTTTTCCTCGCCTCTTTTGTGTGTCACGGCGACGTAATTTATTGTTAGCGCTTCTGAAAGGTCGGTTCACTATTTGCTCTTTTATGCTCTATCTTTTTCTATTGAATTCAATGTAACATTTCACCGAATTATATTTTTTGTCGACAGAAATGATGGATAAGGAAATGTTTATTTGGCAGTTTTTATGAATCACAAAGCTACAACGAACACCTACCTGACTTTAGGATTTTTATTTATATGCCAAAAATATGAAAATTGTATAAAGATAAAGATAAAGATAATTCATAATTCATAATTCATAATTCATAATTCATAATTCATTTATTCATTTGTAAACACAGGTATAATAATAATAATATAAGATGGTAAATAAAAAATCAAGAGTCTCTGCATTTTGCCTGGCGGCGTACAAACATTGTTTTTATGGGGAACATTGTATTTAATATAATTAATAATAAAGAAAAAATGTCAAAAATAAAAAAAATATAAAGGAATAGAAATTGTGTTACATATAACACATACAGATAATTTTATTTGCTTACATTGTGTATGTTACATTGAATGCAAGTCCATAGTTTTTAAATAATAAATGTGTCACATGTTTTACCGATAACGGTGTGCAAACTATGGAGACAGAGACAGAGACGTGCTAATCTTATTATTAAAAATTTTCATTTAGAAATTCGTCAATATCATATAACATTTTGTCAATTAACATTTTTTAGCCTATTTTAAAATAAATTTTCATTCATTTCTTTGAAGGATTTAGGTAACTTATTATAAATAATTGGAGCCATAAAATAAACACTTTTGCGTAGCAATGCTGTTTATGATGAGTGAAGTCTAAGCTTTGTATTATCACCTCTGTTACGGCTCACATTGTCAGACAGGCTTGGAAACAAATGTGGATTATTTTTTACAAATTGTGCGACCTCTATAATATAAAGAGAGTATAATAACAAAAAACGCTCCGGCGCTCATATCCTTGAAGATGTCTAAAGAGGGTTAGGTACGTCCAAACATAACATTTGGTACATTCACATTTTGCTGTAGACCTATATGTCGGTGTTGCCGAAAAAGAAGTTAGAAAATAAAACTTTACATTAATATATAAACATCAAAATAACACATAGAGCAGCTGGTATACTTATAAATATACGCCAATAAGTAAATTACTAAGCAATCAGGAACATGAATATAAAAGACACTTTAATTTGCTTCTCCGATGCGTTTTCAACGTCACAATTAATTACTAACTCCATCTTAAAGTTCTTAGAGTAATAACTACTTTGCGGTACCGAGGCAAACCGACCCGTGACAGACTTATCCTGTCAAATTTCAATAATCGAATAGAAAAGACTGAATGTTTTTAGTTTGTGATGTCAGATTTGTTGCGCACAGCGCTATCTATACCAAAATCATCCTCCTTTCGTTTTTTTATCATTTTGGGGATGTTTTTCGTATTTTAAAGTAGTCTATGTCTTATTCGGGTATTATATCTACATCTACAGCAAATTTCAAGTTAATCCGTTTAATTGTTTAGGCCCGATTGAGGCACAAACTCACAAACTTTCATTATTAGGATTAGAAATGCCTGGTACTTTTGCCTTTATTTAAATTGTTAAGAAAGTTTTATCTTAATCAGACTATTTACTGAGGAGTTTCGTTGAACAACTCCTGACATCATCATCAGATCAGCTCGCTGTCACCATAATATTGCATTGTCACCGAAGTTACATAATTATGCCAAATTTCAGCCCGATCGGTTGAAGATAACTGCTTCAAAATTGAGTTGCAAGATTCCACCTTAACAAACATAGTTACATAAATACATAGTTACATAAATACATTGCAAGTTAAATAAAATCTTTTAAAAATACTCGTATAAAGAAAAACATTATCAAAATGTCAAAGCGTTTTGGTATATATTTCGGTTTCAAAAGTTTCCATTTCTATTTCGTTTGAAAATGTATTTTCTGAAAAAGTCCCATGTTTCTTGCTATTACTCTGAATTGCGTACTCACATCGTTCTAATTGATTTATTACGCTTAATTAACTTCCCCTAGCTTAGCGAGGGAATGTTAAGTTATTTAATTTGGCTGTAAACAAAAACATTAGCATACCGCGATAGTTAAGTAATAAGCATTAAGTATGTGAAATAATTGTTTTTTTTTTGTATGGGCCGAGTCTACCCGGATATGACGGAAAAAGTGATAAAACCGAAAGATCTTGAAAATAATGAAACTTAATAAGAAACTGTCTTTCATTTATGGTGATACTTGAAGTTTTTGTTTTTTTATATAGGCTGAGTCTACCCGGGTAAGACGAAAAAAATTATAAAACCGCAATGTCTTGAAAACCATCAAACTTAAAAGAAACTGTCTTCTATTTATGTAGCTAGTATGATTATCTAACGAATTATATAAAAAGTTTTGAATAAAAACGTAATAGTGTTTATGAAGAGCCAACTTTGGGAAATAAATCTATCGAGAAAAGTTTCCATTCGTGTTTCTGTTCTTCATACTACGAGTAGATTAAATCATTAAGTAATCTTTGTAATCAAAAATGATTATAGAAAAAAAAACTATTTTACATTCACCAAAACAAAAACCCGGATTATGGAATTTTTTTAGGATTTAGTACAGTCTAAGCACTGCGTTGGCCTAATGGAAGGCTCATAGACTTTTATTTTGAAGAAAGGATTGATGGAAGATTATTTCCTGTTAATATTTTTTTAGAATCAGACACCACACGATTGGGAGGAAGGAGGATGTCTATCCGTACTTTGGGATTTACAATCGTATATTTTTAGGAGAAAAGATAAGAAAAAAGCGACAAAGTGAGTGTCGGGCTCGCGCACGAAGGGTTCCGTACCATTATCTATAAAAAACGACAAAAAAAAAACACGTTTGTTGTATGGGAGCCCCACTTAAATAATTGTTTTATTCTGTTTTTAGTATTTGTTGTTACAGTTTTTATTATTTAGGAGTTTTTTAATGGATTATAAATTCCCCCTTTATTTATTCTGATTTTTTATTTACATACTACAGCAAATTTCATCTTAATCCGTTTTGTTGTTTATTTTTCATTAGGGAACAGACATTATTAGGATATTACGCGTTGAATTGAGACCCTTCATTTTTCGTCGGCTAAATACAAAAGTGTCAAAACTGTAGTTTCGCCGCTTTCCCTCGATAGCTTACACAAACAATTCGCTAACAACAGATTCGCAATCGTTGCAATAAATCGCAATGTACGCGTAAACGCCACCATTGCTGTTCGCTCGTTTAGCTTTATCTTTGGTTATTTCAGAGTTCCGCTTCATAATAATGAGCCTTGTCATTGTTACCCAAGACAGTAAAGTAGAATATATTTTTATTGTACACTAGCTGTCCCGACAGACGTTCTGTTTTTTAGGGTTCCGTACTCAAAGGGTAAAAACGGGACCCTATTACTAATATAAATATAAATATAAAATATCTGTCTGTCACAGGGCTGTATCTCATAAACCGTGATAGCTAGACAGTTGAAATTTTCACAGATTATGTAATATGTATTTTTGTTGCTGCTCTAACAGCAAATACAAAAACAGAAAAAAATAAATATTTAAGGGGGGCTCCCATACAAAAAACATGATTTTTTGCCGTTTTTATAGATAATGAATGGTACGGAACCCTCCGTGCGCTAGTTCTACTCACACTTGGCCGGTTTTCTTTTATAATAATAACCTTTACCTGATAATAACGAATACAACAAAAAATTAAGTAACAAAATCGGTACAGCCGTTTACGCGTGAAAATTAAAAAATTAAAAAAAAAACCAAGGGAAATAAAGATTCATTTTTATATATAAGACTGGGAACCCCTTGCGACTTTGTTCAAACAGACTTCAACCCGCCGCTGCAGCCCGTAAGGGGTTACATACCATTAAAAATACTCGTTAAATTTTATAATTTCTAAGACTAATGGTTGAGGTTGTGCGTTGATAGATCAGTCAATCAGTAACGTATGAGTATTATAATTTAGATCAGAAGAAACAATTACTAACTTAGATATTAATCTGTTCGTCTTTTTTAGGGTTCCGTACCCAAAGGGTACAAACAGGACCCAATTACTAAGACTTTGCTGTCCGTCTGTCCGTCTGGACCGTCGTGGCCTTCCTCTTTTCCCTTCATTTTTTTGACAATCTATAAAAAAAAGTTTTTTGATAGTGAAGCACTCTGCTTTATAAATGCGTCTGTATAAAGCCTTCGTCGTAGCTTAGCGTCCGTTATAGTCAGAACCGATAGCTAAATTTGCTCAATGGACGGAAGTGCTAAAAACCGTCGTCTGCCCTAACTTTCTGCGCTGAACTTCGCTTGGTTAACTAGGGTCCAGATTCAAAGGATAGCAGTATACAAATAACAACATAGATTTACTCATTTATCTACATTACTAGCAGACCCGCAACACATTCTGTTTAAGTTTCAATAATCGCATATAGTTACCACGTTGCTATGACGATTGATGTCAACACTGATGTCAGATTTTTTGCACACCAGCGCCATCTTATCAAAATCATTCCTTTCGCGTTTTTTATCTTTTTGGGGATTTTTTCGTATTTAAAAGTAGTCTATGTTTTATTCGGGCATTACATCTACATCTATAGCGAATTTCATCATAATCCCTTTTGTTTTTTAGGCTTGATTGAGGCACAAACATACAAACAAACTCACAAACTTTTACATTTATAATATTATTAGGATAGGAATATAAGACGTAAAATTCGTATTTTTGTTTGTACAGGATAAACTAAAAAACTAAAGGATTTGGAGTTTTAAAAATTATTTCACTAATCAAAAGCTACATTATTAGCAAGCAACATTATGCCCTTTTTTTATTTGAATAAAAATAAGAGATTCCCGCCAAAATTGCAATAATGTAACCTAATGAATCAAAAGTTTGCCTATAATTTTCATTATTACACGAGGCCGGAGCGGACAGCTAGTAAAATAAATGTGAACCATCGCGGGACGCCTGGCTGATCTGAAACATCGAAATTATTAGTACAGTAACTATAGATTTTGACACGGGTCTTTATCACGTAATCACCATTAATTTACTTTCCTGACGTTTCGGCTATGTTACAATAACCATGGTCGCGGGCAGACTGGAGTACTCGGAGCTACCGTCGAGAAGCGGAGACAGTTGAAGAAACTACCCTCACTTGGTCTTCAGAAATAGAAATGTCCTTGTTCACATTACGACACACCACACTGACTGTATCCACGTACTGAGATGGTCTATCGCGACACCCACACATAGTGACCACAGGATTCCATGAAGAAGAGAGTCTAAAGCCGTCTTCGCGATTAAAAATCTATAGTTATGTCTACTAATCACGATAGTTTGAAAAATAATATTAGTACAGTATTTGGTACATATAAGAGCGGGACAGCATATCGCGAACCGGATCGGACGCGGTCGTCACTAAATTGGCAGCAATTCATCTAATTTATTTATTAACAAAACACAGAAAGGAAACAGTTAATGGCTAGATAGTGTTATTAAGGGGCTCCCAGTCGACGATTGCTCTTTTTTGAAACGAAAAAAGAAATACTTCTGAACAAGCCACATCTCCTATTTTTATAAGTATATTACTTCAGGTTCCTACCTAGATTTCTATTAAGCTGAAAACATAATAGCAGAAACTTTTCACGATAAAGATGTTATTTCAAAATGATACGTTATAGAATTTATGATCGAAATATTTTATATACCTACTATTAAAATTAACTTGTGATTTATTGTTAAAGATAGGTGTTCGCGCGCATTCTGCACACGACACCAAGACAGCGGAGCGGTAGGCGCGCGGCGCGAGGGACGAGGACAGTCGCCGGCCGGCGCTCGCGCCAGCCGGCGGTCAACAGAGACCACCATTTCACTACACTAGATAGACGCCCGTACTTACCTTAGAATCAGTGTCCATCAAAATTTACCTGTACATATTTCTTTACTTCGATTATAATAGTTTTCTACATAACTATCTGGTTTTGTTTCCTAACAAAAAGTGGCGACCGTGACAGGACACTGTTCTAAGACTTTCTAAACCGGTGCGCGTCGACGTGTTCGAAATCGGCCGCGTCATTCTCGAACAAAGGACTTGAACTTTGAACTTGCGTTGGAGTTGGAGCGAAGGAGACAAATTTCTGGATTTTGGAGCCCGTGAGACACCGTCGTGATCCAGAGGCCACGTCCAGGGAAGTCAACCCTATTCCTTATTATTTAAATCGTTCCCAACTACAATATCCTTCATTTAAAATCGCTTTGTGTTTGTGCGCAGCGGCCGCTTTGCCACGCATACATTGCCGTTAGGTATATCCCAGCTGTATTCTAGGAATATCTAATCTATTTAATACGGCACGCTTATAGCGATAGTTCATAAACATAAAATAATATTTCCTGCGTTCTTAATTACCTAATTTAAATAATATCGTTTCCTATTTCTTTGCTAAAACACAATTCCATTTTGCTAAAATAAATCGTAATATTCTGCTTCATATTCTATTCTATTACATACAAGCTAAGTCATATTTAAAATACAGCATCACCTAGCTTCGGCTATTGCACATTCTAGATCTTTCTATGCCTTTCTGCCTATGTAAAAGCCTTATCGCTAGATAGCATTTTCATCCGATATTAAAGGAATCTTGCTGAATAATTCCAGCTCACAAAGCGCGCGGGGTCGAAGCGTTGTTCCTACATCGCGGCGCCTACGCAAGCTGTTTCGCGCGCATTCCAAGCTGTGTTGGTGTGTTGGCATATGCTGCGGGCTCGACGGCGACTGGATTTGGAGGTACTCTCTCCTAAACAGGTGTGAGTACACATTTATTTATTGGATTGTTAGCTTGCCCAAGTGATTAGGTAGTATTTAATAAGACAAAATGGTTGGATCGGAAACTAAAACTGCAAGTATTGCAGAGGAGAAGGTTGAATTGACTAATCTAATTAAGCAAAGAGGTATAATTAAAGGACGGTTAACTATGTTTTCTGAGTACGTGTCTACTGCACAATGTTTAAAGGAAATACCTTCCGTAAAGTACAAAGAATTAGAATTAAAATTAAATAAATGCCAATTATTATTAAACGATTACGAGGTTATTCAAGATAAAATCGATCTTTTGCATACAGATTCTAATGAACAGGTTAAAGAAAGAGATGTACTGGAAAATCAGTTTCTTAGCTTAATATCCAATTGTCAAGAGCTTTCGGATAATCGACCCAATAAAAATCAAGGGGAAATAAACCCCGGGGTTGATTTTAGCAGCTGCCAGACTTCTCATTCTAATCCAATCAAGTTGCCAACCATTAAATTACCAACTTTTGACGGCAGCTATTTACATTGGTTGGAATTTAAAGACACATTCGAATCAGTAATAAATTGCAATGAAGGAATTCCTCAAATAAATAAATTTCATTATTTGCGTTCCTCGCTTGAAGGAAGTGCATCCGTGGTAATAAAATCCATAGAATTTAGTGCAAAAAATTATAAAATAGCATGGGATCTGTTATGCGAACGATTTGATAACAAAAATATATTAATTAACAATCATCTCAAGTCGTTATTTAGTATCGAACCTTTGCGTACTGAATCATTTAAAGCATTACGCTTTATCGTTGATCATGTATCTAAACATCTTCGTGCTCTTGATTCTCTCGGGCAGCCTACTGATAAGTGGGATGCTTTGATAATATTTATGGTCTCGGCAAAGTTAGACATTAACACGAGTAGAAAGTGGGAAGAATACAAATACAATCTAAGCGATTTACCGTTGTTAAGCGAGTTTCATTCATTCCTGCGTAGTCGTGCGGACATATTGGAAACTGCATACTGTAATAATGTTAATCGGTTTGACAAATCAGCTGATAGCAAACCAAAACCTAACACGCAAGCCAAAAGCTTTGTAATGTCTCACGAAAGGAAGGAGAAAATTAGTTGTGCTATATGCAATGACTGGCATTATTTGTATGAATGTCCTAAGTATAAGATGATGAATGTAGATGAACGAGTCAGTGAAGCTTCTAGATTAAAGTTATGTAAAAATTGCTTACGCAGTGGTCATAATTCGTTTCAATGCAAACTTAAAGCTATGTGTCTCACCTGCAAAAGGAAACATAACACGCTTCTTCATCAGACTTATTCTGAAGAAACACAGCCATCAACTTCTTCCACGCTGTCTGTCGCTATGACGTCAGCCACGTCAACCGGCCAAGTGCTGTTATGTACGGCCTTAGTAAATATTGTGGTTAATAATAAAACTTACCTAGCTCGTGCACTGCTAGATACGGGAAGTCAGTCCTCATTTATTACCGAAAGGTTGAAGGAAAGAGTGGGGTTGTCGATTGATAGTTCCCATGCAGTGAAGGTATATGGGATCAATGATGTGGTATGTAACGTTTCCAAGAATTGTCACATTAAATTAAAATCAAGAGTCATGTCTTTCGAAATTGATGTTAGATGCCTAATAGTACCGCGCATAACAGGTAATTTGCCAAACTCTGCTATAGATACTGAGTATCTAAATTTGCCTAATAATATTAAACTTGCCGATCCTAATTATTTTTCTCCTGCTGAGGTAGACATCCTCTTAGGAGCAGATGTATTTTGGGATATAGTCGGCACAAATTTAATAAGACTCGGTCCTAACAAACCGATTCTTCAAGAGTCTAAGCTCGGATGGCTTGTAGGTGGTCCCTTGATAATAAGTCAGTCAATCCCTGAAGTCTATTGTAACTTCTCTCAAGAAATAAAAGATTCCTTAGAAAAATTTTGGAATATTGATGACTTACCGCTTACTAAGACATATTCAATAGAAGAGCAACTCTGTGAAAATCATTTTGTAGATAATTTTTCTCGTTTGCCTACTGGCAGATTTTCTGTTAAAATACCTATGAAAGAAGAACCTGAAAAATCACTCGGTGATTCTTATTTTATAGCAAAAAGGTGCTTGGAAAGCCTAGAAAAGAAATTTATTAAATATCCAGCACTAAAAGAAAATTATAAAGATTTCATAAACGAATATGCGCAGCTAGGGCATCTAACAAAAATAGATAGACCAGAATTTGGCTACTACATGCCACATCATGCAGTGATACGTGAGAAGAGTGAAACCACTAAGCTGAGAGTGGTGTTCAACGCGTCGTCTAAAACTCACTCAGGGAAGTCGCTCAATGATATACAAATGGTCGGCCCAGTAGTGCAAAGTGATCTGATATCAATACTTTTACGCTTTCGTTTGCATAGATATATCCTAACTGGAGATATTGAGAAGATGTTTCGGCAGACTGAAATTTCGCCGGGTCAGCGCCATCTGCAGCTTATATTGTGGCGTGAAAAAACCCATCGCAAAATTGATGTACTGCAACTCAATACAGTAACATATGGCACGGCTTCAGCGCCGTTTCTAAGTTCTCGTTGTCTTCTTCAACTAGCCAATGAATGTAACGATAAATCTATTGCTCGCATTATTCAAAGCGATTTTTACGCTGATGACCTGAATACAGGCTCAGACACGGTTAACGGCCTAAAATACATTTATAAAAATGTTGTAGATGTTTTAAACTCTGCATGTCTACCACTAAGAAAGTTTCGGACAAACTGTCCTCAATTATTCGATAATGAAATCGATTCTTCTAAATCAATGGATTTCAATAAGGAATCCACTGTTCTGGGTCTGAACTGGTCACCCAAAGCCGAACATGAACGTTTATTTCATGCTGGTCCACAACATCTCTTAGCCTCTATTAGAGAGAGATTCTGGCCTATAGGAGGCAGGCACTTGGCCCGCAGCACGACTAAGCAGTGCATGATTTGCTTTCGCTTACGCGGACAAACATTGCAGCCTTTAATGGGCAACTTACCTGCCGAGAGGAGCTACTCCGCGTACCCTTTCTATTCGTGTGGGGTCGATTTTGCCGGACCATTTATGATTTCTAGCCGAAAGGGAAAGGGCAACCGTATATCAAAATGTTATCTGTGTTTATTTATATGCCTTGCATCCAAAGCAATTCACCTTGAGTTGGTCAGTGACTTAAGTACGGAAGCATTCATTTTGTCTTTACGAAGATTTGTTTCTAGAAGAGGCAAACCTCATTCTATTTTCTGCGACAACGGTTCAAATTTTAAGGGCGCTTACAATGAAATAAATAGAATACTCAAATCCAGTCGTAAGTCTGTGTCCAATTTCGCCTCAAATGAAGGCTTTAGATTTGTGTTTAGCCCCGCGTATTCACCTCATTTTGGAGGTATTTGGGAGGCTGGAGTAAAGTCCGCCAAGCATCATTTACGCCGTGTAGCTGGTAATGCTTCCTTAACCTTTGAGGAGCTAGCTACGTTGTTCGCGCAAATAGAAGCGATTTTAAATTCCCGTCCTCTAACTCCTTTATCTTCCGACCCTACTGATCCTTCTCCTTTGACTCCGGGGCACTTTCCGATTTCTAGCACGCATTAGCCGATTATATCCTGGAACTGATGGTATCAGTCGAGTCGCAGATATCCTCACTACAAAGGGTATCATAAGAAGAGGAATCCATAAGTTTTGCGTAATTCCTACCGAGGAAGAAGCAAAAATGGCAGCTGATGACGAGGAATCTACTGATGATAGCAATCCAACCAAGGAAGCTTCAGATCCTTTCAACAAGTCAATGGCTGCACTAGAAGACATGAATGGCTCTTACTCTTTGAAAGCACAGCAAGCTTTCAAGGCCCCGGAGGATGTTCGCGCGCATTCTGCACACGACACCAAGACAGCGGAGCGGAAGGCGCGCGGCGCGAGGGCTCGTCCCGGTCACAGTCGTCGTCACAGTCGCCGGCCGGCGCTCGCGCCAGCCGGCGGTCAACAGAGACCACCATTTCACTACACTAGATAGACGCCCGTACTTACCTTAGAATCAGTGTCCATCAAAATTTACCTGTACATATTTCTTTACTTCGATTATAATAGTTTTCTACATAACTATCTGGTTTTGTTTCCTAACAATAGGTAATATGTAGATTGTAGATCTAGATTTCTATTAGAATAGATTTTTGATAAGTAATTATACATAATTTATATCATTAATTTATTCGAAAAGCTAAGGCGGACCACGCGCCGACGTGTGTTTGTCGTCATTGCAGCGGTCGGTAGGATTATTTATCGAAGTGATTAAAGATGGGTACATCTTTATTCACATATACTAAACATTATAAAATAGGAGATGTGGCTTGTTCAGAAGTATTCCTTTTTTCGTTTCGAACAAAAAAAAATCGTCGACTGGGAGCGCCTTAAACATAAGTAAGGTTTGTCTTAACACTATATTCTTAATTAAAAATATTTCACTTTTACAAAACAACTAACATTTGTTTCCGGCAGCGCATGCCGTGGCGACGCGTTGCTAAAACCAGCAGCCGGTCTGACCCGCTGTTATAGATGTTTCGCATCAAAATAAAGTGAAAAACACAGCAAGTTACATAAGATACAATAAGTCACCAAATAACTGTGGTCTCCTAAGGCTATGACAAACATTTGTGTGGACACAGTAAATACTGTAACACCATATTATATTCATAAACAAATTCAGGAAACATCTAGAGGGAAAGGTTTCCGCGTCCATTCGAGCTCTAAACCAATTTCAGTAAAGGCATCTACGCAAACAGCTTCTGGAATTGAAAACCATAAAAAGACAACCTTATGCTGTCGTTATAAGGTTTATAATGCGAGAGGTATACGGATTTAATGCTGCGGACCAAAAATAAATTGACTACACAATAATCTAAATGTATAATATGTCTTGCGTTGACTGACTGACTGACTGATTCTAACGCAACCTGGTCTAACATAAACCTGGTTCAATATAGAAACTTAAAATTTTGAGAATGTATTCCTTTTGGTTTATTAAATAAATGAATAAATATAGATAAATATTGGCGGACTTTATACACAGCACCATCTAGCCTCAAACCTTTTACTATGAGAACCAGATAACTGATGGAATACTTATATACTTTTTTATGTAAATACATACATAATATACATATTTACATTCAGACACAGAAAAAACACCTATGTTTATCACACAAATATTTGCCCTGGGTGGGGATCGAACCCACAACCTACAGCGCAGAAGGCAGAGTTACTACCAACTGAGCTGTGAGGCTAGCCAGTTTATAAGGGTACATTAGAAAGGAATTCCCGAAATTTCCTGGAAAGTTCCCGTTCCCGTTAAAAAGTATCCTATGTCCGTCTCCTGGTTCTAAGCTACCTCCCCACCAATGTTCAGCCAAATCGGTTTAGCCGTTCTTGAGTTATAAATTATATAGTGTATCTAACACGACTTTCTTTTATATAAATAAGATAAATACATATTATAATATATATATATAATAATTATAATATAACATATAGCATCTTTAAAGAGCTTATTAGTAGTAGCAGCGGAAATAGCTCGTTTCGGAGTAATTTGCTGTACGATCCAATGTTTCTCTTGGTATCATGACCTCATTACACTTTGTTTCCTAAATAACAAGTATAGCAATATTTACAGAACAAAGGTTTCCCACTACAAATTGTACTTGCTTCATTAAACATAAAAAATAATAATAAGGTCGTTGTTACAAGAGAACATCTGAAAAAAAAACCGGCTAAGTGCGAGTCGGAGTCGTGCAAAGGGTTTCGTACCATTAACTATAAAAACCGGCAAAAAAAACACGTTGTTTGTATGGGAGCTCCACTTAAATATTTATTTTATTCTGTTTTTAGTATTTGTTGTTATAGTGGCAACAGAAATATATCACTACATAGTATAAAGCAAAGTCGCTTTCCGCTTCCCGCGTCTGTATGTATGTCTGTATGTTTGTATGCTTAATATCTTTAAAACTACACAAAGGATTTTGATGCAGTTTTTTTTAATAGATAGAGTGATTCAGGAGGAAGGTTTCTAAATGATCCAAGTGATTTCAATGAATAAACGCTATTTTGATTTGATTTGATGTATAATAACATGCTTAATATATTAGAGAACCACTGATAATTTTAAGATTTCTAATCAGCGCGACTATTTTTCTAAATTTTAAATGCTGTTAACGAGTATACAAAGACATTCTGTAATATATTTTGGTATAAGCTTTGCACCCGTGCGAAGCCGGGGCGGGTCGCTAGTCATCTATAAAAATGACAAACATCTAGCTATCAGGGTTCTTGAGATACAGCCTGGTGACAAATAGAAGGATGGACAGACGAACAGCGAAGTCTTAGTAATAGGATCCCGTTTTTACCGTTTTTTACGGGTACGGAACCCTAAAAACTTGGGACAGCAATTTTTGACACACCTCTTTTGCTTCATTCATTCTTAAAAGGGTATTTAGGGTACTTATTATTAGTGTACTTTTGACCTTTCCTTTTTCCAAAAAATCTCCAATTTAAGTCAGATATACCTATCAGAACACAATTTCCAATTTCAAGTTTGTAAAATATAAGCCAGATATCCTAGCAGCGACAAATTTAAAAAATATATGCTGTCGCGCTGGTCCCTAAGATATAAACGTATGAGTGGCGATAGAGAAAAATAATATGACTATGTCTTTTTTTTACATTGAATATATTCGTCAAATTTGTTTACTAGACGTCTAAAGAGGGCGGTTAAAACTAGTAAATTTTTGTGTTTTTTAATGGTTCCTAATTCTTATAGAAAAATAAGACATAGGGGCATGCAATGGTTCTAATAGGTTTTATGGTACAAAAATATTTGCTCTAGTGTCAATATCCAGGGAGGCACACGTACGAAAACGCCTGGTCAGGGATGCTCTTATGTGGGAAAAGGAGAAGAAAATAATGATGATATCAGAATAGGTTTGCTTCTTCGCCTTCTTCTTCCAGCTGCATAATAGAATTATCCCTACAAAGTTAAGTTAGTGCCTAACTGCAAATTATATGCGAGTAAACAGAGCATTTTCAATTTTACCGGGTAATACAGTTTTTTTTGTAACAACAAAGAGGTTTTATGCCGCTGAAAATCCATTTACATTTTTGTAATAAATAAATGCCACACTCGGCTGTTTTACGCCCTCGCCTACGGCTCCAGCTACAAACAACAGCCTCGTGTGTAATGAGCAACTTTACTCACTTTTATCATAATATACTATTATTATCTTAATTTTATTTAATCGTACCTATCACTCGCATTCAGTAGACTACATTAATGAATATGTACAATTAATATGCGTGTCAGACAGGTCGTCTGACTGTTCCCCGAACTCTGCTACGCTATTATAACAGCAAATAATATTAATAATAATCGCCCAATTATCATATAACACGTTCTTGATTCCACACTAGAATTTCTTATAGTAGGTACCTCTACCTATTATAAATTGTGAGTATCGTGGTACCCCAATAAGACTAGAAACAAAATTAAAAAGTTGTACATGATGAGTGACGTAATATGAGAGTTTTACGACAGAGACTCATGAAGTGCAGATTACTGCAGATTCGACGCCCGTAGCTTTAGGTACCTTTAAGGATACTCTAGTTTTGGAATTTCGCTTGACTTTATCTTTTTATTCACTCCATTCCAAGACTGTCTGAAAGAGATTTTAGAGATACGCTTGATTAGATAATGAGATATCACTTTTTAGCGATAAGACCTCCCACTGTACTGTCACACACTGTCTGTAACTTATTTAGCTAGTATGATTATCTAACGAATTATATAAAAATAAACTGTTTAGCTATTCATAGTTTTGAAGAGCCAACTTTGGAAAATAAATATATCGAGAAAAGTTTCACCAATCGTATTTCTGTCTGTAATTTATCAAGATTATATCCTTAAGTTATCTTTGTCATAAACAACAAAACTGTACGTTTTGCGGTTATTGAGCAAAAACGATTCTGCATTCTTAAAAAACATTTATTTCTCCTCTTAACGTAAAAAAATAGGAGCGATCGTTTTTAGGAATTTTAGGTTTAGCGTGGACACAACAGAATCGCCACCATTGTTATTTTTGTTATGATTCAACTATGATAACCTTAAATTGTGAGTTATGTAACGATCATGAGACATTCACCATTCCTTATTATAATGTCTTCTAAAATTCTTTGTTGCTCCCAAGGTAAGGTAGGGCAAGAGCGCTGGTTGTGGATACTTAAACAACATTTAAATTTTCAAACAAGCGGTTTATATTGAAAAAAATACGATTATTAAACAACATAAACTAGAGTATTTTTCTATATTTTTGGTTGAGCAAAGGTTTTGTAACAGCGTTATATATTTATTAATTATTTATATTCAGATTATAAAAGCGGCAATGGGCTTGCAACCTGTCACGTATGGAATGCTAACTACTGCAAAATGTGGGTATGTGCCAAATATAATGCTTTGACGTGCCTCTGACTACCCCCACTAGTCTGGATGTCTACCGTACTTGGGGATTACAGTCGTGATCCTATTTTTTTATATTTTTAGATTAGAAAAAAAAGCGGGAAATCATTGGTTGTGCGCAAAACAATCTAGAGGTATAACTTACCACAAATGTCACTAATCAAAACGGACCATAGACAAAGAATTGTATTATCTATAGATTTTAAACAAGTTTGTTTGCTATGCTTAGTTATTGACTGAAAAAAATCAAAATGCCCAAAGCGTAGGCACCAAAACCAGGTCTATGACCCTATAATGTCTTCTAAAAATCTTCGTTGTTCCCAAAGTACCTACTTTGTAGCGTAATCTTCAGAAGGCTATAACATCCGGCAAGTTATAAGCCTCAATCTTCCACCGCTGAAGTATTCCCGCAAAATCACCACTTTGCATACAAAACAAGTTTTCAGTTAAGACAACAGTAATCGCTGGGTCAGAACTTGAAGTATGTAGCAACAGGACAATCAATTTGTTAATAAGATTACCCCCTAATTTATGTAAGATGTGTAGTAAATAAAATTATTTTGTAATTTTAAATAGAAATACGGCTAATTACCACGTTTTTCCTTGTATTGCTGACGTTCGCCGATCTGCCGTTGATCGCGGTCGCGGGTGATGCTCATGATGAAGAGCATCTGAATTGTCTCTAAACGTCAGCAATACATGGAAAAACGTGGTAATTAGCCGTATTTCTATTTAAAATGATTAACAACCACGATAGTTTTAATTATGTTGTAATGTTTTTTTTTTTTGCATATTCTCTTTTTAACCTCTCTTATATATATAAATTATGGTAATTAAAAGAATCTGATAGACATAGTAACTAATTTTATACATATTTTGTGTATTTCACCATTATAATAGCCCTTTATAGATCATTCTAATGTTCATGACACTAAAAATGCATATTCTAGGTTTGCAAAAACGTAAAAAAAAATTAATTCAATAAAATCACAAGGATCACTTTAAAACGTTATTGAATATTATGAAAGATGAAAGCTCAAACAACAAAAATACAGAGGTTATTATTTATTGTTTTAAATTTATATTTTTACTGCAGGCAATAAGATACCAAACAACAAAAGATTACACTAAACAATTTAGTCAAACATACAACTACTATCAATTCACATCACAACACAGTGTCACTGTGTCCGCCACAGTGTTGCCAACCCTTAGATTTTCAAACCGTTAGATTTGTCAGACAAGTGTTGACAAAATTTAAAACATAAATAATCTAAAATGAATAAAGAAATAGCAATAGATCCTATAATATCTATTTATCAATTTTAATCCCCAAGTGCGGTAGAAATACACTCAGATCTCCAAACCCTAAGATCCTTTGAAGATGTCTAAAAGGAGTAGTCGGAAGCACAGCTAAACTTTATCTGTTTTTGCATTATAAAAACACCAAATTTACTATTAAAACAGTAGGGTTGGCAACACTGTGCGGACAGCAACAATCTGTCGTTGGCGAGGACGGATATAACATTACCATAGGTATAGCGTGTCCTAAGGGTAAACCGTTTTAGGGTCAACCGCTGATAACATAAAAGTCGGTGCACATGAGAGCGTCATAATGCGAACTGTAGTCTTTATCTCCTCAAATCGTTGACAACGTTCCAACTCGTTTCGGCAGAATGCTATTTTGAGGGTAGTTGTGAAACTTCTGCTTTATTTTCGTACTGAAAGTTTGTTGCAAAGTTGTGGTATTTAAGTCGCAAGGAAATCCGTGTGCTCTAGTGAGGAATTATTTCAAAATGATATAATATTATCTGTACGCGTGCAGTTAATTGTTGATGGATATAATTGAGCGACTGTCAATTGCAACTTTGTAGTTGCAATTGACAATCGCTTAATTATACCCCTAATTTTTTTATGTCCATCATTATGATACCCCAGCTTAAACAAAGTTGCAATTGTCAATCGCTTATTTATATCCATGGAAAAAAATTGAGATTAGAAATCCTAATCCTACTAATATTTTAAAGTTTATGAGTGTGTTTGTTACTCTTTCACGCAAAAACTACTGAACGGATTAAAATGAAACTTTACAGTTATATAGATTCAACATCAGAATAACACATACGCTACTTTTTCTTTATCTAACATCAGTGTTGACATCTGTCGTCATAGCAACGTGTTACTCTATGCGGTTATTGAAATTTGGACAGGACAACGTCTGTCGCGGGTCTGTTAGTTATATCATAAATTATAGACATTTTAAAGTAAATAAAAGTAGGTGAAATAGAATCATGAATGTAATTCTCAGTACGGTAGACATATTCTCTGATCTGCAATCGCATACGAAGATGTCTAAAAGAGGTAGCCAGAGGCACGGCTAAACATTATAATTGGCATATGCCCACATTTTGCAGTAGTTAGCATTCCATACATGAGATTTATTTTTGATCAATTCGCTTTGACAATTATTCCATGTATTGTTGACAGTATAATCATAGCTAATGTGTTACCAAAAGTCCAGATCTAAATCTCGTATGTTTGAATGAGTTTCTGATTACCCCCTTTCGACATCTTCAAGGAACTGAGCACCTAAAATTCTAAGAGAAGTCAACCGTATTTGGAGTTCACAGTCTTGATCCTATTTCAAATCTCTTGATAATCAATTGCAAATTGTTCGTCTCTGGGGCATTTTAGGTTCGTTAAATTTATGACGGTTAAAGTTTAGGTATTAGACAGAAAGTGCTTGGTAGAGAAACCTTGTAGTAGATATTTTTACGCGCCACCTTTAGAGTAATATTTTTGATGAACGCAGAATCGTTTTTACTCAATAACCGCAAAACATACAGTTAAGTTTTTATGACAAAGATAACTTATGAATATAATCTAGATATATTATCGACAGAAACACGATTGGTGAAACTTTTCTCGGTAGATTTATTTTCCAAAGTTGGCTCTTCAAAAACACTAGTTTTGTTTTTAATCAAAACTATGAATAGCTAAACAGTTTATATTATAATAATTCGTTAGTTAATCATACTAGCTAAGTAAATTATAGATATTATGCGGAAATTCAAAAAATTATGAACATTTATTCGCCAAACGCAACAATAATTAGTTTTTTTTACCATTTTAACTAAGTTGGGCCAAACGAACAAACTTTTTCAATCTACTTAGCTAATCAATTGACCAAACGTGGGTCGGATCACGTAAAGTGAAGATTCCGAAGTCTGTACTAGTTATATTTATTCCTTTCCTCATCGCCTATTTAGTTTTTCCACGTAGTAAGTAAAAGGTAGAGCACAAATCGACGTCGAGTTCAAAGGGAATATAAATGTTGTTTCAGTTCTCAAAATGGGACTTAGAATTGCTGAATCAAAACTTTGAACAATACGCATCAAGTTTTAGTTATTCCTAATTAATCGACTTAAAAAATGTTTCAAATGTTTTACCTCAGTACTTTCGACTGTGTGAACCGATTTTGATGATTCATTTTTTATTTGAAAGCTGACTGCTCTAACTAATATTTTAACAAAAATACAAAATTTCACAATTTCAATGGAATTAAATTTTGTATTGGACTTATTTAATTCAATTTATAATATACTAGCTGACCCGTGCCCGCTTCGCTGTGCGTAAGACATTTCTAATACCATCGTGGACTTTTTTGTAGACGTTTTTAAGGTATACAATACTGTAGTACATTATTTTGAATGTTCTACCGTTGAAACTAAAAGAACATTCAAGAACAATAATCGTGTGAGTTCAAAAGGATCGCTTCAAAGTAATGACATGACTTTGTATTAAAATGGCGCCGAGAACGGAATCGGGGAAATCCAACTCAAATCGAGTATGTGAAAGTATAACTAGGTTATACATCTGAAATAAGTTTGAGCGGAAGCTCTCAACTACTTTTTGAGATTTAAATATTTCATACGGTAGTCGTAATTCTACGTGTATAACATTTTAATATCTTTTTGCATTCTCATTAAGTTGTGACCAGACATCGCGCGGCATTCGCAGGACACAAGTTTGCGCACGAACAATAACACCGTTTGAGCGCGGCTGCCGCGCGCGGCTGTGGTCCAAACATAGCGCGACAAGCCACGCTTGATTGCCGCGCAATGTATGGTCATTATTTACCATTTATTCCCAGTAAAAAACTAAGTTATATAACTGGTTTTGAGAAGAAAAAATATTGTTACATTACTGGTTATGAAGAAGGAATTTGTTTTTTTACAAATCATTATATAAGACATCATTTTCGTTCCGTATGGTCTATAAAACAACTGTACCTGTAACTTGCAACCATTTCAAACCGGGAGAAAGTAAAGCTGCTAGGCAATAGAAAAAGATAAGGTGGGTCTACCCCGAAAGTGCCTTCTCATAAGGAGATTTATTTTTACTATACTTATATTCTTCCCACGATGACCACGAGCCTTAGGCGTTTAACATATTGATCGTCTCTCCACGCCGACTACCGGACGGTCGGACACTTAGCATGTTCTAGGTGTCAGCGGATTTCATAAAGTACTAATGATTCTCACGGTGACGGTTATCATCAGTCCCATAAGGTTAGATGTATTGGTACGTACTTGTTTTCTTCATGCTAGATTTACACTCTCGCCTCGTACCTCGCCTCGTGCTTTGTCTCGTGTCTCGGCCCTCACCTCGCGTGATCGATAGTAAAGGAGAGAGGCGCGAGGCGAACCACGAGCGTATGTTCACACTCTCGTCTCGTGGTTCACCTCGCACCTCGTCTCGCGACTCGTACGCTAGTGTAAATCTAGTATCAAATAGCATGAAAAACTATAGATAGGTAACGTGGTCTATCTATATATATCTATACATATAAAAGCGTACCTAACTGGGCAAGTGGGCACATTCGACCGAGTTTTATTTAAAAACTACTAAACCGATTTACATGAAAACTATTATCTGGTAGCTTAGGGTCCCAGGAGTGTTAGTTCTGAGGCATTTATTATTTTTCTACGCTATCTAAAAATTGTAATAATGTAATAATGTCATGTTTATCACGGTTCGCCTATTGAATCTCATTGATCGCTTATTATTTGGATATAAAATAGATTAAATAAATCTAACTTACTACTATACGAACGAAGTTGCACACATTTACAGCTAGTACCTACACTATAATGTCAGATTTTGCCACTGCTCGTAGTTTAAACGCATTCACTTCACCGAAATGACGTTCGTTCAAATTTACTCTATGATTTACAGAGTTCAAGCACTGTTTCCTCAAACAGAGCTCGGTGGCTTCGAGTTGGAGCTTCAGTCTCGACTTCTGACAAATAAGCGGTTCCAAGTTAGGTTTACGAAGCGGGAAGTGAATTGAACGATGCTATAAAATCTCGAATTTACGAACTCCGTAGGTAGATTGTACTGAACTTGGTGACTTAATAAATGCACTGTCGCTCGTATGTTCCGCTATTTTTACAAGCTTTTTTGATCATTTGTTGGTATCCGATTAAGCTGAAATAGGTACACCTTTAGTTCTGATGACAATACAATAATATGGTGACAGCGAGATGATCTGATGATAGAGTCAGGGGCTGTTCAACAGACACTTACAATGAAACTATTTAGAAAATAATTCGAATTAGTAAAGGTTGTCAAGATCCAATGAGAATGTAATAATATGTGTAGTATTTGATAAAAGCTTGTCTTGATAAAATAATTATTATCAACAGCAAACTTTTTATTAAAAGCAATATATTGTTTTGCCAATTGTCATGTTCACTACCAGTGTCTATTGATATAGCCTAGAGTCGTAAATATCAAACACAACGAAATAAAACTACATTGCAAAATGTGACACACGCTATAACTGATGTTAAGACGAGTAATAAATGTTTTTGATGAATGCAGAATCGTTTTTTCTCTATAACCGCAAAATATACAGTTTTGTTTTTTTTATGAAAATGAAAACAAGGATAATTATATTCTAAATAAATTACAGACAGAAACACGATTGGTGAAACTTTTCTCAATAGATTTATTTTCCAAAGTTGGCTCTTCAAAAACACTAGTTTAGTTTTTAATCAAAACTATGAATAGCTAAACAGTTCATTTTTTATATAATTTGTAAGATAATCATACTAGCTAAATAAATTACAGACAGTTTCAATTTAAATTTGATGGTATTCAAGATAATGCAGTTTTATCACTTTTTCCGTCTTATCCGGCTAGATTCAGCCCAAAAAGAAAAAGTCAAAAATGTCACTTAGCACCTTAAGGCGATACTTGAAATTTTTGACGTATAAAATTTTTGAATATCCCTCTCTTTTTCGTCGGTTAAAAATGTCTTTAAAGTTCCATAATAGCTTTTGTAAAGTTGAAAAAGACGCTTCCTTTATTTAGCAAACAAACCCTAATTTCGGGCCATTGAGTCCAACCCATTTACGATGAAACCGTTTCATACAATCAGCTTTTGATAACATGAAGTGAGATCACTGAAATGGAGCTATTTCCTTCGCTTTGTTTATAATAGTAATTGTTTGAATATCAAAAACTTACAACTTTGTTGGCGTAGTAACACGATAAAACACTTTAAGTTTATTCAAGGAGTTCTAAGTTATATAATAAACTAGCTAACCAACTTCGTATCGCTTTAAAATAAACTCCAGTTCCCGTTAAAAAGTATTCTATGTCCGTCTCCTTGTACTAAGCTACCCCTCCTTACCAATTTTCAGCCAAATCGGTTCAGCCGTTCTCGAGTTATAAGTGTTGTAACAAACCCGACTTTCTTTTATATAGTAGAGAATAGATATAAATATAAATGTTTGTGGAAATTATCACACAGCGCCATCTAGCCTCAATGGGAACTACAGATAGAATACATAATATACTTTTTTTTGCTTACTTATTAACACCGTAACACAGAACAAACATCTATGTTAATCACACAAATGTATGCTCTAGGTGGGGATCGAACCCAACCTACAGCGCAGAAGGCAGAGTTACTACCAACTGAGCTGTGAGCCCAGTTATTGGACTTCAACTTTTAAATAGCACATTGAAAAAGCTCAAAAATATAACGCAACAATTCAGCGCATAAAGTGCTATGAGAAATAGCAACAGCGTTCGTGTTGGTACGCGAAACAACTCACAAGGCAGGTGGGGAAACTGGAATTGAACATTTGTCAAATACTAGCTGAAATACAAACTGAAGTTAGGGTAGATTTATATTAGACCGGGCCGTGTACGTAGCCTGGACGGGGCACGGATTTTTTGTACTAACCGACTCGTGATATACATTGTCCTGTTCAAATTTCGATAATCGCATAGAATGACGCATGTTGCTATGACGACTGATGTCAATACGGATGTCGGATATTTTGCACACCAGCGCCATTTATACAGAAATCACCCCTTTTGCGTTTTTATAACGTTTTTGGAATGTTTTTTATATTTTAAAGTATTCTATTATTTATTCGGGTATTATTATCTAAATCTACAGCAAATTTCAACTTAATCCGTTTTGTCGTTTAGGCCTGATTGAGGAACAAACATACATACAAACTTACAAACTTTCGCATTTATAATATTATTAGGATGAAGCAATTTATATTAAACAGTGCCTTAACCGTGTCCTGTGGGCCCGTCTACCTAACTGAAGGCTCCGACCCGGTCGAATATAAATCAAACCAAAACAGTGCCTGATCCGTGTCCCGTCCGGGCCCGTCTACTAACTAAAGGCTCCGGCCCGGCCCGGACATAGCACGCCCCGGAGACGGCCCGGTCTAATATAAATCTACCCTTAAAGTCACAGAGTACACTCGGTGCGGTAAGGAGGAAATATACGTAGCATATTTCAGACACTGTTTTGTTTACGTACGGGATTAAAAAAAATGTGTTAATATTCTTAATATTATATATGCGAAAAAAACTCCTGTCTGTCTGTTTGTTTGTGAACTTATCAGCCAAACCGCTCTGGGCGGATTGTGATGAAATTTTATGTTGATAAATATTTTTCTCTTATTTTTGTTTTCATGAATTTTAATGTTACATGATCAAAATCGATCTTCTAAATCTATATGGATGAAGTCGCGGGTAATAACTAATAAATGAATGATTAATAAATAATGGTAAAAAAATCATCTAGTCCCGAGTCAAGTAAAGTGAAAGTATGGGAACCAAATTAATGACAGAACAGATAGGTAGTAACTTATAAATACCCTTACTTTTGTTTACTACTGTATTATGTTCTCTTCATTACACAAAATGTTTGTGTGATTTGCATGGATTTGTGGTGGAAATCGAACCCACAATATATCAGAGTAGTAGGCACAGTTACTACAAAATGAGTTTTTCCGTTAACAGAATCTTTAGGACAGTTTGGATAAACCTGTAAACATAATCGTACATTTTAAAATTTTAATTATTGTTAGAAAAAATCTATTGATTTGAAAAAAATTGTCTACTGAAAAATATTTGTATTTTTTTGCTGTGTCGAAAGTCGAGTTTTTGTTTGAAGCCAGTTTCACTCCTTTATCTACCTCCATAAAGAAAGAGACATGTATTTTGTCGAGAAAATTCTCTGAGAACAGAAATATTATGAATATCTATTTCGTAGGTTAAGGCGCTCCCAGTCGACGATTGTTTTTGTTCGAAACGAAAAAAGAAATACTTGTGAACAAGCCACATCTCCTATTTTATAATGTATAGTATATGTGAATAAAGATGTACCCATCTTTAATCACTTCGATAAATAATCCTACCGACCGCTGCAATGACGACAAACACACGTCGGAGCGTGGTCTGCCTTAGCTTTTCGAATAAATTAATGATATAAATTATGTATAATTACTTATCAAAAATCTATTCTAATAGAAATCTAGATCTACATATTACCTATCTTTAACAATAAATCACAAGTTGATTTTAATAGTAGGTCTATAAAATATTTCGATCATAAATTCTAAAACGTATCATTTTGAAATAATATCTTTATCGTGAAAAGTTTCTGCTATTATGTTTTCAGCTTAATAGAAATCTAGGTAGGAACCTGAAGTAATATACTTAAAAAAATAGGAGATGTGGCTTGTTCAGAAGTATTTCTTTTTCGTTTCGAAAAAGAGCAATCAGCGACTGGGAGCCTCTTAATGTTACAGTCAAAACTCATAATCGGCCAAAACTAGTTATGACCAAGAATGTTACTCAAAATCTTAAGACAAAAGTGATGATGATTTGTGTTCGTAAAATCCTTTATTGTCATTATAATTTATGAATAAAATTAACACTTCATATAATTATTAATGCGAAATATCTATAGCGGCGGGTGAGACCGGCTGTTGGCTTCGCGACGCGTGTCGCCACGGCATGCGTCACCGCGAACTAGACGCGGCTAGGTACACGAACTAGATATGCTGGCGAAGAAATGCCGACTCCTTTGTACAAATTGCTGTCGTACTGTACAAATTACTATCCTTTTATGCATATCACTTGTACAAAATAATTTCAATGTTTCACATCTGCCAAGCGTCGCGCGATGGCTCACATTTTATGTGAGTTTTTCACATTTTATAAATAGGGTTCTGCCGGGTTCGTTTCCCTCGCATTTCTAAGTCCTCTCAAAACCTAGGCGAGTTTTTGGCTCCTTTTATATAACGATAGGACCACATCAGATCATGTAAAGCCAGAGAGATCAGAGGGGTTAGCATGAACAACTATCGTATCGACAACGTATCGTGCAAATGCCAGTACTGACACTATTACTATACACAAAGTGTCAGTTTTGATTGGACGATACGTTGTCGATACGATGGTGGTTCGTGCTTAGGTCACATGTCTGAGTGTTCAGAGTTGGAAGTTTAGTCGACATTTCTATTCAAAGTACACAGGTAGTGACATTAGTCAAAACTAGTTTTGACTAGCTAAAAGTTTTGACATACATACATCATAAAATCATGCCTGTTTACCAAAAGGGTTGGCAGAAACCACGGCTTTCTACTTGCTACGATCCTGACATACTTATTTTGCTTCATTCACCCTCATCGTCGATTTAGAGTACTCTTGAGCTGGCCTTTTTTCAAAATGTCACCGTTAAAAGTTTTGATTATGGTAGATACACTTAAAAACATCATTTTTTTATCATTATCCAAGCTCAAAATAATATCCTAATAATATTATAAATGTGAAAGTTTGTGAGTTTGTATGTATGTTCCACAATCAGGCCTTAACGATAAAACAGGTTAAGTTAAAATTTGCTGTAGATGTTAATATAATGCCCGAATAAATAATATACTACTTTAAAATATGAAAAACATCCCCAAAACGATAAAAAAACGCAAAAGGGATGATTTATGTATAGATGGCGCTGGTGTGCAACAAATCTGACAACACAGACTAAAAACATTCAGTCTTTTCTATTCGATTATTGCAATTTGACAGGACAACGTCTGTCACGGGTCGGCTAGTTTACTTATAAATTAATAAAAAAATATTTAAATGAATTGTTACTGTTCTAACTAAACTGAGCGTGAAAATACCTCTTTGGAACAACGGTTTACATTAACTAAAATTTACGAGCGAACCGCAAGCTACCGTTGTACCATATTTACGCTAAAGATAGGCTCATTATAATAAGTGTGTTTGTCGTTGCGAAAGTGTTTGTAAAGAGACAAGTTGCAATTCCTGAAGTAATTGCGACGTTGGAACAGATACTGAATATAGGTAAGTATTCAGTTGAAAGATATTTTTACACGCTTTTGTAAAATCCTACTTTAAGCTAGAGATCTAAGAGATTAACACAAGGTTGAAAATTAATTGCTAGATTTGAACTGCACATACTAACAAACTAACGAACTAACTAACATCAAGGCATGTTGAATAAAAGCTTGCAATAAAACGCCTAATGCCGGGGTCCCACGGCCCGCGTTTTCACGCGCCAGACCGCGCCAAGGCGGACGGACGCGCCGTGGGAACGATGCAACCGTGATGGCCCGTGCTCGAAACGCTCTGTACGCGACGCGCCGGACGCACACAGGCGGAGCGTCATCCGGCGCGGCCCGTCGTTTTACGCGCCGTGGGACCCCGACTTTAGACGGATGACGGAGCTTCATTCATTATAGTATCTTAGAAGTGAGAATCCATACTTGAAAATAACTTGATGTAAACGAAGTCGCAGAGTTTTATACATTCTAGTATACCTACCTTAAAGTAAACTAAATTGCTTCATCCTGAAGTATGTTTAAGTTATGACTGTTTATGTATCGATGCGAACAAAATATCAGAAATCCTATGATTAATGCAACAGGCAATAGAGGATGCAATAATGACCGCTAATGAACTGAATATAAAGTAAAAATTATTATCTTCATTTAGGCATTAGGTATATATTATTCATCCTGTAAAAAGTCCAAATAATAAATTTGCTAAATTTACAAATTGTAAAGGTTCAGTACTGGTGTAAAGTTTCAGAACAGTCAGTATTATATAGTAGATACATTTAACTATTTATTTAAATATAAAATAGAATAGAATCATTCACATATCAAGCAGAGATCTCCGAAACCTCAAAGTCTAGAAGTTTAATTGGCGCTTTCTAAAGGGTATTTTGAAAACTTACTAGTACTTACGAGTAACTTACTTTGAAAACTCGTACATCCTAAGGGGATGAAAAGGGGCATTAAACTTTGTATTTTCCTTGAAAGTTAGATCCATGCGAAGCTAGGACAGGACAGCTATTAAGTGATATTTGCTGCTACTGTGGTTTGAAAAGCAGAAAACCAAACCAGTCGGTGCAATATCAGTGTACCTGTAGTACCTACTATATTATCTTTCAAACTATCGTAATTAGTAGACATAACTATAGATTTAAACACGGGTGTTTATCACGAAATTACTTTTACGTTCGGGAAAATATATTAAAGTAATTAAAGTAATTTTTTTTATAGATAATTATACGCAACCCTTTGTGCGCGAGTCCGACAAACATCTATATTCATTATTTCACTTTCAAAACTTTCGTGAGTTGTACTACACATTATTACAACAACGGGAAATTACTCACGTAAATCAGTCATACGTAAAATACGTCAGTGCGAGACGGCAATGCGAGCAGGGTAGCGCGCGCGTTATGGTCCACTCACCCTGAAGAAGATTCTCTAGATGAATCGAAACATTGTCGGTGTCCTCATTGACAATTTATCATTTACGTGAGTAATTTCCCGTTGTTGTAATAATATCTATATTCATCGCCTTTTTTTCGCTCTATTCATTTTCCTTGGTGAAAATCGAACTCACAACCTGCAACGTAAAAGGCAGAGTTACTGTCAACTGAGCTGTGATACCAGTCAAATACATTAACAGTCAAATTAGGA
This sequence comes from Hydriomena furcata, assembly GCA_912999785.1. Taxonomy (NCBI): domain Eukaryota; kingdom Metazoa; phylum Arthropoda; class Insecta; order Lepidoptera; family Geometridae; genus Hydriomena; species Hydriomena furcata. The sequence goes on from OU538829.1 coordinate 12,380,182, forward strand.
ATACATTACACATGCTAATGTTCAGGACATGACCTACGAGAACGTGCTAATTGGTAACATTTTGCTTTCACCGCGCCGTTTGCTGGTAGTTGTGTTGTAATGTATTCGTGCTTTTGCACACATCACTTCGAAAAGCTAAATGTCAAGCTTTTTTTTAAAATTGATTAAACTTAAGAAAAAAACCGGCAAGTTGAACTCGCGCACGAAGGCTTGCGTATCTATAAAAAAAACTTACTTTAATATATTTTCCCGACGTAAAAGTAATTTCGTGATAAACACCCGTGTTTTTACATCTATAGTAATGTCTACTTATTTATAAAAAAACAGCAAAAAAATCACGTTTTTTGTATGGGAGCCCCACTTAAATTTTGATTTTATTATGTTTTAGTATTTGTTGTTATAGCGGCAATAGAAATACATAATCTGTGAAAATTTCAACTGTCAAAAATTTTCAAAAATTATCTAACCAAGTCAATACTTGGTTAGATAATTTTTGCAGTTTTTCAGCTAAGCATAGCAAACAAACTTATTTAAAGTCTATGATAAAACAATTCTTTGTCTATGATCCGTTTTGATAAGTACCTAACATTTTGTTGTGCGTTGTCCCTATTGTTTCGCCCACAACCAATGATTTCCCGTTTTGTCTATTTATATATGAATTATTAATAATTTAATATCGCCTGTTATGAAACCTTTGGTTAACCTAAGAGATAGATAAATTCTAATACTGTTTAAAAATAATAGTTTTCATATTTTTTTCAATATAAACTTTTTATTTGAAAATTAAAATGATGTTCACAACCGGCGCTCTTGCCCAACTCAATTTTATGAAACGGCATTAAGAGGCTCCCAGTCGCTGATTGCTCTTTTTCGAAACGAAAAAAGAAATACTTCTGAACAAGCCACATCTCCTATTTTTATAAGTATATTACTTCAGGTTCCTACCTAGATTTCTATTAAGCTGAAAACATAATAGCAGAAACTTTTCACGATAAAGATATTATTTCAAAATGATACGTTTTAGAATTTATGATCGAAATATTTTATATACCTACTATTAAAATCAACTTGTTATTTATTGTTAAAGATAGGTAATATGTAGATCTAGATTTCTATTAGAATAGATTTTTGATAAGTAATTATACATAATTTATATCATTAATTTATTCGAAAAGCTAAGGCTGACCACGCGCCGACGTGTGTTTGTCGTCATTGCAGCAGTCGGTAGGATTATTTATCGAAGTGATTAAAGATGGGTACATCTTTATTCACATATACTATACATTATAAAATAGGAGATGTTGCTTGTTCAGAAGTATTTCTTTTTTCGTTTCGAACAAAAACAATCGTCGACTGGGAGCGCCTTAATTGGCTGCAGGTTTTCAAATATTTTCTAACCAGCGCGTAGCGTTGTTCAGTTTTGAACGCCCTCAATTTTGGCTACGTTCGTATTGTTTTGTTTATTTCAAATCTGATTTCAAAGGATCGTACACATTGTTGGGCAAATTGCAGCTTTCTACAGCTTTGGGCAATGCTATGCTTTGACCAAAGTGTCAGTGAGTGTGAAACGAGAGCTATAGCAGAGCGATGGTCTCTTTGGGATTTAGAAGTCCGACAAGGAATTTTTGCTTTCGCATTGTCAGTTAACACGCTTTTATTAACTTTACCTTCAATAAACTATGTAAGAAAATCTTGGAAATATAATTTAACCAACTTAATAATGACCCAACAATTGTTGGATCATTAACAAAATTTGGCAGCTGTGTATGTAGTATGATGATATAGACCCCAATCCGTGTTTGTTGCCTGATTCTTCTAGGCTTGGTCGCTAGGAATCGGCGTAGCTTCACCTAGTCATTGAGACGTTTCTCGTTTGAATTTAAATTTGAATATCATGCAGCTGGCTATAGCATTGCCGTGTTGCTAACCGGAACACGGCAATTACTTAGCGTCAAAAATAGGTATTGTGGCAATACTGCGAAGAGCTCGTTATCAAAGAGCTCTTTTTGATCTTCATATTTTGTTCATATCATCCGACATGCACTTTTTTCAGACGTAGGTTTTATGCTGTTGGCCTCTAACGATAGATAATAATCTGATAACCTAGGTTCGTACCTACTCTGTAAAACTATTTTGACTTTATCAACGACATTGCCAGTGCTCTGATATATTCCTCTAAACAGCAGTCTTAGAAATCATCGTTTGTCGTAACGTGGTAGAATGTTTGATGTCACTGTCACAAGTAATCGTTTATCGTATTCAAGAGTATACCCCTGATAATATAATCTTGGTGAGCGCAGAAGGTGCCTAAACCGAGTAAAAGTAAGGTTTAGATAACGAGCAAGATTCGGACCTCAGCTTGGGCTCTTGCCAGGGGAAGGTTTCAGGTTTTTAAGGAAAGCAAATGTTCTGAAGGGATCGAGAAGAAGGGATGGATCTCAAACGCACAGATAAACACTAGGAGACAAAATATTCAGCGACAAGTTTTGCAACATATCGCTCAACACCAACGTAAATGTGTCGGGGACAATGTTGTGGAAGTTTTTACAGGCCACACTACTCAATGTTTATAGAAATGTCGCCCGTATCCCGCAACATTTAATGTGACGCGAGACACCTCCTGTCTCGCGTCACATTAAATGTTGCGGGATACAGTGGATGTAGCAGCGTCACGTAGATTGATAGTTGCGTGTATGTTGCGGGACAAAATGTCCCCTGGTGTGTCCATGGCTTCACCGTCGACCACAAAAAGGAAGATATTAGACGGAAATGTTTCGCATGGCACCTGCTTAAAATTCATAAGGCTTACAAAAGGCGATTCGTTTGTACCTTCTAATCAAGGTAAAACATTCAAGATTATTTATTTCTACTTCACTGGCTGAAATTATTTCATTAAGCCCTTTTGTCTTCAACCTATTTTACTTTTTAAACAAGCTTTTGTTGTGGCTTTACTTGCGTGAAATTTTGATGAATATTTAGTTTATCTTCATCCATTAAGATTTATTAAAATTACTAATTGGTTTTTATTTTATAAAGCTGCAAAATAATGTAGAAACTCGCAAACTTTGGATAAAATTAGTTTAAATTTTGAAGTATACCAGAATTTGAAGCAAAAATCTTTCGATCCTTCCAAAAGTAGGGAAAACTTGTGGCCATGCATCAATGGATTTTTTTAACATAACACGTGCTTAAAATGGTGAAGAAATCAGTTAGTATTCTTATAAGCGGCGATGGGCTTGCAACCTGTCACATATGAGTTGGCATGAGCCAAATGTAATCTTTGGATACGTCCAAAGATTACATTTGGATCATGCCCTCTGACTACTTACTTTCCTTAAATTTAAGGATAAGAGCACCTGGAGATCTGAGAAGAGGCCTTCCTTGCTTGATTAAATTTGTTATCCTATTTCATTATTTTCATTACATCATTTTGAAGTTCGCAAGTAAACATTTGTGTCTATCGTCCACTCATCTTTTCCAGGAAATGAAACAACCTCCTACCTCGCAAGCCTCTTTGTATAAAACCCTTATGTAACCTTTTAAGAACATCTTTAAAAACCGGATACTCACTAGCGAGTAACTGTAACCGTTGTTGCTTAAGACGAGATATATTTTGTTTGATGAATGTAGAATAGTTTTCTCGCAAAACATACTGTTTTGTTTTTATGACAAAGATAAAGTATTTTAAATAGAAATACGGCTAATTACCACGTTTTTTCTTGTATTGCTGACGTTTATTATTCGCCGATCTGACATCGATCGCGGTCGCGGGCGATGCTCATGATGAAGAGCATCTGAATTGTGAATACAAGAAAAAACGTGGTAATTAGCCGTATTTCTATTTAAAATGATTAACAACCACGATAGTTTTAATTCTAAAGATAAAGTATTTTAATCTTGATAAATTTGCACGTTTAGTGAAACTTTCTCGATATAATATTTATTTTCCAAAGTTAAGTTCCAAAGGCTCATCCAACATACTATATACGTTTTTACTCAAAACTATGAATAACATAATACAACATATGCAAAAAAATCATAAAAATCGTTTAAGCCGTTTCGAAGAAGCTTGGTTATAAACACTGTGACACGAGAATCCTAATATCCTAATAATATTATAAATGCGAAAGTTTGTGAGTTTGTATGTATGTTTGTGGCTCAATCAGGCTTAAACGACAAAACGGATTAAGTTGACATTTGCTGTAGATGTAGATATAACGCCCGAATAAAACATGGACTACTTAAAAATATGAAAAACATTCCCAAAATTATTAAAAAACGCAAAAGCAATGATTTTGGTATATATGGCGCTAGTGTGCAACAAATCTGACATCACAGACTAAAAACATTCAGTTGAAATTTGACAGGACAACGTGTGTCACGGGTCGGCTAGTTTTATATATGAAAGATTGCGACTCGCTAGTAAGTACCCGGCTTTAAGCGCGCCAAAATTGTATTTTATTTGCACAGCTGAGCATCAGAGCAATCATGCGATAGAAAGCCTGCAAAAGTTTTACATCCCAGCACCCACACCACAGCTATGAAATGTTCACTAGCTCTGTCCCGATTCTGTTGTTCAAATTTTAACGCGTTTCAAATTTATAATTATGTTATCAAACTTTTTAGTTATCTATTAGGTTTACGAACTTTGCATTTTACGGCGTAATTAGTTGAGTTTATTGCAGCGTTTTGGTGAAATTATTTTAGCAAAATTAAAAATTTGTAGGGCTTTTTAAAAAAATAAATTAAATAGGATCACAACTGAATTTCCCAAATACGATAGACAATCTCTATCTCCAGGCCTCGTTGAAGATGTCTACAAGGAGTACCCAGAGGCACGTCCAAACATAATGATGACTTGCCCGCATTTTGCAGTAGTTAGCATTACATACGTAACTGGTTGCAAGACCGTCGCTTATAACATAACTACTTATTTTAATTTCCTACAAAACTGCATTGCTTCGTCTTTGCAATATCTTCTTCTCTTCTTCATATATATATAAATTACGCGTGACATTGTTCGTCCGCGATGGACTCCTAAACTACTTAACCAACTTTTCACACCGTGTGCAGTTTGATCCAACTTGAAAGATAGGATAGCTTATATCTCAATTTATAGTCGTAATATTATTTTATTGCAAATTATGTGTTTATTATCTGACAGTCACAATTATCTGTTAGCTTCAAAAGATTCTAACAGATGGCGATATCTGTTGATACAGCAACGCGTGGCCGGGTCTGCTAGTCTTTAGGTACTAATATTATAAAGAGGAAAGATTTGATTGTTTGTTTGTTTGCATCGAATAGGCTCCTAAACTACTAGACCAATTTAAAAAAATACTTCACTATTAGAATTCTACATTATCCCTGATGAACATAGGCTATAGAATATTGTCAAAAATGTTAGGGATCTGTATCATAACTTCGATAATGTAACCCAACGTGTGAAAAAAAATCCTTATATCGCGTTCGCTGCGGAAATTATTGACAATAGAGCAAAGTGATGAACACATTTATAGAAAATATCAATACCTACAAAAAAGTATGTAATACTAAAAGTCTAACTATTAGGTGGATACCTAATACCTACATTATCGAAGTTTTAATACGGATGTATTAAAACTTCGATAATGTAACCCAAGGTGAAAAAAAATTCGACCAACGCGGGGTCGATCTGCTAGTTTCAAATAAAACAAAGAAAATGTATATGAGGACTGTCTCTTTTTGTCCACGAAGTAAGGACATCCTTTTCCATTATACAATGCATTGTTCATTACACACTCCGGTGTAATAGATTTTTTTTCAGTTTATTTTGTAGCATGTGTAACTGCAGCCGATATCAGTAAGAGCCGGTTCAAATAAACGGTTTTGTCATCGATATTATTTTCTATCTTGCAAGTATTTTGGAACAAAATATTATTTTTCTTTAGATGTGATGATGGTCAAAGGACATTATCGTAGCCGGAAATCAGTGGATAAGACTCCCAAGGGACCGGAAAAACGTAAAGGGCATACCCGGCAGTGGGTCGGTACAGACTATAGAGTGAAGGCGGCAAAGTTGTGATCAAACTTGGTGATAAGTGAAACTTTTGACGTTTAGTATGGGCTGAGTCTACCCGGATAAGACGGAAAAAAAAGTAAAACTGCATTATCTTGAAAACAAACATATTAAAAAAAATTGTCTTTTATTTAGGTAGTATGATTATCTAACGAATTATATAAAAAATGAACGATTTAGCTATTCATAGTTTTGATTAAAAACGAAACTAGTGTTTTTGAAGAGCCAACTTTGGAAAATAAATCTATCGAGAAAAATTTCACCAATCGTGTTTCTGTCTTTAATTTATCTATATTAAATCCTTAAGTTATCTTTTTCATGAAAAACAAAACTGTACGTTTTGCGGTTATTGAGAAAAAACGATTCTGCATTTATCAAAAACACTTTTTACTCATCCTAATTTAAGTAGGTTGTTCTTATCAATGACAAGAAGAAGAAACAGTTATACCTAATGATGATAATGATGAACATGAAAATAGCTTTTGGTATTTAATGTAAAGATTCTAAGTTGCCTCCTAAGAAAATAGACTAGTTAATTGTTTGCGTACTCAAGTTTCACAGATACACAAATACATTATAATACTCATAATTAGGGTCAAAGTTGTCTTTAAATTTTTGCATATACTAATCAACTTAATATTTTGTGATAGTTGCTATAATTATGTTTATTGATAAATTTCTTTTTCGCTGTAATAAACAAAGTTTTTCGTTATGTTATTTTATTTTTAGGGTTTCGTGTCTACAAGAAACCCATATAGTTTCGCCATGTCCGTCCGTCTGCCCGCAGCTTAGCTCAGAGACGTATAGTGCTAGAAAGCTGTAATTTATCATGTATTTACATATTAGTAATGTCAACAAAGTCGTAGAATAAAATCTTGAAAACCAATATTTTTAGGGTAACTCCCCTACACCTATAAATAGTGGGATGGTTTTTTTCTCGCGCATCCTATGGCGTGGTATATCGTTAGATAGGTCTTAAAAAAAGATGTTTGTAAAAACAACTTCTCGATTAAGAGATCCGTTTGTGAAATATCAAGCTTTAAAGTGCCAATTTTTGTTAGAAACGATGGTCCCGATGGTACTATTGGGTTTAGAGGCGTGAAAAAAATCACGATAGTAGTACATATAACGAACTTAAAAGGAAAACTATCACAGCTAAGAAGGCGTTACAAGTTTTCGAGTAATAGACGTAACAGTCGATAAAAAGTATTCGAAGAAGAAATAATATTTTTTTATTGTTAGCTGTGTCACTTACGAAACCCTATATTGCGTGTGACCCGACATGTACTTGGCCGTTTTTATTTTATATATAAACCAAAGAATTTGAAGTATCTCCGTAAGAAAGCTTTTAGAGAATTTTTTAGAGCAATCCATTTCGTGTTTCATATTCCTCTCTACAAAATCTCTTCGCAATTTCTGCTTTGCTTTTAATGTATTGTTATTTTATGTCAATCTTCTTTATTACACATTCCCGCTTGTGTAATGTAACTGTGCCATTAGGAAATAACTTGATGCGAGAATAAAAGCATTGAAGCGATACCACGGAAGACCTAATAGTTGCCGGCTACTAAGTATTGGCTTAACTTTCACTTTGACAACTTTAGGTTCATTGTTTGTCTGTGTTTTAGTTTTGGTCGCGCACTAGTGGATTTTATAGAAGAGTACGTAATAGTGCCTACTGTACGCGGTGTACTCTTAAATAATCACTACATAGTATAAAGCAAAGTCGCTACCCGCTTCCCGCGTCTGTATGTATGCTTATATCTTTAAAACTACACAACGGATTTTGATGCGGTTTTTTTTAATAGATAGAGTGATTCAGGAGGAAGGTTTATATGTATTAAACCCGTGCGAAGCCGGGGCGGGTCGCTAGTCTATAATATAAAAATTAATCGCATAATGTGTTGGTAAGCGCATAACTCAACAACGCCTGGACCTATTTGTCCAATTCTTTTTTTTAAATGTTCGTTGAAGTTCAAGGATGGTTTTTACGGCGAGAAAAATTAGAATAATAGCCGGAAAAACTCTAAAAACAGCCCTTTTCTTTCTCACATACAAAAGTTTTCTAACTAAAACGTAGAGTAAATATAATAACGGGAACGGGAACGGGACAGGAACTTATTCTAAAGCGATACGAAGTTCGCCGGGTCAGCTTGTCTTATATATAAAAACTAGCTGTCCCGACAGACGTTGTCCTGTCAAATGTCAATAATCCCACAGAAAAAAGCACTTTCTGTTTTTCCCGATCTTTACGCCACCCTTATCACTTAGGGGTATGAAAAATAGATGTTGGTCGATTCTCAGACCTACTCAATATGCTCACAAATGAAAAACATGAAATCACAAAAAAAAAACATTTCATGAGAATCGGTCAAGCCGTTTCGGAGGAGTATGGTAACTAACATTGTGACATGGAAATTTTATATATTAGATGAATCGCTGAATGTGTTGCTAAGCGCAAATCTCGAGAGCAGCTGAACCGATTTTTAGATCATAATTATTTGATTGACAATGGTGGCGACTCTGTTGTGTCCAAGCTAAACTTAAAATTTATTCTTTCTTTCTTTCTCTTTATTCCTTTTATATTAAAGTCTAAATTAGAGTCATATTAAAATGATAGTCCTAAAACTTGGGATATTTTAGCCGTTTCGCTATTTTATTTCGCATATTTGACACAACCAAGTGTCATCTTAGTTAACACCAATTTACATGTTGATTAAAACAAAGCTTGACGTTTCTAAATCTATTACAAAAACCGGCCAAGTGCGAGTCTGATTTGCGCACGAAGGGTTCCGTACCATTATCTATAAAAAACTGCAAAATAATCAGGTTTGTTGTATTGAAGCCCCATTCAAATATTTATTTTATTGTTTTAAGTATTTGTTGTTATAGCGACAACAGACATACATAGCCTGTGAAAATTTCAACTGTCTAGCTATCACGGTTTGTGAGATACAGCTCTGTGACAGACAGACGGACAGACGGACAGCGAAATCTTAGTAATAGGGTCCCGTTTTTACCCTTTGGGTACGGAACCCTAAAAATCGTAAATTTATTCAAAACTATTCTATGTGTATAGAACTGTCACTTTGAGGTTACGCTATTTTAAACTATTTATTTATTTATTTCAGTGAACATAAGTACATTTGAATAAAAACTATGAACACTGGAAAATGCATTAGTATTAAAACTGTGTCGCGCTTTCCAGTGCCCGTCCTTAGGACTAGTTGAAGAACCAGACGTTCCTGATAATATAATTAAACTATTTAACTTTTATCTTATTAACTATTTAACTTAACTTTAATTTTTATTTATAACAATAATAAGTTTTAAGAGCCAGAGCTTTTATGAGCGTGTGTGCGTTGTGTGTTATGTGTGTGTTTGTGTGTGTGCATGTTGTGTGTGTGTGTGTGTGTGTTTGTGTGTGTGTGTGTGTGTGTGTGTGTGATGGTGCATGTATGTGTGTGTGTGTGTGTATATTATTTTTTGATTTGTATTAGGTCTTCAGCTTCATCGTAGGTAAGTGTAGATAGCATTTTTTTAACTTCGTATTTACATTTATTTTTAGTTAAGGGGTAGATATTAATAATTTTATTGATTCTATTGTATAAAATAGGGCTCAGGAAAAAGAAGTGGCGGAAGGCAATTACAGTACGGCACCGTTGAGAAGTACAGACACTGACCGTTCTTCGATTTATTGTTGCACTGACTTCATAGGACAGAGTACAATGCTTACGTAAGACTATATTCAAAATGAATATCTTACGCACAGATATGACACCACTCAGAGAATATAGCTCTTGTGATGGGAACAGTATAGGCTTAAAAAGCATGACTTTAAGTATTGCCTTTTGAGCTCGTTCTAACCTAATGAGTGAAGACTTCGGTGCACCTCCCCACGCGGCAATACAGTATGATAAGACAGAGTGTACCAGCGCAAAGTATACTGTCTTAAGGGTGTGATAGTCCGCACTTGTTCTTAATTTCTTAAATATATAAATCATTTTTCTTATTCTAGTTGCCGTTGAAGCTATTTGTGGCTTCCAGGTAAGGGTGCTATCAATTTGAATCCCTAGGTACTTAATACACGTAGAACGATCCAGAACACTACAACTGTTACATTGAAACTGTGCAACAGATTTGCACGCGTGTGCCCTGATGGAGAAGCTTTCCGGAGGTTGAGATGAGGAAGTTGGTGTTAGGGTTATATAATTAGTTTTTTTAACATTAAGGGTAAGTAAGTTATACGAGAGCCAGTGTATTATATTACTTAGGGCACTCTCCGCATGAAGCTTTGCCTCATCCCAGGTCTTTCCAGTTACCAACAGAGCCGTATCGTCTGCATACGCAAGAATTTTCAAAACTTTAACTTAAAGAAATAAAATCGATAGTTTTTAGGAATTTTAACTTAAGCGTGGACACAACAGAATCGCCACCAATACCTACTTTGAGCTAATTTATATATCTACTAAAAGAACTGAAAACCTTCACAGAAAATATTTACCTAATCTTTTAAGTCTAAGGAATGTTTATTAATTTTGATAGAAAAACAAAAGTCTAGAATATTATATTAAGTTTCAGATTATGCGGTTGATTTAATCTTCATAAGTTTGGACTCAAAAAGTAAATCTGTCCTTAAAAGCGAATACTTGTCAGAAATTTCTATAATCCTATAGAAGTTACCTTATTTTCTTCTTGAAAATTTCAATATAATTTAGTGCCACCACAACAGTTACAAGCATATTACACAAAACTATACATTTAATATAATAAAATAAATAGGTTCACGACTGTGTAATCCCCAAGTACGATAGACTTAGACATCCTCTCAGATCTCCAGACGCTCAGATCCTTTGAAGATGTCTAGTGGGGGTAGTCACAGGCACGTCCAAACATTATATTTGGCAGATTTTGCCAGCCACATTTAACAGTAGTTAGTATTCCATACGTGACAGGTTGCAAGTCCATTGCCGCTTATAAGTAATACTAACTGGTTTTCTCACGATGTTTTCCTTCACCGTTTTAAGCACGTGTTTTTGATGCGCATATAAATTTTTCGAACAGAAAAATTCATTGATGCACGCCGGGATCCGAACCCACGACCTTCAGATTGAAAGTCGAGGTAGGTCTTTATCACGTAATTACCTTTAATTTATAATTATGTCTACTAATCACGATAGTTTGTAACATATTACAAAAGTCGTATATTTCTTATCATTATGATAAGGGCGAGTTTCCATCTATGGCGTAGATTCCACGCGAAGCTAAGCGGAGCTGCACTAAGCTGTGCGGAGTGGATCAAACACAGCGCTTGACATTTTAAGCGCTGTCCGCACAGCTTCGCGTAGGAAACGCACCCCACATCTCCACACACCTCTGCTTAGGTGGAAACTCACGTGCGGATCGGACCAATGACAGCGCTCAAATATTCGAGTTTGAAAATGTTGAGCGCTTTGTTTGGTTTGCTGCGCACAGCTTAGCGCAGCTCCGCACTTCTCTGCGTAGATATAAACTTACCCTAAAGGCCGGTTTACACCGCGAGCGGACTCATTAAGGACTCCGTTTAACTCGCAAGAATAAACTGCATACTTGTATTGCCACCAAAAAATAGTCGACAAGTATGCCTGGTCTTTACTGTGGCTTTATCGTATGAGCTACGCTCTCAAAATTCGATTAATCTCAACAAAGGTCGTCAAAAAGAAACGGATATGACATGGATTGTTCAAACCCGATGCCACAGAGTAAACATCAGTGCCAAATACCCGATGATGATCCTTCCAATCCAATTTCTAGATCTGATGGCAGGGTCTTTCTATAGTGACGTTGTGTATTGCGACCGTCCTTTGTACACAGTTGAGTTAAGTCAGTGAGTAATCTTTGCTATCTTTACTATTATGTAGTACTAGCTGACCCGTGCCCGCTTCGCTGTGCGTAAGACATTTCTAATACCATCGTGGACTTTTTTGTAGACGTTTTTAAGGTGTACAATACTGTAGTACATTATTTTGATATATCTCGTGGGGTTCGCCAGCATTTGCAATGTAAGCGCAAAAAAAATGTGTTTATTTACGACATCACATTAGAAACCTCTAAAATTATCAGTGTTTCTCTACTATATTATGCATGTATTATACATATAAACCTTCCTCTTGAATCACTCTATTTATAAAAAAAAACGCATCAAAATCCGTTGTGTAGTTTTAAAGATATATATAAGCAAACATACATACATACATACATACGCGGGAAGCGGAAAGCGACTTTGCTTTATACTATGTAGTGATTTTCTCTGCATACAAAACAAACTTTCATTTCCTAGCAATTGTTTTTGAGAGTTCCGTACCCAAAGGATAAAAACGGGACCTTATTACTAAGTCTCCGCTGTCCGTCTGTCTGTCACAACTGTCAAGGCTGTATCTCATAAACCGTGATAGCTAGACAGTTTAAAATTTCACAGATGATGTATTTCTGTTGCTGCTATAACAACAAATGTGATTTTATGGCCGTTTATTTCGATTTGTGTGTTGAACTCCTTCATGTTTGCCACTCTATCGAAATTGCCATATAATCATGAATAAAGACTGTCTTTGACTTTGGTTGGTTAACGAAGTGAGATGCTTCTATCAATTTTATAAGACTTATTTTGATGTATGAAGTTTCCAAAGCTTATTAAACTGTTTTGTTTATAAATACATACATACAAAAAATCACGCCGGTTTCCCAGAGGGGTAGACAGAGATCACGGCTTTCGACGATTCTGACATACTTCTTTAGCTTCATTCACTCTAATCACATGCCTCATGCATGCTCGTCGGTTTATAGTACTCTTGACCTGGCCTGGAAGAAATTAGAATTCACATTCATTATGTAATCGTAAAAATTTTCTTAGCGTACTGTCTTCAAGTTACTGTGACTTTATTGTCTTCGCCAGATGACAGCGGGCGTAAACAAAACACATTATTAGCCCGGCTTGAAACTATCGCCGCTTTCTATTGAATACGGAACTAATATACCCAAAATTAAACAAACTAATTGCGTGGAAATGAAAATCGGTAAATGGCGGTTCAGTACCCAGTGCTGTTTTAATTTGAAAATAATGTTGGGTTTATTAGTTTTGTTATGGTAAATTAATTTTCGTTAATCACAATTTAGTGTGTACCTTCCTGTTTGAATTGCTACCTAGTTTCTGCCAGTGGCTTCGCACGCGTGATATTCAAATAAAAATAACTATATCACTCTCCGGCTCATGAACTATATTATGTGAAAATAACTTGTCGGTTTGTTATTCCCTTGCTGCATGAAAGAAGAACGGACAAACTAACAAGACATTTTTGCATTTATAATTATTGTATGAATATTACACAAGTTACTGTTTTCATAAATGTTTGTTGTAAAAGCAATTATAATAGAGCTGCCTATTTTCATAAGTAATATAAATGCAACATGTAACTTGCTAGTACAAATACAAACATCGCGTTGTCATCTATCATGCACGTTATGACAACGCTAGATCGTGCCTTTTAGGGCCTGTGCACACTACGTTTTATAAACGTTTTAGAAACATAATTATCATGTTATGATGTTAAATGCAATACCTAATATTAGAGAATACCTAATCTGTATACTTTTCATAGTAACTATTCACTGTTTATGCACCTATAACCTACGCTTTTGCAAAGGTATTGTATTGGAAGCGTAGATATAGGTGCCTATACATACAGCATAAATAACGTTCAGTACCATACCATGAGAGAGAATAGAGAGAAAAGTTACAGAATACCATAACATGATATAATCTTTACAAAATAGCCCCACAGTTTGTTGTCATTTGTATCGATACACACACGCTTTGTCGGCGTGTTTATGGGTCTCCCAGTCGCTGATTGCTCTTTTTCGAAACGAAAAAAGAAATACTTCTGAACAAGCCACATCTCCTATTTTTATAAGTATATTACTTCAGGTTCCTACCTAGATTTCTATTAAGCTGAAAACATAATAGCAGAAACTTTTCACGATAAAGATATTATTTCAAAATGATACGTTTTAGAATTTATGATCGAAATATTTTATATACCTACTATTAAAATCAACTTGTGATTTATTGTTAAAGATAGGTAATAATGTAGATCTAGATTTCTATTAGAATAGATTATTGCAGCGGTCGGTAGGATTATTTATCGAAGTTATTAAAGATGGGTACATCTTTATTCACATATACTATACATTATAAAATAGGAGATGTGGCTTGTTCACAAGTATTTATTTTTTCGTTTCGCACAAAAACAATCGTCGACTGGGAGCGCCTTAAGAAACGTGGTGTGCAAGAAAACATAAAATCAGCAGAACCCCAAAAATCTAGAGTTAGAGGCTCTAAAACTAAACAATATAGAAAATCCAGTTATCACACATTCAAATGTCGTATTCATGGCATCCGTAGCTAATAAAATGTTTATTACTCTCTCGATCTTCTCTTTGTCATAAAATGTATCTAAATTCATAAGGCCTTCAATACTTCTCTCTGGGGAAATCTGGAAAAAACATTATATCGGGAGGTCTCCTATTTACATAAAATTGTATAAGTTAAATCAACAAGACAATATTATAAACAAGTTGAATGACAAATTCATTGCAGCTATTTCGAGTCATCATCCTTATCCCTTATCCCACTTAAGTGGGGTCGGCACACTACGTACTTCTTCCATTTCCCTCTATCAGCCGTTATCTCATCCCTCACTCCTTTCTTACCCATATCATCTTTCACACAGTCCATAAATTTTTTCTTCAGCCTACCTCTACGTCTACATCCATTCACATTCATTCCTAACACTCAAGCTATTTCGAGTAAAACTTACTTTTATCTTACTTTTTACCCCGATAAAGGTAAAAAAATCCTTTCACACTTGTTTCTTTAAATGTATTGAAGAGCATAAATACTATATTTTAAGTAATTTTAAGATTGACAAAATTAAGTTTTATACAAACATTGATTATTACCCCGTTTAGGAATAAAATTAAAAAAATCCTAAAATAATATTTCTTTAATTGTATTGAATAGCTTAAATCCTAAATTTCAAGTAATTTTGAGAATAAACAACTTATTTTATATACAAACTTTGACATCCTATTATTGTTGGTAAGCGTGAAACATGATTTTGTGTTTCTAGAACATTCCATTGGCGTCAAATGTGCTCATTAAGCGTAAATTTATGATGTATGCAGTTTGATATCTCTAAAGTAGGTACAAATGGTGGACGATTTTTTTTTTACTTTATTTTTAACCCAAAACTAGCTGCCTGCCTTAAGATGAGTAATAAATATTTTTGATGAACGCAGAATCGTTTTTTCTCAGTAACGGCAAAACATATAGTTTTGTTTTTTATGAAAAAGATAAGGACTAGTGTATTATAAGTATATTGTTACAAATAAAAAGTATTATTGTTCCATAGTACAAGCTTTACTTAGTTTCGGGCTCAATCTCACTGTGCAAAGTAATTTACTTGAATGTCCAATCAATTGGTGTTTTTATTAGTATTTTACATATTTTTTTAAATAAGTATCATGCTAAAGCCTGCTACCTGTCACGTTTGGATTGCTAACTACTGCAAAATCTTGGCATGTGCCTTTGACCTTCCATTTTAGAAAGAAAGAAAGAACGAAAGAATACCTTTATTTTGTGTCAACATAATCTCTTAAAACTAAACAAAAAACACATATTGACAACATTGACAACAAAATTGGTCACCACTCAGCTATATGCTGCAACAGCGAGAGTTGATGCTGCGCTGATTTTCAGTGGAGCCATAGTGCGTGTGGGGCAGCATACTGCATATAACACAGTGCATATATTTACATTACTTAAATTCTAAATAACCTACTATTTAATATTCTATGTTTATTTATTTTAGTCATATCTGAGTGCCTGAAAATCTGAGAGGATGTCTACCATACTTGAAGGTTACAGTAGTGATCCTATTTAATTTTTTACCACGCAATCTTTGCCTTAAGACGAGTAATAAATGTTTTTGATGAACGCAGAATCGTTTTTTCTCAATAACCGCAAAACATACAGTTTTGTTGTTTATGACAAAGATAACTTAGGATTTAAACTAGATAAATTAAAGACAGAAACACGATTGGTGAAACTTTTCTCGATAGACTTATTTTCCAAAGTTGGCTCTTCAAAAACACTAGTTTCCTTTTTAATCAAAACTATGAATAGCTAAATAGTTCATCACTACATAGTATAAAGCAAAGTCGCTTTCCGCTTCACGCGTCTGTATGTAATATGTAATATGTATGTATGTATGTTTGCTTATATCTTTAAAACTACACAACGGATTTTGATACGGTTTTTTTTTATAAATAGAGTGATTCAATAGGAAGGTTTATATGTATAATACATGCATAATATAGAAGAGAAACACTGATAATTTTAGAGGTTTCTAATGTGATGTCGTAAATAAACACATTTTTTTGCGCTTACATTGCAAATGCTGGCTGAACCCCACGAGATATATCAAAATAATGTACTACTGTATTGTATACCTTAAAAACGTCTACAAAAAAGTCCACGATGGTATTAGAAATGTCTTACGCACAGCGAAGCGGGCACGGGTCAGCTAGTTTTTATATAATTCGTTAGATAATCATAGCTAGCTACTTAAATTAAAGACATGTTTTTTTTAAATTTGTTGTTTTTCAAGATAATGCGGTTTTATCACTTTTTCCGTCTTATCCGTAGATAAAACGTCAAAAATTTCACTTATCACCTTAATCAAAACCCAGTACATTATCCCTAAATTCAGAAAAACCCTCTACCTACTCGAAGTTATACCACAAAGATTAAAAATTAAAGCAATCACGACCCGGAACATCGCTAGCGCTAAAAACTCTCTTAAATAAATGTAAATACGTCAGCAGTTCAAAATTCATTTCGAAATTTCGTTGAATAATATTCCCGGCGCGGCGCTTTGATATAGCCTCTCAGCGCGGTTGCGAATTGTCTTGCTGTAATTAAAGTGTTGCAATCAAAATGTTCTTAGCTTTTATTTAATTAGTAAAATTATTATATTATTATGCTAACTACTGTAAAATGTGGGCATGTGCCAAATATAATAATTGGACGTGCCTCTGACTACCGCCACTAGACATCAAAGGATCTAAGCGTCTGAAGATCTGAGAGGATGTCTACCGTACTTGAGAATTACAGTCGTGATCCTATTTATTATATTTTAATTTATTTTAAAATGTTAAATGTTATTAGAATCAAAGTAATAAAAGAAAACGATTAATGCCAAGGTTTGACATTTTGTTTTATAGAAACAAAAATATGATGGCCATAAAACAAAAACGATTTTTATTATTTATAGAAGTTATCTCCATAATCGCTGCATTCAAAATAATACCGTTTTTATTGTACCTCCTAGTATCTGCCGAACGTACATGTGGAAAAGATAAGATAAATGAAAATATTCAGTAAAAATAATGAATAAATTGGAGAATATTTCACACATATCTTAGACATCTCAGAACTCAGACACAACTTAGCAAAGTTTGTTTTATTAGAATTTATTTGATATAATATTTACATACTAATTTTTGTGTAAAAAATACATTAAAAAACTTATTCACAGAAACAACATCTATGTACCTACATCATTGTGTGATGAAAATATTTTTTATTTCTGTATCATAAGTATGTATGTATTGGCCCAGCCGGTAAACGACAAAGGGGGAGACCACTAGAAAGGTGGGAAGAAGAAATAAAAAGAACTGCAGGAATGGACTGGATAAATACGGCTACAGACAGGGAAGCATGGCACAATCTGGAGGAGGCCTTTACTCGGACAGAGATCCTTGAATAACAATAAATGAATAAATATACCATATAATATACCTATCTAATATCTACATATAATATAATCAAAAAAATAAAATACAATCAAAGATAACATAAATTTACTGTAAAATAAATAATAACATAGTAAACAAAATAAAATATTAGTTAATAAATAAGTAATGGCTAAATTACAATGTTAAGAAAAAAGAAAAAACTAATATGCATGAATATTGTACTAAATTATTATATTATATTATTTAAACAAGCATATGGCTCATAATAAAGAAAATTTATCAATCAATACTAATTATACAAAAAAAAAATATATATAATATAATATAGCTATAATAAGCCTGCAACGCTGAGAGGGGAGAATTCTATCAGGATTGAAATTATCATGGAAAAAATCACGTTGTGTGACAGGAATAGAAATATAATTCATCACGGGATAGACAAAGACGCAAAACGTAAGCGTTCGTCATATCCCAATAGCCACAGAACAAAAAGCATCTTAGAGAATATTATTAGGAAGATGTTAAAATAAAAACCGGCCAAGTGCGATTCGAACTCGCGCACGAAGGGTTCCGTACCATTATCTATAATAATATCTACCTAGGTACCTATTTACCTAACTACATGAATTCAATCATTCAATTCTATACTTTTGAGATGAATAAAGTCGATAAAGTCGGTAAAGTGGCACCGCCTGCAGGTGCAATTGCGCCACATCTTTCATTGGTTTATGGTTCATTGGTAACATCAAATTAAACTAAATGGCGCTAAAAATGCTAAAATCACGTTTGTTGTATGGGAGCCCCCCTTCAATATTTATAGTATTCTGTTTTTAGTACCTATTTGTTGTTATAGCAGCAACAGAAATACATAATCTGTGAAAATTTTAACTGTCTAGCTATCACGGTTCATGAGATACAGCCTTGTGACAGACAGACGGGCAGACGGACAGCGAAGTCTTAGTAATAGGGTCCCATTTTTACCCTTTGAGTATGGAACCCTAAAAAAGCAACGAGTACGTTTAGATTGCTTTCAATTTCGCCTTTCAGGTCAGACCGCTGTAACTTCCTCTTACATTTAATAAGATGATGATTAACCCTAAGCCTGTGCTCCATTAAATGTGAAATAGTACTCATTAAGAGAAAGAAGGGGATAGGACAGTGGATCTCAAACTTCGAGTCTCCCAGACACAACGGACATAAAAATAAACATTCAACTTTATACGTTTAATAATAATTACGTTTGAAAAACTAAAAACAAAACCGATTTCATGTTTATAAATAATAATTGTAGGAATTCATTAGGCTATCACCTAATGAATTCCTAGCAAATTCTTATCGGAACCTGCAATTCAAACTTGCACGTCCCGTATTTTATGAAATGTCGCCAAAAGACAATCATGGCGTACGGAATAACCAGTTTTAGCGTGAGATCTTAAAAAATATTAGTTACCAAACATATTATAGTTTTTAAACGTTCGCTACGTGTGCGTCATTCACCTTTAACTTCACATAGGTACCTACTATGTGTATGCGTATGTGTTCGTCCACACTGCCGAGTCTAGCGTGGTGGCGATAACGGGCGCGAACTATCAAACATATGAAACGCGCCATTGCGTCCATAGTGCAGTGATGGCGGGTTTTATATGTTTAACACATCGCGCTCGTCGTCGCAACAGCGCTAGACTCGCAGTGTGGACACACGCTAAGAGTAAACCATAAAAAACCGGCCAAGTGCGAGTCTGACTCGCGCTCGCACGAAGGGTTCCGTACCATTATCTAAAAAACGGCAAAAACACGTTTGCTGTATGGGAGCTCCGCTTAAATATTTATTTTATTCTGTTTTTAGTGTTTGTTGTTATAGCGGCAACAGAAGTACATAATTTTAACTGACTAGCTATCACGGATCATGAGATACAGCCCTGTGACAGACAGACGAACAGCGAAGTCTAAGTAAGAGGGTCCCGTTTTTACCCTTTGAGTACGGAACCCTAAAAAGCGTTTTACGTGCGTGCGTATTTGACCTACCGTGCTTACCGTCATCAACACAAAAACATAAATGACTGGGAAAGTCATCGCGATTTTGTTCACGTAAAGTTAATTTCAAAAAGACTTCAACCCCCAATTTCGGGAATTACCCCTAGATGCAGTAATTTAGACTGTGCGTTGATAGATCAGTCAGTCAGTAACGCAAGAGCTTTATATATTTAGATTAGTCTAAACCCAATAATCGATAGCAATTTTTTACATAATCATAGTCATAATATCGGTAAACCGTTTTTTGTAGTCAGACAAAAACTACTGGACCTTGAAGAAAAGTAACTATAGTAGACATTATACTCAGATAATCTAGCGCTAACCTCCTTGAAAATAAGGCAATCAGAGACAAGTCCATAACATTTGATTTTGCCCACATTTTGCAGTAGTTAGCATTTCAAAAGTGACAGGTTGCAAGCCCTTTGCCGCTTATAAGATTGCTATCTGGTTAAAACTGGATCGGTGAAAACTGCGATGTTCATGATGAAGAGCATTTGAATTGTCTCGAAACATCAGGAATACAAGAAAAATACGTGGTAGTTAACCATAAATGATTAAGGCGAGTAATTAATGTGTTTGATGAATGCAGAATCGTTTTTTCTCAATAACCGTAAAACATACAGTTTTGTTTTTTATGACAAAGATAACTTAAGGCGCTCCCAGTCGACGATTATTTTCGTTCGAAACGAAAAAAGAAATACTTCTGAACAAGCCACATCTCCTATTTTTTGATGTATAGTATATGTGAATAAAGATGTACCCATCTTTAATCACTTCGATAAATAATCCTACCGACCGCTGCAATGACGACAAACACACGTCGGCGCGTGGTCTGGAATATACTTATAAAAATAGGAGATGTGGCTTGTTCAGAAGTATTTCTTTTTTCGTTTCGAAAAAGAGCAATTGTCGACTAGGAGCCCCTAAGGATATAATCTAGATAAATTACAGACAGAATCACGATTGGTGAAACTTTTCTCGATAGATTTATTTTCCAAAGTTGGCTCTTCAAAAACACTAGTTTCGTTTTTAATCAAAACTATGAATAGCTAAACAGTTATTTTTTATATAATTCGTTAGATAATTAATCATACTTGCTAAATAAATTACAAACAGTTTCTTTTTAAATTTGATGGTTTTCGAGATAATGCAGTTTTATCACTTTTTCCGTCATATCCGGGTAGACTCAGCCCATACAAAATGTCAAAAATTTTACTTAACACCTTAATAACCGTGATAGTTTCAGTTCTATATATGAAATATTGTGCATATGAAAAAAAACTTTGGGAAACACAGGGTTAGAGAGCTTATAGCCATTGAAAATAAATAGCAACAAGGAAAGCGCCTTTCGCTAGATGAATTCTTTTCCAAGCAAGTGTTTGCTCTTAGAATCTGCGGTGCGAAATGAAAGTTTATTGTGCAGTATGTTGCGCATTTTTATGGTTCCGAATCGAAATGGTGATACGGAACCCTTATCCGTCTGTCAGTCGGTCACGGCTGATTGTTTCAGCAACTACTAGTTATTGACTTGAAATATAAATATATAAAACTTTTGCGTTACCACTGACTGACTCACAGTGAGGACTAGTAGTCCTAAAAACTGAAACTTAAAATTTGAAGGGTAGAGTTCTCTAAGAAAGGAATTACCAAAATATAACCCCTAAGGGCGTGGACCCATGTCTACGGTGGCCACCGTGAAAGGCGCGGCGCCGCACCGTAGAACGGCGCCGTGAACGGCGTAGCGTGTGCGCACCGCTTGGTAGTTTTCACATTTATTTAACTTGCAATGTATGTATGTAATTATGTTTATTAAGGTGAATACGTCTTTTGCGGTCCATATTCAGACGAAAACTGTTATGTTTTAGAACGACGGTTGTTATCGTTCTACGGCGCGGCGCCGCGCCTTCTCACGGTGGTGGCGCCGCATCGTAGACATGTATCCACGCTTTTGTGCGGTGCAGCGAAGGTAGAAGTCTGTTTGAAAATAACTTCTCGCGAACGAGGTCGCGTGGGTTTCCACTAGTACCTATAAATATAATGGACATCATACTTGCCCACTCATATTGTAAGTAAATAAAATCCAATATGCCATTTTATTGCCTAAGGCAATCACATAATATGTGAATACATCCACTTTGAAAATATTATTTTCAAAGTGGATTTTCTAGGTAAAGTATGGTATCATATAAAACTTAAGTCATAGTTAGCAAAGTGATCATTTCTTATGGAATTCAAACATAGTATCATTTAAAAAGGGCTTGAATTGCACATAGTAGAATGGATTTAAATATATTTATGCAGCATTTTGTGGTCTCACAGCTAAGTTGGTAGTAACTCTGCCCTCTGCGCTGTAAGTTGTGTTGTTCGATACCCACCCGGCACAAACATTTGTGTAATGAACATGGATGTTTGTTCTGTATCTGGGTGATATGATGAATCGTAAGTACATGTATTTATATTTACAAAACAAAAGTATACCATCAATTATCCGGTTTCCATAGCTTTGCTTAGTTTGGGGCTAGATGGCGCTGTTAGAAAAATGTCCACCGATATTTATTGATTTATTTTGTTTTTTTAGGAAATTTCCAAATATAGGACAATTTCGGTACGCAAGTAAACTCCCCTTGACCGGTTTTGTTAAGGCGAGTAATAAATGTTTTTGATGAATGCAGAATCGTTTTTTCTCAATAACCGCAAAATATACAGTTTTGTTTTTCATGACAAAGATAACTTAAAAATATAATCTAGATAAATTACAGATAGAAACACGATTGGTGAAATTTTTCTCGATAGATTTATTTTCCAAAGTTGGCTCTTCAAAAACACTAGTTTCTTTTTTAATCAAAACTATGAATAGCTAAACAGTTTATTTTTATATAATTCGTAAGATAATCATACTAGCTAAATAAATTACAGACAGTTTCTTTTTAAATTTGATGGTTTTCGAGATAATGCAGTTTTATCACTTTTTCCGTCTTATCCGGGTAGACTCAGCCCATACAAAACGTCAAAAATTTCACTTATCACCTTAAAATGTGTACCGTAATCTAAGGTATGCTTTTCAGCTTATCTACTCAAAGTAAACCTAGGATATCGTTTTACACCTGTGGCTTTCAAAGTAGTTTTTTAGCATTTCTGCTAGCGAGCTCTTTTGAAAATCACTACATAGTATAAAGCAAAGTCGCTTTCCGCTTCCCGCGTCTGTATGTATGTATGTATGTTTGCTTATATCTTTAAAACTACAAAACGGATTTTAATGCGGTTTTTTTAAATAGATAGAGTGATTCAGGAGGAAGGTTTATATGTATAATAACATGCTACCCGTGCGAAGCCGGGGCGGGTCGCTAGTTTATATTATTTTTAAAACTATCGTGATTAGTATCGTGATAACCACTGTAACAAAGTCGAAACGTTATAAAAAAATATAAAATAATTTAACATTTTTACACAGCGTCATTTTCATCTAGTCCCAAACTAAGCAAAGTACTACCAACTGAGCTGTATGTGTATAGAATCGTGTAAAATGTTAATTATCTATTTATGAGTAATATAATAAGTTTAATGGTGCATAAACAATATTATTATCATGATATATTTCATACATCTTTGTACTATTGCATTACAATTATTTCTTGAAGCTTTCTGTTTATTGTTTTTTTTAGAAAATGTTTTAGAGAACAAAATTGAGAATATAATACATGTATACATTAGTTAAGCAAAATTTGTTCTATCAAAAAAGTTACACATTATATCTATTCTGTTTAATCTCTCGTGGGAACGATACGAGTGGTGAAGTGCCGACATTTTCCTCGACACATATCTACGAAGAAACGAAAGATATACAGGGAGTCTTAAATAAAAAAATATGGGAAACATAGTTGAAGTGAAACCAAATTCAAAATTCAAATTCAAAAATCATTTATTGCAATAAAATCACAAGGATCACTTTGAAGCGTCTTAGGAACTAGGTGAAGCTACGCCAATTCCACGCGACCAAGCCTAGAAGAATCAGGCAACAAACACGGCTTGGGGTCTACCTTTTTTTTTAATGATCCTTTCCTTAATGCTATGTAGAGAGAGCTACAGTGTGGTGCCAATCGAACAAGGTGAAGGCTCAAACAAGAAGAACCCTCTCTCACCACGCCAAATTTCGTCTACCCCCTCTACGCAGACGTAACGCGTGACAGAAAAAAATCTTAAAACTATCCGTCTGTATAGAAATTTACCTTCAATAATTACGATTAAAAAACTAAAAACAAAACCGACTTCATACATGTTATAAATTGAATTGAATAAGTCCAATACAAAATTTCATCCTTAAAAGTGGTATTTTTTCCTCAAATTTAAATGGGACCACACGAGAAGCACTAGCTTTCAAACACAAGAATCATTTAATTCGGTTCACCATGTCTAAAGTTTGAGGGAATACAAAAAATATAAAAAAACAGTCGGTCAAGTAGGTTAAAAAAAATTTAATAGGATCATGACTGTAATTACCAAGTACGGTAGATATACAAGTACTTACTCAAATCTCGAGGCGCTTAAATCCTTAAAGATCTCTAAAGGGTAGTCAGAGGTACGTTCCAACATCACATTTTAGACCATGCCTACATTTTGCAGTAGTTAACATATTTTTTGCTCTGATTTCAGTTAATTTAGGACCATTATTGCCTACTCTATGGCCTGTAGCATTTTCATTATCATAGAACGCCTGAAAAAACGATTTTTCATCGTTCGGAAAAAGCAATTTCTGTTTTACCTAAGGCGATGGTAGCGAGACTTGTGTTTTCTTTTTTAGGGAGTAGTAGACACCCGATATAGATTGACAGGATATAATAGACTCGCTTTTACCTGTGCCTTCGTTTGCGTAGATTCAGAAAATAAAATAAATAAATATTGGCGGACTTTACACACAACACCATCTAGCCCCAAACTAAAAAAAGCTTGTACTATGGGAACCAGATAACTGATAGAATACTTTTTTTTTTTTGGATATACATACATAATATACATAGTAACAGACACAGAACAAACATCTTTGTTCATCACACAAATGTTTGCCCTGGGTGGGGATCGAACCCACAACCTACAGCGTAGAAGGCAGAGTTACTACCAACTAAGCTGTGAGGCATTAGGAATTTGCTTGGCAACTCTATCGTAAAATATTGAAATTCCGAAAAAACTAAAAAAATTGCAAGACTTTAAACTCTATACGAAATTTTATTGAAATCAGCCCCGCAGTTTTGCTGTGATAACGTCACACACAGTTACAGACGTTGTCCTATCCAAATTAAAATAATCGCAAAGAGTAACGCACGTTGCTATCACGACTGATGTCAACACTGATGTCAGATTTTTTTACACCAGCTCTTTTTCTATACCATAATCATCCGTTTGCGTTTTTTATAATTTTGATATTTTAAAGTGGTCTATGTTTTATTCGGGCATTATATCTACATCTACAGCACATTTAATCTTAATCCGTTTTGTCGTTTAGGCCTAATTAGGGCAGAAACATACAAACAAACTCACAAACTTTCGCATTTATAATATTATTATGATATAAGAAGTATAGATATCAATTGAGAGTACAAAGAAGAATAGTAAGTTCTCGTATCGCATTCACTTTCAAGAGCTTTCAAGATAAAATGAATATACTTCGGAACTTTGTATCTTTCGACACATTTTGATGCCACAAGGGAAAATAAAAATATAAATAAAAAACCAGCCAAGTGCGAGTCGGACTCGCGCACGAAGGGTTCCGTACATAGGGTTCATCTATAAAAAACGGCCAAAAAATCACGTTTGTTGTATAGGAGCCACCCTTATACATATATATTTTTTTCTGTTCTTAGTATTTGTTGTTATAGCAGCAACAGAAATACATATTCTGTGATTCTGTGAATTTCAACTGTCTAGTTATTACGGTTCATGATATACAGCCCTGTGACAGACAGACAGATGGACAGCGAAGTCCTAGTAATAGGGTCCCGTTTTTTCCCTTCGGGTACGGAACCCTAAAAAGGAAAATAGATTGTACTGTTGCTTTGAAGTAGCTCAAATACAAGATAAAGCCAAACTATTAGCAAAGTGCTAGTTAGTATCAAGGGAACGCTTCTGACTGGGTAGCGATCTGGATCAGTTAAGCTATCTATTATAGACTGTTTGCAACAATCTTTATAATCTATACATATAATAAAGTAGTAGAAAAGTTCAATTCTGTACATTGAATTAAAACGAAAAAAAATACTCCTAGGGGTCTTCATACAAATAACACAAGCCAAAAAAAAACATTTTGAAATTATTGTCTGTCTGTCTGTCTGTCTGTTGTCAGTCTTTCACGCAAAAACTACTGAACGGATTTTGATGAAACTTTTTTTGTTATATAGCTATTAGTCCTAGGCAACTTATAGACTATAATTTTGGATGATCGGAATACCAGATGTGGAACTATAGCGGTCTGGGTTTGGGTAATCTATAGGAGATATTAATATACTGCTTTAGGCAAAGTTGGTCAACATACTGTCGACTATCGAAAGAAAAAGAATAAAATAAAACCGGCCAAGTGCGAGTCGGATTCGCGCACGAAGGGTTCCGTACCATCACTACATAGTATAAAGCAAAGTCGCTTTCCGCTTCCCGCGTATGTATGTTTGCTTATATCTTTAAAACTACACAACGGATTTTGATGCGTTTTTTTTTTATAGATAGAGTGATTCAGGAGGAAGGTTTATATGTATAATAACATGCTACCCGTGCGAAGCCGGGGCGGGTCGCTAGTAATACAATAAAACCGGCTAAGTGCGAGTCGGACTCTTGCACGAAGGGTTCTGACCATTATCTATAAAAAACGCCAAAAAAACACGTTTGTTGTATGTGAGCCCCACTTAAATATTTATTTTATTGTGTTTTTAGTATTTGTTGATATAGAGTCAACAGAAATACATACGCTTTGAAAATTTCAACGGTCTAGCTATTATGGTTCATCAGGCAAACGGACAGATAGACGGACAGCGAAGTCTTAGTAATAGGGTCCCGTTTTTACCCTATGAGTACTGAACCCTTATAAGCAGTTATTTTAAATACGCGTAGAACAGTAAGATTTTTTTTACAAACCGACCTTTCGACTGTATTGTTACAACTCGTATGAGTGATCATAGAATAGCAACCACTGGTTCACAATTGGCTTAGGCTCTTGTGCATTAAATTCCATCTTTATAAAAAAAATAAATAAAATAAAAATCATTTATTTCAGACAACAAGTAGGAGTCCATATAGGCTTTTTTAACACACATTAACACTACACAAAAAAATAAATAAAAAAGACACTGTGATGCAATGAGCCTAGGATAATCAGTCTAGGAAATAGCTTCCTTCACTGATCACCCTCTGCACAAGACACTTCCAGATTGGAGACGTCAAGCAATCATCAACAGTCCTCAGGATGCTGTTTCGACTGTCCCGCACTCTGCGCATCAGAGATGCTGTTTTTTTGCGTATGATAGCATGGAAGCCATCAGTATGGTAATGCGCAAACATCCCTGAAGCACTGCAGAATCGGGGCAGTCGCAGCATCATCCTAAATATATTATTATATTGGATTCGTAGGGTGTCTATCGACTTTTTGGTATGCCTAACCCACAGACTTCCCGTGTAAAAACTTTGACAATAGGTTTTAAAGAGCGTGATTTTAACCTGATCATTACAACGGGAAAATCTGCGAGCCAGCATGTTACCTCTAACCGAGAGAGCCCTACGATCCCTTTCAACGTCTTCATCATCTTTAAGATCGTCAGCAAGTACATGTCCCAGATATTTAAATTTCGTTACACGACTAATATTCATGCCGTTAAGGGTAAGATTAAGATTGTCATCAGGACATTTACCGGCGGCCTTAAAGACCATGTATTTTGTTTTTTTAACATTGTATATGAGCCCATGCTCCTTAGCGTAGTTCTCACAGACTTTCAGTAGCTCCCTAATACCCCTCACCGTAGGGCTCAGCAGCACCATATCATCGGCGTAGCTGATATTATTAATACTTATGCCGTTCATGCGGCAGCCGATACGTATGCTGCTGAGCTCCTCGATGAGATCATTAACATACAGATTGAAGAGCTTGGGAGAGCTAAGTCCCCCCTGTCTCACCCCACTCTCCAACCTGTATGGTCCTGATAGAGTATTGGCCCACTTAACATAATTTGATTGGTTATCATACCAATATTTAAAAATCTTAAGGACTTCAACCGGTACCCCCCCTTTTCCCCATCTTACTCCAAAGCACGTCGTATGACACAAGGTCAAACGCCTTGGAAAGATCAAGGAAACAAGCATATACCGGCGTCCTGCGGTCTGTATAATAATGGATGGTATTCTTGAGACTTATGATTGCGCATTCTGTAGACAGTCCAGACTGAAACCCGAACTGAGCGTCGTGAATATTTAAGTACTTATCAAGATAAGAATCAAGGAGACCATCCAGTATTTTAGCACTGATGGTTGCCAGCGAAATAGGTCGGTAGTTTTGTTTGTCCGAAACATCCCCAGTTCTGTTCTTTACAACGGGCACTACAATTGTTTTCATTAAATCAAGCGGCAAGTGACAGTGACTAATGCACAATGAGAAAAACATCGCCAGAACATTCGGAAGATGCACTCCCGCATGCTTTAAATGCTCGATACTGAGCCCGTCGTGGCCGTCGTGGCCGTCGTCGTTTATATATGAGCCGAGTAAATTTAGATATAAAAATAATTACGTTTAAAAAACTTAAAAAAAACCTACGAAAATGTATCCACCAATCGCAAAGTCAAGGGACGACAGTTAATTTTTAAAGTTTTTGAAAGATCTGTCAGTCCTACATAAATTAACAACTTGGGACTATTCTCTACACAATAGAAAAAAAACATCGAAATCGGATAACCAAGTAAAAAGATATGCGTCATAAAAAAAAAAAAACAAACACCTTCCGTTTTCGTCGCTTAATAATAATAATATTATCTTTATACCCAGCAACACAATATGTTTAGTATAATATATACCTTTCAGACTAACATACCTAGCTGTCCGGACAGACGTTGTTCTGTCAAATTTCAATAATTCCAGGGAAGCTTTACTTAGTTTTGGGCTAGATGGCAGAGTTTGCATAGGTAATTTTGATCTTATTGTGCGCGAGTTGTGAAGCTATTTATGACGGTTATTTTACTGGAAAAAAACAAAATCATTTCTACAATGAAGCCTGTTTCCATAACGTGTTCCTGAGTTATATTCCTTTAAATATTTGCATGGAAATAAGTGAAAGCCGTGTTATAGTACGCGGAATAAAAAATACTTTGTTTCCTTGTTTCGTTCAGGGAATTAATAAATCAGCTTAACATAACGTATTTTTACCCGACTGCTCCAGAAGGAGGGTAATGTTTTTTGAGCGTATTACTAGCTTTTACCCGTGACTTCGTACGCGTTGAGGCATAAAACGATTTTTGACGACTTAAAACATTGAAGTTCCTGAAAATTATAAACTTATTTGGGAAAAAAGTAGTCTATGTTCGTCTTAAGACTTTGAACTATCTCTATATGAAATTTAATCATAATCGAGTGGTTTGACCAGTGGTTTGACCGTGATAATGTCACAGATAGACTGACACAGTTCTTTCGCATTTATATTAGTATAGATGTATGTACTGCCTCCAAATTATCCCATAATAAAAAACTTTTTTTTTTCTTTCTTTCTTTCTTGCATTACTGACTGACTGATCTATCAACGCAAAGTCAACCGCAGAACTTACTATTTGGAGGATGTATTCTTTTTGGTGGGTAGAGGTAAACTAAGAAAGGAATTCTCAAAATTCAACCCCTAAAGGGGTGCAGCCGGAGTTTAAGTCTGTTTGAAAATAACGTGAACAAAATCGCGGGGTTTTCCACTATATATCATATCATATAGCTTTGATTAGTATGACAATAAGTTTTCTGTTAAAAAATATTTATTCAATGACAAGCTTTTGTAAAATCATTCAAACCATAGAGCACCAGTGCGTTATCACCTGTCACATAACACAACATTGTCATGTCATCGGAACTTAACAAGTATGCAAAGATTTACTAAATCGATTTACTTAGGAGTGTTCGTTGAACAGCTCCTGACTCTATCATCAGATCAGCACACTGTCACCATTTTATTATATTGTCACCAAAACTTAAGGTGTATGCAGAATTTCAGCTTAAGACGAGTAATAAATGTTTTTGATGAATGCAGAATCGTTTTTTCTCAACAACCTCAAAACATACAGTTTTGTTTTTTATGACAAAGATAACTTAAGGATTTAATCTAGATAAATTAAAGACAGAAACACGATTGGTGAAATTTTTCTCGTCAGATTTATTTTCCGAAATGGCTCTTCAAAAACACTAGTTTCGTTTTTAATCAAAACTATGAATAGCTAAATAGTTCATTTTTATATAATCCGTTAGATAATCATAATCATACTAGCTACCTAAATTAAGGACTTTTTTTTAAATTTGATGGTTTTCAAGATAATGCAGTTTTATCACTTTTTCCGTCTTATCCGGGTAGACTCGGCCCACACAAAACGTCAAAAATTTAACTTATCACCTTAATCGGATACCAAAGAATAGTCTAAAAATGGTTTGAAGTTACAAACTTGCTTGTAAAAAAGTAACGCAGGTAAAAAAAGATGGATAAATAAAACTCGCAAGATAAAACTCATGTGGGACACAAAAACCCGCAGCGCATTACTCTTAATTTAAATAATATGCTTAGCGTTATTGTCCATTATCATAAATCCTTGGGTTTTTATGCTAAATCTCAGTACGAATAAGCGAAAGTTTGGAATATGTGTACTAGTTAAAGTCCTGGTAAAATATTGGCCAAGTGCATGTCGGGTCATTTAAGGGGAGACGGTGAAGGAAAAAATCGTAAGGAAACCAGTTAGTATTCTTGCAAGCAGCGACTGGCTTGCAACCTGTCACGTGTTTAATGCTAACGACTGGTAAATGTGGGCATGTGCCAAATGTAATGTTTTTACGTGACTCTGACTACCCCCACTAGATATCTTCAAAGGATCTTATCGCCTGAAGATCTGAGAGGATGTCTACCGTATTTGGGGATTACAGTCATGATCCTATTTTTATTTTTCCCACTTAATGTAGGGTCGGCACAACATGTTGCGAAGAGGATTTGGCGTATGTTTTACAACCAGCCGCCTGCTTGACGTCAACCCTCTTCGGGAATACTTACTCGTTTCGACGATTAAAATACCAGGGATAAAGTTAACCAACAAAACTTGCCGTAAACACATAAACAGCACCAAACGTTGCGGTTCCGTACATTTAGCAAACTAAACAGTAACTACAGTTTCGCTGTACAAATTTAATAAGTCTAGGTAATAGTAATTTAAATCTCTTAGAAGCAGCGTCAGGGGAACCCTAGTTAAAGTCAGCGCTGCCAAATAAACGTGAAATTACTCGTGAGGGCCAAGGTGTGATTACAATGAAAGTAGGTAGGCAAGATTACACAACAAGCTTTTTTACAAGCTTTTATATAACTTACTTTGTTAGTTCGTTAAAGTACGTGCGTGACAAATCTTGCGATTGAATTGAAACTTGTCACATATGGAATGCTAACTTTTGCAATATGTAGGCATGTGCCAAATTTTATGTTTTAGAGTTGTCTAACCCCCGTATTCAGGAACGACACTGTGAGAACACGCACAAAGAGTGGACGAAATCTTTTTAGGGTTCTGTACCCTAAGGTTAAAAACGGGACCCTATTACTAATACTTCGCTGTCCGTCTGTCCGTCTGTCTGTCACAGGGCTGTATCTCATGAACCGTGATAGCTAGACAGTTGAAATTTTCACTGATTATGTAGTTCTGTTGACGCTATAACAACAAATACTAAACACAAAAAAATATAAATATTTGAGTGGGGCTCCAAGACAATAAACGGGTTTTTTTTACCGTTTTTTATTGACAATGGTACGGAATCCTTCGTTCGCGAGTGTGACTCGTACTTGGCCGGTTTTTTATTTAAACATCACTTTATGTGTTGTGCGACACAGCATAGTGTGACTAGAGGCACACCGTCGTGTACCTCTAGCCAAAGTTGAGCTCTACATGCACACGGTAGTGTGCGCCATAGTGTCGCACAATACACAAAATAATGTTTATGAAAAAAGATTTCGTCCACTGTGGGTGCGTGTTCTCATAGTGTCGTTCCTGAATACGGGGGTGACTACCTTCTTTGGCATATTCAAGGATCTTGATACCTGAAGATCTGGAGAAGATGTCTATCGTATATCAACGTCAGCAATACAAGAAAATAACGTGATAATTAGCGGTTTTTATATTTAAAATGATTAAACAACCGCGATAGTTTTAATTGTATAATTGTTTTTCGTTTTTAAGCGTTAATATCCTAATATTTCTATAATATTATAAATGTGAGTTTGTTTGTATGTTTGTGCTTCAATCACGCCCAAACGACAGAGCAGATTTGACTGAAATTTCGAAAATTCATAGCTTAAGCCCTGGAATAGCATATTGGATACTTTTTACCTAGGTAATGCAAGCGAGGACGAAGCTATTGTAAACTAGGTTCCACCCGCGACCTCGCTTGTACAATGTATCAACATTGTACCACTTACATGAGTAATAAGGCTATTTAAGGCTATTTTACGACTATTTGTTTTATTACTACTAATGATACGATTGTAAGTGTTACGGATTTTCTCAGAACCTCATTATTTAATTTGTAATCTAAGATTGTTGAAGGTACCTTAATGGTCTGCACATAGGCGCACGCCGCGGTAGAAAATTTAAAATTTGTCGTACAGGCTATGTTAGTCTAGTTTAGACACCTGAGGCTTTAATACATTAATTTTTACATTTAAAATCAGTGCATATTTATTAGTTTAGTAATGTATTTAAAGAAATAAATTATCATTTGAATTTAATGGTTATCCAATTGAAATAAGGTATATATTTCAATGCTCGGCAATCTCGCAAAAATGCGTTGCGATGCTCCCGAGGCCGATCATCGAGCATTGAAATATATACCTTATTACGATTAGATAACTATTAAATTAAATTGATAAATTTTAAATCCAAACCGCTTCCGTCCGCCATTGCACCTCAACACAAATACCAAATTGCTTGATTCTTAAAAATATTCAAGTTACGACTGTTTTTGTATAGATTCGAAAAAAAAATGTGTTTATCAGAAATCCTATGAATGGCAATGCTACAGACTATTGAGGACTGAGTAGGCAATAATAGCCTCTAATGAACTGAATCTAAAGTGTATTTAATTAGTATTTTTATTCAGGCAACCGGATTTGGTAAAAATGCCAAATTCCGAAGTAAAAAAATTCGCCTATTTTTTAACAAATACTAAAAACAGAATAAAATAAATATTTAAGTGGGGCTCCCATACAACAAACGTGTTTTTTTTGCCGTTTTTAATAGATGATGGTACGGAACCCTTCGTGCGCGAGTCCTACTCGCACTCGGACGGTTTTTTTTTTAGTTTTTTTTCTGACGTAATAATGTCAAGATGCAGTCTGAAGTAGTCTGAACATCCAATTTCAGTTTTTTTTTAAGTTTGATGGTTTTCAAGATAATGCTCACTTTTTTTAAATTTTCACTTTTTCCGTCGTATCTTGGCAGACTCAGCCCATACAAAAAACTAAAAATTTCAAGCATTACTTTAATAGGTAAGTACTCGTACATTATGTATTTATACACACCTTGTAGTTTGTATGGACATTATTTTTGTAAAAAATTGTTTTAATAAAAAATCAATTAATTCAATTAATTCAAAAAAGCAATTATTACAAGACCAACGCCTCACAGCTCAGTTGGTAGTGACTCTGCCTTTTGCGCTGTAGGTGGTGGGTTTGTACGTATCATGTATTTACAAAAAAAAAACAAATATATTATAAGTATTCTATCAATTAGGTTCCCAATGTACAAGTTTGGGGCTAGATGGCGCTGTGTGATAATAAAAAATAAACAGTCGTGATCCTATTTTTTTTTTCTGAGTAGCTCCGCATAATCGAGAAACACGATGTCATCTTTTTGCCCCTTCTAAAATGTTTTTCAACCTCATAATGTAATCATGCCTAATGGCTCGGGAAGTTTCGAAATAAAAAAAACCGGCCAAGTGCGAGTCGGACTCGCGCACGAAGGGTTCCGTACCATTATCTATAAAAACGGCAAAAAATCTCGTTTGTTGTATGGGAGCCCCTCTTAAATATTTATTTTATTCTGTTTTTAGTATTTGTTGTTATAGCAGCAACAGAAATACATCATTTGTGAAAATTTCAACTGTCTAGCTATCACGGTTCATGAGATACAGCCCTGTGACAGACAGACGGACAGACAGACGGACAGACAGACGGACAGACAGACGGACAGACAGACGGACAGACAGACGGACAGACAGACGGACAGACAGACGGACAGACAGACGGACAGACAGACGGACAGACAGACGGACAGACAGACGGACAGACAGACGGACAGACAGACGGACAGACAGACGGACAGACAGACAGACAGACAGACAGACGGACAGACAGATGGACAGACAGACGGACAGACAGACGGACAGTGAAGTGTTAGTAATAGGGTCCCGTTTTTACCCTTTGGGTACGGAACCCTAACAAACAAATTTCATTTTATAGTGACCTTGACGCTTTAATGTTGTACAATGAACTTAAAAACGTCTGCTAAATTGGTGACGATTCTGTTGTATCCACACTAAAGTTAGAATTCCTAAAAAAATCTCGCTCTTATATCTTTTACGTTAAAACCTTAATTAGCGTAACCTCAAAGTGACAGTTCTAAAACATGGGTATATCACAACTTTTTACGGTAGAAGAACTGATTTGCGTTGCGAGACTTGGCTTTTTTCACAAGTTATGTTTTTGATGGCATACATATTTTTATGAAATTCTAAATTGGCGCGTTGAAGCTTTTAAAATGAAGACAAAAGGTCAATTTTAATTCATTTACAGCTCTTTCCGACAACCCATGCACATTTAAAAGGACAAAGGCATTCGGAGAAAGAAGAAAACTTAATTTAATCTGAACCTTACTTATTTAATTATTATCGATCTCCTTCCGTGACGTAAATGTTGATCGCGCCGTTTTTGGCGTCTGTGCCGTTGACCCGAAAAGAAATGTATATATATTTCCTGTTCTGTTTCTTATGGGTAAGTGCTATTTGCTAAGGTGTTGCCTTTGTTGTACTTACTTTAAGACAAGTAATAAATGTTGTTGATGAATGCAGAATCGTTTTCTTCAATAACCGCAAGACAAACAGTTTTGTTTTTTATGATAAAGATAACTTAAGGATATAATCTAGATAAATTACAGACAGAAACACGATTGGTGAAACTTTTACCGATAGATTTATTTTCCAAAGTTGGCTCTTTGAAAACTATGAATAAAAACTATGAATAGCTAAATAGTTCATTTTAATATAATTCGTTAGATAATCATACTAGCTAAGTAAATTACAGACAGTTTCTTTTTAAATTTGATTGTTTTCATGATAATGCAGTTTTATCGCTTTTTCCGTCTTATCCGGGTAGACTCAGCCTACACAAAAAGTCCAGCCAGAGCCAGCTGGCTTATTTCGTAAAAATCTATGATTATCAAATTAAAAGGCTTTTTCATATCCATAATTTTTAGGGTTTCGTACCCAAAAGGCAAAAACGGGACCCTATTACTAAGACTTCGCTGTTCGTCTGTCCATCTATCTGTCTGTCACAAGGCTGTATCTCATGAACTGTGATAGCTAGACAGTTTATATTTTCACAGATGATGTATTTCTGTTGCCGCTATTAAACAGCTAACAACAAAAAATTACTAAAAACAGAATAAAATAATTCTTTAAGTGGGCAACAAATGAAATGTTTATAGGCGTTTTTTATAGATAATGGTACGGAACCCTTCGCGCGCGAGTCCGATTCGCACTTGGCCGGTTTTTATTCACAGTCTTCTTCCACTGGACATAATGAAGGCAATAAGATCGAAATTTGTTCAATTGCCTTCACTATCTCTAGTGGAAGGATTCTTGAAAGCCAGATTATGGCTATGAAAGCAATAATGAAATCATAGATTTGCCTATCTTACTGTTTTAACAGTATATTTGATATTTTATGATTTAGGTTTAGTAAGGTTGGTAACACTGGCAGTAGCACACCTTTACCGCAAAACTATAATAGTCAAACCGCAGTAATTTCATCATGATTTGTCCGTTGTACCATCCAACTTGGCGTGTGTGTTGTTTGATGTTTTATGGCTTGGTCGCAAGGAACAGGCGTGTGATTGAGAGAGTGTGTGTGCGTGTGTATGTGTTGTTACTCTTTCACGCAAAAAACTACTCAACGGATTAAATATAGCTTTTACATTAGAATAACACATAGGCTACTTTTTATCGCGGTACCATGAGTGCGAAGCCGGGGCGAGCAGCTAGTAATTTAATTAATTATAAATTAATATGGTGTGGAATAATAATATAAATAATAATTTGAAAGAGAATAAATCATCCAAACATTTGTCCCGCCGTGGGAATTAAATAATAATAATAATAAATTTTGGTGGACATTTTACACATCGCCATCTAGCCCCAAACTAAGCAAAGCTTGTACTATGGGAACTAGATAACTGATAGAATACTTATTTTTTTTTGTAAATACATACATAAGATACATACTAACACCCAGACACTTGATTGAACTATTGAAAATTGAATGGAATTGAAAAATAACAATTGAACTCGTCTTGCGTCTCAGTCGAGTACTCACTACGTTGTCGACTCTGATAAAAGCTAAAATAGCTAATGTACGAGTATACTATCGAATATCAATAAAAACCGGCCAAGTGTGAGTCGGACTAGCACACGAAGAGTCCATTATCTACAAAAAACAGCGAAAAAATACGTTTGTTTTATGAGAGCTCCACTAAAATATTTGTTTTATTTTATTTTTAGTATTTGTTGATAAAGCGACAACAGAAATACATCATCTGTGAAAATTTCAACTATCTAGCTATCACGGTTTATGTAATACAGCTCTGTGACAGACGGACAGCGAAGTCTTAGTAATAGGGTCCCGTTTTTACCTTTTGGGTGCGGAACCCTAGAAAGCACTTCATACCCTCCTTCAATTTACGCCCTTTTATTTACCAATCCCCAGACAGGGTCCAATAAAAGTGAAAATTTAGTGCGAAGGAGGACTAGGATCTATGGCCGTCCATTTTGGTGAAAATGAGGAAAAACCTTACACTCTGGCGCCAGTTTGCTATTTTTTTTTCCTTTTAGCGTGTTACATACCACATTTTCTACATAGATAAGAGTAGGTTACTTAGTAAATAGGTAAAAAAAAAAAACATTGAATCACAACTGTTATCCCCAAGTATATGGTAGATATCCTCTTAGTACTCCAGGCGCTTAGATCCTTCAAAATTTAAATTTTGAATTGATATATTCGGAAAGCATTCCACACGTGACAGGTTGCAAGCCCGTCACCGCTTACAAGAACTAACTGGTTTCCTCACGATGTTTTCCTTCACCGTTACAAGCACGTGTTAATGCGCATACATTTTTGAATAAAATCCATTGATGTACAACTGGCATTTGATCCCACGACCTCTGGACCGAAAGTCGACGTAACTAACACTCGGCTTTATTTTATTTCTTTTTTTTTCTTTTTTAAATTAGAGGTCGCCACAAAAGTGGCAAACATGATTTTTTGTATTAAGTAATCTAAGGTATTCCTACAGTCTTAATTAAATTTAGTACACACGTGCAAAGCCGGAACGCATAAATAAAGAATATAATCCAATCTATTTACTTCTTGACATGGTTGGAACATGAACTTTAAAGTTCGTAAACATTTATGGACTACTGCAAAGTGTCTAACCCCGTTTGTTTCAAAGTGCATCCGTCTGTCAACAGTAAAACGGATCGTCTGTTTTACAGCTTTTGGAAGTACTGGCACTAGTGCAAGACGAATCTGCTAGAGCAGAGTTTCATTGGACGAGTCATAAATGTTTTTGATACAAATACAAATCAAATAATTTATTCATAACACCAAGTTACAGGTCAGTTAGGTACAGTATATTACAATAAAAATATGATGATTATAATGCTTAATAATAAAAACAAATTCATTACATATATCACATTGATTATAATAATTTTCATAATTAAATAATTTAAATAATTGGCAATTCTAAATACTCATTTATTGAATAGAATGTGTTCTCGAGGCGCCACTTACGCAATCTCATCTCAAAGACCGTCGTGGAAGTTGCATCTTTTTTATCGTGTCCGGCAGCCTGTTATACACTGACGGACCCATTATGTACATCGATCGTTCCGATTTGCTCAGCTTGGGGGCAGGTGTAGCGAGGAGATGAGCGAGCGCAACGCAAGGCGCGGGATGTATTTGCATAATCGTTTTTTCCCAATAACTGCAAAACATACAGTTTTGATTTTTATGACAATAACTCAGATAAGTTATAGACAGAAACACGATTGGTGAAACTTTTCTCGATTGATTTATTTTCCAAAGTTGGCTCTTCGAAAACACTAGTATCGTTTTTAATCAAAACTATGAATAGCTAAACAATTCGTTTTTATATAATTCGTTAGTTGTTTATACTAGCTAAATTATAGACAGTTTCTTATTAAGTTTGATGGTTTTTAAGATAATGCGGTTTTATTACTTTTTCCGTCTTTTCCAGGTAGACTAATAGTCGGCCTAATATCGGATGCATAATAGTCTGTATGTTTTTAAAGGAGTTTGCCGTACCCTCGTATTCAAGAACGACACTATGAGAACACGCACCCACAGTGGACGAAATCTTTTTTCATAAAAATCACTTTATGTGTTGTGCGACACTGCACAGTGTGACTAGAGGCACAGTGTCGTGTGCCTCTAGCCAAAGTTGAGCTCTAAAGGCACACGATAGCGTATGCCATAGTGCCGCTCAACACATAAAGTGACGTTTATGAAAAAATATTTCGTCCACTGTGGGTGCGTGTTCTCATAGTGTCGTTCTTGAATGCGAGGGTATTAGTCGGCCTAATATCGGATGCCTAGTAGTCTGTATGTTTTTAAAGGAGTTTGCCGTAGTCTTGTATGTCTAATATTCTTGGGGTACGTGGAAAAATAAGTTTGAGAAACCCTATGCTAGAGTAATCCAACCGTCATGTCCCGTCACGTGATAGGCGATGATAAGCATTTTATGCAACAACTAACGACCCGCCCCGGCTTCGCACGGGTAGCATGTTATTATATATATAAACTTTCCTCCTGAATCACTTTATCTATTAAAAAAAACCGCATCAAAATCCGTTTTGTAGTTTTAAAGATATAAGCAAACATACATACATACATACATACAGACGCGGGAAGCGGAAAGCGACTTTGCTTTATACTATGTAGTGATGGCTACCCGTGCGTGGCTAACCATGTTAAAAATATGTACATGCCATTAGAATGTATGGTTATTAATAGTCTATTACACGGTTAAGAAATATACCCTTATCTGTTAGATGATTATGACAAAGCTGATTTTGATATAAGGCGAGTATGAGACCAGAAAAAGAGGTCGATCAAGAAGTCAGATGGGCAGACGAAATAGTAGCGATAGGAGGGAGAAGTAGAGTATCGTGGTACTCCTTAGGAGACCTTTACCCAATCTGGGGACCTCGCTTTTTAGCACATATTTTTACATATAAAACTAGAAATAAGTTAATTAGTAATATTAATTTGAGAAGCATATACCTATAATTTTGCAAATAAACAAACTAGTAACTAAGATTAAATTTAAAGGTCAAATAAAGGCTTTTTTTATGAGTGATTACTGATTATGATGTGATTATAAGGGTAGAACAAAAATGGTATAAATAAAGATAAATATAAATATTTAGGGACATTTCACGCATCATCATCTAGCCCCAAACTAAGCAAAGCTTGTACTATGGGAACTAGATAACTGATATAATACCTATATACTTTTTTTTATAAATACATACACAAGATACATTATAACACCCAGACGCAGAACCAACATCTATGTTCTTGCCCTGGGTGTGGATCGAACTTACAACCTACAGCGTAGAAGGCAGAACTACTACCAACTAAGCAGTGAGACCAGTCTAATGATGACTATTGTTTTCAACCTGTATACTAGTGCTAACCCTAGTGTTACCTCTCGGTAGGGTTTAACGAGTATCTGTACTAAATGACTGTTAAAGTAATGAGATACCTGATCAGTAAGATAGTGAATAATATAGTGCGGAAAGGATCACATTGGTGACGTTTTAGAAAAAGGTCAGATCAAGAATACTCTAAACCGACAAGCATGAACAAAAGAAGTAAGTCAGGATCGTAGCAAGTGGAATACTGAGGTCTCTGTCTACTCCGCTGGGAAACAGTCGTGATTGTACTTTATATATCTGGGT
This sequence comes from Hydriomena furcata, assembly GCA_912999785.1. Taxonomy (NCBI): domain Eukaryota; kingdom Metazoa; phylum Arthropoda; class Insecta; order Lepidoptera; family Geometridae; genus Hydriomena; species Hydriomena furcata. The sequence continues at coordinate 12,420,624 of OU538829.1, forward strand.
TCTTGTTTCAAATATTTTTATTAATCTCGTATGTTACATACTTCTAATTTCATAAGCTTTTTGCTATAAAAATATTACGTTTTATAATCATCCTACTAATATTATAAATTTGAAAGTTTGTGAGGATATTTGAGTCTTAATCATGCCCAAACGACCTAACAGATTTAGATGAAACTTGGAGTATTTATAACTTATGATAATAAATATATCCTGAAATATTATATTATTAGGCTACTTTTTATCAAAGTACTTTGCAAGCTTAGCCGCGGGCGTTAGTTAGTTTAATAATATTTGAAACTGGTATATCCAACTTGACATATTAAATCCGAAAGTTTGTGAGTGTTTGTGTGTGTTTGTTACTCTTTTACGCAAAAACTATTAAACGGATTAAAATTAAAATTTACAGTAATATAGCTTATACATCACAATAACACATAGGCTACTTTTTATCCAGGTACCACCCGTGCGTAGCCGGGAAGAGCAGCTAGTATTTGCTAATTTTGGAAAATGCATCGTTTTTCTCACGCTTAAATGTGGTATATTTTAAATTTAATTTATAATCATACATTGTTTTTATTTCCGCGTTCACAACGAAATTTATTGTAGAATATTGGATCAGTGCCCGCGCAGGGGTTAAGGTTTTTGATCCTGCATATTTAAATAATTAGTTATTAATTATAACTTTAAGGATAAGTTTGCTGTTTGTGCTATGAGAATTCAATAACATAATAAAAATAATTACTTATGAAAAACTAGAAACAATTGAGACTTCCAATTAATAAGACTCTGCTGTCCGTCTGTACGTTCGTCTGTCTGTCACCAGGCTGTATCTCATGAACTGTGATAGCTAAACAGTTGAAATTTTCACAGATGATGTATTTCTGTTGCCGCTAGGTATAACAATAAATACTAAAAACAGAATATAATAAATGTTTCAGTGGGGTTCCCACAACAAACGTGACTCTTTGCCGTTTATTATAGGTAATGGTACAGAACCCTACGTGCGCCAGTCCGACTCACACTTGGCCAGTTTTTCTAAAAGCAGTTTTAAAAATGGTTGTTAGCTGTGGGCGAATAAATTATCTTCAATTTAATTAAATAAATCTGTTTCCACTTTATTTTCTGCAATAAAAATACATAACGCAAATGTTTTACGCGACACTGTAAGTGCGGTATAATTTATATTAAGTAAATCTTTACTTAAATAAAATATATAAATGCGAATGTAATTATGTTTGTTTGTAAAGTTACAGCTCGCTAGTGAGTACAGATTTGGCAAGCAGATATATTGCATTCTGCGAAAGGATTTAGGGTATCTTTAAGACGAGTAATATTTTTTTTAATGAATGTAGAATAGTTTTTTCTCAATAACAGCAAAACATACAGTTTTGTTTTTTTATGAGAAATATAACTTAAGAATATAATCTAGATAAATTATAGACAAAAACACGATTGGTGAAAATTTTCTCATAGATTTATTTTTCAAAGTTTTCTCTTCCAAAACACTAATTTTGTTTTTACTCAAAACTATGAATAGCTAAACAGTTCATTTTTATATAATTTGTTAGATAATTATAAGTTTATAATTAGTAGATAATTAGTAGTAGATAATTAGACAGTTTCTTTTTAGTTTGATGGTTTTCAAGATAATGCAGTTTTATCACTTTTTCCGTCTTATCCGGGTAGACTTCATACGCGGATAACATTTGTATTTTAAAATTATTCTAATTTTGTTTGTAAACAAAATAAAACTAAACTAAAACTAAACACTACAGCACAAATTTTAATAGTTATTTGTTATACAAGAGTGCAAAGTTGCTTTTTAATCGCGTGTTCAATTTTGATGACCGAGCAAGCGAAGGATTCTAAAATAGAATCACGAGCGCAGCGAGTGATTCAAAATTAGAATCCTGAGCGTTAGCGAGGGAATCAAAAGAGCACGAGGTGAAAAATCTTTGCACTCGAGTACAACACGTAACTTTTCATTCCACCTCAGCGAGGAAATGACTAAATGCAAAAAAAAACGTTTACAATCACAAAATAGGTACTTTTATTTCAGTTTAAGTATTATTTGAAATTTATCGCAATCGGCCCAGCGCAGCGGTTTGGCCGTGATAACGTCACAGACAGACAGACAGAGTTACTCTCGCATTTATAGTTCTTTTAAATAAAATTCTCGTGTGACAGTTTTTGTAACCAAACTCCTCCGAAACGGCTTAACCGATTTTTATGTTTTTTTTGTGTATATTCAGTAGGTCTAAGAATATTTTTTATACCCATAAGTGAAGGTGGCGTAAAGTTCTGGAAAAACAGAAAATGTATTTTTTCTGTGTGATTTTTGCAATTTGACAGGACAACGTCGGGACAGGTAGTATTACTATAGATAAGTACAGTCGTAAGCGGAGCCAGAGCGCACCGCTAGTTTTAAAATAAATCACAAAAGCTGCAATACAGTTGTGCAAAGAGGAAAACTCGGTTAAAGCATTACCTACTTATGTTAATAAGTGTTTACATGCTGCATATAAATGAACCATTTCAATCTACCTGCCCGCTTTACTTAATAGTTTTGAATAAAATAATAATTAATGAATGAATAATTAAATAGGAATTCCAGGTATTAAAATACTCCGAATTGAATCTCAATATAAAATATGCATCATCACTTTTTTTTTTTCTTTTTTTTTAGGGTTTCGGGTCGACAAGAAACCCTTATACCGACTATCAGTGCTAGAAAGCTGTAATTTGGCATGTATACAATATACATACATATTAGTAGTTTCAACAAAGTCGTCCCACACCTAAAGTGGGGATGTTTTTTTCTCGCATACCCTAATAGTGTGGGGTGTCGTTAATTATGTCAATAAAAAACATTATGGGTTTGTAAACACAACTTTACGATTAGGGATTTGTTTGTGAAATATTTAACTTTAAATTACAAAATTTTGTCAGAGTCAAGGGGACCCTTGACACTCCTACCAGCGAAACGATTGGTTTTGGAGGTGTGAAAAAATTCACGGTAGTAGTATATCGAATTTAAAAGAAAAACTATCACGGCTAAGTAGACCAACTAAGAAAATGTATTTTCTGTGTTGGTCGACGATCGTAAACTAGAAGTAAACTTATTAGTACAAATCGTTGAAAATTATTTATATAACGTTGTTAGCTGTGTAAACTACGAAACCCTACATTGTGCGTGACCCGACATGCACTTTGCCAGTTTTTTAAATATGGTCAAAGTCAAAGTCATAAGGTGCTTTATATTTAAATAAATTAACAAGGATCACTTTAAAATGTCATAGAAGCTAGGTTAGTACAGTCCACTAGTTTTTTAGTTTGTTACAAACAAAAGTACAAAAAATAAAAATATTGCCTCTTTACATGTATCCGTAATATACACCCACCAAAAACATTCTGTAAAAAACTAGCCAAGTCTCGATGGAGCTGCTTGTTTATCTCTAAAAAGTAATGAAATCTAGACAAAGTCGTGTCAAGTCTGAGGTTCTTTACTGCGATTTCTTTATTATTATAGTACAAAAAATAAAAATATTGCCTCTTTACATGTATCCGTATGATACATATTGCATTTCAAAATTGCATCTGGGTTATTGCCACAAACCCCACTAATTAGAGCAATATGCTAGAAAGTGTAATAACTGCATTTATATTACTACTAGCTTTTACCCGTGACTTTGTTCGCGTAGATTACTGCAAAATGTGTCAAATATAATGTTTTGGAATGATACGTGCGTGGAGATCTGAGAGGTTGTCTACCATACTTGGGGAATACAGTCGTGATCCTATTTTTTTAATTTTTAGAATTTGAAAATCTATTTTTGTCGACTTTATCGTAAAACATTGAAAGTACAAGAAAAAAGAAAATGAAGGGGGAAAAATAGCCTATGTCCGTCCCGATTTAAAAACTATCAGTATGAAATTTCATCACAATCGAAGAAGCGGTTTGCTGTGGAAACGTCACAGACAGACAGAGTTACTTTCGCATTTATAATAATGAGTACGGCTAACCGCTGCGTAATTTGACTGGCCTCCGAGATCAGTTGGTAGTGCTTTGCCTTCTGCGTGCACTGTAGGTTATGGGTTCGATCCAGGACAGATATTTGTGTAATGAACATAGATGTTTATTCTATGTCTGTGTGTTATAGGTATTTACAAAAAAATGTTTGTAAGTATTATATCAAATATCTTGTCCCCATAATATAAGCTTTGTTTAGTTTAGGGCTTGATGGCGCTGTGTAAAATAAACAACAAAAAAAAAACTGCATGGTTGGATTGGAGACAAGTTAAATCGTTAGATCCACTGGTTCATTTTTGGTGTACATACAGCGCTTAAGGCGCTCCCAGTCGACGATTGTTTTTGTTCGAAACGAAAAAAGAAATACTTGTGAACAAGCCACATCTCCTATTTTATAATGTATAGTATATGTGAATAAAGATGTACCCATGTTTAATCACTTCGATTAATAATCCTACCGACCGCTGCAAGGACGACAAACACACGTCGGAGCGTGGTCCGCCTTAGCTTTTCGAAAAAATTAATGATATAAATTATGTATAATTACTTATCAAAAATCTATTCTAATAGAAATCTAGATCTACATATTACCTATCTTTAGCAATAAATCACAAGTTGATTTTAATAGTAGGTATATAAAATATTTCGATCATAAATTCTAAAACGTATCATTTTGAAATAATATCTTTATCGTGAAAAGTTTCTGCTATTATGTTTTCAGCTTAATAGAAATCTAGGTAGGAACCTGAAGTAATATATTTATAAAAATAGGAGATGTAGCTTGTTCAGAAGTATTTCTTTTTTCGTTTCGAAAAAGAGCAATCAGCGACTGGGAGCCCCTTAAATAAGTTTTGTTGAAAAATATATTTCAATGACAAGCTTTTGTAAAATTATTTAAACCATCGAGCACCAGCGCGCTATCCTATCACATCATATAACATTTTCACCGGAACTTGACAAGTATGCAAAGTTTTTACTCAATCGAAGTATTTACCAAGGAGTTCCATTGTGAGTGTCGGATGAACAGCTATTGACTGCATTATCAGATCAGCTCACTGTCTTCATATTATTGCATTGTCACCGAAGTAAAATAAGTGTGCAAAATTTCAGCTCAATCGGTTGGGGATAACTGCTTCAAAATTGTGTTGCATGATTCCATTTAACAAACATAGTTACATACATACATACATTGCAAGTTAAATAAAATCTTGTAAAAAGGTGGTTTTGAAAATCTTATTCTAGGAATCAAAATCTAATCCTTGAAACATATGATTTAGATAAAAAAATCATTTCCCAACCCGTAAAAAAATTAAAAGCCTTTTTTTAGGGTATCGTAGTCTACAAGTAACCATTATAGTTTCGCCATGTCCGCCCGTCCGTTCGCAGCTTAGCTCAGAGACTCTTAGGCTCGTATTCAAGAACGACACTAAGAGAACGCACAGTAGGCTCCGACCCACAGTGGACAATATCTTGTTTCATAAACATCACTTGAGTGTTGTGCGACACTATGCGTACACTACAGTGTGCCTCTAGCCAAAGTACCTCAACAGCTACTTTACCGAACGCATAGTGTTGGTTGTATTGTCATACGTATAACCTCAAGTAAATTTAACTTAAAAATTAGTACAAATGAGGATGATTTTGATGATTATTTTATTCGGCCGACGAAAAAACGATACTATTTATATTTACTACATACAAGAAAATTTTATTGTAATTTATTATTCCAACAGATATCAGGGGTCATACCACAAGGTCCTAAAGTAATATCAGAAAAATTGCGTTGTCACTTTTGCACCGTAATTAATATTGTTTTGATATTCCTTTTTAACTTGTGGTACGGCCACAGCCGATGAGCCGACATGACATTTGTTTGTTTAAACAAAATACTCTGTGGTTTGTTTCTTTGATTGATTGATATTAATGACGTTTACCATTGCTTGAAGTTAGGTCCAAAACCAACCACCAATCACAACGCCGAATCCAACCCCATGCGTTCACTGAGCTAAGGAATACTTAAGTGTTGTTCATGAAACGAATGTATGGACATATTCGACACTGTGAGAAATCGGAAACTTTGCAGTGAGAACACCAACACTTAGCTTAGGGATGTTCTTGAATACGAGCCTTAGTGTTAGAAAGCTGTAATTTGACATGAATATACACATTAGTCACGCCGACAAAGTGGTACACTTAACACGCACTTGGCCGATTTTTATTTTATTATTCATTCGCTGAACTGTGTCAAATTTATTACACTATTACAAATAAAAACAATTTAGATCGTTCTTTTATTTGGTAAAATAAAAAATAAATAAATAAGATCACGACTGTAATCGGGATTTGGGGATGTCTCTGATTACAGTCTCTGGAGATCTGAGAGGACTCTCAGATCTCCAGACGCTTAGATCCTTTGAAGATGTCTAGTGGGGAAAGTCAGAGGCACGTCCAAACATTATATTTGGCACATGCCTACATTTTGCAGTAGTTAGCCTTCCATACGTGACAGGCAAGCCCATCGCCGCTTATAAGAATACTAATTTATTTAATAAAATGTGAATGAAATCGTGTAGTCTAGTGTAAAATAATTATGACATTAGAGCCCGGTTTCTAACTAGCATTAAATACTTTATTTTTTTATCAAGGTGGATCAAAATAAAAAATAAAATCCTGTAGTGCAATCTTGTCACTTGAAAGTGATCTCTTCCAAACACACTTTGCTTTACTCGCACAAACTTGAATCTGAATACGGATGCGTGTTTTAAATTTGTAATGCGAAAAAAACATAACATCGGCTAATCGAACGAGTAAAACAGGAAATAACAATTATAAATGCTAATCATAAAATATCCAAGGTCAAAAAACTGTTTTTGATCTGTAAAAATCTATATAACTACAAAACTCTATACAAATAAATATTAGTGGACATTTTACCATCTAGCTCCAAGCAAAGCTTTTACTATGAGAACTATTTAACTGATATAATACTTATATTTTTTTTTTCTAAATACTTACTTATCCTACTACTATTGTGAATGAGAAAGTTTGTGTTTGTGACTCTTTCACGCAAAAACAACTGAACGAATTAAAATGAAACTTTTTGCACACCATCATTGCGCCCATCTTTGCCAAAATCATCCCTTTTGCGTTTTGTATTATTTTGGAATTGTTTTTCGTATTTTAAAGTCTTTAATTTTTTATTCTAGTATTATATCTACCTCTACAGCAAATTTCATCTTAATCCGTTTTGTCGTTTCGGCCTGATTGGGGCACAAACATACAAACAAACTCACAAACTTTCGCATTTATAATATTATCAGGATACATCAAAATAACACATAGGCTACTTTTTATCCAGTTATACATATAACACCCAGACACAGCACAGACATCCATGTTCATCACACAAATTTTTGCCCCGCTTGGCAATCGAACCCACAATCTACAGTGCTGAAGGCGAGGGTTACAGAATATTAATAAATCATTTTGTCAATTAATTTTGTCTGTTGTAGGTATATTAAACTACGTAGCTGCCCGTATGGGTAGTATTTCGTATGGGTCAATAAAACTGATGAACTAAAAATCTTATCAACCATTATCCATTAAAAAAACACGTTATTGTTGCATGTGAGCCCCACTTAACTATATATTTTAATAGCCGACCCGTGACAGACGTTGTCCTGTCAAATTACAATCATCGAATAGGAAAGACTGAATGTGTTTAGTCTGTGATGTCAGATTTGTCATCTATACTAAAATTATCCCTTTTGCGTTTTTTTATCATTTTGGGGATGTTTTTCATGTTTTAAAATAGTCTATATTTTATTCGAACATTATATCTACATCTATAGCAGATTTTAACTAAGGCCTGATTGAGACACAAACAATGTTTGTCAAACATACATACAAACTCACAAACTTTCACATGTATAATATTATAGGATTCTATTTTTAGTATTTATGTTGTTATACCGGGAATAGAAATACACAAACTGTAAAAAAAAACAACTGTTTGGCTATATTAGATACAGCCTTGTGATAGACAGACAGACGGACAGCGAAGTCTTAGTAATAGGGTCCCGTTTAAATGACGAAACATTTGTAGTTTTGTATTGTTTGTTTGTAACGAATAAACTCAAAAACTACTGAACCGATTTAAAAAATTCTTTCACCATAAAAATAATACATTATTTTTGAGTAACAACATCAATGTAAAGGTGTAAAATTCATTACCCGTGCGATGTAGGGACGGACTGCTAGAAAAAAAAATATTTTTTAGTTTGTTATCTATTTTTAGGTACCTGCCTACGTTGGGTCTCTAACCAAAAGTCACCTTAAATTGTTCTAGGTGAACGAGTTTCAAATAAAACCTTATCTTTCAAAGTGCTTAGGATATTCAAACACTAATTATGATTACTGATTGGGAAGGAGTCAAAATAAAGTCAAAAATATTTGGTTCTACAACCAGAGACTATCTATTACAGTAAAGAAAAAAATTTGGATCACGATAACAGTCGTGATCCAATTTTTTTTCCTTAAGGGGCTCCCAGTCGCTGATTGCTCTTTTTCGAAACGAAAAAAGAAATACTTCTGAACAAGCCACATCTCCTATTTTTATAAGTATATTACTTCAGGTTCCTACCTAGATTTATATTAAGCTGAAAACATAATAGCAGAAACTTTTCACAATAAAGATATTATTTCAAAATGATACGTTTTAGAATTTATGATCGAAATATTTTATATACCTACTATTAAAATCAACTTGTGATTTATTGTTAAAGATAGGTAATATGTATTCTATTAGAATAGATTTTTGATAAGTAATTAAACATAATTTATATCATTAATTTATTCGAAAAGCTAAGGCGGACCACGCGCCGACGTGTGTTTGTCGTCATTGCAGCGGTCGGTAGGATTATTTATCGAAGTGATTAAAGATGGGTACATCTTTATTCACATATACTATACATTATAAAATAGGAGATGTGGCTTGTTCACAAGTATTTATTTTTTCGTTTCGAACAAAAACAATCGTCGACTGGGAGCGCCTTAAGTACGGTAGACATAGTCTCAGATCTCCAGATCTCTTTCGAAGATGTCTAAAGAGGTATGTGCTAGAGGCACGTCGTTACTCTACGTCTGTAGTTAGCATTCCACACGTGACAGGTTCCAAGCCCGTCGCCGCTTACAAAAATACTAACTGGTTTCTTCGCGATGTTTCCCTTTACAGTTTTATGCACGTGTTAATGCGCATAAAAAAATCGAACAGAAAAATCCATTGATATCCTGGATTTGAACCCACGATGGCTTTTTACATTATGATTCTGTTATTTTTCGTTAACTCTAATTAGGTATATCGATAGTTATATTGCATGTGTCATTTTTCGTGCGAACCACGCTTTTTGCATGTTGATCAAAAAAAATAACAGAATAATAGCAGGGAAAACAAAAGGTGTCGGATCCATTACAACTGGTAAATAATTATTGTAATGAAGCGCAAGCGCAGGTGCGTATCTATATCCGTCAGTCGAGCCGCGACTTCATACCTGTCCGCACGTGCATCGAGTGACGCATTAATTAGCGCAGCGATGCGAACGGACGTTAAAAATTAAAAACTGTTTTAACAGAACATTCGATATATTTTTTAAATTATTGTTTTAATACGTGCGTTCTAAAATAATAGACATTTGAAAAAGAAAAATATCTGACATATTTTTTTATTTGTTCTGATAACGGTTTGACTTTGTGCTAAAGAATCTATGACAAAAAAATAATAATTCTCGAAAAATCAAGTATTATAAATAGCGGAAAAATTCGACAACTTTGTGTGAAATTGAAATGTGTTGATGCCGTAAAATCAAAATGTCCAACGTTCCTTTAGTTCGTCGTGCGATTGCCGGCGCTGCGTTAGCGCACGCAATCCCTCCAAATCAACCCAACCCTGTAGTCTTCGAAGAGGGTCATGAGAGTCAATGGACACCAGGAGCATTGGAGCGAGCGGGGTCGACTCTTAAAGCCCTAAATCGTATGGCAAAGCGACCCCCCGTACATTTAATGTTTGAGGATGTCAACTATACTGTTAGCAGTCATAGAGGTGAGTAACAATTCTATTTTTACAAGCTTTTTTTTAACTTGCCTTGTTTAGCTGACATAATTGCTAAGCGATTCAAAGCCCTTTTTAAAAAAAAAAAAAAAAAAAATTGCCTTGTCAGTTCGATAGTTATGTAATAATGTGCAAGTCAAATCTTGAAATTAAATTTTAAACTAATTACTGAAATACATCATATTTTTTTATAAGGAACTGTGGGACAATTTTGTAAAAACATGATTATCTTATTATGAGTACCCTACGCTGTTTATGCTGTTTTGCACCTATACCTACGCTTCCAATAAAATACGCTTGTGCGTAGGTATAGGTGCATAAACTGTGAATAGTTACTATGAAAAGTGTACAGATTAAGTCGTATTCTCTAACATTAGGTATTGCATTCAACATCATAACATGATAATCATGTTTTTACAAAATAGCCCTGCTGATCTGATGGAGTCATCAGTATTATGATGATTAGCAAGCGATATAACGAAAAATGGAGAGATTATTCTTCAGCAAAACTTCCTTTTTGATGTTACGCTAATTTAGACTTTAACGTAAAAGGAATAAGATCAATATTTTTTTACGAAAACTGGACACAACAAAATCGCCACCATTATTAGGCTACAAAAAGCACTTAACAAGAAACATCCAAAAAATCAATGAGAAAAAAGAGACAAAATTTTCTATAAAAAAGTTCGCCTAGCGTTAATTATTATAGATTATACTTACATAATAATATAGTTTTTAGGGTTTCGTACCCAAAGGGTAAAAATGGGACCCTATTACTAAGACGTGCTGTCCGTCAGTCCGTCTGTCTATCAGAAGGCTGTATCTTATGAACCGTGATAGCTAGACAATTGATTTTACAGATGATGTATTTCTGTTGCCGCTACAACAAACAGAACAAAATAAATATTTAAGAGAGGCTTCCATACAACTAACGTGTTCTTTTGCCGTTTTTTATAGATAATAGTACGGAACCCTTCGTGCGCGAGTCCGACTCACACTTGACCGGTTTTTTATGTTATGACGTCAATTGCATACTTATAAAATACCGGTATTAGGTTCAAGGCTATTTTTTTAACGGATTGGAAAATAAATAACAAAAAAATATTCGAAATAAGTGCCACAAGGAAGTGATAAGATCATTAAAAATCGTTTTTTCATTAATTACTGATGTTGAGTGACAATTCAGATGCACAGATGCTTTTTATTATGAGTATCGTCTGCGACTGCGATCAACGGCAGATCGATCAGTTGTCGTCGTCAGCAATACAAGAAAAAACCGGCCAAATGCGAGTCGGACTCGCGCACGAAGTATACCGTACCATAATCTATAAAAAAAATCACGTTTGTTGTATGGGAGCCCCACTTAAATATTTATTTTATTCTGTTTTAAGTATATTTTGTTATAGCAGCAACAGAAATACATCTTCTGTAAAAATTTCAACTGTCTAGCTATCACGGTTTATGAAATACAGCCCTGTGATAGACAGTCAGACAAACAGCAAAGTCTTAGTAATAGAGTCCCGTTTTTACCCTTTGGGTACGGAACCCTAAAACGTGGTATCTGGCCTTATTTATATTTAAAATTATTTATTTATTTATTTATTTATTTATTTATTTGCATCATGTACAATACATAGTAGGTATAGGTCTTATGATAGGGTAAGTAATATTGGTATTAGTACATGGGTCCTGTTAGGACATAGCAAAATAAAATCTAAAATTAAAATTATTCTAATAGTAAAAATATTAGTATTAATATATTTATATATCTATATATTTAAAAATATTATTATATATTTAAATATTATTTAATTTATTTTTATATTTGTTTATTTAATTGTGTATTTACTAAGTATCATTTTTTTAGTTTTATAAATCGTTTTCCATAAATTCTGCTATTGAATAACAGCTTTTTTTAATAAGGAGATTTTTTAATTTGTTTTTAAATGATAAATTTTTGGTTTCATTTTTGATAATGTCAGGTATTTGGTAATTATTAACAACCACGATAGTTTTAATTCTAGAATAATATCAATCATACTTTAGGCAATATTATGTAGTTTGTGAACTTAAAAGAACTGTCACCATTGACGTCAGTACCTATTTAAAACCGAGGTAAAATAACAAGTTTTTTTTGACTAGACTCGACTATATATTAGTTTTATATTAAGTATTTTCCATTGCGTATTTCATAACAAAAAATATTTCTAAATTTAAATAAATATTGGTAGACATTTTACACAGCGCCTTCAAGCCCCAAACTAAGCAAAGCTTGTACAATGGGAACCAAATAACGGATAGAATTCTGATATTTTTTTTTTAAATACGTAAATTTGATATACACATTATAACACCAAGACACAGAACAAACATCAATGTCTAACACAAAAATGTTTATCCTGTGTGAGGATCGAACCCACCTACAGCGCAGAAGGCAAAGTAACAACCTACTGAGCTGTGAGGCCAGTCAAATTGAATCACGACTGTAATCTCCAAGTACGGTAGACATCCTCTCATCTCTCCAGGCGCGGCGTTGAGATATTTAAAAATACCTATAGATGTAGAGACAAAAGTATTTCCGAACAATACATTTAATACAGGCCCATATTTTGTAAAAAAAAAATAGGATTACGGCTGTAATCCCCAAGTACGGTAGACATCCTCTCAGATCTTCAGACGCTTAGATCCTTTGTCAGAGGCACGTCCAAACATTATATTTGGCACATACCCACATTTTGCAGTAGTTAGCATTCCATACTTGACAGGTTGCAAGCCCATCGCCGCTTATAAGCTAGTTTCCTCACGATGTTTTCCTTCACCGTTGTAAGCACGTGTTTTTGATGCGCATGTAAATTTTCGAACAGAAAAATCCATTGATGCACTATGGGATTCGAACCCACGACCTTCGTGGTACATCCCACTCGGCTAACACGGCCATATTTTGTATTTTGTAGTAGTTTGTATTTTTTACGTGCCGGGCTGCAAGCCGTCATACGTTAAATTGTTTATGAATATAATTATGTATCTAATTTTTAATACGTTTAGCAAAAAAAAATCTTTTAGAGTAAGGTTTTGTATAATCGTGTGACATTTTAGCAAAACAGTACTAAATATACATGAAATGGCTCCGACTCAAACTCCAATGAACACACAAGACAAACATGGCGAAACTAGGGATCCCTGTTGAACTTTGAAACAGGAAGTCTGAAAACTAGTGGGACTTAATTGTCGGTCTGCACTGTGACCTGAGCACGAATTACTAACGTATCGTCGAAACGTCAGACAGTACTAGCTTTTACCCTCGACTACGTCCGCGTAGATTTAGGAAATAGATTTTTGACGATTTTATCGTAAATATAAAAAAAAAAATATCTAAATATTTTATTGAAACTTATGTTTCATGGCAATCGGCCCAGCTTTTTTGACGTAACTTGACGTTTCAATGATACGATAGTCATTCGTCTAAAGTGCCTCTTTGCAGATACCGTCAGTTCTCATATATTAAACTGTAACCCGTTGTTCATACTAAACATAATTTTCCGTTTGAATTTCAGCTCGGATAAACACATAATTAAACCTCATACATACAAATGCCGATTTATCCAAGTTCATTCAGAGATTCCTCTCGCTTCGCTCGCTCTATCAAATGAACTAAGTTTCCCAATTGAATTCCAGCGTCTTCAACCGTAGTTCTATTGTTTGATTTTCACTTTTACATGTTATCTACTTCTATATTATAAAAATAATAAATTAAACAAAACAAAATTGTTTTTTTGTATGTTAGGCCGTGTCCCCATGTCTGTGGTGCGGCGCCTTTCACCATGAAAAGTTGTGACGCTGCGACATGAAAAGACATGGCGCCATGCCACGGAAAGATGCCATGCAAGGCGTAAGGTGCCCTTTGATGGCATAAAAGGCGCCATTTCAAGGCACGGCGACCGTGAGAAAGTGCGATGCTGCGTCGCGGAAAAGCACTGTGCACGGCGTACCGCTGCTAATTTTTTTAGGGTTGCGTTAGTCTACAAAAAACCCTTATAGTTTTGTCATGTCCGCCCATCCGTCCGTCTGTCTGCAACTTCAAAGCTGTAATTTTGCATGAATATACATACTCGTATTAGTCACGCCGACAAAGTGATAGAATAAAATCTTAAAAAATCATTTTTTAAGGGTACATGTAAAGTGGTATGGTAAATGTTTTTTTTTATTTCTCGTGTACTCCATGGGTGTCGTTTGATAGGTATTTAAAAAATATTGATAGTTTGTGAAAACAACTTTTCGATTATGAGCCGTTTGTGAAATATTAAGCTTTAAAATGCTAATTTTTGTTGGAGTCGAGTGTCCTCCCCCCCTCGAAAAGTTAAACTATAAGTACTATTGGCACTAATAGCCTCTGGGCTAAGCTGCGAACAGACGGACATGGTGAAACTATAAGGGTTTCTTGTAGACTACGAAACCCTACATTGCACGTTGCCCGACACGCACTTAGCCGGTTTTTCGTTGTTTTTCTTTGATTTGAATAAAAAAATCGCTCGCTTAATATATAGCGGAGTAACTCAAATAAAATATTTTTCGAGTTTTTTTAATAAAACGCGCTATTTAGATGCAAATAATAAGTTGCGTTCAACAGGCGCTTCAAAGCGAGTCAATTGAACAAAAATATGTCACTAATATTTTTTTAAGTCTTGTATTAAAAAATCTATTCACAATAATAGTTATTTTATGAAATTATATTAACGGAAATTTTATTGAATATACCTTTATAACATTAAAATTGCCCAAACAAATGTATATTTTTGTATTTATTCTATAATAATAGTGTACGGCGAATTCGCAAAACTTTAAACTTGAATTACCAAAAAGTTGAAATTTTGGATTAATTCACTTTATTTATAAGCGTGCGAAAATGTCAACATAAAATTTTTTTGTTTCTCACCTTATAGTTAAACCTAGCATTTTCATGGCGCGCCGCCGTGCCTTGAAAACGTCTTTTACGCCATCAAATGGCGCCTTTTACGCCTCGCATGGCATCTTTCCGTGGCAGGGCGCCATGTCTTTTCAAGACGCGGCGACGCGTCTTCTGATGGCGTGGCGTCACACCTTTTTATGGTGGATGGCGCCGCACCACAGACATGGGGCCACAGCCTTAGTAACGACTAAACAGAAAAATACTAGACAGATTTCAAAAAAATTTCACAATTTGGATTCTACATTATCTCTGAGTAACATAGGCTATATTTCTTACAAAAAAATTAGGGATTCCTACTTAAACTTCAATAATGTAACCCAAGGTGTAATAAAAATTGCCATAAAATCATTACCTATACTTTGTGATGTTTGCACAGCCTTCTGACTGTACTTCTACGTAAATATTTAAGATTTTAATAAAAATGCAATGTTAGTGTACTTGTAAGCGGCGATGAAAGAAAGAAGAAAGAAAGAAAAAACATTTATTTGCTCCAAAAAGCACAACACAATTAATGAATAAAGAGAACAAAAAACAATGAACAGCAGATTGTGACATGTGGGGGCAAATAGGTCCCCGTCTCAGCATTGAGCCGCACTTGGAATAGGCGAAGCGCGGTGCGACGCTGGTTTTCAGTCGGGGCCTGGACGCGATGTGGCGACACAACAAGTCGATAAACTAAATAAGAAATAAGTCTTAATTCTAAAGAATTTACATACAATAGACTAAACAATAAAATAAATAAATATCAAAGTAGTATGGGCCTGCAACCAGTCACGTGTGCAAACTACTGCAAAATGTGGGCACGCGCTAAATATGTTTCGTAATGTAATGTCTGACTTACCCATTTAGACATCTTTAAGAATCTGAGTGCCTGGTGATCTCAGAGAGGATGACGTACTTGGGGATTACAGCGGTGTTTTGTTTTCATATTTGCAAATTAATTTTACAGTTCTTAAATTATTATAAAAAAATGCTTAATTTTCTGTTGTTTAATTATTACGAGCACGCAAATAGGTTCAATATATATTTGCGTATTCGAAACTTTAGTAGGTAGCTGTATGATTGATACTTTTTAGGGTTCCGTACCCAAAAAATATGTACGGAAAAACGGGAAAACGGAAAAACGGGTAAAAACGGGACCCTATTACTAAGACATTGCTGTCTGTCTGTCTGTCTGTCTGTCCGTAATCTCATGAACCGTAATAACTAGACAGTTGAAATTTTTGCAGTGGATGTATTTCTGTTGCCGCTATAACAACAAATACTAAAAACAGAATAAAATAAATATTTAAGTGGGGCTCCCATACAACAAACGTGTTTTTTTGATGTTTTTTTATACATAATTGTACGGAACCCTTCGTGCGCGATTTCGAATCGCACTTGGCCGGTTTTGTTTTAATATTGACAATTTATTTTTACAGATTTGAAATTATTTTAAAATAATTTTTTAATTTTCTGTTGTTAAAATATTACGAGTACCTACGCAAATAGGTTCAATAACTATTTGCGTAGTCGAAACTCTAGTAAGTAGCTGTAAGATTGATACTTTTTTTTTATCTATAAGGTAAACTCTGATTTTTACTTTACCTAAATAATATACGTGACAACATCAAGCAAGATACCAAGTATACATAAACTAGCTGACCCGTGCCCGCTTCGCTGTGCGTAAGACATTTCTAATACCATCGTTGACTTTTTTGTAGACGTTTTTAAGGTGTACAATACTGTAGTACATTATTTTGATATATCTCGTGGGGTTCAGCCAGCATTTGCAATGTAAGCGCAAAAAAATGTGTTTATTTACGACATCACATTTAGAAACCTCTAAAATTATCAGTGTTTCTCTACTATATTATGCATGTATTATACATATAAACCTTCCTCTTGAATCACTCTGTTTATTAAAAAAAACCGCATCAAAATCCGTTGTGTAGTTTTAAAGATATAAGCAAACATACATACAGACATACAGACGCGGGAAGCGGAAAGCGACTTTGCTTTATACTATGTAGTGATACTTACTTTCCTGGAATATATAATAACCTTCGTCAGTTCAATGACCCAACAAAGAAAGTTGATTTAAGGTGATGTGTGTTTTTTTGACTTTTGTATGGGCTGAGTTTACCCAAACATGACGGAAAAAGTGATAAAACTGCATTATCTTGAAAACCATCAAACTTAAAAAGAAACTGTCTGTAATTTACTTAGCTAGTATGATTATCTAACGAATTATATAAAAAAATAACTGTTTATCTATTCACAGTTTTGATTAAAAACGAAACTAGTGTTTTTGAAGAGCCAACTTTGGAAAATAAATCTATCGAGAAAAGTTTCACCAATCGTGTTTCTGTCTGTAATTTATCTAGATTATATCCTTAGGTTATCTTTGTCATAAAAAGACAAAATTATATGCTTTTCGGTTATTGAGAAAAAACGATTCTGCATTCATTAAAAACATTTATTACTCGTCTTAAATACAAACTTTCATCAGAATTTTGTTTTACTTTCGTATTAGTAAAATGATTTTCGTTTTATTAAATTGTCATAAGATACCACTAAAAAAAGATCAAATAAGTTTTTGTTAAAATATATTTTTCAATGACAAGCTTTTGTAAAATCATTAAGGCGCGGTAAGTTCTGAAAACCGCGGCCGAAACGACACTGACAGTTGACAACGGCAAGCTCTAGATGGCGTATGCTTATCGTAAATATTATCGACAGTTTTTATGAGATCGCGTTTCTGGTACCTACGTAGGCTGGTAATAGGCTTTACTATCTGGTGGGGGTAGTTAGAGGCACGGCCAAACATTATATTTGGCACATGCCCACATTTTGCAGTAGTTACGCATTCCATACGTGACTACTCAACTCGCTAGGTCACTGACCTCTATTATACAATAGAGGTCAGTACGCTAGGTACATGCCGATTTGACAGATGAACTATAAAAACTTGGAATGTGTTATGTCAATGTCAGTTAATCAGGTGCGCGCCGCGGCAAATCAGGATGTTTTTTTATGGGTTTTCAAAGACAAAAACTTTGTGTACATGCAATCAATGAAATAACCAAATAAATACAGCAAATAAATGTTGTCTGGGCATCTCGTCCAACTCTATTTTCTATTTGCCAAGTCGGAACGGTAAATATGGTAACACTGACTACAGACTCCATAAAAAAAAAAGTAGAACAAATGTTTATGTAAACAGAGCCGGCATTTTATATGTACCTATGTCAAAGTCAGTGCAAAACGCAAATCCTTGGCGCGGCGGAGTCAACCAATGCCATACATACAACACCGGTCAGCATAAATAAATGACGCGAATATTGAGACCGTTTCACAAGCCAAGCGAGCAGAAGAAGAGTTACGCGCTGGGTGTCCCGCCAGCCTCAACTGTCTGCCGGTCGAGGGCAGCCCGTGGCTTGCAGAAGGTCGACGAAGGATTCACTGTCGCGGAGAAGAAACTCGTAATCAGCGTGGTACTGCTCCACTGTCTTCTGGGTTCACTTTGCAGGCAGTGGAATTTACTTTATTGCGATTTATAATCATACAAACTTCAAGTCATATTATGTGCTCCGTGTCTATAGAAAGTTTATGGATGTATTCATCGGGCTTTTGAACAAAAATAGTCTACATAGGGAAGCACCAAGAAAAAAGAGCTCTGACTTTTTGTGTTTTTATAATATGTATGATATTGTTATATTATTGTGCTTCTATTATACTCTGAAACATAACTTAGATTGGATAAAAAAAACCCTACAACCTACATTGTCTCAATCCGGTATACCTACCTACTTAGCTGGCTGTAAAAAAACATGAGAAGCGATGATAACTTTATGTGATTAGAAAGGAAATGAAGTAATAAAGTGTTAATAATCAATATTCTGGTTTATTTTCATGTTTACAAACTAATTTCTATTATCCAGCTGTTCCACCAGGCTTGTTTTCATTGAATAGTTTCAGTTTTCCTTATAAGTAACACAGCTTTCTCCGGAGAATCTTTGGGAACATCCCAGAATGAAGTGAATATTGTAGTCACTCCTAAAAATTTTTAATTAATGGTCAGTATTCACTGCTATATTGGTTTTAAATTTATTTTAGATTGTTTCCTAAACAAAACCATATCTTCATGTTTTTACACCGGAACTCAAACAAAAATGAATTGTAAAACATGATAGGCGGTACCTATACTTATAACGACGAGAAGTTGAAGCCCTTTTTTAGGGTTCCGTACCCAAAGGGTAAAAACGGGACCCTATTACTAAGACTTCGCTGTCCGTCTGTCCGTCTGTCTGTCACAGGGCTGTATCTCATGAACCGTGATAGCTAGACAGTTGAAATTTTCACAGATTATGTATTTCGGTTGCCGCTATAACAACAAATACTAAAAACAGAATAAAATAAATATCTAAATGGGGCTCCCATACAACAAACGTGTTTATTTGCTGTTTTTTATAGATAATGGTACGGAACCCTTCGTGCGCGAGTCCGATTCGCACTTGGCCGGTTTTTGAATTTCTAAGATTAGCGCTTACACTATGACGTCACATCGTCACGACCGCGACCGCGACGCGGGTCACGGCGCTTAGTTTTGTGTCGATCGTAATATCTTCTGAATGGAATGTCCGATTTGAGTAATTCAAAAAGTTATAGGTATATTGGTATTGAAACAGTTTTCAATATGAAATGATTTATTTGGATAAGGATTTATACGAAGGTATGGTTATCATGTCTGATATTGGTCAGCTTTTTTATTAATCGGACATTCCATTCAGAAGATATTACGATCGAAACAAAACTGAAGTGAATTTCCTGTCTAGTTCCTCCCTTATAATTTCACGGATAATGTCAGCAGAGAGGCAGTGGCATTGGCTTCGGGGCTTCGCGCGTTGCGTGACGTTATCGTATTCTTGGCCAATGTCCATGCGAAAAGATGCAGGTGCTGAAGGTGCGGCTGTAACTGTCGCAGGCGCAGTGCGGGCGCTCGCAGCCCGGGTAGGCTCTATAGTATATAGTAGTATATATATATATATATATATAGTAAATCTATAGTTAATACAATTCTTTGTATATGGCTTGTTTTGATTAGTGATAGTTGTGATGCGTTATACCTCTAGATTTGATTGATCACAACTAAATATTTCCCGTTTTGTCTATTTACTTAAATATGAATAATTAATAAATAAATATCGCTGTTAAAAAACCCTTGCTATTCTATGTTGTTTAAAAATCGTCGTTATAATCAGTTTTTCAATATAAACCGTTTATTTGAAATTCAAAATGTTGTTATAGTGCCCACAACCATCGCTCTCACCCTACGTTAAAAACTAAAAAAAAACCGACAAAAATGTATCGACCAATCGAAAAGTCAAGGGAAGTCAATTTTACGAAAATTGCATATATCCAGAAATCCCAATAACTGTCATAAGCTCTCTCCCGCTTGGAGAGCTGGCAACGTCGCCTGTAGCCGCGTGACGCAAAAGCACAGAGCGACAACGCCGCTTTGAAACATGTAGTCCACCGCTCGTAATAACTATTTTCCAATCTGTGTCGCAGCCCAAGCTCTAGCGTTTGAATAATTTTTAATATGATGGTAAAAATCCACAACTTATTTTTCCCAGAATAAAAACTGTCCTTTTGTACAAGTTTTATTATCGACTAGCACTGTTAGTATAATGTTTGTTTGTTTTTTTGTAACTTTCAATAATTGCAAGTTATTTTTCGACCATTTCCGATTGAGCTGAGATTTTGCATCTTTTAGTTCTGGTCACAATACAATAATATGGTGACAGCGAGCTGTTCTGATGATGAAGTCAGACGTTTTTGTAGACGTTTACAATTGTAGTACAGGTCGCTGCTTAAATACTAAAGTGTCACAAATCAAAAAATGTGAAAATCGTTTTTAGTGCAAAAACGTGATCTAAAATGGTCATTTTATATAATAAAAATTTGATCCTTTTAATTATAGCACTATAAATAACTAAAACATACAAGTGTCTGTTTAGCATTTTTGCACTTTGCAGGCAAACTTCAGAGCTAAACTGCCATTTTATCAATTGCGACTTGATTTTTGACAGAAGCGCACATAGCTTATATGCAAAAGGGCCACATTTCAAAAAACTACCGGTTTTTTAATTAAAATTTATATTCAAAAGTGCCATTTTTTAGAATGTGTCCGTATCGAGTATAAAATAAACGTATGTATAATACTATTTATTAAACAAAGGTGCCACATTTTAGAATGCGTCGGCTTTGAATATAAAATGTATATTAGTACAATATTGTTTTCTATACACATTTCAAATGCGTTTGTTTTGAATAATAATTTTAGTTCGTTAAAATATTGCTTTTTATACATAAGTACCACATTTCGAAATGCGTTTGCGTAGAATATTATTTTTACGTGAATTCTAATATAATTTATAAGACATAAATGCCATTTCTTGGTTATTATGTCAAAAAAATTAAACATGGCGACATTTTTGACTTGGAATCTCTTACTGTTGGAAATTACTGTACCTACTATTCAAGATAAAACAAATTTGAAATAATCAAAGAACTTATTAAGAAAATATTAACATAATTTAAAGCGATGTAATACGCTAAATTTATAAGCTTATTAATAGAGATAATAATCTATCTAATAATCGGTCGTTATGTTTAGCGTTTGTAGACTACGAAAAATAATTTAATTCAGTGGAAACCTGTGTAAAGCTATGGTTATTCCAGCGGTGCCGTATTGACTACCAATACATTGTAGTGTTGAAATGCTTGTACAACAACGCCACCGTGTCAGTCCGGGTGCAGGAGCAGTGTACGAAAGCGATTTCTTTGAAGAGAAGCGTTAGACGGAGATGTTATTATATCCGTATACGAACTAAAGTCACCGACATACCCAAGAGGAGTAGCTAGTTGACGCGGCTGTGAGCGGGGTAGGTACATGGCTTAAAGAACTGATGGTCGTTGGGTAGAATGAATGGAAAGATGACCTGATAAAGGTTGCTGGGAGGCATTGGGTGCACACTGCACGAAATAGATCATTAGAATTGATTTTACGAAGAAGGCTAATGTTTAGCAATGGAATGTTCTATGGCTGAAATTATAAAGATGACGAAGTGATTAATATGTTTGAGTTAATAACAACTGGGTTGTGATTTAGGTACTCATTGATTTTTAGAAAGACAGATTTAGCAGAAAATATATAGTTTTATTAATTATTAAACACTTATATACTTGTAGTTAAATAGATTTATGAAGCCTTTATAGTGACTTTATTATTATTTTTGTGTAGCTAGTAATAATGTTGAACTCAGTTTAGAGATCAACATTAAATTACCTCTTATTTTGCCCCAATAACTTTGTATAAAAATAGTTTTTGGTTTTTTAAATAAATAGCGAATTATTTTTAGTATTATCAAAAAAAAATATTAGCATGCTTTCGATATTGTATAATATTTGTTTTATTAATAGGTTTTTTACATCAGACGAAGAAGTGAAGGAAAAATCTAAAGAAAACTCTTATTTTTGTATAATATGTGGCCTTTTATCGATAACTTTAATTTACGTTTAAATATTTTTTTATATGCAAAAGGGACACATGTGGTATTTTACGCCAATAGGTTAAAGTTACAGCAAAACGAAAAATATAGATAGATACAGCTTAAAATTACGCTTCTAGTGATCCAAAACTCATAACTAATAAAAATAAAAATTTCTCAGAAATTAAAAAAATATTTTTTTAAAACTTTGATTGGCTCTTCTGAAAAAACAGAAATTTTGAAATATGACCGTTTAGTATTTAAGCAGCGACTGTGTAGGTACATTATTTTGATATATCTCGCGGGGTTCAGCCAGCGTTTGCAATGTAAGCGCAAAAAATGTGTTTATTTACGACATCACATTAGAAACCTCTAAAATTATCAGTATTTCTCTACTATATTAAGCATGTATTATACATAAAAACCTTCCTCATGAATCACTCTATCAATAAAAAAAAACCGCATCAAAATCCTTTGCGTAGTTTTAAAGATTTAAGCATACATAGGGATATAGGGACAGAGAAAGCGACTTTGTTTTATAGGTACTATGTAGTGATGAACTATCCCTACGTAATAAAGCAGGTGGCATTAATACTCCTTGGTAGAATAGGAAGTAAAAACTCTTTGTCTGTCAAAGTAATTTTTTTAAAAAACTTGCGTGTTCGGCGGTTGGCGGGACTATGCTCTGTGTCACAGAGTGGCGGGTAATAGGTAATATACCTATTAGAACACAATCAGCCACCAAAACGTAGTCTGTTATGTATGCGCCATGTTCTTTGAACATTATGTAACAAAAATGACAGGATCATTGAACCGATTCTTACTAAAATCTTGGGATTTATATAACCCGCTGAATATATTATTATTCATACGTACCTATTTTGTTCAACTGCGGGTTTTGCTATGGTTAGAAGTGTTAGTGATGATGCTGAACTATCATCCTTTGAGAAAGTTATACGAAAATCCGACTGGTCGTTCCAGATTTTTTCCAGAATTTTTCCCTACAATTTATCCAAGAAAACGTTGTGAAGTGAAAGAGGATTGAGAAAGGGATGATTAGATGGTTTGGGCATGTGGAGAGAATGAATGAAGAAAGATATTGACAAAACAGGTATATAAGGCGAGTGTGAAAGGGAGCGTTGGAAGAGGAAGACCTCGGCGTATTTTCCTGGACCATATTGGAAACGTTTTGAAAAAAAGCCGGGTCAAGAAAACTCTAAACCGACGAGCATGCATGAGGAATGTGATGAGAGTGAATGCTAAAGAAGTATGTCAGGATCGTAGCAAGTGAAAAGCCGTGATCTCTGCCTACCCCTTTGGGAAACAGGCGTGATTTTATGTATAAATGTATGTATGTATGATAAAGTATGTAGTTATGTAAGTACTTACTGTTTTCTTTGCCTAATATTTTTCACAAGATTATCAAAGATAACGTAGATAGGTAAAATTGATAAAATAGGAAGGTTTACTTACTGTTTTAAATCTCTTATATTTTTAGCATGTTTTCTTAGGGTACGTAACCATTATCTCTTTTTGTTTTTTTTTTTTTTGAAATATTACCCATCTTTTTTCAATTCGTAAATAATCTTTCCGACCGCTGCAATGACGTCAAACACACGTCTGTCTCTGACAGTAGTCACAGGGGTACTGACTACTGACTAAGCCATGGGCGATGCGTGCTCCGCCTTAGCTTTTCGAATAAATTAATGATATAAATTATGTATAATTACTTATCAAAAATCTATTCTAATAGAATTGTAGATCTACATATTACCTATCTTTAACAATAAATCACAAGTTGATTTTAATAGTAGGTATATAAAATATTTCGATCATAAATTCTAAAACGTATCATTTAGAAATAATATTTTTATCGTGAAAAGTTTCTGCTATTATGTTTTCAGCTTAATAGAAATGTAGGTAGGAACCTGAAGTAATATACTTATAAAAATAGGAGATGTGGCTTGTTCAGAAGTATTTTATTTTTCGTTTGGAAAAAGAGCAATCGTCGACATACAGGGCCTTAATACCATCGAGCACCATTGCGCTATCACCTATCACATCATATTCATCAGACATTCTCATCTGAAATTGACAAGAATGCAAAGTTTTTACTCAACCGAAGTATACTGAGGAGTTCCGTTGTGAGTGAGTAACTTTTGAAAAGCTCCTGTTTCCATCATCAGATCAGCTCGCTATCACTATATGGTGTATTGTCACCAAAACTAAAGGTGTATGCTAAATTTCAATTGATTGGGGATAACTGCTTCAAATTGAGTTGCAAGATTCCACCCGAACAAAGTTACATGATACAAACATAAATTGCAAGTTAATTAAATAAAAAAATAAATCGTTATCTATCTATTACACACAGCGAAAAAAGACAAGTATAAAAAATATAAAACTTGTTTATATTAGCTTCGTCGTTTGATGATCGGTACCTATCTAAATACGATTTGTATCCTACAAGGTATAGGTCAAATAAATGTGTTAGCGAATATTAGTAAATCATTTAAGCTATCTAATATAAAAATACTAGCTGTCTTGATAGACGTTGTCTTGACAAATTTCAATAATCCCACAGAAAAAAGCACTTTTATTTTCCCGAACTTTATCACTTTTATCATTTAGGCGTATAAAAAATACCATGCGGCCTATTCTCAAACCTACCAAATAAACAAAAAAAAACACAAAAATCGGTCAAGTCGTTTCGAAGGAGTTTGGTTACAAACACTGTGACACGAGAATTTTTATATTAGAAATATTTTCAATTGCTTCTTAAAAAGTATCTACACGACCGTATAAGTGACTGACCGCTGCACTCTTGGTAGTGTCAAGGTAACTTTTAAAACACATCAATTACCTAGTTTAAAATTAATCCCAGCAAACATTTTCATGTAGAATGTTGCCAAGGCGAGACTATTATGTCTCGCTTGACTCGTTTTGGCGGAGGCACTGCCGATGCCGTGCCCCCATATAAATAAATAAATATAGATTGACATTACACTGGGTGGCATACTAAGCAAATCTATGTGAACTGGATAACTGATAGAATACATATATTTTTAGTAAATCCACACACAAAATAAAAAATAACACTCAGACACGGGAAACAAAACATCTATGTTCATTACACAAAATTTTGTCCTCGGTGGGAATCGAAACCACAACCTTCAGCGCAGAAGGCAGAGTCTACTGAGCTGTGAGGCTAGTCAAACGTTTACACATTTATTCAAGTTATAGGTGCTAAAATAGGTAGATATCATAAATTATTTATAAATAAAAACCGGCCGAGTGCGAGTTGGACTCGCGCACGAAGGGTTCCGTACCATTATCTATAAAAACGGCAAAAAAATCACGTTGGTTGTATAGGAGCCCCACTAAAATATTCATTTTATTCTGTTTTTAGTATTTGTTGTAAAGTGTCAACAGAAATACATAATTTGTGCAAATTTAAACTGTCTAGCTATCACGGTTCATACAGCCGGAGATACAGCCTTGTGACAGACAGACGGACAGCGAAGTCTTAGTAATAGGGTCCCGTTTTTACACTGTGGGTACGGAACCCTTAAAAATGAATGAACCTTATTTATAAATTTCATCAAAACATTTCTTTAATAACGGATGTGATAAAGTTAAGAATAAAACCGCAAAACCATCGCAGCGCACGGAGAGGCGACGCACGTGCGTCAAGCTTCGTTTTGCAAGAAAATGTATGTAATTGTTTCCACCACATCGCACGGACGGGCTACACATGAATTGACGTCATTGGTACACGCGCAGCTAGCTCGAATATGATGCTCACGTAGCTCAACGCCGTCAACGCCATGCACTCTGTATAAGCGGTACACGCAAGCGTGATGAACGTATGATTTTAAACTGTACTGTGCTACAGTTGTCAGTTAATATTCGTGTATAGCGTGTGCAGCAGTGGAAATGTAGACCCACGTTGTCAAACAAATGAACCCACGCAGCTAAAATGCGTCGCGTGCTCGTGCACAGCATGCGCCGCGGTGGGGTTGCGTCTTCACGGATGTGATAAAGTTAAAAATAACTCTTAGTTTACTACAAAATTATCTCTGACGTTGATGTTTTTAATATAACTTTTATGCATGTTCCGAATATTTCCTTTTAAAACGTTATAATAATATAAATTAAACAGTTACTGCATTATTATCGCTTTGTTTTTGTTATTGTTTCACAGCTAAATAACTATTTCACTCTTATGACTTCTTATGACGTCTTATGGCGTTATTATAATAAGGTTATCAGAACCAAAGAGTAAAAGGGGATATTTTGTCATGCAACATGTGTCATGACTCGCAACACTCAATCGACGACGCAACATTCCACTGTGTCTCGCAACATGAGTCGTGCGGCTTGTAAAAAGTTCCACAAAATTGTCCCAAAACATACACGTAGTTGTTGAACGATGTGTTGCGGAACATGTATTTATATTTGTCCCCTAGTGCAATAAGTTTTTGGTTTAAACGTATTTTTTAACGACAAGCTTTTGTAAAAACATTCGAGCACCAGCGCGGTACCAGTCATCACTACATAGTAAAAGTAAGTTCACATTTGCTTATCTTATAACGCGAAAGCAACTATTCTGAGGGGTGCGGGGGGTATGTCAGTCGGTAGTCTGGCTCTTGGGAATTTGGTCGCTATGGAGCGTTTCTCTGGTGCGGACCGTGCGTTGTGCGTACGTGAGTTTTACAAAAACGGTAATTCGGCGACTGTAGCGCGTAGAAAATTCTGCAGTATTCGACATATTCGTCACTTAAATGATGCGCCTAGCACTTGACTCATTGCAAAATGGGTTGAGAAGTTTGAAGAGACTGGGTCAACTCTGGAGAAACCAAAATCTGGGCGGCCAAGAACATCAAGAACAGCCGAAAACGTGGACAGTGTTACTCAGTCTATTCGAGATGATCCAAACCTCTCGATTCGGAAGAGTGCTGTTGCTTTAAATGTGCACAGATCTTCATTATGCCGCATTTTACACAAAGATTTAAAGCTGCACCCGTAC
The DNA here is from genome assembly GCA_912999785.1 of Hydriomena furcata. Taxonomy (NCBI): domain Eukaryota; kingdom Metazoa; phylum Arthropoda; class Insecta; order Lepidoptera; family Geometridae; genus Hydriomena; species Hydriomena furcata. The sequence goes on from OU538829.1 coordinate 12,448,290, forward strand.
AAAATTCAGTTGGTGCAAGAACTGAAGCCTCAAGATGCTGGTCAAAGGCTTGACTTTGTAAATCAGATGATTGAGCGCTTTCCAACGTTCACCAACATCTTGTTTTCCGATGAAGCCCATTTTCACCTAAATTTTTCCGAACAAATTAATCTCCAGGCGAGGTGACATAAATTGGCCTCCACGGAGTCCCGATTTAACACCTATGGATTTTTTCCTGTGGGGTTATGTCAAATCAAAAGTTTACGCTAATAAACCGACTTCCCTGGCACAATTAAAAGAAAATATCCGTCATGAAATGGCAGCCATCACGGAGACTATTACCTGCCGAGCTGTCATAGGCAATTTTAGTGCCCGACTAAATGAATGCCGAGAGCGCAACGGTTTACATTTGGACGATGTTATTTTTAAAAAATAAATTCCCAAACAATGTACTTCAATAATAAAGAATTCAATAATAATAAACATTTTTCAATAAAGCTAAGACTTTTCTTTTAAAAAAAGATTTAAATGTGAACTTTCTTTTGAGACACCTTGTATAAAGCAAAGTCGCTTTCCGCTTCCCGCGTCTGTATGTAATATGTATTTATGTATGTTTGCTTATATCTTTAAAACTACACAACGGATTTTGATGCGGTTTTAATAGATAGAGTGATTCAGGAGGAAGGTTTATATGTATAATACATGCATAATATAGTAGAGAAACACTGATAATTTTAGAGGTTTCTAAATGTGATGTCGTAAATAAACACATTTTTTTGCGCTTACATTGCAAATGCTGGCTGAACCCCACGAGATATATCAAAATAATGTACTACAGTATTGTACATCTTAAAAACGTCTACAAAAAAGTCAACGATGGTATTAGAAATGTCTTACGCACAGCGAAGCGGGCACGGGTCAGCTAGTATCATATATGACATTGTCATCGGAACTTGCTTGACTAGACTGCAATGTTTTTATTCAATCGAAGTAATCGAAGTTTCGATATAAGTGTATGTTGAACAACTCCTGACTTCATCATCAGGTCAGCTCGCTGTCACCATATTATTGTATTGTCACCAAAATAACGTAAGTATGCAAAATTTCAGCTCAATTTCGGTTGGGTATAACTGCTTCAAAATTGAGATGCAATATTCCACTTGAACAAACATAGTTACATACATACATGTATTGCCAGTTAAATAAAATATCGTAAAAAGATTGACGTAGGATTAGACTAGATCTATTGAATCATTTCCGTCAACGCTGTTTAGCTCGCAAGCGGAAAAGGAAAAGGATATAAAATCGTATTTCAGTCATTCAAATCGGCTCGGCGACCTTGATGGCGTGTTCATATTCAAAGTAAAATAATTATGTTTAAAAAACTTGAAACAAAACCTCCACAAACAGGTTTGTTCACCCATAATGTCCTATTAAATCTGTGACTGTTCTAAATGATCCAAGTGTTTTCAATTAATAAACTTATTCAACGGGGATAGAGACCGAGGACAACGAGAAGTATTTTAAATTGTTAAAATGAAGTACCGCTGTCCCCGTTACCGGGGGCAACAAAACTACACCATTTTAAAGCTTATTTAACTTGTAATGTATGTAGGTATGTATGTAGTGTAAGTATGAATGTATTTAACTATGTTTGTTAAGGTGGAATCTTGCAACTCAATTTGGAAGCAGTTTTTCCCAACCGATTGGGCTGAAATTTTGTATACGTATGTGACTCCGGTAAACATGCAATGATATGGTGACAGTGAGCTGATCTGATAATTGAGTCAGGAGCTGTTCAATAGACACTTACAATGGAACTCTTTAGTAAATACTTCGATTGAGTAAAAACATTGCATACTTGTCAAGTTCCGATGACAATGTTATATGATGTGACAGGTGATAGCGCACTGGTGCTCAATGGTTTAAATGATTTTACAAAAGCCTATTGTGAAAAATATTTTTCAACAGAAAATTTATAGATTTTGACTATCGATATTGTTTTATTGGAGTTAGTTAGGTGTATTTGTGTGTTTGTCAGTTCCGGACCACCAAATGATACTTTCTGCATGCAAATTCTTGACTTATTTGCTGTAAATACTAAAATCGCTATATTTTACCTACAGTATTTATGGAGTTCCCTCAATTCTTTATGGATTCCATAATCAGAACAAGATTTTTATAGAAATGGGACAATATAAACTACAAACAAAAAAAAATAAGGTAATAAATATAAAAACTTACAAATTATTATATAATCGAATTGAAAACCTCCTCTTTTACAGTCGGCTAAAAATAATTTATTCATTGAAATCACTAGGATCATAGAATTGTCATAAAATGTAATATAGGTGAACTAAGACGCAAAAGAGTTACCCTACGATGGGATAAATGTTTGAAAGATCTGCCCTACCTATCTCTTACCACAAGCTCTAAAGTAATATATTCGCAGTGAGATATTGGTTCAGTATGGCCACTTATTACACAGTAATAACTTTGATTTGCAATGATACCAATTAACGATAAAACGCAAAAGAAACATCATAAAGGTGTGACCAAACATCATTTGCCGTGCGAACGAACAATAACACCGTTTGAGCGCGGCTGCCGCGTGCTGTTATCGTCCAAACATAGCGCGGTTGCCGCGCTTGATTGACGCACAATGTCTCAGGCATTTAAAAACAGGTAATGTCAATAAATATACGATTGCGTTTGCATTATTCAATGTGTTATGAAATTGATTACCTCATAAACGTACGACAAGTTAATTCTAATCAAAACAAACATCATCGTCATATAGTTACGCAATATCTATGAACATAAGTGTTGGAAATCATTTTCTTTTTAACTGATAAAAGCAGTGAGGCTATTTTGTAAAAACTGATTAAAACTAATTATCATGTTATGATATTTATACCATTATTATTGGTACTGAATACCGTAGTACCTACGCTTTTTAGGGTTCCGTACCCAAAGGGTAAAAACGGGACCCTTTTACTAAGACTACTAAGACTTTTTTATTTATACAATTTGGGCACCTACTGGCATTGTAAGCGTATGTATTGTTTGTGCCTAAACTGCATAAAAAACGTTGGTATTATGGCATACAGTACCAATAATATTGGTATGTAATCATAGTTTTTACTAAATATCTTTGTGTCTACTGTCACTTTGATAATACGCTAAATTAGACTTTAATGTAAAGGAATAAGAGCGATCGTTTTTAGGAATTTTAGGTTTAGCGTGAGCACAACAGAATCGTCACCATTGTCCCCAAACAGTTATACACATAATTAATAATTATCTCTCACAAATTATAATTTAACGTGCGAAATTTGTTGCATAAAATAATTAAAACTACCCAAAGGTATCGGCTGCTCAAACACTGGTTAAACATTGTTTTCGAACGCAATCGAATATGATTAATCTATAATATAAAACTCTTGCGTTACAGACTGACTGACTGATCTATCAATGCACAACCTAAACCACTAGTCTTAGAAACTTAATATTTAGAGGGTGGTCCTTTAAGTATTCCTGAAATTTAACCCCCAAAGGGGTACAGCGGGGGATGAAGTCTGTTTGAAAATAACTCCACTTGAACGAAGTCGCGAGGGTGTTTTGAAGGTATGTAATATTTAGAAAAAGTCAATTTCCATATTCATCATCATTATCATCTTCATTCTTGGTGGGAATCAAACACACGACCTCCAACGCAGAAGGCAAAGTTACTACCAACTGTGAGGCCAGTTAATCCTAATAAAATTATAAATACAAATGTTTGTGATAAGGCTGCTATGTTTGTTCCCTAATCAAAAATGACTAATGAAAACGACAAAACGGATAAGATGGAATTTGCTGTAGTATGTAGATGAAAATCAGAATAAATAACGATGGAACTTTTAATCCGAAAAACAACCCTTAAATAATAAAAAAACGCAAAAAGGATGATTTAGGTATAGATGGCGTTGGTGTGCACAAAATCTGACATCACAGACTAAAAACATTTAGTCGTCATAGCAAATCAGTTTGGACTAATGAATGATACGCATTCTACCAAAATTCGTAATTTTTTTATCAGTACAAGGTTTGTAGGGAAAAAAATGGAAGTTGCTTGAAATTGCTTTTTCCTATGCGATTATTAAAAATTTACAGGACAACGTCGGTCACGGGTCGGCTAGTATTGTTCATAACTATAGATTTTGACACGGGTCTTTATCACGTAATTACCTTTAATTTACTTTCCCGACGTTTCAGTCCGCCCGCGACCATGGTTATTGTAACATAGCCGAAACGTCGGGAAAGTAAATTAAAGGTAATTACGTGATAAAGACCAGTGTCAAAATCTATAGTTATGTCTACTAATCACGATAGTTTGAAAAATAGTATTGTTCATAAAGTAAATACATTATTGTTGACGCAACTCACATTGTATCAAACAAAACGGAGTTTCTCCAATAATACAAACATTGTTTCATGAATACTATTGAATTTAGAATTGAAAATATTCTAGGAATGTATTTTATACTGTGATCTTGTTATCCACTCCTTTCTTACTAAAGAATGGATTGTGTGAAAGATGATATGCGTTAGAAGTGAGTGATGAGATGACTGGTATTAGGGAGATGGTATGCCGACCCTACATAATACGTAATTTACACATACATGCACCAACACACACAAAATACATACAAACTCATAAATGCTCTAGTTTTTTTTTGTTATTATAATTTAAAAGTTTATTAGTTATCAGTAACGTCTGGTTCTTAAATTAGTCTGGACGGATACTGGAAAGCGTGACGCAGTTTAGGTTTTACACTAATACATCTTTTAGTGTTCATATAGTTGTTATTTAAATTTACTTAATATGTTTACTGAAATACATAATGTGGGGACGGAGATGAGCAAGAATATGATGATGATGCGTTACTCTTGTTTGATTACAAATACCGATATGGAAATCATTACACCGGAGCTCTACATATCAGTTACTGTAGGAATCATCTAAAAAAATGATAGGCATTAAAAGCATTTCTCAGGCGTTTTTCTATACAAACGTATTCAGCTGTTTCCTGGATGATGACACAAGAACATTTATTTCGACCATACAATCTATGAGAATCACTGCATGCCCCAGTCTTATTTTTTTCCATAAATTAGTTATAATAAGAATTAGGAACCGTTTAAAACCACAAAAATTGGCAAGTTGTAACCGCCCACTTAAGACGTCCAGTAAACTAATTTGACAAATTATAATCAATTATAATTAATTATACAGGCATATCTGATATCCCCAACTTTTTTATTATTGTTTTTGAATAACATATTAAATTTTTTTAAGGAGGAAACAGATGAATACGAAATAGTGATTTCGTCATTTTTTTATAGAAATATTGGGTCCGTGCTGTTGTTGTCTCTATCGCCACTCATACGTTTATATCTTGGGCACAGCGCGACAGCAATAGATTTTTTAAATACTTGTTTTTCAAATTTGATTACCTCTTAAGTTGTGTAACACGTTTCAAAGTGATCCTTGTGATTTTATTGAAATAAATACCTTTTGACGTTGACTTTGAGATAAAAGTCTTATTTTCGTATAAATTAAACTGAGTGGAGCAAAGCAAATTGTTTGATTGTCGGCTCCACTGCATGTAGGCAATTTCCACTCAGGTTTATAATAATAATTAATACTAGAATATTGTTTTGTGTTGGAACCCAATTAATAATATAGGATAATTTACCAAGACTTGAATGAGGTAAACAAGAAAATGATGAATAGGGTCATAGACCCGGTTGTGGTGCCCAGTCAATAACTAAGCATAGCAAACAAACTTGTTTATAATCTATAATAAATACAATTCTTTGTCTGTGGTCCGTTTTGATTAGTGACAGTTGTGATTCGTTATACCTCTAGATTTTATTAAGTCTATTTAGATATGAACAATTAATAAATAAATATCGCCTATTACAAAACCTTTGCTTAACCTAAGAGATAGATAAATACTTAATTCTATGTTCCACTTTCAAAACTTTCGTGAGTTGTACTACACATTATTACAACAACGGGAAATTACTCACGTAAATGATAAATTGTCAATGAGGACACCGACAATGTTTCGATTCATCTAGAGAATCTTTTTCAGGGTGAGTGGACCATAACGCGCGCGCTACCCTGCTCGACAATTTATCATTTACGTGAGTAATTTCCCGTTGTTGTAATAATGTGTAATTCTATGTTGTTTAAAAATCGTCATTTTAATATTTTTTCCAATAAAAACCGTTTATTTGAAAATTTAAATGTTGTTAAAATGCCCACAACCAGCGCTCTCACCCTTAAATGATTGGAAAATCAGTAACGACACTAATTAATCATGGCCCAAATGAATAGTCAATCAAATCCACATTAAATGTTATTTAGAAACAAATAAAATTAATTCAATAAGTACGAGTTATATTCATACGCCACCGGGTTCCGTTACCACAAATAACTTCTATAACGAGTGACATCTAATTGTGAAATTTAAACTGTTCTATCTATGTTCTGTTAACAAGCAAAAACAAAAAAATATTAAAATGTTTATATCTACAGCTATACTGCGGAACCTTTATTAAGTAATTTAAAAAACATCAAGAACAAAATTCTAAAATATCAACTGGAGTAATATATTTTGTTCTTTATCGTATATTTTTAATAAAAACCAATTAATATTATAATTTTTATTGAATTTTACGTCTTAAAATTGTAATAAAAAAATTATAGAATTGTATACTTAGTATCCAAAAATTAAATTTGTATGGACAACGAAGTCTCATGATTTTTTTCACCTTTAGGTAGAGGAACCTTAAAAACCAAATATTATGTATCTATGATGTGTGTCACGTACGCTGTCGAAACTAATCAATTTTTCGTCAAACAGGTTGTCGGTTCTAGTTTATTAGTAGTTGATTTCCTTGTATAGTTGACATACCTAGAGGTAGAGGTTAAGGGAAGTACAAACAAATATCATTTATATACCTATACCTACGATAAATAATAAATAAATATTACACACAGCTAATATCTAACTAAGAAAAGCTTGTTGAAAATTGTACTTGTACTTTTTTTTCGTAAATACGTACTTATTATACACTAGCGACCCGCCCCGGCTTCGCACGGGTAGCATGTTATTATACATATAAACCTTCCTCCTGAATCACTCAATCTATTAAAAAAAACCGCTTCAAAATCCGTTGTGTAAATTTAAAGATATAAGCAAACATACATACATACAGACGCGGGAAGCGGAAAGCGACTTTGCTTTATACTATGTAGTGATATAGAACAGACACAGAACAAACATATTTATCCTGGGTGGAGATCGAACCTACAGCACAAAACTACCAAGTGAGCTGTGAGGCCAGTACTAGCCGACCCGCGAAAGACTGTTCTTAAAAAAAAACAGCCTTTTTGCGTTTTCAGGGCTCCGTACCCAAAGGAAGACAACAGGACCCTATTACTATAAGTCTTCGCTGTCCGTTTGTCTTTTACATGGTTGTATCTCGTGGACCGTGATAGCTAGACAGTTGAATTACTATTGCCGTTATAACAAGAAATGCAAAAACAAAAAAAAAATGGGGCTCCCATTACAACAAACACGATTCTTTTTCCGTTTTTTTATAGAAAATTTTACGGAACCCTTCATGCGCGAGTTAGATTCGCACTGGGCCGTTTTTTTATTACTTAGGGGTTGTTATTCGGATTATAAGTATTCAGATTTTTTATTTATATACTACAGCAAATTCCATTTTAATCCGTTTTGTCGTTTAGGCCTGACTGACTATCAAACACACAAACTTTCGCATTTATAATATTATTAGAATTAGGATTTCTGCTGCCGTGCTCCAGTGTGAAGAGTATAGGTATGAAATAATGGGTAGAAGTAAGGCTTCTTAGTTGTAATCTGGAAATCTTCACCTCGACTAGACCTCGAAGCCGTGGTTTGATAGTTTTAGTTGATAAAAATACCTCGAGTTTGCCTCAATTCTAAGATTTCTTATCATATTTGCGAAATATCGATTTAAAATACTAAACATGAGGTACTTTAGAGGGATATTAAAGGGACCTTAAAAAAGTTTGAGTCGAGGTAGTTTTGAGATTACAACTAAGAATTCAAAGTCAAAGGTCAAATTTCAATAAAATCAAAACAATCACATAAAAAAGTCTTAGGAGCTAGGTGAAGTCAAAGTGATCTTTTTTGACTTTGACATTTGAAGAGTTTGAGGAACTTATATTGAATTTCAATCTAAAGATTTAAAAGTATTTTCCTGTTTTTAAAATGTATACCTACCTATTTATGCGCATTAAAACGTGCTCAAAAGGTGAAGGGAAACATGTACATGAATATTAAATCTAATGATAATCATATAATGATACTTATTATTACACAATAAAATAAACCAACATAGTATTTATAAAAATACATACATCAAGATTAAATTGATTCTATACGGAATGAATCCATTAAATTACGTTAATAATACTTTTAAAAATATATATATTTATATTTTAACATAAATAATATAAAAAATATATTTTTTTTAATTTTTAATTTGCTATTTCCTATCAGGACCCTTGTACTTATATTAATACTACTTACCCTATTATAAGACCTAAGCTTTGCTTAGTTTGGGGCTAGATGGCGATGTGTAAAATGCCCACCTATATTTATTTAATCGTATAATGTTTATTTTGGTCAAATTTATGAAGAAAAAATACTATCTCTAAGGGATGAAATTTTATATTGGACTTATAATTGAGTACATAGTGTATTTATGAGGAATATCCAAATAATATTATAAATGTGAAAGTTTGTGAGTTTGTATGTATGTTTCTCAATCAGGCCTATACGACAAAACGGATTAAATTGAAATTTGCTGTAAATGTAGATATAATACCCGAATAAATAATAGACTACTTTAAAAAATGAAAAACATCCCCAAAACGATAAAAAAAAACTCAAAAGTGATGATTTCTGTATAGATGGGGCCGGTGTGCAAAAAATCTGACATCACAGACTAAAAACATTCAGTCTTTTCTATTCGATTATTTAAATTTGACAGGACAACGTCTGTCACGGGTCGTCTAGTATATTTTTAGTTATTTAAACGTAATTATTTCCGTGATAACTGTTCAAGATAATCAGTAAATCCAGTTTCAGTTTTCAGTAGTCTTAGCACCCTGAATATCTGAAGCATTACCCCTGTAATCTATTACAGCTTTGATCTCGTGACAATCGTGTAATTAATCCTGTGATTACCCCTTTATCGTTGTAATTACAAAACGAACATGGCACTCTGTATAATATTAATAGGGCCATAGACCCGGTTGTCGTGCTTATCCCGGCTTTGGGCATTTTAAGTCCTACTAATATTAAAAATGCGAAAGTTTGTTGAAAACTACTAAACGGATTTATAAGAAACTTTACAGTAATATAGTTTATACATCAGAATAACACATAGGCTAATTTTTATCCAGGTGCCATGCAAAGCCGCTGGCGTAAACTAATAATTAATGAACTACCTATTGACTTACGCGATAGCATTACACGGAAGAACATTAAATTCAAACTAGTCTTACTTTTTGGCTAATTCACGAGGTGAATTCACCTCGTAAATTGGCTAAAAAGTAAGCAATCAATATATTATGTAATACTAAAAATGTACTTGCTTAGCTCCAATTGTTTTTTGTTCTTGTTTTTATGATTATTGTTAAGGCTATATGTATATTATGTGTAGACTCGTATTTAGCACTTTTTTTTTTACAAACCTTAGTGGTTTCTTATTGTGCTATATTATTTTATTTATTCTTGTAAAACGTTTATATGATAAATAAATAAAAAAAAAAAAAAAAAAAAAAAACAAATAAAATAAATAAAATAAATATTGGTGTACATTTCACACATCGTCATCTAGCCCCAAACTGAACAAAGTTTGTACTATGGGCACTAGATAACTGAGAGAATACTTATATGTTTTATTTATAGATACATAAAATATGTTACATACAAAACGAACAGAGAAAATTAATAGGGCAGAGTTACTAACAACTGAGCTGTCAATAAAGTCAAAGTCAAAGTCAAAAATCATTTATTTCAATAAAATCACAAGGATCACTTTGAAACGTCTTAGGAACTAGGTGAAGCTACGCCGATTCCACGCGACCAAGCCTAGAAGAATCAGGCAACAAACACGGCTTGGGGTCTACCTTTTTTTTTAATGATCCTTTTCTTAAAGCTATGTAGAGCTCCAGTGTGATGCCAATCGAACAAGGTGAAGGCTCAAACAAGAATAATAATTAAAAGTACTACTCAAGTACATAAACAATTAAAAATAATAATAATAATAACTAAAGAGCCTCAGCACAAATTCAAAGAGCATCACACGCTACACTTGATTTAGAAATAAAACTTAAAGATAACATAACTATAACTAAGCTAATTACTAAGCATAGCAAACAAACTTGTTTAAAATCTATAATTAATACAATTCTTTGTCTATGGTCCGTTTTGATTAGTGACATTTGTGATGCGTACCTCTAGATTTGATTGACCACAACTAATGATTTATATGAATAATTAATAAATAAATTTTGCCTGTTACGAAACCTTTGTTTAATAACATAAAAGATAGATAAATACTTTATTCTATGTTGATAAATTTTTTTTTCAATAATAACCGTTTATTTATAAATTAAAATGTTAAAGTGCCCACAACCAGCGCTATTACCTTACGAGTGAATTTATGTTTAATCCGTGTAAAACTAAAAACAGACTAGTAATTTTAGTGCGATTAAATTTTGATGAGAATTTAACAAAGTTTATTTGTTAGTAGTCAGCTCAGCAGCCTTATAACGAAAGCCCACTGTTAATTGTTATTGTAATTGACTGTCAAAATTGTCATTAGACAGTTATAAGTTATTTTTTTGTGACATTTAAAATGTTGGAAACGGTATTTTGGTAATCCATAGGTACAAATGTTTTCAAAAAACCGAACCGGTTCCGTAGCATTCTATAAAAAAAACAGCCAAGTGCGAGTCGGACTCGCGCACGAACGGTTCGCACTTTAAAAAACAGCATATAAACACGTTTGTTGTATGGAGCCCCACATAAATATTTATTTTAGTATTTATTGTTATAGCATCAACAGAAATACATCATCTTGTGACACACAGACGGACAGACGGACAGCGAAGTGTTAATAATAGGGTTCCGTTTTTACCCTTTCGGTACGGAACCCTAAAAACGGCAAAAAAACACGTTTGTTGTCTATCTAGTCGGCGCCAGAATAATAAAATCTAATGATTTTGGGCAAAAAACACGTGCTCAAAACGATCAAAGAAACCAGTTAATATTCTTGTAAGCAGCGACGGGCTTGCATCCTGTCACATGCAATGCTAATTACTGCAAAATGTGGGTATGTGTCAAATGTAATGTTTTGATGTTTCTCTGACTAACCCCTTAAGATATCTTCAATAATCTAAGCGCCTGAAGATCTGAGAGGATGTCTACGGTAATTACTTGGAATTATCAGTCTTGATCCAATTTTTTTTGGCCGTAAAGCCATGAGATGTAGTTATGGTCGTGGGCTCTCGTACTAATAGCACAGCGGACCGCAAGATAATTCCAATTTTAATTCAACAGAGTTATATCAGAAATTTTAAATTGCACGTTTTGAGATGTTAATTTTCTCGGGTATGGGCCTTAAGACCACGCAGCCTATAGACTCCTCATACAAGGCGAACACTTTCGCACAGCACATTAGGCTTATACTACTGATATATGACACCAGGCACGGACTTTGCGGCGCGGCGGGTTATGCCATTGAACCGGTAAATCTGGAGCTGCTGGAATGGTGGAGCTCTACATAGCATTAAGGAAAGGATCATTAAAAAAAGGTAGACCCCAAGCCGTGTTTGTTGCCTGATTCTTCTAGGCTTGGTCGCGTGGAATCGGCGTAACTTCACCTAGTTCCTAAGACGTTTCAAAGTGATCCTTGTGATTTTATTGAAATAAATGATTTTTGAATTTGAATTTGAATTTGAATTTGAATTTGAATTTGAATTTGAATTTGAATTTGAATTTGAATTTGAATTTGAATTTGAATTTGAATTTGAATTTGAATTTGAATTTGAATTTGAATTTGAATTTGAATTTGAATTTGAATTTGAATTTGAATTTGAATTTGAATTTGAATTTGAATTTGAATTTGAATTTGAATTTGAATTTGAATTTGAATTTGAATTTGAATTTGAATTTGAATTTGAATTTGAATTTGAATTTGAATTTGAATTTGAATTTGAATTTGAATTTGAATTTGAATTTGAATTTGAATTTGAATTTGAATTTGAATTTGAATTTGAATTTGAATTTGAATTTGAATTTGAATTTGAATTTGAATTTGAATTTGAATTTGAATTTGAATTTGAATTTGAATTTGAATTTGAATTTGAATTTGAATTTGAATTTGAATTTGAATTTGAATTTGAATTTGAATTTGAATTTGAATTTGAATTTGAATTTGAATTTGAATTTGAATTTGAATTTGAATTTGAATTTGAATTTGAATTTGAATTTGAATTTGAATTTGAATTTGAATTTGAATTTGAATTTGAATTTGAATTTGAATTTGAATTTGAATTTGAATTTGAATTTGAATTTGAATTTGAATCAAAATACATTGTTTACCGCTCCCCAGACCATACCTCAACGTTTTGACAGAATTGAATGTTTGAAGAAATAAAGCTACTTGAATAAAAAGTAGCCTATGTGTTATTCTGATATATATGCTATATTACTGTAAAGTTTCATTTTAATCCATTCAGTAGTGTAGTAGTTTTGCGTGAAAGAGTAACAAACACACACCACTCACAAACATTCGCATTTATTATAATAAGATTAATCGGAGCCAAAGCTAATCAAACTTGTTTTATAATTTAAATTTGCCAAGTCGATAATTGGGACTTGAGAATAATTTTACATATTAATAGCATCACAGCTTGCACCAATCACCGCATATATTTATAGAAAATCGAATACTTTTAAGGAATTGACTGGCCTTACAGCTTAGTTGGTAGTAGCTCTGCATTCTGCGCTACAGTTTGTGGTTTCGATTCCCATCCAGCAGGGCTATTTTGTAAACATGATTATCATGTTATGATGTTGAATGCAATACCTAATGTTAGAGAATACCTAATCTGTACACCTTTTTCATAGTAACTATTCACTGTTTATGCACCTATATCTACGCTTCAGCGTAGGTATCGGTGCCTAAACAGCATAAAAAGCGTAGGTATTATGGAAATCAGTACCAATAAATATTGGTAAGAATATCATAACATGATAATAATAATTTAACAAAATAGCCCCACAGTTCAAACATCTATTGTCTGATGAACATAGATGTTTTTTTCAGTCTCAGTGTCTTAAGGGGCTGCCAGTCAACGATTGCTCTTTTTCGGAACGAAAAAAGTAATACTTCACTACTACACTACTTTTTATTCAAATTCAAATTCAAATTCAAAAATCATTTATTTCAATAAAATCACAAGGATCACTTTGAAACGTCTTAGGAACTAGGTGAAGCTACGCCGATTCCACGCGACCAAGCCTAGAAGAATCAGGCAACAAACACGGCTTGGGGTCTACCTTTTTTTTTATGATCCTTTCCTTATTTATTCAACCTATCATTTTTTTATCATTTAGAGGCTGTTTTTCAGATTATAAGTTCCCCCTTCTGTTTATTTATTTTTTTATCTACATACTACAGCAAATTTCTTCTTAATCAGTTTGGTCGTGTAGGTATGATTATGGTACAAACATTATATACAAACTTTCGCATTATAATATTATTAGAATTAGGATTTCAAGTTGTACAAAACCGTGCGCAGAACTGGTAAAATACCTATAGTATAAAGATACTATAACTTTTGCAAGCAACCACGTGTTAAACGAAATTGGCTGCCTATCGAGAAAGGTAATGGATCGACATATTTATTTTGTATAAAATATTTATGGACCTACCGATGAGTTAGCTGCATTCCTCTCGGGTATCACACGTGCAAAGCCGGGGCACACACAGGTGGTTTAATAAAAAAAAAGACTTCATCGGCATTCCGGACACAAGTTTCCGTGCGAAAGAACAATAAACCATTCGAGCGCAACTGCCGCGCTCGATTGCCGCGCAATGTTTGGTCACACGCCACTTACGCCAACTTTCAATTTCATTTTTTAAAGCCGCGGGCAAAATCGGTTGTTTTAATAAAAAAAAAAACTTTGCGACCAGACATCAGCGGCATTTGGGACACAAGTTTCCGTGCGAAAGAACAATAAAAGATTCGAGCGCAGCTGCCGCGCTTGATTGCCGCGCAATGTCTGGTTACACGCCAATAACGCCAACTTTCAATTTTATTTTTTACACGCAGCATCTTAGCACGCTCTGGGCCTTTACTCTGCAAAACGATTTCAACATTATCGGCGACAGTGACTAGCGATCCGATATGTTCGGCTAAACCGCACTCTTAGAAAACGTTATCTGTCGTAGTAGAATGATATCAATTGAGGTGATTTCTTGTAAGATCGGACTATTTTGCAGAAAACCTCATGTGTAATTTTTATTGTATTGACTCTAGTTACTCTTCTAAAACGCAACAAATGTCATCTGCACTGATGCAAAAATTCAGAGGTTCAATTTCTTATTTGTAATGATTTGATAAACATAATGGTTGATGATTCATGAATGATCAAACAGAGCATAATTATTTAAAATGGCAAGATCGGACCGTGTTAGGGTAAGACCGGACTACCTTATAAAATCGTCCTTGTAATAACTAGAATAAGCTCTATCACAAGAAAATATTCGGTCTTACCAAAGTACAAAAGTAAGTAAAACAATTATTGAATTTGTGACAAAATATGAGTTTTAGCTAAGACTTTAGGGGGAAGGGAGGTGAAGGGAGGGGTATAACAAAATGGCGCGTAAAGTGTTGTTGCCATAATTTAAATATATCACCGAATTGAGTAGGATTTGTCCGGACTTACACCAGAAAACTTCGCACTTACCAGAAAGCACCTTGTCAAAAGTATTGCCGGTCGTTCCATCTTTTAAAATTTAGTCGAAAACGATGTGACGTTTGTCGCAATACATCGTTGATCGTTTTCAAGAGTAAACCCCCAGTTTAGTTGTGTCGCGTATTATAAAAAAAATACTACAATTTGCACCAATTATGTTTATATCTACGAAAGTAGCTGTATGTTATTGTTCGGTATATTTCTCATTATAACTTGTTATATCTAAAGATCCAGGTCAAGAGCGTCTTTGAACGAGTAACTTCTATTGTTCTAAATACTAGACTACCTGGTAGAATCTACTACCTGGTTTTTTTGACTTGAATGTTTCTGAGTTTGTTTGTATGTTAGTGCCTCAATCAGGTCGGATTAGGATGAAATTTGCTGTAGATGTAGATTATAATGCCCGAATAAAACATAGAATACTTTAATATACGAAAAACATACCCAAAATGATAAAAAAAGCATTAGGAAAGATTTTGGTATAGATGGCGGTGGTGTGCAAAAATTCTGACATCCGTGTTGACATCAGTCGTCATAGCAACGTGGGTTACTCTATGCGATTATCGAAATTTGGACAGGACAACGTCTGTCGCGGGTCTGCTAGTATTTAATATTTTTATTGACATTCATAAATCTGAAATTGTACAAAATTAATCAATTAAAGTTATTATTATTATTACTGGCTGTTATTTTTCTAATTGATATACATAATGTAGCTATAAAGGATCACTATTGTAATCCCCAAGTATGGTAGACATATTTATTCTCAAATCTCAAAGCGCTCAGATCCTTGATGATGTCCAAAGGGGGTAGTCAAAGGTACATCCAAGCAATACTCTGATAAAAGCTCACATTTTACTCTACTTAGCTTTTCATACATGACCAAATGAAAGCCCGACACCTATAAAAAAAAATACTCTCTGATTACCTCACAATATAATATTGTCCTTCCATGTTTCGAGTACATGAACAAACCTTGTGGCTTAAGCTAGTACTTATACTTAAAATACCTATGCACTAAAGCATTCGCCCAAATCTAAGCAAGCATATTTGGAAGAGCCGCAGCGATTCGCAAGATGTACGTCCAAAATTGCAAACAGAAATGCATTCCATTTTGAACTCTATGTGCGAAAAGATAAAGCTTTTTACGACATATATGTATTTTAGTTAGACTACCTACATTCTCGACTAGACTCGGTGACACATAGCCTGGATATCTCCGTAACATATTTTTCGCGGAAGAAGTGATAAAGCTATCAGGAACTTGGAATTATTAACATTTTTCATTGCTATTTTCATGCTATAACTCTTTAAAAGTACTTTAATAGAGTTTAATATACTATAGACTGCCCGTCCTGTGGGGCTATTTTGTAAAAACATGATTATCATGTTATGATATTCATACCAAGATTTATTGGTACTGAATGCCATAATAGCTACGCTTTTTCTGCTGTTTAGGCACCTATAACTACGCTTCCAATACAATACCTACGCAGAAGCGTAGGTATAGGTGCATAAACAGTGAATAGTTACTATGAAAAGTGTGCAGATTAGGTATTCTTTAACATTAGGTATTGCATTCAACATCATAACATGATAATCATGTTTTTACAAAATAGCCCTGCTGGCTTTACACGGCTGTACTTATGATGATTATATGCAAATTTTTGATAGCTTAAGTTACATTATTACGATTTTCGTGGAAATTTTTAAATATTTTGTGGTAAATGTGGTCGATGTTATTTGCTGAATAAGTTAAAAATTATTTCATTAGTTTTTAGGGTTGCGTACCCAAAGGGTAAAAACGGGACCATATTACTAAGACTTCGCTGTACGTCTGTCCGTCTGTCTATCGCAGGGCTGTATCTCATGAACCGTGGTAGTTAGACAGTTGAAATTTTCACAAAATTAAATGATGTATTTCTATTGCTGCTATAACAACAAATTCTAAAAACAGAATAAAATAAATATATAAGTCTCATACAACAAACGTGTTTTTTTGTCGTTTTTTAAACATAATGGTACGGAACCCTTCGCCTGTTTTTATATTTATTGTTGGCCAAAATACGGTGATATGACGATATTTTTCCATAAATTTATATTTAAATTGTGACATAACAATGGACCATTGTAATTTTTCAATTCTTTCGTCAACTCTAATTACATCAATTAAGTACATTGTTATATGTTTTTATCGTTGAGGATGTAAAAAATGATTGGCATATTTATTTTGGCATTCGAGCCACGTTTTGGTAATTTTGATTTTGATTTTAGATAAGTAAATGATATGTAGGAAGAATGTAGGTTTAATTATTTCAGGGTAAACGATTTTTTTATAATAAGTTTGCTGTTGAAAAATATTATAGGACCAGCTTTTGTAAAATCATTTAAACCATTGAGCACCAGCACGCTATCCCTGTAGCTAAGTACGTGTCAAGTGGAAATAATCTGATGGGATTTATGAAATTTGTTATAAAAACTGATGAAAATGTTTCGACCCATCAAAAAGTCAAAATCTATTTAAAAAAAACCGGCCAAGTAAGAGTCGGACTCGCACACGAAGGGTTCCGTACTATTATCTATAAAAACGCCAAAAAAAACACGTTTGTTGTATGGGAGCCCCCTTAAATATTTATTTTATTGTTTTTAGTATTTGTTGTTAGAGCAACAACAGAAATACGTAATCTGTGAAAATTTCAACAATCTAGCTATCACGGTTCATGAGATACAGCCCTGTGACAGACAGACGGACAGCGAAGCCTAAGTAATAGGATCCCGTTTTTACCCTTTGGATACGGAATCCTAATAAAAATGAATGTTTGTCTGTATGTCCTTTATAGAATCGTAAACTATGCATTTGATCATGTGATGATCTTTAGCAAAGTTGTTGTGCATGAGCCCACGACGGTTTCTGAGTTAGTGGCGTAGCAACGCGCACAGGGTTCGGCTAGAACGATATATTTTTTTAAAAGTTTTATGAATTCCCACATATTCTCTCCACACGGCAAAAAAAAACACGTTTATTGTGGGCCCCCTACATAAATATTTATTTTATTATTTTTTTAGTATTTGTTGTTATAGCGACACCAGAAATACATCATCTGTAAAAAATTAAACTGTCTAGCTATCACGGTTCATGATATACAGCCTTGTGAGCCTTTTACCCTTTCGGTACGGAACCCAAGTAAAAAAGCAACAACAAAAAGGCGTGTCGATGAGAAAACCTCTTCTATTCATCGGTTGAAAATAAATAAGTTACAGCTGATTCCATAATGACAGTTTGTAGTGATGAAACTAAAATGAATATTATCTGCCTCGTTTTAAAAGGACTTTGTTATTCTACTTAACTTAAGGTGATAAGTGACATTTTTGACGTTTTGTATGGGCTGAGTCTACCCGGATAAGACGGAAAATGTGATAAAACTGCATAAAATTATAAAAAAAATTGTCTATAATTTAGGTAGCTAAATATGATTATCTAACGAATTATATAAATTTGGAAAATAAATCTATCGAGAAAAGTTTCACCAATCGTGTTTCTATCTTTAATTTATCTAGATTAAATCCTTAAGTTATATTTGTCATAAAAAACAAAATTGTATGTTTTTCGGTTATTGAGAAAAAACGATTCTGCATTCATCAAAAAAATGTATTACTCGTCTTAATGTTAAACCGTTTACGTCTCTTGAGTACCTATTATATTAAAATAACAACTAATGGAAAACCCTAGACTCTTCAAGGATAACTAGGACCTTAGAAACCTATCAACACGTTTCGAATTGACTAACAACCGCTCACGACTTCGCGTGAATAAAGTTTTTAAACTAATATTATAAATGCGAAAGTAACTCTGTCTGTCTGGGACGTTATCACGGCTAAACCGGTATTCCGATGGTGATGACATTTCATATGGAGATTTAAGTCTTGGTATGGACATAGGCCACTTTTTTCCAAAACTTTCTTTGAATTTTCAGTAATTTCAAAGTTTTACGATAAAGTCGTTGACAATCGATTTCTTGAATCTACGCGGAAGAAGTCGCGAGAAAAAGCTAGTTTAAAATATATATTTTTATTTTTTTTATAAAAAAATTACACAATTCCCCTACCACAAGCTCTTAAAGTAACATTAAAAAAGTATTTCTCGCAAAATTGAGAACTCTATGTTAGAAATGTGTAATGATGGGTCCTAATCGAACGTGCATAAGAACAAAGAAAATCAGCATGGTACAGCTTCGTCAGTTTCTACCGAGATATACAGGAAAATCTCTATAAAGTACTAGTTTCCATCCGCGGCTTCTCTCGTGGTACCTGGATGAAAAGTATCTTATATGCTATTCCTGGCCTATTGACTGGCCTTACAGCTCAGTTTGTAGCTATGCCTTCTGCGCTATAGGTTGTGGGTTCGATCTCCATCCATGACAAATATTTGTGTGATGAACATAGATGATCGTTCTGTCTGGGTAATATTATGTATCCTATTGTATGTTGTATGTATTTACAAAATAAGTATTCTATCAGTCATCTATTTCTTATTACAAGCTTTGCTTAGTTTGAGGCTAGATGGCGCTGTGTGATAATGTCCACCAATTTTATTCATGTTTCGTGTGTTGTTGTAGTTATGGGTTCATTTAAATATAGTTACTAAGAGAAAGAACCAGGGCGGTCGCATAAACCAGTGTCGTATCGACAACATATCGTTCAAATGTCAAAACTGACACTTTTTGTATTGTAAAAGTGTCAGTTTTGGCATTTGGACGATGCGATTACGATTGATACGACTACGTTGTCAGGAACTATACAACAAGGGTTCTAAGATATTTACGTTTAAAAATGTCAAGTTTATACAAATTGTTACCTGATAAAACTCCGTTCATTCATGAATTGGTTATATGTAACTTTGTTGTCTTCTCGATTTATTATTCTTCGATTCACATTTAATATTCATTGATTCCTCAGTGATTAAATGACAATGGCGCCAAACGCATACATTATTGCACCTAGGGTTCACGATCTTTAGCAATACAGGAACGACTTTCGGAAGGTTTATGCTGAAACGGACAACTATTAATTACTTGGGACATCTAGTGTGATGACACCCTTGTATTCAGGAACGGCACTGTGAGAACACGCACCCACAGTGGACGAAAGCTTTTTTCATAAACATTACTTTATGTGTTGTGCGACACTACATAGTGTGACTAGAGGCACACTGTCGTTTGCCAAAGTTGAGCTCTAGAGGCACACGGTAGTGTGCGCCATAGTGTCGCTCAACACATAAAGTGATGTTTATGAAAAAAGCTTTCGTCCACTGTGGGTGCGCGTTCTCATAGTGTCGTTCCTGAATACGGGGGTTAGCGTGTATCAACACAGTGTATAAACAGGTACGTTCATTCAGTCAGCCAACCACGGTACAATTTAATATAGTTTATAGCTAAATTACTGTGATGTGAGAAACAACTGATTTATTTTAATCTTGATGGAGTTACCTACATTTATGTTGGTAATAAGATAAACGGCATGATTATGAAATAAACAATGCATATAATTATTATAAACTTGAGGTGGATAATCACTCATTTTGCCCTATGCAAAATATCCTATCGAATGTGTGTGTGAGCAAACACATGTTTTTTTCGGGTAATTCTTTTATATCCTATCCTAATTTTTATAATATTAAAAATGCGAAAGTTTGTGTAGATATTTGTACTTTTGTAGCTCAAGGACAAGGTTTTTGAGGAAAAAATTGGAAGTTGTCAGAAAGTGTTTTTTTATGTGATTATTGAAGTTTGGACAGGACAAAGTCTGTCGCGGGTCTGCCATCATTGTTATCATCTAATGCTTAATAGATTCAGGTAACCCATTAAATTGTAGAATTAAAACTATCGTAGTTGTTAAATATTTATTTTATTCTGTTTTTAATATTTTGTTGATAAAGCGTCACTGTACGCAAGCTATCTATCTCATTCCAGTCATCTTCACAATAATTATGAAATCTTCAGATACATTATGTTATGTACAGGGAAGTATTTGTTAAGGCGAGTAATAAATGTTTTTGATGAATGCAGAATCCTTTTTTTCTCAATAACCGCAAAACATACAGTTTTGTTTTTCACGACAAAGAGATAGATATATCTAGATAAATTACAGACAGAAACACGATTAGTGAAACTTTTCTCGATATATTTATTTTCCAAAGTTGGTTCTTCAAAAACACGAGTTTCGTTTTTAATCAAAGCTATGTTATTAGCTAAACAGTTTATTTTTATATAATTCGTAAGATAATCATACTAGCTAAATAAATTACAGACAGATTCTTTTTAAATTTGATGGTTTTCGAGATAATGCAGTTTTATCACTTTTTTCGTCTTATCCGAGTAGACTCAGCCCACACAAAACTTCAAAAATTTCACGTATCACCTTAACAAACAATACCCATCTTTTACAAAAAAGGTTTTATTTGCGGATTTGAATACAATGGTGTCGCTAATTTTGGTCCTCAGCAAATAAACCGAACAGGGGCCATACCACAACGCCCTAAAGTAATATCAAAACAGTATTACTCACGAAGCGAAAGTGACAACGCTGTACGCGTTCGTATTGCGTTGTCTCTTTTGCCTCGTGCGTAATATTGTTTTGATATTACTTTTGAGCTTCTGGTACGGCACGAGTGTCCCTCTGTTATTTACACACGCTTCGGAATTCGCAATTGAGACGGGTGCAAGCCGTTACTGTAACCGTTACTATTAAAAAAACCGGTCAAGTGCGAGTTGGACTCGCTCACGAAGGATTTCGTACCATTATAAGAAACGGCAAAAAAAATCGCGTCTGTGTATGAGAGCCCCACTGAAATATTTATTATATTCTATTTTTAGTATTTGTTGTTTTAGGGGCAACAGAAATACATCATCATAGCAGCTCGCTCGTAGGCTCGCACACCACGTACAAACTATGTTTTTTAGGGTTCCGTACCCAAAGGGTAAAAAAGGGACCCTATTACTAAGACTTTGCTAAAAAAAATATAAAAATATCACTAAATATGTAGTAGGCATATTTGAGTTTTATTTTATTAGTAGGTAGTTAGTTACATGTCCGTCTGTCTCGTGCTAGATTTAAGAGCGGGGTACTTAATGCATAACCATTTAATATGAATTAAAATACATTGGTAGATCATCAGTGTTGTTGTGCGCTTTATGGCACATATCAAATAAACATCAAAAATAAAAACCGGCCAAGTACGAATCGGACTCGCGCACGGAAGGTTCCGTATGAAAAACAACAAAAAAACACATTTGTTGTGTAGGAGCCCCACTTAAATATTTATTTTATTCTGTTTTTAGTATTTGTTGTTATAACGGCAACAGAAGTACATCATCTGTGAAAATTATAACTGTCTAGCTATCACGGTTCATGAGATACAGTCCTGTGACAAACAGACGTACAGACGGACAGCAAAGTCTTAGTAATAGGGTCCCGTGTTAGCCATTGGATACAGAAACCTAAAAAATAAAATTGGACATTTAAAAAATAACGAGTTTAGAGTATAAAGGGTTCAAACACAGCATCTATAATGTAAAGTAGAAATCGTCAGGAGACAACACATGCCAGCTAATATATAGTTTTACATCTTTGCATTATAATATACAGAGCGATATGAAATATAATTTTTTTCGATACATCTTATTACATCTCAATACATTTCCGTATACTTAATGGAATGAAGGAAAATATACATTACATTACCTGTTGTGTGTGTGATACATTAAATTTAAAGCTATACATCCCGGGATGTAATATACATTAATATACATTATAGCTGCCGTGTGTGAAGCCCTTAAGATACGCGTAAATACCTGGTACGTATTTCCTTACGCCTAAACTTGGTTTTAAAACCTGGTCGAGTAGATACGCATCACCTCTACTGATTAAAATGTTCGTCAATATTTATTTAGGGTGAGAACATTTATTAAATTTTCGAATAAAGGGTTTATATTGCAAAAAAAATATAAAACGACGTTTTTAAAAAAACAGAATAGAGATCTATCTCTTAGGTTAAGCAAAGGTTTTGTTAAAGGCGATATCTATATATATATATTAATTATTCATAATTAAATAGACAAAACGGGAAATATTTAATGTGGTCAATTAAGTCTAGAGTTATAACGCATCGCAGCTGTCACTAATCAAACGACGACCACAGACAAAGAATAGTAGTAACTATAGATTTTAAACAAGTTTGTTTGATATGCTTAGTTATTGACTGCAATAATTTAAAATGACCAAAACCGGGGTAGGCACCACAACCGGGTCTTTGACCTCTATAACCTCAATAACCTCTTGAATCTCACCTGCATCGATATCGAGGTCACTATTTCAGTAACACATTTTTTGCAGAGTTGTACTCACGTAGGTAAATTTGAACCCGGAAAGGATTTATTGACTTTTAAGATGTTACCATGACTTGCACTTTCTTTTGTAATGGCATTATTACATTTACATCCTCATGCAATAAGGAAGTGAAGTTTCGATGAAGACATGTAATTTTTTATATTATTATTTTATTAAGTTATTTTAACGACGAGTAATAAATGTTTTCGACGAGTGCAGAATCGTTTTTCTCACTAAACGCAACACATACAGTTTTGTTTTTTATAACAAAAATAACTTAAGGATAGAATCTAAATAAATTATAGACAGAAACACGATAGGTGAAACTTTTGTCAAAAGATTTATTATCCAAAGATGGCTCTTCAAAAGCACTAGTTTCGTTTTTAATTAAAACTGTGAATAGCTAAACAGTTCATTTTTATATAATTATTTTTACATTAGATAAATCATACTAAAAATAATAATGTAGATAGTTTACCTAGACGAGTTCTAGATAACAATAAATAAATAAAAGGTCCACCAGACAATGTTCTACTATCAAACCCACGACCATATGCCCCAATGAAGCTTGAGTTCTCTGTAACCAGTAAACGAGATAAATCTAACTGGACCTATCTAATCCGAGTCCGAAATACAACAACAAAATAACATCAAAGTCGGGTCTCTATCGAGGCGATCAATAAATGGTTACTTTTTGCCGCATGATCCTTTTGCATGATCCTTTCGTTCGGATCCGTATTCAATCTAACGTAATGCGATCCCCTTGACCCTGACCTAACTACCAAGAATGGTGAGGTAACTAATAATCTATATATCTATCTTCTATAAAAGGAAATGTCCCGACTGACCCAGCCAAAACGTCAATGAAAAAGTTTAAAATTTTGAGAGGATAATAAATAATTGTCATTTCAGAAAGATTTTTCAAAATAAGAGATGAAATAGGAGATGAAAGTTTGTATGAAACTCTGTAATTTTTTATTTAAAATAACGAAATGTGGGAAAGAAGCAAATATAAATATAAAACATTATATTAAAGGCTTTTTCGAATTTCATCCTCTAACGGGGTAAAGAGGGGTGTTAAAGTATGGATAAAACATAAAGTGATGTTTATGAAAAAAGATTTCGTCCACTGTGGGTGCGTGTTCTCACAGTGCCGTTCCTGAATACGAGGGTTATACTAGTACAAGCTAACAATGTAAATATATTTTTTAAATATCATCTGACTGCGCAGCTTTACGCGCGGTGCGGTCATTGTGTCAATCGTCTTTAAAACAAACATACTTGTTAAACGTACGGTTAACATAATACTTTGTTTATTAACACGAGTAATTAATTATAAGTACCCATTTTAATTATGATTGATGTTAGCATCTGTACGGAAGTCATTTAACTGTTGGTTTAAAAAGGTTAACTTTGACATAACCAAAGAAATAAAAAAAATATATATTATGATCACGACTGAAAACCCCAAATACGGTTAATAATTTCACATCAAAAAACCAATTGGTCACAGTACGTATAATATTAAAACAAAGGAAAATTCCACAAATCTGGTTTGATTAAACCTTACCCGACACGTCATTTAACAGACGTAGGTAATGCAAAAAAAAATATCTTGTTATGTAAATATTATCTTGACTAGATATTGTTTGTTATTATTGGATTAGATTTCGTAGTTATCGGCAGCGATGGGCTTGCCAACTGTCACGTATGGAATGCTAACTACTGCAAAATATGACATGAGCCAAATATAATGTTTGGACGTGCCTCTGACTACCTCCACTAGACACATCCTATAGATGTCTATGCCGTACTTGGGGATTACAGTCGTGATCCTATTTATTTATTTTTATTCTTATTCGGCAGTCTGTATTTTCAGCTAGTATTACAGAAGTAAGGTGGAAGGTTTTATCATTTATATTGTCATCCGTTTTGTATTTATTCAAATTAGAGACAGAAATACGATTCGATTAGAATAAATTGCTTCTAAACCCAATTTTTTCGTTGTAGTTTAACCGAAAAATGTTAGTAAGTAGATAATATTTACATAATTTACTAGACAATACCTTTAAATATTTGATTGATTTTTAGTATTTTTTGTGTAGCGGCAACAGAAATACATCATCTGTGAACATTTCGACTGTCTAGCTATCATGGTTCATGAGATACAGCCTTGTGACAGACAGACGGACAGAGGAGTCTTATTTATAGGGTCCCGTTTTTACCCTTTGAGTACGGAACCCTAAAAACAACAACACTATAATAATGTTATGGAAAAAATAACGATTCACCGAAGATTTAATAGATCGTTATTTACGTTATAGCTTAATTATACCTAAGGCTGTAAAACGTTGCATTAGCTAATTGTTAGCTAGGAACAATCAGACATGGATGCAAATTATTTAAACATGCACCTACAGGGTGAAAAAATATTAGTACATCTAACAGCACTTCTTACTCGTAAGAAGAAATGCCGGAATAAGTGAAATTTTTGACGTTTTGTATGGGCTGAGTCTACCTGGATAAGACGGAAAAAGTGATAAAACTTGAAAACCATCATATTTAAAAAACAAATCGTCTTCGATTAAATCCTTAAGTTATCTTTGTCATAAAAAAAACTGTATGTTTTGCGGTTATTGATAAAAAACGATTCAGCATTCATCAAAAACATTTATTACTTGTCTTAATATTAAATAATTAGATAGCAGAATAAATTGTTTTTGTGACTGTACCAAAAGTTATGTTTTGGTTTTCGTTGGGAAAAGAATTTGTACTTCATTTCAATATTTTTTATTTAGTATTCGTTAGGAATAGAATAATAATTAGGGCAATAAAGAAATACCATTGGTATTAGACGGGAATCGATCTTTTTATTGCGTTTATCCACCGATCGTTATTAGTATCGTAATTTATTCTAATATTATAAATGCGAAAGTAACTCTGTCTGTCTGTTACGTTATCACGGCTAAACCGCTGGGCCGATTGTGATGAAATTTCATATAGAGATACAATTTATCACTGCATGGTCAATCATCAATGGCAATACTCATACATGTATGTACCTTCTCATATAAAATAAAAAAGACGTAAAATAATTTACTAACTGATTTAAAAAAAATAGATAAACTTTCAATCCCGTGAGATTTCTTTAACACCCTCATCATCTCAGTCATAAGACGTCCATTGCTGGACATAGGCCTCCCCCATTGACTTACATAAAGACCGGTTGGAAGCAGCTCTCGTCCAGAGCGTCCCAGCAGTCTTCATTAGGTCGTCTGTCCACCTTGCGTGTGGACGCCATACGCTTGCCGGTACGTGGTCTCCATTCGAGAACTTTGTGGCCCCATCGGCCATCAGTTCTCCGAGCTATGTGCCCTGCTAACTGCCATATCAACTTTCCATCCTGTATATACCTAATTGTTACCTACTCGTTAAATAGATGAGATGGTACTTTGTTTAAGGCTTACTTCACCTGGTGATTGAAGTCGCATGTCCTATGACACGTGATGGGTACTGAGGCATGGTGAACATAGTACAATTGGAGTAGATACTCAACTTTATACAAACTTCTATACGCACCAGTATAAAAAACGTTTAGATACAATTAACAAGGGTAAACGACCTACTTGTGTGTTGTAATTGAAGCCGTGTTAGCCGAGTGGGAGGTACCTCGACTTTCATTTCGAAGGGTTCGAATCCCGGCGTGCATCAATGGATTTTTCTGTTAAAAATACGTGCTCAAAACAGTGAAGGAAAACATCGTGAGGAAACCAGTTAGTATTCTTAAAAGCGGCGATAGGCTTGCAACCTGTCACGTATGGAATGCTAGCTATTGATCATTATCTATAAAAAACGGCAAAAATATCACGTTTGTTGTATGGGAGCTCCACTTATATATTAATTTTATTCATTATTTAGTATTTGTTGTTATAGTGCCGAAAATTTTAACTAACTAACTATGACGGTTCATGATATACAGCCCGGTGACAGACAAACAGACGGTAAGACAGGCGGACAGATAGATGGACAGCGGATTTTTAGTAATAGAGTCCCGTTTTTACCCTTTGGGTACGAAACTTCAATAAGGTTCAATAGTAACCGAGTTATATTACTGATTTGGAATATACTTTGTTACACAGAAACTGCTCATTACAAGACGAAATAAGTGTAAGTTATAAATTGTTATTACCTATTACCTATTATTATTACCTACCTAGATGTTTTTAGTTACGTCATAAAAATAATTGTAGTGGCTTTCCAGGAACACTATGATATTACTAAGGTCATAGATCCGGTTGTGGTGCCTACCCCAGTTTTAGTCATCTTCACTTTAATGTTGACAGTCAATAACTAAGTACAGCAAACAAACTTGTTCAAAATCTATAGTTATTACAATTCTTAGTCTAGATATGATAGACGACAACTAATGATTTCCCGTTTTGTCTATTAAAATATGAATAATAAATAAATATAGGTATCACCTGTTACAAAACCTTTGCATAATCTGAGAGATACTATCCTAATCCTAATAAAATTATAAATGCGAAAGTTTGTGAGTTTGTTTATATGTTTGTGCGTCGATCAGGCCTAAACGACAAAACGGATTAAGATGAAACTTGCTGTAGATGTAGATATAATGCCAAAATAAAACAAAGAAGTATTTATAATCTGGAAAACCTCCCCAAAATGTAAAAAAAACGCATAAGAGATGACTTGGTTATAGATGGCGCTGGTGTGCAAAAATCTGACATTAGTTTTGACAACACAGGACAAGACAGAGTCTGTCACGGGTCAGCTAGTATTCTTTGTTGATTAAAAATCTTCGTTTTAATACTTTTTCATTATAAACCGTTTATTTGATAATTCAAATGTTAAAATGACCACAACCAGCGCTCTTACCATATGTTAGGAATAGTTATAAAGTGTAATAGATTGATGTTGATCTTGGTCATAGACTTTAGGTCCGATTCGACCAACATACCAGTTATACAAGTGTTTACAGTCAATTATAAGTCACTTTGATTTAAGTCATAGTTTAATTAGTTATCTACTTGACTACTTAATACTCGTACGTGTTAATTAAGACGAGTAATAAATGTTTTTGATGAATGCAGAATCGTGTTTTCTCAATAACCGTAAAACATACACCGTTGTTTTTTTATGACAAAGATAACTTATGGATATAATCTAAATAAATTATAGACAGAAACACGATTGGTGAAACTTTTCGCTATAGATTTATTTTCCAAAGTTGGCTCTTCAAAAACACTAGTTTCGTTTTTAATCATAAATATAAATAGCTAATCAGGTAATTTTAATATAATTCGTTAGATAATCAGACTAGCTAAGTAAATTAAAGACAGTTTCTTTTTCAGTTTGATGGTTTTCAAGATAATGCAGTTTTATCACTTCTTCTATCTTATCCGGGTAGACTCAGCCCATACAAAAAACCAAACATTTCACATATCACCTTAATATTAGAATTATTTTATTTTACTCTTTAGGTATTTATTCTCGGGATCTTTGTCATCTCGCTACTTCGGAAATAAACAATCATATTTAATTGTTTCCTCTCAATTTTTAGAGTTCCGTAAATCATTGTTGGTCGAAACGTCAGGGGACAATATTAGTTTATAAGTTTTATGAAGTAACTATTAGTCCTACATTAATATAATTTAAATGGGACCAACTTGAGACTATTCACTACACAATAGAAAAAAAAATCATTCAAATCGGATGACCAGTTAAAAAGATATGCGTGGTCATACATAACCTCCTCCGTTTTACGTCTACTATGAAGTAACTATTAGTCCTACATTAATATAATTTAAATGGGACCAACTTGAGACTATTCACTACACAATAAAAAAAAATCATTCAAATCGGATGACCAGTTAAAAAGATATGCGTGGTCATACATAACCTCCTCCGTTTTACGTCTACTATGAAGTAACTATTAGTCCTACATTAATATAATCTAATGGGACCAACTTGAGACTATTCACTACACAATAAAAAAAAATCATTCAAATCGGATGACCAGTTAAAAAGATATGCGTGGTCATACATAACCTCCTCCGTTTTACGTCGCTTAATAAACAAAGGCTCTATACTCCTCGTATCTTTTGCCGTATCTACAGTATATACTCGTATCTACAGACTCTCTACCAAAATTTAAAATACAATTTAAAAAGATTTGTCTTGCTTCATGTCTCGATTAAATAATGTAAACGATCAAGTACACGTATATTTTTATAATTCTCAACAAAATTTTAATAGGTTTTTTATTTAGTTTTATATTCTTTTATATTGAACATGTTTCTCTTATTGTTACTTTAGACTATTAAGTTACCTTTTATATATTATACTAGCGACCCGCCCCGGCTTCACACGGGTAGTATGTTATTATACATATAAACCTTCCTCCTGAATCACTCTATCTATTAAAAAAACCGCATCAAAATCCGTTGTGTAGTTTTAAAGATATAAGCAAACATACATACATACATACATACAGACGCGGGAAGCGGAAAGCGACTTTGCTTTATACTATGTAGTGATGATGATTTATAGATATATATTTTTAAGTTGTTAAAAACTCTTCGCATGCTGTGGTACCCTATAATTGCGGGAGCACTTTGCTTTAACTTTTTGTATTAGTTTTTCTTAAATGTGAATGTGTACACCTGTGTTGGGTATCCTTTTTAATAAATAAATAAATAAAATAAATAAATCTCTAAGTAAGACTCGCAGTATCACTCGCGGTGCGAAAGTGACATACGTGTTCGTATAGCGTTGTCACTTTAGCAATACCGTTTTAGTCTTACTTTAGAGATTGTGGTACGGTCCCTTATTTGTGATTACAACTTGAATATAAAAGTAGAATGGCGTGCTTAAATTTCTGACACCTGCTACCAAACAGAAGTGTTTGGAAGCCATCGCTGTATACGAGTATGGGAGGTGATAATGAGTTAACAAGCTATCACCCAATTTCTACGACCCGTATAAATAAATTCTGATGTGCAATAAATAAAAAAAATAGGGTCACGACTGTAAATCCTAATCCTATCCTATAATATTATAAATGTGAAAGTTTGTGAGTTTGTATGTATGTTTGTTCCTCAATCAGGCTTAAACGACAAAACGGATTAAGTTGAAATTTGCTGTAAATGTAGATATAATGCCCGAATAAATAATAGACTACTTTAAATATTGAAAAATATCCCAAAAACTATAAAAAACGCAAAAGGGATAATTTTGGTACAGATGGCGCTGGTGTGCAACAAATCTGACATCACAGACTAAAACCATTCAGTCATTTCTATTCGATTATTGAATTTTGACAGTACAACGTCTGTAGCGGGTCGGCTAGTAATATTTTAAATGTGAAAGTTTGTGAGTTTGTATGTATGTTTGTTCCTCAATCAGGCCTAAACGACAAAACGGATTAAGTTGAAATTTGTTGTAAATGTAGATATAATTCCCGAATAAATAATAAACTACTTTAAAAAATGAAAAACATCCCCAAATTGATATAAAAACGCAAAAGGGATGATTTTAGTATAGATGGCGCTGTTGTGCAACAAATTTGACATTACAGACTTAAAATATTTAGTCTTTTTTATTCGTTTATTGAAATTTGTCAGGACAACGTCTGTCACGGGTCGGCTAGTGTAAAATAAATATGGTGACAGTGAGCTAGTCTGATGATGGAGTCAGGAGCTGTTCTACAGACACTCACAATTAAACTCTTTAGTAAATGCTTCGATTGAGTAAAAACTTTGCATACTTGTCAAGTTCCGATGACAATGTTATATGATGTGACAGGCGATAGCGCGCTGGTGCTCGATGATTTTACAAAAGCTTGTCATTGAAAAATATTTTTTAACAAAAAACATATTTGTCATGGTAAAACCTGTTAAAACTGAGCTATCACTGCCAATGTCATGGTGATTAAAGTGATGATGATGATACTAAAGTACCATTTTGTTTCAGGCGAAAAGAAGATACTGAACAACGTATCAGGGGAATTCCGATCAGGGGAGTTAACATGCATCTTGGGACCTTCTGGCGCAGGAAAGTCTTCACTTCTGAATATTTTAGCAGGATATACGTAAGTACCTTATCCTAATCCTAATATAATATTATAAATGCGAAAGTTTGTGAGTTTGTATGTATGTTTGTTCCTCAATCAGGCCTAAACGACAAAACGGATTAAGTTGAAATTTGCTGTAGACTTAGATATAATGCCCGAATAAATAATAGACTACAGTCTATAATATGAAAAACATCCCCAAAATTATAAAAAAACGCAAAAGGGAAAATATTGGTATAGATGGCGCTGATGTGCAAAAAATCTATCTAATCTGAGATTTCTAGGCTTGGTCGCGAGGAATCGGCGTAGCTTCACCTAGTTCCTAAACGTTTCAAAGTGATCCTTGTGATGTTGTTAAAAAAAAATGATTTTTTAATTTGAATTTGAATAGTTTAGATTTTAGATGGGGGGGACACCCGTTTCTTATAAAAAAATGCACTTTAAAGCTTATTATTTCACGATACCCCACACAATGGGGTACGCGAGAAAAAAAAACATCCCTACTTTAGGTGTATGGGAGGATACCCTAAATATAAATTATTCTATCAGTTTGTTGACATTACTAATACGTATATATACTACATGCCAAATTACAGCTTTCTAGCATTAATAGTCTCTGAGCTAAGCTGCGGATAGACGGATATGGCGAAAATAAAACGGTGCTATTAATAAAAATTTACTTATCCAAAGATCATCTGAGGTTACACCAAGACTTGTTAATACCAGCTTAATGTAAGCAACTCCATTTCTAATCCTCGTTTATTAATATTGAATTCGACTAGTCCAAACGTAAGCGTTGGACTAAATTTAATCCTGCGCTAGTCTACGTTTATTAATGAGACGGTAAGTGTTTCGTGTAGACTCAAAACCCTAAAAAGCCGATTCAATGACATTGACATTAGGTACTGATGATATAACAGTGCGCAGCAACACACTAATTATAACATTCCTTTAACCAGTTTGCTTCTCTGTTGCAGTTATAAATACTGACCATGGCATAATTTCTCTAAACCTGTTTGTACACTTTTTCTATATATTTATATCTAAAGAAATCTAGTTTTCCTTGTGCGTAATAAGCACATATATATTTTCTTAGATATGTATATTAATCACTTAGTCCTAATCCTAATATTATAAATGCGAAAGTTTGTGAGTTTGTTTGTGTGTTTGTGCCTCAATCAGAACTAAACAACAAAACCGATTAAAATGAAATTTGCTGTAGATGTATCAAAAAAACGATCTCCAAAATAATAAAATGAGGCAAAAGTGGATGATTTTGATCAGATGGCGCTGGTGTGCAATAAATCTGATATCACAGACTAAAAACATTTAGTCTTTTCTATTCGATTATTGATTGGGTGGCATTTATAATATTATTAGGATTATGAAATTTCATCGGCCCACCGGTTTTGCCGTGATAACGTCACTGACAGAGAGACAGATAGACAGAGTTACCTTTGCATTTTTATTATATTTTCTATACATTTTTTTTTAGGTCAAACGGAGTTCACGGTCACATAACGGTCAACGGTCACATGAGAGATATGCACGTCTTCAAGAAACTAAGCACTTATATAATGCAGGATGACTTATTGCAGCCGAGACTGACCGTTCAAGAGTCAATGATGATAGCCGCTAACTTGAAATTGGGGAAGGAATTGGGGAAAGCTGAGAAGGAGCTTATTGTGAGTATACTGATAAACTGTGATGTAGAGGGGCTCACGGCTCAGTTGGTAGTCTGACATCTGCGTTATAGGATATGGGTTCAATTCCCACCCAGGATAAACATTTGTGTGATGATCATTGATGTTTGTTCGGTGTCTGGGTGTTTTAATGTATAATACGTACCGATAGTACAAGCTTTGCTTATTTTGGGGCTAGACGACGCGTGAGAAATGTCAAAAAAAAAACTGCAATTTTTTCTCTCTCTGAACTCTCATTTTTTGCCGAATATTTAAGTAAATGTGCTGTTTCAACGAAATTACCGAAACTTGATGTTAGAAAATAAAAACCGGCCAAGTGCGAGTCGGACTTGCGCACGAAGGGTTCCGTAGCATTATCTATAAAAACGGCCAAAAAATCACGTTTGTTGTATGGGAGCCCCCCTTAAATATTTATTTTATTCTGTTTTTAGTATTTGTTATTATAGCCTCAACAGAAATACATAATCTGTTAAAATTTCACAGACGGACAGCGAAGTCTTCGTAATAGGTTCCCGTTTTTACCCTTTGGGTACGGAACCCTAAAAATGAGTTCAGTTTCATAAAATTCGATCTCATTACTGAACATGTAGGCTTTATTTTTTATTTCCCTCAGGAAATTTGCAATATGACTTCTGTGTCGACATTCGGTGCCCTTGGTAAGTATTTGAAAAATATTCAAAGGTTTTTATCACAATGTAGGAACATAAGTATTGGGAAAAGTTCAAAACAATCCTAATATCCCAGTTAGTGGGTGTTTGTGTGTGCTTGTTACTCTTTTACGCAAAAACTACTGAACCGATTAATATGAAACTTTACACTAATATAGCTTATACATCAGAATAGTACAGGTACTACCCGTGCGAAGCCGGGCGAGCAGCTAGTATTTAATAAAAATATCACAGTTTATTAAAGCATGTCAATTTAAAACTAAAAATCACCAAAAGATGGAAAAATTAAGCTAAAAAATATTAAGTCATATAGATATAACATAAGGATTTAATTTAGATAAATTATAGACAGAAACAAGATTGGTGAAACTTTTCTCGATAGATTTATTTTCCAACGTTGGCTCTTTCAAAACACTAATTCCGTACCCATACATACCGTCTTATTAATAAACGTAGACTAGCGCAGGATTAAATTTAGTCCAACGCTTACGTTTGGACTAGTCGAATTCAATATTAATAAACAAGGATTAGAAATGGAGTTGCTTACATTAAGCTGGTATTAACAAGTCTTGGTGTAACCTCAGATGATCTTTGGATAAGTAAATTTTTATTAATAGCACCGGTAGGGTATAATAGTAATAATTGTTTAGGTGTAATTTTGACATTAAGACGATACGATGTTGATACGATAGTGATTCGTGCTAGCCCCTCAGTTTCAAATAGAAAATGATTGCCACAAAATTTACATGAAGCGGTTGATGTTCATAGACTTGACAAATGTTGTAAATTTTAAGAGAGAAGTAATACATACCTACACCCTATTATGGTTGTGACGATAATAATCTTTAGACGACCCTCAGCTAACAAGAATTTTAAATTAGCCAGTAACAAAGCTATTATCTTGTTTAGACCTTTTATTATAAAAGGTTTCGAAGGTCCAAAGTTTCTGAATCAGAAAAGTTCATGCCTTTCTGGGAAAAATCAAATGAAACTGGAGACAGGGCTGTTTTTATTTTGTTTGCAAACTATTAGTACGTAAAACATTTGTTAAATTATTTTTAATCACTACATAGTATAAAGCAAAGTCGCTTTCCGCTTCCCGCGTCTGTATGTAATATGTATGTATGTATGTATGTATGTATGTACATTTGCTTATATCTTTAAAACTACACAACGGATTTTGATGCGGTTTTTTAAATAAATAGAGTGATTCAAGAGGAAGGTTTATATGTATAATACATGCATAATATAGAAGAGAAACACTGATAATTTTAGAGGTTTCTAATGTGATGTCGTAAATAAACACATTTTTTTGCGCTTACATTGCAAATGCTGGCTGAACCCCACGAGATATATCAAAATAATGTACTACAGTATTGTACACCTTAAAAACGTCTACAAAAAAGTCAACGATGGTATTAGAAATGTCTTACGCACAGCGAAGCGGGCACGGGTCAGCTAGTATTGAATAAAAATAGGAGCATGAGTCAATGTGATGTTAGAAGTTCGGCTGATTACCTCATTTGTCATCTTCCAGGATCTTAACGCCTTGAGAAGTCTACAGTACTTTGGGATTAGTCCCCATCAGAAACGAATCCCATATTCAATTAATAAAAAAATATATAAAAGTGGCCTTCGAGCTTGTCTCTGACTATCTCTTTTAGATATCTATAAGACTCTGAGTCCCTGTATATCTGAGAGAATGGAAAGCCATGTTATAATGATTTACAATCGTAATTTTTGTATGTTAGGCCCTCATATCCATGAAATTGTTGCTGATCATACCTAACAGTTTAATTACATAGGTCGACACTATTGGTTTTTCATGTCCGACAAAAGGGGTAAGCGCTAAATTTTTAGGGATTCCTAGTCTACAAGAAACCCTTTTAGTTTCTCCATATCCTTCCGTCGGTCCGTCCAGCTGTCCGCAGCTTAGCTCAGAGACTATTGGAGCTAGAAATCTGTAATTTAGCATGCATAAATATACAATTATACATATTAGTAAGTCGTAAAGTAAAATATTGAAAAACATTTTTTTAGGGTACCTCTCCTACACCTAAAGCCTTTTTTTTCTCGCGTACCCCATTTTCTGGGGTATCGTCGGATAAGTAATTTAAGAGTATTGTGGTTTTGTGAAAACCACTTTTCGATTAAGGGATATCTATCTGTGAAATATTAGGCTTTAAAGTGCCAATTTTTGTAAGAAACGAGTGCCGCCTCCCTTCTTAAATCGAAACTATTGGGTTTGGAAGCGTGAAAAAAATCACGGTAGTAGTACATATAACGAACTTTAAAGAAAAACTATTACAGCTAAGTAGGCGTTACAAGTTTTCGAGTAATAGACGTAATTTACCAACTTATAAATTGTACTTGAAGAAGAAATAATCAATTTTTTTAGCACAAATACCATTGAAAATTACATATTGCTGTGTAAAATACAAAACCCTACATTGCGCGTGACCCGACACGCACTTGGCCGGTTGTTATGCGGTTTTCATTCGTCTTATAGAACTTAGAACTGAATCCAAATCAAAGTACGGATCGGCATCAAAAGTAGTAGACGTGACCTGATCAGATTTAAAAGGGACATCCCGAACCTAAACAAATCAGGAAGTTTCGTATCAATGCATGAGTAACGACTCCAATTAAACGGAAGACTTGGTTAGTGTAACTTTATGGGTAAGGGATTTGATACTAAATCAATCTTTCATGGCTGAAGTGTATGTAACTGGTGATAAACTTTATGGACGATAAACCGAATAATATATCTTATATTATGTCCTCTCATGGTGACCTCTCAAGGTAAATCTCGTGGACAACTCAACTACCTTCGAAATATTCGAATTATCTATAATTATACATCTAGTCTATGGGATGTTGATCAAAACATGAAAAACTTGTTGTTACCTACTACTCGTAGTTACGCGTGTGTCCACACTGCGAGCCTAGCGCAGTGGCGGCGACGGGCGTGTTGTGTCAAACATATGAATCTCGCAGTCACTGCATTGTGAACGCAAAGACGTGTTTCATATGTTTGATCGGCACTGCATGTCGGCAGTGTGGACGAACACGTAGGTATTTCAACTGCTTATCTTCTTATATCTTTTCTAAATAATAAAAAATGAATCGCTAAATGTGTTGCTAAGCGCGAAACTCGAGCACGGCTGAACCGATTTGACTGATTTCTTTTTTGATGTGTTTGATGAAGTCTGAGGAAGGTTCTTATGGAGAGAAAAAACGTAAAACATACAAATAAACAATTTACTTTTCACTTTATTATTGAAATTTGGGCAGGACAAAGTCTGTCACGGGTCGGCTAGTATTTTAGTACAATGATTTTATTCTGTTCAATTCTGTTCTATAATAAGCGTAAATGTGACAGTCTTAAAATCAGATCAGTTTTTTTTATAAATTTTTATATTTTATTAATGTGATTTAGAAACATTAACCTAAATTTATTTGGTGTTGACTTATATTGTGATATTTAGATATAAAACCGGCCAAGTGCAAGAAAGGTTCCGTACCGTTAACTACAAAAAAAAACGACTAATAAATCTCGTTTGTTGTATGGGATTCCCACTTAAATATTTATATTATTCTGTTTTTATAGCGGCAACAGAAATACATCATCTGTAAAAAATTAAATTGTCTAGCTATCGCCGAACAGCCTGATGACGGACAGATACACTTGAGAGCAAAAAAATCGCACATGCATGATTTTTTAACACAAACTGAAATAGAACAAAAAATATAAAGTTATGTTACGTTTCTTTAATGCAGATTCCAAGTCTATTTCAATACCTATCCAATGGTATCTTATTTTTTTTTAATCATGCAAAAAAGTGTTTTTTGGGGTCAGTAACCAAAGTGCATGTTTTTTAATGAATTTGGTTGCTCCAGAATTGATGAAAAAAATAAGAAATTAAAAGATAAAATCATTAGATTTTTTTTATTAATACGAAGTGTTTCCTCCCCTGGCCTGAATTACTGACTCCATCCGGGTTTTCATTGATTTTATAAGAGTTTTGATTAAATCTTGAGGTATCGCCTCCCATTCCTCTGCGATCGTCTGTTGAAGCTCCTGTAGAGTCAATGGAGGAGCATCTCGGCCTCGAACTCTCCTTTTCAGCTCGTCCCATAAATGTTCGATGGGATTGAGGTCCGGGCTTCGAGCTGGCCACTTCATAACGGACACATCAACCTCTTGAAGGTATTCGTACACTATGCCAGCAGTGTGCGGTCTTGCATTATCCTGCATAAACAGGAAGTTTTCGCCAATAAACCCAGCATAAGGTACGACGTGGCACTCGAGTA
Source organism: Hydriomena furcata (assembly GCA_912999785.1). Taxonomy (NCBI): domain Eukaryota; kingdom Metazoa; phylum Arthropoda; class Insecta; order Lepidoptera; family Geometridae; genus Hydriomena; species Hydriomena furcata. The sequence goes on from OU538829.1 coordinate 12,486,538, forward strand.
CTTCCTCAATGTAGCACTGAGAAGTCAATCCTCTGGATTGACGGCCAGTATTCGGTCCGGTGATGAACACAAGCTCAGTCTTTGCTTCCATAGACATGCCTCCCCAGAACAGGCACGATCCACCGCCAAATGAGACACGTTCTGCTATGCAACATTGGGCAAATCGCTCTCCTGATCCTCTGTACACCCTTCCTAGTCCGTCGTTGCCATGTAAGCACATCCTGCACTCGTCAGAGAACAGGACTGTCTTCATTGCTCCTCTTTCCAATTCAAATGCACCCGAGCGAACTGAAGGCGGGCTTGTCGGTGGGCTGGGGTCAATTTCGGCCCGTTTGCTGGGCTGGTCTGTGCGCAGTGAGGCCTTCTCTCAATCGTCTTCTGACCGTCCACCGACTGACTTCGACCCAGTCAGTCGTCCCAGTTGAGCTGCGTTTAAACGACGATTTTGTAAAGACGTCGTCACAAGAAAGTGGTTATCACGCTCTGTTGTAGCACGAGGACGGCCAGATCCTTGTCGTCGTTGGTAGCCACTAGTCTCTTGGTATCTCTGGTACACACGACGAACGGAGTATCGGCTCAAATTCAGCTGTCGAGCCACTTGACTTTGGTTTAGCCCCGATTCAATAAGGACAACCACTTGAGCGGCTACTTCTGGTGTGGTATCCATTTTCTTGTTCCGTTTGAAGTCGTTATCGATTAAGAAGCTTTCACACTGTATGTTGGTATGCAAATGATGACTTTTCCCTCAAAACGCACCCTTTTATACCAGCGATAAGTCCCGCCGCCGGCCCTACCTGGATCGAGCGATTTCCGGGTGGCCTATTGTTTTGTTGTTATTGTATTGTTTTTGAAGGTCAATGTCAACCCCTTATGTGTCCAGCAAAAGCCTACATTATGCACTTTAGTTTCATTTGATTTTCATTTACTGTAACCTCTAAATATTATAAATATTTAACTTTTAAGTATAAATGTGTAAGTGTGCGATTTTATTGCTCTCAAGTGTAGATAGACAGCGGAGTCTTAGTAATAGAATCCCGTTTTAAATCTTTGGGTACAAACCCTAAAAAAGACTAAACTGTCCTAAGTTTTAGAACTGTTATTCTGAGGTTTGCGCTAAATTTGACTAAAACGTGAACAGAATAATATCTTTCGTATTTTACTAAATTTAGTCAGTCTATCGAGGCAAGAGAATTGACACCAATATTATTAACCTTGATGCATGTTGATGATATTACGAACTGTCTGAAGGGCGTCCGTCACGGCTTAGCGATTTCAATGTTATGCTACGAGTAACAGACACATCAAGCATTATGCAAACATAATGTAAACAGTAATTGACCTGGTTTTAACTATAAAAAAACCTGCCAAGTGCAAGTTGGACTCGCGCACGAAGGGTTCCGTTCCAATTTAAAAAAAAACGGCAAAAATATCACCTTTGCTGTATGGGAGCCCCACTTTATTATTTATTCTGTTTTTAGTATTTGTTGTTGCAGCGGCAACAGAAATACATCATCTGTGAAAATTTCAACTGTCTAGCTATGACAGACAGACAGATGGACAGACGGACGGACAGACGCACAGCGGAGTCTTAGTAATAGGGTTCCGTTTTTAGCCTTTTGTACAGAACCCTAAAAATACATAATTATGTAGATTAACACGTGCTCATAACGGAGGAAAACATCGTGAGTATACTAGTAAGTACTATATAAACGGCGATAGGCTTGTAATGCCTTGTGCACAGTGGAGGACCGAGACGAACATTGAAAAATATACTTTATTTCGATTGGATAACTATTAAATTCCATGTTGTCGTTAAAGCCGTGTTGGCCTAGTGAGAGGTACCTCGACTTTCAATCTGAAGGTCGTAGGTTCGAATCCCTGCGTGCATCAATGGATTTTCTGTTAGAAAAAATTATATGCGCATCAAAAACACGTGCTCAAAACATCGTGAGGAAACCAGTTAGTATTCTAATAAAACGGCAATGGTCTTGCAAACTGTCACGTATGGAATGCTAACTACTGCAAAATGTGGGCAAGTGCCAAATATAATGTTAGGACGAGCCTCTGACTACCCTCACTAGACACTTTCAAAGGATCTAAGCGTCTGGAAATCTGAGAGGATGTCTACAGTACTTAGGGATTCGAGTCGTGATTCTATTTTATTCATGTAAATATGATTCTATTTATTCATGTAAATATGTAACCTATGTCCGTTCCAAGATTTTAAACTATCTTTGTACGAAATTTCACCACAATCGGCCCATAAGTTTCGCCGTGATAACTTTACAAACAGACAGACAGGGTTACTTTCGCATTTATAATATTAGTATACATTGGATGTTATTTATTTCAGTATTTCTTCCTCTTTCAGGTAGAAGAAATTCTCCAGACGCTTGGTCTTTGGAACCATAGGGAAACGATGTCAGAAAAGCTGTCAGGTGGACAATCAAAGAGACTGTCAGTTGCGTTGGAGCTGGTCAACAACCCGCCTATCATATTTCTGGATGAGCCTACTACGTAAGTAGACGGGGACCTATTTGCCCCCACATGGCACAATTTGCTGTTTTTTTTTTTGTTCTCTTTATTCATTAATTGTTTGAAGCTTTTGGAGCAAATAAATGTTTTTTCTTTCTTTCTTTCTTTCTTGTAAGTAAGATAATAACGTTTAAAAAACTAAAAACAAAACCGACTTCACGTTTATAAATATAAATTCTAGTGGGGGGGGGGCCTCTCCGCGAGATCTAGGAGATCCTACACCGGCTTTTGTTCTCTTTAGTCATTAATTGTGTTGTGCTTTTGGAGCAAATAAATGTTTTTTCTTTCTTTCTTCTTTCTTTCTTTTCTTTCTTGAAAGCTAATGAAAGAAGTGCAAGGTCTATAGTTGAAAACCACTATCAATGCCCATAAATTTTGAAGGTTTCTCTCGATTTCCCTGGGATCCCATCATCAGGTGCTGACTTGGTGGTAATGGGACCACCGCAGAAGTATAAGCTTTCAAATAAAATAATATTTTTTTAAATCCGTCCACAAACGCCGGAGTAATCGACCTCCTTTTTAAAGTCGGTTAAAAACAAACAATTTTTTATTTTTTTATCTTTATCTTTGTCCGCGTCGATTCAGGCCTATTCGATTTTTGCCGATTTAATCGTTAAACATTAAAATAACCGAAAATTAAATGAAAATATTGGAAAAAAGTAGCCTATATCCGTCCTTATACTTTAAACTATCTGTGTATGAAATTTCATCACAATCAGCATAGCGGTTTTTCCGTGATAACATCACATATAGACAGACAGTAATATTAATGTACTACGTACATAAGTGGTCGTCGGTCGCGGTCGCAACTGCTATCTGATACAATTATTTAAGATTCTGCAAATATTTGTCCCGCCTTAAAGATTAAACCCGAACTATTAGTTGCTCAGTAGGGCACGCGCCTCCACAACCATGGTCGTCAATTTGTCGTAAGGTGTCGTGTTTCGTGGTCATAATGCTTTAAGGGGTATTTTTGATGTTCAGTAGTGTTCGAAAATAGTGTGCACAGCGTAAACTGTTTTGGTATCATAATGAAGATTGTACAAGCAATAAAAACCGGCCAAGCGCGAGTCGGACTCGTTCCGTACCATTATCAGTATAATGCCGGGGTCCCACGGCCCGCGTTATCACGCGCCAGACCGCGCCAAGGCGGACGGACGCGCCGTGGGAACTATGCATCCGTGCCCGTGGTGGCCCATGCTCGAAACGCTCTGTACGCGACGCGCCGGACGCACACAGGCGGAGCGTCATCCGGCGCAGCCCGTCGTTTTACGCGCCGTGGGACCCCGGCTTAAAACGGCAAAAAAAACAAGTGTGTTTTATTGGCCCTTAAATAATTATTTTATTCTATTATTAGTATTTGTTGTTACAGCGTTAACAGAAATACATAATCTGTGAAAATTTCAACAGTCTTGCTAACACGGTTCATGAGATACAGCCCTGTGACGGACAGACGGACAGACAGACAGACGGACATTTTCTTCAAAAATAATAATAAGAAAGGTGGGGCGGGGCTATTCCTGTATGTATTTCTTTGAATGAATGAATGAATGAACGAATGAATGAAGGAATTGATTGAATGAATGAATGAATGAATGAATGAATTAATTAATTAATTAATTAATTAATTAATTAATTAATTAATTAATTAATGTATGAATGAATGAATGAATGGGCGATTTAAACTGGGCAATTTTTGTGGTTTTAAATGGTTCCTTATTTCTATAGTAACCGATTTATGGAGAAAAATAAGACATAGGGGCTTGCAGTTGTTCTCTTATTGTAGAGTAGAAAAATATTCAATCTAGTGTCATCATCCAGGGAGGAAACAGCTGAATACTTTTGTATATGAAAAATGCCTGCCCAGGAATGCTCTCCACACAAAGCCCTGGTATATGGCCTCACTAAGCAACATGTTGAGCGACAACACATTTTTTAACGTGACAACGTCTTATAATATTTATATTTATATTATATTTTTACGGACTTTACACACAGCGCCATCTAGTCCCAAACTAAGCAAAGCTTGTACTATGGGAACCAGACAACTGATAGAATACTTATATACTTTTTTTTTTTGTAAATACATACTTATTATACATATTAACATCCAGACACAGAACAAACATCTATGTTTATAACACAAATATTTGCCCTGGGTGGGGATCGAACCCACAACCTACAGCGCAGAAGGCAGAGTTACTACCAACTGAGCTATGAGGTCTATCTAGCTATGAGCTATGAGGTATAATTCGATGGAGCCGACTGCACGCATAAAAAACATGACTCATGCGGCGTTACCTCACTCTGAAGCGTTTCTTAACGAACTTGATCAATTCCATAGTGATTTATATTTACCTCCTTCTCTATAACCATATAAAATATCTATAAAACAAATAAAGTTAAAATTTTCTTTTGAAAAATGCAACCATTCCATCAGTATTTTCTTATGACGTTGTTACGTTCAACTATCGTCAGTAAACCGACTTTACAGACAACCTGTTTTTTATATTGGATTATCTTCTATTGTGTAGAGTTAATAGTGCGAGCAAAGTCGCGTGGGTTCCACTAGTACATATATATATATAAAAGCAGTTATATATATCTATCAATTACTCGCGTATAATCCGCTGGATTATACTTTGGTTGGATACCGGGAATTATTTGTTCGGAGCGCGGTCGCTTGATTGGTTTTTTCAGTCTTCGCTGTAATAAAGTAAATATTATGATAAATGTGGGTGTTTCGCTTAATTTGCTGTTTGTTGAGCGCAAGCGGAGCGTTCACACGTTTTTACAATACAAAGGAATTATCGTGAATTTTGTGGCCAAACGTCATAGTTGCGGATAATAATAATAATAATTATAAAAGCTTTTAATTTCCTTGCATAGGTATATAAATCATTATATATAAGGACCGCTTTCAGCGGTAAAAGCCTCCACCAGCTCTTTCCATTTTTCCCGATCTCCATTAGCAGAGACGCTAGAGATCGAGAAAAATGAGGGAAAAGAGCAGGCAAAATATGGGTTTTGCCCGCTTCTTTCACGATGTCATCATCCCATCTGCTATGCGATGGGATGATGACATCGTGAATGGTCTACTTCTTCTTCGTCTCTCAATAGTTCTTCGATCTTTGGATAGTTCATAGTTAATCATATTATAGAGGATAGATCAATCATATATGGATAGCTCAAGATTTAGTACCTGGAGGTCTACTCGCTATCATCATCATCATCTCAGCCGATTGACGTCCACTGTTGGACATAGATCGCCACAATGACCGGTCCTAAGCTGCCCGCATCCAGCGGTATCCCGCAACCTTCACCAGGTCGGCAGTCCACCTCGTGGGGGTTCTTCCCACACGGCGCTTTCCGGTACGTGGTACTTTCACCGGTACTTTCACTCGAGAGCCTTACGACCCCAACGGCCTTCTGTTCTACGAGCTGTATGCCCAACCCATTGCCACTTGAGTTTCGCAATTCTACTCACTAACCGAAAACGAAATTTCGTAACAATATTAGTTTCAAAATGACGATGGACTGGCCATAATTACTTTTGACAATCATCGATGATCGTAATCCTACATCAGATCAGTTCAAACTATAGTCAAAACGATGTAATTTTGAAACAAAAATTGACACGAAACTTCATTTTCGGTGAGCGAGTAGACCCTCTGTACTCAGTGTAACATAATATTTGTACTAGTTAACACAATAGAGGGGACTAAATTTGTATCAGGCGAAGTTAGTCAGAGGCATGTCTTAACATTTGAGACCATGCCCACATTTTGCAGTAGTTAGCATTCCACAATTACCTAATAGTCACAAAATATCCATTTTCTATATCCCTATGCCATGGCTATCAGACACTACGATTACCTACTACCATCTTTGTTCGTAACCTGTGGCGAATCAGCCATGAACTTCGTGGCCAATTGGCTACAACTTTACTACTTTACTAACACACCAATTTCTACAAATATTACCAACTCATAGCCAGTCTTACGGAAAGGGGTGACTATTTCGAACCTTTTCCCAACATTAGTATAGTTAGTTCCCGAATCTATGGACCTTTGGAGTCGGTCTATTATGCAGCAGCCTTTATAAGCCCCCAATTGAATAAGGTAAACAAAATTGAAAGTGATTGGCTTTATAAACTTCCGTTACATTTTATTGAAATCGCAATCGTTTGGGATATCGGGAGTACGATTTTGTAACTATCAGAACATAAGTGGCATTAAAAACTATTAATTTCTAAAGCCGTGTTGGCCGAGTGGGAGGTACCTCGACTTTGATCTTGACTTTGCGTCCATCAATGGATTTTTCTGTTCAAAAAAATTTATATGCGCATCTTGCGCATCTTGCGCAAATTGTTCAGCAAATGGTTAAAATTTTAATGAAAATTTTTAAAAACAATGTCATTGTGATGGTTCGTGGATTTGATCTTGAAACCTAATTTTTGCTCTATTTCCATTTTACGAGTTATTGTGATAAACCACATTCAAATACAATCAGTTGTAGGCTTGTAGTAGGTATTTGGTTTATACTACAACCGCAGAACCATTGGCAAATAGTCTGATATCTATACTAATATTATAAAGAGGAAAGATTTGATTGTTTGTTTGTTTGTTTGTATCGAATAGGCTCCGAAACTACTGGACCGATTTGAAAAAATCTTTCACCATTAGAATCCTACATTATCCTTGATGAACATAGGCTATAGAATATTTTCAAAAATATTAGGGTTCCGTATGAAAACTTCGATAATGTAATCCAAAGTGTGAATTTAAAAAAAAAACCTTTTATTGCGTTTGCTGCGGAAATTATTGATAATAGAGCAAAGTGATGTACTAAAGTTTTAAAAAGGACATCAATATCTACAAAAAAGTATGCAATACCATATGTCTAACTATTAGGGATCCGTATGAAAACTTCGATAATGTAACCCAAGGTGTAAAAAAATTACCTATAATATCATTATTACACCCGTGCGACGCCGGGGCGGACTGCTAGTTTGTTATATTTTCAAAGCTAGACGAATATTAAACCTACTCTAACAAAAATTGGCGCTTTAAAGCTTAATATTTCACAAACTGATCCCTTACTCGAAAAGTGGTTTTCACAAACTCGCGATACTTTTTAAAGACCTATCCAATGATAACCCACGCCATGGGGTACGTGAGAAAAAAAAACATTCCTACTTCACTTCACGTGTAGAGGTACCTTAAAAAAAATGTTTTTCAAGATTTTATTTTACCACCTTGTTAACATTACTAATATGTATAATAAACATGTTAAATTACACCATTCTAGCACTGATAGTCTCTGAGCTAAGCTGCGGACAGACGGACGGACGGACATGGCGAAACTTTAAGGGTTTTTTGTAGACTACGAAACCCTAGTACAAGCTTTGGCTAGGGAATTATTTACCAATATTTTGGCTTAATTCGTTGGGCCGCTTCATAGTACTGCAGATAGATAAGAATTTAAGTCAATAATTAGTATTAGCTGTACAATTTATTCCGTAATAATCTTATGGGGCTGTATGTCGACGATTGCTCTTTTTCGAAACGAAAAAAGAAATACTTCTGAACAAGCCACATCTCCTATTTTTATAAGTATATTACTTCAGGTTCCTACCTAGATTTCTATTAAGCTGAAAACATAATAGCAGAAACTTTTCACGATAAAGATATTATTTCAAAATGATACGTTTTAGAATTTATGATCAAAATATTTTATATACCTACTATTAAAATCAACTTGTGATTTATTGTTAAAGATAGGTAATATGTAGATCTAGATTTCTATTAGAATAGATTTTTGATAAGTAATTATACATAATTTGTATCATTAATTTATTCGAAAAGCAAAGGCGGACTACGCGCCGACGTGTGTTTGTCGTCATTACAGCGGTCGGTAGGATTATTTATCGAAGTGATTAAAGATGGGTACATCTTTATTCACATATACCATACATTATGAAATAGGAGATGTGGCTTGTTCAGAAGTATTTCTTTTTTCGTTTCGAACAAAAACAATCGTCGATAGGGAGCGCCTTAAATCAAATGAAATAAGTTTTGTATTTGATTTTGAAGGTAAGCGATATCATTGAGCATAATGTGTCAACTCCAAATTGATATTAAATCAGATTAATTATAGATAACAATTATCTGAAAGCTACTACGTTGTATAAGCATGTCTATTCCATGTCCCTCTATGATGGGATCAAAGAGGCATAATCTATCCACGGAACCACATCCGAAGCTTGATTGTAGATCTTAGTAAACGGAGCGGTGTGATTGAGGTCTTCAATCAAACCTCAATCAAACTAGTTTTGTAATTATTCAGAATACCAATATTAGTTTGAGGTTAAGAGGTAATCCTAGCGGGAGAAATTTGAAAAACCGGCCAAGTGCGAGTCGGATTCGCGCACGAAGAGTTCCGTGCCATTCATCTATAGAAACCGGCAAAAAAAAAACACGTTTGTAGTATGAAAGCCCCACTTAAATATAGCTTTTATTCTATTTTTAGTATTTGTTGTTATAGCGTTAACAGAAATACATAATCTGTGAAAATTTTAACTGTCTAGCTGCTAGCACGGTTCATGAGATGAGCCCTGTGACAGACAGACGGACAGCAAAGTCTTAGTAATAGGAACCCGTTTTTACCCTTTGGGTACGGAACCCTAAAAAAAAGAATCTATTGCTGTCGCGCTGTGCCCAAGATATAAACGTATAAGTGGCGATAGAGACAAAAGCGCGGACCCAATATTTCTATTTAAAAATGACGAATTGTTATTTCGTATTCACCTGTTACCTCCTTCAAAACTGGATTGATTTTAATATTTTTGGGCTTTCTTTCATTGATGAAATTTGACGAATATACGACAAATTTGTTCACTGGACGTCTGAAGTGGGCGGTTTAGTGGTTTAAAACGATACCTAATTCTTATAATAACGAATTTATGGAGAAAAATAAGACATAGGGGCATGCTGTGGTTTTTCGCTCTAATAACATCATCCAGGGAGAAACTGCTGAATACGTTTGTATAGAAAAACGCCTGCCCTGAAATGTTCTTAAGCCACCAAGGAGCACAAACAACTTGTCTATCAACGTACTCCTCTCAAGATAAAACGTTTACTTATTAAGGCCAAGACCACGGATAAGGTTGTAAGGCGTGAACCCATAAAAGTAGCCAGTACTTTTATACCTTACACTTAACCCTTTTTAATCCAGTAAGGAGCCCCTTGAGCCGGTAAATACGCTCACAGCGGCAAATGTTTCTCCCCAATCCATTTTCGCACAATGCACTATCCAAACAGTAAAGCAACAAGCAATACTTTCCGATAGGTAAAACGGTTTAACAGATGTAGTCTTCATCAATTTTGTAACTAATACCTACCCATCTCAGGTATGTTTTGCGCATTTTGAAGACCTCGATAGAGTAGTGGAATACCCGGCTAGAACACAAGAGATGTAGTTTTAATCCCCGTGGCGACAAATGTATTATGTATGATCTGAAAACATTTTTTGCGGGTCTGAGTGCATGGTGGTACTATGATACTTGTAGTTTCTGATAGCCATGACACAGCCAACCCTAATGTGACTGTTGGGTGTTATTCATTTCAACTATCTTATTCCTTTTATTCTTCGGGATACTATTATCAATGAACAGTAAACGCTATTAAAAAACACATTGCTAATTATTATACAAGTTGACGAGTTATAATATTCCTAAACTTAAACAAACTGTTTGTGATTTTTAGTAACCTTACTGCTTGTTATTTGTATTGTGTTTACGTTTAGATTGCTTGCAACTGTTAAACAGTATACATTGAAGCGTTTGTTCTAGTAAGTAGGTACGAGTAAGTAATCTTACTGCTTGTCAGTTGTATTGTTCCCCCGGTTAGATTGCTTACAACTCTAAAACAGTATACATTGATGCGTATGTTCGATGAATAATTAAACATGTGAGAGCACAGAGCGCGTTGAATTTGCAATTTCGTTGAAGCGTCGAATTTGATTACTCGTCGAGGAACGTTCGGTTTTATTGTGGCCGCTGCTAGAAAATGTTTGCTTTTGCATGAACTTTCCTGAAGCAATGCGGGCTGCAATTCATGGAATCATGTAGAAACTCATTGAATAATGTCTGGGATGATATACGAGTAGGTTTTAGTGCCTGTGAACACAGCGTTTTCTAAACGCGCCGTCTTAACGCGCGTTTTTAGCGATACAGACGCAATACACACATGAGTCAGACACAGTCTGTAGACCTTGCGTTTGGCAAAGGCAGAAACTGCTAGGTATACATATTTCTAAAAAAATATAAGTTTTCTCAAACGTATCATAGATTTTATTCAATATGCCTCTGAGGAAATCAATAATAGTCAAAAAAATACCTAATGTTTTAGTATACCAGGTCTATCATACACAGAGCTCTACTATTTGATTGGATTCTTGTATAAATGTATAGTAAAATATAGTATCTAGGTTTTTTTTAGATTAAGAATGTCTGTATAATTAATGTTAAAAAAATGTATACATTTGACAATAATGTATTGCAACCCTGAGCTCCAACAAAATTGACACCGCACCACATTCAGAATCAATCGTTCGAAATAATGTATTGTTATCAACATTTGCAAAACATGTAGGCACCATCCAAATTTGTTGAGAGCCCGTTAAATTTTAACCTACCTACAAACATTAATTTAGAACGGCGCTTAACTTTACGAGGTTATAACTCAAATTTATTTGTTCAGGCTCTTCAGCCAAGCGCGTAATTTCTAAACGAACATTTAAGCGTGCGTGTACCTGCCTACTTATATTTATAGTTTGAGAATGTATGAAAATAATAATAGGATCACTACTGTGTAATCCCCGAGTGCAGTGTCTACTGTCTTTGTATGATAAACATAGATGTTTGTTCGACACAACATAATCGCCACCAATGAATTATTGTAAATATTACTTTTAAAAAAATTGTGTCGCATAAATTCACCATTACGTAAGTTCACTACTTAAAAGATCACGACTGTGATCCCCAAGTACGGTAGACATCCTCAAGTCTATATCCGCTCAGTTCTTTGAGTTTCCAAACATTACATTTGGCACATGCCCACATTTTGCTGTAAAAAGCACTCCACACGTGTCAGGTACCTATAAGCCTATCAGCCAGGAAGGCCAGATTTATGATTAGAGTCACTTTTTGAACTGTTATCTCTTTTACAGAGGGTTAGACATCGTGTCTATCCGTAAGCTGATCATGCTTCTCCGACTTCTCTCGCGACAAGGACGCACTATCGTCTGCACTATTCATCAGCCATCAGCGTCACTGTTCACGTTGTTCGACAGGATCTACGTGTTGGCCAGAGGGATGTGTTGTTACCAGGTAAGTAAGCAGACCTTTTTTTATGGAACGAAGTTCTTTATGGCACGTTGCGAAGGAGGCTAGATGGAAAAATTTCAGACGAAAAGTTGTCACGACACTTTTTGCTATAGTGTAGTAAGCCGTGCGGCGTGCGCATGTTTCTCTGTCTGTCTTTCTCTCTCTCTCATAGAAAGCAAGCCAATTATTTTCGTTTCGTCTTTCTATTTTGCTTTGAACAGTGTAGTGTCGCGACGATTATTTTTGTTTTGTTAAGTTTATACAGGTTTTTTATACAATAAAATAATAACAATAATGAATCCTGACAGTGTTTTTGTACAAGTTCCGGATATTGCTGACTAAAATTGAGCCTACTTACTGATTAAGTTTATATTACATTATATTTGTCAATATAAAAAAAAAATAGTAGTTTATGTAACTGTCATATAAGGAAGGGTATTAAAACACGAGTGTGAGTTTATGAAACGAGCGAAGCGAGTTTCATAATAGTAACGAGTGTTTTAATACCCGTGTTATATGCAGTTACATACACTACTTTATCTTCACTAACGTCGCTATCCATTTTTAACTTTTAATTTGTATTTTAAAAACAAAACACATTGCGAAACATTAAATTCACGCGTACGTGTATTGTATTGTCACAGTGAACTTGCCGCCATTAAAATCTAACCAATAAGAAGAGCACAGCTGCGCGCGCAGGGCCAATCAGGAGCGAGCGCGCGCTGTTTTTTTTTTTATTTAATTGGCACAAGATCTTACCAAAGAGTTTTGTGTATGTAAGTTTAGTAGTTTCACGTATAACCCAACTGTTTTCAAAAGCCAGCCTAATATCAACATTTTATACAACTTGTATGAGGATTTTGACATAAGGCTCGCCAGGTTAATATTGGTCGCGTTTTATTGATGTTATAATGAGATTTTACGATATCGATGTGGATATTATACCATCATGTGAAATTGCTTAAATTGAGTGTTTTGTTGTCTGCGCTATAACAGTAGTAATTATAAGTCAAGTATTGGAAACATAAGTAGAATGTTACAACATTAGTGTAGATAAAATATTTTATAACTTAAAAGGAATAATAATAATTTATTACAATTCCTTCACTAATTAATCGAAAGGAACTTCATTCCAACCGGGTGTCTCTTGACACCTCTAACTTTTTTTTTCTTTTTTTTTGTACCTACTTGTTTAGTATCTTTATTTGTCTTGTTTGAGCCTTGACATTGTTTGATCGGAACCACGTTGGAGCTCTAAATAATATTAAGGAAGGATCGCCGTGTTTGCCTGGTTCTTTTAAGTTTGGTCACGAGGAACAGGCGTAGTTTCACCTAATTCCCAAGACGTTTCAATATGACCGTTGCGATTTTATTGAATTAAATACCTTTTGAGTTTGAGTTTGAGTAATCACTAGGGAATTTCTTCTCTTCAAATTGTCTCTATGGCGGTGTTCAGTACATACACCAAGTGCGTATTGAATACGCACGCTAAGAAAAGGATAGTACGCCGTGTTGGACGAGATACCTCGAGTTTCAATTCGAAGGTCTAGCTCAAAATGGTGAAGAAAAACATCGGGGGACACCAGCCATAATGCGTAATCTGTCTGCCAAAGACGATGAAAATGTGTTAGGATTAGTTCTAATCAAAGAAGACCTATGATTTTGGCTTCGTCTTTGAAGGCATATTACATACAAGAATATTTTTCATACGGTCAAATTACTTGTATTCATAACTATTTTTATAATTGACATAATAATATGTTTTTGTGTTAGAATAAGTTATGAATATTTATATCGTATTTTCCTCAAGAAAAAACCCACCCATTTAATAATCCATATTATAGATAATGAAAGAGGAAACAGTTCAAAGGTTTTTAAGACGCTGCCAGTCGACGATTATTTTTGTTCGAAACGAAAAAAGAAATACTTGTGAACAAGCCACATCTCCTATTTTATAATGTATAGTATATGTGAATAAAGATGTACCCATCTTTAATCACTTCGATAAATAATCCTACTGACCGCTGCAATGATGACAAACACACGTCCGCGCGTGGTCCGCCTTAGCTTTTCGAATAAATTAATGATATAAATAATGTATAATTACTTATCAAAAATCTATCCTAATAGAAATCTAGATCTACATATTACCTATCTTTAACAATAAATCACAAGTTGATTTTAATAGTAGGTATATAAAATATTTCGATCATAAATTCTAAAAGGTATCATTTTGAAATAATATTTTTATCGTGAAAAGTTTCTGCTATTATGTTTTCAGCTTAATAGAAATCTAGGTAGGAACCTGAAGTAATATACTTATAAAAATAGGAGATGTGGCTTGTTCAGAAGTATTTCTTTTTTCGTTTCGAAAAAGAGCAATCAGCGACTGGCAGCCTCTTAATACACAACATAATCGCCACCATTAAACACTCGATCGTGAAACCTCCGGTATTTTCTTGTTCAAATTCCTTTTGAACTGATTGGTTTTATCGTAGTTGGATAAATGAAATAGTTTGCATCCGATCGCCATGTCAAATAGCTACAGCAGCCCGCGGAGTTTTATGGCTTCAATTCCGGGAGCAATCAATTCTGTAGCTGGATGATTAAAAATTACGTAACTAAAAAGAAAACCGACGGAAATGTTTCAACTAATCGAAAAGTCGGGATATTCGTTTTTCTAAGTTTTATAATGGAAGTAATTATAATTTTAATCGGTTTATTCTCTACACAATAGAAAAATCATCAGGAAATTACTTTAAAATCAATTACAAAATTCCACTCGGACAGACATACAAGAAAGCGAGTTAATAAAAACAAGGTAATAATAAAATGTGTTTGTACCTACACATTTTATTATTACCTTGTTTTTATTTTTTTAGTTTAGTTGAATTGAAAACCTCCTCTATTTTCGTCGGTTAAAAATTGATTTGCAACCTTGTTAAGAAAATTGATTTCATATTATTGGTATGATGAGACATTCCGGAAATGTTTTAACATCAAAGGAACATTAATACATGCAAACACTTAGTATGAACTCCGCTAAGAAAATTCGTGCGTGTATGAACGGAGAGCTCGGAAATTTGATATGAAAAATATAATATATTTCTGGAGAATATTTTTTTCAGACGTCTGAATGGAGAGCTCCTTTTTTTACATAGCTATCCTAATTCACATTCTACAATTTTTTGGATGACGACATTTAATTTCTACGGAGATTAATACATGCAAACAGTATGAACTCCGCTAAGAAAATTCGTGCGTGTATAAACGGAGAGCTCGGAAATTTGATATAAAAAATATAATATTTCAGGAGATTATTTTTTTCAAACGTCTGAATGGAGAGCTCCTGTTTTTTTTACATAGCTATCCTAATTCATATTCCACAATTTTTTGGATTACGACATCTAATTTCTACAATTTTCTACTAAATATACGGCTTTGTAATACTAGATCCAAGACCCGATCTCTCCATCCATACACACAATTCGAGTCTCTGATAAAGTAAACAAACGTAAGAAAGATTGATCTGTTTACATAAGAGCTTGGCGTTAAGCTTTTATGCACTTAAGTGTTGGTTTTGGACCCGGCCGTTGGAAGTGAAATAAAGATGTTTAAACACAATAAAAAATAATTACGTTTTAAATACTAAAAGGAAAACCAACGAAAATTACAAGTCAATCGATTAGTCACGTTACTTCGGTGACAATGCAATAATATGGTGACAATGCAATAATATGGTGACAGCGAGTTGATCAACAGACACTTACAATGGAACTCCTTAGTATATACTTCGATTGAGTAAAAACTTTGTATACTTGTCAAGTTCCGATGACAATGTTATTACAATGTGACAGGTAGCACGCTGGCGTTCGATAGCTTGAATGACTTTACAAAAGCTTGTCAATGAAAAATATTTTTCAACACATAACTATTTAAATTATTTAGTTTTATTGAAGAAACTATTCCCTACATAAATACAATTTAAATGGGATCAACTTTCAACTATTCTCTTTGCAATAGAAGAAAATTATCCAAATCGGATCTCAAGGTAAAAATATATACGCGGTTATACGTAAAAAAAGCCACAAGCATCGAAAATAACAACAAATACTAAAAACCGGCCAAGTGCGAGTCGGACTCGTGCAAGAAGGGTTCCGTACTACTATCAAAATGGCAAAAAAATTAAGTTTGTTGTCCCACTTAAATATTTATTTTATGCTGTTTTTAGAGAAATACATAATCTGTGAAAATTTCAACTGTCTGGCTATCACGGTTCATGAGATACAGCCCTGTGACAGACAGACGGACGGACGGACGGACAGACAGACGGACAGCGAAGTCTTAGTAATAGGGTTCCGATTTTACCCTTTGGGTACGGAACCCTAAAAAGCCACAAGCATCGAAAAAATGTGTTAAATTGGAACTATTATTTTTCAATGGTTAAACTCTACTTTATTTTCCTTCTATATGTGAAATACAAAAGTGAATTGAATTTGATAATTGGTAATTGTAATACACGTTGAAGTACGTTCCAAGTAACAAACATTCTAAGGGAGTGCCAATTAGTTTGCTCTATGGTACTTTATGCTTCTGTATAATCGATGTTTGATAATTACCCTGGCATGATTCGCATACATCGACCACAAAGACGCCTAATGACTTCATTTCTTCAAACAAACAATTCAGTGAAACCGTTGAAGTGTGCGGGTCGCGCTCGGTAGCGGTATAAGCCTAATGTGTTGTGAGACAGTGTTCGCCTTCGATGAGGAGTCTATAGGCTGTGTGGTCGATCATTCGCATACCACAAAACGTTCCGGACTCAGACAAAGGAATATTAATTCAAATATTAATTCGGTGGCGCGTGATGGCTTTGAAATATATAACTTGAGTTCTGATGGCTATCAGATCAGATCGATGATTAAATTTCAAAGGAATTCTCCTATCTAATAGCACAATAACGGTACCAATAATGTAAATAAAAAACTGGCCAAATGCGAGTCGGACTCGCGAACGAAGGGTTCCGTACCAATATTTATAAAAAAACGACAAAAAAACACGTTTGTTGTATTGGAGCCCCACTTAAATATATATTTTATTCTGTTTTTAGTATTTGTTGTTGTAGCCGCAACATAAATACATCATTTTAAAAAACTTCAACTGTCTAGCTATCACAGTTCATGAGATACAGCCCTGTGACAGACAGACGGACAGCAAAGTCTTAGTCATTTATAAATTTTACTTGGCACATGCCCACATTTTGCAGTAAACATTCCATACGTGATAGTTTGCAAGTCCACACGATATGTAAAATTTAGGTTATTTTTACACGAACAACTTATATTGCTGTCTTACAACACTCCGATGAATAAACCATATAATTTGGGTAAAAACTTTTGATTGATCAGCCTTCGGAGTTAGTAATTAGTTCGTTTGAGATAATCAAAGTTTGCTACTTGGGGTAGACATTACAAATTCGTGTAAGGTGCTCGTGAGGTGGCAATTTAAGAAGACTTTGCTACTGAAGCTGAGAAACGACATAAATTACATTTGAATATCAGCTATTTTCTATTCAGCTATAAAAAGGCTATTTTGTAAAAACATGATTATCATGTTATGGTACTGAATGCCATAATACCTACGCTTTTTATGCTGTTTAGGCACCTATACCTACGCTTCAGCGTAGGTATTGTATTGGAAGCGTAGGTATAGGTGCCTAAACAGCATAAAAAGCGTAGGTATTATGGCATTCAGTACCATAACATGATAATCAGGTTACATAGCTTTTGCATCTAAAAATTTTCGTCAGTATCTTTTTAGTTTTTGACGAAAAAAGATGAGGTTATCAATTCAACTTGTATAGAATAGATAGTCCCAAATTGGTCCCATTTTAATTTTATTCATCTATGACTTAAAAAACCTTTGATTAGTTGACCTTTGACTTTTGATTAGTCTGAACATTTTCGTCGGTAGCGGCAACAGAAATACATAATCTGTCTAGCTATTACGGATCATGAGATACAGCCTGGTGACAGACAGACAGAGCGGAGTCTTAGTAATAGGGTTCCATTTTAACCCTGTGGGTACGGAACCAATTATAATAGTAACAGCAGAATATAAGAATCTTCTTCAGGGTGAGTGGACCATAACGCGCGCGCTACCCTGCTCGCATTGCCGTTATGGTCCACTCACCCTGAAGAAGATTCTCTAGATGAATCGAAACATTGTCGGTGTCCTCATTGACAATTTATCATTTACGTGAGTAATTTCCCGTTGTTGTAATAATGTGTAGTACAACTCACGAAAGTTTTGAAAGTGAAATAGCAGAATATAACTTAGCCAACTGAGCTAAGTTAAAAGAGGTGGCTTTAAAAAAATATGCGAAAACTTCTTTTTAACTGCAAACTTGGGACACTTTTGAACTGAAGATTTATTTGACATCCAAGACCGAAAGTTAGACTAATTAAAAGTTGGAGCAAGGCTGGCTTCTTGACTTATTGCCTTCACACAGTTACACCTGATACAAACTAGGGTTCAGAACCGGGAAATCCCGGTACCGAAAGTACCGGGAATTCCCGGTTCTTTTGTCAGTAAAAAGGAACCGGGAAATCTAATTTGATTCCCGGTTCTTTCGGTACTTTCGGGAGTTTTATTTTTATAACTCGGCGGGCCTCGCAGGACTCGCCACGTGCGAAAAGTAAGAAAAAAGTGTCGCGCGTTTGACTCCAAGGTAAGTATTACGTTGTTCCTCATACCAAACAATGGTGACAGAATGTAATTTACTTCAAATACGACGTATTATCATACTCCTAATATGGTTTTTGTGATATATATATATAAACAAAACTACAGTAATTTTAGGGGCCGGTATCTTATCTTAGCCTATATCGTCCCACTGCAGGGCAAAGGCCTCCCTCCCTTCTTTTTACACCTTTCGATCTCCAGGTAAGTTGCGCCAGTCATTTAAATGACTGTCGAGATCGTCCTGCCATCTCCTCCGGAGTCTGCCTCGAAGGCGTGTAGTTTGTGGGGACCAATCGTTTGTTATTTTGGCCCAAAGATCGTCCGGCATGTGAGCGACATGCCCTGCTCAATCCCATTTGAGTTTGGCCGCTTTATGGGTGACGTCAACTATTTTTGTTTTGAAGCGTAGTATCGTGTTTCGTATGCGGTCTGTGAGTCTGACTCCTAAGATACTACGCTCCATGGCTCTTTGGCAAACCTCGAGTTGGTATCTCTCATGAGCTGTCGGGAACCAAGTCTGTGCACCGTACGTTAGAATTGGGAGAATGCACATGTCCATAAGTCTGCGCTTATTGCAGAGTGGCAGTTCGCCATTCATAAGATGTTTCATCGACCAGAAGCTTCTCCAGGCGTTTTCGGTGCGTCGAGCAACTTCGTTTTGTTGTGCCTGGAATGAAACTATCTGGCCGAGATACACATACTCATGGACATACTCAATCTCCACATTCTCCACGTACAATCTCCTCTTCGTGCCATTGGCTGCTTGGTCTTGCTCATATTCATTCGGAGTCCCACATCTTGGTCGGCTTGCTTGGTTCAGTCCTTGAAGCATATCGCCTAGTTCTGCAGCTGTGGGGGAGAAAAGGACAATGTCGTCGGCGAAGCGCAGGTTTGTAAGCCTGCTATCTCCGACGACGATGCCCTTCTCAGCCCATTTGGGCTTCAATCGCTTGAACACTTCTTCCAAAGTTGTAAACTGTTTAGCTAAAAAGCTGTAAACAATTTAGGAGAAAGCGGGTCTCCCTGTTTCACGCCTTTTACAATTTGGAAAGAGAGCCAAGTGAGTGAGGTTTTTATGGATGCTGTACTATTGCTATAGATATTACGGATAAGTTGAATGTACGTTTAATTTATGTTCTGATTAGAAAGTGCCTCGAATAATGGTTTATGTTTTATGCTATCAAAAGCTTTTGAGTAATCTACAAATGCAAGATAAAGTGGGATATTTAATTCTACATGTTTTTTTAAGAGCTGGTTAAGGGAATGGAAATAATCCGTCGTGGAGAGGCCACGGCGGAAACCCGCTTGTTCTGGTGGTTGATGTAAATCGAGCTCACCGGATATTCGATTTTCGATAATTTTCATGAATAGTTTAAAAAGGTGTGAGATAAAACTGATGGGACGATAATTGCCAATGTTGGACTTTTCACCCTTTTTATGTATGAGTATAATGGTGGAGTGGCAGGAATGAGGAAAAGACCCGGTCTGAAGAATGTCAAAGGTTCGTAAGGTGTGGGAGTGGTACTGGTTCTCCGATTTTTAAGGCTTCGGTGGTAACACCATCTGTACCTGGGCTCTTGCTATATTTCATGCTGCAAAGCGCGCGATGAACCTCTGGTCCTGTTATCGGCTCTATATCATTTTTCTGATATATATTCATTCCTAATGTTATCTATTCTCGTCGATCTTAATTGTAGTTGACTTTTGAACCTTATCACTTGTTTTATAAATCAAAAACTGCCAAGAACCGAAAATACCGAAAGAACCGGGAAATCCCGGTACCGATTTAAAAAAGTACCGAAATTCCCGGTTCTTACAAAGAATACCGGTTCCGGAAACACTAATACAAACCATTTAACAAATTAAACATCGAGTTTCATGGTATTTACCAACTTGAACGCGGTTAGAAATTACTAACTTCTGCTCGCAGCTACGCGCGGTACCCGGATAAAATTTCAGTCACTCTCCAGTTTATTAGCTATCTCAAGGTGATAAGTGAAATTTTTGACGTTTTGTATGGGCTGAGTCTACCCGGATAAGACGGAAAAAGTGATAAAACTGCATTATCTTGAAAACCATCAAATTAAAAAAAAAAATGTGTTTTATTTAGGTAGCTATGATTATCTAATGAATTATATAAATATGAACTATTTAGCTATTCATAGTTTTGATTGAAAACGAAACAAGTGTTTTTGAAGAGTCAACTTTTGGAAAATAAATATATCGAGAAAAGTTTCACTAATCGTGTTTCTGTCTTTAATTTATCTAGATTAAATCCTTAAATTATCTTTGTCATAAAAAACAAAACTGTATGTTTTGCGGTTTTTGAGAAAAAACGATTCTGCATTCATCAAAAATATTTATTACTCGTCCTAACTAAAAACTTGCCTTACAGCTTGGTTGGTGGTAGTTCTGCCTTCTGCGCTGGTGGGAGAGCTTTACCATCGTATTCAAGAACGACACTATGAGAACACGCACCCACAGTGGACGAAATCTTTTTTCATAAACATCACTTTATGTGTTGAGTGGCACTATGGCGCACGCTACCGTGTGCCTTTAGAGCTCAACTTTGGCTAGAGGCACACGACAATGTGCCTCTAGTCACACTATGCAGTGTCGCACAACACATAAAGTGACTTTTATGAAAAAAGATTTCGTCCACTGTGGGTGCGTATTCTCATAGTGTCGTTCTTGAATACGAGGGTTAGTCTTGGATTCAAGTCTAACAAATCTGTATATTTAGTTGCAAATTGTAGAAATTAGATATCGTCATCCAAAAAATTGTAGAACGTGAATTAGCTACTTAAAAAAACAGGAGATAAAATGTTATATTTAAGGGCATATTTTACATGTGGAATTGTAAAAGCTGTTTCCAAACTTTAATTTAATTGTTTGCGGTATTATAAGTATGTATTTTCCCAAAAAAATTTAGGAATATAAATATTCTATCAGTTATCTGATACCCATATTATAAGCTTTGCTTAGTTTTGGGCTAGGTTGAAAAAACACCAAAAAAACACGTTTGTTGTATGGAATACCCACTTTTTTTTTTTATTAATTCTGTTTTATTATTTTTTGTTATAGCGGCAACATAAATATATCATCTGTCTAGCTATCACGGTTCATGAGATCAGCCCTGTGACAGACAGACGGACAGCGTCAGTCTTAGTAATAGGGTCTAAAAATGAACTGTTTAGCTATTCATAGTTTTGAGTAAACATGTAAATAGTGTTTTGGAAAATAATTATATCGAGAAAAGTTTCACAAATGTTCCACATTTATCTAGATTAAATAAGTTATATTAAACAAACATAAAAAGACAGGTAAATTGTTCTCTCTGGCAATGAAAAGCTATTAAACCAAGGAGCCAATTAGAAACCAGTTAATGTTTGTCAATTAAAATCGGTTATGTCGCAACCCCATGGGCACAATTCTAAACAAATTTATTATTTTTAAAACGAACAAATTAACTCCTAACCAGACACGTGGGACTATCGTGGAAAAAGCGCTTAGATTTTATAGAAATAATATTTTTAGTTCCAAAAATATAGTTACTTAAAGATATAAGACTGACTGACTCTAAGACCATAAGTAAAATAAAAAGGATCACGACTGTAATCCCCATGTACGATAGATATTCGGTCGGATCACCAAGCGCTCAGATCTTTAGAGATGTCTAATTGGTATACTAACTGAAAAATGTGGGCATATGCCATATATAATGTTTGAACGTACTTCTGACTACCCCCTCCAGACATCTTCAAGGATCTGAGCGCCTGGAGATACAAGAGGATGTCTACCGTACTTGGGAATAACAGTCGTGATCCTATTTATTTCAAAATCGTCTTATAATTAAACCGTTTATTGTAATCTGTATACAGCGTGTTTATTGCATTTGTTGTGATTTAGCAAGATGAGGTTTCCTTATAAATTTTCCGCGATACTCTGGGGTTCCGTAAAAAGATAAATACCTAAATATTCTATCAGTTATCTGAGTCCTATAGTAATAGATTTGCTTAGTTCAGGGCTAGATAGCACTCTTCACAAATAGGGTTCTTTAAACCTGTAGTGGCTTTATTAAAAACCTTAAAATATCCAACATTTTTTTTTATTCACTGCTCTCATTAAGTACTTACATTATAGTGAAATAAGAACTTGAATCTACTATTTCATAATTAAAAAAAAACGAGCAAAACATCTACATCTACAGCAAATTTAATCTTAATCCGTTCTGTCGTTTATGCCTAATTGATTATCAAACATACAAACATCCTTACAAACTTTCACATTTATAATACTAGCCGACCCGTGACAGACGTTGTCCTGTCAAATTTCATTAATTGAATAGAAACGACTGAATGTTTTTAGTCTGTGATGTCATATTTGTTGCACACCAGCGCCATCTATACAGAAATCATCCTTTTTGCGTTTTTTTTGCATCACTGTTTTTGGGATGTTTTTCATATTTTAAAGTAGTTTATTATTTATTCGGGCATTATATCTACATTTACAGCAAATTTCAACTTAATCCGTTTTGTCGTTTAGGCCTGATTGAGGCACAAACATACATACAAACTCACAAATACATTAATAATATTATTAGGATTAGGATTACATGCTAAACCAGCGGACTTCGTATCGCTTTAGAATTAACAAATGTTGTGTTAAGCTCCCGTTCCCGTTCCCGTTCCCTTTCCCTTTCCTTTTCCCGTTCCCGTTTCCGTTATCGTGGCATCAAACTGAACTCATTGCAACGTCTTTCTTTTTTTTTCTATAATTTTTAAATGTTTTAATACTTTTATCCTATTCCGGTCGAAGATAATTCTAAAAATCATAAAAATTGTTCCAGCTGTTCTTGAGTTATATAATATATATATGCTGTAACTTACACGACATTGTTTTCTATACTACGGGTAATATTATAAAGAGGAAAGATTTGATTGTTTGTTTGTTTGTTTGCATCGAATAGGCTCCGAAACTACTGGACTGATTTGAAAAATTCACCATTAGATTTCTATATTATCCTTGATGAACATAGGTTATAGAATATTTTCAAAAATGTTAGGGATCCGTATGAAAACTTCGATAATGTATCCCAACGTGTGAAAAATAATCCAAAAAAGATCCTTATATCGCTTACGCTGCGGAAATTATTGACAATAGAGCAAAGTAATGTACTACAGTTTTATAGATAACATCTATATCTACAAAAAAGTTTATAATACTATATGTCTACCTATTAAGGATCCATATGAAAACTTCGATAATGTAACCCAAGGTGTAAACAAATTACGCATAAAATCATTATTGCACCCGTGCGACGCCGAAGCGGACTGCTCGTATGTATATAGATTAGAATTTAGAAATACTTCAAGGCTTTTTACCCTTACTGTCCGCAGTGACCCACTGAGAGAACTCGGTCTATTTGCCAGACCGGATCCGCTTTGAGTGGCACACCGGATGTAACCTCTGTACTGTTGAAATGGTGACAGAAAGGAAAATTACAGCTTTGATCTTACCATTAACTGCCGAGTCGCTTGCCATTGAATGTACGGCACTCCTTACGGTACCTGTTTTTGTGTTTTGCGGTTTTAGGGTTCCGTACCCAAAGGGTAAAAACCGGACCCTATTACTAAGACTTCGCTGTCCGTCTGTCCGTCTGTCCGTCTGTCTGTACAGGGCTGTATCTCATGAACCGTGATAGCTAGACAGTTGAAATTTTCACAGATTATGTATTTATGTTGCTGCTATAACAAAAAATACTAAAAACAGCATTACAAAATTTAAAAGTAATATAAGTGGCCCCACCGTACCTACAACAAACGTATTTTTTTCCGTTTTGTATAGATAATAGTACGGAACCCTTCATGCGCGAGTCCGACTCGCACTTGGCCGGTTTTTCTTACTGTGTTGACTACTATTTTCATTTCGTAGGCCGTGGGTCCGAATCCCGGCGTGTATCAATGGATTTTTCTGTTCGAAAAATGTATATGCATCAAAACACGTGCTCAAAACGGTGAAGGAAAACATCGTGAGGAAACCAGTTAGTATACTTAAAAGCGGCGATGGGCTTGCAACTTGCAACCTGTATTTGGCATATGTCCACATTTTGCAGTAGATAGTATTTCATATGTGACAGGTTGCAAGCCCATCGCCGCTTTTAAGAATACTTGAAATGATTACCCACACTAAAACAGATATTTTTTGGTAATAATATTTTGTGTAGCCTGGCATGTCAGTTATATTATCATGTCTAACCATACTGCCGTCCGATCACTAAAAGGCCGTTAAGTAACATTTGATTTTGACACGGGACACAATAACCATGGTCGCGGTCATCATGTACTGCCCCGCGACCATAGTTATTGTAACATAGCCGAAACGACGGGAAAGTAAATTAAAGGTAATTACGTGGTAAAGACCCGTGTCAAAATCAAATGTTACTTAACGGCCTTTTAGTGATCGGACGCAATAAGCAAGTATCCCTAAAGAGGGTTGACGTCAGGCATGCGGCTGGTAATATATTTTCCACTCTCCTCTTTAACAGGCGCGTTTCTTTTCACATAGCTAGCTAAAATAAATAAATATAAATAAATAAATAAATATTGGTGGACATTTTACACATCGCCATCTAGCCCCAAACTAAGCAAAGCTTGTACTATGGGAACTATATAACTGATAGAATACTTAAATACTTTTTTTTTGTAAATAAATACTTAAGATACATACTAACACCCAGACACAGAACAAACATCTATGTTCATCACACAAATATTTGCTCTGGGTGGGGATCGAACCCACAACCTACAGCGCTGAAGGCAGAGTTACTACCAACTGAGCTGTGAGGCTGTCTAAATGTAAAAAAGTACAACCCTTGATGAAAATCTAAAAACATAATATATTTTTTTATTTAAAACACTAAAAACTTTATTTTGCCCAAACGTACGAGAATTTTTAGTGTAAAAACGCGGAAATGACTAAAATAAAAAACTTTTAAACTAATTTAAAGAAAACAGTAATCATAAAATTACTTCAGTTTTCTAGTAATTGTCGTTGATTAAAAAAAAGTTACGGCCTCACAGCTCAGTTGGTAGTAGCTCTGCCTTCTGCACTGTAGGTAGTGGGTTCGAATTCCACCCAAGATAAACATATTATGAACATGGATGTTTGTTCTGTGTCTGGGTGTTAATATGTATAATAAGTATTTACAAAAAATTTAATATATATTATATCAGTTATATAGTTCCTATAGTACAAGCTTTGCTTAGTTTGCGGCTAGTGGCTAGTTTATATATTTATTTAAGTCGAGTTTTTTGGGAAAACAAAATAAAAACATAATCGTGGGAACACCTGTAGGGATTTTAAAGTACTTATTGTTTGATAACTTTTACTATAAACATATTTAAAGTAAAGAACATAAACCGTTTTATGTACGTGCAGGGTTAAGCTCCGGGAGTTATGACTGACTATTATCGAACCATCATTTCAGGGTTAAGCACGTATCTTTAGCTATAAAGTTTATGTCTGTAGCGTCTAGAGTAGAGCAAAAAGTCATTAACTCTCGTGGAAACAGTGTTACATAATCATGAGGTGTAAACAACGAGGAAATAGTTTATACAACGTAGCATCCTAGTTCTGAAATATACATAAAAAGATAGGGTACAAAACAGGGTACAAGTCTAGCCCTTCCGGAAAAAACCTTGAAGTTATGTTATACTGTAAATTTATGCATTTTTATGATATGCTTGGCGAAAGGAGATAAAGATATTTAAGGTTTATTAAATTCAAGTTGTAGACCGTTAGGTTCATGTTCCGGAAGGTTTGTCTGACGTTATAACATATTAAGTTAGATAGGTTTTTGAAAAATATTGTGAGTTTGTGAAAACATCTTTTCGATTAAGGGATCCGTTTGTGAAATATTAAGTTTTAAAGTGCCAACTTTTGTTAGAGTCAGATAAAAGATAAACTATTGGTTTTGGAGGCGTGAAAAAATTCACAGTAGTTTATAATGAAGTTAAACGGAAAATTATCACATCTGAGCTTGATATACTCAACCAACTTATAAAATGGACTTGGAGAAGTCATAATAAAAATGTAGTAAAATACCATCGAAAATTACTTATAATAATATAACGTTGTTAGCTGTGTAAACTACGGAACCCAAAGCGCGTGGCCTGACAGCCTGACACGCACTTGACCGGTTTTTGGTAAAAAGTTATTAAGACCACTTGAGTTACAGCTGAAGCGAAATATAACCGAATTATAATTATTATCATAATACTTTTTTATCAATATTAAGATACTAGATTGTCCGATCTGTGTTGGCCGAGTGGGAGGTACCTCGACTTTCATTTCGAAGGTCGTGGTTTCGAATCTCGACGTGCATCAATGGATTTTTCTCTTCGCATCAAAACACGTGCTCAAAACGGTGAAGGAAAACATCGTGAGGAAACCAGTCAGTATTCTTATAAGCGACGATGGGCTTGCAACCTGTCACGTAAGGAATGCTAACTACTGCAAAATGTGGGCATGTACCAAATATAATATTTGGACGTGATTACAATTACCCCCTCTAAATATCTTCAAAGGATCTAAGCGCCTGGAGATCTGAGGATATCTACCGTACTTGATTACAGTCGTGACCCTATTATTTATTTTTAGATTGGCTTACTAATTGATTGAGACAGTTCACATTAATAGTTGTTTTTTTCTTATTGGAAGACAATGGTAGCATGAATGCTAACAAACATGCAATCGATTGACCAATATTTCAAAGTCGGGTTTCAAAGAACAGCTTTTTTCATTTCTAGGTAGGGGAGACCTGTACAAAACCGTATACCGGGGTAAAACTGTAAGGCGTGTCTTTTCGTGTTAATTCCTCAAATATTCTGCAAGCCAGCCACTCAGTAGTGTCTACCAATCAGACCTTTCTGACAACAAAATACTTGCCGCTGCAGGCACACGCACTTTGAAAATATTTTTTATTATTGTTTTTTGGTTGTTCCAATTTTATTTTTGTGAAAATACAAGTAATTATTACGAAATCTACATGCATTAAAGGTAAGTGACTAAATAACTATGTTATAACTAGTGTATGTGTGAGAGAGTGTTTTTTTTTGTATACATAGTTCTTGGGGCACAACCGTACGGGGTAAATCGGCCATCTATGATTATGACTCAATAGATGAAATTTAAATTGGTTGTGGTTTTTATCACAGATGCCGCGTAATTATAAAAAAACTACTAAAAAACAAGCATGGGATCCGTAAGACATGAAAAACTAATGATAACATTTGCATATATTGCCTCAAAGAATTTGGTGCAAGTCACAAAGATTAAAGTTAGGTACAATGCAGTGGTTATAAGGACTGGCCCATGAAGTCTGTACACTGTAAAGTAAAGGCTATAACTCGGAGTTGGATGAATAGAATATTTTTGTTGAAGATGAGTTGCTTCACGCTAAGTTCCAAGACAATATCATAATCGGAGCAAAATCGAAAAAAGCAATGTTTCCTATTTGATTGTAATTTTAGTAAAAAATACATGAAATGTGTGAACCTGATTTGCTAAGTAGTCTTACTAAATAAATATGTTGATTTGATACATAATTGTGTTTTGAAATATAGGTTATATACCAAGATCCTTAGCTATACGGTTTTGCCCTGTCTCCCCTATTGTTTGCAAGTAATTGATAGGTATAGTTAGAAAATTGTAGACATTCTTTTCTTCATGTTGCCTCTGTAAATTATCAATTGATGAGTTTGTAATATAACTGCAAACTATGTGAATTGCTATTAATCGTCTCAAGAGCACTTATTATTATCTTAAGGTGTGACCAGACATTGCGCGAAAATCGAGCGCGGCGGCCGCGCTATGTTAGGACGACAGCCACGAGCTACCTGCCGCGCACAAACGATGGTATTGTTCGTTTGCACGGCAAACTTGTGACCTACGAATGCCGCGCTCGAATGCCGCACGATACCTGACGTCGACCCTAGGGTTTTTACTAGTTATGCATTATTATTAAGGTTCCGTACCCAAAGGGTAAATACGGGACTCTATTACTAAGACTCCGCTGTCCGTCTGTCTGTCTGTCACAAGGCTGTATCTCATCAACCGTAATAGCTAGACAGTTGAAGTTTTCACAGATGATGTACCTATTTTTGTTGCTGCAATAACAACAAATACTTAAAACAAAATAAAATAAATATTTAAGTGGGCCTTCCATACAGCAAACGTGATTTTAGTCGTTTTTTATAGATAATGGTACGAACCCTTCGTGCGGTCCGACTCGCACTTGGCCGGTTTTATAACACTGGTTACAGGTAACCGGAACAATATCTCTTTGAAAGTTTCTCTTCATTTGTTAACACTAAGATGCAGATTTCCCAGCGGCTACGGCCGTAGTTATTTCTACTTCTAAACTCTGTGTCATAACAAATTCGCTTTCAATGGAAAAGGAGCTTTATGTACTGGAAATAAGATACAAAATGGCGCAGTGGAGCGAACAGCAGATAAAAAGCTACCTGTGTTTGAAGAGCTACACGAAATCGACCGATATGTGTCACACGACACCGGATGGTACCTAAATCTTCAGATATAGAGCAATGTTCAAAATGTTACTTTAGTTTTAAGATGTTTAATCTCGAGACAGCAGGTTTAATCCGTAATAATCGAACTTTGCTTTTCGATTTTTATTTCCATTGCTCTGAACATCATCATCATCAATATTCTTCTTTTTCCACCTTAAGTGGGGTTGGCACAATATGTGTTTATTGCTCTGAATATCGATCGAATCTTGAGAATACCATGAACTAATTTCACTCTCATAGTAAACCATTATTAAAAAAAACATCAAACTTAAAAAGAAACTGTCTTTTATTTATGTAGCTAGTATAAATATCTAACGAATTATATAAAAACCGGCCACGTGCAAGTCGGACTCGCGCACGAAGGGTTCCGTACCTTAAATATTGATTTTATTCTGTTTTTAGTATTTGTTGTTATAGCAGCAAAAGAAATACATAATCTGTGAAAATTTCAACTGTCTATCTATCACGGTTCATGAGATACAGCCCTGTGACAGACAGACGGACAGACGGACAGCGAAGTCTTAGTAATAGGGTCCCGTTTTTACCCTTTGTGTACGGAACCCTAAAAATGAACTTTTTAGCTATTCATAGTTTTGAGTAAAAACTAAATTAATGTTTTGGAAGAGCCAACTTTGGAAAAAAAATCTATCGAGAAAAGATTCATCGATCGTGTTTCTGTTTATAACTTTTCCCATAGTAAAAGCTTTGTTTAGTCTGGGGCTGTGTGTAAAGTTCGCCAATATATATTTTTCTTATTCCTTTAGCGTAGTAAATAGTAATGGTAATGTTAGGTACCGATCAGATCATCATCACGTAGGCTGTTTTGCCTAATTAAGCATAAAACAATTGTGCTGTCCCAAGTTGAGTTCGCCACAAAAGCCTAATAGTTATTTCTTATACAAGAGTGCAAAGTTGCTTTTTAACCGCGTGTTCAATTTTGATGACCGAGCAAGCGAAGGATTCTAAAATTTGAATCCTGAGCGTTAGCGAGGGAATCAAAAGAGCACGTGGTGAAAAATCTTTGCACTCGAGTGCAACATGTAACTTTTCATTCCACCTAAGCGAGGAAATGAAAAAATGCAAAAAAAAACGTTTACAATCACAAGATAGGTACTTTTATTTCAGTTAAGGTATTAACTACTACATTATGACAGGTAAGTATTACAGAATAATCTTAATAATGACGTGAAAAAATGAAAAATGCCGCGTAAAGAACCGCGTACAAAGCAAATTGAAAAAAATATAGTTTATAAAAACTAAAAAAACACGCTTTTATTGCTAATCGAACTAAAAACTAGAAAATAATTTTTGATGACAAAGAGTTTAATATAACTGTAGTAGAAGATGAAACAATCAATCATAATTAATCACCTCAAAACAAAATTTTAGTAAAATTTAAGTTATTAACACAATAATTCAATTCAGAGTAAAAGCGTGTTAAAAAAAAGTTGTATGATATATTCGGCACCATAGAGGTAGCAGTAAATAGGTTTAATGATTTTTTTAATTCACAAACTTAGTGCACACGATGTTCTAAATTCAATTTACTTTGTCCTCTAGAGAATAAAAACTGCTTTTGCATTCAGATATTGAAGAGCAAAAATACTCTTTCCGAGATGGTGGGATGAAAAGTTTATTTTCAGTATCGTCTTTACTGTGAAACTTTTGTACGCGTCAGTACTATTATTGTATTCCATGGTTACTAGACCAACTTTAGTACTTAGTGAACTACAAAGATACAGTTCTTATTCACTGTCTTCTGGATCATTCGTTTGCAGTTTGAGAAATTAATTTAGCTTCTCTTAAATGAGAGTTATTTGAGTAGAAAAGTAAAAAGCTCCAGTTTTCATTTATACGCTAGGAATAATTTTGTTCTAAAACCGCTTCATATTCAAAGAATTATGAATTCAATATCTTGATTTCACTAAAAAAGCTTGTAATTCAATTTCTGATTCTGAAATGAAAAAATGAAATAGGATCATGACTGTAATCCCTAAGAACGAAGACAGCCTCTTACATCTCCAGGCGCTTAGATTTTTAAAGAAGTTTAAAGGGGTTAGTCAGAGACACGAACATACATTACATTTGGCACATGACCACATTTTACATTAGATAGTATTCCACTTCCGATCCAATTTCTGTTTTTTATCCTACGTCCTACAAATATTATAAATGCGAAAGTTTGTGGGTGTTTGTGTGTATTTGTTACTATTTCACGCAAAAACTACTGAACGGATTATAATAAAACTGTACAGTAATATAACCTAAACATCATAATATCACATAGGCTACTTTTTATCCAGATACCACCCGTGCGAAGCTGGAGCGAGCAGCTAGTAGACATAGACAATTATTTATTCACTACTTTAGCACACAACACATAACATAACATAAAAAGGAAAAAAAATAAAAACAGTTTAAACTTAGATCTAACATAGGTACACTTAAAAAAACAAGGAGAAAAAAAAACTAAATTACAAAAAAAATATATATATATATATTATGTAATGCTTTGTGCTACAGCAGCAAAAGGGTCCCGGCTCAGCATTATGCTTTCCTATACGAGGATAGGTCAGCGCTGTTATTCTGCCGAAACCTTTGATCTAGTCACTCGTCCCTATGAAACGCTAGTAATAATATATATCTTTTTTTCTAGGGTGCGCCACAACTGCTCGTCCCTTACCTCGCAGAAATAGGCCACATTTGTCCGAAGACCCACAATCCAGCAGACTTCGTGCTGGAAACCCTGATAGCAGACATAGAAGCACCAGCTCAAATGTCAGAGCTCAGCCAGAATGGAAAACTTTGTCGAAAGTTAGACAGAATGACCGCAAGAGGAAGGTAAGTGTTTTACCAATTTTATTTCATACTAGCCGACCCGTGACAGATGTTGTCCTGTCAAATTTCGAATAGAAAAGACTGAATGTTTCAGTCTGTGATGTCAAATTTGTTGCGCCATCTATAAAAAGAGACAGAAAACATATCTTTTTTTGTTTTTTTTTTTATCGTTTTGTGGATGTTTTTAATTTTTTAGTCTATTATTTATTCGGGCATTATATCTACATTTACAACATATTTCAACTTAATCCGTTTTGTCGTTTAGGCCTGATTGAGGAACAAACATACATACAAACTCACAAACTTTCGCATTTATAATGTTATTAGGATTTTGGGCAAACAAATAATTCAGTCTAATCGTTGAGGTGTGAGGTGTTTTAGGGTCTGGGGGAGCTGTAAAAAATGCATTCTGATTGGTTGGTTCAATGTAACTGGCTGTCGCGGGACGCGTCGTGAATCGCGCTCGGTGTCTTATATCAGCAGTATAATAAGCCTAATGTGCTGTTTGAAAGTGTTCGCCTTGTATGAGGAGTCTATTGGCTGTGTGGATGATGTTCGGGGCGGACTGTCCCGGCTTTGCATGGGTGCACTAATGAAGATAATAATACCTTAAATTTATTTGTTTGTGTGGTTACATTATTGTAATTAACGAGGAAATTTCTATAATTTTTTTATCGCTAATTATATAGCTTTAGATAGGTGAAAGAATTTAAAAAAATAGTCCTTTCGTTTTTTCGTTTATCCGGTACAAACAAAAATACAAATTGTATTTCCTCATTATCAGTAATAGAAATGTAGACCCGATAAAAACATTCATAAATAGCCATCTTACCTTTTGATGGTAAAATCGATATTTTTAATACCTATAAGTTAATTAGTAAATGTTTTTACCTTTCTTGGGACCACATTTTCACTTACCGCATATAAACTGCGGTAAGTGTAAAAGTTGACGCGCGATCATGCGGTGCAGTGTGTGAATCGCTTAAGCGCCAACGAAGTGATATTATCGATTAAAGAAAAAAACAAGGCTATTGTGTATTCCAAGAAGTAAGAGCAAACGAGGTCACCTGCTAATTGAACTCATCTCCGATTACCTTTCAATCGTTTAAGAACGCCCTTTACAAAGTACAGTAATCAACTAAGCAGGTGAAACAAGATATTATAACAAATTATTATAAAAACATACATATAACCCGACTGCTAAAAATAATGCTTTTTTATTTTTATTGAAAACTAGCTGACGTTGTTCTGTCAAATTCATTTTTAGGGTTCCGTACCCAAAGGGTAAAAACGGGACCCTATTACTAAGACTTCGCTGTCCGTCTGTCCGTCTGTCTGTCACAGGGCTGTATCTCATGAACCATGATAGCTGGACAGTTGAAAGGTTTGAGAGGTAAGATGAAAGATGTTTGCAATTCCGCTGGCAGGTGGCGCTATTTTGCCACTATCGGTAAAGTAAGTCGGTAAATAGGTGGTACTTCACATGATCGACTAAAAAGTTTGAAATTGAATTATTGAATTCATGTAGTTAGATAAATAGGTACCTAGGTAGATATTATTAATTTCAAATTAATTTCGAGTTCGAATCCTGGCCGTGCATCAATGGATATTTCTGTTCGAAAAATGTATATGCGCGTTACACGTGTTTATAACGGTGAAGGAAAACATCGTGAGGAAACCTGTTAGTATTCTTGAAAGCGGCGACGGGATTGCAACCTGTCACGTGTGGAATGCTAACTACGTAGTTAGGTAAATAGGTAGGTTACGAGATATTATGAATTATTTTTTATGTTTTTAGGGTTCCGTACCTAAATGGTAAAAAACGGGACTACTAAGACACCGCTGTCCGTCTGTCTGTCACCAGGCTGTATCTCGTGAACCGTGATAGCTAGACAGTTGAAATTTTCACAGATGATGTATTTCTCTAAAAACAGCATAAAATAAATATTTAAGTTGGATTCCCGTACAACAAACGTGATTTTTTTGCCGTTTTGATAATATTACGGAACCCTTCGTGCGCGAGTCCGACTCGCACTTGGCCGGTTTTTTTTTCCATAAGAACCTTCTCCTGATAATAACGAATACAACTAAAAAAGAATTAGCGAAATCGGTTCAGCTGCTCTCGAGATTTGAGCTTAGCAACACATTCAGCGATTCATTTTTAGGGTTCCGTACCCAAAGGGTAAAATCGGAACCCTATTACTAAGACTTCGCTGTCCGTCTGTCCGTCTGTCCGTCTGTCCGTCTGTCTGTCTGTCACAGGGCTGTATCTCATGAACCATGATAGCTAGACAGTTGAAATTTTCACAGATTATGTATTTCTATTGCTGCTCGAACAACAAATACTAAAAACAGAATAAAATAAATATTTAAGGGGGGCTCCCATACAACAAACTTGATTTTTGCATTCCAGCGCCATCTAGTTTCATTTGATGTTACTACGTATTATAGGTACTTTCCGCTCGGGGTTTGAGAGGTAAGATAAAAGAGGTTTGCGATTCCGCTGGCAGGTGGCGCTATTTTACCACTATCGGTAAAGTAAGTCGGTAAATAGGTGGTACTTCACATGATCGAATAAAAAGTTTGAAATTGAATTATTGAATAGAATTGAAATATACAATTTATGTTTCTAGGGTTCCGTATCTAAAGGGTAAAAAACGGGACTACTAAGACACCACTGTCCGTCTGTCTGTTACCAGGCTGTATCTCGTGAACCGTGATAGCTAGACAGTTGAAATTTTCACAGATGATGTATTTCTCTAAAATCAGCATAAAATAAATATTTAAGTGAGAGATCATATGTCTAACTATTAGGGATCCCTATTAAAACTTCGACAATGTAACCCAAGGTGTAAAAAAAAATGTCATAAAATCATTATTACACGCCGGGTCTGCCCCGGCGTCGCACGGGTGTAATATTATAAATGCGAAAGTTTGTGAGTTTGTGTGTATGTTTGTTCCTCAATCAGGGCTAAACGAAAATTCAAAACATCTCCAAAACGATAAAAAAATGCAAAAGGGATGATTTCTGTACAGATGGCGCTGGTGTGCAATAAATCTGACATCACAGACTAAAAACATTCAGTCTTTTCTATTCGATTATTGTAATTTGAAAGGACAACGTCTGTCACGGGTCGGCTAGTGTTACATACATTTTGTATGAAGCAGTTTATATTAAGGCTAAATATATATTAGACCGGGGCGTGCCGTGTACGTGGCTTGGACGGGGTACGGACGGGGCACAGATTTAAAACGTTATATACATTTTGTATGAAGCAATTATATTAAACAGTGCCTGATCCGTGTCCCGTCCCGGCCCGTTTACTAACTAAAGGCTCAGACCCGGCCCGGAAACAGCCCGTTCTAATATAATTCTACCCTAAACCAGGCACTTAATTATTATTACTGTAGTAAATGGCAATGAGAACGACACTGCGGAGATCATTTTGTAAGAATGATGGTCACACTAATTCCCAGCCAAAGGATAATAAAGGAAAGGTCCTTATCAAACTAATTTCGCGATCGTGACACATTATATTAATTAATATTATTAATAGAAAATGATATATGAACAATGAACACGACTGTAATCAGCAAATCCTGTAGATATCCTAGAATCACGGTATCCATTACCGTAACAAATTATATACAAGCTATTTACGTAAATGGTATTGTTAAAAAAAAAACCCTCCAAGTGCGAGTCGGACTCACGCACGAAGGGTTCCGTACCATTAACTATAAAAACGGCAAAAAAATCACGTTTGTTGTATGGGAGCCCCCCTTAAATATTTATTTTATTCTGGTTTTAGTATTTGTTGTTATAGCAGCAACCGAAATACATAATCTGTGAAAATTTCAACTGTCTAGCTATCACGGTTCATGAGATACAGCCCTGTGACAGACAGACGGACGGAAGGACAGACAGACAAACGGACAGCGAAGTCTTAGTTATAGGGTTCCGATTTTACCCTTTGGATACGGAACCCTAAAAATGTTTCTTATCTTTTCTAACATTAGTGTGATTATAAAGTTTAGAATACAAAATAATGTATATAATTATGCTCAGCTACCACAATCGGGAAGGGGAGAAAGGGGGAAAGGGGGAAAGGGGAGAGAGGGGGTAATGGTCTCTTTTGTTCCCTAATTACCCTATGTTCAGTCTCATAATACGCGCTTTAGTAAGTACATCACGTTCGCAACTGTACAATGCTAATGTATCAAAATATTTTGCTAAATTGAGCTGTTTTGTCACTAAATATAATATATTTTTTTAATATAAAAATTAAAAATAAATATTTATGTACATTTCACACAGCGCCATCTAGCCCCAAAATAAGCAAAGCTTGTACTATGGAAACTAGATGACATATGGAAAACATAAATACTTTTTCATACGTGACGGGTTGCAAGCCCACAGACAGGCCCGCAGACAGGTTGCAACTAAGAAGGGAATTCACCCTCCAAATTTCAAGTTTCTAAGACCAATGGTTTAGGCTAGCTAGTATGATTATCTAACGAATTATATAAAAACCAGCCAAGTGCGAGTCAGACTCGCGCACGAAGGGTTCCGTACTATTATCTATAAAAAACGGCAAGAAAAACACGTTTGTTGTATAATACTACTTAAATATTTATTTTATTTTGTTTTTAATATTTGTTATTATAGCAGCAACAGAAATACATAATCTGTAAAAAAAATTACTGTTTTAATTTTTTTCTGCTATAACGGTTCATGAGATACAGCCCTGTGACAGACAGACGGACAGTCAGACAGACAGACAGACAGACGGACAGCGAAGTCTTAGTAATAGGGTTCCGTTTTTACCCTTTGGGTACGGAACCCTAAAAAATGAACTGTTTAGCTATTCATAATTTTGATTTTAAATTAAACTAGTATTTTTGAAGAGCCAACATTGGAACATAAATCTATTGAGAATGTTTTTCGGTTATTGAGAAAAAACGATTCTGCATTCATCAAAAACATTTATTACTCGTCTTTATAAACTTGTTACTTCACTGCAGTCGGGTAAAAACTGGTATTAAAATAGTCCCTAGCTATGATTGATGAAAATTCCTTCAGCCGTTTTATTCTCAGGTTGAAGCAAAGGTTCAGACATCGACCACATAGCCCAATAGACGGTACCCGTTCATTTTAACGACAAACGTTTCAAAACTCTTCATTACAAAACCAACGTTTCGGAACCCTTTCGTTTCAAATCTCAACTTTCCGCAACTACATCACTACATAAATAATTCACCTGGCAAACGTATTATTACAAAACTATTCATTTCATAACTCATCACATCATAAATAATTCATATTGCATAGTATTCATTACGCAAATGTTCAGTTCAAAACATATTATTTCAAGAACAATTCATATCATAACTATATCAATTCATAAACCAACACTTCGCTAACCAACGTTTCCCAAATGCAAAGTTTCGATAACATATTTTACTAAAAAAAAATACTTAATTTACGTGCTAATTTACTAGTACTAAGATGTGTGATATGCATGGTTTAATATTGAGGTAAAATAAAATAAATTGCACAATATTTCGAATCAACTAGTTTTTATTAATGTAGTGTCTATTCAAAAAACTTCACCACCACAAACGACACTGTCGGTTAGGTTAGGTTAGAACTGTGACCCGCCGCACGAGCCGAGCGAGCGAAGCGAGCGTGCCGCGGCAGCGGCCGGCGAGTGCCAGAACCGAAATGCTGTTATTTTACTAGTTTAATGTAATTAACTTTAGAGGTCATTTAATAATTAACCATTACCTCTTAATATTTAGTAAGATAATAAAATGTATAGAATTAAAACTTACCTGTGAATTATTTGTCCAAGATTGAAATTACAGCCGTGCTGGATTACATTCTCAAAATTTGACTTCAAGCTTTCAAAATCTAATATGCAAACTTTTGGCTTGATTTCAATGTTATTTTCTGCTCCGTATTCCACGATCATTTCAAACATTGTATCGTACGTCTTTTTATACGTTTGTTTATTATTAATTGAAATATTTATAAAAAAACACATTTGTGAAAAAATATGTTTGTAGAATAAACTATATGCGAAGTAAAATGTTGTGATGTTATACGTTTGCGTAATAAAATGTTTGCTAAATAAAATGAATCGAAGCGTTGAGTTATGAAACGATGCATTTGCGGAACGATACATTTTTGAAATAAATAGTATACGACCCGTTGAGTTGCGAAATTATACATTTGCGGAAAGATATATTTGTGGAATTAATAGTGTACGAATCGTTGGTTTTGAAATGAAGATTTGCGTAACGTTTGTCGGTGAAACATTAGTGAACCCCAATAGACGCCTAATGGCTTCATTTTTAGGGTTCCGTACCCAAAGGGTAAAAACGGGACCTTATTACTAAGACTTCGCTGTCCGTCTATCTGCCCGTCTGTCTGTCTGTCTGTCCGTCTGTCTGTCACAGGGCTGTATCTCATGAACCATGATAGCTATACAGGTGAAATTTTCACAGATTTTGTATTTCTATTGCTGCTCTAACAACAAATACTTAAAACAGGCTCCCATATATATCCCTGTATTTTTTTGCCGTTTCTTTTTAGACAATGGTACGAAACCCTTTATGCGCGAGTCCGACTCGCACTTTGCCGGTTTTATTTCAAACAAACAATTCTGTCAAAACATTGATGTGTGCGGGTCAGGGGGAGCGGTAAAAAATGCATTCTGATTGGCCGGTTCAATGTCTCAGCCCGCCTCGTGAACCACGCTCGGTGTTTTACATAGGATCTAAAGCCCATATGTGTTGTCTGACTGTTTGTTTTGCATGAGGAGTCTAGGCTGTGTGGTCGATAGGTTCAGAGGTTTTTATTTTTTTGATAAAATTAACTTTCTCATTCAAAAATGTGCAGGTAGGTATTTATTTCGTTCCAGGTATCTACGAATACCTTATTTTATTTCAGTTGGAAAAAACTTTAGAAGCAGCCGAAAAGCAAGCGTGTTTGAAACTTGAAACTCTAATTAGTTCAAAGTTTGTAGTACCTACCTAATCAAGAAACAGCGAGTTAGAGCCAAGTAGTTTTCGACTTGAAAATACATTTACAAAAGTAGTCGAACAACGTTAAATAAGCTACCTGTGGGGCTATTTTGTAAAAACATGATTATCATGTTATGGTACTGAATGCCATAATACCTACGCTTTTTATGCTGTTTAGGCACCTATACCTACGCTTCCAATACAATACCTACGCAGAAGCGTACAGTGAATAGTTACTATGAAAAGTGTACAGATTAGGTATATTCTCTAACATTAGGTTAATGCATTCAACATCATAACATGATAATCATGTTTTTACAAAATAGCCCTGCTGGTTTGGTTTTTTGTATAGATGGTATCTGGATAAAAGTAAAAATAAAAAATAAACCGGCCAAGTGCGAGTCGGACTCGCCTACGAAGGGTTCCGTACCATTATCCTCAAAAAAAACGGCAAAAAAACACGTTTGTTGTATTGGAACCCCACTTAAATATTTATTATATTTTGTTTTTAGTATTTGTTATTATAGCGGCAACAGAAATACATAATTTGTGAAACTTTCAATTGTCTAGTTCATGAGATACAGCCTTGTGACAGACAGACGGACAGACGAACAGCAAAATCTTAGTAATAGGGTCCCGTTTTTACCCTTTGGGTACGGAACCCTAAAAATAATTCCTATAATATTTGTGAAAGTTCGTATGTTTGAAAAACAATCGGGCCTAAACAACAGAATTAATTTAGATGCAATTTGATAGATGTAGATATATAATGCACGAATAAAACATAGAGGTAAGATTTTTAATCCGAAAATTTTGGTTGATGAAAAATGATTTTGGATGACTTTGGTCTGACAGACAACAGTATATTTTCAGTAAAAGACTTTCATCTGTTACTGAAAATATACTGTTTCAAGACAAAATCTATGTATATTCCAAATTGTATCCACATCCGTTTGTTCGTTTAGGCAGGATTGAGGCTCAAATGTCCTCACAAACTTTCTAGTAAAATAATAATTATCTTAAGGGGCTTCCCAGTCGACGATTGCTCTTTTTCTAAACGAAAAAAGAAATACTTCTGAACAAGCCACATCTCCTATTTTTATAAGTATACTAGCTGACCCGTGCCCGCTTCGCTGTGCGTAAGACATTTCTAATACCATCGTTGACTTTTTTGTAGACGTTTTTAAGGTGTACAATACTGTAGTACATTATTTTGATATATCTCGTGGGGTTCAGCCAGCATTTGCTATGTAAGCGCAAAAAAATGTGTTTATTTACGACATCACATTAGAAACCTCTAAAATTATCAGTGTTTCTCTACTATATTATGCATGTATTATACATATAAACCTTCCTCTTGAATCACTCTGTTTAATAAAAAAAACCGCATCAAAATCCGTTGTGTAGTTTTAAAGATATAAGCAAACATACATACAGACATACATACATATTACATACAGACGCGGGAAGCGGAAAGCGACTTTGCTTTATACTATGTAGTGA
This sequence comes from Hydriomena furcata, assembly GCA_912999785.1. NCBI lineage: Eukaryota > Metazoa > Arthropoda > Insecta > Lepidoptera > Geometridae > Hydriomena > Hydriomena furcata. The sequence goes on from OU538829.1 coordinate 12,527,164, forward strand.
TTACTTCAGGTTCCTACCTAGATTTCTATTAAGCTGAAAACATAATAGCAGAAACTTTTCACGTTAAAGATATTATTTCAAAATGATACGTTTTAGAATTTATGATCGAAATATTTTATATACCTACTATTAAAATCAACTTGTGATTTATTGTTAAAGATAGGTAATATGTAGATCTAGATTTCTATTAGAATAGATTTTTGATGAGTAATTATACATAATTTATATCATTAATTTATTTGAAAAGCTAAGGCGGACCACGCGCCGACTTGTGTTTGTCGTCATTGCAGCGGTCGGTAGGAATATTTATCGAAGTGATTAAAGATGGGTACATCTTTATTCACATATACTATCACTACATAGTATAAAGCAAAGTCGCTTTCCGCTTCCCGCGTATGTATGTATGTTTGCTTATATCTTTAAAACTACACAACGGATTTTGATGCGGTTTTTTTTAATAGATAGAGTGATTCAGGAGGAAGGTTTATATGTATTAAACCCGTGCGAAGCCGGGGCGGGTCGCTAGTACATTATAAAATAGGAGATGTGGCTTGTTCAGAAGTATTTCTTTTTACGTTTCGAACAAAAACAATCGTCGACTGGGAGCGCCTTAAGATGGTGAAGCTTGATTTTAAATGTATAAAAAAAACTTTTTATTTATTTATTTGCAGAAAACCAGTTCTGCATTCAGACGAGTCAATACAGCGGATATTCGGAGAACACGTAGCCAAAGAACAGACGCAGAGGATGGAGTTCCCCACAACATTTATGGCACAGTTCCTAATACTCCTCAAACGAATGCTCATTCAGACTTCTAGAAATTCTGTAAGCATTACCTTAGCTTAACCTTTTCGTACTAAAATTTTATTTTTCTAGGAAAACTCAGTGGTCGAATTTCGACAACAATATAAAATAAAACCGACCAAGTGCGAGTTGGACTCGCACATGAAGGGTTCCGTACCATTATCTATAAAAACAGCAAAAAAAATCACGTTTGTTTTATGAGAGCCCCCCTTAAATATTTATTTTATTCTGTTTTTAGTATTTTTTGTTATAGCAGCAACAGAAATACATAATCTGTGAAAATTTCAACTGTCTAGCTATCACGGTTCATGAGATACAGCCCTGTGACAGACAGACGGACAGACGAACAGCGAAGTCTTAGTAATAGGGTCCGGTTTTTACCCTTTGGGTACGGAACCCTAAAAAAACTATTTAAGTATTATAGTAAAATTATTCGACCACAATATAAAGAAAAACTTTTTATTTGGGAAAATCCACCTCTATCTAATGACTCTTACCTGCGTTCTTTAACTAGGATCGCAACGTAGTCGAAATTCGACCACAATATTTTATATGGGAAAATCCAACTTATCACTATAATAACTCTTATCTGCGTTATTTTACTGGGATCGCCCGTTTTTTTATATTGTGGTCGAATTTCGACAATTCGACCACAATATAACAAAACAATATTTTACATGATAAAAGCATTTCACTTGTTGCGAGCTGCTCACAAGTATACTAACTGGTTTCTTCACGATGTTTTCCTTCACCGTTATAACCCAAGTGTTAATGCGCATGCGCATTTCAAATAGAACAAAAAAATCCATTGATGCACGTTCGGGACTTCACTCGGTCAACACGGCTTTTTTTCATTTAGACGTACGGGAACCCTAAAAATGTCGTTGTCTAATTCTTAATATTCTTTCACAGACTTCTTTATGGATTCAACTTGCCCATCATGTTATATCGGCAATTCTTGTTGGCAGCATATTCTTCAAGATCGGAAACAACGGATCGTTGCCCATGTGCAACTTCAAGTTCTGCCTTTGCTGTCTAGTATTCTTGATGTACACATATATTATGATACCGGTGCTATTATGTAAGTACTTGCACATACTATTTATCTGACTTAAAATGAGATGCAGCCTTGTGACAGACAGACAGACAGACAGATGGATAGACAGACAGAAAGTTGTACAGATGGATAGACAAACGGACAGTCAGACGAACAGCGGAGTCGTACGACATTTTATTAGCTGTTTTTTTGTTTGAAGTAGAGTCTTAGTTATAGGGTTCCGGTTCCGTACCCAAAGGATAAAAACGGGACCCGTTTTTATCTTTTGGGTACGGAACCCTAAGTAGTATTAGTAGGATATCATGATCTTTTTTTTTTTTATTTTAAATATTCTCTTTTGTTTTCAGTTCCACTAGAAGTCAGGATGTTACGTAGGGAGTACTTCAACCGCTGGTACAGCCTGAAGGCTTATTACGCTGCTCTGACTTTTTCTACAGTACCTGTAATGGTAAGTTGCCTAATTTATCCGACGAAGAAACAGGATCTCAGTTTGACACGTATTTTTTATTACATCTTCACTAGACATCTTCAAAGGATCTAAGCGTCTGGAGTTCTGAGAGGATGTCTACTGTACTTGGGGATTATTAGTCATGATCCTATTTTTTTTGTTGTTCTTCAGGTTTCTTTACTCAAAGGGTAAAAACGGGACCCTATTACTAAGAGTCCGCTGTCCGTCTGCCACATGGCAGTATCTCATGAACCGTGATAGCTAGATAGTTGAAATTATCACAGCTGATGTATTTCTGTTGCCGCTATAACATCAAATACTAAAAACAGAATAAAACAAAATATTTAAGTGGGGCTTTCATGCAACAAACGTGATTTTTTTTTTGCCGTTTTTTATAGATAATGATACGGAACCCTTCGTGCACGAGTCCGATTCGCATTCGTCGGTTTTTTTATTTGTAAAACACCAGACACAGAGGAAAGATATGTGTTCATCACAAAAAAACACAACACCAAAAGCTGTCATTCATTTTATACAATTTTTTTTCAGGTAGTCCTAGGCCTGATCTTCATTGTAATTACTTACATTATGTCGGGACAGCTGCTAGAATGGAACAGGTTCCTGCTATTCGCTATCAGCGGGTTATTGACTGCAATGTGCTCCGAAGGTCTTGGGTTGGCAGTTGGATCTGCTTTCAGTGTTACTGTAAGTTATTTAATAAAACAATCATCTATGTATACATACTCATATTCATTTATTTATTGCTCCAGTTGGTTACAATGGTCTTAAGGTATAACAGAGTTTCTCAACGTGGACCCCGCTAGGGCACTACAATAATCTATTAATCTAATAATTACCTTCTAATCTTAAAAATATACATCATCATCATTCCTTATCTTTTTGCGTCGGCACAAACTGAAGATGTAGGTATAAGGATTAGCCTTTTAGTGTTTTGCAACCGGGCTTCCTAACTTCAACCCTCTTTGGGAATACTTGGTAACTATGTCTAGTCGTTGGCGGTGGCGGGACATGGTAAAGCTGACATGCCCGGATTCGAACATCCGTTAACAAAGGTCATCTTTCTTCCGTAGTTTGTTAAGCCTAGAAGAATCAGGCAACAGTCAGGCTTGTTACCAACAAGCATTTATTTAACTTGCAATGTACATGTATGTAAGTATGTAACTATGTTTGTTTATGTCTTGCAACTCACTTTGAAGCAGTTATCCCCAATCGATTGAGCTGAAATTTTGCATATTTAGAAACTTTGGTGACAATGTAACTGTGAGCTGATCTGGAGCTCTACATAGCAATAAGGAAAGGATCATTAAAAAAAAAGTAGACCCCAAGCCGTGTTTGTTGCCTGATCCTTCTAGGCTTAGTCGCGTGGAATCGGCGTAGCTTCACCTAGTTCCTAAGACGTTTCAAATAGATACTTGTGATTTTATTGAAATAAATGATTTTTGAATTTGAATTTGATTTTGATGATGGAGTCAGGAGCTGTTGAACATACACTCACAATGGAACTCCCTAATACTTTGATTGAATAAAAACTTTGCATTCTTGTCAAGTTCCGATGACATTGTTATATTATGTGGACAGGATAGCGCGCCGGTGATCGATGGTTTGAATGATTTTACAAAAGCTTGTCATTGAATTTTTTTTAACAGAAAACTTATCAATAATGTAACTTGCCTGATAAAATTTTACCATTCCAGAACGGTTCAATCATTGGACCTGCTACTGTGGCACCTCTTCTCTGTCTGTGCTGCTACGGCATGGGATTCGGCCCTTTTATTGAGGGCAGTATGAAAGCGCTTATGTCAGCTTCCTACCTTCGCTACGGTCTGTCCGGATTCTCCATCGCCTTGTACCAGAACAGAGCCTTCATGGACTGTCCCATCGATTTCTGTTTGTACGACGATCCACAGTTAATACTACGCGATGTGGGTATTGCGAATGACACTTTTATAATACAAGTAATAGGTTTAGTTGCGTTCACAACATTGCATAGGTTGATGGCATATTTCGCGTTGAGGTATAGATTGACGACCGAGTTCTCTAACAAGTTTATGTGTTATGTTAGCAAGTTGTTGAAGCACAGATAACTTTGGAGGGTATTAGATAATTTAATATAATTAAAAATAATATCATTATATTATTAATATATTTTATTCGAAATGATTTGTAGCACAGGTACATACATGGTTTAAGCGTTCACAACATTGCATAGATTGATGGCGTATTTTGCGTTAAGGTATAGATTGACGGCCGAGTTCTCTAACAAGTTAATGTGTTATGTTAGCAAGTTTTTGAAGCACAGATAACTTTGGAGGGTATAATTAGAAATAATATCATAATATGAAATTATTTGTGCCAGAGGTACTTAAATGGGTTAATTGGAACAATAAATAATATACACTTATGTAGATTTTAATTCAAAGCTGTAATTAAAAAAGAGTTACATAGGTACATAGGTAAAAAATAATCCAAATTTGTTTGAGACAATATTGAGTTCAGATGATTGATTTGAAGAGTTTGTCTGTCTGACATGACCACGTTTTACTTAAAAACTATTAAACATATTTTGATTGACATTATAAAATGTGATAGTTATTTTTTTTTTTTTTTTTATTGTTTACGTACTTGAGTAGTACTTTTAATAAATATTCTTGTTTGAGCCTTCACCTTGTTCGATTGGCATTACACTGGAGCTCTACATAGCTTTAAGAAAAGGATCATTAAAAAAAAAGGTAGACCCCAAGCCGTGTTTGTTGCCTGATTCTTCTAGGCTTGGTCGCGTGGAATCGGCGTAGTTTCACCTAGTTCCTAAGACGTTTCAAAGTGATCCTTGTGATTTTATTGTAAATGATTTTTGAATTTGAATTTGATAGCGTAGAGTTCAATGTATGGCAAGAGGTAGGATAATAATATATTTTCCTATGTTATATTAAGAAATTAAATAATTATAGAAAACGTATTTGTTCCACTTGAAGTAGTTTACGGGAACGGCAAATAGAATAATTATTTTGAAAATATACAGTAATCTTTATTTACCTTGGAAGGTATTTTGGTAAATAGTGTGAGAGCGATGGTTATGGCCATTTTAACAAAAAAAAATCAAATGAACGGATTATATAGAAAAAATGTTTAGAACGACGATTTTTAAACAGCATAGAATAGAGTATTTATCTATCTATTAGGTTAAGCAAAGGTTTTGTAACAGGCGATATTGTTTTATTTATTATTCATATTTAAATAGACAAATCGGGAAAAATTTAGTTGTGGTCAATCAAGTCTAGAGGTGTAACGCATCACTAATCAAAACGGACGATAGACAAATAATTGTATTAACTATAGATTTAAAACAAGTTTGTTTGCTAGGCTTGACTGCCAAAATTAAAAATGACCAATACCGAGGCACCACAACTGGGTCTTTGACCCTATACCGTTATTGTAGGCACATATAAAATCTACTTATAATTACTTACTGTGTGTGTGATGTATTATTAAAATAATTATTTAATGTATTATCTGTGATAGTTAAGATTTTAATTTAAGGGTTACATGCACAATATTTAGGCTTACTATTTAACATTTTAATTAATAAATAGGTAATCTATTTACGATGAGAGTAAGGCCAAATACTTCGTCATGGCTATTAACCAAAATCAAAATAAATAAAATAAATAGACCAAAATCAAAATTTAGGTATTGTCTAATATAGTTCAACAATGCTTTTTGCAGTTTATGAAGTAATTGTCTAAAGTTTTTAAGTTTAAAGAATAATATTTCTCATAAAAAATAATTTCATAGATTATTTTCAAAATTATTTTCATATTTAATTCCTACACACTCCTTTAAGGGGTCATCCATAAAGTACGTCACACTAATGTGATTTTTTTGGGCTTGTCACAATTGGTCACATGTGTGAGACTCCCCCCTCCCTAGTGTGACTACAACAGAAGTTCCGAAATTGGTTTTATTTCTATTTATATAAAAGAATAATTAATATATTAATGATTTGAAAAGTGACTTCACAAAACTTAGGAACCCTCCCGCCCATATCACACTTCGTCGACCACCTCCCCCCTAACGTGTGACGTACCATATGGATGGACCCTAACCTTTAAATTTGAATTTCTAGAACCAGCGACTTCGGCTTCGCGTTGTATCAGTCAGTCAGGTATACTGGTATATATTTATTTTTATGAGGGGTGAAAGTTTAGAGCTTAGTTACTTACTATAAGGTTGTGAATCTATCTTAAGACGTGTCTGTAAACCGGTAGAATCTACAAGTTTTTTTAGCATGTTTACTGTGAATCTAACTAAAGTTACCATGATCTTGCCAATTATATTTTGGATTAATCTTCTAACTTGAAAGCTGTCGCTGTATTTGATGCAGCTCTCTCCATTTGTTTCTCTCAAGTGCCGCCAACTTACTTATACGACACGACATATGTTTTCTCCTTTACCTAGCTCATGTAGTTATTCGTGACCTTCCTCTTCCTCTCTTCCCTTCCATTATGGTCTTTATGAAACTATCGTGTCGTAAATTAAATTAAGGATTAGAATAAATAAAATAATGTTTATATTATCTTATTACAAAGGTCATTAACACTAATTAGGCAATTTACAAGGGTATGGACCTGTGTTGTAAAGAGACTTGGAAGAATGGATTAAGGGTATAAATAAAATATGATTTAAAACTTGATTTGGTTTTATTTATAGTCAAAGTTACATACGAGTGTCTTCATCTATAAATTTGCACAAAGATTTATTTAAAATGAAACCCATCGAAAAAAATTACACTACAAGTGGCACAAAAATGTTTTTATAATTATTTTTTAAAAGACAACTATTTTTTTATTGGATACTTCTAATAATGTGTACTGTACATACTTTAAACCTATTTTGTTTATTTTCGCATAAGGTAAATTAATGTTTTCTTCAGTAGTAAATGATGTGACCTTGATTTATCACCAATAAGTTTTCCCAAAGAGGGTTGACGTCAGGCAGGCGGCCGGTAGTAAAACATAAAGCCAAATCACCTTGTTCAGCATCACACTGGAGCTCAACATAGCATTAAGGAAAGGATCATTGAAAATGGTAGACCGTGTTTGTTGCCTGATTCTTCTATGTTTGGTCGCGAGGAATCAGCGTAGCTTCACCTAGTTCCTAAGACGTTTCAAAGTGATCCTTATGATTTTATTGAAATAAATGATTTTCGAATTTGAATTTGAAATCTTTTTCGCAACATGTTGAACTTGAAGTGGGAAAAGGAGAAGAAAATGACGATGCTTGTTTTTAGGTAAATATCAAAAGTCAGTTCAAGTGTAGTGTTGAAGTGACTTCTCACATATTACCAGTTATTTCCTACAATTTTTATATAACATGTTAGTTAGTATGTCCAGTTCTCTCTAATCGATCGAGCTATGAATAATATCCTATTGTAATTTCAGTTAGAAACGTGCTGATATAATGATGTCAGGAGCTGTTCAATGGAAGTTCTCATAGAATAATATGATTGAGTTATAACTACGTGAAGGTACCTATCTAGGGGTCTATTTTTGATGACAATAAGTGATAACTCTTGATCCACATAAGGTGTGTTCAAACACAAGCAGGATACAAGTTTGCCGCGTAGGTAACTAGTATAGATATAGAAGTAGTACGCGCGGTTCCCGCGCTCAAATTCCGCGCTATGTTTGGTCACACCTTAATAATATCGGGACAAAACGTCACATCGTTTTAGACCATATTTTAAAAGATGGAACGACTGACATTACTTTTGACAATTGACATCTTACTACGACAGACGACGATTTCGGAGTGCGATTTGGTCGTATATGTCGGAGCACTGTCAAATCGTTCACACTCAATCTTCGAAATCGCATTTCAGAATAGGCTTAGGTTCCGATGACGAAGAAAATGTATGTTGAGTGTTGATCTGCTGTTAGAGTGCGAAGATCGAAGGTAGCCATAGAAACTCCCAAGCACACCAATAGCACTAGGATTTCATAAAACCTTGTTTTGTACTAATATATATTTTTTAACATAAATCTTATTTATTTATTAAAACAGACCCAGCCTGAATTCCTAATAAAGTTTACAGTTTAAGCTTAAAGATTGGTTTTGTATTCTGTATTTTCATAAGCACGGTTGATCGCTCCATTACCGTGATTTTCAACTTTTGGTGGGGGCGGTCTTCGTGGTCCTGAAAAGAAAAAAAAATAGTAGATACCTATTATAACTCCACAACAATTTACAGTTAAAATCCTCTCAAACTTGACCAGACTCTGAACTCCCGCATTTAATGAAAGATATTTATGCCATGTTCGTTGTTTCAGGGGAAGCTTTGGAAGTTATTAGTAAGCAGATGTTACTATACCATAGACGCCTTCATAGGCAGAGTACATTGGTAATATATTAATAAACTAGCTGACCCGTCCCCGTTTTGTTTTATTATGACAAAGATTTAAGAATTTAATCTAGATAAATTTTATAGACAGAAAAACGATTGGTGAAACTTTTCTCGATAAATTTATTTTCCAAAGTTGGCTCTTCAAAACCACTAGTTTCGTTTTTAATCAAAACTATGAATAGCTAAACAGTTCATTGGTATATAATTCGTTAGATAATCATACGCTAGTATATATAAAGTATAGACATTTTATTTATAAGTTTGATGGTTTTCAAGACAATGCAGTTTTATCACTTTTTCCGTCTTATCCGAGTAGACTCAGCCCATACAAAAAACCAAACATTTTACATATCACCTTGAAAAAGTATTTTAATAAAAAATGACTCGCTTTTCTTGATTCTGTATCCATTATTTCATTTTGCGTTTCCATTATTTCAAAATCAAGATCAAAAGACTTAAAATCAAGACCGAAAATCACTATTTGCAAGGGCTAAATAAGGTAAACGGGTGAATAATGGCAATGTTTAGCCTTGACGCAAGTACTTTTTTATGCAAACACTTACCTTACTAACAACTTGTACAAATTACTCATGAACCCTAATGCGTGTCAAAGGCTGTGATAAGTGACTATATAAATAAGAAGTAGGATGTCATGGTTATGTGTGGAGGCTCTTTTATGTGAGAAGTATGGTTAAAAACCGGCTAAGAAGATTTCCGTACCATTATCTATAAAAAACGACAATAATACACGTTTGTTGTATGGGAGCTCCCATAAGTATTTATTTTAGTCGAAAGTTCTGAGGTAAAAAGTCGAATTGAGAACCTCCAAATTTTTTTGAAGTCGTTTATAAAACATACATACTAAGTTATAAATCAGAAAGTATGCTTGTGGCTTAATCACGTCCAAACGACTGAACGGACTTGAATTAAACTTTGAATAATGATTAAGACGCTGCCAGTCGACGATTATTTTTGTTCGAAACGAAAAAAGAAATACTTGTGAACAAGCCACATCTCCTATTTTATAATGTATAGTATATGTGAATAAAGATGTACCCATATTTAATCACTTCGATAAATAATCCTACCGACCGCTGCAATGATGACAAACACACGTCCGCGCGTGGTCCGCCTTAGCTTTTCGAATAAATTAATGATATAAATTATGTATAATTACTTATCAAAAATCTATCCTAATAGAAATCTAGATCTACATATTACCTATCTTTAACAATAAATCACAAGTTGACTTTAATAGTAGGTATATAGAATATTTCGATCATAAATTCTAAAGCGTATCATTTTGAAATAATATTTTTATCGTGAAAAGTTTCTGCTATTATGTTTTCAGCTTAATAGAAATCTAGGTAGGAACCTGAAGTAATATACTTATAAAAATAGGAGATGTGGCTTTTTCAGAAGTATTTCTTTTTTCGTTTCGAAAAAGAGCAATCAGCGACTGGCAGCCTCTTAATTTTAGATTATTTACAAGAATAATTATAATTATACCTAATACCATATACCAATACCTTAAATGGTTTATGCTAATATTTAAATTAAGTACCAGTTAGTATTCTTATAGGCGGCGGTGGGCTTGCAACCTGTCACGTATGGAATGCTTACTACTGCAAAATGTAGGCGTGTGCCAAATATAATGTGTGGACATGCTTCTGACTATCCCCTCTAGACATCATCAAGGATCTAAGCGCCTGGAGATTTGAGATATCTACCGTACTTGGGGATTACAGTCGTGATCCTATTTTTTTAAAATATATTTTATCCAGTCGTAAGCACCACGAAATCGCGAGTTCTAATTTCAACCTTATTCCAAAGATGGTAGGTCAGAAAGATGCAAACGCACATGCTTATGAAGATTAGGACCTACCTCCCATGAAGATCTTGATCAGTGTAGAGCATGGAGCATCAACTAGCATCGTCAGAACATAAGCTACAATAGCTGCCAGCGTAAAATCAGACAGGGACACGTACAACTGAAAATAAATAAACAATAATTTATAAGTTTAATTTAACGCCATCTAGTCCTAAATTTGCAAAGCTTGGTATTGGTTTATAACTTAACTTTATTTTTGTAAATGCTAAGGTAGGTACTTAAAATAATACATTTTGACACCTTAAGGGCTTCACACACAGCAGCTATAATTTAAAGATGTACATTATAGCATCTCATTACATCTTTCCATAGGACCCCACACGACAGCCATAATATACATTTTTACATCTTCGTGTCAGAGCGACATGATTATTTTTTTCGATACATCCTAATACATATCTCAATACATTTCCGTATAATGGAATATAGGGAAAGATACATTACATTACCTGTTGTGTGTGTGATACATTAAGATAATTTAAAACTATATATCCCGGGATGTAATGTACATTAATATACATTATAGCTGCCGTGTGTGAAGCCCTTAATACAGATAATAATCATACCTAAGTTACTATCATGCACACTATCACAGTATTCACAAATAACTATCATACATTAACCTTTCTTTATGCTTTTAAACTGAACATGCTGAAATAAATAAATATAGTAATGTGGACTCTCACCGAGCGAAGAACACCGAAATACCCTGGTGACACATTTGAGGAGTTCACTACGAATATCAACGGATAATGCACGATATACATCCCGTAGGACAAGCGCCCTAGGACCTTGAAGCAACGCAAAGATAGCACCCAGTTTATTGGACCTGGAATAATAAAAACAATATTTAAGCTGTAGGCTTTCCATTTCAATTATAATTGTGTAAACTTATTATAAACGCCATCTAGAGGTACCAGTCAATACTACAATGATAATGAAGCAAGCCACTTTCAACTTTCAAACGTTCCAAGTTTCGCATGAGTTCAACCGCAACTAACATTAGTTCGACACAAACCCGATAGATGTCGCTTAAATAAATATCTCTCGTGTTTGATGTTTTTCAATAGGTACTATATTAATTTGGCATAATCATTACATAGTATAAAGCAGTCGCTTTCCGCTTCCCGCGTATGTATGTATGTTTGCTTATATCTTTAAAACTACACAACGGATTTTGATGCGGTTTTTTTTAATAGATAGAGTGATTCAGGAGGAAGGTTTATATGTATAATAATAATATGCTACCCGTGCGAAGCCGGGGCGGGTCGCTAGTCTAAAATATACCATCGTAGTCCAATTATTAATAAGTAAACACAAGCTACCCTATAGCCAACGGCTAGGTTAGCTGCATTTACGGTTTTTGTTCTGTACTATATGGTTTTGTTAGCCAAATAAATGAAAGAATTCTACAGTACATCATAAAAGTCTGAAAGGATAACTATCACGAGAAATCACTATGAAGCTTCTGATAAACCAGGTGAAGATGAAATGACCAAACGTCATGCATGAGGAAACCTCAGGTTTTCGATGAAAAATTTGTTTTTCATCCCACCATCTCGGAAAGAGTATTTTTGCTCTTCAATATCTGAGTGCAAAAGCCGTTTTTATTCTCTAGAGGATAAAGCAAATTGAATTTAGAACATCGTGTACACTAAGTTTGTGAATTAAAAAAAACATTAAACCTATTTACTGCTACATCTATGGTGCCGAATATATCATACAACTTTTTTTTAATTTGTTAAAAACTCAGTAAATGTTTTTTTTTTGCATTTAGTCATTTCCTCGCTGAAAAGTTACGTGTTGCACTCGAGTGCAAAGATTTTTCACCTCGTGCTCTTTTGATTCCCTCGCTAACGCTCAGGATTCTAATTTTGAATCACGAGCGCAGCGAGTGATTCAATTTTAGAATCCTTCGCTTGCTCGGTCATCAAAATTGAACACGCGGTTAAAAAGCAACTTTGCACTCTTGTATAACAAATAACTATTATCTCGCTCTGACTTTAGGATAGGTACCAACAAGTAAGATATACAAATGAAGTGTAAAGAAGTTAAAATACCTCCATAGCCCGTAGCACAAGCGAAGACAATCCATCCAATAGCCAACGCCCACGCTGGTCGCATGTAAGAGTTGACAAGGTTGTCCACCAGTTGGTTGTCCCAATCCACCTGCATTATGGGGTAGTGGAGACCAGTGATTGTGGCTAGGAGGGCGATTGCACATGCCCATAATGTCGTTGCGTGAATCTAAAAGTGAAGAATTAGAAACTTTATATATATTACAGCGTCATCTAGATGGATGTAGACGTAGAGGTAGGCCAAAGAAAAGATGGATAGACTGTGTGAAAAATGACATGGGTAAGAAAGGAGTGAGTGATGAGATGACGGCTGATAGAGGGAAATGGAAGAAGTACACATGTTGTGCCGATCCCACTTAAGTGAGATAAGGACAGGAAGATGATGATGATGATCTAGCCCCAAACAAAGCAAAGCTACTACGGAAACCAGATAACTAAAAGTATAATGACATACACGTGAACAGCGGACGAAATATCAATTTATTTTCTTACCCTGGGAATGTTCAGTTTCTGACCCTTGTATAAATGCAATAGGTATCCATAGATCATTCCTACGAAGAATGGAGACGAGCGACACAATGTGTTAACGTAGTAGTACTTTATAAAGTATACTTGATCTTCATCGGGCCGGCTGGAATTTAACAAAATAGGTACATATAAGTTTTAAGTCCTCCTTTAAATATTATTCTTGTTTGAGTCTTCATCTTGTTCGATCGACACCACGGCATTAGGGAAAGGATCATTGAAAAATATATATAGGTCCCAAGCCGTGTCTGTTGCCTGATTCTTCTTGGCTTGGTCGTGAGGAATAGGCTTCACCTAGCTCCTAAGATGTTTCAAAGTGATTTTATTGAAATAAATGATTTTTGAATTTGAACTTACATTATGACTTTTTACTATGAGTTTATACTTACGAAGGCATAACAGGACCTCCTTGGAATTCCATTATAAAATTAAAGACACTGGACCCAACCAAAGAAAGAATCAGGCCAGCTGATAGAGAAAGCCAGGCAACTCGCTTTCTCCCTCCAAGCACCCAGAATAGAAAGAGAGGCGAGATGATGTAGAGTTGCACGTCGATCGCTAGGTACCAGCTGTGGGCTAAGCACTGGAAAAATAAATAAATAAGTAATCAGAAACAAAATATAAAGCAGTTTAAGTAATAAAAATATATTATGATTTACTAGCAGACACGCGACAGAGATTGTCCTGTCCAAATTTCAATAATCGCATAGGGTAACACACGTTGCTATAACGTCTGATGTCAACATTGATGTCAATTTTTTTGCACAACAGTTCCATCTATACCAAAATCATCTCTGAAGCGTTTTTTATTATTTTGGGGATGTTTTTCGTATTTTGAAGTGGTCTATGTTTTATTCGGGCCTTATATCTACATGTACAGCAAATTACATCTTAATCCATTTTATCGTTTAGGTCTGATTGAGCACAGACTCACAAACTTTCGCATTTATAATATTCGAGACAATTCAGATGCTCTTCATCATGAGCTCCGCCCGCGACCACGCTCAACGGTAGATCGGCGATTACATAGAAGTTATCAGAATTATCTCGAATTTAGCAATACACAAGTTGAAAATGTTGAAACGTGGTAATAAACCGTATTTCTATTACAATTTACTTTAAGGGGCTGTATGTCGACGATTGCTCTTTTTCGAAACGAAAAAAGATATACTTCAGAACAAGCCACATCTCCTATTTTTATAAATATATTACTTCAGGTTCCTACCTAGATTTCTATTAAGCTGAAAACATAATAGCAGAAACTTTTCACGATAAAGATATTATTTCAAAATGATACGTTTTAGAATTTATGATCGAAATATTTTGATACCTACTATTAAAATCATCTTGTGATTTATTGTTAAAGATAGGTAATATTGTAGATCTAGATTTCTACTAGAATAGGTTTTTGATAAGTAATTATACATAATTTATATCATTAATTTATTCGAAAAGCTAAGGCGGACCACGCGCCGACGTGTGTTTGTCGTTATTGCAGTGGTCGGTAGGATTATTTATCGAAGTGATTAAAGATGGGTACATCTTTATTCACATATACTATACATTATAAAATAGGAGATGTGGCTTGTTCAGAAGTATTTCTTTTTTCGTTTCGAAAGAGAGCAATCGTCGACATACAGGGCCTTAAGTAATATTAATTTTTATATCCAAAGGCTACGAGTAGCTCCTATTTGGCACAAAGGGTCCGCATTGCCGTCCATCGTGGCAATGCCGCCAGTATCTTGAGAACGCTACCGACTGGTAACGATCAGGATCAGTTGAGCTACCTATAGACTGTTTGCAACATCGACTATGTAGTCGATGGTTTGCAACGATCTTTAGATAGCTCAATTTCATTTTGTATATTTTGAAAATACTCTGTAAATATTAGTATTAGATTTTATTTATTTATTAAAAGCCGTGTTGGCCGAGTGGGAGGTACCTCGACTTTCAATCTGAAGTTCGTGGGTTCGAATCCCGCGTGAATCAATGGATTTTTCTGTTCGAAAAAATTATATGCCCATCAAAAACACTTGCTCAAAACGGTGAAGGAAAACATCGTGAGGAAACCAGTTAGTATGCTTATGAGCAGCGATGGCTTGCAACCTGTCACATATGGAATGCTAACTACTGCAAAATGTGGGCATGTGCCAAATATAATGTTTGGACGTACCTCTGACTACCCCCACTATATATCTTCAAAGGATCTAAACATATGGAGATCTGAGAAGATGTCTACCGTACTTGGGCATTACAGTCTTGATCCTATAATAAATAAATTATATAGTTACCATTGATAAAGGATTAACCCAATTTTGAACATGCAGTAGGGTTGCCCACCAGCTCACTCTGCATCTTTCCACATGGGCCGACATAACAGTCCAATTCGGTCCATCCGAGATCCAGTTCAGCAGAGAAGCCTGTATCAGGACGTAGGCAGCCAGCAACGGGAACATTCGTAGGAGACGGTTGAGGTAGAACAAATGAAGGTTTCGCAAAAGTTTTGCTGTAACAAGAGAAACAGTTTTCACATGGTATTATCAAGGTAGAATTATAGATATAAAATAAAAGGTAAACCATTTAAGTCAGACTACTTCCGTAAAGTAACAGCGTGGGACGTGATGAAGGAGAGTAAATAAAATACGATAACTTAAGTGGCTGCCAGTCGACGATTGCTCTTTTTCGGAACGAAAAAAGTAATACTTCTGAACAAGCCACATCTCCTATTTTTATAAGTATATTACTTCAGGTTCCTACCTAGATTTCTATTAAGCTGAAAACATAATAGCAGAAACTTTTCACGATAAAAATATTATATCAAAATGATACGTTTTAGAATTTATGATCGAAATATTTTATATACCTACTATTAAAATCAACTTGTGATTTATTGTTAAAGATAGGTAATATTGTAGATCTAGATTTCTACTAGAATAGGTTTTTGATAAGTAATTATACATAATTTATATCATTAATTTATTCGAAAAGCTAAGGCGGACTACGCGCGGACGTGTGTTTGTCATCATTGCAGCGGTCGGTAGGATTATTTATCGAAGTGATTATAGATGGGTACATCTTTATTCACATATACTATACATTATAAAATAGGAGATGTGGCTTGTTCACAAGTATTTCTTTTTTCGTTTCGAACAAAAATAATCGTCGACTGGCAGCGTCTTAAGGATATAATCTAGATTAATTATGGATAGAAACACGATTTGTAAAACTTTTCTCGATAGATTTATTTTCCAAAGCTGGCTCTTCGAAAACACTAGTTTCGTTTTTAATCAAACTATGAATAATGAATAGCTAAACAGTTCAATTTTACGTACCCAAAGGGTAAAAACGGAACCCTATTACTAACACTTCGCTGTCCGTCTGTCCGTCTGTCTGTCACAGGGCTGTATCTCATGAACCATGATAGCTAGACAGTTGTTATATAATTCGTTAGATAATTATACTAGCTAAATAAGTTATGGAATGTTTTATTTAAGTTTGCTGGTTTTCATGATAATGCAGTTTATCACCGTCTTATCCGGGTAGACTCTCTCGGTACTTTTAATTATTATTCTTGTTTGAGCCTTCATCTTGTTCGATTGGCACCACACTGGAGCTCTACATATCATTAAGGAAAGGATCATTCAAAAAAAGGTAGACCTCAAGCCGTGTTTATTGCCTGATTCTTCTAGGCTTGGTCGCGTGGAATCGGCGTAGCTTCACCTAGTTCTTAAGACGTTTCAAAGTAATCCTTGTGATTTTATTGAAACAAATGATTTTTGAATTTGAATTTGAATTTGACTCAGCCCATACAAAAAACCAAATATTTCACATATCACCTTAAAAAGTCGCACAAAGCAAAAGTAGTATCGTGTAGTGTAAACTTACATCTTGACATTTTCCCAGCAGTAGTATAGATAAGTAGTAATCCACTGAGCATAAAGAATGTGTCCACTGTAATAGGACCCATTGTGATCCAAATAGCGTTCGCTGATGTTATCCACTGAAAATATTAAAAATATTTATAAACTTATACAAAAAGCCGTGTTGGCCGAGGGGGAGGTACTTCAACTTTCAATCTGAAGGTCGTAATTTCGAATCCCGGCGTGCATCAATGGATTTTTCTGTTCAAAAATGTATATGCGCATCAAAACACGTGCTCAAGGAAAACATCGTGAGGAAACCAGTTAGTATTCTTATAAGCGGCGATGGGCTTGCAACCTGTCACGTATGGAATGCTACCTACTGCAAAATGTGGGCATGTGCTAATTATAATGTTTGGACGTGCCTCTGACTACCACACTAGACATCTTCTAAGGATCTAAGCGTCTGGAGATCTAAAAGGAGGTTTACCGTACTTGGGGATTACAGTCGTGACCCTTTTTGTTATTAATATTTTTATTTAACTCACAATTCTACCTAAGTTTATTAGTATTTAGAACCTGGATGACCGAGCTTTGCTCCGTTATTCATTGCCTGAAAACAGGAATAAAACGACGTTTTCTAAAAATAAAACGTAGCTAGACCAATTTATCGCCCCCGAAACCTCCTGCATACTAAATTTCATGAAAATCGTTGGAGCCGTTTCCGATATTCAGAGGTCCAGTAGTTTTTCTATTTTTTCGGTTATAACATACAATTAATAATACAAAGTTAGGTATCCTTTTATATTAGTATAGATAAAAATCCCATTTTTAGGGTTCAAAATATACTCACTCTCACCACATCCAGAGGGTTCGCCAAGATAACAGAAACTTGGTTGACATATGTATGACCAACTATGACCCACATCATGGCAAACGACCTGACTCCATCGAGACATTCAATAGTCCCCGGTACGGCGTTATAAGTGACGAGGCGACGGGTATTTGTATAAACTGAGAATGAAAGTAGGATCTTGCTGAGGCGTTTTGCATCTGAAAGGAAATTTTTAAAATACATTGAATAGAAATGAATAGAATAGAGTAAAGTAGAGTAGAGTTGAGTAGAGTAGAGTAGACTAGACTAGAGTAGAGTAAAAATAGAGTAGATTTTCGACCACAAAATACAGACAATAACATATAGGATAAGATAAGATATACATGTGATAGAAATAAGGCATAATTTATTTGGGCATTTTAACTACATCTACAGCAAATATCAACATAATCCATTTTGTCGTTTATGCCTGATTGAGGCACAAAAATACATACAAACTCACAAACTTTCATATTTATAATATAATTTTGATTATAAACAGACAGAATAAGTGAGTTGAATCGAAAGGATAGTTCAAAAACCATAAAAACCTGCTTGCAAATCCCGATAAACTTGGAATTTTTACGATAATTCATTTCATTATCAGCACTTAAACAACATATTTAATAATCAAACAATTTCATCAATTAATTTTACCTACATATTTTAATCACCAGACTACAATAACATTATCAGAGAAATAATCAAATAAATACGAGTTCAGAATGGTCAACGGTGTGTAGGAAAATATCGTAAGGAAAACAGTTGAAGATCAAAGCGGTGATGGGCTTGTAACCTGTCACGTATGAAATGGACATGCAATTAGTGAGTATGAGCTTAATAAAATATTTGGACATGCCTCGGATTATTCACCAAGGACCCTGTGTAATTGGAAATAAGAGAAAATGTACTACTATGCTTGAGAAATACACAGGCAATAATCTTATTTTTCAGGGTTCTGCACCCAAAGGGTAAAAACGAGACCCTATTAATAAGACTTCACCGTCCGTCTGTCTGTCCGTCTGTCTGTCACGGGCTGTATCTCATAAACCGCGATAGCTAGACCGTTGAAATTTTCACAGATTATGTATGTATTTCTGTTGCTGCTATATCAACAAATACTAAAAACAGAATAAAATCAATATATAAGGGTGATTTTTTTTGCCGTTTTTATAGATAATGGCACGGAACCCTTCGTGCGCGAGTCCGACCGCACTTGGCCGGTTTGTTTAGCATAAGTAATAAAATGATTATCTTATATATATAATTCTCGTGTCACAATGTTAGTTACTTTACTCCTCCGAAACGGCTTTACCGATTTTTACCAAATTTTATATGCATATTCAGTAGGTCTGAGAATCGGCTACTATCTATTTTTCATACCCCTAAGTGATAAGGATGGCGTAAAGATCCGGAAAAACGGAAAGTGCTTTTTTCTGTGGGATTATTGACATTTGACAGGATAACGTCTGCCGGGACAGCTAGTAATTTATAAAAATAGCATCAACTATTAATTATATAATTTCGAAAATTCTTAGTCTAAAACTCATTTTTACCAGGTTATAATGCTATTTTTTTATTTTGTCCTAGCAGACCTGCGACAGACGTTGTCCTGTCCAATCCAATGCAATCGCAAAGAGAAATGCACGTTGCTATGACGACTGATGTCATATATTTTGCACACTAGCGCCATCTATACCAAAGTGATCCCTCATGCGTCTTTTTATAATGCTAGGGATGCTTATATACGGTCGTATTTTTTTAATTCAGGTAACATTCTATATCTACATTAAATTCCATCTTAATCAGTTTGGTCGTTTAGGCCTGATTGATTTTCAAACATACAAACATACTCACAAACTTTAACATTTATAATATTATTTGTATTATTAAAATGACGTGTAAATGTTTGTTTGAGCCAATCAGTGGTATGTTTCAGATAACCATAGATCTAATTAGGATAAAGAGGTTAGTGAGATCGTTAATCCGTACTCTAAGCTGATAAAATAAATATTATGAAGCCCACTTTCTCAAGGACTGATAATGGCGTCGACTAGAAAAACAATATAACGAGTAAATATCGTTTGTCCTGTTTGAAAACAAAAAAAGCCGTGTTGGCCGAGTGGAAGAAACCTCGACATTTAATCCGAAGGTCGTGTGTTGGAATCCCGAATGTGCATCAATTAATCAGCTCGATAAAACGATATGCGCATTAAGGTGACTGTTAAATTTATGACAGCTCGCATTTTTTGTACTCGGTCGTATTCTGTGGCCGCACACTAAGAATAGTGCAAACGCACACATTGAAGCTACTTCACACTTCATTTACCAAGACTAAATAACTAGTCTTGATACTTGAAAATATTTGGTGCAATAGGTATGTCATATTTGTATAGGTAGGTATGTACTTAATAATTTTATAGGTTGCACTTAACAAAAAGAAAATAAATATAGAAAAAATTTATATATATTATAAGACAGGTTACAAATCGTAAAGTGCTACTACACAGTTACTAATATTTGACTGTGCAAAAAATATTTGTTAGGTACCTACTAATAAAATACATTATGACAAAACGGTAAGTATCGTTTTTTTACAAGCTCTTATTTAACTTGCAGTTTATGTACATATTTATGTATGTATGTTTGATAAGGTGGAATCTTGCAACTTAATTTTAAGCAGTTATCCCCAATCGATTGAGCTGAAATTTTGCATACATAATATGGTGACAGCGAGTTGATCTGATGATGGAGTCAGGAGCTGTTCAACGGAACCCTTCACAAAATAGTCGAATTGAGGCAAAACTTTGCATACCTATCAATCTCAATGACAATGTAAAATTATGGTACTAGCGAGCTGGTCTGATGATGGAGGTCGGATGTAGCCATCGGAACTCCTCAACTACACAACATAACCACGTCGCGTTTGGGCTCGTTATTTTTATCTTGACGAGAACTAGAGCAGAAGACATTACAAAAGCTTGATTTAAAAAATATATTTTTAATAAAAAAACTTATTGTCATCTAAAATCGATGACGGCACCGTCAACGTTTCGAGTACCACTCACAGAAAGTTTTGAAAGTGAAATACTGATAAAATATGTAGGTAAATCAAATATGAATTTGTAAAAAGAGATGACCAACTCTTTTTAAAAATTCATATTTTCCATTGTATTTGTACTAAATGACATCACAAACCTGCAATACTTTTTAAGACCTATCCAAAGACATGAGGAGTATGCGAGAAAAAAAAACATCTGAAAATATGTATTTATTTCTACCACATTGTCGGCGTGACTAATGTATATTCATGCCAAATTACAGCTTTCCAGTACTAAGAATATCTGAGCTAAGCTGCGGACGAATGGACGAAAATGGCAAAACTATAAGGGTTTTTTGTGAACTACGAAACACTAAAGAGCACTTTCAGTATTTAGAATTAAACAATTTTTCAGGACACTTTATTTTTTTTTAACTATTTAATTATTTGCATCATGTACTTAAACTTAAGTATATGCCATTAAAAACAACTTGTAAAAATAAAAATAAAAAGCCAATTCTCGCAACGCAACTCAGTTTCTTTTTTTGTCTTTTTTTTGTTGGAACTATGCTCGTGTGTAGTAAACTTAACTTGTGAGATATTGTATAAGTAGCCTAAGATGACCAGAGATAATCTGTCGATGTCAGTCTCTCTTCCCTGTTCGCTTGTTACGGCTGGTCGTGTTCTATATCTCTCCAATAAAGAATCCATATATATCACCCAGATCGTGTATATGTATAATTTAACCAAAAACCCATCAGTTCTTCTATCGTAAAAAGTTGTGAGATTTCAATGTCAGTCTGTCTGTCTAAAAAATGGCCTGAACTGCTTCGAGAAAAGGATGGTACGACTGTGCCGCTTTTTTGCTTGACTTGGCGGGGGCACTACCGTGCCCCCAGATAAACCTTGCTTTGATAATAACAAATACCGACCTTTTTAGAAGGTTCAACATTTTTGGTTCAATGCGTATCGTATCATTCGTCAGTCATTCATCAGTCGTCAAAATTGATTAATGCTAGATTTGTTGCACACCAGCACTCGGAGTCTTTTTATAGTTTTGAGGATGTTTTTTAATTAAAAATAGCCTATTTATAAGGTAGAGGTATATTTACATCGACAGCAAATTTCAATTTCATCCGTTTAATCGTTTAGGTCTGATTGAGGTACAAACATCCAAACATACTTAACATCCGCACAAACTTTTAGATTTATAATATTAAAGGTAGATAAATAATAATTATAAATTATATTCATAATCTGAAATTTATGTAATTTTTCTAAATCCAATTATAGATAAAGTATCATTTTTTTCCATCCATGTATAAAAAAACACGCTTGGTAATATAGGGTAGATTGGGTCTAAGCGATACAGGTAAGGATCATGGTACCTTAGAACTTTCATTTCAAAACAGAAATGTATCAAATCAACATTTATATTTATTTAATAGGACTAATTAGGGACACTTCAAAAACCACAGCAAAAGACGTTGTCCAGAAAGTATTATCACTAAAATGGAAATAGGCCGGGCACATACAAAGATTACAAAATGAGAGGTGATCTAAAACAATTATGAATTGGGACCCAATACATAAAAAACGAAGAAGAGGAAGGCCTGCTATGCGATGGGATGATGACATCGTGAAAGTAGCAGGCAAAACATGGAGCAGAGCCGCTAGAGATCGGGAAAAATGGATAGAGCTGGAGGAGGCTTTTACCGCTCCTTAAGGAAAGCGGTCCTTACACATAATTTTATATACCTATGCATAGATACATATTTAAGTTAATTTTATATTGTGCAAGGAAATAAAAGGAAATAAAAATAATTTATTATTTATTATTAATTAGGGACACAACCAGGTTCACATTTTCCTGAAATTTAATATTTTTATTAAAATAACAATCAAATACGAAACATCGGCTTATTTCGATTTTGCTCCGACGCGACGTATGCAAAAAGGTAAAACCGTATACTATTATCATATTGTTTCGAAACCAAACTCGATGAAACGCATCTTCTACAAAATAAAACCATCCAACTCTTTCAACAAACCATGCATTGTACCTAACCTTCATCTGTGTGGCTTGCACTAAATTCTTCAAGGCAATATATTATACAAATGTTATCATTAGTTTTGCATGTCCAGTATTTTACCCCGGTATACCATTATGTAAGACCTCCTCTAAATTCGAAGAAAAATGTGACGTGGACGTGCTTCCCCGAGCGCGTCTGAGCGCTAACTGACGTGCCGACTTGAGGTGAATGTGAGTTTTGTATGGAAAAAATGTATGGAGAAGTTTTATTGCATTTTATATTGTTCATAAATGAAAAAGTAAATTATTTGAAAACAAGATAATGCCACGCGGTATAGAGAAATATAAAATCTACAATTTCGTATTATTTTCAAATAAAAATATGCTGTGGGTCTAAAGATATTGGTACCTAACCAGACCCCATTTTTCGACATTTTCAGCGGTTCTTGCGACGGTAAAAACGTATTTTTTTGAAAATGTTGTATAGAACTGGCCAGTTTTTATTATCTACTATTAAAGATGAATATATTATCAGTAATTTTGTATCATTATATCCTCACAACTGTGATTCCTGGTTTTTAAATCGGTACCTGAAAATCATTGAAATACGTGTGTGGGTGTGAGCCGGGCCTTAACACGTGCTTATAACGGCGAAGGAAAACATCGTGAGGAAACCTACTAACTGTATTCTTGTAAGCGGCGATAGGCTTCCAAACTGTCACGTGTGGCATGATAAGATTATTTGTTTGAACCTGCTCGAACCCCTTTAGATATCTTTGAGAATCTGAGTGCCTGGAGATCTGAGAGGATTGACAAAAAAATAGCGCCACCTGCCAGCGGAATTAAGAATCATTGGTTTACCTCTCAAACCCCGAGCGGTCGCATGAGACCGCGAAAAGTACCTATAATAACGTAGTAACATCAAATGAAACTAGATGGCGCTAAAATGCGAAAATCACGTTTGTTGTATGGGAGCCACCCTAAAATATTTATTTTATTCTGTTTTTAGTATTTGTTGTTAGAGCAGCAATAGAAATACATAATCTGTGAAAATTTCAACTGTCTAGCTATAATGGTTCTTGAGATACAGCCCTGTGACAGACAGACAGACAGACGGACAGCGAAGTCTTAGTAATAGGGTCCCGTTTTACCCTTTGGGTACGGAACCCTAAAAAAAAGACCCCAAGCCGTGTTTTTTGCCTGATTCTTCTAGGCTTGGTCGCGATGAATCAGCGTAGCTTCATCTAGTTCCTAAGACGTTTTAAAGTGATCCTTGTGATTTTATTAAAGTAAATGATTTTTGAATTTAACATAGATACATTGCAAGTTAAATAAAAGTTAGTATTAAACATGCAGAAAATAACTCAACATTTTTGGAGATTGATATTCGGCGAGTTGTAAAAATAACATAAAAAGAACTTACCTTTTTCTAATATCACAGTTTGATAGACATCGTATCCGGTGCTCAGAAGAACCAAACACACCAAAAATGAGAAAACCGCACTGGAAAAGAGAAACGCAAATAAAAGTATGTAAAAACAATAAATAACGAAATTATTAAAATAAAAAAGTCCGAGGCCCGTGTTCTGAAATTGGGCGCAAGCAATCGATACTCAAGTAAATAAATTCTTAGAAAAGCCGTGTTGACCGAGTGGGAGGTACCTTGACTTTCATCTCGAAGGTCGTGGGTTCGAATCCCAGGGTGCATCAATAGATATTTTGTTAGAAAAATTGATATCATCAAAACACGTCGAAGGAAAACATCTTGAGGAAACCAGTTATTATTCTTATAAGCGGCGATGAGCTTGCAACCTGTATTGTATGGAATGCTAACTACCTACTGCAAAATGTGGGCATGCGCCAAATATAATATTTGGATGTGCCTCTGACAACCCCCTTAAGACAACTTCAAAGAAGCGCCTAAGCGCCTTGCGATCTAAGAGGATGTCTACCGTACTTTGGGGATTACAGTCGAGATCCTATTTTTTTTTTAGATTCTTTGATGGAAAACATCGTGTATCGTCGTATAAGCAGTGACTTTTTTACGACATTGGTGTCGACATGTCTTATGACAATGTTATAAATATTTTTTAACAGAAAACTTATTCATACTTATAATTGAACTACGGAAGGGAGTAGTCTTAGCGATAGATTACTATTAAATAGTTCTGGCGTTTGTTGCGGGGGGAAATGTACACACAAGTGCAGTTCCGCACACTTACATGCAAAAACAAAACTGCCAACTGACTGTAATGATGACGTTAACACTTAAACAATCCAACAATATTGTAATAATTCGTGTACAGATGACTCACACATTGACACGTTTTATAAAATGTGTATGTCCACTTGAGCTTGTACTTTGACAGAGGAGACCGCGGCGAATGGCTACTCCCTTCCGTAGGAAGCCCGTGTTGCTCTAAGGTATACGTACATAAAAACATAATCTGCGGGCACCCATCGCTTATCACTGGGCAGTCGAGAGAACGCGTCATCATACTCCAATCCTATTTCAGTGAGGTTGAAGAGCATCTCGCTTATAGCTTGTTGTGTTGAACAAGCTTTAGGTACACAGACGGCAAGGAGAAGCGATACATTTGCGAGTGGGTTATTTGTTGCAACTCTGAAACAAGATAAAGCATTATAATGGGCTATTTGACAATATTTTGAAACCCATTCTAGATTATTCAGTAGTGACTTTGGAACCCATAATAAAATATTATTTTCAATTCTGTTAAGTAAATTAAAAATGTAAATTAAATATTGACAATATAAATAACCCGCAAAAACGCTTCTTTAGCAAATGGCGTCGCACTGGTCACTGTGACGTCACATCATGCTTGTCAACAGCGATGACATATTGACAAGCATGTTACGTCATCGTCGATTCGACTTATCCTGACCGTTTTGTGTCACGTGACTGGCGTTTAAAAATATTACTCAATAACGCTTTATGAAGGCATAATTTACATAGATTACTATCAACAACACTTTTTTTTTCATACTGTCTAATAACCTATCATTATAAAATCATAAAATCCATGTTATGGCCCTTATTTTAGGCGAAAGGGCGCCATAATTAAAAAAAAACAGTCTGTCACTAACACATTAAGACTTGAAGAAGTTAGGGCTGTAGAGCGTGCCAAAAAAATGGACATACGCTCGAAAACATTACCCTCCTCTTATTTTAGTGTTCTTTGTAGTTGGATAAAAATATGCATTTAATTGTTGGACGTTAAAGGCGCATTTGCACTAGGGGACATGTTTTGGAACATGTTGCCCGACATGTTGAGGGCACGTAGATGCCGCAGAAATCGCGCGATTTGCCGCGCGACCTAGCCCGAGACGTAGAATGACGCGTAACAAATGTCTCCTAGTGCAATTGCGGCATTATCGTCACGTTTATAGCCATTTTTTTTACAATACTTATAGTTATCGATATGGCGAGCGCCGAGCTAGACGACTGAATTAACAAGTATCGATAAGCGGCTTAAGGTATCTACCGACTGCAACTCAGCTCAGCTCAGCTTGATATCAAAAGAGGGTAGTCGAAAGTACGCCGAAAGTAGAAAGTAAATAAATAAATAAATAAATACTGGTGGACATTTTACACATCGCCATCCAGCCCCAAACTAAGCAAAGCTTGTACTATGGGAACTAGATAACTGATAGAATACTTATATACGTTTTTTTTTTTTTTTGTAAATACATACTTATGATACATACTACACTCCCAGACACAGAACAAAGATCTATGTTCATCACACAAATATTTGCTCTGGATGGGGATCGAACCCACAACCTACAGCGCTGAAGGCAGAGTTACTACCAACTGAGCTGTGAGGCATTTGGCACGTGCCTTTTTAAGAAGTTGGCATTCCATACAAGTTGGAAGCATACGAATATACATCCTAATCCTATCCTTATAATATTACTAGCGACCCGCCCCGGCTTCGCACGGGTAGCATGTTATTATATAAACCTTCCTCCTGAATCACTCTATCTATTAAAAAAAACCGCATCAAAATCCGTTGTGTAGTTTTAAAGATATTAGCAAACATACATACATACAGACGCGGGAAGCGGAAAGCGACTTTGCTTTATACTATGTAGTGATAGTGATAAATGTGAAAGTTTGTGAGTTTGTATGTATGTTTGTTCCTCGATCAGGCCTAAACGACACTACTTTAAAATATTAAAATCATCCCCAAAACGATAAAAAAACTGGTGTGCAACAAATCTGACATCACAGCCTATAAACATTCAGTATTTTCTATTCGATTATTGAAATTTGACAGGACAACGTCTGTCACGGGTCGGCTAGTAATATTATAAATGTGAAAGTTTGTGAGGATGTTTGTATGTTTAAAAATGAATACGGATTATGCTGAAATTTGCTGTTGTAGATGTTGATATAATGCCCGAATAAAATATAGGGGGTTGTAATCCGAAAAAAAATCCCAAAATTATAAACAAATGCAAAAGGGTTGATTTCGATATAGATGGCGCTGGTGTGCAAAAAAATCTAACATCAGTTTTGACTACACAGCACAGGACAAACCCTCGTATTCAAGAACGACACTATGAGAACACGCACCCACAGTGGACGAAATCTTTTTTCATAAAAATCACTTTATCTGTTGAATACGAGGGTTAGTCTGTCACGGGTCGGCTAGTACTACATAATAATAAAGTTATAGGTACAAAACCTCAGTCTTGGCAAGGGATTACCGACGTACCAGAATAAGTTAGTCATCCTGTTGATTGCGATTTTTAGATCCGTTTTGATTAAACATATTCTACTAGGAAATACATTTTGAAGATAAAAATCTACATGATGTGGTTGTGACGTCATAGAGATCGCCATGACATCTATATTATATATTGTTTTGAATAATTATGTACAAAGTGCCATGTTTAGAATATTTTACCTTCAAACCTAAGCATTGAAAAAGCAATGTACAATCCGAAAGTTGATGAGGATGTTTGTTTGTTTGTGGCTCAATCAATTACGATCGAACGGATTACGATGAAATTTGCTGTAGATGTAGATATAATGCTCGATTAAAACATATTGTGGTTTATAATCCGAAAATCATTCCCAAAATGATAAAAAAACGCAAATAATGATTTTGGTATAGATAGCGCTGGTGTGCAAAAAATCTAACGTGAGTTTTGACTACACATGACAGGACAAAGTCTGTAACGGGTTGGCTAGTAATTTTATAAAACACTAGCTGTACCCTGCGCGCGTTGCTACGCCACCAACTCAGAAACCTTCGTGGGCTCATGATCACCTGGGCTTTGCTAAAGATCATCACATGATCAAATGCATAGTTTACAATTCTATAAAGGACATACAGACAAACATTCATTTTTATATAATATATAGAATAGTTCTTCGAGCGGTACAGCGTTCGTAAAAAGTACGTTATTGATTGCGCCTTAAATCAAAACATACCTTGAACTACTCTCAGGAATATATTCTACACTACCAAAAATTTGGCGGTGGCGTTTCAATTCCCACAGCATATTCTCATCAAACATATATCTGGTATCTGGAGTCAACCCTGGTATTTCCGGTAGTGTTATATTAGGCCACTCAGGAATCTCAGGGAGACTGGGTAGTGTTATATTCTGTTGTAAGGCCACACGGATCATGCTGTATTTGCCTTCGATTGGCGAAGGTACAAACTCTTCGTGTATATTTAGACATTGGTAGTAGTTCCCGTAGTCAGCGAAGTTTGCATCTAATATTCCTTTTGGTGTACGGAAACTTGAGTCGATAACTGGAACAAAAATGTAGATAAATTATACTTTGAAGTCGATACGATATTCCACATAAATATATTTTTGTAACCTGCTTTCATTTTTTATCAACAGTGATATAAGGCTTCTTAGTATCTGATATTCATTTTATTTGTATACCTACAATTTTGGTTAAAGAGTCAGCATGAATCATCCCATCGCCGCTTATATGAATACTAACTGGTTTTCTCACGATGTTTTCCTTCAAAGTTTTGAACACATGTTTTTGATGCGCATATAAATTTTTCGAAATCCTTAATTGATTCATCAATGCACGCTGGGATTCGAACCCATGACCTTCAGATTGAAAGTCGAGGTACCTCCAACTTGGCCAACACAGCTAAAATCATACGGTTACGGTTTATCGTTAGGTATCATGTATGTATTTACAAAAAAAAAGTAAAGTATTATATCAGTAATCTAGTTCTCATAGTACAAGCTTTGCTTGATAGCGCTGTGTGATAATGTCCACCAATATTTATTATTATTATTATTTCAAAACTTACATCTGTACATCAATAACGTATTATTATTCGCCATATAAGTGAGCTGTTGCGAACACAATTCTTCGTCCACTGCATCATCATAAAGATTCTGATCGAAAACTTTTTTATGATCGGGTGTCACTATATCCACATAGGCACTAACACATCCCAAAATAAGGGTATAAAATAGAAATTTCAACTTCATTTTTCACAACTCTCCCTGTAACGATTTAAAGTGTGATTGAGTCATAAACCAATTTATTTCTGTGATTTTTATAATCTTATCCGCTATCAGAAAAAACACGATAATTTTACTTTAAATGTATGATTAAATCTGGTACGACTATGATTAGTTGTATGATTAGGAGAAAAATATAATGACACGATTTGATTATCATGTTTTGTAAAAATGTTACTTGGTCCTTCGTAGGTAATGAAGAGGATATTGGTTCTGGTTTTCCCATTCGCCTGCCATCAGTTATCTTCAAAATGTGTTGATATTTTTTGCAAAATTGATAAAAATGTCTAGCAATTTTATTGAACTAATTTGCAATCTTTGTTGGTGACTAGCTGATTAAACTAAAAAACAACTTTTCGAACAAAAGAAACAATCCAAAAACCAACCAAGTGCGTGTCGAACTGCGCACAACGGGTTTCGTACCATTATCTATAAACTTAAATATTTATTTTTTTCTGTTTTTAGTATTTGTGTTAATAGCGGTAGGTAACAGAAATAAAATCTGTTAAAATGTCAACTGTCTAGCTATCACGGTTCATGAGATGCAGCCTTGTGACAGACAGACAGACGGACAGCGAATTCTTAGTAATAGGGTCCCGTTTTTACCCTTTGTGTACGGAACCCTAAAAATGATCCGATAAAATGTGTCGAAAAATTATTAAATTAAAGTGTGGTATAGTAGATATTTGTAATTTTTTCAGTTATTGGAAACGCTTATTTTTTATTATAAGTGTATTAAAATGAAACCACACTTGAAATAAAGTTAGTTCGGTTATAATAATGATACCTACCAAATTATTTAAGTAGTTTAAGTAGTAGGTACCTTACTTTCTTCTAACTTACAAGGTTTAATTACCTCCTACTTGGTGATAATGCAAACGAAATCAATGGACAAAATAAAGCTGGGCATTCACTTATAAATAAAAAAAACATAAAAATAACAGTCCCAATGCAATAACACGGAATTGAAGATTTTGTCCTGTCCTGTGTAGTCAAAACGAATGTCAGTTTTTTGCACACCAGCGCCATCTATACAAAAATCATCCCTTTTGCGTTTTTTA
The DNA here is from genome assembly GCA_912999785.1 of Hydriomena furcata. Classification (NCBI taxonomy): domain Eukaryota; kingdom Metazoa; phylum Arthropoda; class Insecta; order Lepidoptera; family Geometridae; genus Hydriomena; species Hydriomena furcata. Next base: position 12,557,786 of record OU538829.1, read on the forward strand.
CCATTTCGGAAACATTTTTCTGATTAAAAACCACCTTATGTTTTATTCGGACATTATATCTACGAGTACTAAGCTCTACATATCATTAAGGAAAGGATCATTTAAAAAAATATAGACAACAAGCCGTGTTATTTCATTCTTCTGACTTAATCTCGAGGAACAGGCGTAGCTTCACCTAGCTCCTAAGACGTTTCAAAGTGATCCTTGAAATAACTGCCTTTAAATTTGAATTTGATACTTCGCGCCCGTCGTCACCACCGCGCTAGGCTCGCAGTGTGGAGTTGCTACTCCACACTACTGCTACTCTTATGTCGGAGTTGCACTAGCGTGTGGCTAGTGCAACTCCGACATAAGAGTAACTATCCTCCTGAATAGCCAGCTTTACCGCTGCGGCCCGCAACCCTCTCACAGAGATAACACAAACGGTCGCAAAGAGATCCGCCATCGATAAGCGCCTGCGAACAATTAACAATAAGACATTATACTCAGGAATAATGCTGCCGATAATTACGGCCCGATTTGCTCGCTGAATTATTGGATGACGCGGGAGCTACCGTGTTTTGCTATTTTTAATTAGGTAGGTTCTTTGCTTGTTGATGTTTTGAACCTGGTGCAGTACTACAATCTCTAAAGTAAGACTAAATCTGTATTATTTTAAGAGCGAAAGTGACAACCCTAGGCGAACACGTATGGCGTTGTCACTTTCGCACCGCTAGTAGTTAGTCTTACTTTAGAGATTGTATTACGGCCCCTGCTTGCTTATTTCGTAAAAATCATCTATAGACATAACCATGATCATCAAGTTACAAATACATATTATACAAATTATTTATTTCTTGTAAAAGGTAGAAGGTACAAAAAATATCGGTTCTTGAGCTCTGTCTCCTGGTAGCATTATAAAAAGATTTGTTACAGAAGGCAAGTTAAGATTTATATAAATATAACGGTGTCTGTATTGTTTAAAATACACTGTGACTTAGAGTTTTGAATTGGGTAGAACGGAGCTTATGTTTGGCTTGAACTGGTAATAATAATCTTGGGTAGAAAAAATGTGGGTTGAATGGGGAAGCACTCAATTTTAGAGAATACCGATTTTCTAGTAAATATTAAAGAATCTTTTTACTTATGGTACCTATCTACTTAAACTGGTATTAGAAGCGTAGGTAAAGGTGCCTAAACTGCATAAACAGTGTTATGGCATTCAGTACCAATAATATTAGTAATATCATAGTAACATTATAATCATAGTTTTTACAAAATAGCCCTGTTCATGAGGTTCGAAAGGTTATTTTAAAATGTCAGGCGCTAACGTTCCTATTAATATAAATATAGAAATAAATAAATAAATATTTTAGGACATTATTATACAGCAACATCTAGCCCCAAACTAAGCAAACCAAACCCATAGTACCTACAAAGGTACTATGGGTGCTGGATAACTGATATTTACTTATATAGGTAAGTACGTTTTTTTGTAAATATATACTTATTATACATATTTACACCCAGACACAGACGAACACCTACGTTCATCTCACAAATGTTTGTCTTGTATAACCTACAGAGTTACTACCAACTGAGCTGTGAGACCAGTAGAATCGATAAAATTGATTTGTTTCAATTCACTACGAGCTCACTAAAATTATCTCAGAATAAATTTTATTATGAATTGGAAATGTAGGTCTTCGATGCCTCAAGCTATATACCGTCTAGACATAAATATTCGCAATTGAAAAACGAAGGCAGCTAAATTTAACCAAATTATGAAAGATCGCGTGAACCAATAAAATACGGGAGTCATTCAAAGTATCCCCTTGGGTGATAGGGAATGGTAACGTAACCAGCGTTTAGATGACTCTGAGCTACTGTATGAAAAGGGTCATTGGTAAACAGCTAGCTTACTATTGCTAAGGTGAAATAAAATAAATCTCAGTCAAAGTAAATTTCAATCGTAAAGACGGATATTAGGCTCTCCAATTAATGGAATCGTGTGGTCACTATGTATGGGCGTCGCGACAGACCATCTCAAACAAAAAAACACCGGCCAAGTGCGAGTCGGACTCTCACACGAAGGGTTCCATACCATTATCTATAAAAAAAACGGCAAAAAATTTAAATATTTATTTTATTCTGTTTAATACATAATCTGTAAAAAAATTAACTGTGACAGACAGACAGACGGACAGCAAAGTCTTAGTAATAGAGTCCCGTTTTTACCCTTTGGGTACGGAACCCTAAAAACCAAGTCTTGCAACTCAGTTCAGTCCCTACTTTAGGGTCCTTCTGTCTTACGTTATTACGTAATTAACTAATCTAACAAAATTTTATAGTGACCATATCAATATGAAAAATCTTTTATGTTCTAGATAAATAAATTGACTTGGCTATCGCATGAAAACACAATATATCTCACAAGTAATATATATTATATTAAATTAGATTGTTTAGTTGATTTAAATGGTAGTTCTGGTAATCAATTTGCGTAGGTCGTAATGAAAAGTAAATAATAAAAATATAACATCAAAATGATTGCTAAATAAAATTCTGTAGGCGTACATGCGACGCAAGCACGCATAATAACTGACATTATTGATTCGTTTAGCTAACTAGCCGACCTGTGACAGACTTTTTTTGTCCAAATCTCAATAATCACATAGAAAATAAAAAGCAAACTAAGGCAACTTCGAATTTTTTCCTTATAAACCATGTACTGATAAAATAAATCATGAATTTTGGTAGAATGCGTATCATTCATTAGTCAAAACTGCGTTGCTATGACAACAAAATGTTTTTAGTCTGTGATATCAGATTAGCTTGCACACCAGCGCCATCTATACTAAAATCATCCTATTTGCGTTATTTTATCATTTAGGGGTTTTTTTCGGATTCTAAGTACCCTATGTTTTATTCAGATTTTTTACTACAGCAAATTACAACTTAATCCGTTTTGTAGAGGCCTGATTGAGGCACAAACATACACACAAACTCACAAACTTTCACATTTATATTATTAGGATAATGGAAAGACAGGCTATCTTTGACAGGACTGTGTCAGATCCTGCATCGAAGCAGGCAATCAGAATCGAAACGAAATGGGAGTTTGATATGCAAAGTTAGAAGCGTTTATTCGAATTGGCCGTTTCAAATCGATACTAAGTTGAAAGTGGTTCAGAAAGCTGTGATTTGCTGATTTGTTTACGAGATCTTTTATTATGGCTGTATTGCCCTTGCACACTTAGAGCTAGTAAATGTTAATCGTCAAACGAGCAAAAGAGAAATATCATAGAGAGCACCTGCACTAAATCTAAGCTGCATCTTAACGATACTAAATTTATTTTTTAGCTCAATATGTAAATAAATTTTCTGTTAAAGAATATTTTTCAATGACAAGCTTTTTAGCATCAGCGTGCTATCACCTGTCACATCATATAAAATTGTCATCGAAATCTCATTTTTTTTTTTTGAAAATTCTACTTTCTACTTATCTACTAATATTATAAATGCGAAAGTTGGGAGTGGTTGTGTGTGTTTGTTACTATTTCAAGCAAAAACTACAGAACGGATTTAGATGAAACTTTACTGTAATATAGCTTATACATCAGAATAACACATAGGCTACTTTTTATCCAGGTACCACAAGTGCGAAGCCAGGGCGAGCAGCTAATCGTATATATAGCATTCCTATTGAGGGGTAATACCAAAATCTTCATTTCAAAAACTTCCACATTTATAATATTACTAACGCTTGCCCTGGCTTCGCACGGGTGGTATCTAGGTAAAAAGTAGCCTATGTTTTACTCTGATATATAAGCTATAACACTGTGCAGTTTCATTTTAATCCGTTCTGTAGTTTTTGCGTGAAAGAGTAACAAACACACACAAACATTACAAACTTTTGCATTTATATTATTATAGTAGCCTATTACTGTGAATATAATTTATATCTTACTGAGACTTTGAATTCTTCCTAAGCAGGTTATCACGCCTACACGTCGGAGGTCGCCCAAACACGCTTTATACCCTTTTCAACTGAAAGCCGACTTTGAACCTCTCTAATCTGCCCAAATCTCCGCCGAAAAGACAACGCGACATGGATCAGTCGTTTTAATTTTATTTTTAAGTCTTCAAAGGCATATGTCTCAATTTTATGACAGATTCAGTGGTCCACATCTTGTGGTTTACATATGAGATGATGTCCAACAGGTACGAGTATTGTAAATTGATTATTGAGGCTTTCATTTGGGATTTTATTCGGTAACGTAATATAATCGGGGAATTAGTGATGTTGGCATCTAAATTGCTCGTTCAAGTTGGGGTCTAATCGTGTGACGCGCTTTATTCTCAGATAGTCTTGGTACATGCACGATAGGACGGAAATAGATCAACTATTCCTATCGCGCATGTAGGTAACAAATTATGATGTTTGACTTAAGGGGCTCCCAGTCGACGATTGCTCTTTTACGAAACGAAAAAAGAAATACTTCTGAACAAGCCACATCTCCTATTTTTATAAGTATATTACTTCAGGTTCCTACCTAGATTTCTATTAAGCTGAAAACATAATCCCACCAAAAACATTCTGTAAAAAACTAGCCAAGTCTCGATGGAGCTGCTTGTTTATCTCTAAAAAGTAATGAAATCTAGACAAAGTCGTGTCAAGTCTGAGGTTCTTTACTGCGATTTCTTTATTATTATAGAATGTTGTGTGACTTGGCCGTTGAACATTCTTTATACGTTAGTGGGTACAAGTCAATTTTGTTTACACGTAATGTTATATCTGTTGTTTGTTATGCAAGATAATAGCCAATACAGGTATTGGTAATTGGACGCTAGTGTCTTAGTTTAGGCTGTTGTTGATCGTGCAACACATGCATTCAGCATTGACAATGCTGACTTCTGCTGTCTTCTTTTTGGAGCGTCAAATCGACCACCGATCTAACATAAAATAGACGTATTTTGACGGCCAAGTCACATAACATTCTATAATAATAAAGAAATCGCAGTAAAGAACCTCAGACTTGACACGACTTTGTCTAGATTTCATTACTTTTTAGAGATAAACAAGCAGCTCCATCGAGACTTGGCTAGTTTTTTACAGAATGTTTTTGGTGGGATTATGTTTTCAGCTTAATAGAAATCTAGGTAGGAACCTGAAGTAATATACTTATAAAAATAGGAGATGTGGCTTGTTCAGAAGTATTTCTTTTTTCGTTTCGTAAAAGAGCAATCGTCGACTGGGAGCCCCTTAAGTCAAACATCATAATTTGTTACCTACATGCGCGATAGGAATAGTTGATCTATTTCCGTCCTATCGTGCATGTACCAAGACTATCTGAGAATAAAGCGCGTCACACGATTAGACCCCAACTTGAACGAGCAATTTAGATGCCAACATCACTAATTCCCCGATTATATTACGTTACCGAATAAAATCCCAAATGAAAGCCTCAATAATCAATTTACAATACTCGTACCTGTTGGACATCATCTCATATGTAAACCACAAGATGTGGACCACTGAATCTGTCATAAAATTGAGACATATGCCTTTGAAGACTTAAAAATAAAATTAAAACGACTGATCCATGTCGCGTTGTCTTTTCGGCGGAGATTTGGGCAGATTAGAGAGGTTCAAAGTCGGCTTTCAGTTGAAAAGGGTATAAAGCGTGTTTGGGCGACCTCCGACGTGTAGGCGTGATAACCTGCTTAGGAAGAATTCAAAGTCTCAGTAAGATATAAATTATATTCACAGTAATAGGCTACTATAATAATATAAATGCAAAAGTTTGTAATGTTTGTGTGTGTTTGTTACTCTTTCACGCAAAAACTACAGAACGGATTAAAATGAAACTGCACAGTGTTATAGCTTATATATCAGAGTAAAACATAGGCTACTTTTTACCTAGATACCACCCGTGCGAAGCCAGGGCAAGCGTTAGTAATATTATAAATGTGGAAGTTTTTGAAATGAAGATTTTGGTATTACCCCTCAATAGGAATGCTATATATACGATTAGCTGCTCGCCCTGGCTTCGCACTTGTGGTACCTGGATAAAAAGTAGCCTATGTGTTATTCTGATGTATAAGCTATATTACAGTAAAGTTTCATCTAAATCCGTTCTGTAGTTTTTGCTTGAAATAGTAACAAACACACACAACCACTCCCAACTTTCGCATTTATAATATTAGTAGATAAGTAGAAAGTAGAATTTTCAAAAAAAAAAAATGAGATTTCGATGACAATTTTATATGATGTGACAGGTGATAGCACGCTGATGCTAAAAAGCTTGTCATTGAAAAATATTCTTTAACAGAAAATTTATTTACATATTGAGCAACATTCTATAATAATAAAGAAATCGCAGTAAAGAACCTCAGACTTGACACGACTTTGTCTAGATTTCATTACTTTTTAGAGATAAACAAGCAGCTCCATCGAGACTTGGCTAGTTTTTTACAGAATGTTTTTGGTGGGATTTCACTTCTTTTTGTAGAAACGTGGGCTTATTGATTTATTTTATTAGATTTTCTTATTTGACACAGTTTTTTTTTTCTTTTTATGAGTTGTTTTTTTATTATAAAAACAAATCGTAAGCGCGTTTAAAATACAGTCAGCGCCATCTAGCGACGTGTGCGCTGGTATCACCGCCACTCTTAGTCCAATGCATTATATTTTTATCAAATTTTGAGCGAAATTAATATTTTAGTTTATTTAATTTGTTAATTTGTTTATTCAATTTGTGTAATGTTCGATTAGAATAAAGTTAATCGTTCAACTATTTCTTCTTGTAAACTTGTGAGTATAAAAGCCAGTCTAGTCTTATCCAGAGTTTTCCTTTAATTTTATTGCGTACTAGCAGTCCGCCCCGGCGTCGCACGGATGTAATAATGATAAAGGTAATTTTTTTACACCTTGGGTAACATTATCGAATTTTTCATAAGGATCCCTAATAGTGAGATGTATGGTACTACATACTTTTTTGTAGATATTGATGTTCTCTTTAAAACTGTAGTACATCATTTTGCTCTATTGTCAACAATTACAGCAGCGTACGCGATATAAGGATTTTTTTGTTTTTTTTTTACACGTTGGGTTACATTATCGAAGTTTTCATAAGGATCCCTAATAGTGAGATGTATGGTATTACATACTTTTTTGTAGATATTGATGTTCTCTTTAAAACTGTAGTACATCATTTTGCTCTATTGTCAACAATTACAGCAGTGTACGCGATATAAGGATTTTTTTGGTTTTTTTTTTACACGTTGGGTTACATTATCGAAGTTTTCATACGGATCCCTAATAGTTAGACATATAGTATTGCATATTTTTTTGTAGATATTGATGTCGTCTTTAAAACTATAGTACATTACTTTGCTCTATTGTCAATAATTTCCGCAGCAAACGCAATATAAGGATTTTTTTTTAATTTTTTCACACTTTGGATTACATTATCGATGTTTTCATACGGATACCTAATATTTTTGAAAATATACTATAGCCTATGTTCATCAGGGATAATGTAGGATTCTAATGGTGAAAGAATTTTTCAAATCGGTCCAGTAGTTGAATATTTTTTGTAAAGGCGGTATGTCGATCTCTAATAGTTTGGTTAGGCTCTTGTGTTTTCTTATCAGGGTCACCAGGTACTCCAGATCTTCGATTATTCTAGTTTTTATGGTTTTCCCTTTATGTGGCCATTAAACCCTAACTCTGTACCAAATTTCAGCTCTCTGAGTTTATGGGAAGTACTAGTTCTATTCTGATGATCATGAGTGAGTGAGTGAGTGAGTGAGTGAGTGAGTGAGTGAGTGTCTGTCTAAAATGCGAAACTTTGCTTTCGCTTAACTTCGTAACTAAATGACCTATAGACTTGAAATTTTGGATTTTAAGTACGTGATTATGGCTTACTGGATGACGAAAATTTCAGCGTTCTGGTCTTATCCAGAGGTTCTCAAATAGGGGCCTGAAAATGCGGCGAAATGGTTCCAGTAAAGGATGGTACGGCAGTGTTTGCTTCGCGCTCGACTTGGCGGGGGCACTGCCGTGCCCCCAAATAGCAGAAACTTTTCACGATTCAATATTAATTCAAATCACAATTATACACAATAACAATTAATTCAAAAACGAATATTATTTCAAAATGATACGTTTTAGAATTTATGATCGAAATATTTCATATACCTACTATTAAAATCAACTTGTGATTTATGGGTAAAGATAGGTAATATGTAGATCTAGATTTCTATTAGAATAGATTTTTGATAAGTAATTATACATAATTTATATCATTAATTTATTCGAAAAGCTAAGGCGGACCACGCGCCGACGTGTGTTTGTCGTCATTGCAGCGGTCGGTAGGATTATTTATCAAAGTGATTAAAGATGGGTACATCTTTATTCATTATACATTATAAAATAGGAGATGTGGCTTGTTCACAAGTATTTCTTTTTTCGTTTCGAACAAAAATAATCGTCGACTGGGAGCGCCTTAACTGTGACGTGTCGATTCTGAGCGTGTCGTAATAGTGGGCGAAGTACTAATAAAACATACCTTTAAATAATTTACTAGCCGACCCGTGACAGTATTTGTCCTGTCAAATTTCAATAATCGAATAGAAAAGACTGACACCCGTATTCATGAACGACACTAAGATAACGCACAGTAGGCTCCGACCCACAGTGGACAAAATCTTGTTTTATAAACAACACTTGAGTGTTTTGCGACACTTTACAACACACTACCGTGTGCCTCTAGCTAAAAGCTACGCTACAGACACACGGTAGTGTGCGCATAGTCAAAGTGTCAAACCATGAAGTGATGTTTATAAAAGAAGATTTTGTCCACTGTGGGTCGGATCCTACTGTGCGTTCTCTTACCCTCGTATTCAAGAACGACACTATGAGAACACGCACCCACAGTGGACGAAATATTTTTTCATAAAAATCACTTTATGTGTTGTGCGACACTGCATAGTGTGACTAGAGGCACATTGTCGTGTGCCTCTAGCCAAAGTTGAGCTCTAAAGGCACACGGTAGCGTGCGCCATAGTGCCGCTCAACACATAAAGTGATATTTCACTTTCAAAACTTTCGTGAGTTGTACTACACATTATTACAAGATCTCTAGATTAATCGAAACATTGTCGGTGTCCTCATTGACAATTTATCATTTACGTGACATAAAGTGATGTTTATGAAAAAAGATTTCGTCCACTGAGGGTGCGTGTTCTCATAGTGTCGTTCTTGAATATGAGAGTCAGTGTCGTTCATGAATGCGGGTGTAATTGTTGTTAGTCAGTGATGTTAGATTTGTTGCACACCAGAATATATATCTATACCAAAATCATCTCTTTTGCGTTTTGTTATCATTTTCGGGATGAAAAATTGGTAAAGATTTTAGAAATTGTAGAAATACAGATAGGGAGCAATTAGCGAACTGACCGTCTGGAGATCTGAAAGACATTAGGTACCTATATCGGGATGAACAGTCGTGATCCAAGTTTTTTTTATGAATTACTCGAGTGTTTTAGTATTCATATTCTTTGGATAGTTAGACTGCTATTCTGAGTCTAATCTTTGTTAATTATTAGGCCGTTATTCCTTGATGTCGCCGCTGATGAAGTATATGGTAAGTGTCCACCTAACTCTGCCTTCTGCGCTGTAGGTTGTGGGTTCGATCCCCACCCAGGTCAAACATTTGTGTGATGAACATAGATGTTTGTTCTGTGTCTGGGTGTTAATATGTATAATAAGTATGTATATACAAAAAAAAAGTATTTAAGTATTCTATCAGTTATCTGGTTCCCATAGTACAAGCTTTGCTTAGTTTGGGGCTAGATGGCGCTGTGTGCAAAGTCCGCCAGTATTTATTTAATTATTAAGGATGAGTTTCCATCCACTCGGAGCTGTGGAGCTATTTTGTAAAAACATGATTATCATGTTATGATATTCATACCAATATTTATTGGTACATAATATCATGGCCATAATACCTACACTTTTATGCTGGTTAGGCACCTATACCTATATACGCTTCGTGTATTAACAGTGAATAGTTACTATGAAATGTGTACAGATTAGGTTTTCTCTAACATTAGGTATTGCATAGCCCTGTTGTACACGCACAGCTTCGCACAGTCCCGACTGGGCGATGGTGTGCGGTGCGGACCAAACACAGCGCTCGAAATTTTCAAACTCGAATATTTAAGCGCTGTTATTGGTCTTCTCCGTGCAGCTTAGCATAGCTCTGCACAGCTCCACGTAGGTTGAAACTCATCCTAAAGGCAGTATTCACTAAGGTATTTCTCAACAGCGGCGATGGGCTTGCAACCTGTCACGTATGGAATGCTAACTACTGCAAAATGTGGGCATGTGCCAAATATAATGTTTGAACTACCCCCACTAGACATCTTCAAAGGATCTAAGCGTCTGGAGATCTGAGAGGATGTCTACCGTACTTGGGGATTACAGTCGTGATCCTATTAATTTATTTTTATTTTTTTTATTTCTCAACAGCGTCCAAAACGTTTCTCTACGAAACAATTTCCAATGCAAAATGCTGTTTAAAACCGCTCTAGACCTGCTCCCGGCATTACGCGTTCATTTGCATGTATGCAGCACCCACTTCATTTGGTCGTCTTCCGGCCCTGAGGCGACAGACATTCCCGCACGCCAGTTTATATCGAACCTTGAAATGAATTTGGGTAACAAAAAGCACGCTCAAGGAACTTATGGTATACTAGCTGCTCGCCCCGGCTTCGCACTGGTGATACCTGAAAAAAAAGTATATGCCTATGTGTTATTTTGATGTATAAGTTATATTACTGTGAAGTTTCATTTTAATCCGTTCAGTAGTTTTTGCGTGAAAGAGTAAAAATCACACACAACCACCAAACTTTCGCATTTATAATATTAGTAGGATTACAGAGCTTAATATTTTTGCAGTGAGGTTTGTTTGGAGGTAGATTATTGAAAACTAGCCGACCCGTGACAGACTTTGTACTGTCCAAATTTCAATAATCGCATAGAAAAAAGCACTTTCATGAAACTTCAATTTTTTTCCCCTATAAAATAAATAACGAATTTTGGTAGAATGAGTATCATTAATTATAGTGAAAACTGCATTGCTATGTATGACGACTAAATATTTTTAGTCTGTGATGTCAGATTTGTTGCACACCAGCGCAAGACCAGGTACAAGAGCTTTATTTAAAAAAGTGTCAAGGAAGTAAGTGATTGCACTGAACCCTAAAATTAAATTGGCTAACAAAAGTTAAGGAAATTACAGCTACATTGTAAGTAATTTTGCTGGATTGTATTGTATTAGTATGCGAGTCGGACTCTTGCACAAGGGTTCCGTACCATTATCTATAAACACGTTTGCTGTATGGGTGCCCCACTTAAATATTTATTTTATTCTGTTTTTAGTATTTGTTGATATAGTGGCAACAGAAATACATCATCTGTGAAAATTTAATCTGTCTAGCTATCACGGTTCATGAGATACAGCCCTGTGACAGATAGACGGACAGACGGACAGACGGACAGCGAAGTCTAGTAATAGGGTCTCGTTTTTATCGATTGGGTACGGAACCCTAAAAATTACTACAAAAGCAAAGACATGACGTGACACAAACACGTTGGTAAGCGTTTGTACCAACCGAACCCTAAAATTAAAGAGTAGGTAGAAGAAAGAAATACATTGTAATACTACTATACGAATGATGGTAGTGCGTGTGTTCGAGTCCCGGTCGTGCACCAATTAATGTCAATTTGAAAAATTGACGCAAAACTGCAAAGAAAAGCACTGAGAGGTAACCAGTTACTTTTTTTTAAAGTGGCGATGGGCAAAAAGTTTGCATGTTTTAAATGTAATATGAGACGTGCCTCTGACTACCTCTTTAGGATCATAAGATCTGAGAGAATGTCTACCATGTTTGGGAATTATACAGTTCGTGAGGCAATTTTTTGTATATATTTTAAGTATCTAATCGTTCAGCATTAGCTTTACCTAACGTGTATTTGTGTAGAGAGTCTGAGCACAAATTCGTATTTATTTCAAAAAAATCAAAAGGATCACTTATGTCTTAGGAGTTAGGTGAAGCTACGCCTGTTTCTTGCAACTAAGCCTAGAAGAATCAGGCAACAAACACGGCAGGTAGATTCAGACTATTTAATATTTCACCATAAAAAAACAACAACCAATTCGGTGGGCCGTTCTTGTAAATGACGATTTAACATTTAAATTTGAACCCCGGGCGATGGTCCAAACTGGTCCATTCCCTCTAATTGTTGTCGGCGCAAATTATAAATTACTTATGGAGACCGTGGGCTACGGAGATTTTTCATAGCTTGTGTTTATGAATGTGTAGGTTTAGAAAAAGGTTAGGTGGGAGTTAGGTCGAGGCCTGCGCACTGGATTTAAAATGTAGAGAACTTAGAGGATTTAAAATGTATCTTTTATTTCGCAGAACTACGCTGCGATGCTCCGGGGATGATCACCGAGCATTGAAACATGTACCTTATTTCAATTACATAACTATTACATTCGATTGATACATTATAAATCCGTTGCGCTCCCGTCCGCCACTCTACTGTTAACTTATCCTGATATTTTAAGTCGTTGCCTATATTTTTATTGTCTCACATATAACTGGTATTATTTTCATTGCAATTGTATTTGATTGAGCGCGCTTTGAAATGTAATAGGTGCTAAAACATGGCATTGGGCATATTTTTAACTATTGTTAAAAATATGCCCAATTTTTAACTATTGTTTTTGCAAGTCAGTCAATATGCGTAGGAATATAATTTAGCTTTTTGCTTTTCATAGTAACTGTCAAATTTAATTCTGACTGTTACGTCCCGTCTCGTCAAGATTTATAAAAAGGAACTTACCCTCGTATTCAAGAACGACACTATGAGAACACGCACCCACAGTGGACGAAATCTTTTTTCATAAAAATCACTTTATGTGTTGTGCGACACTGCATAGTGTGACTAGAGGCACATTGTTGTGTGCCTCTAGCCAAAGTTGAGCTCTAAAGGCACACGGTAGCGTGCGCCATAGTGCCGCTCAACACATAAAGTGATGTTTATGAAAAAAGATTTCGTCCACTGTGGGTGCGTGTTCTCATAGTGTCGTTCTTGAATACGAGGGTTACACCCGTACTCATGAACTACACTATGAGAACGCACAGTAGGCTCCGACCCACAGTGGACACAATCTTATTTCATAAACATCATTTGAGGGTTGTGACATGCGCACACTACCGTGTGCCTGTAGTGTGCCTATTATCCTAGCCGCCTTAGGCTAGAGGCACACGGTAGTATGTTGTAAAGTGTCGCACAACACACAAGTATTATGCCCACACTACCGTGTGCCTCTATCCTAGCCTTTGGCTAGAGGCACACGGTAGTGTGTTGTAAAGTGTCGCACAACACTCAAGTGATGTTAATGAATAAAGATTTTGTCCACTGTCGGAGCCTACAGTGCGTTCTCATAGTGTCGTTTTTGAATACGAGGGTTACACTACTGTGTTTTACCAACTTACATTCAGCCGAAATTGAGTAGAAAATCTATCGCGTGATGGGATTAATCGGATTACTGTCCGTTACTTGTCCGATCTGACGACGCATCCATAGATTAAATAATATGAGCATCCTATGCAATGACTGAGGTTCCGTATTTTACTTATTTAATATTATTCATTATAATAATACTTCTAAGAAACTACTACTAATCAAAAAACAAAGGCAATACCTATTTGTATGTAGTCTGTGGTACAAAATAAGCGCGAAAAGTACTGTCTGCACTAGAAAGATTTCACTACTTTAAAGCCGTTGTTCCTCTGATTTAACACGTATATCAAAAATAATAATTACGCTGTAAAAATAAAAAAACAAAACTGACTTCAACTTTTGTTAAAAATAAAGTATTAAGTATTTATAGATTGGCCTCACAGCTCAGTTGGTAGTAACTCTGCCTTATGCGCTGGAGGTTATGAGTTCGACCCCACCCAGAATAAACATTTGTGTGATGAACATAGATGCTTGTTTTGTGTCTGTGTGTAAATTTGTATATAAGTATGTATTTACAAAAAAGTATTTATGTATTCTATCCGTGATCTAGTTCGCATAGAACAAGCGCTTAGGTTTGGGCATGATAGCGCTTTGTATATCTACCATTTATTTATTTAGTTCAAACGAACTTACTTGGTAAATCTTGTAATTTACGAGTATATTTTTTGCCCTATAGCAGTGACATAAAAACGATTGTATCCATTGAAATAAGAAGGATCGTTCAATCCTCGTATAAACTAGGTAGATTTATTTCGTCCATACAAAGGCACAATACATTCGTGAAATCACTACCGGTAAGTCACGGGGGCCGAACGATTGAGACCACGCCCCCCGGTCCCGCCTCTCAACCGATTCTTGTGATTTACTTTTATTCTCATCATCTATTGATACAATTTATGAATGGAATATTGTGATATATTCCTACAGGATTGATAGCGAGAGTTTTGTTAGCAAGCTTTCTTTAACTCATTTTTCTTAGCAGATAGTCTGTCCTACGCTTTTTATGCTGCTTAGGCACCTATACCGACTCTTTTAATACAATACCTACGCAGAAGGTATTATGGTATTTAGTACCAATAGATATTGGTATGAATATCATAACATGATAATGTTTTTACAAAATAGCATTACAAATTTTGCGCAGTTGCACTAATGAATATTATATGCAAATTTTTGATTAATTATGTTACATTATTAAAATAATTATAATAGGGATCTCCAATTTTTTAAATAAGTTATGGCTAATGTAGCTTTTGATAAATAAAATTAATGTTATTTTTAAAAACAAAAATATAAATTATGCCTCTTTATTACTACCTACCTAGTGCAGATGTTTATAACATAGCTGGCAGAGAAACAATAAACTCTTTTGATAGCTCAAGAACTGTATAGGTATTTTCTAAATATTCTGTAATATAAAGATTACATACATCGATGTTGTGTTTTCTTCAATGTAATCGTTTTTTCTCATTAACCGCAAAACATACAGTTTTGTTTTTATGAAAAAATAATTTAAGGATTTTATTTAAATAAATTATAGACAGAAACACGATTAGTAAAACTTTTCTCGATATATTTATTTTCCAAAGTTGGCTCTTCCTAAATACTAATTTATTTTTTACTCAAAACTATGAATAACTAAACAGTTCATTTTATAATCATACCTACATAAATAATGCGTAATAGATAATGCGGTTTTATCACTTTTTCCGTCTGATCCGAATAGACATACAAAAAAAACAAAAAGGCGATCAGAATTCTCGAGGAAGTCTAAGGAAAGAGTAGTCAAATACACATTCAAACCTTATGTTCCTCATACCCACTTTTGCAGTAGTTATCATTCCATAAATCAAATTAAACCCGTATCTAGTCTTTAAGCAAACGTGCGCGTTTAAGTCTTTGCCTCGCAAAAGACTACATACTTTTTCATACAAATTTAGCAGCTAAACAAAGAGCTAGTATAATTTTAAAAGTCACTTTGATAAAACTAATGCATGTGGGATTGCGGTTACGGGCAGGTGTGTTCAGGTCGTCGACATTACTGGTACTTACCATGTGTCCCGAAAATGCAATCAAAAATCAACTCTGTCTAACAACGAATAGAGATACTAATACATTGGCGAGAATGAACCAGCTTCAGTGTTGGTTCGATATGTGGACACAGAATAAACAACAGTTAGTATGACTTGTTCGGTATAATTACACTGTAAACTTGTTTCATTGATAAAGTGAATTCGGGAAATTATTAATCAACAAAATACTTCGATGACAATATTTTGATTGAGCACCGTCTTCGGTTGTTGGATAATTATTATAAGTTTTTTAAAAAATATATGGAATATGCCATAACGTTTAGAAAAATCGATACCGGTTTCAAAGTAATACAGTGATTTTATGACACTGATTTCAATCAATCAAATGAAAAAACCAGTCAAGTGCGAGTCGGACATTATCTATAAAAAAACCCTTGAACTCTTTGAGTAAGGAACCCTAACCAGGTAGTTACATTAAAGCCAAAGGTACAGAATTATTTTTTTTTATTTAAAAACACAAAACATTCTAAAGAATGACGGCATTTGCAAAATACACATTTTAGATCCAAGTAGGTAGGTAATCTTTTCAGGGTTCCGTACCCAAAGGGTAAAAACGGGGCCCTATTACTAAAACTTCGCTGTCCGTCTGTCCGTCTGTCTGTCACAGGGCTCTATCTCAAAAACCGTGATAGCTAGATAATTGATTTTTTTACAGATGATGTATTTCTGTTACCGCTATACAAAAAATACTAAAAACAGAATAAAATAAATATTGAAGTGTGGCTCCCATACAACTCTCCGCTCTCTCCCTCCCTTTTTTGCCATTTTTATAGATACGGATTTTTATGGTACGGAACCCTTCGTGCGCGAGTCCGACTCGCACTTGACCGGTTTTTTTTTACTCTTACGTGGTTTTTAGTAAAAAAACCGACGATGTTACGTGGCTATTAACGTAAATATAAAACCACATAATTTGCAGTTTAGTTACTTTTTGTAAATTTAAGTTATCAGATTTCAGCAAGTATTTTTAGATAATTAAACATAATATAATAATAACATTGCTGACGTAAGTAGTAATGAAAAAAAAAACACTTTTGTAAGAAAAGATACTGATATGATAATTAAATGACGAACAACGAGTGAATAAAATTAGGTATTAATTAATCTATAAAAACACAAAAAAATAGTAGGATGTTTATAAGGTGAGGTCAATATTTTCAAATAGATTTGTATAAAACAACCAAACAATACTTGTTTATGTATTAGTTAGTTATATTAAATAGGCAGCAGAACACACCAATGCTAATTAAAGTAGATAAATGAATATTTTATTGGTGGCAGGCATGTAACCTGGGAGTCTACGCGCTAACCTAAAACGAAATTTCGTGACAATATTCTTTCCAAAACTACATCATTTCGACTATAGTTCAAACGATGAAACGACCATACTTACACGACAAATATTGATGTTCGTTATTCTACTTACAAACTAATTCAAACAGTCAAAACGATGTAATTTTGAAACGAATATTGTCACGAATATCGTTTTCAAATCCCGAGTAGACCCCTATTACGTATGAAATGCTAAACAATGTATTTATTATATGCCAAATGTAATGTTAAGATGTATCAATAATATGCATATTTTAAATGTATACTTTGAAATATATTATACCTTAAAGTCTTATCAATCAAAAGTAATTAAGTATTAAAATACTTTGAATTTCCTAAAATAATTTTAACAAAGTATTCCTCCATCTATCTCTTTCATAACCAAAATAAAAAATTCTACCTCTAAAAGACAAAATAAAAGCGTAGGTATATTCCAAGAGTATTGTCGAAATTCAAAATTTCAATCAAAATACTTGAAGTTGCTTAAAATAATTAAAAAAGAAGTAGTGAATCTATCTCTTGCCTACATAATGTCTAATTCTACCCCTCAAAGATCGAATAAAAACGAAGGTATATGACAAGTCTTGTCAAAATTAAAAAAAAAACAAAATCAGAATCTAAATACTTGAAGTTTCATAAAATAATTAAAAAAAAAGTAATAAATAAAAGTCTATCTCTTTTAAAGACAATGTCCAATTCTACCCCTTAAAATAAATTTATTTCAAAGACATAATGTCCAATTCCACCCATCAAAGATCCAATAAAAAACGCATTAGACAAGGCCCTAAAAGCTGCAGGTTGGCATCAGGTGCGCGTGCGCCGCGAGCTTCTATCGAAGTGCGGATGACGGGCGGCGCGCGCTCAGCAGGTGCCGCCTTTGGAGGGGAGCACCTTACTCCATCGTCTTACAACACTACCATTACCACACCTGTGGACTCTATGTATAAACAAATAAGCTTGGTTATTGAACAGCAAGTATACGAAACAAAGTTGTAGGGCTTTACTCCTCTCCTTTTTATCGAACAAAAAATGAACTGTAAACGCGATCACGGCCGCCACTAAGGTCAATGTTAGCGCTTCCTTCAGTACACTCTCAGAGAGAAACGCGCGCGCATCCCTAGCGTGAACTACTGAAAGTATTGTACTGGCCGGTATTACACGAACTATAAAAAAAAAATATGGTTCTAATTTCAAATCACGTGTGCCAGCGGCGAAATCTTGTTTCTTTTTAATCGGGTATTCCAATTTTAAATTTGTAAGTAGTGTTATGGACAAAGTCGATCTTTGATTAGTATTTTTGTGAGTGGACTTGCAGACAGAGTTGTGACTTTTTGAAAATGGAAACTCTAGTTTTGATACCTCAGGAGCTGAGCCTGGCTCTGAGACCTGGTGGTGCTAGGGGGAAAGAGGCTTCAGTCAGCGTCTGGTCATCTATAGAGATCCCGAGGGGGACAGCTCTGTATCCCTTCCAAGGCACTATCAGAATTGATAAGCTTCACGTGTATAGCTACGTACCGGATCATGACGTAAGTGCGATTTTTATAATTTTCTATAAATATTCTTAATGTGTGTATCCTAGCTTTTGATAGCAAACTTTCTGTAGTAATGAAAAATTCTTATTTTATCTATCATAGTTCATAAAAAATACTTACATCTGAACTTTGTATACATCCTGTTATTAAATTCATTTTATATACAAATTTAATAAGATGATGGGAGAGTGTCTTTCTTTATATTTATTATGATGGTGGTTATTATAAAAATTATGTTACCTATATATAGCCATTTTTCTCTAAATATATAGGTCGTTTCACCAGACCTATTATTACGAGACTATGTATTAATTTTGATGCTGTTTTAAAAATGTCTAGCAGTTACCAAATCAACTTCATTTTATCGATTATATTAATATAATAATAAGTTACTTATTATTGTTTTATCGTATTATAATATGATATAAGAAAACTAATGCAATATAACGTGTTAATATGTTAAATAAGTATATATTTACAACAAAAAATACGTATCTAAGTATTTTATCAGTTATCTGGTTACCATAGTACAAGCTTTGCTTAGTTTGGGTCTAGATGGCGCTGTGTGAAATGTCCACCAATATTTATTTATTTTACATGACACATATGACAGAGATATCTTATGCTGTATAAAAACAACCACAACGTCATCTCTAAAAAAAACGTATTCGTACATAATAAAATACAATTACTTATGTAAATTATGTAACATCTATTGTTTCTACTGTGAACTGAGAAGCATCAAGTTATTCGCATGATCTTTCCATAGGTCATAATAAATCTTTATGAACAATATTATGCATATTATTAAACGCTTGATGAATTTTAATAATGTTTCATGAATAAAATAATTATGGGAATAATTGGAAGTACAAATAAAAAGGTATTGAAACAAATGAACCTACGTCAGAAGTTTGGCGTGTGAATTAAATCATAATAATTGTATTGTTTTTATTATTATAATAAGATTATGAATATTCAGTGTACATAAAAATGATTAGGCACTAACAACAAAATGATCACGATTGTCGTTTTAAAATTGCAAATGTCTTTAAATGTTTAGTTTTTTTGATAAATCACTATTTGCATTTAGCTGTGCTAATTAAAAACGTAATTGTTTTTCTGAAATGCGACGTCAAAATAGTTGTTTTAAACAGTTTTTATTGTTCTCCAAATCAAATTAAGTTATTAAACATCATAATTGATATAGCTCAGTTGGTAGCTCTGCCTTCAGCGCTGTAGGTTGTGGGTTTGATACCCACCCAGGGAAAAAAAATTGTGTGATGAATATCGATGTTTGTTCTGTGTCAAGGTGTATGTATCATAAGTATTTACAAAAATAAAGTATATAAGTAATCTATTTACTTAATTATTAGTTTAGTCTTTTTAACCATTGTAGTCTGTTTATATAGAGATGGATTAAGCTTTCCCGTGAATTAATTCTTATTATATAAAATTCTCGTGTCAGTGTTTGTAACCAAACTCCTCTGTAACCTGGCAATTTTTATAAAAAAAATTGAGTATATTTAGTAGGTCTGAGAATAGGTCGTAGGATATTTTTTATACCCCTGAGTGATAAGGGTGGCGTAAAGTTTGGGAAAAACTAAAAGTGCTTTTTTCTGTGGGGTTATTGAAATTTGACAGCACAACGTCTGTTGGGAAAGGTAGTAAGCCTTATATCATCCTTTCAGCATATCGACATTTCAAATAAATGGTACGTATTCACGGTGCTAACAATCAAAAGATAAATATGCTATAGAACTCTGGAGATAGGCTTGAAAACTGTCATGCATGGAAGGCATGATATGTGGGCAAGTAGCAAAATGTAAGGTTTGAACGTGCCTCTGACTACCTCCATTTAGAATCTTGAATGCCTACATGAGAATAATATTCTTGAATTTTGCGTAGAACTTTTTAGTCACTTATAAGTATTATTTTGCGCTGAGTTTTAATGTATTACGTCTTAGACTAAATTAATATTTACTTCACCGTTTTCATTTGCAAATCTTCAATTAAAAAAGTCTATTGGAAAAACACAACCAGGGTAACTAACGTCATTTGAAACAAAAGTCGAAGTAGCTTCTATAAGTTCAACAAGGTACCAGTACTAAACACGAGCAAAACAATAACCCAATCATTACCATAACCCTACCACTCTCTATTCACTCCATTTATTTTTTTATAAAAAAAAACTTTAAACAAACAAAGCATAGAAATATTCAATCGGCACAAACCGCAATCAAGGTTCTGTTAGAACCAATACCACCACAGATAAAGCAAATACTCACTATGACTTTGCCACAGACTTTGTTACAGTTAGTATACCTAAACCACAGATAATTTGATAGTTACAGCACCGTCCCTCACGTACCCAATCGGTTGCCAACAAGATGATGGTTCTTATAACAATCAAACAAAAACTGCATCATAACTAAAACCACATAATTTCGCCTTACAGCGTTATGCTTTACGTGCCTCGGGTGAAAGAGGTGTTTAGTAAAATGTATCAAATCTCGTTTGGTGAAAACAACTGAGATCTTAATAAAGAATTGAAATGTACTAAGATGACAGAATAGAAGCTACTAACCCGTGTATCTACTTTATTTATAACTAGCCGACCCGTGACAGACTTTGTCCTGCCTCAATTTCAATAATATGGTATGGGTATGTTTTAAGGGAAGAAAATCATGTAACGAGAAGAATGATTGGAATGAATGTGGATGGATGTAGACGTAGAGGTAGGCCAAAGAAAAGATGGATGGACTGTATGAAAGATGACATTGGTAAGAAAGGAGTGAGTGATGAGATGACGGCTGATAGAAGGAAATGGAAGAAGTACACATGTTGTGCCGATCCCACTTTAGTAGGATAAGGACAGGAAGAATAAGAAGATGAATTGGAATGGGAAAAGGACAAGAGAATGATGAAATGATTATGATAAAAGTACATAATAAACATTATACTAAATATAATTTAAATAGTATCGATTTTTAACGAGATTCAACGAGATCCGTGACAGACGTTGTCCTGTCAAATTTCAATAATTGAATAGATTAGAATGAATATTTTTAGTCTGTGATGTCAGATTTGTTGCACACCAGCGCTATCTATATCAAAACATCCCTTTTGCGTTTTTTTGTCATCTTGGGGATTTTTTTCATACTTTAAAGTAGTCTATGTTTAGTGCACTACAGCCAATTTCATTTTAATCCGTTTCGTCGTTTAGGCCTGATTAAGGCACAAACATACATACAAACTCACAAACTGTCACATTTATAATATTATTAGGATGGTAACTAATTTGTTAAAGCGATTTATGACTTTAAAACATATGATACAAGCACTGACCCAAATATCTGTTAATTAGAGAATACGTTGAATTATCTCACGTTTATAATGAAAAAAGCTTTACTACTTAACGAGCCAAAATATTTCTTTTTACTGGCATCAAATAAAATTATAAATTACTAACGGATATCGCAATCTACTTACGCCAGTTTTAAGCAGAGCTTAATGGACTTCTTTCCAATAATTATTTCACAAAATATCGCCCGAGGTGCCTCCAAACCGGAAGAGATCACATTTGAGTTTAGATCAGGTGTTGTACACAAACACTTTCACCATGATTGGACTGGTTCGAGTGCAGTTGGGTGAGCTTGTTGTATTAATAGTCGTTTCTATGTTTTGATCTAATAAAATAATAAAAATAGGATCACGACTGTAATCCCCAAGTACGGTAGACATCCTCTCAGATCTCCAGATCCGCTTAGATCCTTCGAAGATGTCTAGAGGAGGTAGTTTTGCAGTTGTTAGCATTCCACACGTAACAGGTTGCAAGCCCATCGCCGCTTATAAGAATACTAACTAGTTTCTAACGATGTTTTCCTTCGCCGTTATAAATAAGCACGTGTTAATGGCGATAAATTTTTCGAACCGAAAAATCTATTGTGCACGGCCGGGATTTGAACCAACGACCTTCGGATTTAACGTCGAGCACGGCTTGTGTTTTGATCTAATAAATTCATTTATTTTCTGTTTCTTATATCACTTTAGACTGTGTAACAGACAATAATGTAATCCCACCAAAAACAATTTAATGTAAAATACTAGCTTCCACCAGCAGCTTCGCCCACGTGGTATCTGGGTAATAGTAGCCTATGTGTTATTCTGATGTATAAGCTATATTACTGTAAAGTTTCATCTTAATCCGTTCTGTAGTTTTTGCGTGAAAGAGTAACAAACAAACACACACACACCCACTCACAAACTTTCGCATTTATAATATTAGTAGGAAGGATAGTCAAGACGAGACCATATAGCTCGCACTGTCAAAAAGTTATCACACCTCATGTAGAGCCAAGCTTCTAACTCTACACGCCCTAACCTAACAAGCCTTAACTTCACACACCCAGTTTTTATTAATGTTGCAAATTATATTATCCACACGATAACATCGTATTATATCTTTTTACCTGATGATCCTGATGATTTGAATTTTTTTGCTATTGTGTCGAAATTAGTCCAAAGTTGGACTCATTCCAATTGTATTTATGTCGGACTAAGATAGTTCCTTCATCGAATTAAAAAAAAAACGAATATATTCTTTCTTGACTTGATTTTCGGTTCTTCGGTTCTTCGGTTTTCTTTTAAGTTTTTAAAACATTATTCTACAAAGGGAGCATTATTTTATACAAAGCAAACTTAAAACCAATGAATAAACAAATAAGTAGGTACTAATTAGTTGATGTCCATTGCAATTAGAACCTGGTAAGGAAACCTGAATATGGCAGACAGAGGAGCAAGATTAGAATTAAAATATTCAAAAACAGTGTAGCTATTTGATTTGTGTAAGCCATTGTGTAGGTAATTAATTTACCTTCGTTAGATGATCATTGAGTTTAGTTTTGCTTGTGGTGCAAGTTATATTCGTCGGGTGAAGAAATTTATAAATAAACTAGCTGATCCGTGCCCGCTTCGCTGTGCGTAAGACATTTCTAATACCATCGTTGACTTTTTTGTAGACGTTTTTAAGGTGTACAATACTGTAGTACATTATTTTTATATATCTCGTGGGGTTCAGCCAGCATTTGAAAAATGTGTTTATTTACGACATCACATTAGAAACCTCTAAAATTATCAGTGTTTCTCTACTATATTATGCATGTATTATACATATAAACCTTCCTCTTGAATCACTCTATTTATTAAAAAAAACCGCATCAGAATCCGTTTTGTAGTTTTAAAGATATAAGCTAACATACATACATACATACATACATATTACATACAGACGCGGGAAGCGGAAAGCGACTTTGCTTTATACTATGTAGTGATGAGACGAAAAAAACAACTTAACAAATGGATCACGACTAATCCCCAAGTACGGTTTACATTTTCTCAAAACTCAAAGCGCTCAGATCCTTGAATCCCTAAAGGCAAGTCCAAAATCGCAAAAAATTTTTTTTTAAATAATACTTTAAAGTTATTTAAGAAAATAGATGAAAATCAGACCAACACACCCTTATCTCCGCTTTAAATTAAACAGAATATAAAACAGATCTTCTCACAAATTACAGGAAAACCTATAATAATTTTATGGTCTTTAAGTAACATGGTAAACCTTATAACTTTGTGCGTACGTACTTACGTACTCATACATGAAAACATGGTTTATCTACAATGTTCGTTGGTTTTTTCATCGGTACCCACACGCGAGTTCAACTTGCACCTGACCGGTTTTTATTTGCAACTAGCTGACCAGTGCCCGCTTCGCTGGTCGACAGATAGTTTCACATCTGGTATTCCCATCTTCAAAATAAATTATAGCCTATATGTTGCCGAGGACTAATAGCTACATAACAAAAAAGTTTCATCAAAATCCGTCCAGTGGTTTTTGCGTGAAAGCCAGACAACAGACAGACAGACAAAAATATCAAAATGTAATTTTTTGGCTTGTGTTACTTGTATGAAGTCCCCTAGGAGTATTTTTTTTAGTTTCTATTCAATGTACAGAATTGAACTCTTCTACAGTTTTATTATATGTATAGATTATCATAAGCTTAAATTAACGCTCTCAGTTTATACCTTACACCATTCAAACAAGTAGCTTTTTGTGGCTTTCGACGCACGCGCCGCTCCGTTCATTACTAGCTTACTTTTGTTCCGTACAAGAACGTAATCACGATTGTTTCTCGTTTTGACAGTGGCTATTTATTATTTTATATGCGTTTATTGGAGCGTAAAACTTGTTAATTATAGAAATTGAGTTCTAAATGATGTGTAGATATGATTTGTGTTGGTAATTTGGGGTCGGCACAGGGTTGCTGGCTTATTTCCTAAAAATCTATCATAATCATTATTATGGCTTTCAATGCAGTTTAGGTACCTATACATTATATTTATACCCTACATTGATTCTATAATATTTATTATTTATTTATTTATTTATTATATTTTGTTTTTTAAATTAATACAATCACTGTTACCAAGACAAGATCAAAATTTTCAAAAAAAATTAAGTCAAGTCAATATTATTTTTTTAATGGTCAATTATTTACACCAACGCACAATTCATTCTACCTACGCAAGGGAAATAAATACGGATATTTAAATGGCTAATTTTTAGGCGGAATAGTGACCCCGATTCACTGTACTTTGCACGCCATGTTGTTTACGACATAGTATTTTTTCGTAAATATTTAATTAATAAAAAGGGTTTAATCAAAATATATTTTTTCCTTATGATCTTACAACAAACATAGAATTTTATTTGATTAAGACACAAAGCTATGAGTTCGTACAAACTTATAGTTCACTTTCATCGCTTCCGTCAAATAACAATGACACCCATAACCATTCAAGTGCACACAATGTCGGAAAAAAGCGCGCGTGTGACGCAATGTATCGCAACGGGTGAAACATCTAATTATCTCATAAATAATGGGTAAACTTTCGCTTTTGTGTTGGAACAATGCTTACTCTCTTCTATTCTTAAAGTTTTTACCCGCACGGGGTTTGTGACCGCGGGTTATGAGTTGAGCTTGGTTTTCCGCGTTCTTGTCTTATTCATGACCAAGGTACATGTGAGCTAATACTTCTACTATCTACTTTTGATCTAATGAAGATATTAGAATCAACTTGGATGAATCGGCGCTTGTATGTTTGTGTGTTTGTTTGAGCATAACTGTCGAACCACGGATCACTAAACTGGCCTCTGGCTTTTATTTGTGTGATGAACATAGATGTTTGTTCTGTGTCTGGGTGTTTATATGTATAATAAGTAGGTATGTATTTACAAAAAAAAAGTATATAAGTATTCTATCGGTTATCTGGTTCCCATAGTACAAGCGTTGCTTAGTTTGGGGCTAGATGGTGTTGTGTTTAAAGTCCGCCAATATTTACTTATTTATTTATCATTGGTTCGACAGTTATCAACAACGATCAATAATCTGCATGAAGTTTGGAAGTTTATACAATTACAATTTTCTGGTAGGTAAGTAGATCTTGAGGGGCTTAGTTGTTGTATTTGAAGGTAGTTTAAGTGTTTAATTATAAAGTCTAGGCTAAAAACCCTTAGTTACATTGATGTCTCGACGACATCAGGCATTTATGACGTCAATTTTTCAAAGGACCATTTTAAAGCAGCAGGGCTTGCAACCTGTCACGTATGGAATGCTAACTACTGCATAATGTGGGCATGTGCCAAATATAATGTTTGGACGTGCCTCTGACTACCCCCACTAGACATCTTCAAAGGATCTAAGCGCCTGGAGGTCTGAGAGGATGTCTACCCTTGGGGATTACAGTCGTGATCCTATTTTTTTATTTATCAAAAGCTACATTACAATTATTATTATCATAGTCCATATTTATTTGCAAACAAAATCATCCACAAGAAAGGGGTTTTGTAATTGTTGTCTACTGTTCATAAACAAATTATTTCTTTTATGCCCGTGCTAGGAATGCTGATTAGTTCTTGAACGCGCGCTTAAAGTACTATAATCACTTCCATTACTCTTAAACATACCACCCAAAACCGGACAGCTTTTTCTCATAAACCCTTTATCATCAGCAGCTGAAAAGGTGCATTGTCATTGATGGATTTACGTTCACTTTACGTTCATTTAAATGTCTTCATGATGTTTTATGGGTCATGCATTCATGAAACTTTTTGTTTCCTCTCATTGAGGGTCCTTTGATCAGGGGCATAGATGTCGGGCGCTATGGTTGAAGCTGATTGGCTGCGAACTTTCTATTGAAACTATTGTGCACCTAGATTAGTCTAAACATAATATGAATTATAATAGTAAATAATAATGTTTTCTAAGTTATTATGAAGGCATAATATACCTTATATTATGCCAAATGTAGTGTTGGGTAGCCATTAGACATCTTTAAGGATCTGGAAATCTGGAAAGGCCTCTGGAAGGATCTGGAAGGCCTGGAAATCTGAGAGGATGTATATCTTACCTAGAGATTAGAGTTGTGATTCTATTGCATTGCATATTATTTAGTGTTGACCTCATGACTTATATTTTCTTATATAAACTGTGTCAATCCTTATGTCTATTTTAAGCGTTGTCTCTTCGTTGCTTTGAACTAAATACACAATTACATCGTTACCATTAAAATTATAATTATTTGCAATTTAAACATCAAACTTACATAATGAAAACCATAAAAGAGCTCTCGTTTTAAAAAACCTTAACTAACTAGAAATTACTTGCTCATTTCTTAGCTTATTGAGGCTGGTACTCACTAGCCAGCCGATACTGTAACAAAACAGATACAGTAACGAGTTCTAGTGTGTAAGTATGACGTTTCAACGAGCGCTCTCGACTCGGCTCGTTGCAAGCCGCTTGAAAAAGGCTCGCATACATCGACCCAATAGACGCCTTATGGCCATTGAGCTTAATGTACTACGTACTAGAGGAGCCCAAGCCAAATAAATTGCTCAATTTTCAATTATTAAAGCCAAAGTCCGCTTGCAGCGTAAAATAAATATTTATATGGCTAAACGAAACATTGAAACGTAAAGCGCTGACCGCTGAATGGCTTAAGTTACTTTCAATCAAAAAGGTCGTAAGCGCCACGAAAAACACGTTCGCGCGTCACAGGCGTTAGACTCGGACTGAGTCCACTGTGGTCCAGGGACCGCAAGACGCACCACAAATTATTACTTTGTGGTGTCATCTCTAGTACGTAGTACATTAAGCTCAATGCTTATGGCTTCATTTCTGCACAAACGATTCGGTTAAGGTAGGTGTGCGGGTCAGGGAGAACGGCAAAAAAATGCATTCTGATTGGCCGGTTGAATGATACACTCGAATCGCGCTCTGTGTCTTATATCAGCAGTATAAGCCTAATGTGTTGTGAGAAAGTGTTCACCTTGTATGAGGAGATTGTGTGGACGATACTCGCACAACACGTACACACCATGGTTTTTGGTGACAGTAACATTCAAACGTTACAATCTCGCTCGCTAGTGAGAATTCAGCTTAAAAACTGAACTTTATGCGAATGCCAGGAGCAAAACTAGAATGCAGGTATTTTAGTATTCATGAGGATGAGATTATTCATGGAGTAATCAATATTTAACGCACGCATTACACTTAATTTTAATGCGATGATAATGCATAATTTATCCCCATATTCTCAGTTGTAACCTTGACTCTACCTTGACTCAAACTCTTTCGAGGCTCCTCTCCTTTTCCCTCGAAAAGTACCTAATGTTTGGTATCTTAAATCGATGTTTTGGAGGTTCCTCAATTACGTCATTACGTCATCAGTCCGAGGAGATTTTCATCAAACAAACCGTCACACGCATGCATCGTTCTGAAGGTGTCGAGGAATGTCAAGGTACATCTCGAGGTACCGTTGACAGTTCTGTTAACTGAGGAATCCTTGACTAGAGGCAAAATCGAGGTAATTTTATCAACTAAAACCACCAAAACACGGTTTCGAGGTAGAGTCGAGGTGACAACTAAAAATATGAGGATAAATTATTAATACTGATAACTTGATCATCCTTTCAGATCGTGGATGTAATATTTTATTATTCATAAGGATCCCGTTCTGCGAATTAATAGATGATGAGCAAGATTCTTAGGTGTTTGATGATTAGTTTAGAAAGAGTCTAAATAATATCTTACTAATGGTAGTTTTTTCTATTTTTATTTGTAAAATAGTAAGTAAGTACCGTATTAAATTGTAGTCAACTCTGGTAATATGTATAGTTTCGAGTTTTGAAGGTAGTGTTGGGAAAGCCACGCCATAAAATTCATTGTAGTATTTTTTAATATATAAAAAATAAATAAATAGGATCACGACTTTACAGTCCCCAAGTACTGTAGACATGCTCTCTGATCTCCACACGCTTAGATCCTTTGAAGATGTCTAGAGGGGGTAGTTAGAGGCACGTCCAAACATTATATTTGGCACATGCCCACATTTTGCAGTATAACAACAAAAATAAAAATAAAAATAATTGTCAAAAAAATAAATTATGGAGTGGTATAAAAAATAGTTCACGAATTTTATATATTAGATACTAGCTGCTCGCCCCGGCTTCGCACGGGTGGTACCTGGATAAAAAGTCTAGCGATTTTGCGCAAACTTCACATAAACCAACTGGCCTCACAGCTTAGTTGGTAGTAACTCTGCCTTCTACGCTGTAGGTTGTGGGTTCGATCCCCACCCAGGGCAAACATTTGTGTGATGAACATAGATGTTTGTTCTGTGTCTGGGTGTTACTATGTATAATAAGTATGTATTTACAAAAAAAAAAAGTATATAAGTATTCTATCAGTTATCTGATTCCCATAGTACAAGCTTTGCTTAGTTTGGGGCTAGATAGTGTTGTGTGTAAAGTCCGCCAATATGTATATGTATGTATATGTACTAAATAGTCCGAACAAAGCCTAAACATTTGGTTTGGATAGGTGAGCCCGTTCTTGAGTTATAAAATTACAACGAAAAGTGGCATTCATTTTTATATATATTAGACATAGCGCCAGTTTTATTTGGACATAATACAGTTACATTAAATGAAGTAGTCTCTCAGAATAGCGGAAGAGATTGACATTTAATTTACTTTTACGCACCAAACACGCATTAATTCGTGGGTAAATCGGAAGTGTATCCGATACGGTTACAAATATCGTAAGACTTAGAAGTTTGTGTGTGGGAATTGTCGTAATATCATGATTAATATTTATTCAGGTAAATTAGGTTCTCATTTTTGAAACAAGCTTTTATTTAACATGCAACGTTTGTATATTTGTTTGTTTCTAACTTTCAAAATTTTCAAATATTTTTTTGGATCATGTATCCGATTTAGTTTATTTTTAGGGTTCCGTACCCAAAGGGTAAAAACGGGACCATATTACTAAGACTTCGCTGTCCGTCTGTCTGTCTGTCTGTTCGTCCGTCCGTCCGTCCGTGTATGGGAGCCCCACTTAAATATTTATTTTAGTCTGTTTTAGTATTTGTTGTTATAGCGGCAATAGAAATACATCATCTGTGAAAATTTCAACTGTCTAGCTATCATGGATTAAGAGATACATCCCTGTGACAGACAGACGGACAGCGAAGTCTTAGTAATAGGGTTCCGTTTTTTCCCTTTGGGTACGGAACCTTAAAAATGTGGTAATTAGCCGTATTTCTATATAAAATAGAAAACTTATTTCTTATTAGATCGAGGTTCTTAAATTTAGTCAAACGCAGTCATACAGTTGGTAGAGAGTTTTAAAAGCAATACAGACTAATATACCTCGGCAATAGATTCATCAAAGCTAACGGTAGATCTCGAAGCTTATTCACATTTTAATTAATTGAAAACAGATGTACTCTTGTTAGCTGCTCGCATTACGAATTGATATTTAATTGAAATTTTGATCGCATCGATAACCCGGGGTTAGTTAAAATGAATCGAACTGATCAAACGCAATGAGCACTGAGCACCCGTGGCGACGCTTACTTTCTACAATGCCACAATAATCATCTATTGTTCGGAATATAGATGGTCAATTAAAAACGCGTATGGTTTTAAAGTGATGATGATTCTTTTAAAATTGTCGTAGCGATTGTTGTAAAGTATTATTGCCAATGATTATTGTAATTGACGATTGTAAAAGCAATTTTATTTGGGTAATTTTTGGTGAGCTGTACAGTGGCCTTGTGGGTTTCGACTTTTATTGTGGGATTAATATTTTTTCTGTTCACAAAAATAATGATAACATAGCGGCGGTAGGCTTGCAACCTGTCACGTGTGGAATGCTAACAACAAAATGTAGGCATGTGCCAAATGTAATGCTTGGACGTGCCTTTAACAAACCCTTTCAGGCATTTTTAAAGATCTATCTTCAAGTACTTCGGGATAACAGTCATAATTTTTTTTTTTAGGGTTCCGTACCCAAAGGGTTAAAACGGAACCCTATTACTAAGACTTCGCTGTCCGTCTGTCTGTCTGTCTGTCCGTCTGTCTGTCACAGGGCTGTATCTCATGAACCGTGATAGCTAGACAGTTGAAATTTTCACAGATTATGTATTTCTGTGGCTGCTCTAACAACAAATACTAAAAATAGAATAAAATAAATATTTAAGGGGGGCTCCCATACAACAAACATGATTTTTTGCCGTTTTTATAGATAATGGTACGGAACCCTTCGTGCGCGAGTCCGACTCGCACTTTGCCGGTTTTTTTTTTTACGTAATATTTCAAATAATAAATATATCGCGATCTAAAATTCGCGGATAGGCTATAGAATAGGCGGATAGGAATAGAATAGGCGATAGAAGCGGTGATAGGCTTGCTACCTGTCACGTGAAAATTGAATATTATGTTTGAGCATTCCTTTTGAAAGAACCTTCACCTTTTGTATAGACAACCGACCTATTGGATTCTTGACACATGGACGTGGACAAGCTTGCCACATCTAAATGATTATAATACAGCTTACTGCAGTTGCGGTGACAGTTGTCATTGGAACCTCGAGTGGTAGATGACAGCATTGATTGTCACCAGTCACGGTGTATATTTTGTTATCACGATAAAGCGCCTCTGTCGGCCACTTTCAGAACTATAATTTTTCATACGAAATCGTTTTAAAGTGACGCAATGTGAGGAGCTAAAAAACAATAAATTAGTAATTACTAAGCGTTTATGTTTGGATGTATTTGTTGTACCCGCTTATGTAAAGTAAAGTAAAGTAAATAACTAAAATAAATAATATTTGGTACATAATAATAATACTAGGCTCAAGGCCCGTATCGTGGGTACCCAAAAAGTGATCTAACAAAATCTGGACTATAGTACTGTGTATGTAGTAGGTACTGAGTATGTCATACATAATACTTTAATACTTTATTTTACACAGAAAAAAATTACCATTATGACATTACAAAGAATATGTACAAGGCGAGCTAAACCCTTAAAGAGTTTTCTACCAGCAAACCTTTGAGGCCATAAAACAATTTGTGGAATACTCTAGTCCATATTGTTACGTATAATTTAAAATTTAAATCTTTAAATGTCAACTTTTTATAATGGTCCTTTATAAGATAAGGAAAAAAAGGAACAGGTTTATAAGCGTAAAGGTGTCCGGAAGTTAGTAATTCATAGGATCGTTAGCGAAATCGCACAAGCACCATAAAAACGTGCATTATGAAGGTGCAAATTAGAAAAAAGTCAAGTTATTTAAAAAAAAATTACCTGTCCTATAAAAACCATCGATGGCCTTATAAATTGACATGTGGTCTCCTAAAAAGTTTTTACTAATGCGCGATAATGATCTAAAAGTGAATGGGTCTAATTTTAGAATGAAAAAATGCACGGGCTTTTTATAGATATATCTTTTTGGGTATTGTTCTGTGGTTTTAGACATATTTCTATTCGATAGACATATTGATTATTCATTTATATATATGTTACATATAAATTATGTACAAAAATTATAATTAAGTACGAAGAATACAATTTTTTTTACGCGATCGAGATCCAAGCAAAAATTTTGGACAGGTTTCAATTGATCTTACTAATATTATAAATACGAAAGTTTGTAAGTTTGTGGCTGAATCACTCCCAAAGTACCTAACGGATTTGGATGATACGTAGATATTTATGTATAGGCTATACTCCTGGAGTAGCATAAAGGATACTTATTATTCACGCAAGCAAAGCCGTAGGCAAAAGCTAGAATGTCATGTAGTTGATCCTAATCTTTCAAAACTCTATACCTACTTACGATTTTTTTGTATGGGCTGAGTCTACCCGGATAAGACGGAAAAGTGATAAAACCGCATTATCTTGAAAACCATCAAACTTAAAAAAAAACTGTCTTTTATTTATGTAGATAGTATGATTATCTAACGAATTATAAAAAAATTAACAGTTTAGCTATTCATAGTTTTGAGTAAAAACTAAATTAGTATTTTGGAAGAGCCAACTTTGGAAAATAAAATAAATCTAGATTAAATCCATAACTAATATATGTCAAAAAAAACTGTTTTGCGTTCATTGAGAAAAAACGATTATGCATTCATCAAAAATAAAAATAAAACTCGTCATAACCGCACTTATTGTCAATTGGATCAAATAAATTACAAAGGGATACATTCCCATTACAATATTAAGGTGCTCGTATTTCATTTTTTCTTTCACACTCGTATAACCCGATATCGACACCTTCGTATCGCAATGGGAAAGCTATGAGACGCTGACCGTGACGGCTCGAATTACTATCTCGTGGATATCATGTCTCATGAAAGACTATGTTGTTACGTGCAATTTAATTCTTAGATAATAAAAAAATAAATAAGATCACGACTGTAGTTCCCAAATACGGTAGACATATATTATCAGATCTTGAGGCGCTAGATCCTTGTAGTTTTCTAAAGGGGGTAGTCGGAGGCATGTCCATACAATATTTTTGTCACAAGACAAGGCCAAAAAGACAATTTTTAAGAAAACATATTAAATGATTATATTTTACCATTTCGCTGTTTACAAATTTACATAAAACAAAATAAATCGAATCACTACTATAATCTCTAAGTATCTCTGATCTGAACACCTAAAGTACTTGAATAAGTCTAACAGATGGTAGTCAGAGGCACTTACATACATTACAAATGATACATCATGTTTATATTATTCAGTAGTTAGCATTCCATACGTGATAAGTTGCAAAAAACTTAAAAAAGCTTAGCTATTTATATCAACAAAGCAATATTTTGCCACTTACAAACATTACAAATGATACATCATGTTTTCATTATTCAGTAGTTAGCATTCCATACGTGATAAGTTGCAAAAAACTTTAAAAAGCTTAGCTATTTATATCAGCTAAGTAATATTTTGCTACATAACTAAACCTGTGAAAAATATGAAAAGATAACTACCTACCACAAAAAGTGGACTTGTGCCAATCCTACTAATATTATAAATGCGAAAGTTTGCGAGTGAGTGGGGGGTGTGTGTGTGTATGTTACTCTTTCACGCAAAAACTACTGAACGAATTTAAAATGAAACTTTAGAGTAATATAGATTATACATCAGAATAACACATAGGCTACTTTTTATCAAGGTACCACCCGTGTGAAGCTGGGGCAAGCAGTTAGTTTAAATATAAAGACATGCTTCTTATAGAAGCCGAATATAAAAGAGAGCTATGTTGGCCGAGTGAGATGTATCTTGACTGTTAATATCAAGGTTCAAATCCCGGTCCTGCAACTGATATGCACATCTGCACGTGTTCAAAATGGTGAAGTAAAATATCTTAGAATCGGCTGTAGGCTTGCAACATGTCTCTTATGGAATGATAACTACTGCAAAATCTGGGCTTGTGCCAAATATAATGTTCCTCTGACAAACCCCTTTAGATACTTCTTCAAGGACCTGAGTGCCTGGAGATATGAGATGTTTATAATAACCTACTTGGGGATGACAGCCGTGATCTTTATATATATTTTTCAAAACATAGATAGAGATATATTGAAATATATAGAATTCTGTTAGAATGTCTACCATGCTTGACTGGCCTCAAGTCACAGCTCAGTTGGTAGTAACTCTGCCTTTTAAGCTGTTGGTTGTGGGTTCGATTCCCACCCAGGATAAACATTTAATCTGTGTGTTATTTATGTATAATAAGTATGTATTTTCAAAAAGGGTATAAGTATTCTATCAGTTATCTGGTTCATATAGTACAAGCTTTGCTTAGTTTGGAGCTAGATAGTGTTGTAAAATCCACCAATATTTTTATATATACATATATATATTTATGTTTAAGGATTACAGCCATAAACGTATTCTTTTTAATCCTAGCATCGCAATCACTTCAGAGAGAAATAGCAAAAAAATCATTAATTTAAATTAATTAATCAGCCGAATATAAAGAGGAAATTGGATTTACTAATTTACCTTATTAGGCCTCTTCATCTGCGTTTGTCAATATTCGGATACATTTGGTAATATGTCTCATTAAGTGGTCCATATATTATCTTGTTATATTATGCAAATTTTGAAACTAATAAAGGACGTCCGTTTGTATCATCCGTTGCGAACCGGTAGATCGCGATGGGAACTTTTAATGTGTGAACAAAGAAATTTAATTTTACTTTCTTTCGTATGGGAAAATGTTGTTCATACTTAGGTATTCTACTTAAGTTTTAGTCCATGCGCTCTATTATGTAAGCATGCAACAAGCATCTTCTATCAGTTTCTTTTTGATACTAGAAAATATGGCGGCTTTCTATTATTTATTTTTGAAATATTATTGACATGCTATCATTATTTATTTCTATTTATTTATTATTTATTTATTTATTTCCATTTATTAATTAGCACGGTACATACCAGACGGTTCTTCAAAATGACATCATATACGAAGCGTAGGTGTGCATAAACATTTATAAGCAAATAAAAATATAATGCTTTAAAAAAAAAATTATGTGTTTTTTTACAGATTTACAGTTTGACACAATTCTTGAACCAACCTGTGAAAAAAACATATTTTTGCGATAGGTTCTAAAGAAACCGTTTATAAGTAGTTTATTTAATATAAGAAGCTCTCTGTGAATTGAAATTCAAAATATAACCTAATAGTTATTAGTCTAATCAAAATATTTGTTGTAGAAAATCGTGATACATCAATTACCTAAACGGTTCGAAAACGACTGACCGCTACAAAAATCTCATCAAT
Source organism: Hydriomena furcata (assembly GCA_912999785.1). NCBI lineage: Eukaryota > Metazoa > Arthropoda > Insecta > Lepidoptera > Geometridae > Hydriomena > Hydriomena furcata. The sequence goes on from OU538829.1 coordinate 12,593,526, forward strand.
AACATTCACGATATTATATTCGAAGCATCTTTCACGCGTCCTTAATTTTATTAGCACTCTCACACATCAAAAATATGATTTAGTAATCAGATTTATAGCCACACTGTATACAGTTGACGTAAATGTATTCAAAATATGGGCTAATTGTAAAACTGTTTATAATAACAATTTGTTTTTGACGGGCGTCAATACATCTCTAAATTCCTCACCAAATATCAATCACAGTTACGACTTCAGCTTATATTTACACAACGATTACCGCGTGGCGATTGTAATGAACGGACACATTGGAACATGAGCGGTAATGGTCGTTGCGTGAAGCGATGTGTGTATATTGATAGATGCCGGTTAATTTTAATACGAATTGTCGTGACTGCCGAATGATGGGTGATGGGAAGCTGGTGATTTGTGTATGGACATTAGGAGCATAGTTCAAATGCTAACACGAGTAGATGTGAGGTCAAATGCATTAGCCACGTAGTGGGTCCGGCAACATTTTGTGTAAACCTTTATTAATCAAAATTTATGAAGTTCGCCTCCGTGAGACTGGGAAGAGACTGTATGGCTTAGTCATACCTGTATTTAGCTGAGGTACAGTTATTTTTAGAGGTGTGCTATCGAGTTTTCAAGTATCAGGTCTCACAAATAGCAGCTTAAAGAAAAACCAGGTTGATAAGCAGGTTTTATACCTAAAAGTATCGGAGAATTTAAGAGATTGAGCCCCGAACCAACTCATACACAAAAACACTGTCTAGTACGAATGTACTTTCAAATACGCATCAGACCCGTGACTTGATACCTGGTACATATTTATACATGGTTAACAAACCTGGTCGAGATTTTTTTTCATAAATTTGCGGTCTCAAAAATATCGATCAGAGATGATGTCATGTTGACTATGAGAATAACAGACAAAAGAGAATATCAATTGAAAATATTAGATGCTAGCTTCCGACCGCGGTTACGGTCGCGTGTGACCGAGTTAAAAGTATCCTCTCAATCCATGTCATCTGATCTACTGCATCAACATAAATCCAAACTGAATAACTGAAACTTTAAATACATTATTCAATTTTCATCGACATAATAGTAGCTAAGTTTAAAAAACCCACCAAGTGCAAGTCGGACTCGCGCACGAAGGATTCCGTACCATTATCAATAAAAACGGCAAAAAAATAATGTTTGTTGTATGGGAGCCCCCCTTAAATAGGTCCCGTTTTTACCCTTTGGGTACGGAACACTAAAAACTAATTTGTAAAAAGTAAATAAATATAGATAGGTATTTCTTACATGAGTTATAACACTATTTATTATTTAAAACTTCAAGTAGTGAATATCGTTTATTCCCAAGGTTTCCGTCGGAAGCGCTATCGTTACCGCTAACAAATGTGTGATTTTTAGTGATTTACCGTAATACTAATAAAATATCGTATCTCGGATCTCATAGTGGCTTCATTATAAATTACATTGGCGGATCTATTAATTAACATTGTCGAACATTTTTAATGTGCGAAGGAAGTCTTTGTAATTAATACGCGCCAAAATAAATTTAGTGCAGTGACGTAGAATCAGTTTTGTAGATAGATAGATAGATAGATATTGGTGGACATTATCACACAGCGCCATCTAGCCCCAAACTAAGCATAGCTTGTACTATGGGAACCAGATAACTGATAGAATACTTATATACTTTTTTTTTTTGTAAATACATACATATGATATAATGATGGTGATGGTGGAAATTTCACACATGGCCATCTATCCGCAGACTAATATATACTATGCGAACTAAATACCTGATAGAATACATAAGTACTTTTTTTTGTAAATAATATTATTACGGGATCGATAATATATTAATTATTAAAAACTAGCTTTTACTTACGACTTCGCCCGCGTAGATTCGGTAAAATTGATTTTGAACAACTTTATCGTAAATTATTGAAATTCCTAAAAATCAAAAAATAAATTTGAAAAAAGTAGTATGTCCGTCCCAAGACTAACCCTCGTATTCAAGAACGACACTATGAGAACACGCACCCACAGTGGACGAAATCTTTTTTCATAAACATCACTTTATGTTTTGAGCGGCACTATGGCGCACGCTACCGTGTGCCTTTAGAGCTCAACTTTGGCTAGAGGCACACGACAATGTGCCTCTAGTCACACTATGCAATGTCGCACAACACATAAAGTGATTTTTATGAAAAAAGATTTCGTCCACTGTGGGTGCGTGTTCTCATAGTTTCGTTCTTGAATACGAGGGTTAAGCTATATCTATATGAAATTTCATCACAATCAGCATAGCGGTTTGGTCATGATAACGACACAGACAGACAGAAAAAGTTACTTTCGCATAATATTAGTATAAGGTAAGTATTAGTATTTTTTTTATAGTGAATTAATTTATACAATTTTATACTTACTCTAGAATCTCTTTCTACTCATATTTTTTTTTCTGATATGTTTTAATGTATGTTATATTTTTTGTATTTTATATTTATATTTGGAAATAAATGGCTATAAAAATAACAATAATTTTTAACCTATTTAAGGTTAAAAATATCGATATATTTTACCCTGATTTTGCAATAGTTTTAGCATTATTTGGCCGTTGAAGCTTCAAGTATAAACTGATACCAACAAGGTACAACATCCGCAGTATAATCGCAGATGGTTATGCAGATGTGTCCTTATTCCATCAGCTGTTCCACAGCCGATAATGCCACTACCTGGTAATGCAAATGAGCCTTATTTTTATCAGCTGTCCCTGGCTCGAAGTTAATGCTCTTGCATTCAGTAAAGTCTTGACTTCTAAATTGGTTACCTCACAATTTTTACGAGCGTCAATGAAAGTCATCCCCCACCAGAACATTCATTCACACAATCAGAACATTGAAGATGTTTAAAGGGGTTAGTTAGAGGCAGGTCCAAATATTAAATTTGGCACATGCCTTCATTTTGCAGTATGTTGCAGGTGACAGGTTGCAAGCATGATAATGAAGAGTTATTGGCGATAAAGAAGAACTCCAGTATAGATGAACAGAGATTTTATTGTTATTTAGGATAAACATGTTATCCGTTCAGCGGACATTTCAAGAGAGAGAAACAACTGAAAGTTTAGACAGATAGAGCAGAGTTTAAATTTGACAGTTCTGTGTTCTATCTGACATTGACATTGGTTACATATTCAACAGATAACTGGTTTTCTCACGATGTTCTCCTTCACCATGTGTGCATGTGTTATTCAGTATTTGTTGTTTCAATAAAATCACAAGGATCATTTTAAAACATCTTAGAAGCTAGGTGAAGCTACGCCTGTTCCTCGCAACCAAGCTTAAAAGAAGATCAATCAATAGCTTCAATGATATAAAAGTTATGTAAAGTTTATTAATAAATCAATAAATTGGTTCAAGACATAATTCCCAAGTACGGTAAACAACCTCTAAGGTTTTGTGGCGCTCAGATCCTGAAAAAAGCAGAGACACAGCCAAAAATTTAAATCGGCACATGCCTACATTTATCAGTAAATAGTTTGCATTGCATACTAGTTCATGTTCTTACAAGCACATCGTCGCTTATAATAAAACTAACTGGTTTCCTTGTAATGTTTTTGAAATTTATGAATATAAAATCATTGATGGCCTGCCCAAACTCAGAACTATCAAAATTAAAGTCGAGATGCCTCTCATTTTATGCCAACGTGGTAACGAATAAAAATAATGGTGGCAGTTTTTCACTTCTGATCAAAAGATACACAGTAAAATATGTAATTGAGCTGATTTCGACATAAAATCCAGAATTTAACCCAAAATTCAATCAATCAATCGTAAATCAAAAAATATTTCGATTGAAACATCAAACTGATCGTAACGTAACGAGATGGCAAATAAATTTAACCGCTTGTGTAGAATGAAGTTTAATGAGAATACACCGTGAGCTGTAAACGGTTAAATGGCAGATAGAAGTGGTCAGGTATCCGGTTGGCTTCCGTTTGTAGAAATAGATAGATTATGGTCAAATATTTTGGAAATATAGTTTAATTAGACGCGTTCAGGCGGCGCTTTTTATCTATCAATCTGCATTTTATGGGTTTTGAACAAATATAAATACACTAATATTATAAATAGAAAAAAGTGGTGTTTATATGATTTTTTGTATGTTTGTTTGTAATAGATAAACTAAAAAAACCGGCGAGTGCGAGTCGGACTCACGCACGAAGGGTTCCGTACCATTATCTATAAAAAAAACGGCAAAAACCCCGTTTGTTGTATGGGAGCCCCACTTAAATATTATTTTATTTTGTGTTTAGTATTTGTTGTTATAGCGGCAACAGAAATACATAATCTGTAAAAATTTCAACTGTCTAGCTATCACGGTTCATGAGATACAGCCATGTGACAGATAGACGGGTGGACGGACAGACAGATAGACGGACAGACAGACGGACAGCGAAGTTTTAGTAATAGGGTCCCGTTTTTACCATTTGGATACGAAACCTTAAAAACTAATGGATCAATTTAAACAAATCTTTAATAAATCAAAAGCTACATTATGAGTGGATAACATGAGACAAATTTTAAAATTATTTTGAAAAAAAAAAAATTAGATTATATCCCTACGAAAATAGCAATATATAACCTAAAGTATCAAAAATTTGCCTATCATTAGTACATCCTTGCGAAGCAATGGCGAACTGCTAGTAATATAATAAACTTTATTAAAATAATTCAATTCACATAAAGTGGATAATACTCGTAAAAACACAGAACTTGTAAATGTCTGATATTGACCAAGAAAACAACTAAAGATCGTGAACTCGGAATGATGAGAAGGATGAGAAACCTTGAGGCTTGAACACTCCACCGCAGTGGTTGCTCGAATTTCACCACAGAACTATACTCCTTACGAAACCTGAACTATCTCATATACAAGAAGGCAGGTATGTGAATTATTACGTCTTACCACAACCTATGAGAATGACTATTGATTTTTATAAGGGTCTTTAGCACGTACGCCAGCGACCATGGCAACTTCGGAAAAATATAAAAGGAAAAAACAAAAAAATAGGAACACGACTGTAATCCTCAAGTACGGTAGATATTCTCTCAGATCTCCAGACGCTTAGATCTTTTGAAGATGTCTAGTGGGGGTAGTCAGAGGCACGTCCAAACATTATATTTGGCACATGCCCACATTTAGCAGTAGTTAGCATTTCATACGTGACACAAGACATAAGCTCATCGCCGCTAAAATATAACTATAGATTTTTACAAGGTCTTTTTCACATGATTAAATTATTAGTTTATTACATTTAATTTATTTTTCTGAAAATTTATAGTTATGTCTACTAATCACGATAGTTAGAAAAATACTATGATAATTCAAATTTATAAATTTGAAAAATGCCAATAAATACTGCTTAAATGTAGGCATATGTATGTAATGTTTGGACATACCCCTGACTACCATTAGATTTGTTTAAAGAGCGCCTGGAAGAACCAAGAGAATACCTAACGTTCACGGGGATTACAATCACGATCCTATTTTTATTTATTTTTGTACGAATGACTAGTAAATCCTTCGCTTAGGTTTTTCGGAATAAAAACTGTTTTATGTACATAAACCTATATCATCTTCTAAATAGGTATAACATTTTATCGAAATTACTCGTATTTCATCTGTTTTTTTTTATAAATTATTTTATAAATAGTGTACCCTAATAATAATACAATCTAGCCACATGGCAGGCTAATGAGTAGTTTCACTTTGACCTAAATTGAATATTATTATTAAACTAAGAATGTGTCCACTAACTCTTTTCTTACTGTCTCTAATTAAGGGGATGACACCACAACACTGTTTGTATACACTACATTACACTAGCTCAAAAGCTTTCGTTTCGTTGAGCTTTCTTACTTGGTCTGTGTTATCGAGAAGCTGGATTGCCTCGACGTTTACATGGCGATGAAGTCTTTGTTCGTGAGCTAACAAAGACTTCATGCTACTGCATGTTCATCTGTTATGACCTGATTAAACATTAAACAAACAAACACACAAAAAGTATCATAATTTTCTACCCAAGCCTAATGAATACGAGTACTATAAAGCAGAAAATAACTAAGCAGTTTTTAACAGTTTTTTTATATTTTTGTAATCGCTCACATTAAACAATGTAACACTCCAGCTCAATAAAATAGCGGTAAAAAACTTGTTATTTTCTATCTGCAGTCGTGACGCGTCTGGCTGTAAATATAGACCGGTAATCGAACCCGCACACCTAACTACCGGTTAATAGTAATTCACTGGTGTCGATAAGATTTTAGTAATTCTATACTTTGAAATGCTTTTGTAAAAAAGTAATACTCACGACTATAATCCCCAAGTTTGATAGACATTCTCTCAGATCTTCAAGCGCTTTAATCGTAAGCAGAGGCACGTCCAAACATTATATTTGGCACATGCCAACTTTTTTCTATACGTGACAGTTAGCAAGCCTATCGCCGTTCTATACTTTTACGAGTGAAAAGTGATTTTTAGTTTACTTACTACTAAAATCCCATGATTAAATTAAGTTTGAGTGATAAATTTTGCTTCACACAATAAATATTCGGCTTTTGTAATGAAAAACATTAACACAAGTAATTTTATTATTTACTAGCCGACCCGTGACAAACGTTGTTCTGTCAATTTTTTTTGTAATAATCACATAGGAAACAATTTATTTCAGGCAGCTTCCAATTTTTTCCCTACAAACCTTGTACTGATAAAATAAATTACGAATTTTGGTAGAATGCGTATCATTCATTTGTCAAAACTGCGTTGCTATGACGACTAAATGTTTTTAGTCTCGTCAGATTTGTTGCACACCAACGCTATCTATACCAAAATCATCCTTTTTGCGTTTTTTTTATAATTTAGGGGTTGTTTTTCTGATTATAAGTTCCCCCTTATTTATTCTGATTTTTTATCTACATACTACAGCAAATTTCATCTTAATTTCGTTTTGTCGTTTATTTTTGATTAGGGAACAAACATAGCAGCCTAGATAGATTTATCTAGAAATAGACGTGGCAGTTGCAATATCAATGAGATGGTCTATCAATTTTTAATATTAATTACTGCTAAATGTAATATAATGAGCATAGCCGTGCGAATCGGCGGCAAACCGCTGATTCAATGGAGTCGGTATTATTAAACAAATTCAAAGCATGCAGGTTGACATATAACATAATTTATTTCTCTCGTTCACGGCTATAAGAAAGGGCAGCTAGCTCACTCTATGAACTTAAGCGCCGATATGTATTGTATATGATCACATAGCAGAGACTGGTTGGTTAGTACTTTTATTATTCTTGTTTGAGCCTTCACCTTGTTCGATCGGCACCACACTGGAGCTCTACAAAGTAAGGAAAAGATCATTGAAAAAAAGGACACCAAGCCGTGTTTGTTGCCTGATTCTTCTAGGCTTGGTCGCGAGGAATCGGCGTTGCTTCACCTAGTTCCTAAGTTTCAAAGTGATCCTTGTGATTTTATTGAAATAAATGATTTTTAAATTTGAGCACCCACATCCAACAGCGCAAAGAAAGCAGAGCTACTGAGCTGCGAGGCCAGTTAATATCTTTAGTCTATCTAGAGTACCCAGGTAGGTACTGTACCAGCTCTTCACAAACTATGTCTCCTCTCTTTCTGATGAAGAGTTCAGGGTAAGTCAGTTGACTATTAATTGACTGTTTATAGATAGGTATGCATAATTTTTGTGTTTATTTTGTGTTAACGAATTTTATGTGACGTATAAATTTGAATGAGAAGATTAATGGCACGACATGACCATGTTGTAAGCGTGTTCGGATGACATTATCTTATGTTTAGTATATACATTTTAGTTTAAAGAATGGGATAAAAAGAAATACAATTAAATTTTAAGTAAAACTTGTCAAATAGTAATTAAAAAAAATACAAACTTACAGTCGTTCAAATATTAAAAAAACAATATTTATTAGAATTTCAATATATAGGAGAATTTCACGCTGTATATTTTATAACAATATTTTTTATTTATTTTTTTGTATTTTGAGTTTATTAATATGAGCTTATCATTAATTTTCAATATTAAAAAAACCTTACCTACCAATATCTTTAACACCGAAATCAGTCATAAATAACACTGGCGTAAAATGCTGTCAAATTAGGAGCGATTCGGTGAAAATAAATATTATTGCCATGCAAATGAGCTGACCGTTAATATCATATCGCTTAAACAAAAGCTGTGCCACTGGTATCAACTTGCATTCAAAAATAAGCCATATCGCGCTGGTTTAAGATTCAGTTTTGCTTATAAAGATTTCGAACATCTTGTCAATTACAATAATTCTAATAATATTATAAATGCGAAAGTTTGTGAGGATGTTTGTATGTTTGATAGTTAATTAGGCCTAAACGACAAAACGGATTAAGATGAAATTTACAGTAGATGTAGAATGTTACCTGAATAAAAAAATAGGGGTGTTTGTAATTCGAAAAACATCCTCAAAACGATAAAAAGAGATGATGGTGGAAAATGGTGTGGTGAAATCTGACGTCGTCATAGCAACGACCATTTCTCTATGCGATTTAAGTTTGTCGCGGGTCTGCTAGTATCGTCTATATTGTGTCATCACTACATGTATAAAGCAAAGTCGCTTTCCGCTTCCCGCGTCTGTATGTCTGTATGTATGTTTGCTTATATCTTTAAAACTACACAACGGATTTTGATGCGGTTTTTGTTAATAGATAGAGTGATTCAGAAGGAAGGTTTATATGTATAATAACATGCTACCCGTGCGAAGCCGGGGCGGGTCGCTAGTGCATAATAATAATGTGAGGTCTAGCGTACTTGGGAAGTACAGCCGTGATCCAATTTAATTTTATGTTTGTTTTACATAAAACAGATACCCGAATTTGTAATTAAAGAAAATGAAATAAATTTATTTAATACTTCTACCTAGTTACTAACCCTAAACTGTTATCATTCTTCTAAAACCTAAACGTTTTAAGCTGTGGTCAAAATGACCGTAGTTTTTTTCTCACGATTAAATATACGAGTTTTGCAACAATTCGTGATAACTTTTGTGTTTCCTGTGGTACATATTTTTAATTTACCTATGTGTTTCATATATTTTTATGTATGTGATTTGTCGGTTTACGCATTAAATAGTTAACATATAAATCAATTACAAAACTCGTCTATCATCTTTTTAACTTATATAAAAATATTACACTGGATTTTAAATGTATTTCAAATAAAATCTATTATTCAGAATAGTAAATACATGAGTGTACGTACAGTGTACGATGAAACCACTAAAGTTGAAAACTGTGTAGCAGCTTCAACGCTCGCCTCCTTATTCATAAATCAAAGCTACGAGTATTTTACTTCCCTTAAAAAAGAAGGGTGTTATCAATCCAGTGGCTTTTTATTTCAACCTGATTAAGGGCCACGTTCACAATACCGTCAATAAAACTCATTTATCGTAACGATGCGACGACCGGTCACTATCGGTTATTTGTTTTATCCCACTAATGTCCACGGTCTTTACGAATCGGTAGCTTAATCGTCAGTTAATTTGTTAGATCTGAGACCAAAAGTGCCGCGTTCAGAAATTTATGGCTTCATCTCGATCGTCTTTTATTTTATTTTTATTTTTTTTAAAAGCACGTTTGAGCTTCACCGTCTCGAATATTTTCGTTTATTGGCACTTTACGATAAAGCACCGGTCAAAATTTGATTAAATTAATTATAATAGCTGGTATGTTTTTATTTTTATGTCATAGAGTAGTAAAATTACTTAATATATTATTATGTAAATACTTACTCGATATTTTACAAAAAAAAATAATATATAAACATTAGTTTTCGCCTTAAGTTTTAACATTTGTGGGTACAAAGTATTATACCTATTAATGTGAAATAATAATAAAAATAATTTGTGTTTCTCTTCTTTAAAAACAAAAATGTTCAATATTCAAAAGTTATAATAAATGCATTAAAATAATCGAGAAAATAATACTTATCATTTTAAGCCTGAAATAAGATCAGAATGCAAATCAGATAGCTGCCCTACACTCAACGCTAGAGATGGGGTAGTGAAAGTGAAGCAGATTGACGTCTTGAAGCCGCGTTCAGATGTTAATGTGCGATATGTCATTTTAAATATATTTCAAAATGATTCTTGGGTTCACTGCATAACAGCTCAACGCAACCATAGCCAGTCTTGAAATACCGGCGTGCAACAATGGATAAATTATATGGATTAATACATCAATTTTTCAAACACGTGCTCAAAACGGTGAAGGAAAACATCGTGAGGAAACCAGTTAGTATTCTTATAAGCGGCGATGGGCTAGCAACCTGTCACGTATGGAATGCTAACTACTGCAAAATGTGGGCATGTGTCAAATATAATGTGTTCCTCTGACTACCCCCACTAGACATCTTCAAAGGATCTAAGCGTCTGGAGATCTGAGAGGATGTCTACCGTACTTGGGGATACAGTCATGATCATATATTTTATATATACTAAAATCTTGATAAGACCGGGTCTCACGAGCGACAGGGCCCATCACTATAAAACTAAAGTACACGCACGCAAGTGCAGACGAGACAAGTTCCATAGATTTGCTTATTAATAAGACCGACAAGGAATCTGTATCAGATAACGGTAAGGCCGGGAATGCTAATTCCGACCACAGATTACTAATAACCGCAAAGCAATATTAATTTATCTCGAACGAGTTAACATCTGGTGAGGTTTTTTTTATTTCGTTTGTAATTACCTACTATTTGTGGAGGTGAGTGTACGTCAAAATGATGTTGGCTACAAAAAATGAAGGAAAAAATTAATATTTTTATTTAATTTTGTTTTGTTTGAAACAGGTCGTAGTGGTAGATATATTTGTAGATATATTTGTAAAGTACACACTTAATATTTATTGTACTACATCCTTCAGATTTTCTAGAATTTTGAATTTTTTGCATTAAAGTAAATAAGTTTATTTACAAAAAATATATTTTTAAAATCAAGCTAAATTCTAGGGCTCTAGTACTTGTCAAGACAAATCCAACGAGCCCAAACACGACGTGGCTATGTTATGTAGTTAAGCAGTTGCCATAGCAACCCATAGATAGAGCCTATCTATGGGCTAGCTCTAGCTCTATCTTCAAACCAGCTCGCTAGTGCCATAATTTTATATTTTCATTGGAGATTGATAGGTATGCAAAGTTTTATCTCAATCCGACTATTTACTGAGGAGTTCCGTTGAATAGCTCCTGACTCCATCATCAGATCAGCTCGCTGTCTATATTATTGCATTGTCACCGAAGTTACATAAGGATGCCAAATTTCATCTCAATCGATTGAAGATAACTGCTTCAAAATTAAGTTGCAAGATTCTACCTTAACAAACATAGTTACTTAAAATACATACATTGCATGTTAAATAAAAGCTTTCAAAAATAGGATTACGTCTGTAATTCTAAGTAAGGTATAAATTCTCAGATCTCCAGTCATAGATACTTTTCTTGTAAAAACTCAGTTATCAGAGATCTGAATTTTGTGTGTTGAAATATTTTTAAAGGTATTTGTTGCATTTTGCAAACAAATTGTTCTCAATAAAGATTGTTATTGGTGGTACGAGCAAATCGTTACATAGTGTAAAAGACACCTTACAAGGTAACGAGGTAAGTTAAAATGAGGTTTTATTGGTACCCTTATGTTGTGTTAATACCTACACGAAGACCGTCTTAAAAAACCGACCAAGTGCGAGTCAGACTCGCGCACAAGGTTTCCGTGCCATTATCTATAGAAAAACGGCAAAAAAAAAAACAAGTTTGTTATATGAGAGCCCCACTTAAATATTTATTTCATTCTGTTTTTAGTATTTGTTATTATAGCGGCAAGATAAATACATCATCTGTGAAAATTTCAGCTATCTAGCTAGCACGGTTCATGAGATACAGCCCTGTGATAGACAGACGGATAGACGGACAGCGAAGTCTTAGTAATAGTCCCGTTTTTACCCTTTGGGTACAGAACCCTAAAAAACTAAATAGATTTTAAAATGTGTTTATCAAACGAAAATGAATAACTTGGACGTTACTGACTGACCGAATGACTACTCTATCAACACACTGATCCCAGAAACTTGAAATTTAGAAAATGAAGGAATTCTTGAAATTCAACCGATAAGTCTGAAAAAAGGATTTATTTTATATTTCATAAAATCCTATGGGAATATTCAAAAGCTGTCGTGGAATGTCAAGGTACCTTGAATTGACAGTTCTGTTGACTGAGGAATCCTCGACTGGAGGCAAACTCAAGGTAAATTAGCAACTAAAACTACCATAACACGGTTTCAAGGTCGAGATGGAGATATTTCGAGATTACAACTAATAATATGGGGCATTATGGAGATTAGGCTCTATTTACACGCCACTTGCGTGCAATACCGACCATGACGAAAGCTCGTCGCGCTCCGATATACCACGTGCAATATTACACTTGTTTACAATATTGTACCTGTTTGTTTATGAGGGGTGCGTGTTAGACCGTGGAGTGTTGTCGCATGTGGTATTTAATTAGGTATTTTCCTGTTTGTTTTAGTCGACTTTGACGTATGCAATCGAGCGCGGCAGCCGCGCCTTCAAGCCGCGTTATGCTTGGACGACAGCCGCGCACGGCAGCCGCGAGCTACTTGCCGCGCTCAAACGGCGTTTTTGTTTGTTCGCACGGCATACTTGCGTGGCTGCTACACTAGACTTAAAAATTAATGTAAAAATAAAACATTTACTTAAATATAACATAAAAAAGTTCAAATTTTGGTAATAAAATTAAATTAATGTTCTGATAATATCTAATACATCTTCAAGGATCTGGAGATCTGAGAAGATGTCTACCGTACTTGGGTATCCCCAGATCCATTTTTTTTCTACTTTAGAAAATGTAATTTGATAATCATTTTCAAAATGCATTATCCATGTTGTTGATCAGACTAATAACCATAAAACACTTCATTACAACACAACCGACCGTGACGGTGGTGAAGCCATACGTCACGACTCGCTGCTCCACGTGCTTTATTGAATAGGGTAGTCAACCACCATGTAAATGTTTGCTTTTGTAATTGAAACGCACATCTAATTAACAACATGACAACTTGAAACCCTTTTGATAAACAGTGGGCGATATGCAAAAGTTTGTGAAGATATTTGTGTCTCAATCACGCCTAAATGACCAAACGGATTTTAATGAAACTTGGAATATACATAGCTTATGTCCTGAAATAACTTAAAGGATACTTTTTGACAAGGTACTACGCGAACGAAACCGTTAGCGGAAGCTTGAATGTAAAATAGCGTACCATACCGGAATAAAAAAGTATCACTAAGGGCCGATTTTTCAATCATCAGATAAGTGTTAACTGTGGAATAAAATTGCAATTTTCCATACGATATGTCAAATTTATTCCACAGTTAACACTTATCTGATGATTGAAAAATCGGCCCTAAGAAACTTAAAAATTAAAATAATTGGATACTCTATCATTATTTCAAATAGAATAATAGAATAGAATATATTTTTTTTATTTCGCCCACAAAATACAGACCATAACATATTAGAGGATAAGAAAGTTCTTAAATTGATTTAAGTTTACCTAAGTAATTTTGAGTCAGCGCCAAACACATAATATAAATATATGTATATATTGACTTGAGAACTGCCTCCGTTTTTCGTCGGTTAAAAATAGAAGTACTCCCTTCTGGACTACAGTTTTTATTACTCAATTAATATTAAAAAGAATCCCAAATCCTTAAACCCGGCTACTTCTGTTATCCCAACATTAGTCCCTATAAAAAAGCACTTCGGACTGCCGAACGGAGGCTTACAATCATCCCGTCACAATTTTAATCAAGGGTTCTGCACATTCTATCGCCTTTTTCACTTTTGCATTCTTTCGAGACGTTATAATTGAGCCAAATAACAGCCTGGCCAGGAGGAACCCAGAAAATTGACTGCATGCATTTTCGAAGGCTATATGGTGTATACTCGGTTGTGGTGCCTACCCCAGTTTTTGTCATCTTAAATTTTGGCAGTCAATTACTAAGCATAGCAAACAAACTTGTTTAAAATCTATAGATAACTAGCCAACCCGTGACAGACGTTGTCCTCAAATTTCAATAATCAAATAGAAAAGACGGAATGTTTTTAGTCTGTGATTTCAAATTTGTTGCACACTAGCGCCATCTATACAGAAATCTTCCCTTTTGCATTTTCTATCGTTTTGAGGATGTTTAACATATTTTAAAGTAGTCTATTATTTATTCAGGCAGTATATCTACATCTACAGCAAATTTCAACCTAATCCGTTTTGTCGTTTCGGCCTGATTGAGGAACAAACATACATACAAACTCACAAACTTTCGCATTTATAATATTATTAGTATTAGGATAGGATACAATTCTGTGTTTATGGTCCGTTTTGATTAGTGACAGTTATTGTGATGCGTTACTCTAGATTTCAAATAATTTTCCGTTTTGTCTATTAAAAAATAAATAATTAATAAAAAAAATATCGCTTGTTACAAAACCATTGCTTAACTTAAGAGATGGATAAATTCTCTATTCTTTTTTGTTTAAAAATCACCGTTTCAATATTTTTTCTAATATAAACCGCTTATTTGTAAATTAAAATGTTGTTTAAATGCCTACAACCGGCGCTGAGAGCGCTGTGCGCTCTTCCCTTGTGGTGTGACTTGAATGACCAAGATACGGAATAAGTAGTTACATAGGAGGAAGCTTGAAAGTAACTTGAGTGTAGTGGAGTTTTTTTTTATGAAAAATAGGTTAGCGGTGTGTCCATGGGTAACTTATGCAGAGGAAAGAATATAATGTGACGAATATGAAATGAATGAAATGAAATGTTCTTTATTGTAACACAATGTAAGCAATTAAAAATATGTATGTTACAATAGGCGGTCTTATCGATTAAGCGATTTCTCCCATACGACCTGCTTAACCTAAGGCAAAAAATTGTAGCCATGCTCTCGATCTGGCTCTCAAGTGGCATGATGTGGACATTAGAGAATAATGACAGTGAGATAATAAATAAATAAATATTGGTGGACATTATCATACAGCGCCATCTAGCCTCAAACTAAGCAAAGCTTGAGGTACTAGCGACAGTAAAACTGGTTAACAGCAAAATATTGATAGAACAGATTAAGTTGTATCTTGTTGTAAAGGATACAAGGTTTAAGTAGTTCTATATCCTTTAGCTAAAAAGTTTATTATCAATGCGAAAGTGTGTTTGTTGGTTTGTCTCTTTTTTCACCTAGCAACAAAGCATGTTTTTAGGTTTCCGTATCCAAAGGGTAAGATCGGGACCCTATTAATAAGACTTCGCTCTCCGTCTATCCGTCTGTCTGTCACAAGGCTGTATCTCATAAACCGTGATAGATAGATAGTTGAAATTTTTACATATTATGATGTATTTCTGTTGCCGCTATAACAACAGAATAAAATAAATATTTAAGTGATGCTCCAATACAACAAACGTGATTTTTTGCCGATTTTATAGATAATGGTGCCCTTCGTGCGCGAGTCCGACTCGCACTTGGCCGGTTTTATTTTAGACATGTGTGAAGCCGCAGACAAAAACTAGTATACATACAAAGAAAATATTACCGAACATATTTTCTTAGCTCCATAGTTTCATAAGAGTTGTAATTATTTTGTAATTGGTGGGCAGTGCAGCCTCCGAGCAGATATATCACGAAGGAGATTATACTTTTATATATATTACTTTTGAATGGAATGTTTGTCTGTCTTCTTTATTTACAGGCAAACTTTTAAAATATATCTTCTTAAATATTTAATTTAATCCTTATTTCCCTTGGTCATAGCATTACGTGTAAACGGCTGTACCGATTTTGCTAATTCTTTTTTTGTCGCAATCGTTAGTGTCAGGGAAGGTTCTGATGAAAAAAAAAATGAATTTGACAGGACGTCTGTCGGGACAGCCAGTTTTCATATACAGTTACCTACTAGATTTTAAAACACAATATATATATTGTCTTTAAAAATATAGCTTCAAAAATCTGTAATTATTACACATAATACAGTTAGGTACCATCTATTGTTTGATTGTAGGCAATTTGTTAAGTGCCACTCTAACAAACAAGAACAACTTATTTTCGAGCGAAGCCGCAGGCAAACAGCTAACAAGAAATAAACTCATAACTCGGACCATGAAGTCATAATAGCGCTTTTATAATATTTCTATTCTTTCGTGCGACTTAATTCCTTCGTATATTGCTACTGGTTAGAAACGGGTTATTATTAGACCTTATTTAGATAAAAAGCAGATTTAGGGTAGATTTTTAATAGATCGGGCCGTGTCCAGGGCGTACCGTGTACGTGGCCCGGACGGGGCACGGATTTAAAACGTTACATACATTTTTTTTAAGCAGTTTATATTAAATAATGCCTGATCCGTGTCCCGTCCGGGCCCGTCCACTAACTAAAGGCTCCGGCCCGGCACGCCCCAGACACGGCCCTGTCTAATTTAAATTTACCCTTATGTCAGAAAACCTTTTTTTTTATTTATTGAAAAGACCAACAGCTTATAATATAAAAACAGAGTAGCTTAATCAAATACTATTATATTATTTTAAATACTATTATATTTATATTATTATTATTATTATATTATATTATATTATCAAGCCAAAAACAGGTCTCTCTAAATAGGTATAGGTAAAAACAAATCCAACAAAAAAAAATATATATATTATATGCAATGAATATAATGCCGCAATTGCACTAGGAGACATTTGTCTCGCGACATTGTGGGAGGTCGAGGTTATTGTGAAACATCGCAGGCGACTTCTACGACTCGCGACATAGGCGCTGTCTACGTGACACTCGACAGTCGCGACGCAAATTCTACGTGTCAAGCAACGTCCGGCGAAACATATCCTCTAGTAAAAATGCGGCTTTAGGATCTAATTCAACTTTTATTAATTAATAATGAGAGATACTTCTGGGTTATATGATTACAAAATATCGATAAAAAATTGTATCTAAGGTTTCTCCCGCCGAAAGTGAATCTGCGGCAACCTGCTTTCTACGCAAATGCAACCTCATTTTGTACCTAAGTTTTTATTTTTTATAGCTATAATGGGTTCGGGTGAATGGATATCGAAATTGTTTGAACACCAATAAAGTACTATTGCTTCCTTCTTAAGCAATCAACTTCATAAGCTTACTCTGATTAAATATTTTACTTGTAAAACTAGATCTAAAGACGGATATTAAAATAGATTGAGAAATTTTAATGATAAATATAAACCAAATAGTAGTTTCATGAGAAGGTTTAATAAATAAATACAATTAGCCTAGTACATTAAACAACATCATAATTCTAAGAATTATTTTGGTAGATAATATTTATTTACTAGAGGGAGGGGGGGTTTGGGGGAATGAAAATGGGCGGGACACGTACAAAGAGTATCAGACGAAAGGTGGTCAAAAACTACAACCGAGTGGTATCCGATCGATAAAAAACGCAGACCAGGCAGACTGCAGATGACATGGAGCGACGACATCGCTAAAGTAGCAGGAAAGGCATGGAGCACAGCAGCTAGGGACAGGGAGAGATGGAAGCAAATGGAGGAGGCTTTTATAGCTGATAGCGACCCTTACACTGAAATTTGAAAATATTATTAAAACTAAAGCATACTTAATATTTATAGAAATTAAGTTAATGGTGTTATGGAAAGAAAGCTTTATTATTATTATTATTATTATTATAGAGGAGGGGGGGGGGGGGTTTGAAGGTTTCTCTCGATTTCTCTTTCTCGATAATGCTGACTTGATGATAATGTCACCACCTCGGAAGTATAGGTTTTTATAAATCCGTCCACAAACACCGCAGCAATCGCGTAACATTCACAAAAAAAAACATACAGGTGAAATTGATAACCTCCTCCTTTTTGAAGCCGGTTAAAACCGGTGAAAACAGGTAAACATCGTGGTATACCGATTCGTCACGCTTCGATATACCACGTGAATTGTACACCTGTGACGTGCATTATCCGACCACCTTCACGGTCGGTATTGCACGCAATAGCCGTGTAAACACGTGTTTATATATCAATACTAATCTTTTATAAAGGAAACTTTTTTATTTCTGTATATTTATAATGAATAAACTAAAAACTACTGGAACGATTTCAAAAATTCTTTCACTATTAGAATCCTAAATAAATAGGATCACGACTGTAATTCCCAAGTAAGGTAGACACCCTCTCAGATCTTCAAACGCTTAGATCCTTTGAAGATGTCTAGAGGGGGAAGTCAGAGGCACGTCCAAACATTATATTTGGCACATGCCACATTTTGCAGTAGTTAGCATGCTATTGGCAATGTTCATGCTATTGGAATGGCTATTGTTCTTAAATCGTATCTTTTACCTACCTATATTTGTAAAGGTTATTGTGTGCGACGACAGGCTTATAACCTGTCACGTGTGGAATGCTAACTAGGTACTGAAAAATGTGGGCATGTGCCAAATTTAATGTTTGAACGTGCCTTTGTCTAAACCCTTTGGACATCTTCAAGGATCTAAGCGCCTGATCTGAGAAGATGTCTATCGTAGGTGAGGATTAAAGTCTTGATCCATTTTTATTTTAATTTGTATATTTTTTTGCATGAGCTAATTCAACTATGTACTTTATACTGTACTTTTTACTATGTACTATGTATTCGAATTTGATTGAGTATTTGGCTACGTTTAGCTATGTATAGCTAAACGTAGCCAAATACTCAATCAAATTCGAATACATAGTAAAACCAGTTGGAACTTATCAATCGTACAGAGGCCGTCGAAAGTCCGTACGTGTCAAATTGTACACAATCATTGCAACCGGTAGGATCGTGTAACGAAATGAGATGCAATTTTAGTTCATGACTGTAGCATTTGGGGGCACGCGCCCTGCGGACTTGCGTGATATGTGGTGCAAGTTGAAAGCTTTACAGTTATATAAATACATTTATGACGATGTATTTCAATATTTTATAAAACGTATGAAAAATAAACGTAATAACATTAAATAATTATTTTTGTTTATTAATCTTTTTTTTTTTAATAAATAGAAGCCCTACTATCTTATGTGGTAATTTCATATTAATAAAAATAATAATTATAATCAATAAATAGTATAATTTTGATCTTTATTTTACTTGACTGACCTTTTCGCTATACATGCGTTTATATGTTGGTTTTTGGGTTTGTCCTTCTATGATGCAGCAAAGGAGCAACAGATTGACACGACATTGCAAAACATTGTTCATATCGTAGACATAGGCTACATTGCATCCGGGTAACACGTGTTAAGCCGCGTGCAGAAGCTTGTTTAATTACAATTGGGTCAAATTTATGAGATTACTTTTATAAAACAAATGCTAACTTCTGCAAAATGTAGGCATGTGCCAAATATAATGTTTGGGCAAGTCTAGTTGGACTTGCCCCCTCTGACTACCCCCACTAAACATATTCAAAGGATGGCGTCTGGAGATCTGAGAGGATGTCTACCATACTTGGGGATTCGAGTCGTCTTATTTTTATTTTTTTTATAAATTCCGCCAAATCTAATTGGCGGAATTTGTTATATTTGGTGAATATCTTTGTTAATTTAGTCTTTTTTAAGAACTAGCGTTACAAAAGAATATCTAATTACCCAATTGGTTTATCCAGGCTCGTTTTAAAGTTTAATTAGAAATCAAATAATGGCGGCTAAAAGTGGCATTGCGACGCCTGAATCAATTAACTACGCTTGTTCTTATAACTTGCGCCATACTCACTAAGAGTCCGGTTGCAGTAATATTGTGTTATTACCACCCGCGGCCTTCACGATCTGCGCTATTTTCACAAATTGTGCGGAACACTTGTCTTTGCGCACGTGCTTTATTGGCCTCCGTTTATTCGCAGAAAGGAAACTGCAGCTTCTATTATTTTGCTTTAAGACGAATAATAAATGTTTTTGATGAATGCAGAATCGTTTTTTCTCAATAATCGCAAAACATACAGTTTTGTTTTTTATGACAAAGATAATTTAAGGATATAATCTAGATAAATTACAGACAGAAACACGATTGGTGAAACTTTTCTCGATAGATTTATTTTACAAAGTTGGCTCTTCAAAAACACTAGTTTTGTTTTTAATCAAAACTATGAATAGCTAAACAGTTCATTTTTATATAATTCGTTAGATAATCATACTAGCTAGAAAAATAGCTAGCTCATGATAATGCAGTTTTATCACTTTTTCCGTCCTATTCGGGTAGACTCAGCCCATACAAAACGTCAAAAATTTCACTTATCACCTTAAACTAGATTTACATTAACTCAACTCAACTTGCAAGGTAGCAAAGCATTGCATTGTAGAGTGAATTCTGGGTTTTGGTGTCCTGTGAGATAGTATATGAATATATATGATAATAAATAAATTATGGTGAACATTTCACACATCTAGCACCAAACTCAGCAAACCCCAAAACTAAGGGAGACAGATGACTGATAAAATACTTTTATTTTTATTTTTGTAAATACATAGGTACTTATTATATTAATTGTGTATACTAATTTTAAAACTATCATGATTAGTAGACATAACTATAGATTTTGACACGGGTCTTTATCACGTAATTACCTTTAATTTACTTTCCCGACGTTTCGGCTATGTTACAATAGCCATGGTCACGGGCAGGTAATTACGTGATAAAGACCCGTGTCAAAATCTATAGTTATGTGTATACTAAGTTACACCCAGACAAAAACAAACATCTAATTGTTCATCACACAAATATTTGCTCTAACCTACAGCGCAGAATTAAAATTTACTACCAACTGAGCTGTGAGGCCAGTCAAAAAGTCAATGTAGGCGATGGTGACTGACTGACTGACCTGTCAACGCACAGCTTAAGTCACTGCTCCTAGAAATTTAGAGGATGTATTTTTGGTGTGCACTATAAAATAATTTAAAATTTAACATTTTAATTTTTGTAGTCTGTTTGAAAATAGCTTCATGTTAACAAAGTCGCGGGGTTTTCCAGTCATAGTTTTGACTCCAAATGGTATAAAAAATAAATATAGGAACTTACTTCTAATATTAAAATTTGGTCTACTAGTCTGTCATAGTTTTAACTCCAAATGGTATAAAATATAATAAAAAGAACTTACTTCTAAAATTAAATGGTCTAAATAATTGCTGATCTACAAACAATTTTTTACAAACAAATTTAAGTGTTTCTTGTAAGCTATAATCTATGCACAAAACACTAGTTACGTAAAATACCCATAATTGTAATAAAAAACACAAAACGTAGAACTATTTTTAACATCCCAAATTACTTATAAAAAGCTCTATTCATAAAACCAAAACGAAGCTCCGCGTTTTGTAACCTAAATTACTATTTAAAAATTCAACAGTCTAACGAGACTTTTTGTTCGACTTTCTTATAATGAGTTGCGCACACGAAAGCACAGGCGCGCAATTTGGTTGCCGGCGAATATGCGCTTGGGGCTACGCGGTTCAGTGCAATCAGTCCTTTAGCTTGCTACTTTATAAGGTGCGGTTTCAGCGCACCGAACATAATTTTTGTCTACACTTATGTTGCAGCGATGGGTTTCCAACCTGTCACGTATGGAATGCTAACTACTGCAAAATGTGAGCATGTGCCAAATAAAATGTTTGGACGACCACTCACTAGACATCTTCAAAAGGATCTAAGCGCTTGGAGATCTGAGAGGATGTCTATTACCGTAATTAGGGATTACAGTCGTGATCATATATTATTATATACCTGTTATAAATATTACTAGCTGTCCCGACAGACGTTGTAGTGTCGAATTTCAATAATACCATAGAAAAAAGCACTTTGTTTTCACGAATTACAATGTTACGGATAATTTATCAAAATTTTCTTTCATATGAACCTCCTGAAAATAACAAATACAACAAAAAAATAATTCCGTCGCTTAATAATTTTCATTTTATTATATTTTTTCTCCTTTTTCCCTCTTAATGTGGGGTTGACACTATTGCGACGAGGATTTGGCTTATGTTTTAACTCTCTTTGGGAATATATCAACGCTTATTATTCTGAAAAATAATTTTGTATGAAACTGAACAATCAGTGAAAGCACCGTAAAACATTACAGTCATATTCATTCAATGGAATCCCCCCTTTTACTCAGTAGCAT
This sequence comes from Hydriomena furcata, assembly GCA_912999785.1. Lineage (NCBI taxonomy): Eukaryota > Metazoa > Arthropoda > Insecta > Lepidoptera > Geometridae > Hydriomena > Hydriomena furcata. Next base: position 12,615,828 of record OU538829.1, read on the forward strand.
GCAACATGTGGTACCTAACGCCTGCGGGCTGGACGTTTTCGGCTTCTGTACGGAACGCAATCCCGAAATTAGTATTAAAAATACTCAAGTAAATTAGAGCCAAAGGGTCTCTAAAAAACAGACATACTTTCCGCTTCGGCCTATGATGTATGAAGAGTTTTGTTCGGCATTTTAATTATGTAGATGACAATAGCAACTATTAAGTTCTATTGCTACGCATGTAATGTGTTGTGTAATGTGAAATGTTCAAAGTTGTGTAAATTATATTACTTGTATCTCACAATCAAATTAATTAATTTATATTAAAAATTCTAAAAAACAGATATACAAAAAAAAATATGAAATTAAACAAAACTAAATTAAATAAATCTTAAGGTGATAAGTGAAATTTTTGACTTTTTGTATGGGCTGAGTCTCTACCCGGATAAGACGGAATAGTGGTAAATCTGCATTATCTTGAAAACCATCAAATTAAAAAAAAAACTGTCTGTAATTTACGTAGTATGATTATCTAACGAATTATATAAAAATTAACTGTAGGCTATAAATAGTTTTAATTAAAAACGAAATTAGTGTTTTTGAAGAGCCTACTTTGGAAAATAAATCTATCGAAAAAAATTCACCAATCGTGTTTCTGTCTGTAATTTATCTAGATTATCCTTAAGTTATCTTTCTCATAAAAAACAAAACTGTATGTTTTGCGGTTATTGAGAAAAAACGATTCTGCATTTATCAAAAACATTTGTTACTCGTCAATGAAGTAAAACCAGAATGCATCTCAATCGAGAGGTGATTTTCATCTTCCATACAAACTGCCGTTTATGACAAACTGATATGTTTTGCACAAAACCAGTCACACTTATCATAATCATTGTAAAACCAACATCTTACAATTTTCTCCATTAACCAAGAGTAGAAGCTTCAGTTTACTATAAAGCTAATACCAACAAGTTACGGGCATTAAATTAGACACGACTTACAATGTTCTTCCAGACATGGCTGTAAGCAGCAGTCAAGCTTGTCAACGTACGCCAATGCAACATTGACACTGTAAAAAATAAAATAAAAAATAGGATCACGACTGTAATCCCCTAGTACGGTAGACATCCTCTTAGATCTCCAGACGCTTAGATCCTTGGAAGATGTCTAGTGGGGGTAGTCAGAGGCACGTCCAAACATTATATTTGGCACATGTCCACATTTTGCAGTAGTTAGCATTCCATACGTGACAGGTTGCAAGCCCATCGCCGCTTATAAGAATACTAACTGGTTTCCTCACGATGTTTTCCTTCACCGTTGTAAGCACGTGTTTTTGATGGGCACATTGACACTGTATAAAAATATTCTAGTTTGAAAATGTCGAGCGCTGTGTTTGATCCGCTTCGCACATCTTAGCGCAGCTTCTCACAACTCCGCTTTGGTGGAAACTGACCTATTCACTAGCCCAACGCCCAATCTGCGGCATTAACGGCCGTGAATAGCGTTAACAGTTTTCTAAGAAACACGTGCTAAAGCAAGCAAGTAAGATTTACAAAGAAAACAAATAAAAACTCGCCACGGGAGCGCAAGACCGGCTCGGCTTGAGGCGTCAAATCGTTCAGCATACACTCACGTTCATTATAATGGAACCGATGCATTAGCTACATATATTTATTTTAGCCGTGTTGGCCGAGTGGGATGTACCTCGACTTTCAATCTGAAGATCGTGGGTTCGAATCCCGGCGTGCATCAATGGATTGTTCTGTTCGAAAATTTATATGCGCATCAGGAAACCATCGTGAGGAAACCAGTTAGTGTTCTTATAAGCGGCGTTGGGCTTGCAACTTTTCACGTATGGAATGCTAACTACTGCAAAATATGGGCATGTGCCAAATATGATGTTTGGACGTGCCTCTGGCTACCCCTATGCGTCTGGAGATCTGAGAGGATGTCAACCGTACTAGGGGATTACAGTCGTGATCCTATTTATTTTATTTTATTTTATCTCTATGTATATCGTAGCATACACAAATCTTAAATGATTCAGTTATTTCAATACAATGCAAGCTACATTAAAAAGCTCTTTATTATTAACTAGCGACCCGCCCCGGCTTCGCACGGGTAGCATGTTATTATCTTATGCTGTGGCACTGATCCAATTTTATCCAATAAATTTATACATATAAACCTTCCTCCTGAATCACTCTATCTATTAAAAAAAACCGCATCAAAATCCGTTGTGTAGTTTTAAAGATATAAGCAAACATACATACATACATACAGACGCGGGAAGCGGAAAGCGACTTTGCTTTATACTATGTAGTGAAAACAAAAAAAAAACAAATTATTAATAGTCTGCGTAGTTCGTAATCAACAATAAATTTACGTGCCAGTACACGTACTATTACTACTGACATTTTGTAGTTCATCATAATAAGTTTCATTCGGTTGTTTATTGTTCTAATATAAATAAATAAATAGGATCACGACTGTAATCCCACAGTACGGTAAACATCCGCTCAAGTCCGATAGATATTCAGATATCTGATGTCTAAAGCAAGTAAATACATCATGTAGTACTAGCTAAAGGTCGCGGCTAGGGTAGTCAGAGGCACATCTAAACAATACATTTGGTACATGCCCACACTTTTGAAGTAGTTAGTATTCTCGTAGCAGATCGCAAGTCGCTCGCCGCTTATAAGAATATTAACTGGTACCTGGACTTACGTCACGATGTTTTCCTTCTTTTTGAGCACAAATTTTAATGCATTATATGTTTAAATAATTTTATTACTTATAGAAACACAGAGTTCACATAAAATGAGATACAAAAATAACACTTAAATATTGCGTTTTAAATGATGATTACACCTAGGGGCCTAGTACAGTAGGTATATTTTTAAATAGATTGATAAATTGTCAATGAGGACACCGACAATGTTTCGATTCATCTAGAGAATCTTCTTCAGGGTGAGTGGACCATAACGCGCGCGCTACCCTGTGTAGTACAACTCACGAAAGTTTTGAAAGTGAAATAGATTGATAAGTTCATTATACATTTTTCGAACAGAAAAATCCATTGAAGTCCGACCAGGATTCGAAGCGACCTTAAGATTGAAAGTCGAGGTATCTCCCCTCGGCCAACACGGTTATCTAAAGCTATTTATAGAACGAAAGATGTATTATTATTTTTGTGTTTATCAAATTAATCATACCGCATTGCTACAATTTTCGGGAATTGTAATAATTGTGTTTCAAACATGTACTAACTATAATGACCTTAGATCGTGATCGCTCGCGGTAATCTCGTGCCAACCGTAGAAAGGAGCAATTGGTCGTAATGTGATAGGTGTTATTAAATTGTTATTTGTTGCTTTGAAATTAAGCCGTTTGTTACTAAAAATACTTCGATCGTTGCTATTGTTGATCGAAGAAAGATCGAAGAAGGGTTAAAAATGAATATGGATAATATGGAAGATAATCCTACTAATATTATAAATGCGAAGGTATGTGGGTATGTACTTTTTCACGCAAAAACTACTAAACGAATTATAATTAAACTTTACAGTAAATATTGCGAAGTCTGGGTGAGCAGCTAGTATAATAATAATATTAAAGATAATATATAGATGAATATGGAATAATGATTAATTAAATGAAATAACAGTATGCCTATGTTGACGGATGAATGTTAGTTTTTCGAGTTTCAAACATATTTTTGTTTAACAATTTTCAAATATTTTTTTTTCAAAGTCACAACTTTTGTATGGTTGGTACCTACCTAAATAATAGCGTAAGAATCATTAAAATCGGTTCAAACTTAACAAATTTATTACAGTTACAAAAATGACATAAAAGTAAAGAAATAAAACATAGCTGTCTTGAGAACATTGCCTTTTGTAACTCAAAATTGATATGTACTGAAATTAAAATTCTCATAACATTTATTTTTGTTTTATTCAACACAAAATATAATGTCAATCCAATCAGAAGGCAAACATTGGTGTTTCAAGACTGAATAAAAAAACAAGCGATTCTCATTACGCACGTTTTGATAATTATTTTGGATCGTTCTCGATACACGAAAGCTTTTTAAGGTGCTTCGGGATTGACGTCAATTAAATTTGATAGAGACCATTTCGAAGTTTGATTAAAAATCGATATGGAACAGAACTGGACTTCCTTACAGTTGCCGACGCGATGACTGCGTAATATTGAGGCTGTGTTATCGGGAACTCGTTATAGTCAACAGATTATTCGAAATTTATGATTCATCGAGAGAAAAAATAGGATCACGACTATTTCTAAGGAAGGTAGATCTCCAAGCGCTCAGATCTTTGAAGATATTCACGGAGAGTAGACAGATGTATGCCCAAACCCGCAATCTAATTTCTTGCAGTAGGCATTCTAAACGCGATAAGTTGTACCACCCCACCCTTAAGAATACTGACTGCTTCATTTAAATGTTTTCCTCTACTAAATGATTGGAAAAAGGTGTTATATTCATACACGTTGTGGAATGAGCTTTATTCCGTGGTATATTCACTGAACTATGAACCATTCAAACAAAATGAAAAATACTCATCCAAGACATCTAATGTTGCAGATGTCAATAAGCGAACTTATCTGCTTACCATCTAGTGTTCCGTATAGCGACTGTTTGTTTCCGTAATATAAATAAAAATACCTAACGGTGCGAGTCGGACTTACGCACGGAGGGTTCCGGACCACCATCTATAAAAAACGACAAAAATAATGTTCGTTCTATGGGAGCCCTACTTAAATATTTATTTTATTCTGGTTTTAGTATTTGTTGTTAATACAGGCATCAGAAATACATCATCACATGAATATTTCAACTGTCTATCACGGTTCATGAGATACAGCACTGTGACAGACAGACGGACACACAGCGAAATCTTAGTAATAGGGTCCCATTTTTACTCCGGACATTTTTGCGGAACCTAAAATATTGTAAGTTTGAATCGTGTCGGATAAAGTAAATGATCAACTGTCTGTCGGCAATGTATTCTGATGCCAATGCCGATGCCGGCTGGTCGGAATTTTAAGTTGCCCCAATAAAAAGACGGAGGCCCATCCATACATTTTATAATCGATTTTTAGAACACACAATGAATCATAATTCACAAGTTTTTCTTAATTAAATTGGCCTTACCCAATTGAATAATTGGGGTTAATTGATTGTAATTGAATTTTACAAGCATTTAGTTCAAAACTTGTTTCTGTACCTACTTTCGTTCGGATTAATTGATCGCGGCTTGCATGGTTGCAAATTGATGAACTGATTTATAAGAAAAAATAATTAAATCAGTAACAGACAAATTAACTCACAAATTGCAATCTAAATTACGAGGAAGAATGGAAAAAACAACTCATGTAAGTATCCCAACTGATTGGAATAGTCAGTTGGGAAAAATAACAGATTCAAATTTCCGCTGACTACACAAATAAAAAAAATAAAAATAGGATCACGACTGTAATCCCCAAGTACGGTAGATATTCTCTCAGATCTCCAGACGCTTAGATCCTTTAAAAATGTCTAGTGGGGGTAGTCAGAGGCACGTCCAAACATTATATTCGGCACATGCCCACATTTTGCAGTAGTTAGCATTCCATACGTGACAGGTTGCAAGCCCATGGCTGCTTATAAGAATACTAACTGGTTTCCTTACAATGTTTTCCTTCACTTGTGTTTTTGATGCGCATATAATATTTACGAACAAAAAAATCTATTGATGCACGCCGGGATTCGAACCCACGACCTTCAGATTAAAAGTCGAGGTAAATCCCACTTGGCCAACACGGCTTACACAAATACTCAAAGCAAAACAACATCTAAACAAACAAAAGCTTTCTTTCAACTTTAACTGTGCTGAAAGCAGCATTCCCGTTACACATAAATAGATGGCTATAGGTTAGATACCTCGCTCAGGATGAAATGTCCATACATGGTCCCAATAAATATTCGAAAGGTTCCCGAAAGGCTTAGACATAAGTTACTGGAGCAAAAACTTGAAATCACAAAGACCTCTGGTGCCATTCTGCTTTCGTATAACGGTGAACCCAAATTTATGGTTCTCTAAAATAAAAAAGTTAGAATGAATCAGCTTGGTCGGAGATCCTTTGATTTGCACTAAAATGGACCTTGCGAACATTTTTCGTAAATTTGAGTCTTCAGCCTAAAATGTATTGAGTAATGGTTGATTTATATTAGACCAGGCCGTATCCGGGCCGGGCAGGATTCTTTAGAATCTAATCGATCTAAGTTTAGATAGTAGACGGGCCCAGACGGGACACGTTTCAAACTAGCCACGTACACGTCACGCCCCGGGCACGGCTCGTTCTAATATAAATCTACCCTAAATGTAATTATTTGTATAAATCAGGTGATCATTGGTGATTTTTATGATCGTAACAAATCGTGGGAATTTTCGGTAATGAAGATGAAAGTATTTGACGGCTTTTTAGCGCACTGTAGCGTGTGAAATGGCAATTAAAATAGTTGACTGTCGTTTTGACAAACATTTATGCTTGTTTTAATTTAGCGGGCTGATTGAAACATGTTATTTTCATTGCAATTAGACAGTTGGTGTGATTTGAAATACGCTAACAATAAAATATACTCTCTGATTAAAATTCCCAAGTATAAAAGTTAGTTAGAGGCACATCTAAACCTAACACCCCTAACCAAACTACTAGTAGATTCATGATACTTGTTTAAACGATTATAATTCATTTTTACTACCATCTAAAAAAAGTCTTACTTATTTATATTATTATTAATTGGTAATATAAAATTAACTCTATCAAATTTATTAAACCACTCAAAAGCTTGAGAACATGACATTTAATCCGATAATATTAGTATCAAAGAAATTCACATGAAGCATCTAAATAAAACGTAAAAAATGTAACCAATACTTAATTCGTCTTTATTCGATCTCATATATTACGGACTAATAGATTCGAAGCACAATATTAGTATAAATTTACATATTTATTATGTTTTAAGTTTAACAATTTTGTGGCTATTATCGATTATTTGGATTTATCTCAGCATAGTAAAAGCAAGCCATAGAACATGATTATAACCCCTTGAGCAAGATAATTTATACATATCGACTTATCAAATCTAAGGATCTAAGCGCCTTGAGATCTGAGTGGATGTCTACCGTACTTGGGGATTATAGTCTTATTTTTTTATTGTTACTTATCAACTTTGATTATGTTTGTTTTAGATGCATATTTTTTGCCAATGACAAAGTTTTTCATCTCGATCTCAGACATTTATTTATAAAGAAAAAAATCGATTGAATTTCGCAATGTTTTAATTAGTTGTTGATGCCAACAGGATCGCCATCTTTGTAAAGTAAATAGAGCACTACGAAAAATTAAGACATATTTTGCTTACGAAACACAATGAATTATTGTAACAGATAACACATAGAACTAATATATAACAGAATTTTTTTAAAAATACACAAGAACTGAGTCTAACTGATCCACATCATCAGTAGGCAGCCAGCGTTCCCAAGATACTGGATGCATCTCCACGCTGGACGGCAATGCTGATTCGCTGTGCCATTTGATTATTACATTTGTTTGCTTACTGTTCATACCTTCATAATTCGATGATACAGGTTTAGTTACCTATAGTATATTTCACCTCCTTGAATATTTTATAATTCAAATTAAATATTCATATTACTATAATGCCATCGTTCACACAGACCGACAAAATATTGCGTTTAATAATAAAGCCTGACATAAAGTTCATTGATTATGATTAGCATTCAATCTTATTTTAATTATAATGTCTGTGTCTGTTGTTTATCTCAAATTGGTGTATGACGTCATTGTTAAAATATGATTAAAAAAAAACTGTAAAAATTACTGTTGTTCTGTTAAAATAATAAACAACGAAAAAAACACGATCCTAAACTAATATTTTTATGTTTTAAAACTGAATAACTACGAAAAATGTAGCCATTATTATTATAATTAAAATTCAGTTAAAACATATTAATTCAAAAACTTGAGCATTTATTTATTATTATTATTATTATTATTATTATTATTATTATTATAGTGTAAGAAGACTTGCAACGTTTTGGAAATTATTATTTCGTTTTCTCTAACAAAAGATTTAAACGCGCTCACGCCACATTTTCATATTCCATGTCATTATTATATCCATGTTATTAATAACTATAATTATTTTGATTATTATATCTTATATATAAGGCTTCGCACGGGTAGCATGTTATTATACATATAAACCTTCCTCCTGAATCACTCTATCTATTAAAAAAAACTGCATCAAAATCCGTTGTGTAGTTTTAAAGATATAAGCAAACATACATACAGACATACAGACACGGGAAGCGGAAAGCGACTTTGCTTTATACTATGTAGTGATTTACATTATATATTTGCAAAAAAAATTTATATAAGATTTCTATCAGTTATCTAGTTCCCATTGTTCAGACTTTGCTTAGTTTTGGGTTAGATGGCGATGTGTCAAATGTCCACCAATATTTATTTATTATTTATTTATCCTACAATAATTGCAAAATGTATCTCAACACATTTTATAGACATACAAACGTAAACTATACAACATGATTTCTATGTTTCTACAACCTGCTTCATTACCAATTTCAATTATGGAAATCTCAGTCTAAGCTTGATTTAATTCAGTACTAGCTAATTGTAGAACGGATTGGATCTTGCGGCTCGCATTCGGCTGAATCATATTTGTTGTAATTTTCACGTCATTATACATTGCCTTGTGCTTGGCGGCTACTTGAAAGCTCTTTGGCAAAGATTAGACTAATTGCACAGATAAGACGCACAGATTTCTTCTGAATCGATGCTGTTGATAATCTTATCTTCATAAACAACTTCCTGGCATTAAAAAAATATAATCATTTATCAAAATAAATTGCTTGTTTTTTTTATTTGTATAAATTTACGTACGTTTTATATTTTTAATAATTATACCTACACAATTTTATGGTTTCCATAAAAAAAAATATTTAGCTGTGTTTACATAATATGTTACTGAAAGTACTAACTGTAAAATCATTTTGAAAGTTTTAAATTTTTTTGTATCTTATAACAAGAAACTGTATATTATAACAACATAGATACTTAAGGATTATATAAGAACAAACAATAAATGTATGCATTCATTCACCTAGTTTAAAAATAAGTTGTAAAAAATCTGTGATTTTCACATAGATACTTTTAATATAAGTGCACGACACCGACTATTTTAATACTATTTTCTTATGAAACTGAAAACACTAACCCTCTATTTCAACATGCATGAAAGAGCAATAAGATATTTCAAATGCAAATTCTAAATATTTATCTTATCTGTTCCACTCACTATTATTATATTCTATGACAGATCCGATTAGAGAAATGCACGCAATTTCATCGTGTTTATGGTAATGCGGTTACGCGTTGCGCTCCGTACATTACTTGTAATGTCTTTAGATAGCTAATGTTTTGCTTAATTACAGCGGCAATGAACACAAATGCTCACGAGCAAGCCAGGTAGAAAATTACGTACAATAGAATTAAAACGTTCGTCAACTCGAAGGGTCCTAATTAATTTCATTGCTTTTTTATTGTCTTCATAAAACTAATTGAATGAAAGTTATCCAGCAAATGATTTCAAATCTTTTTAGTTCATTTTCCCTTATCCGTGCAGAATAAATTCTAATAACTACCTACTTATTTACTTATATTGCTAATAATTTGTTTATATATTATTATAAAAAAATGCTATTAAAAGTAAATTCCATAGTAATTATTATCTTTATTTATACATACCATACGTTACACAATTATCAAGAAATTAAAATAATCAACACTATTAAAAAAGCAATTATAGATTAAATGAAAAAAAAAACATGATACATGGCAACATTGTTCCGCAACGAATGTTGAACGGATACAAATAACAATACACGCAACGTTGGCAACGTTGCATTACATTAGCGAAGGGTAATACAGAAAAGAATTATTTATTTTAAACTACTTAAATTTTTTGTATGTATCTTATCTTATATTATGCTAATCTTATCTTATCTAATGCTCTCTTACGCGTAATTTTTGCTAGTGAATTGTTGCATATAATAAACTTATTTTTTTTCTTTTGTTGCAGATCCGACACCGATTTGGACTGTTTGATGAAGTTTGCACCTCTGGAGGGATCCAGGCGAGACATTGTAACTGGGTTCGGTTTCTGCGCGTGTCAGATAATTATGGACCACAAGTAAGTATCTAGAGCAATTGACAACCCTACTGCTATTGACGATTATTTGTTGGCCGAGTATTAGCCGTGTTGGCCGAGTGGGATGTACCTCGACTTTCAATCTGAAGGTCGTGGGTTCGAATCCCGGCGTGCATCAATGGATTTTTCTGTTCGAAAATTTATATGCGCATCAAAAACATGTGCATACAACGGTGAAGGACAACATTTAGTATTCTTATAAGCGGCGATGGGCTTGCTACCTGTCACGTATGGAATGCTAACTACTGCAAAATGTGGGCATGTGCCAAATATAATATTTAGACGTGCCTCTGACTACCCCCACTAGATATCTTTAAAAGGATCTAAGCGTCTGGAGATCTGAGAGGATGTCTACCGTACTTAGGGATTAAAGTCGTGATCTTATTTTTATTATTATGTTTTCAAGTTTATAAAAAAAAATTCACCTTCCAGGTAAACCTAGTCTGCACAAAAATCAAAGGTGAGCCGGTGTATGAAGCCGTGAAACCGGTGTCGGCTCACACCGAGCTGGTGGTCTACTACCTTCCGGAGCGGCCTGAGGAGATGTTTTTCGTCAAAATGCGAAACAATTTGTATCGGCAGACCATGGACTCTATTTTAGAAGGTGAGGTATTCTATTCTGTCACTTCCGTCAAAGTCAAAATCAAATAAGTTTTCGTTGAAAAATATTTTTAAATGAAAAGCTTTTGTAAAATCATCAAACTATGGCATGTGACTAATATAATATTTTGACGTGCCTCTGACTACCTCCTCTTGACATCTTTAAGGATCTAAGTGCCTGGAGATCTGAGAGGATGTCTACCGTACTTGGGGATTTCAGTTGTGATCCTATTTTTTATCGAACTTTGTAGAAGCCTATTTTATTGTTTTGTTCCAATAATGAAATTTCATTTTAGAAGTAAAATTATATTTTATAAGTATCTTAAAATGAAAGCTCACGGTATATATATTAATGAACTACATGTCAATATTTCAATAGAACTATCATTAATCAATAAACCCGTTAATCGATTAAATAACACAATAAATGCATAGATTTGCGATTTATTACTCTGCAAATTTATATAAAATTCAACTGATTTGCAACATTTTAAAACCAGATTCAATTTTTTAAAAGTGCAAAAACGTGTATCATCGTTATCTTTCTATCAGCAATTAATCGTAGTTAATAAAGTCGATATAAGCTATCTTTTTTTTCTATATTAATATTATAAAGAGGAAAGATTTGATGGTTTATTTGTTTGCATTGAATAGGCTCCGAAACTACTTGACCGATTTGAAAAATCCTTTCAGCATTAGAATGCGAAAAAATCTCTGAGTAACGTAGGCTATAATTATAACTAAAAAAATAGGGATCCCTAAAACTTTAATAATATAACTTAAGGTGTAAAAATATAGCCATAAAAGTTTTCTGTTTAAAGACAAGCTTTTGTAAAATCAATCAAACAATAGAGCACTAGCGCTATAACCTGTCTCTTAATATAACATTGTCATCGGAACTTACCAAGAATGCAAAGCTTTTACTCGATCGAAGTATTTACTAAGGAGTTCTATTTGTGAGTGTCTGTTAAACAGCTCCTGACTCCATCATCAGATCAGCTCGCTGTCACCATATTATTGCATTGTCACTAAAGTTAGACACAAAATTTTGGGTTGGGGATAACTGCTTCAAAATTGAGTTGCAAAATTCCACCCGAACAAACATAGTTACATACATACAACATACATTTACATTAGAAGTTAAATAGAAGCTTGTAAAAACTATACAACCATATTTATTTACATTATTTTAAATCATAACTATATCTGTTAGTTTGTTTGTACAGCTGAGATGACTTGAAAACTACTGTACAAATTTTAATGAGAATTATAACATCTAATTAGCTTGGCATTCAACAGGTGACTAAAGATATAATTTATTATCCTGCGTTAACTAAAAATGTCGAATTATAATAAAATAAAATGTATTCGTTTAAAGCAACTGGTATAATTTGTACTATATTATAAATACGAAAGTAACTTTGTCTGTTTGTTTATCTGTGACGTTATCATGACCTAACCGCTGATCCGATAGTGATAAAATTTCATGTAGAGATAGTTTAAAGTCTTAGGATAGACATAGGCTACTTTTTCCACAAATATTTTTCTTGCTTTTTTGCAATTTCAATGTTTTATGATAAAGTCGTCGAATATCGATTTCCTGAACCAACGCGGACGAAGTCGCAGTTAAAAGCTAGTAATAAAATATCGCGATATTCCCATAAGTGGCTCCGTCGTATCTTGCGCAGACGCATCAAAGGACGGGCCCTTTGATCGGGCCGAGCGCTTTTCGGTTCGGTAGTCGATTGTAGTCGCTTTTTTATTAGGTATCCTTAGGCATGTGGCACCACAACGAATGTAATGTTTGCACTTGTTAAGACGAGTAATAAATGTATTTGATGAAAGCAGAATCGTTTTTTCTCTGTAACCGCAAAACATACAGTTTTGTTTTTTATCACAAAGATAACTTAAGGATATAATCTAGATAAATCATAGACAGAAACACGATTGGTGAAACTTTTCTTGATAGTTTTATTTTCCAAAGTTGGCTCTTTAAAAACACTAGTCTCGTTTTCAATTAAAACTATGAATAGCTAAACAGTTCATTTTTATATAATTCGTTAGAAAATCATACTAGCTAAGTAAATTATAGACAGTTTCTTTTTTAGTTTGATAGTTTTCAAGATAATGCAGTTTTATCACTTTTTCCGTCTTATCCGGATGGACTGACCATACATAAAACCAAACATTTCACATATCACCTTAACTGATTATGTTTTTGGTAGGTAAGTACTTGTAAAGTTATAAAAATATTGTAGTTTCAATATCTAAGTTTAAAAAACATAAAACCAAACCGACTTCATGTTGTTAAAAATCCAATACAAAAATGTATCCCCTATTTTTATACCATTAGAGGAGAAATGGAAAGTATAATGCTCGCAACCAAAAAAATATTTTTCTAAATTTAAAAACATACTTAAGAAACATTAAAAAAGTACAACCGATTTGAGAACCTCCTCATATTTTAAAGTGTGTTTAAAAGTATTTTTTTTAGAGTATTAATTCGTTGCTCATGCCTAGTTTAATACAAAAAATCGACTACTTAGATAGAGTTCTAGGATTTGATTGATAAAAGAGGTTTAAATAGGTTTTTAAGGAGGTTAATACAAAAGATACAAAAGACTGCCTAGTAAATGACATATTAAAATATAACCAGTTAGCTTTTTCAAATAATGTTTCGTTCGAAATATGCTAAAATAGAACCCATTTTGACAGGTAGAGTGAATTTATTCTAAAACTAGCGACCCGCCCCGGCTTCGCACGGGTAGCATGTTATTATACATATAAACCTTCCTCATGAATCACTCTATCTATTAAAAAAAACCGCATCAAAATCCGTTGTGTAGTTTTAAAGATATAAGCAAACATACATACATACGCGGGAAGCGGAAAGCGACTTTGCTTTATACTATGTAGTGAAGAGTCATAGGTTCGACTTGTCCCTTCAAAGTAAGTAATAACTTTTCTAAACACTCAAAAGCATCTAAAATAGCATGGAAAGTTTTACTTACTCTACATAATTGTGTTAGTATAAACGTTTTACTGCTGCAGTAACTTGTTGATTATAATAGATCTTCCACACGTGCATGGTAGCTGCGAGTTTTTATATAATCTGAAACTAAAAACTGTGCTACACAGATAATCCGACCATCATACGTTTCGCTGATTGTTCATGTGAAAGCTCCTTAGGTGTTGATTGATTGGTCCAAATTGAACCTTTGCTTTATCAATTGATTTTTATTTTCACCTAAACGATCCAATTTTTCAATAGATCGATAACTTTATCTAACAGATAATTGTAATGACCGTCAATTAAACATCAATGAAAGTAACTAACGAGAAATCGATCTATAAAAAACTCAAAAGATAATTTAAACATTTAAAATGTGTTTTAGCGAGGCAGCGTAACCGGATTATTCATGTATTATTATTTAAACTAGCTTTGTCGCATGGGTATAGGCGGGTTTGTTTAATCCATAATCTTTTAATATCTTATCTTATCTTAAGTTGGTAGTCACTCTGCCTTCTGCACGTAGGTTGTGGGTTCGATCCCTACTCAGGAGAAATATTTGTGTGATAAACATAGATGTTTGTTCTTTGTCTTGGTGTAAGTACGTATTTACAAAAAAAAGTGTATATAAGTATTCTATGAGCTAGATTTGCTTAATTAAAGGCTAGATGGCGCTGTGTTTAAAGTCCGCCAGTATTTATTCATTATTATTAATTTAATCTGTAACGGCTGGTTCAATATTTAAAATTTTCCGCTTTTCGTGTAGGGATAAATCCGAGATGGTCATATATATTACGACTACTAGCTGTCCCGACAGACGTTGTCCTGTCAAATTTCAATTAAAACACTTAAAGACCGGCTTCGTACATGTGTTATTTAGATAAAAAGTATTATATACTTGCAGTCCGCCCGGGGCGGATAATGATTTTATGGCTAATTTTTTTACACCTTCGGTTACATTATCGAAGTTTTATTAAGGATCCCTAATAGTTACACATATGATATCAGACTTTTTTGAAGAGATTGATGTCCTTTATAAAACTGTAGTACATCACTTTGCTCTATTGTCAATAATTCCTGCAGCAAACGCAATGTTCATCAGGGATAATGTAGGATTCTAATGGTAAAATATTTTTTTAAATCGGTCCAGTAGTTTCGGAGCTTATTTGATGCAAACAAACGAACAAAAAAACAATTAAATCTTTCCTCTTTATAATATTAGTATAGATGATTGAGACACAAAAATTCAACCATACAAAAATCCTTTCAAACTTTAGAATTTTTTACTAAGAAAGCTAGAGTAGATATTCAGTATTAAAATGTACAGACAAACACTACAACATTGTCTGTAGGGAAACAACCGCGGTTGAGTTACACATTGATAAAGAAAGCGGCGTCCTTTGCCGCGATCGGATCTCTTTGGACTCCATATCGATATTGCAATGAACTGTCAGCGTACTTACTGCTTAAATATCACGCAGTAATTGAATATTTTATATTTGAATCCTAGTCGAATGTTTGAATGTCGATTTAAAGTTTATAATGTATCTTATAGTCTGACACATCAAAATATAATATGTGTAAAAAATACTGGCTTTTTTACCTTGATTAGATTAGATTATTTTGCATAGGCTGGCCAAAACTCCAAAACAAACATTTTCACTGAAACATAGTAAAAATAGTAAGATCTATATAATACTAGCCAACCCGTGACAGACGTTGTCCTGTCAAATTTCAATAATCGAATAGAAAAGACTGAATTTTGAGATGCTGAATATAGTCTGTGATGACGTCATGTACGTATTTTAGAGTGTTTCCTCCACTTATCGCAATGAGACATAATAATATCGTTATTTTCGTATTACGTTGAATGTATGTTTCATTGCGATATTACGTGCAGTGAAACGTAGGTGAGAGTTGTAAGAGTGAGAAGGTTTTCTATAAACAATAATGTTTACGTTTTTTTTTAATATTGTGGTCAAATTCCCAATCGATCCTAGTTAATATAGAAATTGATGCCGATATGTTGCCAGCAACAAATCGCCGCTAATCAAAGATCGAACGAGATACGCTCGAATAAATAATTTGTATAAATATCTTAATAGGCTTGTCCCGCGAATAAAGTGAGAAACTTAGACAGCTACCACAGATTATATCGTCCTGCCATATGTCTGCCCGCCGCGCCATATCCAGTAACCCTATCCCGAGATCTTGAAATATACCTATCCGAATAACAGATAGCAAAATACAACTATCTAACAATCTAGAACAGGAACATGCGGCAACTAATTAAAGTTTAGATACTTTAGAACGGTGGTAGACGAGCAGTTTGAACGAGCAACAACATGTTAATTAAATGTAGTAAATGCCTGACGAATAACAATTAAAATACTAGTCTAGATTGTACTAGGCAGTCAACCGAGTCTTCCGACGGTTTTGACTATGTCATTCTTCTCAAACACCTTTCTCCAGCATCGGTCAAGGCGATGTTTGTACATTAAGTAATAGGTACATAAGTACATAGTTCAGCTACTTACCGCCTTACATTTTCACGTCTTCAGTGTCTGCTCGTCATAGCTCGGCAACGCTGACATGAAAAAGAAATTAAATAGGACTGTAATCCTCAAGTACTGTAGACATACTCTCAAATCTCAAGGCGCTTAGATCCTTCAAGATATCTAAAGGGGGTAGTAAAGCACGTTCTAAAATTACGTTAGCTCAATACCCGCATTATGCAGTAGTTAGCATTTCATACGTGACAGGTTGCAAGGCCATCGCTCAATGATGACATACTCGTAGTCCGAAAAAAAAATGCCGATGAATATGTTAGCGTTTGATCAGTTCCTTTTCAGTCAGATAGCTGATCAAATAGTCCGTCTATTCCCGGCCTAATATTGCAGTGAATTAAATAGAAAAGATTTATTACAAATTTTATAAAATTGATTACAACGTGAACACTATAGCAACAAACAAAGTTCATTCAATAGAATTTGGAACACCAATTAAAGTGCTGACGCTATGTTATAAAACTAATAAAAATATCCGTAGCGAAATTTACGGTTGTCAATAAAATTCGGGTTCATTAAAACTTTTTGCGTTGATTAGTCTACATCTAGAGAAAAAAAGAGAAAACAACTATTTTTGCTTTTGTTTGTTTGTTTGTTCACACTACTACGATTATATACAAGTATTTTGTTGTCTTTGTATCATTATAATATACATACGTACATAAGATCACGTTTCCCAGAGGGGTAGTCAGAGACTAAGGCTTTCCACTTTCAACTTTTTTGTAATATGTTTAATTGTAATAGATAAACTAAAAAAACGAATAGACATATTATTTTAAAGATATATAGATACTCGTTAAATCGAGTTCGAGTAAAATAGGCTATATTTTATTAATAGAAAAAGGTAGATCCCCACCAAAATTTGGTATTTTTTTCTAAAATCTTCATTAGTGTGCCCGTGAGAAGTCGAAGAAGGCAGCTAGTACACGATAAAACATTAAACTTACTAGCTGTCCCGACGTTGTCCTGTCAAATTTCAATAATCCCACAGAAAAAAGAACTTTCAGTTTTTCCCGAAATTTCTGCCACCCTTATCACTTAGGGGTCAACATTCCCTTCGACCTTTTCTCATACCTCCCAAATATATGCAAAAAAAAAACATAAAAATCGGTCAAGCCGTTTCTGAGGTGGTTGGTTACAAAAACTGTGACACGAGAATTTTATATATTAGATTAATCATTCTTATATTTTCCTTGAGTTTCGCCGATTCTCACATAAATATAAAAAGGTTTATTAATCATTTTAAATTTCTTGATTTTATAAAATATACTTACCAATAAATTTTAGTTTATGCTTAAGGAAGCCGAAAAAGGAAATTTAGAAGATGTTTGCGTCTAATAAAGTATCATTAAGCTATATCAATATACCTATTACTGATGATTGAAACAAGTCACACTACCGACATCTGGATTTTAATATTTATAGCTATTTTCAACCGAAGAAAAAAGTAGGTTC
This sequence comes from Hydriomena furcata, assembly GCA_912999785.1. Taxonomy (NCBI): domain Eukaryota; kingdom Metazoa; phylum Arthropoda; class Insecta; order Lepidoptera; family Geometridae; genus Hydriomena; species Hydriomena furcata. The sequence goes on from OU538829.1 coordinate 12,633,766, forward strand.
TCAGATCGACGCGTATATCTTTACTTCTATACTAGTATTTTAGATACGAAAGTAACTCTGTCTGTATGTCTGTGAAGTTATCACGACCAAACCGCTGGGCCGATTTTGATAAAATTTCCTAAAGAGATAGCATAAAGTCTTGGGACGGATATAGGCTATTTTTTTACAAAATTTTCCTTTGATGTTCTGGATTATCAATGTATTACGATAAAGTCGGTAAAAATTGATTTTCTAAATCTACGCGAACGAAATTGTGGGTAAAAGCTTGTATACTTATATAACAAAGTTTTTTATGTGTTTCCGCGCATATGTTTTTTCATGGTGAACCGTTTTTGATGTCTATTGTATAGAAAATAGTCCCAATTTGGTCCAATATAAATTATATTTATGCAAGACTAACAATTCCTTTATAAAAATGAAAAACCAATATTACCTCTTGACTTTTCCATTAGTCTGAACAGCGTCAGTTTTTAAAACGTTATTATATTTCACACAATTTGTTAATGGAATAAATAAATTATTTTTTTCCAGATTCACCATTAGATCTCTCAACCTCCCTCCTATCAAGAGTATTACTACCAATCTCTCCCCCCTCCGGCAACGAAGATGAGCACAAATCAGTATCAGGGGATTCCCTCGCTTCATCATCAGCTGGTTCCTCGAGAGACGAGCATCACGAGCTTCTGGAGATGACGCCCAAGGTCCAAAGAAGGCCAGCAAAGTCCGAGAGGGCGTTGCTGCCGTGTGAAGTATGTGGGAAGGCTTTCGATCGACCCTCGTTGCTGAAGAGGCATATGAGGACACATACTGGTTGGTGTTCTACTTAATTATCAACAGCTATTCTAGATCTTAGTGTTCTATTGCAGCATGTATGATTTTTTATGAATAAGTAAATAGCACCTAGCAGTCACATACAACCCGGTCGAATATCTGTGCACCTCGCTGGAATGCGGCGCCTCTCCCGCTATCTCTCTCTCCCGCCTCGCCCGCGATATGACGTCACGAGGTCAGGTGCACAGAATTTGTGACCGGGTTGTACGTACTACATAGCCCTCACTCTTGGATTCACTCGGGTCTGAGTCAAGTCTGAACTATAAGAACCATGGTACCTTGGACCCAAAACTAATATTTTCAGCTCAGGCATCGATCAAACACCTACCTCTTGCTTCTCCTCTGGGCGCTCGCAATGATATGTACGAAATAAACATAAAACTCTCAACTCTAAAAAAACAGCAGCTATCCTTTCAAAAGTAGATAACTTAATCCCGTAAGAAAAATGCTTTCGTTATTAATCAGTTATTTTGAGTAAAATATTAAAAGTCTTGTATTTGATAGTAGTCGACATCAGAAGCCTATGTCTCTAAGATAACCCAACACTCACATACTCCTCCAAAACTCATCTATATATCAGAAACTACGCGAACCAACCACAACAGCAGTAAAGACATGATCAACTTTTTGAAAATGGAATCTTTCCTCAGGTGAAAAACCACACGTATGTATGGTATGCAACAAAGGATTCAGTACTTCAAGCAGTCTCAACACGCATAGAAGGATACATTCGGGAGAAAAGCCACACCAGTGCCAACATTGCGGGAAGAGATTCACTGCTAGCTCCAATCTGTACTATCATCGGATGACGCATATAAAGGTAAGTCTTTATACCTCCTTGTAATAGTACCTCCTTTCCGTTGTTTGCTGTTCCAAAAATAAGTATTTAGTTGAAAAATATTTTATAATGACAAGCTTTTGTAAAATCATTTACACCACCGCGCTATCATCTGTCACATCATATAACATTGTCATCGGAACTTCACAAATATGCAAAGTTTTTAATTAATCGAAGTATTGACTAAGGAGTTCCATTGTAAGTGTCTGTTAAACAGCTCCCTCACTGTCACCATATTATTGCATTGTCACCGAAGTTACATAAGTGTGCGAAATTTCAGCTCAATCGGTTGGGGATAAGTGCTTCAAAATTGAGTTGCTAGATTCCACCTTATATAGTTACATAAATGCATACATTGCAAGTTAAATAAAAGCTTGTAAATAGTAAAGTCCAGAAGTAGAGCATCCTAAAAGGTAGGTATCAACTTTATTGTAAGCAATCTGTATGGATCACATCGACGAAAGAGACTAACTACCCACAACACAGGATATTCCTAGGGTGGGAGCTAGTGTTCTTACAATAATAAATTGTTTGTTTATTTTTAGTAATGTAACATGTAGATAGGTAGATTAACATAACACAAACAATTTTATGTAACTTTTAGTTCCTTAAGCTTTGGATACAATAAATGAACTTTTTTTACTTTTTATTGTTGTTCAAAGGAAATTTTGAGATAGATTTTGTATTAAATTTTATTTCTTTCTAAGAACTAAGAATACATCGAAATGAGCACCTTTTCCTTATTTTAACTCGGTTTTATTACTGTTACAAAAACCTGAAAATAATAACTAGTCCTAAAATAAACTATAACACTAGAAATACATAACTCCCGATTTGAACACAGATCACGGAAAATAATTCAATAAACTCGAATTTGAGCAGTTTTTCACAAAATGTGTGTAACTAAACACATACTAACCAACCACCAATCACAAAAGCAAATGTATATTCTTAATTTAAATATCGCATTACCTTTGTTTTGATTCGTCGTTCACAAAGGTAGCGAGCGTTCGACGCATGCGCATCGAAGTGGAACAGGCATGTGTCTTGGAGCGGGTCGTGAGAAGTTGGGTCGTAGGTTGAACCATAGCATTTGAATCGACTTGCAATGTAAAATGAGCTTTAGTTTCGTGCTTTAGGGTTCAAAATTCTAAAATCAGATTGGCTGAAACTTGTAATATTACACGAATAAACAAAAAAAATAATTGATATGCAAAAAAAGTGTGCAATAAAAAAACAAGTCTGTAATCCCCAAATTCGGTAGACATCTCTCCAGACGCTCAGATCCTTGAAGATGTCTAAAGAGGTAAGTCAGAGGCACGTCCAAATATTATTCCAGTTTCTATCCAACTAGTTTTTGAATTCCGTTTTCAACCCGCATAGAAGCAAAATGACATAAGTGCGTCAAAGGTACCGACAGCAAACAAAATTTTAATCTTCACCATGTTGTCATTTGTTGTTTGCCGTATTGGCCAAGTGGGAGGTACCTCGACTTTCAATCTGAAGGTCGTGGGTTGAATCTGGAATTTATTATTTGTGTTGAAAAAACGTGGGTCGAAATCGGACTACACCTCAATCGGTGTCCTTGCTTAGGCTAGATGGTGGTGTGTGTAAAGTCCGCCATTTGTTTTTAATTTTGAAATTTACTTATAAATAGAAAATTAAACGTCTACTCAAACGTACTGCTACAAATATCCTTATAATCTATGAGTTTACACAATTACGGAAACTTACGCATACAATTAGTTTGTGAAACCAATATAAAAACGAGTTATCCTTGATGTGAACAATGGGTCGAGTATTACAGTTTTTTTTCTCGTAGGGTTCCTTATACTACTTACAAAATACTATAGCGTGTGTCCACACAGCCTAGCGGAGTGGCGGATATGGGCGCGATGTGTCGCCACCGCGCTAGGCTCAGCACGGTAGTGTTGACGAAAACATAGTGTTTTTACACACACACTAGTACTAACATACACTGGACAACGCCTGATTTTATTCATAATAGAAAAATGGCTAATTATCTTGCGATAGCTGACGTTTGGAGACAAAATTCAGATGATATTCATCATCACCCGCGACCGCGATCAATAGTATATCGGCAACGGTATATATAGCGTCATAGCTCATACCTAAAAAAAAAGAATTATCAAATTCGGACAACACTGCAAAAAGTTATGCGTGATCATACATAAAAAAATAAAAATCAACAAAAATCTTCTGTGTCATTGATAGAAAAAAAAATATTAAGACCAACCCTTGACCAACCAAATCTTCTGTCATAGTTTTATATGGAACTCTTCATTACTAGCCTTTGCACACGCTTGACCGATTTTCCGCAATGATAATTCACACGTACTGAACTGCAAGCATGCATCCTTCATTGCATTATACCATGAACAATAGTTTTTTTTTATCCGTAAACCATTTAAGTGATCATCATCGGCATGCAATATAAGATCCGTGATTGACACTGTGTAAGTAAATTACTCTGTAACCTAGTATTTATTAAAGTATTGTAAAAACGTTTGTAGTTATTGAAGCAACACTATTTTGCAATACCTATGTATAACTTCATGTACGGGAAATGATCGCGGGGCAGACCACGCCGAAGGTGGAGAAACGAAATTGACTCCTACCTAAAGAATTGGCCCACAGTTGCTCAGAACAGAGATGAACGGAGATAAGGAAAGGAGGCCTTTGCCCTGCAGTGGGACTCTACAGGTTCATAATAATAATAATAATTAATAACTATCAGAGTGATGGGCTACAGAAGGGACGGATGAAAGAAGTGCACGCGGCGGAGATGCGAATGTTGAGATGGATGTGTAGAGGATGGATATGATAAGGAATGAGTTGAGTATATCAGAGGAAGATTGAAAGTGGCGCTTGTGAAGGAAAAGATGAGTAGCAATAGGTTAGCGAGGTATGGGCATGTTATGAGGAGGGAAGAAAGTCATATAACGGAAAGAATGTGGATGGATGTAGACGTAGAGGTAGGCCAAAGAAAAGATGGATGGTGTGAAAGAGGATATGGGTAAGAAAGAAGTGAGTGATGAGATGACGGCTGACTTCATTTAAGTTTGATAAGGGCAGGAAGATGACTTATATAAAACTAACTTCTACCCGCGGCTACGTTTGCTTAGTACCTGGATAAAAAGTGGCCCATATAGCATCATTCCAGGGCATAGGTTATGTAAATTCGAAGTTTCATCCAAATCGTTTACACGTGACCACATCAACAAATACTAGTGTCGCAGAAGTTGATGTCAAGCTGGAAACGGATAATAGACCAAATCATAATAGTTTTCAGAAAATTATATTAATTGCAATGGTCTAAAAAGCCTTAGACACCAGAACTAAAAATAAGAAGCAGTATTCAAATTCAAATTCAAAAATCATTTATTTCAATAATATCACAAGGATCGCTTTGAAACGTCTTAGGAACTAGGTGAAGCTACACCGATTCCACGCGACCAAGCCTAGAAGAATCAGGCAACAAACACGGCTTGGGGTCTACCTTTTTTTTAATGATCCTTTCCTTAATGCTATGGAGAGCTCCAGTGCGATACCAATCGAACAAGTTGAAGGCTCAAACAAGAATAATAATTAAAAGTACTACTCAAGTACGTAAACAATAAAAAAAATAACTAAAGAGCCTCAGCTCGGTATAGTCATTATAGCTTATTCAATTTACAAGAAATAATTACAGAGTCATAAGTGTTGTGAATTCCTTCGCGTCGGTAAAGCTTGGTGTGGTGATGCTACCGTGCTCACTTCCCATAACGCCCCTGAGGGTTCTACTTAACTATGACCTCATGTGTCCACGACTTAAGAAAATCACACAACAGTGAGCATGGTGAATGGGCACAGGGATGGCGCAAATCCTTCTAATATTATAAACTAGCTGACCCGTGCCCGCTTCGCTGTGCGTAAGACATTTCTAATACCATCGTGGACTTTTTTGTAGACGTTTTTAAGGTGTACAATACTGTAGTACATTATTTTGATATATCTCGTGGGGTTCAGCCAGCATTTGCAATGTAAGCGCAAAAAAATGTGTTTATTTACGACATCACATTAGAAACCTCTAAAATTATCAGTGTTTCTCTACTATATTATGCATTTATTATACATATAAACCATCCTACTGAATCACTCTATCTATTAAAAAAAACCGCATCAAAATCCGTTGTGTAGTTTTAAAGATATAAGCAAACATACATACATACATATTACATACAGACGCGGGAAGCGGAAAGCGACTTTGTTTTATACTATGTAGTGATGATGCGAAAGTTTGTGAGTGAGTGTGTGTGTGTATGGCTTGTTTGTTACTCTTTCACGCAAAAACTACTGAACGGATTAAAATTAAACTTTACAGTAATATAGCTTATACATCAGAATAACACATAGGCTACTTTTTGTCCAGGTACTACTGAAGCCGAGGCGAGCAGCTAGTAAAATATATATCACGACTTCACTGTCATTCCCAAGTACGGTAGACATCCTCTCAGATCTTCAGGCGCTTAAGCCATTGAAGATGTCTAAAAGTTAAAGGGGTAACCACCAGGCACGTCCTTAAATTTAGCAAATACTCACATTTTACAGTAGTAAGTATTCCATAATAGTGCAATACAGAGCAAAATTATTCGCAGAAGTGGTTTTGCATGAGCGAAGACACTTGAAATTAATATTTTTTTACAAAAATGGTTACTTTACCTTGTGACAATAGTGGTGTGAGTAATTGGAGACTAAAAAAATTTATTTACATGATTTTTTTTGCTTAGGTAATTGATAGGTCAAACGCAATTTAAAGTTTATTAGTAAAATTATCAGAGAAAATAATATTGTAGGTGATCATTATAATATAAGGATGTTAGAAAAATATTATAGAAACACACAACATTTTAGTATTTAGATGGTTCTCATAGCATAGGATTTGTTTAGTTTGAGGTCATCAATATGTTTTTAGTTATGTTACTATCTTTTTAAATCAGCAGGTGCGTATTACTCACCTTCTTTGTCCATGTGATATCAACCAAAATAATTATCTTTAGCGTATTAGTATCATAAAAAAACTATCAAATTCATTTCGATCAATGCCTATAACAAAAAAACGTTCAATAAAATTCTCGTCCCGAAAGATCAATAGATTATTATTACTTATGATAATAATTCTGTGTCATAAGAAAAAAATATAAAAAAATTGGATCATCCAAGACGTCAGTGACAGCCCTGATTCCTTGCACCTGCGGTCACAGGTAGTTACAGTAAAGGTTTTTATAAATTACGGGTCAGGTCAACGTGGGAACGCACCCTGTTCGTCCACTGTGACGGGGAATCGGGAACACTACGTGCATCATGTGTGACGAAGGAATCGCCAAGAAATTGGTGATTTGGTCGGGGAAATTGAGCGTGAAAAGCAATTTTTTCTTTGTCTGTTCTATTCCGTCTTACGATTTTGATATACACTTTAAACGTAAACTGGAAGTTATTTATAACGTTTGTTTATCTACGATAATAATTTAAGGAGGTAAAATCACTACTCACTACATAGTATAAAGCAAAGTCGCTTTCCGCTTCCCGTGTATGTATGTATGTTTGCTTATATCTTTAAAACTACACAACGGATTTTGATGCGGTTTTTTTTAATAGATAGAGTGATTCAGGAGGAAGGTTTATATGTATTAAACCCGTGCGAAGCCGGGGGCGGGTCGCTAGTTAATACATAAAATAATAATTTTAAAAAATATTTCATTTATTTAGAGCTACATTATTAGCAAGTAACGTAAGCTATATTTTACTTTAAAAAGTAAGAAATCTTCACGAAAATTGCAATAATGTAACCTAAGTTACAAAAAAGTTGCCTATAATCTTCATTTGTACCTAGCTGACAGTATTTATATATAATATATTTTTTATTCTGTAGTATCTTTACGACTAATCTCTGAAAACATAAACATTTTAGAATGTTCTGATTAAAATGCATAATTACAAAAATCATAAAAAAAAAAATTAAGATCCAAAGGTGCAATTGGCGTAATAACTTCATACTCCACAGATCTAATCTCTCAGTCGAAAAATAAGTGATATGGTCATCTCATATTCGTTCACACAAACCGTGTGAAGCTACGGTCCGTTGCTCGCTTCGGTAACGTCTTACGATACGGTTCGTGCCCAGCCGTGAGAATGCCTTATGAATTTGGTTAAACGATTCGTTATTGTATCAGTGATTTCAGTGTGGGCAAAAGAACATTCTGGTCTGAAGGTGATTGGAGGTTCTAGTCTTCTGACGTCAAATTTTGTTACTGGCTCGAAAATATTGCATGTAGGTATTTTTTGTAGTATATAGACATATTACTCGTTTTTATAACGGAAGGTCTTAGAAACTTTTATATATATGTACTAATACTAATTAGTTTGTAATGGATAAGCTAAAAACTACTTCACCAATTTAAAAAACTATTTTTTATATCAAAAGCTGCATGATCAGAGAGTAACATGGGCTATATTTGTTTTCAAAAACATCCCAACATGATTGTAATAATATAATCTAAGCTGCCAAGGGCGGGCAGCTGGTTATATATTTTTATAATATATATATAAAAGAAAACAAAATTATATAATATAAACTTTTATGCCATGTGACCACAGCCAATCAGGCATGTAGACAAAAGGATCTTTCAGCTGTCACGACTATCGTACGATACCGCCCCTTAAGTGGGTGCAATTTAATGGGTGCGCTTAAAATAGATCAAAATGCATACAATAGGACGATTTATTTGCCGGGCCGGTCAAATTGTTCTGTAGAAATAGATTGATAAAGGATATAAAGCGCTTTTAAGTGGTGGAAAATTTATGTGCAATTTAAACTTGCTCTCAAACGATGTAAAGAAATTATTCTGAAGGAAGAATTGCTTTGTAAAAATACATGTAGGTATAGTATTATTTAGATACATTTAAGAAAATACAAAAATACATACATAATAATCGTTTTAGGAAGTTTTTGCCACTGGCTCCTGAAACACAGTTTACATACGTTCGGAAGCCTATAGATTCAAAACAAAGTGTGTAACATTTCTATAAATCAAACAAATAAATAATTTTGTTGAAACATTATCTTAGTCAGATTAGTTAAAAATATTGCGTGAGTGTGAGTGTCTCGTAAAATTTTCGTTACGAAATTTCTGGATTCGGTCTCCACGCTCAAGGCCCGCGATAGAAGCTATGCAATAGCTTAAAAGAAAAATATATGGAAATAGTTAATAAAACTAAATAAATTGGATCACGACTGTAATCCTCAAGTACAGTAGACATCCTCTCAGATCTTCAGACGCTTAGATCCTTTGAAGATGTCTAATGGGGGTAGTCAGAGGCACGTCCAAACATTATATTTGGCACATGCCCACATTTTGCAGTAGTTAGCATTCCATACGTAACAGGTTGCAAGCCCATCGCCGCTTACAAGAATACTAACTGGTTTCCTCACGATGTTTTCCGTCACCGTTTTGAACACGTGCTTTTAATGTGCATATAATTTTTTCGAACAGAAAAATCTATTGAAGCACGCTGGGATTCGAACCCGAGTACCGAGTCGAGGTACCTCCCACTCGGCCGACGGAAATAAGAAAAAAATATATAATATACATAATATTATATTGAAATTATCTAATAAATAACTTAAAGTTTACCTACGCACGTTGTTACATTTGAGTTATACCTTTACAAAACATATAATTATGCATTGTGCGAAAATGTTTTGTATATTCTCCAATCACTCCTACTTGGGGAAATTGCGTGCATTCCGTGACACTTTTCCACTCGTTAGTGGTTCGTTATTTGTTTGTTGTCAGTCTGTCTGTTTGTATCGGGACACTAGCCACAATTGGTGGTCACACAAAACATGGGGTGCGGTCTAAGTGACAAAATGCAGCGGCAAAAAGATATGTCACCATGTAAATTTAGTATTGTCTTCTTCTATCACGACAAGCTAACTAAAATTTAGTGTTGTCTCGTTAATGTTTATAAAATTGCTTCCATTTTATTTTTTCTGTCGTTATTTTTGTCTCTTCCTTTGAGAGTAAGTTGAATAGTTAGACCACAATAACATTTGATCAAATAAAAGGTATTTCCAAGGATTGCTGATGAGTATTTCATAAAAATTACTACCAAAAACAGCAAAAAAATAAATTCAAAGCAATGTTTATATTGTTGGCCTTTTTATAGTAATTTTATGTTTTATTTACCAATTCAATACCTATTTTAATCGTTTTTATGTATTTCAATATAATAATCGCTAATTTCCCTCACTTTGTACCGAGCAATTTGAATAACAAGGAGCTAAGAAGATCGGTTGCTGACGCGCGTCAGCGTGTGATTTGCGTTTGTCAGCCAATAAACGAGTACGCTGACATATCGTCAGTACCCTTTACAGTGGATAGAGAATATGGGAATTTGAACTAGATCGATTGTGTACTGTATAGTGCATAAACAAACAATTCTTTCAAACCGTTGATGTATCCAGGTCCCGAAATGCATTCTGATTGGCCGGTTCAAAGTGACGGTTCACGGAAGTGATTGGTACTACATCAGAAGTATTAGCCTAATGTCTTGTCAGACCGTGTTCGCCTTGCATGAGCTGTATATTGGACTGTGTTATCGATGTAAGTAGGTACTGATTGATAAAAACACAAACATTCAATTAAACTAAACCAAATTGTATGACGATACTTAAATCCTAGTAAATTTTAATGAATAAAAGGTTTTATTTAATCATGTCATGATGTCTAATTTCATAGAGCGCACATATCACTGACAACTCAGTTGGCAGTGTTTTTAGATTTGTAAGTTTTCTTAAAATTCTAAAAGCAAAATAATCTAATGAGTCTCAAAATATAACTGTATGGAGTTATCAAAAAATACATTGTATCATAAATGTTGATAATTAATTAATAAAAAATATTGGTGGACTTAATACAAAGAACCATCTAGCCCCAAACTAAGCAAAGCTTGTACTATAGAAACCAGAATTATTATACAAATTAACACCCAGACACAGAACAAACATCTATGTTTATCACACAAATATTTTTCCTGGGGGGATCGAACCCACAACCTACAGCGCAGAAGGCATAGTTACTACTAACTGAGCTGAGCTGTATAAAATATCCAAGGTGTTTAAAAAGCATGCAATTAAAAAACGCCGATGTATATGCCCGATTTAAGGGGCCATAAAGGCAGGTGCATACACACCGGTCGAGCATTAATGAGATTATGAAGGCAATATGACATAGGTCGTAAATGAAAACTGATATTCTATGTACTACTGGAATGGGACAGTGTCAGGGTTTAATAAATGAAATTATTACTGTACTTACGGCTCTGCAGGGTTTTGCAAAAAACATGATTATCTTGTTATGATGTTTAATGCTATACCTAATGTTAGAGAATGCCTAATCTGTACACTTTTCATAGTAACTTTTCACTGTTTATGCACATACCTATGCTTCTGCGTAGGTATAGGTGCATAACATGATAATCATGTTTTTACAAAATAGTCCCACAGTTGGTAGTAACTCTGCCTTCTGCGCTGTAGGTTGTGGGTCCGATCCCTACTTACTGTAATAAATAAATACCCAGAAAAAGCATTTGAGTGATGAACATAGATGTTTTGTTCTGTGTCTGGGTGTATATTATTAAGTCATAAATTTCGTAAATTGAACTAAATATATTTCAATTTCAGATCAATAAATAATGATAAAATTATTAGCTCGAAAAAATCTTGTTTAATGATTCGAAATTGTCTAATTTATTAATATTCCAAGCTCACACTCATTTACATAAATAAGTACTACAATTTAATACCAATTATTAGCTTCTTGGCGAAATATCGACGAAATCAATCTTCTTTTACATATAATTATGAGAGGGAGTCAAGCTAAGAACGAGTAAGCGGAAATTTGCTTTATTGATGAGCTTGGACTTAGTTAAATTCAGACCTAGTTTTTATAAAAAAAATAGAATCACGACTGTATTTCACAAGTACGGTAGACACACCTACTCTCAGATCTTCAGGCCCTAAAATCTGTAGAGACGGTAGTCAGAGGCACGTTCAAAACATTGTATTTGGTTTAATGTCACATTTGCAACAGTCAGTATTCCATACGTGACAAGTCACAAGACCATCGCCGCTTTAAAGCTTAGACCTGAAACTCCTGAATATCTGAAAGGATGTCAATGATCCTATTTTTTATAATCTATTGATTGGATACCTGTAGTTGCAAGTATAATGATTAAAGGTAGATTTATATTAGACCGGGCCGTGCCTGGGGCGTGCCGTATATGTGGCCCGGACATGGCACGGATTTGAAACGCTACATACATTTTGTAAGAAGCAGTTTACATTAAACAGTGCCTAATCTGTGTCCCGTCCGGGCGCGTCTACCAACTTAAGTCTCCGGCCCGGCTCGAACACGACAAACCCCGGGCACGCCCCGGTCTTGTATAAATCTACCCTTAAACCGTTGATACCTACTAAAAAAAATTGTAGTCATAGAGGTAAAAAATCTTATTACCCCACAGACATTTCATAGTCATTCATTACCTTAACCCTCAGTACTAAAGTCAAAGAGGTAAAAATAGTTATTTGTTATACAAGAGTGCAAAGTTGCTTTTTAACCGCGTGTTCAATTTTGATGACCGAGCAAGCGAAGGATTCTAAAATTAGACAAACAATTAGACTGTGAGGGTGTCTGGGAAGGGGTTGTTACCGTCCTAAGTGTCCGCCAATAGACGAGGCGGTTTCTAATATGATTGTAGGTTAAAATATATGAAAACTAAGTTTTATACTATCACAAATTTGTACGCCTGGAGTAGACTTCAATGTGTCTGGGAAGATAGGGGAACCATCGAAAATGACTGGGGATTGTGGAAACATTATTCGTATAGTTTTTTGAATAATATATATAAAAGTCAGATCTTATACTATGACGAAAGTAGATTCATAAACAATTAGACTGTGAGGGTGTCTGGGAAGGGGTTGTTACCGTCCTAAGTGTCCGCCAATAGACGAGGCGGTTTCTAATATGATTGTAGGTTAAAATATATGAAAACTATGTTTTATACTATCACAAATTTGTACGCCTGGAGTAGACTTCAATGTGTCTGGGAAGATAGGGGAACCATCGAAAGTGACTGGGGATTGTGGAAACATTATTCGTATAGTTTTCTGAATAACATATAATATAAAAGTCAGATCTTATACTATGACGAAAGTAGATTCATAAACAATTAGACTGTGAGGGTGTCTGGGAAGGGGTTGTTACCGTCCTAAGTGTCCGCCAATAGACGAGGCGGTTTCTAATATGATTGTAGGTTAAAATATATGAAAACTAAGTTTTATACTATCACAAATTTGAAACACAATTTTACTCACCTTTACTACCTGTGTTACCTGCCAAAGCCACCGCGACCCAGGTTGTATAGGCTGGGTTTGCTTATACCTGTATAGGGGACATATATAGAAGAATTTTCAGATTGTATAATATAACGAAGGTCTGGGCGTCGCGGGCTCTTAGACTATTAGGTATTAACTACTACATTATGACAGGTAAGTATTACAGAATAATCTTAATAATGACGTGAAAAAATGCCGCGTAAAGAACCGCGTACAAAGCAAATTGAAAAAAGAACACCAAGAAGGTTCCGAGTCTGAGTTTTTAACAAATTAAAAAAAAGTTGTATGATATATTCGGCACCATAGAGGTAGCAGTAAATATGATTAATGATTTTTTTAATTCACAAACATAGTGCACACGATGTTCTACATTTAATTTACTTTATCCTCTAGAGAATAAAAACGGCTTTTGCACTCAGATATTGAAGAGCAAAAATACTCTTTCCGAGATGGTGGGATGAAAAATACTTTTACCTCATAGTCATTCATCACCTTAACCCTGAGTACTAACGACAAAATTAGTACAAGAGTACACTCACAACAGGAAGTCAATTAATGATTTTTTTATTGATGGACCGACAACTTTCGAATATTGTAACGACGTCTGTTAATGCAACTAGTTTATTATGACTATATCCGATCGGATCAATTTCTTTCACGATTACCGACATTATAAATTTAGATGGTACGTAATTGTAATGGTGGTGATTAAAATGTAGTTGACAATTTTACTGCTAAAGGTGCATTTTGACAGCACGCAGCTTGCGTACGTAATAAAGTTTCGGCCGTATTTTTTTTTATGAAATATAAATATAAATAAATATTGGCGGACTTTACACACAGCGTCATCTAGCCCCAAACTAAACAAAGCTTGTACTATGTAGACCAGATAATTGATAGAATACTTACATACTTTTTTTTGTATATACAATAGTAACACCCAAACACAAAACAAACATCTATGTTCATCACACAAATGTTTTAACTTTAATAACGACATAATTTCAATAACTTTAGACGAGATATTTTTTTATTAAAAAAAATCATAAATAATTGTGGACACTAAACACAACGCTAAATAGCCGAAAACTAAGCAAATCTCTATGGGAGCTAGATAACTGATAGAATACTTATATACTTTTTTGGATCGTTTTATGTCATCATTTCAAAATAATCGTGGGCTTATTTGTCGTAAACTTGGTCTTCTAAATTACGTCTTTACATTTTTAACGGCAAATTTGACAATCTCCATTAAAAAGGCAGTTTAAATTAGCAGCTAACGACCCCCTAATGGTCAGTGATCCGATTGAGAAACGCACATAAAAATCGTGATCCAATCGTAAAACGAGCTCATGATTTGTATAATGTTGACTCTTTCAATGGCTATTAGAGGTAATATTCTTACTTCAACATTTCAATAAAACATCAATAAAGTTGTACTCAACGTGATTTATTTATAACAAGACTTTAATGCTTTTTTCAACCGTCGAAAGAAGGAAGTTCTGAATTCAAGGTATATAATTATATCGCCGAATTGATATAGTTTTGTTGCTTTTTAGGGTTTCGTACCCAAAGGGTAACAACCGAACCCAATTACTAAGACTTCGCTGTCCGTCTGTCCGTCCTTCTGTCCTTCAAAGGGCTGTATCTCATGAACCGTGATAGCTAGACAGTTGAAATTTTCACAGATGATGTATTTCTATAATTATTGACTCCCATACAACAAACATGTTTTTTGGCGTTTTTTGTAGATAATTTTACGGGATCGTTCGTACGCGAGACCGACTCGCACTTGGCCGATTTTTTATGTATGCTCATAATCGTTTTACCTGGTGATCTGAGTAGGATGTTTTTTTTGTATTGTGTAGTGAGAAATATCCAAAGTTGGTCTTATTTAAATTGTATTTATGTCGTCTTTTCTCGTCCCTTGACTTTTTGATTGGTCAGAAAAATTTCGTTAGCTTTCTATTAAGTTTTTAAAACGTTATTACTATTTTATGAACCGCTTGTGTCACTCGGATATTTCTATTAATTGAATCTGATAGATTTTACAAATCTTTGTAATTCTTTAAATCACATGGTATATAATGTTAAAAATAATAATATAATAAATAGTCAAGCTTTAGATCGTGCATCATAGCGGAAAGATCTAAAGCTTCCAAGTGTATTCCAAAGTGGGATAAAATTTCTGCATGCGGCAGATCAAGTCATTATGATGATGAAGTGCGTTTGTCGCATGCCATGCTAAGTTGTCATGCTATTTTTACGCACGCGACAAACTGAGGTTCCGCCCCAGTTTGTCGCGTGCGCCCCACAAACTCAAAAGTTATATAAAAACAATAAATAAATAAATATTGGCGGACTTTACACACACCGCCATCTAGCCCCAAACTAAGAAAAGCTGCTATTACGGGAAAAAAATCTTGTTTTGAAAAAAAATATTTAATTTTTTATACTTATTTTAGGTGATATGTGAAATGTTTTTTTTTTGTGGGCTGAGTCTACCCGGATAAGACGAAAAAAGTGATAAAACTGCACCATCTTGAAAACTATCGTTTCTCTCTATAATTTATCTAGATTATATCCTTAAGTTATGTTTGTCATGAAAAACAAAACTGTATAATTTGCGGTTATTGAGAAAAAACTATTCTCTAACCAAAAACATTTATTACTCGTCTTAAATTGGAATTTATTTTATTTAGTGCTGACTGCTAGATATTCTTTGAAAATACGAGTATTACCCTTGTTATCTATACCTGAACTGCAAACGTGACGGCATTTTTATGCGTTCTCTATAATAATATACTCGTTACTATTGAGAGAATAATAATTTAACCATTTCAATGCAACATAGCAAATCATGCGTCTCAAATGAAAGTAAAATAAATCGAACGATTCCTTTATCACAGCGAATATTAGCATAGTTCGTCAACCCCATGTAGTTTTTCATACATACATACATAAAATCACGCCTGTTTCCCATTTCTGTAGGCATCACGGCTTTTCACTTGCTACGATCCTGACATACTTCTTTAGCTTCATTCACTCTCATCACATTCCTCATGCATGTTCGTCGGATTAGAGTAATCTTGACCCGGCCTTTTTTTAAAACATTATCAATTTGATCCAGGACAATACGCCGAGGAGAGACCTCAGCTTGTTCAGATCTCAGCGCCTGGAGATATGAAATGAATACAGTGCTTGGGTATTACAGTCGTGACTTATTTAATATTTTTCGATGATGTTTTTTTTTTATTATGGTAATTTTAGTTTTTTTTAAGTAAGAATAATAATATTTTTATTTACAGAAAGATAATAACTATTTAATACAAAAATATTACATAATATTTACAAAATATTCAAGAAAAAGTTGAGCTATCCAAGGATTATAAAATTAATATGTAAATTCATAGATATTCTTTTATAGGTATACAAACTATGCCTGAACTATGCTATATTAAAGATATTTACCATAACTATGTCTGTATTTTGTTAAAACATGATTAACAAATTATGATATTTATATCAATATTTATTGGTACTGAATGCCATAATACCCACGCTTTTTATGTTGTTTAGGCACTTATACCTACGCTTCAAATACAATACCTACGCAGAAGCGTAGGTATAAGTGCTTAAACAGTGAAAAATTACTATAAAAAGTGTACAGATTAGGTATTCTCTAACATTAGGTATTGCATTCAACATCATAACACGATAATCATGTTTTTACAAAATAGTCGGTATGATTTCTAAAACGATCAACTGATCTAACTGTTCACCTAGAGCTATATCTAACGCCCATATGTTTTCCATCAACCCGTGAACAATTCATACAACCTTTCATTTCTACCGTTTGTATGGAAGAGATATTTCTCATTGTAAGGATGATTGAAAACCTATTATATCAATTTCATCGTATATTTTATGTTTAATTGTCTTGGTTTATATACATATATGCTTTGAATTGTTGAATGTATGGACTAGAATTGTAGGTTGTTTATGTTTGGTTATCGTTACTTGGGAGGGTTACGTACCCAAAGGATAAAAACGGGACCCTATAACTAAGACTTCGATGTCTGTCTGTCTATCACAGGGCTGTATCACTGATAGCTAGACAGTCGAAATTTATACAGATTATGTATTTCTGTGCCGCTATAAAAAATACTTATAATAGAATATAATAAATATTTAAGTGGGGCTTCCATACAACAAACGTGTTTTTTGCAGTGTTTTATGGGTACGGAACTTTTCGTGCGCGAGTCCGACTCGCACTTGGCCGGTTTTTCCTCCTTGATCTGCTTGCGTTGAGTCGGTAGATACTATGTAGGGGATCTACTCTTGAAAACCGATAAACGATATCGTTTTCGACTATGTTTTGAAAGATGGAAGGAACGACATTTCTTTTGAAAATTGTCATCTTCTATAAGACGATTTCTAAAGTGCATCGCCCAAACGTGCTAGATTCGAGGCGGCGTCGAGGCGCGTTCGCAACTCCCCGCCGCTTGCTCGCCCTCGCCTCGACTCCGAGCCGCCTCCGCCTCACCTGTACCGCGACTCCGCTCTATCAAACAAGCGGCGCCGCACCGATTGCGCGCCCCCGCCTTGACTCCGAGCCGCCTCCGTCTCGCCTCTCCCGCGACTTCGCCTCGACGCTGCCTCGACTCTAGCTTATGTGGATGAGAGAGATGCGCCTAAGAGTGCGGTTTGATCGAATATATCGGAGCACTGTCATTGTCTTCGATAATGTCGAAATCGTTTTGGAGAGTAGGTAAGGGCTTTGATGATCGCGTGTCATAGTACATCTAAATAATGACATATTACTTACTGACAGCTATAACTGATATCAACCAATGGTAGTGTTGGCTAATGAAACAAGTAGATTAAAATAGATTGCAGAAAAAAATACGAAAGTTATACTTACTATATTATTATAACTGGTGGTCATTCTATTGTCCAACCTGAACAAAAAATACAAAATATAATCGATCTTAACTCAACTATAAAGGGCTTCACACACGGTAGCTATAATGTATATTAATGTGCATTACATCGCGGGATGTATAGCTTTAAATTATCTTAATGTATCACACACATATAACAGGTAATGTAATGTATCTTTCCATTCATTCCATTATGCGGAAATGTTTTGAGATGTATTAAGATGTATCGAAAAAACCGGCCAAGTGCGAGTCGGAATCCAAGTGCGAGTTCCGTACCATTATCTATAAAAACGCTAAAAAACATGTTAGTTGTATGGGAGCCCCCCTTAAATATTTATTTTATTCTGTTTTTAGTATATGTTGTTAGATCAGCAACAGAAATACGTAATCTGTGAAAATTTCAACTGTCTAGCTATCACGGTTCATGTGATACAGCCTTGGGTCCCGTTTTATCCTTTGGGTACGGAACCCTAAAAATTAATATTTTATTATCGCTCTGTATCTGATACGTAGATGTAAAACTCTTGACGATTTTTATAGAAAGATATAATGAGATGTATCGTGCTATAATGTAAATCTTTACATTATAGCTGCTGTGTGTGAAGCCCTAACCTTCGAGTGTATAAGCCTTAAAATTACCTATAGTTTTAAGAATTTCGTAACGTGCTTTAGAGTTTGCAATTGAATCAAAAGCTTTAGGAGATTACTAAATAATATTCACTAATTTAATTCTGATGCAGGATAATTACTTAACCTAAACTTTTATTACAATTTTATAAGATAATAACCGATTTGACGTATTTTAGTTGTTTTTGTCATTGTCAGAACAAGGTTTGATTGACTTATTTTTTTTAGGAATACCTACACTTTATTTTACCTAAAATTCGAGAAAAAATTTAAGTGTAATAATCCTATGGGATTATTGGAGTTTTATCAGAACAACATCTGTGGGGTCAGCTTTTAAAATAACAAGGTAGAGACATACAAATTGCAATTGATAAATGTAAGCATACCGTGACAGTAGTCATAATAACCATCGCGGAAACATGCAATGACACACCTGGCATTGTTTTTGTAGTCATTACGACAACAGAAAATATTAACTACACGCACTTATTAATGAGACGAAGAACATAAAGACGTGTTCAAGAACTTTCGACTACATTTTTAAGCTTTGTTTTAGTTGATTTAACTCATAAATAAGTTTTATATTGAAAAATATTTTTAAGACAAGCTTTTGAAAAATCATTCAAACCATCGAGCACCTGTCACATAATATAACATTGTCATTGGAACTTGACAAGAATGCAAAGTTTTTACTAAGGAGTTTCGTTGTGAGTGTCTGTTGAACAGCTCCTGACTACATCATCAGATCAGCTCGCTGTCACCATATTATTGCATTGTCATCGAAGTTATATAAGTATGCAAAATTTCAGCTCAATCGGTTGGAATCTCTGCTTCAAAATTGAGTTGCAAGATTCCACCTTAACAAACATAATTATATAGACACACAGTTACATACATACATACATACATTGCAAGTTAAATAAAAGCTTTTAAAAATAAGAGCCGCGTTAGAAATGTCTTTCAATAAGATCTTCGTGAGCCTATTTCATATTTTTTCTAATAAATACTTCGTATCTAAAAATATTTTTAAGTCAAAATGTATTTATTTCAATAAAATCACAAGGATCGTTTTGTAAGTCATTTTTCCATCCCAGCACTGAAAAACAGCGCCTTGTCCTCGGACCAGGCTTAAAGGCAACTTATTCAACAAACAGACGTTTTCTGTTCTATTAATTTGTATTATTATGTAATGTTTTTCACTTTTATAATTTACTTACTGTAATATTCAAGGTTTTTGTCCTATGTTTTGTTTATTGAATAAATGTATTTTCTTTCTTACTTTACAACTACACTGTAACTAAAACTTTATCTTAGAATACTGTTCTTATTATATCTGAGGCATGTTTCAAAATACCGGCGAAATGCGAGTAGAACTCGCGCACGTAGGGTTCCGTACCATTATCTATAAAAAACGGCAAAAAAACACGTGTGTTGTATGCCCCACTTAATTATTTAATTTATTCTGTTTTTTGTAATTGTTGTTGTAGCAACAATAGAAGTACATCATCTGTGAAAATTTCAATTGTCCAGCTATCACGGTTCATGAGATACAGCCCTGTGACAGACGGACGGAAGTCTTAGTAAAAGTGTCTTTGTGCTTTAAAGAGTGTTCTGCTCTGCTGCTTTCTGCTGCTGAGTGAGTGCTCCTCTTATTCTTAGAGAAGAATAAGAGGATTGCAAAACAGTAGATAATTATAGAAAATATAAAACGCTTCGACTGAAAGTTACAATGTTGTGTAGAAAGGTGTATTTAAATCCGAGCATGTCCAATTAATTTTAGAATTTATTTATGTCTAAGCTTTCTCTACGAAACTAATGTAATAAAATAAAACACTAAACCAGCACCGCTCGGTAACGATCAATAATAAAATATTAATATTCAATACCGAACTAATTAATAACCACGTCCCAATTATCTATACGTTCACTTAATCAAAGTGTTCGTCCGTTCGTAATGTCAAAAACAAGAAGCTCGATAATTGGTGGTCATATTTCATCGTATATTTCATTGGTTAGCTGGTACGATTACAGTCCTATTGACAGGAGCTTTTGGTCTGTTTTATGACCTATATATAGTTATTTTATCTTTAAGTTTTATTTCTAAATCAAGTGTAGCGTGTGCTGCTTTTTGAATTTGTGCGGAGGCTCTTTAGTTATTGTTATTATTATTATTTTTTATTGTTGACGTACTTGAGTAGTACTTTTAATAATTATTCTTGTTTGAGCCTTCACCTTGTTCGATTGGCATCACACTGGAGCTCTACATAGCTTTAAGAAAAGGATCATTAAAAAAAAGGTAGACCCCAAGCCGTGTTTGTTGCCTGATTCTTCTAGGCTTGGTCGCGTGGAATCGGCGTAGCTTCACCTAGTTCCTAAGACGTTTCAAAGTGATCCTTGTGATTTTATTGAAATAAATGATTTTTGAATTTGAATTTGAATATGTTTAGGGTTATTATTAAGGCGCTCCCAGTCGACGATTGTTTTTGTTCGAAACGAAAAAATAAATACATACTTGTGAACAAGCCACATCTCCTATTTTATAATGTATAGTATATGTGAATAAAGATGTACCCATCTTTAATCACTTCCATAAATAATCCTACCGACCGCTTCAATGACGACAAACACACGTCAGCGCGTGGTCCGCCTTAGCTTTTCGAATAAATTAATGATATAAATTATGTATAATGACTTATCAAAAATCTATTCTAATAGAAATCTAGATCTACATATTACCTATCTTTAACAATAAATCACAAGTTGATTTTAATAGTAGGTATATAAAATATTTCGATCATAAATTCTAAAACGTATCATTTTAAAATAATATCTTTATCGTGAAAAGTTTCTGCTATTATGTTTTCAGCTTAATAGAAATCTAGGTAGGAACCTGAAGTAATATACTTATAAAAATAGGAGATGTGGCTTGTTCAGAAGTATTTCTTTTTTCGTTTCGAAGAAGAGCAAACGTTGACTGGGAGCCCCTTAACAGATTTCAAAAAAAAAGAAGTAGTTCTCAAGTCGGTTGTATTTTCTGTATGGATTCTGATGTTACATACAAAAATCGGCCAAGTACGAGTCGGACTCGCGCACGAAGGGTTCCATCTATTAAACGGACTTAATAGCAGCAACAGAAACACATAATCTGTGAAAATTTAAACTGTCTAGCTATCACGGTTCACGAGATACAGCCCTGTGATAGACAGACAGACAGACGGACAGACGGACAGACGGACAGCGAAGTCTTAGTAATAGGGTCCCGTTTTTACCCTTAGGGTACGAACCCAAAAAATTAGTTAATGAAATGGAAGCAAATTTTGACTATTCTCTACACAATAGAATAAAATCAATCAAATCCACCCGGTAAAAAAACTTTGCTTGCGATCTAAAGGTCTAAAGGTTAGGTATGTAATTTCGAAACTGTTTGCAAGCAAAATGATGTCCATGTACCAAATGAAATGTTTCAGACGTTCCTTTGACTACCTCCTTTAGACATCTCTAAAAAACTAAGCTCTTCAAGATCTGTGAAATGTCTACCGTACTTGGGAATTATAACAAAATACTATTGTAATTCTATTTTATTAGATTTTTGATGAAAAACCTTTAAAAAGTACCCAATATCGCATTAATAAAAATCGCGGCGAGTTAAAATACCAGCTGGCCATTTCATTAAGTCACCACGAAGGAATAATTTAATCAGTACCGTCGACAAAACAACGATAACGCATGATTGATGGTGTTGTGCTGACGGTACGCGATGCGATCTGCCGTCTGTACCGATCTCTTCGAGTATCTTATTTAAATGTTAGGAATATTGAACTACGTTTATTTATAGAAGAGGACGCCATTTCGATTGTCGAAATTAATTTTTAAAAATTTTGACATCACAGTTTATTTGGTAACTTTGCCTTCAGCGCTGTATGTTATGGGTTCGATCCTCACCCAGGACAAAAATATTTGTGTGATGAACCTAGGTGTTTGTTCTGTGTCTGTATCAAAAGTAATCCCCAATTTTCAAAAGTCATGGTATTCAATGCTTAGGAGATAATTCTCTTAAACCCACACTTTTATTCCATTTATAGGTTAGTCAAAACTGGTATAACAAATTCTTTCTCAAAAATAAATGCCAGGTGTCATGATTGATCACATTTGAATCCTATTTTAACAGAGAAATAATACTCAACGGTAATGTTTTTATGATTACTCCTTTCATTAAAAAAAAACAGTTTTGTTGATAGAGGGACCCAAGAGACTGATGTAGAAATTTAGCAAAGTTTTATAAAAAAAAATTGAATTAAATAAATTTAAAAAATAGGATAACGACTGTAATCCCAAAGCACGGTAGACGTGCTCTCTGATCTCAAGGCGCTTAGGTCCTTTGAAGATGTCTAAAGGGTTAGTCAGAGGGACGTCCAAACATTATGTTTAGCACATTATCCACATTTTGCAGTATTTTATTATCAGTATTTGAATAAATTAATAAATAAAAATGCTTTTAAACAATGTAAATAAAATGTTTTCCAAGATTTTATTCTATCACTTTGTCGACGTTACCACTACGTATTTTTAGCACTAAAATTCTTTACGGTAAACTGGGGACGGACGGACGCGGACATAGCGAAAATTAGGATTTCTTGAAGACTACGAAACCCTAAAAAAACTATAGCATTACTGTACAATGTCTTATCACTATTTTATCAAAGTTCGCAGTTTTGCCCGATAATAATAATTCAACAATCACCTTCCTTATCGCGACAATCCCTTATCTCCCACGCATCCCACCGATACTAACGAGCAATACCGATACCCCAGCACGCAGCTTCAATTTATTTAGTTAAATTAACCGAAGCACATTACATTTGCATTCGATTTCCATAACGCGGCGCAGGCGTATCGACGCACCATACGTCACTGTTCGAAGACCGAGAGATATGGCCAAGATTCAGAATAGGATCGAGAAAACGACGATGTAAAAACGGTTTAACTGTTGTGTCTGATCGTTTTTATTAACCGACGAAAAAATAAAACCCGGCGTGCATCAATAGATTTTTCTGTGCGAAAAATTTATATGCGCACCAGATACGTGCTCAAAACGGTAAAGGAAAATATCGTGAGGAAACCAGTTAGTATTCTTATAAGCGGCGATGGGCTTGCAATCTGTCACTTATCTTTTTATTTTACATAACGAGTGTTTTAGAAATGAACTTTTGCAATAAATTTAAAAACTTAACCAATATCAAGTACGCAATAATAATATCGTATATCAGGTAAGCAGTATCGTTTTTATATCGTTTCGTTACCCAAATAAGCGCCTTCGTTACCGTACAGAGATGGATGCCACTTTTTTGTTTTGGACGTGATTTATCCAGAGGAAATTGTCAGACAGCTAATGGCTCTTTGTTTATTGATTTATTTGTTGCAATATTCGGTAGCAGCGAGGTCGATATTGGAATACCTTTTTTTGTCCGTTGATTGAGCTACTGTAACTCCACCGCAAAAAAAAGCCGTCCTGATTGAGGCTGGAGGCGTTTAGAAGCAACTTTTTAAATTGGTCGCAGTGTAAAAATTATAGTTGGTTGTGGGTGGGGGCGGCAAAATTGAATGGGAGGGTCGTCTAGTGGTTTGATTAAGACTTTTTTGATTGTGAATTCGGTTAACAGGAAATTACTAAAAGTTAATGATACCGAAAATGTACTGTTAATGCGTTTATTAAGAATGTAGCTAAGTATAACCAAATTCAAATCCTGTCTCGTGTAAAAGTATGGTCACTTTTATAACATTAAGCCATTTAGTGTGGCCTGTAAAAAAAAGTATGCCGTCGCGGGATGCCTGGCAGATGTGAACATCGAAATTATTTAAATTATTTTAGTACAAAAGTGGGTGACAGCATATCGCTAACCGGATTAGACGCGGTCGGCACTTCTTCGGCAGTAACTCATCTAGTTTGCGAAGCCGCGTGTAGTTCCTAGTGACGACGCGTCGCCAAGCCAACACCCGGTCTAACCCGCCGCTATAGATGTTTTACATCAAAAAGTTACAAAACATTGTCCCGCTCTATTTGTCCCATAGTGTAATCGGGGCTTTATAAGGACTTGTGACGACCAAAACGACCCAGATTATTTCTGTAGCCGCACGAAATCACCATGTCATCAAGAAAAAAGTCGGTAATGACTCGAAGATACTGGTAGCCACAATGACGGTATGGTTTAAAGCAGAGTAAAGTATTCAATTTGTTCTAGTCCACTGTTTCGTGGATCATTAGAAGCAATTTGTTTTGTTTTCTAAATTACATATAATGAAGCTCTGTAGCCGAGTGGGCCTAGCGGGCGGTACCTGGACTTTCGATTCAAAAATCGTAGCTTCAAAACCCGGTTGTGCACTAACTTTTTTCTATTTTAAACGTTCTTTTTCTATTTTTTTGTCACTGAAAATTCAGTTTTTGTTTTATAAAGTATTTTAAATACATTTAATTTTGTTTGTATAATTATTCACCAATTATTTAACTCAAATACGATACTTATCTCCTACGGGTGGTAGCAAAAATAACCAATCGTAAGTCGAAAGAGTTTAAAAAGGTAAAGGCCTAAAATGTTTATAAAACTAGAGGTCACCCATCCATTAGTTTCCACACTGAAAGTTGCATAACTAGAGACGATATTTTAAGAAAAACTTGGCTTGCTACCATCAGGTTTCGGTTATTCAATTGTATTTAAAAAATTAAATATAAATTTATATGCGCATCAAAAACACGTGCTTACAATGGTGAAGGAAAACATCGTGAGGAAACCAGTTAGTGTTCTTATAAGCGGCGATGGACTTGCAACCTGTCACGTATGGAATGCTAACTACTGCAAAATGTGGGCAAGCGCCAAATATAATGTTTGGACGTACCTCTGACTACTCTCACTAGACATCTTCAAAGGATCTAAGCATCTGGAGATCTGAGAGGATGTCTACCGTACTTGGAGATTACAGTCGTGATCCTATTTTTTTATTAAAACACACTTCATTGTAGAAATTTCTAACCACGTCTAATTTAATGTCCCTAATCGCTCCAAATATTAGGCTACCCGCACACTCACTAAATAATAAGCGTTACACGTTTTAGTAACTCACCATGAAATAAGCGACAACCAAATCGTCAGCATGTAGGCTCGATACTTAAACCCAAGCGTGTCAATAATTTCCTTAGATCCTTAGGATCGTTTCATTTATGTATTTATTTAAAACTAGCGACCCGCCCCGGCTTCGCACGGGTGCAAAGCTGATACCAAAATATATTACAGAATGTCTATTTAAAAAAAAGTCGCGCTGATTTGAAATCTTAAAATTATCAGTGGTTCTCTAATATATTAAGCATGTTATTATACATATAAACCTTCCTCCTGAATCACT
This sequence comes from Hydriomena furcata, assembly GCA_912999785.1. Taxonomy (NCBI): domain Eukaryota; kingdom Metazoa; phylum Arthropoda; class Insecta; order Lepidoptera; family Geometridae; genus Hydriomena; species Hydriomena furcata. Next base: position 12,659,858 of record OU538829.1, read on the forward strand.
CTATCTATTAAAAAAAACCGCATCAAAATCCTTTGTGCAGTTTTAAAGATATAAGCAAACATACATACAGACATACAGACGCGGGAAGCGGAAAGCTACTTTGCTTTATACTATGTAGTGATGTACTGCCAACAGCCTTTATATATGTTTAGCTTATCACTACATAGTATAAAGCAAAGTCGCTTCCCGCTTCCCGCGTCTGTATGTATGTATGTATGTTTGCTTATATCTTTAAAACTACACAACGGATTTTGATGCGTTTTTTTTAATAGATAGAGTGATTCAAGAGGAAGGTTTATATGTATTAAACCCGTGCGAAGCCGGGGCGGGTCGCTAGTGTGGTATATAAACAAATACGATACAAAAGCTAATTACAGGTAAGACTTACCTTAAAACATATTCAAGAGTTCCTTGTGAAAGCTTTTCTCCGGGTAAATACATAAAAACTACTGCACTTTTCAAATCACTACTATAATCCCCAAGTACGGTAGACATACTCTCAGATCTCCAGGCGCTAAGATCCTTGAAAATGTCTAAAGAGGTTAGTCAGAGGCACGTCCAAACATTACATTTGGCACATGCCCACATTTTGCAGTAGTTAGCATTCCACACATGACAGGTTGTTGCAAGCCCATTGCCGCTTATAAGAATACTGACTGGATTCCTCACGATGTTTTCCTTCACCGTTATAAGCACATATACTTTTTTCTAACAGAAAAATCCCACGACCTTCAGATTGAAAGTCGTGGTACCTCCCACTTGACTTAAGCGGCTTCATATACCTGAATTTTCATTATACAGCATGGCCGTCATGCTTGTTCTGCCTTTAAGTGTTTATATTTTTATATATCTATATACTTATTATAAATCTAAAACTATATTATTTTTACATGTTTTCATTACCTAGTTTTTACGTTTTTTTTTTTAATTTGCCAACTACTATTTTCCACTACCAATTAGGTGGGCTGGTAGAAAA